>OY829545.1:18631413-21031413 GCA_963691705.1 Viola odorata | reverse complement strand
TAAACCTAACCCTATTTGGCTAATGGAACTTAACACCCAAATCAATTGTTTATTAAATATTCACAAATCACTAATTTCTCAATTGTTTATTCTTCTGAACACACAATAGAATTATATCTAATTAGAACAACTCATGCAATGCAAGAACAAACAGTAATATACACCCAAAATTAAAGCAGAGTTAGAATAAGGGAAAAAGCTGAGGGCTTTACCGAAAACGGTGTTGATGGGGTTCATCGCGACCTGGTTCTTTGCCGCATCGCCGATCAACCTCTCCGTGTCGGTGAAAGCCACATAGGACGGCGTCGTCCTGTTCCCCTGGTCATTAGCTATGATCTCGACCCTATCATGTTGCCAGACACCCACGCAGGAGTATGTGGTACCCAGATCAATCCCGATAGCAGGACCTTCTCCTTT
The DNA here is from genome assembly GCA_963691705.1 of Viola odorata. Lineage (NCBI taxonomy): Eukaryota > Viridiplantae > Streptophyta > Magnoliopsida > Malpighiales > Violaceae > Viola > Viola odorata. The sequence goes on along the minus strand of OY829545.1, from coordinate 21,030,996 downwards.
ACCAGCCATGGTCGCTTCTTCTCAAAATAAAAAATCGCAGGGAATGAAAAAAGAATCGAATGTAACGAAGTTCTTTTTAGCTCAGATGATTTTTTTCTGTGTGTTTTTTCACTGAATTGTGACAAGCTAAGAGAAGGAAGGTGGGTTTTAAAGTAGTAAAGTTTTTTCCGGAACGTTCGTAAGGAGGGTGGCAGCCGTTAGTGATTTTCGTCGCGAATAGTGTAGGCGCCTCCCGCCTGTTCTTTATTGGGAAAATATGATCTCGCGGTTTCCAGAGAATTCTAGTGTTGTTCTAGTCTTCTAGACCGATTGTCTGTTAAGGAATAGCGCTTTTACACGTATAAGTGCGCTATGTGGAGGCGCGAACACCTATTTTCTCTGTTACGTCACGTATCCTTCAGCATTGGCTGGCTGCATGCGATTCCATCCTTCCCTCAAAACTAACCACGAAGGAAAAAAAGAAAAAAACATAACGAATTTAACTCTGTATGGATTCACGAACAAAATTGGGAAATTTGAATTTATTTGTTGGGATTCACAGTAAATAGGGATTAGGGTTTATGTTGATGGTTAAATATATTATCGGTCTCCTCTCTTTAATTTTTTATTAATTTAAATATCATACCAGTGTAAATGGATTTTCTTTTTGTATTTTTAAGTTCTTTAAAATAAATTGTCACAGTTTAATAATACATTCTAGATTGATAATAATTTTTTTTTACCAATTTAAATAAATAAAAAATTTCGTTCATTCGTTGTCGTGCGAGTAATCGAGCGGCTTCAACTAGTGGAGTTCTTTATAATGATTGTGGTTATAGTATATGTGGGAGACCTAATGACATTTTAGACTTTATATTCGAATAAATTTAATTTCTTAAATCTTTTAATAAATTTTATATTCATTGAAAATTGATATTTGAGACCCTTAATTAAAAATAACCCATATATTTTTAATATAAAAATAATACATATATTTTTAATATAAAAAGATTAGTAAAAATGTTAATATTATTATACCGCTGTACTAATTAACAAGCATTTTGAAAAACTTTCAATACTGCTGGGCCCAAATCTGGTGTGCTCAAGCACGGTCAAAAAAATAGCCCAACCCAACATGATCAGTGAATATTCATAAAAGCAAAAAGATTCCACTGACGTGGCTCACTGGTAATGGCTAGAGATTTTTAATACAGGCGCCTTCCCCCACCTCCCTTTTGCTCCTTCTATTCCTCTCTTCAATTAAAAAAAGAAGAAGCAAATTTGCAAAAAGAGAATAAAATAAAACCGGATAATTCTTACAAAACTCTGCTCTCTCGCTCTCAACTAACAGAGTTTTAACCAACTCCTCATCTCCACCACTCATGCGCATTTAACCACCACTCCCTCCTGCATCATCCTTCCTAAAATCCTTCCATGGCGAAGACCTTAATCTCATCATCCCCGCCTTTCATCGGTAGTTCCTTCCCATCTCCATGTCGCCATGGAAATCACCACCCCACTCTCCCCACCCGTAGATTCATGTCCACCCGCGTCAATCTCAGCTTCCACGAAATTCCTCCTATCAACCCCTTAGATTCCTCCTCCCTCGACTTCACCTCGCTTGTTAACAGAGCCGAGGGCCTACTCTACACTCTCGCAGACGCCGCCGTCGTTGCCGCGGACTCCGCTGCTTCAGGAGTATCGACAGACGATGCTGCTGCTGCTGTACAGAAGAGTGGCGGCTGGTTCGGGTTCATCTCTGACGCTATGGAATTTGTGCTCAAAGTAAGTTCACACTCCTTATAGAGTATACATAGTTGCGAAAAAGGACTAGCGAATTTGCATATCTAATTTTGTGTATTCATTTTGGTGCTTGAGTTAGATATTGAAGGATGGGCTGACGGCGGTGCACGTGCCGTATGCGTATGGTTTTGCTATTATATTGCTTACCGTTATTGTTAAGGTTGTTACATTGCCTTTGACCAAGCAACAGGTCAGTTTTGTTTTATTCTTTATTTTCTTATGTATATTATTAAGCAAAGAGTTTGGATCTCAAATTCTCATATTGTCCATTTTTTTCAATCGTCAATTGTGTAGGTGGAGTCTACGCTTGCTATGCAAAACCTTCAGCCAAAGATAAAAGCTATTCAGCAAAGATACGCGGGGAATCAGGTTAGACATGACTCTGCATTTTATTAATTTTGAGGTCAGTATTTACTATTTAGCTCAATTTTTTGTTAAAAATGTGGATGTTTTGTAGGAGAGAATACAACTGGAGACATCACGGTTGTATAGGCAAGTTGGGATTAATCCACTTGCAGGTAGTAACCTAATTGGTTGCTTAAGATTGCACTTATTTCTCCCTTTGCACTTTAGCTTAATGATATATTTTTTTAGGTTGTTTACCAACATTGGCCACTATACCTGTCTGGATTGGTCTCTATCAAGCTCTTTCAAATGTTGCAAATGAGGTAAGCAACAGGTTGATATTTTTGCTGACACTTGTGGGGGTGTTGCTGTATATATTAGTGTCTTTATACAGAAACAATTTGGTTATGGCTGACAATTGTTAACTTTTTCATCGAAGGGATTGTTGACGGAAGGGTTCTTTTGGATCCCATCTTTGGGTGGGCCGACATCAATTGCAGCTCGACAAAGTGGATCTGGCGTTTCTTGGCTTTTTCCTTTTGTGGTAAATTACTTCACGTAATTTTTCTCGTGCTATTTAATTCCTCAGCTGGGAATAAAGATATTTGACGTTAATAATTGTCCATATAACTTTGCATCCATATCTGAAGCACATAATGGTGAAATTTAAAGAGCCATCATGATATACAGTCAGCACTCAACTTAGTACACATTTCTTTGCCCTTGTTCTTCATATATCTGAGTTGTTTGTGGTCAGCCTTTGGTCACATGACTAAGGGTGTGATAAGTTATATATCTCCTTCCTGGGTTAATGTGGTGTGGCCTTTGATCACTTACAATTTACAGCTTGTGGAAGACGTGAGTAATCTGTTGGATACTGATGGTAGAAAAGGCTATTATCTATCTTAGGATTCATTTTCCTTTGGTAGGATGGAATATCACACTCTAGCTTAGGCTTTTACTTTTTTCATTTAGGTTAGGGTGATATTTACTGATCAAGAAGGGGAAAATGGCTGAGGAAGATTTCAACCGAACCAAGATAGGCATCTAACAATCTGCCGCTCCTGCTGATGCATCTTATATTAAGATTATCAACTTGGTAGAGTTGGTGGAAATTTACATTTGAGCATAAATTTGTGTTGTTTGGATGACAAGAGAAACTGTAGGATTAACTGAATTTTTAAGGTTTTCAACTGCAAGTATCTAGCATTAGATTCCTGGTCTCAATGTTAGGGTGATATTTCTGTGCATCAAACCTTTAAAAAGCAAACCAGACAATATTTTACAGATGCAGGAAGTTGTCACTGTCGTACATGCCACAACCTAGTGCACGTAACCATTTATGGGTTCCTTATTCAGGATTTCAGTCATCGGTGGCTTTGTAAATCCAGTGTGCTTGTTATTGAAGGAAAAGCAGGTCCTGTAGACTCTTTTGGTGCCCAATTCCTTGCTTTCTTAGGCCTATGTTACTTGGTCATTTAATTTCATAACTTGATGTTTTTTCTTCCCGAAAGTGGGCAGTGAGTTTTGCAGTGGATGATCCATTAAGAAAATGAGTGTACTCTTTTAGATAGTCCATAGAACTACATTTACATCACAATACTTATGAATTTATCACTCCAATAGTTGTTAATCTCTCCCTTCAGAAAGAAAACTCTTTACAAATAAAAGTACCTGTATTTGATAGACTTCCTTCTTCCCTTTCTGTCTTAGGAACACAAAGCTTATATAATTTTTCAGTATTTTGTTCTACTTTGTTTTTTTCATAGGTGTTTTATGGATTACCTTTGTTCTCTATCCTGTTGACCTCCAGCCTTGGCGTCTGAAAAAAGAGAAGTTAGTGATTGGACAATATCGCAAATTAAGTCAGTTGGTTAGATCTGGTCCACAGGCTTCTTTAGTATTTCCTTGGAAGTCTTCTGATGTGTCTGCCACAAATGGACTCGTGCCTTTCTTGGTTCTCTCAATGCCATGTGATATTGTGTAGTTTCCCCCCTGAAACCAAAATAGAGTGTTCCTCTTATCGTTTACTGATAGAGAGGTCAATTTGGATCATGCTTCCTTTACAAACTTGTGCATCATGGATGAGTAAACTAATGCATCTCCATCATGCAGGATGGTCATCCACCTTTGGGTTGGCATGACACTGCAGCATACCTGGTTTTGCCTGTACTCCTTGTCCTTTCGCAGTATGTATCAATGGAGATAATGAAGCCTCCTCAGGTAGAAAATCTCTGCTGGCCTTCTATTTTAGCATACCATTACCCATCTACGTGATTTGAAATATTGATTGCTTTGGTTTGGCAGACTGATGATCCAGCTCAAAAGAACACACTTCTTGTCTTCAAGTTTCTTCCTCTCATGATTGGTTACTTTTCCTTGTCTGTCCCATCAGGATTATCAATTTACTGGTTGGTTTCTCACTCTTAATTCATTTGATGTCCATAATGCTGATAAAGTAGTTCGTTTATTTCAAATATGCAAGAACTTGCCGGCAGTCTACCAATTTATGATTGGAATGAAAAAAATTGTCTAAACCTTTTCAGGAACCCGTATTTTGGTCCAAACATTTTGTTGATCTCAATTGAGGTATCTCCCTTAGAAATTCAAACTGAATACTCTTTAGGGATATTTTACGGAGTCATACAAGATTGCTAGGTTATGGGGCTTTAGAGCAAAAACTATGCTAGGAATCCTACAACGGGATTAAATGTAACTTTTTTGAAAGGTCTTGGACTTGGTTGAGAAAAGAAATATGTTCAGGGACTGAAATGGGAATTCTCGAAAGTGATTTATAAAATTTGAATCATTCTTAAATGAGTCTGTGAAAGCAATAATGGTCTCCCTATCACATCCTATTGATCACTAAAATACAACAAATTAATGCTACCGTCTTTCTAAAACTTAGCTAACTTTATGTTAAGCTGTTATATCCAATAGTTTACCACTCCATCATATAAATCTTATTTCCCTCTATGATACAGTATTTCTTTTTGTAAGGCATTCAAGATTGTTTACGTATTTCTTTTGCTTTACTGATATCAAATTGACGGTGAAGTTTGGGATCTGAACTCGTCAGGCTTGACGGTCAATTGTGTTCTCCTTATTAAACTATCTATAGTGGACAATAATAATATGTGGGTGGGTGGGTGGGGGTTGTTGATGTTTCTTTTTCTTCACTGATTCTGCGTGTTGGATTTTTCTTTTCTCAATTCGTTCATAAAATGTGCCATTGTTATTTTTAGGTTCGTAAACAATGTGCTTAGCACAACCCAACAAGTGTGGTTACGCAAATTGGGCGGTGCAAAGCCAGTGGTTGGTGAGAACGCTAGTGGAATCATCACTGCAGGAAAAGCAAAACGATCAGTTTCACAGCCTGTACCACCTGGTGAGAGGTTAGTATCCTGCCTCACAGGACGCCCTTTACTTTTATTGGCTTCAGAGTTGTATGAAAAACAAAGAAATCACATTCTGCAGGTTTAAAAAGTTAAAGGAGGAAGAGAGAAGAAAAACTACTAGCAAAGCATCAGCAGCAGAGGAGGTTCAAACTGTGGATGCGGAATTTGGTTCTGATGAGGACTCAGATGATGAGAGCAACAACAGGGTAATCATCTATTTAAGTCCTTAAGGACTCTGAAATATGATATGAACATAGGTCCATTAGTTATTATCCTTTGCTTTTGAAGCTTTTGAATCATCAGTCTGTTACTCAACTAATAGTACCGACAATTCTCATATTAAAGAGTCGAAGACCAATGAACTGCCATAACTAAAATTAAAGTTCATGCAAGATGTATACCTGGTGAGTGATGAGACATACATGAATTGAGGGTTTACTTGGTGATAAGCTAGGTGAAGGTGAGATGATATCAAGTCATAGTGGTAGCACAGCAATCTTTTTGTACCCGTAAGAACTTCATTTGGTTGAACAAGTGCAACTCTTGCGCTACTAGAAATTTAAGTAATTTTGTAGCTGGAACTAATTTGAACTGTCTAACAGGGTGAGGAAGTTCTAGAACAAGCATACGCTTCTAGTGTAGGCAAACCAGTTCCAGATATTTCTCGGCCAAAGAGAAGCAAGCGGTCAAAGAAAAAGCGGACTGTATAAAAAGAAAAAGTCTTGCTAATACGATATTTGTAGTTTTCGGTAAGTCCTGTATATTTCAAGATGTATTGTAGAGAACATATACTGCCATTTTTGTTTTGGCTTATTCATCTAAAATCAGTTGCAAATCATCAAAAGTTTGCCTGACTAAGGATTTGCTAATACCACATGGTCTGTAAGCCATCATCAGACCGACTGTAAATACTGCCCGGCAATTCACTTGTTTATTCTGCATGTTTTGGGAATGTAAAAATTATCATACTGTCCAATCATCCTCACATGTCATGATTAGTTACTTCCCTTCTGGGTTGAGTAGCCATACAACCTTGCTGGCAGCTGCATTAGCGGAAGAGCAAGCTATGAGCTCTGATTTTTTACTTTCTTGTTTCACAAGTCTTTTCTGGGGCTGTTGCCATATTGCCTAAACACTTTGAGTGGAATGTTGTCGATACTATATGGTAGAAGTGATCTAAGCATTCAAACAAAATTTCCGGTGCTCAATTTTCTAGAGCTGGAAACTGTATCCATGTTTAGAAAAGAAGAAAAACTCTTTTATGCAGGCCATTTCAGTTCTTATTGTTCCCCTATAGGTTTAAGATTGTGTGTGCTCTATTTTTGTTGTTTTTTAGCCTACAAAGGTGTCATTTGGTTAGTAAAAACCACATAAAAGTACACACAAAATTGTGTAGGGAATTATCATGCAATCCTTAATTCCTATAGTAGTATGTTTCACTCTGCTTGCTTCCCAGTCTTTTGTTCTTGTTACTTGAAACTCTATTGCAGGCGCATGTGCATTTCCAGTGACAGGATATGTAACCAGAGATGGGATCTCCAAATTGCCTAGGTTTGTTATTTACATTGACTTGCTATCTTGTTCTGGGTTTTTGTACGCTGGAAGAAATAACACTTGACTCTATTTTGCTAGAACAATACTGCTAGAGATTATTTAAAAGTGCGCATGCTACACAAAGTTGTTTTAATATAACAAAACTTCGATACAAGTTCAGAAGTCCAAGGTTCAGGTTTCCAGCCTGGATGACTGCATTTGACCTCCCCTATTCTACATAAATACTGTTGACCTTAGTGACTTCTGTTTTCTATGTGCCTTGCCTGCGGTTGCATCCATTGATTCATAGCTTAGATGGTGGGTTGTGGTTTCCTGTCGGGTTTGGCCCGGATGGTATCTTATAATTCTTCTTCCTTTGAACCTGTTTTTACATTTTCGGATGAATATAAGCGCATTGGTTCAAAAATTAGAAGGCATTCCTGCAAACTATGCTTAGACAGGTCGAAACTTGACTAGAAATGCAGAACGTAATAGCTTACCCAACTTGGCAAGACTTTGTCCTGCAGCGATGTTGAGCTGGGTTGTGCAGGCTTGAGCTCGACACGAGCCATGGCTGCTAAGTAAAGATAACATGCACCTGGGGTTAGCTTGGAGACAACACAGACTGGGAAAAAAAAGAAAACTTAGGAACGCGGCTTACCTTCTTCGTTAGCTTGAACCTTGACATTGGTTGACAAATGATGTTGAGAAGTTACTAATAGTACCCATGCTAAGAGGAGAACAACAACCATCCTAGTACTCATCTTGAGCATGAGAATGTGCATTTTTGCAGGTTAGTTGATGAGAAGCGATACGGAGTGTTGGCTTACTCTAGTTATATGAAGCAATTTGATATTGTTGGGGTTTTTAGTAATTATGGCATATCTTGAAAAAGTTGGTGGGAATCCTATGCTGTTGCGTGCCGAATTGATAAGATGATGAATCTGGGTTTCACCTCATTGTCGATTGACTTCTTTACTGGTATCATTACTAGCTGTCATCATTTCGTCCATGATAAACATGTCAGTACTTGTTATTTTTCATTTGATTGCTTTGAGCCATGCTCTCGATGCTGGCTTCGGGACCCACCATAACCTATTCGATTTTATATATAACGGTTTTATGAGAATGAGCGCATAGTTTAGGATTGGTTGTCAATTGGATGACACTCAAGTTAGAAGAATTTTGCACCGTTCTATTTGTATAAATTCTCTCCTGGCGTTTATCAACCTCAACCTCAACCTCTTAACTTGGTAGAAAATACTACTCATGTTAATTAACACATAGTTTATTGAGTGTTTTGTCAATGATAAAGTATAGAGGTTTGGATTCAAATTTGAATTTTACCCCATTTATAAATAAAAAAATTATAAATTTAGTAATTGCTATTTGTTTAAATTCAAGTACTATATGATTTAAAAATGAAGCTCTTTGTTTTGAAGTGAAATGATGCATTGATTAATCTTTATTGGATTGCTGGTCCAAAAAATATTTTAAAAAATCATTGCAATTGCGTTGACTTCATGGTAAATTACTGTTTAAAATGTCGGCTTCTGGTTAGGGGAACAAACTATGCCATCAATAGATTTGAAACTTATCATTTTCATGATTAAGTGTTTGTTTTTTTTGCCATAACAGCGAATTCCCATTTTAATCATTGATGTGTGGCCGGCGACGGCTAAGGTAATGGTGGCTTGTATAGCGACAGTGTAGCATGGGATATGGGCACACGGCCCACACCAATTCTATATCTGCTGCATCTATGGGCCCTGTATTCTAGATGGCCCAACAAGCTGTTCAGAAGGCCCATTAAAGTCCAGCGATGAAGTAATTGATGATGCTCTGTTGCTGTTTTGAATTTCTCCTTGGATTATAAAGTCTTATAAAAAATAGGTAACCAAATAAAAAAATCTACAGTATATAAAATATTCCACTTAAATTTTTATAGTTTAAAAAGGTACAATATAATTCTTATATTTTCTTAAAAATTACAATTTTAATCTTTTAAATGTTTAAAAAAATCAAAATGAATAGTATAAAACAATGAAAAAATTATGAAATTTGGACAAATAATATGCTAGAACTTAATACAATGAAAAAAAAACATTTATTTTATTTACAATTTATTTTTTAATTTATTCCTTCTAAAATATTTTTTAGAAGTTCTCATTGTTTTTTTTTTAAACTTTTAGTGAAGTTCTCATTGTTCTTTTTGGAGGTGTAATCATTTCTTCCAGATTATTGATGTTTTTAGTATTTTAGTTGGAGATTGGCTTATAAACTTCTAAATTTGTCATTTTTTTAATTAATTTTTTTTTTCGAATTTCAAACGTACTTTTTGTATTGTTTTTAAAAATATTTTTAAGTTATCCGAAAAATTAGCAATAATTTGCCTAACAAGAAACCAAAAGAAAATGAGGATAAGGATGAAGCAGAAGTTTGGAACAATGACTTGTCATGTTTGAATCAGAAACAGGGTTCTTGGATTCTTTTGTCATGTTTTGATTTGTTTGAACCAAAAGCAAAAGGGGTATTGGGTTCTGGTTTTGCGGGAAAGTGGCAGCAGTAGCATCGGTTAGGTTGGGTGAGCCGACATAGCCCTCGTTTGCCGTGTGGGCTTTCGCTTATCCTCTAGCCAGCGTGTTTGTCACCACTCACCACCCTTTATTTTATTTATTTTTTTACTGCTAGTTTAATTTATTAATATATGTCGTTATTATTCAAATACTAATATTATAATATAAATATAATATAATTATTATAATTAATTTATAATCGATTAAAAGAAAAAGGAAGAAGACACGTATGAGTTTTTTCTCTGCATCTTTTTTCATATTCAGCAAAAATAAAGCTCGCAAAAAGTTGGAGTAACAAATATACATCAAAAATAAAGCTCGCGAAAAAAGGAAAGAAAAAAAGCCCTTTTGAAAAAGCATTACTAGTAAAAAAGAAAAGGAAGATAATAGTTAAGGATAAATTCTCATATTAAAAAACTCAATAATTTATAGAACGCCCCACTTTGATTTATACTCCCTCCGTCCCACAATACATGTCGTTTTAGGATAGTAAAAATTCATATGACAATAATTTTTGATCTTATTTTATTCCACATTGTTTCATTTTTATTCTTAATTTCCACTCAAATTACCACACCATCATCAAATTAGATTGATGCATAAATTTTTTTTTGGCATTTGCACAAAATATATGCTTCAAAAAAGATAAAATGACAAGTATTATGAACAATAAGAATCCGCAGGAAAGCGACATGTATTGTGGGACAGAGGGAGTATAATTTTAAAGCTTATAATATAAATTTTATATTTTCTAAAACTTTCAATTTTATCTTTCTAAAAGTTAAAAAAGGTAAAAAATTAAACAAATTAAGAGAAAATAGAACTAATATGCCAGACTCAACTTTAGTAAAAATATAATTAAAAAAAGAAGCTTTTTTAAAAACAAATTGTATAACTAAGATCTTAACTAAAAAAATTCATTGTCTTAGTTCATACCTGTTACGGTTTTTTACCCAAATTTTATAATGTTTCATACTTTTTAGAGTATTTTATTTATATTTTTTAACTATTATAAATATTAAAATTATATATTTTAAAAAATTATACAATTTATATTGCATATTTTTAAATTATATGAGCAAAAATTGAACATTTTATAAGCTATAAGGTATTTTATGCAATCTATTGGGGAAAATATTCTAAGGTTTTTAAGGTATAGTCAATTTCCACGTCTTAGTTTCTGAAGTTTGACTCCTAAACTTTAATCCCTAACATATTGAAACATATCATATTTTAATACATATTGTTAGATTTTCAGTCTGAATCTCTCACGGTGAATTAAAAAAAATTATATTAAAAATTATTAAAAATATCAAATTTTGTACTATGATAATTTTATTTGATTATTAATAAATTTTCTTAAAAAAACAATCTCTAAGTTTTTGAATATTTCATAAATTTTCTCAATCCTTTATATATTTTTACAAATTCTTTAAATTTTTATATATTTTTTAATTATTTTTAATTTCTCCTATTATTTTTAATTTCTACTATTTTATTAAAACTTTAATTATTTAAAATTATTATCATAAAATATTTAATTTCTATTTTTCTTATTTTTTTCTAATAATATTTAAATGTAAAAAAATCATTTGAAGTGGAATTATAACAATAAAGACTAAAATGTGTCGCGTCTCAATATATTAGAAATTAAAATTTAAGAACCTAAGTATCAGGGACTAAAGTGTACATATTTATAACTTAGTAACTTCCTAATTTTTTCGTCTACATAATTCAAAACTTACGAGTTTTTAACCTTTTAACCTCGCAGTAACTTTTAAAGCATCCTGCCATCCTCTGCTCCTGCTCTAGAGAATTCTGAATTTTCTGTGCAGAATTCAAAAAACACGAACGTACAATAATATCAGGGAAAATACACAAAAGCGCGTAGCACCTAGTCCTAATTAACATGACATCAACGAAAAAACTTAAGGGTATTATAGTAAATATGTCCGTACAACACAGAAAAGTAAGAGAAAAAAAGCGGAGTCACGGACACAGATTTCAGAACTCAGAAAACATAAAACCCTTTCACACTCTTTACTATAAGTACCACCACCACAACCTCTGCACTCCACCACCAGTCACCACCACTCATCCCAAAAGAAATGGCTACTTCCACGAACATTATTCTCCTTTTTGATTCCTTCCTTATCCTGTGCACCCTTGCTAATGCTGCGCACACTGGAGGAGGTCTCATCCTTACCCTAGTCAACAACTGCCCTTACGCCATCTACCCCGCCATCCAGCCCAACGCCGGCTTCCCCGTCCTCGAAAAAGGCGGCTTTCCTCTCTCCTCGCTCACCCACCGCTCCTTCCCCGGCCCCACCCAGCACTGGTCCGGCCGGATCTGGGCCAGAACCGGCTGCTACCACGCCAACGGCAAGTTCATCTGCAACACCGGAGACTGCGGCAACCGCCTCGAATGCAACGGCCTCGGCGGAGCCACCCCCGCCACACTCGCCCAGTTCAGCATCCACCACGGCGGCGCCAAGGACTTCTCCTCCTACGGCGTGTCGCTCGTCGACGGGTTCAACATCCCGCTAACGGTGACCCCGCACGAGGGCCACGGGCAGTGCCCAGTCGTCGGGTGCAGGGCAGATCTGCTTGCCACGTGTCCGCCGAAGCTGCAGATGAGGGACTACAGAGGAAACGTGGTGGCGTGCAAGAGCGGGTGCGAGGCGTTTGGAACCGACGAGCTGTGCTGTCGGAATCATTACAATAGCCCGCAGACGTGTCGGGCGTCGAGTTTTTCGGAGTATTTCAAGCACGCGTGTCCTTCCACGATGACTTATGCTCACGATACTCCGTCTCTCATGCATGAGTGCTCCTCGCCACGTGAGCTTAAAGTTATCTTCTGTCACTAAAAAGGAAGATGAGTAAGTGAAGACGACCAAGATACGATACGCTGTCCGTTTGCTGCGTTTTGGCCCTTTGTCTTTGTCGTTTTAATTTGCTGCTTTCTTTAATTTAATAAGAGATTGTGCGTGTCGTGGAACTGGTATGTAATGTTAGTATATGTAATGTTGGGACGTAGCAGTATGTTTATGATTGTTGCTAATTATAATTAATATCGTCTGTTTTTCTTCTTAAGTAAGTTTAACTATCTGTGTCCTCAGCGCTCATTTGGAAAAAAAATCAAAAACTCTGGTCTTTTATGTCTTTCAATGGGCAAGGAAGGGACTCAAGTTGACTATTTTTGTCTACCAAATTTTTTTTTTTTTTTTTTTTTTTTAATAAGCCGAAGATTTTATTCAAGCCTAGAAGAATTAGGCAATAAGAAAAAAATGGTAGAATGTACAAAAGGTTGTTCCTCCAAAAAGGAAGCGACTAGAGAAACACGTTAGAAGCTACCAAGGAGGAACCTAGAATACCGACTACTGAGCTGCTCGACCCAACGTTAGTAACCATGAAAGAGACAGCATCATCATTCCCAAAGTGTAAGGGAATGCATGATCTGTACTCTTAAGCCATCTGTACCAAAACGAGTAGGCGGAATTGAAGACACGTCTCGAGCAGAAGGTGTGTTGATTGAAAACTACCTGGTTCCTCTGCAACCACAAGCTCCAAATCATAGCATAAAACAGAATCCTCCATTTCTCTTTAAACGGCCTCCCTCCTCTTGGAAGTAAGGACTCCCAAGAATCCCATAGATCACCAATTGTCCGAGAAGGGCACCAGGATACTCCTAACCATAACATCACAGCATTCCAGCAAGAAACGGATGTTTGACAGTGGAGCAGAATATGCTGGGCTGATTCCCCTTGCCTGTCACACATAGAACAAACGTTGTCCTCCTCGTTTAGCATTCCACGTATGCAGAGAAATTCCCTAGTTATCAAACGTCCGCGCAAAGCCAGCCATAAGAAAAATTCTACCCTGTAAGGAACTAAATTTGTCTACCAATTTAACTAATAAAAAATACAAACGAGCATTGTTTTAGTTTAATTTGAGACGGAAGTAATATCGTTTTAATAGTTTTGCGATTTATTTTTCATTAGGGAAAGGTTGACGGGAAAAAATGCAGCAAATTCAAACCTTAGTTTATATTAGCTGTGGAATTCACAATTCATACGATCGGAGTTTGTGCGAGATCTCAGTTAAAAATTTACTATTTATATTATTCTTCCGGACTCAAATAAATCACGTTTAAAAATTGACTATGAAATTTAAGATAATAATTAATGAGTACTTTTAATATTAAAATTTATCTTTTTTTATATTAAATAATTTCACTCCAACATTAAATAAATTAATAATATTTTTAAAAAATTTAAAATGTCTTAAAATCTTTTATTTTAGATGTTTTCTATTCCGTTGTTTTTTAATTGTCATTTTTTCAATTTTCATTATAACCAACACAATTATTAGATTATAATTATTGTATAATTTTTAACTAAACTACCCTTATTAATTATGAATCATTCCTTTTTAATTTTATTAAAAAAATTATTAATTTAAAATTATTTAGGGTTAATTTTTTTTGTAGATTTTATTATTGACTAAAAAAATTATCTTAAAAATTGAAATATAACAATTAAATAGATAAAATTATTTTTTTAAAGATGACAATTAAAAAAAATGGAGGGAGTATTTAATAAACTTTAACAAGTTAATAAGAACAAGTATGAGGTACAGTGATATATATATTGACATATTGGCTTTTGTACTCCAAATTGAAAAGGATTTAGTGGAACGTAACGATCGAAACAGTGAGCCAAGCCGATGATAGCTAATTGTTCTAGCCATGGTCGGATTACTTCTCTAAACACGGTGTTTTACACTTTCCCGAACTCTAGTCTACTGTTCTATATTTAGAAATGAAAAGAACATTATTGAATCTTTCATTTACTAGTGCATAATGGAACGCACGGGCTGCAGCCTGCAGCAGACCTTTATTATGTTTACTTGTTGTAGGAGAGCTAGCAGCGCGAATCTTACAGGCCATGTCTGGCTAGCCGAGCGCAACAATACAAAACGTGGCCACTGACATGTATGCAGTGAGAAGTTTAATATTAAATGCAGGCATCATAATAACCCCAAGTTAGAGACCAGTGTGTTCGATCAGAATCTACAATTCAAATTATTTCCCCCAAGAAAAGCTATTCCATCGTTCTTTCAAATTCCACATCATTTCATTTGTCATTTTCTCATTACCAACGGAATTGCTACTCCTTTACTTAACTCTAATTAGCATAACTCTAATTAGCAATTATAAGGCGTTATTTATTGACTGGAATTACATATTTATTCCTCGTTCATGAGCACTGGGCTGGGCTTTCAAGGGAACTTGAAGTTTGGTTTTGGGCTGGCTTGGTTGCAGAGTGATGAATCACTCAGTCCTGCTTTGCGGGCTTGGACACGTGGCTGCCCAACCTCACCACATTCCCATCAATGTCACGCACGTACCCCACCCTTTGTCCCCACTCTTTGTCCTCCGGCTTGCTCACCGCCTCCGCCCCATTCTCCACCGCCCTCTGCATCCACCGCCTCCAAATTAAATTAACCAATATAACTAATTATACATCAATTTAATTAATTATATCACCTTTCCATTAATTTAATCTGGTCAAAATTACTAACATTAGATCTTTAATTCATACATCAAATATAATTTGGAAAAAGTAAAGAATTACCCTGAAGGCAGCGTCAACATCGGTGTAGTCAAGGCAAAGCTCAATAGGGCCTCTCTCTTGGTGAGATTGGGGAGTATGCACCGCGCTGCTTCGCTCATCAGTCTCGCGTTGGTGCAACGGAGTGAATGCTATGGTGGTCTGTCCACTCTCTCAGGGACGGAGGTACCGTATGACCAGGGGAGGCTATGGCCACCCCAAACTTTTTTAAATTTTTTTAATTTTTTTTTTAATATATGTCATTAGTATATTAGTAATAATAATAAATAAAAATGTGCAGGACTCAAAATTTCCAACCCGTGCTCTCCCTCTCCCTCAAAAAAAAATGAGCACTCAAAATTTCCAATTCCAACCCGTACTCTCCCTCTCCCTCAACCAAATTTCCTCCATTAAACCACATTCTCCCAAAATTGAAACTTTAACTCCTAATCCTTCTCTAAACAAAACCCAACTTTCAATTTCGCTCTAAAAATACCCAAATTTTCTAAAAATTCGAAATCCCTAATTCAAAACCTAACTCTCAAAATTTTCACCATCGTGTATTGTAACTCGAAATGATGCACACCCATTGTTAGAATAATTTTGTTTGTACCGATTTAGTGTGTTACAGTTTTAAAGTGCAACTTGCAAGGTAAAGTACAAATACTCTTAAACATTTTTTTCAATTTTTCGTTTAGCTCGTTTAACTTCCCTTTAAAATACTCAAAAAAAAAATTCGGGCCCAGCCCACACCCCCTGAATACAAATCCTAAATCTATCACTGTCGCCCCCCAAACATCGATTCCTGGCTCCGTCACTCTCTAGCTCTCCCCATCTGTTCAATGTGCAGACAGAGAAAGTTTTGGCATAATATAAAAGAAATTTGACCATTTGCATGATGCAGTACATTCCTTATCGTGTTTCTGGACCGTCGAATGAGAATACGTACCTGTGAGAGTCGTCGAGACGACGAACATGATAGCCGAATGCTTTGGCGTAGAAAGCTACGGATTTGGCAACGTCTCTTACATACACTATCGTATACGCGAATGCTGGGCCCAGGCTAGCTCGTCCTGCCATTCTTCTTCTACTGTATCAACTCAAGTAATTGGTTGCTATGATCGATATACTACTCTTTTCTTTCGCTTTGGTTGAGATTCAGATTACACACTTGACCCAGTCATAGATACATATCAAAGTGATTATTCATTGAAATGCGTACAAGCTTACACGTGGCCAGCGCTTCTTAACAAATCACACATATGTGGAACTTTTGCACGGCTCACTAACTTTCCATCTAACACGTGCCGTTTTCCCTCCTATTCTTCTTTGTTCTTTCCCCTTATTATATTATATTAATGGACCCTACCCTACTATTATCGCTGGAAGTTAAGTACCAAAAAACAAAGTAGTATTTCCGAAGTGTGTCGACGGTTGGTTTGCGTTGGATTGGATAGATCATAGATGGGTTCCGGGCCTTTTTCCACAAAAATAAATAAATAAATAAAGGTTAAAATTCACTGAAGCATTTATTTTCCCCTAAGAAACTTAACAAGCGTCAAAGTCACACACTGGGCCCTCCTAGGTTCTTTGCTTTCTCTCACCCGTCCACTTGGACGGCGTATGATGCAACTTTTAAATCAACAACAACACGGCACTCTAAAATCCTCCTCTTTTTCGTTCGTAATCCCCAACAAAACCAAACCGATTCCCGAAACATTTTCGCACCAAACCAAAAAGTTTCCACTCCGATTCATTTCAAAAAAGATCACCGTCTTATCGTTCAAGATTTTCAAGTAAGTAAGTGTTTTGTTTTTCCCATTTCCTTTCAACTTCTTGATTCAAATCAAACAAAACAACTAATTTCGGCAGTATTTCTTTCTGATCTGTTTGGCATCAGCAGCCAGTGAATCACCATCCACCGGCGGAATCATTTTCATGTTCTCCGCCTCAGTAATCATGGGTATGCAATTTTTCGTGAACTGAGTATGTGAGTTTGAAGCTTATTCAATTCCGATTTTCTTCCATGGGAGACCCATTGCGCAATCTTGCATTGAGTAGTAACTCAGAAGAAAATAGAGGGAGGAGGGTCTATGAGAGAGGTATTGTTGATTGTAGTTCCAAACCATTTTCACACGCTTACAAGAGCATAGCTTCTTTAAGCCAGCGTAAGAATGGTAGTGGTGCAGTTGGTCAACTGGCAATATTCTTACTCAAAGTTGCTGCATTAGAGGCTGTAAGAAGGGTTTCCAGGGCTAAATGTCCGCCTCTGTGGCACGGTATTCAAGCTTTGCAATTCCTTTGCTACCCACCATTTAAATGGATTCGGAGATGGGCTCCTTTCAAGGGTTTGATTAGTGGCTTGCAGGTTTGTTCCTGTTCTCATTGTACTCGTAATTAAATAATGTTGTTTTGGTGGTGTTAATTGACCTGCATCATAATGTTCATAGTGTTCTGAAAGCATGTATTGATGTGTATTTGTGCACGGTGTTGTTTAGATTCTTAATTGGATAATAAATGCTGAATGCTTGCATTTGTGTTGCTCATACTAATGGTTTTTTGTTGCAAACAATGGGATTGGCTAAAGATGTACAAAATGTTATGGCAAATTACGAAGGGGCGTGTCCAAATATACTGGCTAGTGCTTCATAAGAGGTGGCGGAAAGCCTAAAGATGCATTCTTACACTTTTGTGCCTGCTGTGAATGCAGCGTGCATGTTGGTAACCTAACCGCAACTAAGTTGATTGAGAAAAGATTTCTTGTGGCAGAACCATGGGCATCTTACAAGTCTGTCCTATTAAATGTGGAGCTACCATGTAATCCTTACCGTTTACAAATACTTGGCAGTAAAATGCTGCTTTGCTGACAGATATCCTCAGCTATTGAAACATATCTAGGATTGTTTATGAATTAGTTTATGTGGTTGCCAGAATATGGTATTTAGTCCGTAGGAGAGAGTCCCAAACCTTTAGCATTTTGAGGGCAACCACACCCTTTAGCAATTTTGCAGAAATAGCGTGCTCTTAAGACTCGAACCTACACATTTAGTATTTCAAACTCAAGATTTTTCCATCCCATTACTTGTTAAATTTTTCTTAAAACTATTTTCTTTTGTTTTTTTTACTCTTTTCATTGAAATTTATGGTAGATTTCTTGACTTATCTTCTGCAGCCTACAGTTTTGACTTACATTTATACTCTACACCTGGAAAAGTAATCTCTCTTAAATTTTGGCATTTGGACTGTTCTATTATTATGGCTAGGTGGTTCTGAATGTATTCTCTTGTTGATTGTTTCACCACAATTCCTTCTTTTCGCTCTTTTGATATGTATACTTACTTTCCTGTCTCGTTTCCAGATGTTCTCAAGGCCATTATTAGTTATTTCAGTTGCAACAGCCATCTCTGATCAATTAGATGGCAATAGTGTAACATCAGATAGTGTCGGTGGGTCTCGTACCCATTCAGAACCACAGTCTGAGTCATTATCTACACGCCCTTCTAATGATATAAGGTACATCAGCTTCAAGCCTGCATTTTCTGGTACTGTTTGACTTCTTTGGTTTTATTTCATTTTTTTTTCTCGAACAGCCATTACTATTACTAGTTTTCTACGGACTTACTGCATTTGTATGCATCCATTAACATGTTGTATTTATGAAGGCTGAAGTTTAAAAGGCATGTTGATAACATTGCATCTTGAAGTTGATAGAATTTTAAACTCATTTGGCCATGGTATCTGTTGAAGATAACTTGTTTGGATTCCCTTTGTTGGCTCACACCTGACGCGGGACAACCTAGAGTAAGGGTCCTTTATACCTAATTAGACAGTGAAATAAAATACTATAATTCCAGAATTTTCCAGGGATGCTGGAAACTACCGGAATACCCTCGACCCTTGACCATAACTGAAAACTAAACTAAAACGACAGAATTATTAAAATATAAAGACTCATAAACTAATGACTAGAACTCTGCTGCCTGGTCCCCATCAACACCTCTTTGCATGAAGATTAAATCTTTAACTTCTCCTTTTGTCATTGAGTGCTCTCTGTTGTGTTTCTCTTTGCTAATACTTACCAATTTTTATATGGTTTTCTGTAGTGATGGATTCCCTCAAAGTCTGGAATCTGAAAATTGGCTGATCCAACTCCACAAAGAACTAGAACAACAAGGTATTACATTACCAGAAAGGTGAGCTTAGATGGCTGTATGGAGAACATCACATTATGAACAGTAGAGCAGTCTTTGCCTCTTCATCATTTGTATGTCTCGGTGATCTTTTTAACATGTTAGTTGGGTTCTGATGTCATTCTGCATGTAGTATCAAGCCTTATCCACACAAAAACGAGGTTCTTTTCTAAAAGGTTCTTATTTTCAACTAGTCTTTCCAACCATTTCCTCTCTCAGTTTTACACTCACATCTGGAGTCATTAATGACTTCTATTTTCATAAATGTCGATAATTTCTGAGTCTTTGTTTCTTATCATTTACATAGTTCATTCCTGATTTGATTTCTGTAATCCTGCCCCTTGTTGACGCATGATTGATATATTGGCCCCTTGTATGTCTAAAAATAGTTTTGTAGTCTACTTTGAAAAGATCTGATGCTTCCCCAGTATCCTGTTCTTTCCTTCTGCCGAAAGTGAACTGTCTTGTTAGAAGTTTGAAAATTCATTGATGGTCCTTAACTACTCGCATGTAGTTTTTTTTAAACTCCTTGCTTCTCCTGTTCCAGCAGACTGATGTTGATTTTCTGCAGACTTAATGAAGATGAGCTTCAAAGGTTTTACACTGCTGCAAACGGTGACCTTTCAAGCTTGTTACTATCAATTAAGAAGACAATCCGTTGGAGGGAGACTTATAGGATTCTTTCTGAGGAGGAGCTTGAGATGTGGTCAAATATGGTTTTCTGGCATGGATTTGATGTTCAGGATCGTCCTTGCCTAATAGTGCGTATTGGATTAGCTTGCAGTAACTTGCCCTCTCAAGAGAGACCTTGCTTTGCGCAAGCTGTCAGTAAGTTCTCTGTCTGTTTCTTGCCATTAGCCTTTGGATCCATATTCTAATATCATTTAATATTGCTGCTCCAGTATCTCAGATAGATCACGGAATCCTGCATCTAGTTGACCAAGATAATCCTTACATCACAGTAATTTTGGATTGTGATGGGATATCTCCACTGAGAATTCCTATGCAAATGATGAGATCCTGTTCTACACTCTTACAAGATAACTTCCCCAACCGTCTTGGCAATTTGATAGTTATACGGCTGCCTCCTGTTGTTCGAGTTATTGCTCAAACTTTTATTCAAGTAAGGATTTTAGTTCACTGAGGTCCTGGGCGATGGGCCTTCCTGCTTTTCTCATCTATTACTGTTATTCTTTTGTGGGTTGGTCTTCTCTGAAGTTCTTGGTGTGATGTTATGAAAAATCTGTTGGTGTATTGGTTCTTGATTAAGTGCTAAATCTGTTGGTGTATTGGTTCTCTATATGCTTAAGAATGGTCACATGATTGTTTTCAGGTACTAAAACCTGTCACGCGGAAAAAGTTGAGAATTGAAGGGAACATGTACCGAGGTGTTCTCTCTGAATACCTTCAGACTCTTCCGGCATATCTTGGTGGTGACTGTGACTGCAAGATATGCTCAGACATTAGTTTTAACATTGCACATCAGACTCAGTCTACAAGTTTGACAAGGAAGAGTGAGCAAACTGTTTGTGTTAGTGATGGTCGGGAACTGCTGTTACCACATCTGATCTGTGAGACTGATGTTAATGTGAATGATCATTGGGACCGCTTAGTGAAAACTGCGGTAATTGGCATTCTCATGGTATGGGCTCTCATTGCTCTGGTTGCTGGAATTATTGATCCTGCTAGCCGCCCCTTTTAGTATTTTCATGGTATGAAACTGAAATCCACACCTTTTCATTTCATTCGCTGCTATATTTATGAGGATAGTCTTTTGTATATACCCCTCCTCGTGTTGTCCACGCTATAAAAGGAAAGTTGTGTTTGCATTTGTTGAATACTTAGTATTCTTGCAACAATAATGAAAGCTAAATAGTTCACTAACCTTTTGCTTAGTTTCTAATTGAGCATCATCTTCTTAAGAAAGCAACTAAGAAGGTTATGAAGATTTCAAATGTCAACTGAGCACCGTACGAGATGTACTGATGGCGAGCTAAGGTAAACTTTTCTTTCTTTATTCCTTTTAGTTTTCCTTCAAACAATGAAGGAATGAAAGAAAAGTTCCATGCTTAGCTCAATACCTCAAGTTAGGCGAATCTCCGCATCTTAGAGATTTGTCAAATGCGATCTTTGAATGGGATTTTGTTTTCATTACATTCTTTTAATAAATTAATGCCACCACTCATTGACCGTGCTTGTTGAACTAAGAATACCATTCATTTGTTTTATTGAGCCACAATCTGGATTAAGATAACCGAATCTTGCGAGGTTCTCGTCTTCTTTTATTTAAAGTATCGCCAATTCCACGGCAAAAGTAAGACGAGGATATGGTAGGTGGATGAGAACATGGCCTTAAAGCTTTAAGGATTTATATCCATATGGTAATATGAAACCAATAGTTATTGAAAGAAAGTGGAAAAGTTGAAATATAGCCGAAAGTAGGAAAGTTTATGGAGGAATGGAAGTAGACATCTTAGAGCATTTTGTTGATCATGTCAACACATATAAATGCATTTCACTTATAGACAAGTTGAACGAATATGAATGATATAGAGTGTGATATTGAGAACTATTTAAATTCGTTGCAAGTTGAGATAAGTAAAGAGAGGAGTTAGAAGAATGATTTTTCTTTTACTATGATGAAAAACACTAGTGCAATACTACCCGTGTCTCCCAAACAGCTCGAGCTCGACCCGTGCCCTCCACTTAACCTGGACATTAGCGAAAATTATTCATAGCTAATTGAATGGGGTCACGATTAGGGTTTATCAAATTCAATAAGAATAGAGTAGGAAATCAAGTTTTCTGTGCCAAAAAGGGAACGTAGATGTTTGTTTACTTTGAACTCTTGCTTCGAAATGGATCCCATAGTGGTCCGGATTACAAAATTCATTTATAAGTACTGCTCATAAAGTCGTGCATCACTTTCATTCGTTCTTGCTTATTTTTATTTTATTTTTTAATTTTGGTTAGTGTATTTCTTGTCACATGCTAGTAGTAAAGTTGAAGGTCACATGCTTTGGTAGTGTCTTGAGTAGAAATAATTTTTTTTTATTAATTATTTTGGGACCTATGCTGTTTGTGCGACCTTTCAGATTCGGAACAGATAGGACAAAGTAACGTGGTGACAAAAAAAGAGATTGGAAAATTGGAAAATGCACTTCATGATAGGTTATCAGTATCACCTGTGCTCTCTCAATTTGTCTCATGGGACTGCTCATGCTCCTATCTGTGTGTTATTTTATTTTTTCGATATAAAGAAGTAGGACTCAACCAATGAGCACATTGTTTATTTGTGTTTTTCTTCAAAAAGTTTGTTGGCACCGGAATAAAACTAGCTTCTTTTGAAGCCTATCTAATGGAAATTTATATTATGCTATAAAAATGTGATGCTCACTTTTATACTCTATAGACATAAGTTGTGGAACCTACCACTTAGGTTTGGTATTCATGAATATAAAGGTTTTATGAGTTATATCTCATCACTTATGTCGGTGGAGTATAAAGAACGAGTTGATATTTTCAGAATATGCAAGAATTATTCTTAGCTAATTACAATAAATTCATAGTTAAATTGCTCTCAGATCTAAAACCGAGAGTTTTTCTCGAGTGACATTATTCATTCAGAGTGTTCCAATTCACACCCAAACCAAACTCCCAATATTTGCAAGCTTTTATTGATTTGTGTTATATGAAACCATATATAATTAACTTTAGGTCCATGTCTTGTCAATTTCTAATATATACATATGCCATGTTTGCACTAGCTCGTTCTTGCCTTTCAATTCAGATTTTAGGATAAAAAAACTAGGAATTTATATTCTACCAAATTCTTCAGAAGAAACTGCGGGGAACATTCGTGTAAAGACAATAGTATATGTTAATCATGAGGATTGCGGTGGAAGATGATGGCATTGACAAGAAGACAATTTATTATTAACCTTTTCTGCCTAGGATCCCACCATTACATATGTCATAATTAATTAAATTAAATGCACAGCTGCTTATTTTCTTACAGTAATAATCTTCTTTATTTTGATTTGGTGTCATTCCACACTACACTTCATGGGTTGTTGGCAATTTCAATTCCATGTCCCTCTGCGTGCTTCTTCCATTAACAACTCGTGTGCCAAAACGAATAGTACTATAAACTTTCTGCTCACCCCAACCACTCACTCAGCAGTCAGCATCGTAATATAGTAATATGGGAGGCACCTATATTTGAAATTAACGTTTTTTACATGTCAAGAACATTCGATATCCGGTCATTATATTAAGTGTGTCAGTTATTTTAAACTCGAATTGAATAGGATTTCGAAAGACGATAAAGTACTCTCTCACAAATTTTAATCCATTTACATACTTAGGCTACTAGGTTAACTATAATAACATTGATCAACCGTTAAAGAAATTTGTGTTTAATGGGTGTTTTGACATTGTATTTGACAAACCTTTTCAATAACGCCCTGCATTTACTAAATTTCATATCACATTAACCCGTTATATATAACGAAATTGGCCTTATTTTAGTTTTCATTTAAATCGAGTTGTCATGATATTTTCAATTCGGATAAAATCAGAAAATAAGTTCTATTTTATTAAAAAGGTTAGTCGAGATCAAAATGTCACGCTGAAAGTGCAACTTAAAAATAATAGTAAATAAAAAGTGTTATTTGAGAAAATTTGATAAACATAGTAGTTAAATTACACATTTGTTTGATAAACGGAGGTGAATTAGAACTCGAGTTCCTACTTCCTAACCAGCAGACAACCACATTATTATGTCTTGACTAGTTAACTTCATTTTTTTCAGGAAAAAAAAAAGCAAAATAGTTTGAGTTTGGGGATAAAAAAATTGTAGAGTACAATATTAGTACAACAACTGTACAAGGAGCAACTTTTTCACTTTAACTAACTTGAAGCACTACTTTCGTATGTCCCACTTGACCCTTCCTCACCTTGAAGGAACAAAAGAACAGTACCCTGCAAAATGACCAAAAGAAATCAAGGATTTAGTGGAAATCTAGAAAAACCTCACTTCTTCAACACTCTATTGCATTTTGATAATGTGCTCATTTTCTAATTCCTCTGTTTTACCTAAAGTGGTTAGTTGGTTTTCCATCTTTTCTTCTGTTTCCCTCCATTTCGATGGAGATAGTCAAGATCATTGGCTTGGTTTTTGAGTTCTAGCTTTGAATATATATATTCTACAACAACATTTAGCATGCCAACTTTGCCTAAGAAGGTGACATAGAAAGCAACAAACGATTTTCGAGTAATATGTCATTCTCATTCTTTCAATAAAAGTTACCCATTGAATATTTTACTTTTTGGTGAACCAATCTAATGCAATCATAATTAATTATAATCCGAAAAATTTAAAATACGCGTTATCAATCGAAAATTTCGTTGCTTAGTCATACGAAATAAATGATTGCACTAAATCAAATTATATAGCACCAAAAGGGATGCATTCTCGTGGACCATCTGATTCCAAGAAAGACTTCAATTCTTATATACTCCCTCCGGTTTTGAAAGGCTGACGTTTACTGTTCCGGTGCGCCGGAATAGTACCTATATGATTCTGAAAAATTTCGTATTTAAGATTCATCTACGTTCGGAAAAAAGTACGAAATTTTTCGGAATCATATAGGTACTATTTCGGCGCGCCTATAAAAATGCGCCAAAATAGTAAATGTCAGCCTTTCAAGACCGGAGGGAGTATATTTTAGAACATGTCATCCAAAACTAGCTTAAATATTATAACTGATGACTGGTTTACTATCTATTTATCCAGCTGATAGATTTTTTCATGCACGAAAATAAAAAAAAAATATTAAAATTGTGAATATCAAATCCTAGCCAAGTGATCCTTGTTAATTGGGGGCTTGTTGGCAATGGTTTTGTTTAGACGTTGCAGGACCCTTTTCTTTTATATTAACCGGCGTGAGACTCAAGTTCGAGTTGCTTTTGATACTTATTATTTTATTATCAGCAGAAGACTATCAAATTATATAACTAGTGCGTTATTATTATTTTAAGCATAACAAACTTTTTTGTATTTTCCCCCTGTGAATAAGGAAATGATCATAGACTCGAACTCAAAACATTATAACGGCCAAAGGTTACAAATGTTAGTGATATGTTTCGTCACGGAAAATGCATTGGTAACAGAGTAGCCTGATGATGGTTTGTATGACTAATTGGCTGGTGGGTTTGAGTTGTTTTTCTTAAATGTTTCTGTTTTTTGGTGTTGTGTTTTGGTTTCTTGAGTCTTGTACGGCTTTCAGGTGGATTTATATGTATGATCATTTGTTGCTGTTAGGCAATGTTTGACTGTCGTCTACATCAGCACGCAAGACCGAAACGTTTTCATGTTAATCCGCGTCTTCAAGGTTTGAAACTGATAAATTGTTTCAATCGTACCTCAAAATTGTTGAAAACTTGGAACAACAGAACAAATGATTTTGTTTCTAGCAGTTAAATGCAATGCTCTGTTACTGTCTCTGTACAAAAGGAGCACATCATGCAGACTTACACCAGCCATTAACTCCAGCATGTGTGGGTCCTTCAAAACTTATAATTATAATACCAGGCTCTAATTTTTTTCCCCCACAAGTCTCTCAAGCTGGTGTGGGGTTATTCTCGTTTAATTTCAAGAGTAAGGTAGAATTTTCCCAATTCGATGAGTGATTAACAGATCAATCTAAAAGTCTCAAAAATGGCACTGCGAAGCCTCTCATATCCGCATTGCTTAGTTCAGGGATATGAAAGCTACCGTTTAAAGGAAATAAAGTTCCCTCTCAACGATCATTTTAATATTTTGATTGAATTAATGGTAAATTTTAAAGTTAAAAATGCTAGGAAATATAGGCGTGCAAACATGGATGACCTCTTGAAAATTCTTCCCAAAATCTTCCTATCATTTTTATTTTAATCATTATAGAATTCAAAAAAAAATATTCTTAGGAAATCCTATTTCGTGGTGCTCGGTTGCCGGGAGAATACAGGATGGTCAACGAGCGTGGTTCTGATGAGCATCGGTATACTAATCAGATTTCTGCGTCAGAATAGTGTCCCCCTGAAGAGGGGATTATCTGCCTTAATTCAGACGCAGTTGTTGGTCCTTCTCGTACTGCTTTGGGATTTATTGCTCGGGATAGCTTCGATAGATGCATTTTTTCGGGACAAGAGTCTGCTCAATACCATATTGACATCGTTGTGGCGGAAGGATTAGTCGTACAAAAAGCCCTTAAAATAGCCGCCGAACGAGGTTTTGGTCGAATTCAGATTCACTCCGATTGTCTTGAATTGATTCAAGTTATTCTCACAAACTCCCAGATCCACTTTAGTATGGGTGTCATCGCTGCTGATATCAATCTTCTTGCTTCCTGTTTTAGTTTCTGTAATTTTGTGCACGTTCGAAGAGCTGCTAATGAAGATGCTCATTTACTTGCTAGGAGAGCTTATGTATTAGGCATGTCTGATTGTTGGAACGGTTTGTATTCTTAACAACTCGATTGTTTTATGAATCATTAGTAATGAAAAGTTTTTATTTATTAAAAAAATAAAAAAAACTCTTACTTTTTAAAGGAAAAAAAAAAATAGGTAGCTGTGGTGTTTAATTACGATCTCCACACCCAAAAGTTTGTAGAATAATTATTTTCAAAAAAATAAATTGTAGAATAATTAAAAAAGAAAAGAAAAGAAAAGACGGCCAAAATCAAGCTCCATATAAACCCTGCTTGCTTTTGAAACTAAGCAACCACATGGTAAGGCATTCCCCTCTCTAGCCACCTTACCATACACTAACCCCATTTTTTCTTCCCCAAATTTCTCATAATGTCTACCTCAACAAAAACAACAACAACAACAAACCATTCCTACCAAGCACGGGCTTTATGGCGCTGGTGCTTAGTCTCTGCCTTAAGAACTGCTCTGGCTTGCATCATAGTTGGCTGGATCACAATCTACGGCCCACAATCTCTCCGAACCCATATAGGATTTCCTGCATTCTCCTATGTTGCAGTAATCCTCATAGTCACTGATGCGACCCTCGGTGACACTCTCCACAGTTGCTGGCTAGCATTCTATGCCACAATCCAGACTGTAGGGCCTGCTATAATAAGCCTATGGCTAATCGGTCCAGCTCGATTCACCATCGGCGTGACTTCTTTAGCAGTTTCTGTAGCTTCCATTGTTGTTTCCCTTCCTGAAGGGACCCATTTGGTAGCAAAGCGGATTGCGTTTGGACAAATTATTCTGCTGTATGTTATAACTTGTAGCAGTGGAGGACAGGTTGATCCTGTTATGCATCCTTTGCGCTTAGCTGTGAGTACTGGTGTTGGAGTCTTGGCTTGTGTTCTTGCCTTGTTGTTACCTTTTCCAAGATTGGGTTATAGTGAGGTAATTATCAAATTGGTTACTGCAAGTTTGAAAATTTCCTCAGTATTTTGTACAGTCTCTGTCAGGATTCCTGAAATTCCATTAGGAAAGTTCTTATGGTCCTATCTTGCATGTCTTCAACTGTTAGAATGATTATGAATCCTTGATGATTGAAAAAAGAAAACCCAATTTGTAATTTTACAGGTGAAACAGAACTGTAAACTGCTGGCCGAAAATTCTTCAGAGCAATTGAAGCTGTATGTGAATGCTTTTTCTGCAGAAGACAATGCAATGGCGATGGCGTCCGCATCTCAAGCTAAGCTACTGGCTAGTGCTGGAACTAAACTTCTTCAGAATATTAAACGATACCAAGTAAGAATTTTTGGAGCAAAGTTGGATTTTTATGAACAATAAATTGCTGATTTGATAACTAACATGAGAATCTTGAACAGGAAAATGTAAAATGGGAGACGTTTCCATTTAGGTTTTGGATAACCTATGACAAGAATCCAGCAGAGAGATTTCAAGCATTAGAGGTACCCTTAAGAGGGATGGAGATGGCTTTAGCCAGCATGTCTACATTTCCTGCAAGAATGGTGGAAGGAGAAAAAAGTAAAGAAGGTTTAACTAAGTTGGAGGAGCATATCACCCAAACAATAAACCAAATCAAGAATTATTCATCCTCTGATTCCCTAACGGTTCCTGAAACGAATACCAAAATCGTAATGGAGTCTCTCCAAACACTTCAAACAATCTCACCAAATCTTCAAGATTTGCCTTCTTTCTTCTTCTTGTTCTGCATGAAACTCCTCAACACCAACTCATCTCCAAAACCAACAACTCCCGCGCAAGAAAATCAAAGTTCAGGTACTAAAAACAAGCAAGATGGTATCTTCAGGTCAATTTGGAG
Organism: Viola odorata; assembly: GCA_963691705.1. Taxonomy (NCBI): domain Eukaryota; kingdom Viridiplantae; phylum Streptophyta; class Magnoliopsida; order Malpighiales; family Violaceae; genus Viola; species Viola odorata. The sequence goes on along the minus strand of OY829545.1, from coordinate 21,002,265 downwards.
CAACTTCGTCCTGAAATTTAACAGTAGAAGGCTCATCCCAGTATTCAAATGCTCTCTTTCTTTAGGCCTTTCTGTGTTCTTTGGACTGGTTTACAGAAAGAAAGATGGTATTTGGTCTGGACTACCTGTAGCCGTTAGCATGGCATTTGCAAGAGAGGCAACATTCAGAGTTGCCAATGTTAAAATACAAGGAACCGTGATTGGAAGCGTTTATGGAGTCTTTGCTTGCTTAGTCTTTGAAAGATTCTTCCCCGTAAGATTCCTTTCTCTGCTTCCTTGGTTCATTTTCACCAATTTTCTACGGCGGAGCGCGATGTATGGTCAGGCTGGTGGGATTTCTGCTGTAATTGGAGCTCTCCTGATATTGGGAAGGAAAGGTTTTGGACCACCTAGTGAATTTGCCATGGTAAGAATTTCAGAAGCCATCATTGGGCTGTCCTGTTCGATAATGGTGGAACTTATGATGCAACCAACCAGAGCTTCTTCTCTAGCCAAAGTTCAGCTTTCTAAAACATTAGGGACATTACATGATTGTTTTGTCTCAATAGGGCTTGGATCTAAGAAAGGAAACCTGGTAGAGAGCCACTCGAAACTGAAATCGGATGTTATGGAGCTGAAGAAACTCATTGGAGAAGCTGAGGCAGAACCCAACTTCTGGCTTTTACCCTTCCATAATGCTTGCTATAGTAAGCTTTTGGTGTCAATGTCAAAGATGGTGGATCTATTTGCTTGTAGTACTCAAGCAGTGGGACTAGTAGTGGTTGAATCCGAATCACGAAAAAATGGAGAAAATTCTTGGAAGGAGAGTTTGAAAAAGCTAGATGATGACATTCAACTTTTCAAGGAAATAGGTGGTTCTTTAATAAAATGCCTAAAGGACATTACTTCATTGAAATCCTTGTCCATTCTGGAGAAGGAAATTGAGAAGAAAAGCATCTCTGCTGATCTTGAAAATGGGAAATTTCCAAACCCGAAAATGTTTAGGAATACCGGGTCAGGTGAAGATGGCGAGACAGAGAAGATCATGAACTCTTACCTCCTGCATTTGAAGGAATGTGGTGATGAGAAGGGGATGACGGTGTTGAGTTTGTCTGCTCTTGGTTTTTGCATGAGAAATTTGATGAAAGAAGCAAGAGAGATTGAGAAGGGGATTAATGAGCTTGTTCAATGGGAGAATCCTGCTAACCATGTCAATCTGTACGAGATTTCTTGTAGATTCGCAGCCTATACAGCTGAAAAGTAACAATTTACATTTTTGTTTTGTTTTCCATACTTCTAATGTGTGTTGTTGTAATTTTTTTAACAGAAAAGTAATTTTTTGTATAAAATAAACATATTGCTTGTAACAATTCAGAAATGACTGTGGCAATGTGGCTGCTCAATACTTGTAATATAATTTGGATTTTCAATTTTCCCATATCTCCATCTAAGTCCATTGCACAAACGTTGAGAAATGAAAAGAATGTAGGTTTTACTTTGTCGTCATCCGGGGTCTCCTAAAGAGGGAGTAGAATTTATTTAAATAGGATTCGAGCCCAGGTCTCCACGGCCACAACGTGGAATTCTCACCACTAAACTACAGCCACCTTTGTTTTGTTTTCATCAATCAAACAATATAATTTACTACTCCCTCCGGTCCGAAATGTATGACGTTTTAGCATTTGCTTTTACTGTTCCGGAACGTATCTTAAGACGGTCGGAACAGTCACTATTTGAGACAATTTTGCCCCGAATTTTTTCTCGGAAGTAACGTACGTTCGAAAAAAAGTACGGAATTTTTTGGGGTCTAATAGTGCCTCATCTGGCCTCTTCGATATGCGTTCCCTACTGAATATTGGGATGCGAGGAAGTCATACATTTCGGACCAGAGGGAGTATTTCTTTATAAGGAAATTCATACACTGTGAATATAATAGTATCTAATTAGATTATAATATAGCATAATCGTTTGATAATTAGAGGTGTCGAGTGGCTCTATAAATAAAATAATAAACCTAAAGAAAAAACATAGTTTCCTCCTCCTCCAAGTCAATATCAAAAGGTTTGTGCCTCAAATGTATCAACTTACATTTTTTTAACTTTATTCGTTAAAAGGGCGAGATTTATTGCTAAAACTTCACAATAATGTCAATATTTTCTAAAGTTTGGATTTAAATTCGAAAAATATCATCAATTTATAAGTTCATTACTCGTATGTTATCTTTGTCTGAAATGAGAAGAATCTTCAAGCATGTTGGTTCAAGCGCTAGTTTTTCTCTTGCTGGTTCTCATGATGATCATGATGAAAGGCACCATGGATTGCAAACTTGTTATTTGGAAGCAACCATTCATCATCATTTAGTTGCATTTCTTACTTAGTCCAGCACTGCTCCTGGAATTTATTTTTTTTGGTTATGCTTAATGTGTTGATCTTTATATGGGACAAAAACAATTAGAATGGAATGACTCGCTCAGTGACTATCAAATCGTATAAAATGGATATATCTTTCGATGATTATTTAATAGTATTAATTGTCTTTATGTTACTTTATATTATGTATTGGTAGAGTATTGATACATTAAATCTTTCAGATTGATGTTCCATCAACTACTAATACTACTTTCTTTTTGTTTTAAAAAAGAAAAGAAAAGAAAACATCAAAATGATAATCAAATACAACAATCCAAAGTCACAACATATGAGTGCTGAATGCCCTGCGAGAGTTTTGTATATACTTCCAGAGTATTCGCATCTGCTTCAAATTCAATCAGAGCCCGTAACATTTCACACGTGGCGACACGTCAGTCGGTAGGCACATCCTCCTACGCGTACCTAGGATTAGAAATAAAAACGACAGCCCAGAAGAACATTACTACTGCACGAGTACGCCAAACCAAAGCATCCAGCCTTCATACCAACGCAAACCCATCGGCCATAGCCGATTCACCACTCCCAAGTCGGTAACCTCCCATTTTTTTAAACCCTAATTATTATCTTCTCTAATCCATCTTCTAATCACGGATTAGGAACGTAATTTGACTTTTCTGGTGCCAAACTCATACTTCCCAATTTTCTATCATGATTATTGTTATCGAGGAGCTATCATCAAAACACTTTTCGTAAATTTGAAGGCTTTTAACTTTATTTTATTTTATTGTTTTTGCACAGGCCAACGTGATTTTGAAGGTTCCTTTCGTTGAAAACAATTTTTTTTTTTTTAAATCTGTGACTCCCTATACTATTATTTTTTCATTTTAGTGAGTAGTATAAATAACAGTCTCTGATCTCTCAATTTTCGTGAATCGGACGACAAGTGAGGAATTGAGTAATTAGGGCTTTGTCGAGTTGTTATCTGGTGCAGTGGACTCCTCCTCATCTCATACCACATCACTTCATTGATCATCAGGTACTGCGATCTGATCAAAATGGCTAATAATTCAGCAAATGGAAACAGCTCAAAACAACCTCCTCCGCCATCTCCTTTGCGCTTTTCCAAGTTTTTCCAGGTAAAAATAATAAAAGATTGCTGCTTTTTCCTTTTATTTTTTATAAAATGTTGAATTTCAAATTTGGTTCTGCTGGATAGTTTTATTTCCTCGGTATAGCTGTGGTTGTTGTAGACGCATTTCTTTTGATATGAATGCACAGGTAGTGCTTAAATGGATCGATCAAATCTGGTTGTGATATGAAAGGGATCCCTTTTCCCATTTGGTTAGTTGTTTTAAAAATGTCCATCTGAAAGTGATACATTGCATTGTCATGTCTTTTAAATAAAGGAATGAATTCCATAGATGACTGAACATTTCAGATCATGGGTTTTGGTTTTATTATTTGCTACCTTGGATCTATGAGATCGTAGAGGCCGTTCGTGAATGTTTCTAGTTCAGTGTTTATCCTGCATTTTGATTGTGATTGATTTGCGTGCAGTCCAACATGAGGATTTTGGTTACTGGAGGAGCTGGATTCATTGGATCTCACTTGGTGGACAAGCTCATGGAAAATGAGAAAAATGAGGTTGGCCTAGTTTCTTAGTGATATAGAATCTGAAAATCAAATTGGAAAGAAGTGTTTCTAATAAGTTTGTACATCTTTCACCTCTTACTTAGGTGATCGTTGCTGATAACTACTTTACTGGATCAAAGGACAATCTTAAAAAGTGGATTGGCCATCCAAGATTTGAGCTTATCCGTCATGGTATGTTCTTACTTACTGCTCCTTTTGGTATGGTCTTTTAAGCTTGATATCAAGGCTCGTGAGATGGTTCTGCATTTATCAGAGTTGAGGAGCCTGACTTACTTTGGTTGTCACTGCATTTTGTCAATTGTTGTTGCTAAATGTCATGGGATTAAATTGATTTTCATTTTCTTTTTGTTTCTTTTTCTAGATGTCACGGAACCGTTGTTGGTAGAAGTTGATCAGATTTACCATCTTGCTTGTCCTGCTTCTCCGATTTTCTATAAATACAATCCTGTAAAGGTATGTGAATATGCTGTCAGTTTCCTGTGAATTTTCATGTGCACTTCAACATTTTAAGTATGACTTGTTCTGTTGGTGCTATTTTTTCATTAAAAAAATGTCTCTTGTGCCACAAAATCAAAATCACGGATCCTACTCTTCTTTAACTGTCATTTCTTTAGTTATATAATTGGAACTTACAACAAATATTTCTCTGGTGGAACTTTTGTCTGCATCACAATTTTATCTCTGAATAAGTCCAATGCAGTGGTTAAGTGTGCATTCATGTCCATCAACATTCCTCGGATGACAAATGCATAAGTTGACATAATTCACCACATTGATCTAGAGTATATTACAATACTTTATGTTGGCTACCAATAATATTTTGTCTCAAGATTACAATCATTCTTATTAAAAAAAAAAGCCATGACGTATTACACTCGAATGGAGGAATGATTGGCAACTGTTTTGAAAAATAAATTTAAAAATCAAATGGCAAGTGCAAGAGCCATGATGCTTCTGCACAAAACATCTTTTACAATTCGCACATCAATTATGTAGATGTTATGTATGTGCTTGTGAATTTCATAATAAGTATGAGCATGTATCTAACTTGGAAGCATATGATATGCCAACAGACAATTAAAACAAATGTGATCGGCACACTGAACATGTTGGGTCTTGCCAAGCGAGTCGGAGCAAGGTTAGAGGGTTTGAGTTTATGTTTATTACTTGTATACTTATCATTGAATGGATTCTTAGTCATTTATAATATTGCTGAGCAGAATTTTACTTACATCAACCTCAGAGGTATATGGTGATCCTCTTGTGCACCCACAACCGGAGACTTACTGGGGTAATGTCAACCCCATTGGTACGTTCTGTCACTTCTCAAAATCAATAACTCTTCTGTGTCACTAATTTAACACGATATTACTGTCACAAACAGCATGTTTGTCCTCTGAATGCTCAGCTGCATATATGTATATTGTTTGAGGTTTGATCATGCTCGACAGTATCATCCTCGAGATGAAATTCAACTCATTTTCTTATGGTATAGGGGTCCGTAGCTGCTATGATGAGGGGAAGCGTGTGGCTGAGACTTTGATGTTTGATTATCATAGGCAGCATGGGATAGGTAAATTGTTGCTCTCTTCCACCTCAGCAAATTTCCCTTGGTATACTTATTAACATTGTTTCTTTGTTGTTGGTAGAAATCCGCATTGCTAGAATTTTCAACACCTATGGACCACGTATGAATATTGATGATGGCCGTGTTGTCAGCAATTTCATAGCTCAGGCACTTCGGTATTCTGCCGTTTCATGTTTCTGTAATTATTATGCTTTAGTAACCAGGAATACAGCCATATCCGCACCTTTGTTCGGACACCCTGTTGTTATCGGAGTCATCACTTCTAATTGCACTCCTCTTATATTTACTATGCAGCGGTGAATCGTTGACTGTTCAAAAGCCTGGAACTCAAACTCGCAGTTTCTGTTATGTCTCTGACATGGTACACAGAATTTAATGTTTGGTTTCACTTCCATCTGTTGTGATGCTTTGGTAGTGGATGACTAAGTATTATTACTATTGTTTGAATTGCATTAGGTTGATGGCCTTATTCGCCTCATGGAAGGGGACAACACTGGACCTATCAACATTGGGAACCCAGGTATCTCTACGTTTCTCATTAAAGATCATGGTGCTTGAGCAGTATCATTGATGCCTAATGTTGTATACATATTTCCCGTTACTTACGTTGGGCTTCTCTTTGTGTACTTCCAGGGGAATTTACCATGACAGAACTTGCTGAGACAGTGAAGGAGGTCAGTGTCCATTTTGCCCCTTTTTTTCCCTTAAACCCATTCTGAGATTGCTGTCATGTCCATAATGAGTGTCATTCACTCTTACGATACAAAAGTTTGTTGAAGCGGTTTGATGTTTACTTACTGATATAATCTTAAACTGTCTTTTACTTTTATGTTTGGCAGCTTATTAATCCTGAGGTGGAGATAAAAATGGTTGAAAATACTCCTGATGATCCACGTCAGAGGAAACCAGACATCACAAATGCGAAGGCATTGCTAGGATGGGAACCCCAAGTGAAGTTGAGGGATGGTCTTCCTCTCATGGAGGAGGATTTCAGGCTGAGGCTCGATGTCCCCAAGAAGTTTTGAGTATCTACCATGGAAATTCCTCACAACACCAGTGTTCCGCCGAAATTTTACCTGTACCTCTGCCCTAGGTCATTGTCAAATCATGAAAAATAAGTGATGAGTTTGATGTTTTCATTTTATACAGTCAATCAATACAGAGTGGAAGCTTCTGTAGTTTAGGCATTCACTGCTACATAGCTCATGTGAACTTTTTCTTCTGTTTTCATTTGAGTCTTCTGTTGGCCTTTGTTGCCCTGGATTTTTTGAGATTAAAGATCAATAAATTTCATTTTTTATGAATTTTTGTATTGTTATTGCTTGGTTTGGTTGAAACTCTGACCTTCGCACCTGGACCAACGGGCACACAGGGGGAAAAACCCTTGTTGAGAGGAATATCATATTTGCAATACTTAGTCCACCCATGAAAGAAAAAATTGCAGCTATCAATGATCAATATTTCGCTTGGAAACTAAGGAGTGCTTGTTGAGTCGGGAATTGGATGGTAACATTATGTGACGGTTTGAGCAGGAACTGCACTTGCATAGTTTCGTTTTCGCATTAGCACCTTCATCAAGGCTTGTCTTCAGACAGCGATACTGATTGGTGAAATGCAACTCCAACTCCAACTACATGCCTCGCTGTCACATTTACATCGAATCGGTGAAACCATTACAATTTGCTTTAGATCACCAAGAATGAGAGAGCGAAGTGCATTACCAATAGTTCGTTTGAAAGTGACGACCCTACAAATGAGGGCCTGAGCTCAGGTAGGGACTCCTGCCAAAAGCTCGTTCGAAAGTGAAGGCAAGAAGAGGCAACAATTCTAATCCATCGGAGGCAGCTTTTGGACCACATAATGGTAATTAGAGAGTACATGACCATGTCATATGTAACATAGGAGTGGCCCTTTTTAATTGACTGAGTAACTAGTATGAAAATACTGATATACGTGGAAAGCACTACCTGAGATACCTCCTCGAGGGCTTATGTTATGTTGACTAGAAGTTCAAAGATTAGCGGATATTTTCCTTCGCCTTCTGGAGAGGAATAAATCCATATGAAGAGTGCTTGAAAAACTGGAATACTACTTAAATCATTGAGTAGATTTGTGATGTTTAACAAGATGATCAATCCCAGCACACATGGAAAAAGAAAAATGTTGTGCTAAATTATGCAACCAAAAACAAAAGTTGGTAGAAAAATCACAAATGGAGTATCTAAAACATTCCTCCTGTTATTGCAGACGAGAAAAAACATAATCAATCAAGCCCATCTCCTGTCTCTCAAAGAGCATAAAGACATCGCCAGTTTTCACCTACAAAAGACATAACATATACATTAGTGTGATCAATAAAACACTGCACATGAGAAGAAAAATAACCATTGAGCAAAGTAGATTATGAAGGTTTGTATAGCAAAATCAGTAAACAAACATCCTGCACACCAGAAGCAGATCAATCAATGTGTGGCAGTTCAGCCAAGTTACTTTATAACTTCACAATATGAATTAAAAGCAAAAACAAAGAAAGCAAGAGAAAACACCAACAACAGACACTTTGAGCGAACCATTAATGATAGAATATGCACCCTAATAGTACTATTGATGGCAACTACTGATAGTTTTGACAGAAGTTATTCAGAAGGTTCATGATAGACCCATAAATATAATCATATCAACTTCAACAAGCATACGCGGAAAATAATCATATGCAATTCCTTTCAAGGCTACCATCCAATGAAAAGCCATTCAATGGATAAAAAAACACAAAATTACCACAGATGAGGTGCGTTGTAGCACAAATGGAGTAAAAAAGGTTTGGAATAACACACAAGTATCATCAAGTACACCCAAAGTATCAATATTTATTCCAGACCACCTTTATGAATATCAATATTGTACAACCATATCTAATTCGCAGCATCCTCACAGTAAAATCTAAAGGGCATTGTGTTATCTCATAGTTCCCATTGAAATGATAATTAACGAAAGATAAAACCCAATAAGATTCACACACTCATTCTAGAAGCTAATTTGTTTGACACATTACTCGGAGACATAAGGAAGTCAGGATGCTGAACTCCAACTCAATTGAACAAAGGTTTTGTTTGCATTCACTCCCACTTTCATCATCAAATAAAATGAATTACCAATTAAACCTTAAACCGAACAGGAGACATTCCGCCCATCATGAGGCAGAAACAACAGATAAAAGTAAACACATAAGAAATTAATTTTAGGGTTAACAGATCAGAAATGCACCTCTTGTGCCTCTGGGCGAACTTTGAATTCTTAGCATCCTCCTCTGCAATACGGTTAACAATACATCCGATTAAGTAATAAGATCGAGAGAAATAAATTGTAGAAAAAAGGATTGTATATCGAGAAGAAACGATACCAGTGAGGCCAAGGGAGACCTTGGTGATGATGGCTCCGGTGACAGCGAAGCCAATCAGGAACGGCCAGGTGCGGTCAAACTCTCGGCGGAAGAAAATAGGCCATGGATCGAACCACCTCTTCATCTCTCTCTCTTTTGATTTGCTCTCTCCCCTTCTCTGTCTCTACGAAAAGTTGGTGGCTGGTTAGCAGTGTAGTGTGTACATAGATTAGATCAGTAGTAGAAGGAGAGTGCTTCTTGTTACCGTTGATATTTTATGGGAAGAATCGGACGGCTTATAATTGCTGAATGTATTGGATTGGATTAGCCATTCCGCATTGAGCTGATTGAAAATGCTTAACTTTGATTTGAAAGGCCCATGGGCCTATCGGGCCTCCAGTTAAGTACGTAATCCGTGAGTTTGTAGTGCATATTATGATAATAGTAATTAATTATTTAATTAAAATAAACACAATAAAAGCACTGTAAATAAAGATATGGAGAGAATATGGTTTGGATATTTTTGGAAACTCTAATTTTAAAATATAAAAGGAAAAATACTATCACTCAACCTTCTAACAATTGTTTTCATATCTGTCTCGAATGAAAGATCTGGAAAGAAAAGAATAGTGACCTCTTCCTGCATGAGTCATGACTTGAATAATTGCATATCAAACATATTGAGTATCAAGAGAAACTGAGACATTCCATGTATTTTTGCTCTTATGCCAAACCCTATCAGACGAGGTAGTGCTTGAATTAAAATGCAAAACTTACAATATAGCTCGATAATTGGATCATTATATTAAATATTTACTATTCCTAATTTCAGCCGGATAGAACCACAAAGAGCAATAACACATGTCTATTTTTAATCGTCCATAAAAGAGTAAAATGATGTTTATTTTTAATAGAAAAAATTAGCTAATCGGAAAAATCGGAAAAAGGGAAAAAAAAGGTGGGCATTATCATACTATGTGAATCTTCTTCATTCACTTAATCCAGTTCCACTATGAATGACGTATACATCCTTTCAAATTTTAAGAATTTTAAGAATTTTTTAGTTTTGAATTTTAGACTCTCTCAAAATCATTTTGGAACGAAAATTTATGCGGTCAATATCAGAGGGAAATTTGGAAAAAAATTTCACCACAGTTCCCTCGCACAATTTTCCAGAACCCGCCCAAAGAAAACACACCCGCCTCAACAGCACTTTTCCCAAGAACGCACAATCCGTGCCACAGCTCCTAAAAGCTGCCCATCACCGTTAAATAGCAGGATTCAACGGTTGAGATCAAATAAATAGATTTGACGCAGATTGAGCCTCGTAACCGTTGATAAGTGGACAATCCAACGACCATAATGAATGGAACATTGAAACACTCCAACTAAATTCAAAAAGCACACAATCCGCGTCACAAGATACCAACACCACCTTCTCACCGTAGATTTTTACATCATCCACGACTCAGAACGAAAGTTCCCTTGTGGCACGGATCGATTAAGTTTTACCGTCGATAATAACCAATCTAACGATCCAAAATAACCACGCCCACAAACATTTAAATAACTTCCCACCGCTAGATTAAAAAGCGATCCGACGATCATTATCGTCCCGTACTTTATATAAAAACCCTCGAGATTCTCATCTTCTTACAATCAATTCATCTCATCTCAATAAACTTTTCGTCAAAAGCACCTCTCTTCGATTTTTTTCGAAAATGTCTGGCCGTGGAAAGGGAGGTAAGGGTTTGGGCAAGGGAGGCGCGAAGCGCCATCGCAAAGTCCTTCGCGATAACATCCAGGGCATCACGAAACCTGCGATTCGTCGTCTCGCTCGCCGTGGTGGAGTGAAGAGGATCAGCGGGCTGATCTACGAGGAGACTCGCGGCGTTCTGAAAATCTTTTTGGAGAACGTGATTCGTGATGCTGTGACGTACACCGAGCATGCCAGGAGGAAGACCGTTACTGCCATGGACGTGGTTTATGCATTGAAGAGGCAGGGAAGGACCCTTTACGGGTTTGGGGGTTAGATTTTCTGAGTTTGTTAGGGTTTGAGTGTTGTAGATCTAGCTTTAGATCTGATTTTTAGGGTTAATCGTATTTCAATTATGCTTTTGTAAGTGAAGGTTCTTGTGAATGAAATGTATTTTATGTTCTTGAAGATTACTGCGCATTGATTCTGTTTCCCCCCTTTCTCCATTTGTTTTGCCTAATTGTGCCTTTCAATTTTAAAATTGTGAAATTTTAAAACTGTGATGTGTGGAATGGTATATAAAATTGTCAGTCTCCAATTTTGCTAAAGTGATCCTTAATTAGATGTATTAATTGTTAATTTGCAGGATATTAGCATCCTGAAACGGTGTTGTGTATTGAATTGGATTCATTTGTTGCGTAAGTTGTTAAGTTGCTGTGCTTCTGTTTGTTCTCTTAGATCAAGGTTTGTATGCATATTGGTTCTCAGAAACGATTTGGCACAATATTCTGGATTTCGAAGCTGTTGATTCTCTTGGCTGAGAAGAATCTGAAGTTTGGTCAAGTTTCTGGTAAATTCTGGTTCATCGTTAGGTAGTAAGGTGCAATCTATCAGTGTGACGTGGTGAACTAGCTGTGAGATTAAAGAACATAAGCTACGATTTCTCGTGAGCCAAAAGTTTTGGGAATTGGTTAGTTTGTTCCAACTGTTTTGCTTCATCACAAATTTCAGATAGTGATTATTATACATTTTGAGGCCTTGCTGTTGCTGGAGTAAATGGCCTATGTTGTTGCCAGAATTCATTCGCCTAATCTTCGTGCTCCCATTTCTGCCTGTGGAGGTATTGCATCCGATCCATCTATGGAGACTAATAGCAGAACGACTAAGCCAAGCCAATTAGACTTCCTGTTTCCTTTTGTGGTCAGAATGGATTTTCAAAATTGCTTCTCTAATGGAAAGATGATAGAGCTGAAGAAACACTTTTTTGGTCAATACTAGAGTTGGTTGATGAATTCAACTAGTCCAAAGCCCAAGAAATGTTACAAGCCTAGACTACAAGGATTTGCTAAAGCCCATACAGAGAGGAGCCCAATGGCCCTGATAAAATGAGCATAAAGCCCAAGAACTTGCGAAATGAGGAAAAACTCGTGAATTGTTGATCCATTACGGCATCCCTATTCTCGAACCCTCTTCAACCGTGATCAGAGCAGCAGTATAAAAAAAAAGGTGTAGTGGGGTCACCTACCTGGCTTTTGACCTTTGTTATCCGTTTAGAAAAAGGCAACAATGTGGTATTGTGTACCCACAGCGAAAGTGCAATGGCATTGACGACAAACCGTAACACCTGGATCTCCATTTTATCTAAGACCAACCAACCACTATCACACCGCCACTTGTCGTCATACCATCTCTCTCATCTTGATGACTTGGATGGATCTTATCCATCAACTGACAGAAATCGAAACAGGTCCTTTCCTCATCATTGGCAAACCTTTTTATAATTACTACTCCACAATCATTTATCATGTTAGCATACAATAATCCATTCTCTCTCGCCATTCTAGAATCATACAGAAAGAAGGACCGGACTGGAAACCGGCAACTGCAACACCAACTGGCATCCATCTAAAATCCAATTTCCGTCATTCGGTAGCCGGTTTCCGACGGATGGGGTTGCCAAGCGACGACGCCGTTCTGATCCAGTAAGGTAATAACCCCCCTCACGTTATTACCGTTAACTGTCCCGATAAAACCGGTCTAGCTTGCGATATCTGTAGAATCATCCTCGACTTTGGCCTTTACATCACCAAAGGAGGTATTTTTCCAGTTCCTCATCAACATAAATAACCCTTCTCCTTATTTATTCATTTATTTATCTCCATTCAATTTTACTGATACACCTTCTTTCCTAAAAAATTATGGTTGTAGATGTTTCAACAGATGGGAAATGGTGCTACATAGTACTCTGGGTGGTGCCTCACTCACGATCCATTATTAGATGGTCAAATTTGAAGGACCGTCTCTTATCGGAATGCCCCTCATGTTCGGCGGTCTCCATTTATTTCAACCCGCAGCCTGCACAATCCTCTACTTCCTCTCCCGTTTACTTGCTCAAGTTCTTTAGCCTCGATCGAAAAGGATTACTGCATGGTAAATTACTACTTTTTCTCTGCTCGTTTTCGGTTAAATTAACTCTGTGCTGTGCAAGATTCAGAATTTCTGATTGGAAGCGAATCGAGTCGTGTTTATTTGGTTTAGATGATACTCAGGTTCTGTGCGAGCTTAAGCTTACAATTCAAAGAGTCAAAGTCACTACCACCCCAGATGGCAGGGTCCTGGACCTCTTTTTCATTACAGATAACTTGTAAGTGTTTGTTTTTAGAAAGATTTTAAGGCAGGTTAGAGTTTTGTAATTGAATGTAATTAATGTTATGGACAGCACCGTATGATTCACTTGTGGCCTTTCTGGCAAGTAAGAGGTATTTGAAGTCTTGGACCACTACTTAGTTTAATGGTCCTCCACGTTTGGCAATTGAGCTGGTAATTACGTTTGTCCTTTAGATGAATGTGTCGTGAAGTTTTTGTCGTATGTTTGTAAATTGTTTCCATCATTTTAATGGTAGTTTGTCGACATTGTTGTTTCTTATCTGGTTTGGCAGTTTAAAAGTAATGCTGATTCTTGCCAGCTTTGTTACTATGTCGCATAAGGTAGTTGTTGGATAAGGAGACTACCTTCTTTTGTTAGAAGAAAAATGCTGTGGCTAGTTGATTTCTAATGTGATTTCTCATTGCTTTTTCATGATGCTGGATTTGGTCCTTCCCAAAATTTACTGCCTTTCTAGTAGGGAAATGATTGTCTAAATTTTAATGTCTAGTGAGAAAATGGTTTAAATGGTTGTTTGAAGAAGGACGAAAGAATTTGGCTGTAGTTATTTTGGTGTCTTCATTTCATAGCCAATGTTATTAATCAGCCGTGATATCAATTTGAATTAAACATAAAGGCTTCATTTCAATTTTGGTCGTTATTGACCTCTATTAGACACTACAATGTTGTTTTAGGGAGCTGCTACACACAAAACATCGACAGGATGAGACCTGTGAGCAATTGCACATTGTACTAGGTGACTCATGCATCAGTTGTGAACTTCAATTGGCGGGCCTGGTGTATGATTGCCCTCAAGGCATGTCTTCACTTTCTCCTGCAGTTGCGGAAGAACTATTCCATTTTGAGATATCAGATAAGGAAATCCATTCCCAAGCTCTGAGCCCAGATATGACAACTAAAAAAAGCTAGCGTAACCATAGACAATACATTGAGCCCTGGCCATACGTTGCTTCAAGTGAATTGCCTTGATCACAAGGGTCTTCTTTATGATGTGCTGAGAACTTTGAAAGACTGCAGTATTCAGGTATAGAGTTGCACCCTCCACCATAGTCATTTGGATGGATTATGGTTTGAGAACACTCATTATCCCTTAGAGTCTAGTTCGTGATGTGTATCAGCCTGTTATACTGTCTACTTGTATTGGATCTGGCTGTTGTATTGTCGTGTGGTTTTCATATAGACGGATGATGTGAACCTGGAAGGTTCTCTGTACTCCTCAGGTTTCCTCTTCACTACTATGAAATAGTAAGAAAAAGATAAAATAGTTTGGCACATAAGGAATTCATGTAAAAATGAAAGATGCTTGCCATTGGAATTCTCCTAGATTCTAAAATGAGTTATTTGGGCTCTTTTAGTTTTTAGTTTTTTTTACTTAGAATAACCATCTTAGCGTATTAAACCCATGAACGAAATGTAAACCAAACCACTATCTCTGTAATTATGGCCATTCCATTTATTCATGCAGTACTTTCTGAAAATAGTGAACAATGTTTTTGCTTTATTCTCTTATGCAGATAGCTTATGGTCGATTCTCACAGACTTCCAAAGGCTTTCGTAATCTGGACCTCTTTATACAGCAAAAGGATGGGAAGAAGATAGTGGATACTGGGAAGCAAAGTGCACTGTCTTTCCGTCTGAAGGTTGAAATGCTCCACCCATTATGGGTGATTATTACAAACCGAGGTCCTGACACTGAGCTCCTGGTTGCCAATCCAGTTGAGCTATCAGGAAATGGTAGACCACGAGTTTTCTACGACGTCACTTGTGCTCTAAAAGCACTTGGAATCTGTGTATTTTCGGTAAGGAAATTTTTCAGCAGAAGTGAAGCGAATGGAAAATTCACCTGCACATTGCAACTTCTTTCAATTTGTCGTAAGAGTTTTGAGAGGATTTGCACAGTGCCCTGATATATAAAATTCAATTTGCATTTGAAATCCATCTCATAAAAAGCACTCAGAACAAAGTGCTTTAGGTAATTCATTGATGATGTTGTCATCATTGTGGTGCTGTAGTGTAGAGTGGGTTAATGACGGGAGTGTATTATGATGAAGAGCTTATGAGCTGTTCTGTATGGGGAAATGAAATTCTTAATCACATCTGCTGTTCAAGTTTCAATTAAATCACAACCTACATCTAACACTTTGAACCCTTCCTTTTTAGGCTGAAATTGGACGATATTCTGCTTCTGATCGTGAATGGGAGGTGTACAGATTTCTTCTAGATGACAGTTGCAAATTTCATCTATCAAGTGCAGTAGCTAGAAATCAGATTGTAGATAAAGTCAGAAGAACACTGATGGGCTGGTGACTCAAAGGTGAGGTAATTCATTTCATTTGTAGCGCCCTCCTTACCACATACTCCCCAGCTAGGCTTTTCAAGGTTTGTGACCCATGACCCTTGTACAGTTTGAAAATAACCTGTTCTATTAGATGTGTATGTATCGATGCTGTATTCTTGAGGTCATGTTATTTACATAGAAATCCCTCACGACTGTGGAAACATACACGGGTCGCCAAATATGTGCTTATTGCTTCCTCGTTAGAAGTGAAGTGGCGTTTGGATTTGGAGCTCGACAGATGATATTGACCATTGAACTGACGGTATTTGAATGGATAAGTGAGCTTACAGACAGACTTCTGCAAACTCGATATCACCATTCCTCTGAAGATTAGGCCCTGATTATTTTCATGCTGAGATGCAGGTGCATTGGGATGATATATGGTGTATCTTGTTCATGCCTTTATTATTAAGCTGAAACAGTAGTATACTAGTCTTTTGGTGTATAGAAAATCTGAACAGATGCAAGAATCCCTTGTGAATCGTGATCCAGAGAATCCCTTTGGTCTCTCCTTATTATTCTAAACTTATTATGATTGGACAGGAGCAATAAGTGGAGATTGTTTCAATCGTCTCCACCCGGCGGTTACATTACAAGTTTACGACAATACTCCCTGTTCATGAAGAATTCTTTTATTAAAAAAATGATACAGTTAACAAATAATCTAGGTGGTAGTGAAACAGCATTTAATCCTAAATTTATTATTTAATACTCAAAAAAAAAAAAATTCTCTCTTTGTCCAATAAAATAGAATGATAGTTTTTATTTTTTTGAGAAACTAAATTTTAATGATTTTAATGAGGAAGAAAAGCTTGGTTTAATGCAAAAAAAAAGAACAGAAAAAAAGAAGCATGGGCCATGGGGTGATGTAGGAGTAGGAGATCCTAACTGGCCGGTCCAACCAGTCAAGTTCCGTTCTGCGACCCCACAACCTGACGTGTAATAGAGCCACTTGACTCCGGGTTTATCCAGAAACCAGACATCAAGACACGTCTCAAAATCCCACAGCTTTACGATCCGCGCTACGCCGCGCCACACTTGCACCGCACCGCGCCCGCCATGTTTTACTCTTTTAGTACTCCCTCTGTCTTTTAATAACTATCGTTTTTCTACAAATTTATATTTTTTATAATATTTATTATTTTATTAATTTTGAGGTATATATTTTGTACAAATAATATTTTTTTTTTATAAAATAAGATAAAAAATTATTATTTTATTCTAAAACGTCTATTATTTCAGTTACAATTTTTTTTTTTAAAGTTACGTGTCTGGTAACGACCACAGAGAATTGACAATCGCTGAAAATAACCCTCCAGGCTCCAACAGAACAAAAAAAACCCTGCTGTGCTGTTTGCTAGATTCGATTGAATCCTCGTGATCTTGTCTGAAACCAGCAAGTCAAAGAACATAATCACCGAGGACAATGGGTCGAAATTAGGTTTCGTTTGCCATTTCCAAAGGAATCTATATTGTTCCGTTTGTGAGTTTCATTCATTCATCACAGAAAAAGAGCAAAGAAATGGAGAAAGCATCTTCATCCCCTCGAAGCTCAGCTTATCTCAACGCTCTTACTCAAGAAATCGAGAAGAAGCTGCAACGGGTTCGTTTCCCTCTCCTCTTAATTATTCGATAAATCTTTCAATTTCTCATCTCGTTCTACTTGAGGAAAGTATTTGATTCTGGAACTTTTTCTTTCTTTCCCAAATTGGAATTTTAAAGACAGAAATAATTGCCTGATTTTTTAATTTGAGTTATATTCGTAATTGTTTTCCTTTTTTGAGCTTCAAAATTGTTTGATCGAGTGACGTGTCGTTGCAGGCAAAAGCTTCTGCATCGCAGAGCCGCAACTTGTTGCAAGAATTGTTCGCGGACCTGGCTTTGGAAGTTGATGATCGAGCTAGAGGTGAGTTCACCCTGCAAAAATACATGTTTCTCTTGCTATCAGTTGCTCTTTTAAGATCCTTTGATATCTATAAGATATATGCATCATGATTGTTCGTTCGTGTCGTGTGAGCATTGTGTGCTATGATTCTACTGTAGGGTTCTCATTTTCCCCGTTTATTGAATTGAACACAGACATAATTCTGAGCAGGGAAGAAGATGCAATTGCACCTGCTGAGGATGGTGTTCATGATCAATTATGCTTTTACAATGTGCTTGCCGATTATTACTTTAGAATGCCAGAGAATGGGAAACGAATCCTTGATCTGATTGTCCAACTCTGGAGCCAGTCATTTGCGTCTCATGTTTTCTCTCTTTTGTTCCATAAGTGGGTAAGTCAGCTTAGAATTAATTTCCATTTAATTTCTCACTTTTGCTCAATAGGTGGGTTAATTGGCTTAGACTTATCTTTACATGCGGTAACCAGTTTAAGGAATGATATATAAGAATCACATGGTACTTTCTTTATCTGTTGGGGAATTAATGCTTGAAATGCTGGACTCCTACTTTGGTGCTCTAATTTTGTTTGGTTATAGAGTAAAACAAGCTCACAACTCATTGAATAGTTTGACAGGTTTAACTGTTGGAAGGTCTCCATTATGTTGACCTATAGCTGCATGTCTCACCGTATCTAATATCTTCTGTATCTTACTTCTGATGGTATTCTTTAGTGCCTCAGATATCTTTTGGCTGATTATTGGATGATAGAAAGCCTTTCCCTTTCTTTCTTCTCTTTGATTCTGGAATGATAGCCTTCTTACCGGTAGCTATGGTTGGAGCAGAGTGATTAGTTTTGTTCTGGTTAACTTTTTTCCTGCAGAGTGTAGAACAACGTGGAAATGCCTCTTTCTTCTCTTTTCCCATTAGAAATGAAACTGACATTGTGTTTGGGAATTCACGAGGGGGAGGGGAAGCAAGGAGAGAGAATTAAAGGAACGGAAGTAAAGGGATGAATGATTATTACCTTTTTTGTTGTTTGGATAGAAGAAATTCAAGGGGTGGGAAATAATCAAGAAATTTCATTTATCTCCCTTGTTCTTTTATGGGATGACTAGGATGTGATTGGAAACTTTAAACCAAAAAGCTTTTTAAAGAATCATCTTCCCCTCCATTCTCCCCAATCGTGGGAGGCAAAGATTATAACGTCCATTTTTCATATTTCCTCCTTCCTTCCCTCCATACACCTCTTTCTGTACAAGTTTAATGTAAAAAAATAAAATAACCCCTGCCGTTTCTGCCCCCTCCATTAACCTTAAGCATTTGACTGGATTGCCTTAGCTGAAAACAATGAAATTTATTTGAATCATTAAAATCATTTAACTAATGGTAATTCTAGATTCTTTCTTTATCCATTATCTTGACCTGTGCAAAGATGCTGTCTGCAGCTGTTTGAAGCCCAACTAGACAATACCGAAGTACTCGTACGCTACTCTTCTGCTCTTATGGAAGGAGCTACTAATGTTTTCTGGTATGCGGATCAACAATCTTGGAATCATTTACATCGAAACTAAATGTTGAGTTCTACACCACTTATGTTTTATATATATATATGGAAATCTATATTTGGCTTTAGTTGTGCTTTTTGATTGAGAGAAACAGAGATATGCTTAGTTTTGAAATTGAAGCTGGAGTTTAGTTTTTTGTTCTCTTTATGATTCTTTATCTGCCCATTCTTTCCTTTCCTTTAATGATCATTGCTTTTAGGCAAATAGCGCTGCATGCCACATGTTTTGGGTGGTTAGCGCTTTAATCTATGGCAGCAAGTGACAATCACATTTATCTCAATTGTCGTTTCCGTCTTTCGAATATATGTCATCTGACTGGGAATATCTTTGATTCACAACCATTATTGGCCTTTTCATGTAGTGTTTTGTTGCCCTTTTAATTTACCAAAAGAAGTTTGTTTTCCTATGCAAAAGATGTGGAATTTCAGTTGATATTGCATGAGCATGCCACCCATTGGCGACGTAAACCTGGATTTTGACTATATTCCCTTTTCATTTTGTGGTCATTTTGTGTGTATTCTCCCCATTTCACTTTTTTTTCTGAGCAGAATCATGGACTTTAACTCATTGTTAATAAATTATTTTCTGTACTTGGTTTCAGGATTGACTTTCAAACAAATGCAAGGCGTTTCCAGACTCTATTCCAGGTTAGATTCTTTTATGGTTCATTGATGTACATTCACCTGGATACGTAATGCTTGACAGGTATTTCTTTATAGAGTTCTTATACTGATGTTTATTTTATCTTTATCCTTCTTTTTGGTTGTAGTATCTTCTTGAGGGAGTAGCATTGGAGCCAACGCGGTTGAATAAAATACCAGTGCAGGTCAGTTGCTTACAATCTCCTTCAGTTTTGACTAATAATTACCAATTATGGCACTGTTTGCAATGCCCCTGTATGAGAATATAATGTGGTGTTTGGCTTCATCATTGGGTCAGCATATGTGCTGCTAATTTCCTCGAGGGTATTTGAACTGGAAAATAATATGTCAACATTTGGTCATTTCAGGCCCAGCGAGATCTGTTTCTTTTACTTTCAAGATTCATCCTTTTCTATAACTCGGGTAATCTATGTAATTTTTTATATAACTTGTATGAAATCAATCTGGAGCAAAAATTACATAGTCATCCACTGTGTTGTTCTGTCCAGCTGATAAGCTCGATAGCTTCTTGGAGCAATTTCCCATTTTCCCAAATGCATTCTTGGTTGGTGGTCCCGCAGACTTCTTTGTTATTGAAGTTGCAGATCAGGTATCTTAACTTTCTGTCCCATAACAACACTTTTTTTAAGAAACCAGGTCCTCGTACTCCTGGAGAACTTGTGCGTACATTTCTTGAGTACTGAAACTTTTTTTTTGGCCAGCTTCAAAAGTTAAAGGTGGAGCCAGTTCTATTGCATTACCTTTCACAAATCAAGGTGCTTCAAGGTAGTCTACTTGGCTAGTTTTAAGAACTAAGATCTTACTGCTGGGATATGAGACAATTCTTTCTTATTCTGAGCATTGTCGTGTAACAAACTCGTGCAGGCATGGAACTTCGAATGACCACGAGTACTAGATTAAAGGCGTGCTTATACAGCTTCACCTCTCCTGGTGGTCCAATGTATCCCACCAGAGCTGTTCGCCATGCTGCTTGGGACGCTTTGGATTTTCTTTTCCCTGTGAGTATCTTTTCTGCTGGTTAGTGATCTGTATTGCCTATTTGGCCTAGCTGATCAGATAATTTTTACTGCTAAACATCAAGAGACCAATAATGGGCAACAATGACAAACGGCATAATCCATGTAATATTTTAAGATCTGTTTCTTGCATCACATTTAGTGTAGTGTTTGGAGGTGATCTATTTCAATAATTCAAATGCTCATCTGTGGACTTTCTTTTCGCTGAGTTATCTTTTTTCATCTCTATTGGTGAAGTGGAAAAGAAAATTCAATTCCCAAGTTATAGGTGTGTTAGTTTTAATTTTTTTTTCTCGAGAGAGCTTGATTATCCCGGCAATGGGGCTAATGAACAAACAGCATAATATTACTTGTCATGGTGCCTCCATACTCATAGTTCATATTTGTTCCTCTGTGACAACTATGTGAATGCTCCTGTGCAGGTTGGACGATACCCAAGACATCTTATAAGCCTGTTTTTCCGGCTTTTGTATCCATGGTACTGGCCCTCGTCATGCTGGAACTTCATCATGTCTTGCATAAAGGCAATCTTCTTTTCACTCTTAAGGCTCTTATTCTCTGCTTGGGACAAGCTGAGGGATCCCAAGAATTACTAGATACCGAATGTTTACAATCTTCCCTCTTGTACATAACCTGACATTTTGTACGTTGTATAAGTGCTTTTATTTTGTAATAGTTTCCCTCTTGTTTTAGTTAGAGGGTCCTTTTTTTCTTTTTCCTCCCCGGAGATAGAGGGTCTTTGACCACTCCATCGAATACCAAGATCTGGTTTTGGATGTAAAAGCTGACTACATACATGATACTTGTTTGTTCCATTTTCTTTTTGGCTAAATTTGTGCAAGTCACATCTCCTTTCTCACTGCAAGTGATAAAAGGTCATTTGACCTGAAAAGACGTCAGAATTGTGCACCATTGAAGGACCTCAGTAGATTTAGATACAATGGTTGCTGTTTGATGCTAATCAAAGTTCTGTTTTAAGTGTTGGATCATGTGATCGTGTAGTGTTAGTGTTAACTTTTAATGCGAGAGTACATACATATCTTTATATGCGCACGCGAGTCTTCATGCTGGTGAATAAGATCTATTAATATGTACAGTATTACTCTTTATTTTACACATTTCTAAAGTAGACGACCTTATGCCAACACGATCTGTCCATCAAAAGAATGAATAGACAACAATGCACCGATAGGCTTCAAACTACAAAGCAGGAGATGCTTCCCAGCAGTAACCGATAATACTTTGACGCAACCTACAGGCAAGCTTGCTCGGTGACACGGACACATCGCATGGCATCATCCTACTAAATTATGCAATTATCGAGTATCATCGACATTCCCTACTGGTGCCTGAGACAGTTCCATGATCTTGAGAACAAAGATTATACTCCATTTGGTAGCATGTGAACAACAACAAAACAAGGACTACTTCCACAGTGGTATGGGATGATAGCATCAAGCTCCCAACATCAGTATGGTTTTGAGTAGGACATGTTCCAAGATCCAATCCGTGTTTCCAACAAGAGGGGACTAAAGCAGAGGATTCCAGTTCGATCCACTGTCATACGCTACGCCAGGAGCAACATGAATTATCCGGGAGTTAATATTTACACTGGTCTTACTAGTGGAGAAACATATGCACATTTCATAGATGACAACTAACATATTCAACTACAAGGGGCAGGCTCAAACAATAAATAAAAAAATTCCCAAAATATAGGAGGAGGAGAAAAAAATCTACCTCCAGTGTAGTCTGCCTGGTTTTGTGATGAGGCACCACGAAAAGTCAAGAGCTCTGGGCAGTTACTGTTAAGCCACAACCTCCTCTCCTTGCTGAAAGGACTTTCTTTGTGCAGGAATAAATGAAACATAATTGTTCAACTTGCAAACCCAACTTATATGGTAAAACAAGAAGGATTCAAGAAGCCAACGAAACCATAAGCGAATGTGCAATTACAAGTGACAGCTGATTTAATGCCCCAAACAAAGAAAACTCAACAATAAGCCCAAACTCCACAACAAAGAATCCTATCAGTTGCCTCCACGAGTACTTTCTTAAAGAGCAGGACTAGGAAAGGTACACATTAGTCAGCTTGTCACATCACCAAGCACATAAAGGCCAATAAACCAACCACCAAAACACAAGGAATGACTTAATTTATCTCCATTGCTTCACTGTGATACTTCTCCAAATCTGCATCAAGATCTTCAGCAGATACCTTCTCGCCATGCCCCCTTCCACGTCCACCACCTCTTTCAAGTCCACGGCCACCACTGCCACCACCTGGCCGCCCCATTCCAACACCCCTACCTCGCCCGCTGCATGATGAGTAAGACAAGCAAAACCATTAGCAAATATAACAAACAATTACAATAAAAGATCTGCCAAACCCATAGATATGCCTAGCGGAAAAAAGTCACAGTACCCTGAAGAACTGTGAGAATATGTGGACTCAATACAACTCATACCAAATACAGTATACTTAACTGATAAAGAGAGAGTCATATACCTTAGAGTTTACAAATGGTATACACCAAACCATGATTGGCCACCTGAACATACAATAAGGCAACACTTTTCTAAAGTAAACGGCCTGTGATGCAAGTAATGGGATGGCTGACTGAAACATCACTATTCAGAATTCCATGGTGGGCATATTAGAGCATCGGTTGCGCTACTCATATCAAGCACTAGTTACATTGCACTAATCATAGATGAAAAGACCTTTGATGTCTACTCTAAGGATATACTTCAAGGCACATCAGCAATTTGTCCATGTAGACTTTAAAACAATGCAGAATCTAAAGATCAGCACTTATACTTTTATCCAGATATTCCATTCTTAATATCAGACTACTATGAAACCTATTAAAGAAGCAATACTCAAAGTCCAAATCAGACACCTAAAGTAGCAAAATATAAAAATCAGAGCTCCCAATCAATATCATAAATTCAAACAAAATTGGCATGTACAAGACCATAATTCATATCTATTGTTTCAAACAGAATTGAGAGTCAAACACACAAAAGGGAGGCAGTGCATACCCTCTGGGATATCCATTAAATCTTCCAAAATTGCTGCTGTTAACAGCAGGACGGGGACGAGGATGAGGAGGAGGAGCAGGGGCAGTAATTTTTGCTCCCACAATCTCAATCTTCATTGGTTTGCCATCAAGCTGAACATTGTTGTATCTTTTCACCGCTGCCACAGCTTCTGATTGTCGTGCAAAAACAACTTCCGCAGTGCCCTATAAGAACAAGAGGTTTCGTTTTTCTTTTCTTTTCTTTTTGTCCCTTTCTTTCTACATTTCCCTAAACTAAAGCGAAAGAATCATCAGCCAAGCTCAATTTTTATTAGGTACCTTCGATCTCCCGCTCCTATCGTAATGGACAGCATACCGCAACAGCTCACCAACTTCAGAAAACAATTCCTGCATAAACCCAGTTAAAGATCAAACCTTTAATTGAAAGACCGCTTAATTTAGCAAGCCAATTGAAACTGAGTTTCTCTTACCTTAATGTCCTCGTTAGAGACACCATAATCGAGATTAGAGATATAAAGCTTCGTTCTATCTGAAGCAGGACCGCCGCCGGTCGCTTGTCCTGAGAACATGCCGTGCTGCCGCGTCGTCTCCGGCGCCTGAAATCAGAAGATACTTGTTTTAACCTTAAATAATGAACAAACAATTATAATTCTTCGAACCATATCTCAGATCCATATACCTTAGCTGTAGAGTACGGTGCCGCGCGATTGGAGAGGCGGTTGGGAAATCGGCGAGCAGGGCCGGGTCGCGTACCCCGACCGCGGCCAAGGAAGCTACCCGAACTGGATATTTTGCTGCTCTGGATGATGTCATCAAGGCACATGTCCAAGGCGCGAGACATTTTTCTTTTCTTTTCTAAGTTATAATTTTTTTGAAAATAATTAAAGAAAGATGATAGACGGAGGTGGTGGGCTTACAGGACAGAGGAGGGAAGATGTTTTCACTTTTCCAAGAGCAGAGGAGATAGATATCGGTGCGTACGCGCTACGCGGTCAAATTTATATAAAAACGTCAAAACAGTGAAAACAAAGGTGTCGTGGTGTAGTTGGTTATCATTCCTACGTACTCCTTTTAACGCCATTGATGCACCGACGTCGGACAGACTCTTGTCAAGTTTTTTTGTTCATTTTTAAAATGCATTTGCTTAATGTTACATGTCCTTTTATTTTTCATTTCCCTACTCTTATTAATACTAGTTTCTTAATATTTTATTAAAAACTTAAATTATGGTTTTTTAACACTAAATCATATGTTTTTTTTAATGTAATTTAAATAGTGTTAATTCACTGGGTGTAAAATTATATGAAGTTGAAATCGAGGTTGTGTCAATCTTACCAGTGAGCCTTTTAGTTTTGTCATTTGTACAAAATATACCGATTTCGGTTGACATTTTGGTATATAATATGACACATATAATTGCATACATATTTATAAACATTCAACATACTTATATTGTTTATACCACCCAATATGATCAATATAAATCGAGAAAAAAAATAAAGATAGGACAATATATTTTTTATTTCGTTTTTAATATTGGGCAAGACGTACTATGAAGGAGAGTCTGTAAGGGTAAGGGCAAGAAATAAAATTTTCAACTAGAAAAATAGATAGATTTAACATATAGATCATGTGTTTTTATAAGGTAATTTAAATAGTGTTAGCTCAGTAGGTCTAGAATTGCATAAGGTTGAGACCGAGTTTGAATCTTGTATCCATGAGCCTCTCGGTTTTACCACCGGTATAGAATGTACCGGTTTTAGTTGTCATCTTGGTATATAAAATATTAATTGCATACAAATCCACAAACATTCAACACATTTTTGATACATTTTTTAGTATTATAATGGGACAACTATTCATACCTGATAGAGTGTATTTATGCATGATTTTCCCCCTCTTATTCCATCGATTTAAGGCATGATTCTGTTAATATATCCTTGTTTTCATCACTATTGCAGATCTAGGCCTAGAAAGGGAGTTTATGCGAAAACACGCGTTTTAAGAGCATATTGTGTGAATTCGAGTTTCAAGACCAAAGTCGAGGTCCTGACGCCAAGATAGCCTTCAAGGTCTCGATGAGAATTCTCTATTCGAGACCCCGAAGGGTGAAGAACGACATTTCCACGTGTCCTCTTACCGAAGCTTCCACGTGTCCACTCCGACACTTTTCAGAGAGTTCTGTGCAAATCCCAGAGTTTATCTCCATCTCCCAAAGTCAACCCTTGAGCCTGTCAAGACCTGCTCCAGATCTTCCAAAGCTGGGCAAACCAGCTTTATGCTTTTCCAGTTTTGTGCTTTTCAGTTTTATGCTTTAGGGAGCATGTTTGCTTTGTGTTAGGCTTTCCTTAAATGCATTTTGTTGCCTAGTTGGACAAAAGATATTTTGTGCTTGTAATTTCTAGGTTAAATAGGACCTCTAGGATAGATAGAAGAAAAGCTTGATGTATTATAATTAATCTACATACTCTTAGACTTCTCTCTAGTTTTATCTCTCTAGTTCTTGTTATCATTCTTCCCCTTAGCCGCCGGGGTTGAAGCGTTTTGGTTTAGTAATCAAGTTTTCTTCTCTTAAATCTATTTCTTTACTTATTATGCTCTCTACATTTATGATTTGTTTCCCTTCAAGCATCAGTAGCTAAATCCTTAATTCTTAGCAAAGGTAATTCAAGGGTTGCAAGGGCGGATTCGAGGCCTAAACGTGCTTAATATATTCTTGTTGCCATATTGATCGCGCGTCGAACACGTCAAATATAATAGTGAAATATGTATGAGAATGGGGATAGGAATAAAACTTATCACTTCTACAAGAGCTTGTAGACTATGGTAAGAGGATCGTCCACAGAGACCTCTAGGAGATGTAGTTTTTGGTTGACTTCCTCGTCACTGGATTTGGTTTGGTGATATCTGAAAATAAGAACAAAACAGAAAGAAGTAGAATAGTTCAAAACTGTGTTGGCCAAAGGCTTGGCCTAGACAGGGGTCAAGATTGAAGTAAATCTGATAAAAGGAGATTCCAGGTAAGGGCGATGTGAGAGCTTTGTTCTTAAGCTTCGATCATGGATTCAAATATATTCATCTCTTTGTTTATAGTACTGCTATAGAGTGGAGGTACTCCTGTTCACTCCTGTCTTCCCTCCTCTTCAAATTACCTGGCGGGTGCTCCCTTTCCTGATAATCCTAGCCAAGGGACACCTTGCTGGTTAAAGGGTTTATCCGTTTGACTGCTGTCTTGAATGGCTGTTCGCTTCCTCAATGGTATATGGGAAGACAGTACCTAGGCCAAGGTATCTCCCTATGGAGATCCTAGGTTGTCAATCTGGTCTTGACCTAGATTGCTTATTTCTTCTAGTCTAGCTCGAGACTAGTTGCCTACTTTGTCTAGTCGACGGGTGCTCCCTTTCCTTCTAGACCGACTACAACTCTTCTCTACTAGAGTGCAAGGATGATCAAACCTTGTCTCTAGTGAGTAAGCGATGAATTAAGCTCAAGAAATAAATACAAGTAAAGAGATTATAAAGCACGGTTTAATCTCACGAAAGCATAAGAACTTCAGCTCATCAACCCTTACCAAGAATAGGTGTTTAGTTAATCATACTCATGATTAAAAAGACAATATATATTTTTGCATAAATATTAAATCCGAGATTTTAAATAAATTCGGAGCAAAGTTAACAATGTCAAAGAAGAAGAAAAGAGAAGAAAGGGGTCGGATTCGATGCGGACAGAGGAGGAACAATGTTTGGCTAAATAGCCCTAAAACTCCTCTGTCCTACTCCAACTCTACTTCCTAGAAAATCTCTAAAAAGATTGTAACAATAGAATTTGTTTGAAATTCGGAAACAAAATCGCAAATACAAAAGGAGGGAGATCCCTTAGGATTCTTCAAAAGATCGGCTTCAGATCCCTCCAGATTTGCGAACAGAAGCGGCCTGCCAGCTGCCAAGGCCCACGCGAAGCGAAGCCCAAAAGGATGCCAATGCAACTTCTCAAATATCTTTAATCGCGAAAAAGAGTCTTGGCCGAAGTCTAGGCCAAGACGATCTGACTGGTGCGCTGCTTTTGATGCGAATGTGTCTTGGCCAAAGTCTAGGCCAAGACTGGGAAAATCAGCTTCAGCTTTCCAAATCAGAAACTTCAATATTCTGCCAACAGACCAGAACTGCCAGGAAAAGGGGAAATCAAGGATAAATCAGTAGGTTTACTGTCCAAATAAACTAGTAAATGGACGATAAAATATGATGAAATGCAATGCAATCAAATTCCCCACACTTAAACTATGCTTGCCCCCAAGCATACAGACTCAAAGACTCAAAAGAAAAGAAAATTAAAAACACATCAAGAACACAAACGACACCAGGATTTCCAGACTTCCTCTTTCTGTTGCTCACTGTACAACCGATATCACCAAGGCACTTGTCTAGCCGACCTAATGCTAGACTAATAAGGACGATCAATATCCTAAACATACCCCATCCATATGGTATCAAGACACCTCGCCAGATATCATGATAAAGTATAGGGCAATATGGCTTACCACTGATTTGAGCCCCACCATATGACATCTATCCAAGAGTGCCTAAAGACTGGTGCCCTTTGAATCACTTTGACAGATTTTTCTCAAAAATTTTCTATGCCCTCGCGCTAACTTTTTTATTTGTTTTATTTAGGCATACTAAGTGTCCTTTGTATTTTTACAGACACAACATATAGACAGAGCTTGTTCTTTTCTGCGGGAACTTCCACCTTTGCTATGTCTATCCTATGACTTTCCAACACCTTTTTACTGTCTCACACTCAGATCAGATAGAACAGCACACTCAAACCATTTAGCAGTTAGCCTAGTCACCCTAATGAGAGTTGAAGTTTTAGCTAAATGTCCTTACGACCATGTGGATAGCTAATGTTTGGGAACCATTAGAGTATATGACCCTTAGGCATTGATCTAGTTGGGCTCATTCGCTTCCCTGTTAATATAACATTATTTCGCCTAAACAAGTGTCTAGATGTGGTTTCGGTTGTACACTAGACAGGCTAGGCAAAAATCTGGATTTCCTAGTGTGCACTCAACAAAACAGATTCAAACATGCCAGGAAAATACAAAATAAAAATCATGCAAACGGGGGACTCAAAACTGGACAAACTGATGCAAAAAGAAAACTTAAAACGCAAAAATTTGACTCAAAATAACACACATCAGTCAATATTCACAACAATCACAAAACAGAAATTAAATCTAGAAATTAAAACACCCTCCCCACACTTAAAAGACACAATGTCCTCATTGTGTGGAGAGAAAGAAAATAAAAGACAAATTTAAAAAGAGAGGAAAAGACACGACCTAGGGCCAAAAGCAGCTTAAGCCGCTGGAGGCTGGGTGTCTTGGCCAGATGCTTGGCCTAGTCTCTGGTCTGGAAGGTCTGTCGGCTCACGTGGAGCAGGAGGAGGCATAGATGGATGCGGTGTCTTAGCTGGCGGTGCTGATGGTTCGGGAGCATCCTCCTCATCAGAGGACTCACTGTTGGAGCTCAAATTGTCGTACAGGGCTCTGAGGTACTTGAGGTGGACTTGAAGATGTTGGTACACATGGAGGACGTTGGTCCTGGTGAGCTTCATTTGCTCAAGGAGGACATCTTGTCGGTCATTAAGTATTTTGGCCCAACGAGGCACCTCTGCACTGGTGGATGCGGATGAAGGGTGTTGCGATGCATCTTGGGGCTTGTCTTGGCCTAGACGATCCAGGATAATCTTCTGCTGCTCAGCAGTGGCAGGATCTAGCTTAGCAGTTTGAATAGCAAGCCAAGTAATCAAGGACCTAAAAATAAGTTTGGTTTTAGACTCACGGGCATGCAACACTTGAACCAAATATAAGCCTAAGTTGACTTTTTTCTGGTGCAAAATACACCAAAGCAAAAACAGTTCAGACTTGGCTAAATTCCCAGAAACCTTTGTCTTCCCCGAAAGGTTAATAGACAAGGTTCTATGGAGCATCCTAAGCGCAGGGTTCAGAATAGCATGTGCTTTAGAGTTCCTATCGAACTTAGCATCTGGATCACCAGTGATCTCTCTAAAGGCAACATTATTATCCCAATCAGTGGGATAGTAAAAAATGGCCTCTTCACTAAATGCAAATCCTAACAATGAATTGAAAACATTAACAGACAAGTGACTCCATTTATCACATAAACGAAAGTTAATCACATCATTAGCAGCAAAGTCAGGTTTGTCTCTACCCCTAACATACAAGGTTTCCTCGTCAAACCAGAAAGATGTGTGAAACTCTAAGCACAATTCAGTGTAGGCATCACAGTCAATAGACATAAAAGGGACCCAACCAATGGCAAACACAAACTCCCTAATTTTATTTCCTAATCCCATAGCATCAAGAAAATCAAACTCCAATCTAGCAAATGCAGGAATGTCACAGGAATGAAAATCACGCAATTTGGCTTTGAGGTCTGGTGTGTCAAATTTCAACCAGCCTCGGAGTGTGTGCAGGGGAGGAAGAGAAGTTACCTTAGCAGTCTTGGTCGAAGTCTTGGCCAAGACTGAAACGTCTTCATCATCCTCAGCAGCAGCTTCCTCGATCACCTGCTGCTTGCCTTTTCTTTTGGCAGAAGAGGGACTAGCAGTGGTTTTGCCCTTCTTAGGGTTTGGCGGCGGTGGTGATCAATCTGGGATCTTCGCCGGCTTCTTGGTCGGCGTCTTCTTGTGGGCCGCTTGATGCGCTCGGATTTCGTTGGCGGTGCAGTGGTGGCAGGTTTCTTCGCCGGAGGTGGCGGTGGTGGTGTGGGTACAGTAGCGGCGGTGACGGGCTTAGGTTTTGGGGCCGTAGTGGTGGGAGCTGGGTTTGATGCTCCGGCTGCTGCCATCTTTTTCAGCAGCCTGCTCTCTCGTCGGCTCTCTCTTTCTCCTATTGACGCGGGAGCAGAGGTCCGCATTTTCTTTGCAAGGGGGACGTCGTCGGAGTCCTCGTCGCTCACGACCGTTGCACGGTCAACTCCTTCGACACTATCTTCCGATTCTCCGGGCAAATCATCCTCTGAGGACATTGAATCATCGTTCTCGAGTGCTTCCAGCAGTCTTCTCGCGGCTGAGATGCCGTCGGTCGGAAAGGCAGGCGAGGGAGCTCCACGAAGATCGTCGCTAGCCTCGGGAATGTCAGAGGGTAGGTTCCGCTTCGGTGGGCTCATGGTTGCGAGGGAGGAATGGAGAGTGAAATAATGGTTGGCTTTAGGTTTAGGTTTTCTGGGATTTTTGTGCAAAGTGGGGAAGAAGAAGGAGAAGGGACTGTTGCTTTTTGAGCTCAGGTGAGTGGCCGAATTTGTTGGTTACGTGGGTGAGTAGTGTCAGAGTGGGAAGAGGAATATGCAGAGGTGGTGATTTATTTTCCCACGCTTTCAATTAATTCCATTTAATTGCTTTTGAATTTGTCCGTTCAAAAAGCAATTAAAGGCTTTAAAAGACGGCGCTGACACGCGTCCCACTAACTAAGAAAATTCGGCTCTGATGCGTAACAGTCTAGCCCAAAGGCTTGGCCAAGATCTTGGCCAGCCTGCTTCAATTTCCCCACACTTTATTTTCTGCAAATAACCAGAAACAAAACAGAAACCCAAAGAGATCAAATGGAACAAAAATTCTCGATAAATAAAATGAAAAGAAATTAAATAGTAGAATAAGAATAAAAATGATAACAAAAGGGTTATAGGAAATAAAAGAAAATAAAAAAAATAAAAAAAAAGAGAAAATAAATAAATATACAAAAGTTGAGGAAACAAGGGTTGCCTCCCTTGTAGCGCCCTTATTTAGAGTCCTAGGCTTGACTCAGAATTTTTCTCATGTGTCAACTGGTGGCAAAGCCACCTTTTCAGAAATCTTTCCTTCCTGGAAACTTTCGAAGAATGGCTTCAATCTTTGCCCATTCACTTTGAGTTCGGCACCTATTTTTTCATTTCTAATATCTACTGCACCATGTGGGTAAATATTAGTAATAACAAAAGGGCCTTCCCATTGTGTTTTTAGTTTTCCAGGAAATAATTTAAAATGGGAATTATAAAGGAGAACCTTCTCCCCTGTGTGGAGAGGTTTCCCAACAATTCTCTTGTCATGGTAAGCTTTCATTCTGATCTTGACAATCAGCTGATTGTCATAGGCTTGGTCTCGCAGCTCCTCTAGCTCGTGGAGTTGTAACTTTCTCTCTTGTCCAGCTTGATCATAACTCAAATTGCACTTTCGTATGGCCCAATACGCCTTGTGTTGCAACCCCACTGGCAAGTGGCACGCCTTCCCGTAGACTAATTTGTAAGGTGTCATCCCAATTGGACCTTTGTAGGCAGTTCTGCAGGCCCACAATGCGTCATCTACCCGCTCGCTCCAGTCGCGTCTGTCTAGGCCTACTGTCTTAGCCAAGACAGATTTCACCTCTCTATTCGAAACTTCCGCTTAGCCGTTCGATTGAGGATGATAGGCTGTGGATACCCTATGTGTGATGCCATATCTCCTGAAAAGGGAAGACAAAATCTTGTTACAGAAGTGTGTTCCTCGATCACTTATGATCCCACGAGGAATTCCAAATCTGTTCAAGATTTTAGATTTAATGAAGGAAATAACAGTCCTAGCATCATCATTCTTGGTGGCTTTCACCTCTATCCATTTAGATACATAATCTACAGCCAAGAGAATATATCTATTGCCAAAAGAAGTAGGGAACGGTCCCATAAAATCTATGCCCCATAAATCAAAAATTTCACAAGAAAGAATAAAGTTCATAGGCATTTCATTTCGGGAAGTAATATTCCCTACTTTTTGACAAGCAGGACATGTTTTACAAAACAAGAAACTGTCCTGAAAAATACTAGGCCAATAAAAACCGGCCTCCAGGACCTTCAGAGCTGTTCTTCTTGCTCCAAAATGGCCTCCACACGCTTGAGAATGGCAAAAAGTCAAAATAGATAAAGTCTCATTTTGAGGGACACACCTCCTTAGCAATTGATCAGCACCTATTTTCCATAAATAAGGGCCATCCCAGACATAATACTTACTGTCATGCTTGACCTTTACCCTCTCATAGGTAGTCATATCTCCATAGTGTTTACCTGTTGCAAGGTAGTTCGCAATTTCAGCATACCATGGTCTCGGGTTTGGCTGAGGTCTAGGCCTAGACTCCGGGCTAGACAGTGAGACTGAAAAGAGTTTTTCATCAGTAAATTCCGCTCTCACTGGCTCCAGATCCCCTTCTACTAGGTAGCGACTAAGGTGGTCTGCCACGAGGTTTTCCCTACGCTCTTGTCCTTAATTTCCAGATTGTACTCCTGCAAGAGAAGAAGAGGTAATAGCATAAAGACCCCCTGTACTATTTTTCAAAACAGAAACCTCCCCTGTACTTCAAAAAGTCAAATTGACCTCCCCTGTACTATCGGTCAGAAGCATTTGCTTGGTCTCCGTCAGTCAAACTAACAGACTGTTAGTGTTGACCGTTGACTTTGAATAAAATATTCAGAAAAATTGTAAAAAATCCAAAAAAAATTGTAAAAAATCCCAAAAAAATGTAAAAAATCTATAAAAACATTTTAAAAACTCCCAAATAAATGTAAAAATTCAAAAAAAAATAATAAATCCAAAAAAATTGTAAAAAATTCCAAAAAAATGTAAAAAATCCAGTTTTACATTTTTTCCTGAATTTTTAGATTAATTAACTTTTTTTATTTTTTTTAAAATTTTACATTTTTTTTCTGGATTTTTAGGTTACATAATTGTTTTATAGAATTTATACATTTTTGGGATTTTTTACAATTTTTTATAAGTTTTTTACATTTTTTTTGGATTTTTTACATTTTTTTTGAATTTTTTATAATTTTTCTGAATATTTTAATCAAAGTCAACGGTCAAAAAGTGAAGTCTGTTAGTTTGACTGGTACAGACCAACGGAATGCTTCTGACCGATAGTACAGGGGAGGTCAATTTGACTTTTTGAAGTATATGGGAGGTTTCTGTTTTGAAAAATAGTACAGGGGGTCTTTATGCTATTACCTCAGAGAAGAATCCATCGGATTAGTCTAGGTTTGGCCTCATGCTTGACCAAGAGGTATTTCAATGCCGCATGATCTGAAAATACAATAAATTTTGTGCCCAATAAATAAGATCTAAATTTCTCCAAGGCAAAAACTATTGCACAAAGTTCTTTTTCAATAGTGGTATAATTTCGTTGGGCATCGTCTAGCATTTTTGATGCATAATAGATCACATGCGGATCTTTCCCTTTCTTTTGCCCAAGAACGGCTCCCACAACAGCGTCACTTGCGTCACACATCAGCTCGAATGGCAAGCTCCAGTCTGGCGCTTGGATGATCGGTGCTGAGGTTAGTCGTTCCTTCAACTCATCGAATGACTTTTGGCATGCCTTATTGAAGTCGAACTCTACCTCCTTTTGAAGTAACTTACACATCGGTTCAGCTACCTTCGAGAAGTCTTTTATGAACCTGCGATAGAAACCTGCATGTCCAAGAAAGCTTCTAACCTCACGCAAGCATGAGGGGTAAGGCAAGTTCTTGATAATGTCAATTTTCGCTTGATCCACTTCAATGCCTTTCTTTGAAATCACATGGCCAAGGACAATTCCTTGGTCTACCATAAAATGGCATTTTTCAAAGTTTAAGACTAGACAAGTATCAACACATCTCTTTAAAATATTTTCTAAATTATGTAGACATTGTTCGAAATTATTACCGTAAACGGTAAAATCATCCATGAACACCTCGATGCTCTTCTCTACATATTCGGAAAATATACTTACCATGCACCTTTGAAAGGTGGCAGGCGCATTACACAACCCAAATGACATGCGTTTGTAGGTGAGCATTCCAAATGGACAAGTGAACGTCGTCTTTTCTTGGTCTTCGGGTGCAACGGGGATTTGGTGAAACCCCGAGTATCCGTCCAAGAAGTAGTAGTGAGACTTTCCAGTGAGTCTCTTTACCATTTGGTCAATAAACGGCAATGGGAAATGATCCTTCCGAGTGACTTGATTCAGTCTTCGGTAGTCAATGCATACCCTCCATCCGTTTTGGATCCTTGTTGTCCTTTGGGCTCCATCTTCTCCTTCGATGACTGTAATCCTTGTTTTCTTCGGGACTACCTGTACAGGGGACACCCAATTACTGTCAGAAATAGGATAAATTACACTCGAATCAAGCAGTTTAATTATTTCCTTTTTAACTACTTCCATCATCGGAGGGTTTAATCTCCTCTGGGGTTGCCGAATAGGTTTTTTATCCTCTTCCACATATATTTTGTGGGTACAGATGTTGGCTGATATCCCTTTGATATCTGCCATGGTCCAGCCAATTGCTTCTTTGTACATCTTCAAGATTGCCACCAATTTTTCTTCTTCATCCTCCATTAATTTGGCTGAAATTATGACGGGTAGGGTGTTGTCTAGGCCTAAATAGGCGTACTTCAAATGGTCTAGCAGAGCTTTCAGTTCCAACTGTGGTGCCTGCACAATAGAAGGCAGAAATTTAGGTAGGTTGGATTGCACAAATTTACAACTTACAGTTTCCTTCCTAATTTTCGCAGTCTTGGCCTGCGTCTTGGCCAAGCTCGAGGTCAAGACTAGTTTTGTTTCTTCTGGATCGGTCAAACTGTCCAGAATTTTCTGGAGTTCCTTCTGATCTCCAGTCCTGTCTTCCAATTCTTTTAGAGTTCTTGTGGAAATTCCCTTGCTCAAAACGTACTCAAGAGGGTCGTTAATATAAATGTCAGCAATTTCTTCAGTAATTGGATCTAAAACATCAAGAAAATTAACACAATGTAAATCATTAGGATGTTTTAAGGCCTCAGTAATGCTGAATTTAATTGTTCTTCCACAAAATTCTAGAATTATGCTTCCCTCATAGCAATCAATTTTTGCTTTAGACGTCCTTAGGAATGGTCTTCCTAATAAAATATCAGTGGTGCAAGAGGGCAGTTGAACATTCATTTCAACTATATAAAAGTCCATTGGATAAATAAAATCATTTACCATTACCAAGACGTCTGTAACCACTCCTTTAGGTCTGATGATAGTTCGATCAGCCAGCTGGATCACCAAGTCGGTTTCCTTCATGGTCTCTATCTTCAAAGTCTCGAACTCACTTAGGGACATCACATTGATGCCAACCCCTAAGTCACAAAGGGCTTTCTCAATGATTTTGTTCCCTATTTGGCACGGAATCGTGAAGGTCCCTTGATCCCTGCACTTCTCTGGAAGCTGCTGTACTGCCGAGACATTGTGTGCTAAATTTACCCTCTCTACACCTGCAATTTTCTTTTTATTAGTGCACAGTTCCTTAAGAAATTTAGCATAAAAGGGGACTTTTGCAATTAAGTCCAACATAGGAATATTAACGGCTATTTTCCCAAAAACAGCCATGAAGTCTCTTGCTTCATCTTGCTTCATCTTGCCTCTTCTCCTTCGAAGATCTAGGAGGGAATGGTGGAGGAATTTCTATGATTTCCTCTGGCCGGTCAGGCTTGGCCTGCGTCTTGGTCAAGACTGGTTCTTTTTCTTTTGGGTCCGCTATAACTTCAGTATTGGCCTGTGTCTTGGTCAAGATTATTTCTGCTTCAGCTTCCTCTTCCTCATCATCATCCACGTCTTCCGATTGGATTTTTCTTATCTCCTCATCTGTTTTCGCTCCTTCCCTCTTTGGTAACACAGCACCACTCCTCAAACTAATGGCACTGACATTGTGTTTTGGATTTTCTACGGTTGTAGATGGTAATTTTCCTTGATTGGCCATCTGATTGATCTGCTTTTGCATCTCCGCTAAGCTAGACTGGGTAGATTGCATCAAGTTCTTTTGCATCTCAACTAAACTCTTAAGTGTATCCTCCATAGAGGGGCCGGTTATCTGCAAGGGTTGAGGTGCTGGAGGCAGCTGAGGTACCGAGGTTTGGCCAGGATTAAGGTGTGAAGGACGAGGGATGAAGTTTTGAAAGTTAACGGGAGGTTGGCCAAGATGTTGCTGGGGCATATTCTGATTTTGATTCTGATTTGGAGGGACTGGATCTCTCAATCTAAAATTTGGATGGCCTCTCCACGAGTACTGATTACTCCCCTGTGGGAAGTTTTGCATACTTCCTTGGTTCTGACCATAAGCTGCATTTATTTGTGTTACTTCATCAGGAGGGTGTTGCACCGTGTAGCAATTGTTTGTTTGATGATCCTGCTGCTGGCAGATTCCACAAACAGAGGCTACCTGCTCTTGGCTAGGATTCCCTGTGGTCATTGCACCTGAAATATTGACAGAAATGTTCTTTATCATGTCAGTTAGTTCAGCTAATTTTTGCTCGACATCAATAGAACAAAGACTAAAAGGGGGTTGAGTTTCTTTCAGAGGAAGTATTATTTTGGCAGTTGTCTGCCATGGTCTGAAGTAAAAGCTTGGCTTTGGTGACGGTCAAGTCTTGTAGTGCTCCACCTGCTGCTGAATCAACCTTCTCTTTGGTAGGTAGGAGCATTCCATCATAAAAATATTGGATCATGGTCTGATCCGCAACTCCATGTGTAGGACAAACTTCTTGCAATTCTTTGAACCGTTGGTGATATTCGCTCAGTCCCTCATTATTCCTCTGCTGGATGGCAGCCATATTTTTTCTAGCCGCTCCTACTTTTGTTGCATTCCAGTATTTGTTGAGGAATAATGTGGACATCTCGGCCCATGTGTTGACCGTGTTGTGGGGTAGGCTGTAGAACCAATTTTGGGCAGCACCTTCAAGAGAGCATGGAAAAGCTTTCAGCTTTGCTCTCTCCATACTCACACCTGCTGGCTTCATCATGTCACACTGGACATGTAAATTCCTCAAATGTTTGAACGGGTTCTCGTTTGTATGGCCATAAAACCTAGGAAGGTTGGCCACCATGTTGGTCTTGATCGACCAATCATTTGCCACTGGCGGCAAAGCGATGCAGGAAAAGGTTTCCTACTCTGCTGATTTGTTCAGCTCCCTTATTGTGGGTTCTGGTAGATTTTCTGCCATGTCTGGACCAAAGAGTTCGTCTTGGTCGGAATCTAGGCCAAGATCGTGGTCAAGATTGCGATCTGTTCCGGAACTAGAGGCTTTTGATTCTCTTTCCTCAGAGTTTTTCTTTTTCTGAGCTAACTTCCGGAGTTGTGCTTCGGCCTTAGTGAGATTCGGATTGTATGGTAGCAAATCTTCTTCTCTACAAGAGGACCTGGTCATCAACTATCAAAAACAAAAATAAAACAAAAACTACAAATACCGTTAGAGATCCCCGGCAACGGCGCCAAAATTTGATCGCGCGTCGAACACGTCAAATATAATAGTGAAATATGTATGAGAATGGGGATAGGAATACAACTTATCACTTCTACAAGAGCTTGTAGACTATGGTAAGAGGATCGTCCACAGAGACCTCTAGGAGATCTAGTTTTTGGTTGACTTCCTCGTCACTGGATTTGGTTTGGTGATATATGAAAATAAGAACAAAACAGAAAGAAGTAGAATAGTTCAAAACTGTGTTGGCCAAAGGCTTGGCCTAGACAGGGGTCAAGATTGAAGTAAATCCGATAAAAGGAGATTCCAGGTAAGAGCGATGTGAGAGCTTTGTTCTTAAGCTTCGATCATGGATTCAAATATATTCATCTCTTTGTTTATAGTACTGCTATAGAGTGGAGGTACTCCTGTTCACTCCTGTCTTCCCTCCTCTTCAAATTACCTGGCGGGTGCTCCCTTTCCTGATAATCCTAGCCAAGGGACACCTTGCTGGTTAAAGGGTTTATCCGTTTGACTGCTGTCTTGAATGGTTGTTCGCTTCCTCAATGGTATAGGGGAAGACAGTACCTAGGACAAGGTATCTCCCTATGGAGATCCTAGGTTGTCAATCTGGTCTTGACCTAGATTGCTTATTTCTTCTAGTCTAGCTCGAGACTAGTTGCCTACTTTGTCTAGCCGACGGGTGCTCTCTTTCATTCTAGACCGGCTACAACTCTTCTCTACTAGAGTGAAAGGATGATCAAACCTTGTCTCTAGAAATAAATAAATACAAGTAAAGAGATTATAAAGCACGGTTTAATCTCACGAAAGCATAAGAACTTCAGCTCATCAACCCTTACCAAGAATAGGTGTTTAGTTAATCATACTCATGATTAAAAAGACAATATATATTTTTGCATAAATATTAAATCCGAGATTTTAAATAAATCCGGAGCAAAGTTAACAATGTCAAAGAAGAAGAAAAGAGAAGAAAGGTGACGGGTGTCGAATCCGCGATCATAAATAAAAAGATTACAACTATTCACTAAGCAGCAAAAAGGATTTGTGCATAGCGGCAAGAGGATCGATCCACAGGGACTATCGGCCTAATGCTCATTCTCCTGAAAACAACCAAACCAAACTGATCAAAACGAAAGGGGGAGGTAAAAACAGTGCAGAAAATAAATGACAGAAAAATAAAATAAGCAGGAGACATGGTAGCTTCATCTCAAGGCCTTGAGATGAGTCTGCCATGCTCTAAATAAAAAATGCGAAAATAGTAAAGAAAAAGAGAGTGAAATGATAAGAGAAATATTATTCCCAGCAGAGATCTCTTGAGGTAACAATTCCATGTTGTTCATTGACACAAAAAACATTTTCAAAACAATTTCCATAGGGAAGTTATAGAGAAACATCCAGGGGCGATCTCCAAGTCTCCTCCTACTCAAGTCACTCAAGGAGAAGCTCCTTTCGTGACCCTAACTCCCCTAACAATCAAGGATTGCTGGTTCATTGATATGATTAGGAAGGCCCTTCTCTAGACCTTGAGATGGACGCACTTGCAGTCCATTGACCTCAAAACTAACTCTTTTCTTCTTCTAGTTTCAAGGAGACATCATCCCATCCACTAGTTGTCTACTCGGGTTCTCTCTAGTGCAGAAACGCGGCACTAAAGTGATTCTACTGTAATCAATTGTACCGAAATCCAAGTTGGCCAAACTTAAACATAACACAATCAAATTGTCATTAAATCAAGCAAGAAAAGAGATATGAAAAACGTTTTTATTGAAGAACAACAAGTCTCACAACATACTGGAATTGTTAACCTCTCAATCCCTACCAGGAACCGGAGGAATTAATTACAACTCCAATCAAACAGCAAGCTTGAATAAAATCCGAAAATACAAGGAAATGGACAATATTACAAAATGAGAGAACTAGTTTCTCTCTTCCGTTCCCCTCTCTTCTCCTTCTGGTCTGGACCTCTCTTTTCTCTGCTCAAGCCTCTTCACTTAAATGGCAGCCAAGGTCAGTCAACCCAAAGAATAAAATATTCCCAAGTTGGCAAATCCATAAAACAAGCATGCTAAACATTCTCCACTATGTTTTGTTTCTTTGAGCCACGTGAGGGAGAATATAACATGCTGGGAACACCTTGTCTCCATTTACCAAGTCCCAAGCAGACAAGAAAAGCACTCAGGAATAAATAATTGTAGCACGGAAAAATATGGTCAGTGCTGTCCAGCTGGAATCTGCCAGGTCGCTTCATCTCAAGGCCTTGAGATAGGCCGGAAATGCGCCAGGAAAATCTGCTCATCACTAATTGATCATTTTAGCTCTAATCTTCGGCCTTTTCGTTCCTTTTCCTCCTTCAACAAATATTAAACCTACAAAACCACAAAGGAAGGAAACAAGCTCAAAGTAGCATATTAATCATCTCAATTAATAATAAAAGAGACAATAAATCATTGTAAATAAACAATCAATCAAAAGGGGTCGGATTCGATGCGGACAGAGGCGGAACAATGTTTGGCTAAATAGCCCTAAAACTCATCTGTCCTACTCCAACTCTACTTCCTAGAAAATCTCTAAAAAGATTGTAACAATAGAATTTGTTTGAAATTCGGAAATAAAATCGCAAATACAAAAAGAGGGAGATCCCTTAGTATTCTTCAAAAGATTGGCTTCAGATCCCTCCAGATTTGCGAACAGAAGCGGCCTGCCAGCTGCCAAGGCCCACGCGAAGCGAAGCCCAAAAGGATGCCAACGCAACTTCTCAAATATCTTTAATCGCGAAAAAGAGTCTTGGCCGAAGTCTAGGCCAAGACGATCTGACTGGTGCGCTGCTTTTGATGCGAATGTGTCTTGGCCGAAGTCTAGGCCAAGACTGGGAAAATCAGCTTCAGCTTTCCAAATCAGAAACTTCAATATTTTGCCAACAGACCAGAACTGCCAGGAAAAGGAGAAATCAAGGATAAATCAGTAGGTTTACTGTCCAAATAAACTAGTAAATGGATGATAAAACATGATGAAATGCAATGCAATCACATATTCAATTGCTTGTCATTTTAATTACATTTTCACTTGGGGTAATTAGAGGCTTGATCAACTGATAATTTCTTTGAGTGATTGCTGTCATTCATGTGATAAATACGGAAGAAAAGTTGCATGGTACAAGTAGGCACCTAGTCTAGTAGTCACTGTGCTGAAATGGTCTCGACTAGCTAGGGTGAGTAGTTGATTAGAGCGGGGTCACGAGCCTGACAAACTGAGGGACCTTTAGCTCTAGCTGTGTCTTTTCTTATCTTTATGGGCAGCTTGAATATGGCTCTCTCGCATTCGTGCCTGGAGAGATGGCGGGCTGTCAAGACTACCACGGGGGGTAGTTTCTCTTAAGAGAAAAGTAGGGGATATCCGAGAAATCTGGTCCCTATGTCACATCTATGTCTCTTGAATAGAATATCTTTGCGCTGATGACGATAGGGCCCCCGAATGCAACCTAAGAATACCTTTTGCTAAGATCCTTCTCTATTTGGCTTATTGTGATTATTTACCTCTCTGTTTTATTATTCTAACCTCGATCAGTGATTTGTTATATTTTACCTTTCGGGATCCCGAATAAAGCTTCAAGGTCCCAATTACTGCTTTCATAGTTAGAATTGTTAGCTCCAACTCTCTCTTGGCTAACTTGATTAGTCAAGTAAAACCCCCTCTGTTTGTTACATATCTGTGCTTTTGTTCTATGCTTTCATTCAAGACCTTGAATCAGTCTCTCTCAATCCCTGTGTTCGACCCTGACTACCACTATACACATTATCAATTGTGCACATATTTTCAGGCATTATAAATTGTATTTGAGTGACGATCAATACCGCTCGATATTTGACCGATATGACTGATATCCACTAAGATATAAACTAAAATAGTACAACATATTTTTATTTCATTTTTAGTATTGAAATAAGCCGTTAAAATAAGAGGACTAAATGATAACGGGTAATTTTAGTATGCCCCTTAAACCTTCAGTCAAACTCAAATACCTCCTAAATAAAAAAAAAGTCAATTTTGGTGCACGAACTTTGCGAGAACTGCAACCCCCGTCAAATTGTCCATCCAAATTGACGGAAAAATAATAAGAAGTCAAAAAAATAGGAAATAAAAAAAGAAAATTCCAAAACATTTTCAAACAAAACGATATTGTTCTTTAAGAAATATAAAATCGAAGAACAAAACAATACTAGAATAAATTAATTTTACAAAAAAATGAATTTTTATATCTCCAGATTTTTTAAAAATTTGCTTTAATTTCCTACTTTTTAATTTATTATAATTTTTTAAATTTTGTTCATATGTGGATTCTTTTATTTTTGGTTATTCTTAAAAAATTAGTTTCAAAATTATATATTAAACAAAAAATAATTTTTAAAGAATTATAATTTTATAAAAATGGGACCATAATACAAATTCAAACTTTTTTGTAATTTTTATTTTTGAAAATAGATAGATTAAAACTAAGTTATGGACCCAATTATTAGGGGTCAAGATTAAAAATTGAGATAGTAGTACATGTTTTTTATCTAGTTTGTAATGTTAAAATAAAATGTACCGTAAAAGAGAGTTTTAAAGTTTTAAAGAGCAAGAAATAAACGGATTAAAATGAGAAGATATAGCTGTTTCAAGAAAGTACTAAAATAAGAGGACTAAAATGATAAACGATGATTTTAGGAAGGGGCATAAAAATGGATATATTAAGCATATACAAAAGGGCCCAACCGGGTTCGAACCGGTGACCTCTTGATCTGCAGTCAAATGCTCTACCACTGAGCTATGGACCCAATTGGTAACTTTGTAGTATTATAAGAAATATATAATTTTGTAAAAGAGGAAACAGAGGATTTCCTCCTCATAGTTCAGTCTCCACCCCACTGACGCAGACAACCTCTGTTTCTCCCTTCAGAAATGAAACTCTCTCGCCCATATCGGCCAATCTCAATCTTCCCTCCGAAACCCAAAATTTTTTACTCCTCCTCCACAGCTTCGACAGTTAAAGATGGTGACGACAACGATACCACAGACTCTCATTTCGTCACCATTCTCAAACAAATCGTAAGAGGAAACCAAAGCTGGAAAATTGCATTTAACAATCCTTTCATTGCTCGAAAACTGAAGCCTCACCATGTCGAGAAGGTCTTAGTTCAGACCCTTGACGATTCCAGGTTAGCTTTAAGGTTTTTCAACTTCTTGGGTCTGCACATAAACTTTAACCATTCAACGATGTCGTTTTGTATTCTAATTCATGCTCTAGTCAACACGAATTTGTACTGGCCCGCTTCTTCACTCTTGCAAACGTTACTTCTTCGTGGGGTGGAGGCAAAAGAGGTTTTCAATGCTCTTTTGGATTCTTTAAAGATGTGTAGATTCTGTACTTGCTTGGGTTTTGATTTGTTGATTCAAACTTATGTGCAGAACAAGAGATTGTTTGATGGTGTTGTGGTGTTTAGGCTGATGAGGGAGTGTAATTTGATGCCTGAAGTCAGGACCTTGAGCTCCCTTTTAAATGGGTTTTTGAGGATTAGGCAATTCAATATGGTTTCAATGCTGTTTGA
Organism: Viola odorata; assembly: GCA_963691705.1. Taxonomy (NCBI): domain Eukaryota; kingdom Viridiplantae; phylum Streptophyta; class Magnoliopsida; order Malpighiales; family Violaceae; genus Viola; species Viola odorata. Next base: position 20,958,564 of record OY829545.1, on the reverse strand, counting down.
TGAGATTATGGATGTGAATATAAGACCTGACGTTTACATTTACACAGCAGTAATTCGGAGTTTGTGTGAGTTGAAGGATTTTCTCAAGGCTAAGGAAGTAATTCGCCTGATGGAATCCAGTAGTTCTAACTTGAGCATAGTGCCATACAATGTGTTAATTCATGGGCTTTGCAGGAACCAGAGAGTTCTGGAGGCTGTTGAGCTGAAGAATAGTTTGGTTCAAAAAGGACTGAAAGCCAATGTAGTTACTTATTGTACTTTAGTGCTTGGGCTGTGCAAAGTTCAAAAGTTTGAGGTTGGTGTGGAGATGATGAATGAAATGATAGAGTTAGGGTTTGTTCCGAGTGAAGCGGCTGTTTCTGGTCTTGTTGATGGTTTGAGGAGGAAGGGGAGGATTGGTAATGCTTTTGACTTGTTAAACAATGTCGGGAGGCTTGGGGCAGTGCCTAATTTGTTTGTATATAATGCACTGATTAATTCATTGTGCAAGGATGGAAAATTTGATGAAGCAGAGTTGCTTTTCAAGGAAATGGGAAGGAGAGGCTTATGTGCAAATGATATTACTTATTCCATTTTGATAGATTCATATTGTAGGAGGGGTAAACTAGAATCCGCTCTTCTTTTTCTCCATGAAATGATTGATGCAGGTATAAAACTTACAGTCTATCCCTACAATTCGTTGATAAATGGTCACTGCAAGTTTGGAAATTTGAACACAGCAGAGTCTTTCCTTTACAAGATTATTGAAAAAGGATTAACACCAACTGTGGTTTCTTACACATCATTGATAAGCGGATACTGCAATCAAGGAGAGCAACATAAAGCATTTAGTTTGTACCATGAAATGATTGGGAAGGGTATTGCAGCGAATACATATACCTTTACTGCACTTATATCTGGTCTTTCTCGGGCAAATATGATGTCGGAAGTCACTAGATTGTTTGTGGAAATGGTAGACCAGAATGTCATGCCAAATGAAGTGACTTATAATGTTATGATTGAAGGGCACTGTAGGGAAGGAAACTTAGTAACAGCATTTGAATTGCTTGATGAAATGGTGGCGAGGGGTCTTGTTCCAGATACATACACCTATAGACCTCTGATTAGTGGTCTTTGCTCGAGTGGTAGAGTGTCTGAAGCCAAAGAGTTCATTGACGACCTTCATAGAGGGCATCATAAGTTAAATGAGATATGTTACAGTGCACTTCTATACGGTTATTGCAAAGAAGGAAGATTAAGAGAAGCATTGAATGCTTGTTGTGAGATGGTTGAGAGAGGCGTGGACATGGATGTTGTTTGTTATGCTATACTTATAGATGGAACTATGAGAGAACATGATACAAGAACATTAGTTGGTCTTTTGAAGGATATGCATGATCAGGGGTTAAAGCCTGATAATATAATATACACAACCATGATTGATGGACATAGCAAAGCAGGGCATGTTAAGAAGGCATTTGGGCTTTGGCATATAATGGTAGATGAAGGATGCAGTCCAAATATTGTGACATACACTGCCTTGATTAATGGTTTGTGCAAGGCAGGATCTGTTGAAAAGGCTCAACTTCTTCGTAAAGAAATGCTAGTTAGGAATTCTGCTCCAAATCACTTCACATACAGTTGTTTTCTGGATTACCTTACCAATAAAGGAGACATGGACAAAGCTGTACAGTTGCACAATGAAATGCTTAATGGGTTCATGGCGAACACTGTTTCATACAATATACTCATCCAGGGGTTTTGCAAATTGGGTAAGATTCAAGACGCAACCAAGCTCCTAGATGGTATGACAGACAACGGTATCTTCCCAGATTGCGTAACTTATTCAACAATTATACACAAGTACTGTAAGATGGGTAATTTAGGGGAAGCTCTCAAATTGTGGGACACAATGTTATGTAAGGGTCTGAAAGCCGACATAGTTGCATACAACCTTTTGATTCATGGTTGCTGCATTGCAGGAGAATTAGGAAAGGCTTTAGAACTGCGGGATGACATGAGGAGAAGAGGTGTGACACCTAATCAGGGGACACAAGAGGCTCTCACTCATGGAGCACGCTTGAAGAGTTAGTTTTCACCCTCTGATGCCTAATTGTGGTAGGAGATCAGTTGTCATTTGTGTTTAAATGACTGTGCATATACAGTGATTCTCTGTGCTGCGGTCTTGGCTAGAACCAGTTTTGATCAGGGTGCTAATGGTACATCTTGCCTAGGGTTCAAACTAGAATAGCTTACCTGTGTCATATAAACATTCATTTTCTGTATATTAACAGAATTTTGTGATGTAGAGTTGGGAGAAATTTGTTGTATTATCAAAGCACAATTGGCATGAAGCTCATAGAATGTGTCATTGCTGATTAATTAGGACAATTGTAGTACTTAGTATTTACATTCTCCAGTGCTGGTGGCATAATAGGAGGTCCTTGTGTTGTGGCTGTGGCCATGGCCATAGCTTTAGAATAATTTTTATTTCTTCGCATTCTGGAAATAAAAATCATTTCTTGGCATTTTGGATCTGTCGTTTGTAAATTCAGTATTTTTTATAAAAATATTCTGGAAGTTTTATTTGTCCTTATATTTGAATGACTTCCTGTCGTTTCCATTAAAAACCCAGGTCAAGAATTCCAGGGTCAAGGTAGTCTTGATTCGTTTAATATTACATTCACGTGTAACACTCACATCAACAATTCACACCAACTCCACATCCATGCCAAAGCTAAAGGGAAAATTTAGACATTCAATTTTCAGAGTAGTAAGAACTCACCCCATTTTTCTCTACCAACAGACGATGATATACCAACGGGAAACACACGCATTACATCAAATATAATCAAAATAATTGTAACTGTTACTGAGGAAGATTGTAAAATAGAATCCCAAACCAACAACCAAATATCATATCTGTTAGGTTCACCGCCACATAGTATAAACATTTCGCAAAGAAGCAGAACGCATAATGAATTTTCCGCTGTGAATTTCGGACACTGCTATCTAGCTGGCGCGGCTCCTAATAACATCAAGACCGATTTCAGTAGGATCGGTCGCTTGCAACTCTACTTGAATACCATCTAGTTCTCTTTTGAACCTGTCTTTGGAACTTGCATAAATCATCTTGCTTCTCACCCTTGATGTATCAGGTGACCTTAGAAAACAAATCAATTGTAAAGGTTAAAAACGGAAACGAGAACAAAAAACATACAAAACCTGCCCTTTCTCTTATATTATTACCATGCAATGAAGAAAATCCTGCTCTTTTGGCAGTTCTCTGCAGTCACAAAGTCAAAATCATAAACAGCATATCGGCATTCATCAGCAGGGAGGCTTGCAGCAAAATCTTCATAGCTTTGAGCTGGATCACCAAGCTTCTCAACTACAACCTGCTTTTGCTTCTCCTCGATCTTGAAGACAATGGAACGGTGAGTTCTTTTTGCCTTCAACTCCAAAAACCTTAGTTTGCAATCATCATGCACAGCCATTCCAGATGCTGCATTAGCCTGCACAGCAGAGAAAATAACTAAAGATTACCAAAGAAATTAGGCCCACACATTTTTATCACCTCCTGAAGGTTTCTAACAATTTCCACACCCTTCAGGTCATGTTTTAAAACCTTGTTCCACAATTTCCCTCATGATTTCTTTGACTGAATCAAGTATTTTCACGGGAAGAACAAAGCATGAACAAAGAGGCATGAGCATCTACATGCTATTATTGATCATGAATCACACATCAAGTAATGCTAAGCATAAAAGTTTATAAAAAAGTTAAGCTGTCGAGAAAATTAAGATAACAAGATCACATCAAAAGTTATCTCATGACTTAAAAGAATGAAATGTGCAGCAAAAAATGGGTTAGTAGCAATGAATAACTTCCAGGTTCAGCATAATAAGTCAACACCATGATCACATAGTTAAAAATAGATTTTTCCAAGTTTTGTGACAAGAGGAAGATCAGACATCTCTATGTAAAAAGTGAGCGCAATGTAAAACGAGCAGCGAACCATTGAGCAGTAAATAAAACAACAAACAACTAAATCAGTATCATAAAATTCAGCTGTGATTATCTAATCCTAATACAAGCAAATGAAATACCACAATATTAAAGCCACAACTTAATAATCTCAGAAAAGCATGTTTTGAAACACACAGATTCATTCTATAAAATCAGCAAACCAAGCTCTAGAAAATGTTAAACCGAATATACAACAACTTAAGGCCATCTTCACCACGATCAATTTCTCTCGGGTAGCAATAAATCCGAGAGCAGTATCAATTACTGAGAGATCCATTGACTAAAACAACCAATAGTCAACACGCCCATTACAACATCACCAACCAAAGATCAAACAATAAAGTCAAACAAGCCTAAATCAGATCTAAAACTAACAAAGACACAACCCAAGAAGAAATCAGCTGCTAACCCACAATCACAGATCAAAAAGTACACAAAAACTAAGAAAGATATGGAAGCAAAATGAAGAGTAGAAACAACAAACTCACCATGGTTGTAACTTGGGAGGATGGAGATGTATGAGCTTAGACGAAAAATATCAATTGATGGAAAAAAAATGTAACAGAAATTTCAATGTGCAGAGAGGCGTGCAGCCTTCAACAGAGGCTTTAGAATTTAGATAATGGAGGACTCCTGTGTCTATCTATTCTCTTTTGCTATTTCACTAAAAAATATTCGGATTTTCCTACACCTTTTCTTTTTTTTGAGTTGAGGAAAAAAAATGGTGGCTAGCGGCTAGCGGCTCCACTCCTCTAACATCATGATGCTGCTCAATGCGTGACAACAAGGACAAAGTTGGTCTGTCCAGTTACGAGCAGCCACGTCTGAGATGCATGAATGTGTCTCTTTTGCCCCGCTTATACTTGGATTTGGATTTGAAAGTTTGAAACCAGTACCCGCCTCGAATAGCTAATATCCAAGCCGTGATTTCTGTGGGCCGTGTTTCCAGTCATGGGCCTAATAGATGGATGATTTTAAATTTCATGACTTTTAAGCGCGAAACGACGACGATTTCCTTGTAAGCGCGGAAGCTACTAAACTCTTCATCACCCTCACTCACCTTCCGGCTACCTTACGCCGTTTTAAATGCAGTGTTGGAATCGCACCGGCATCAGTCTCTTCCTTACGGTTCCGTTAGCCTTTCGATTTTAACCGCTCGTTGCTCCTCCACCAAATTATTCGTCGGAGGTGGGCAGCGTCGTTTCTGCTACTCTTATTATTTACTGTATTTCATTTGTATTAACGGTTGCCATCAATGCAGGGCTTTGTTATGATTCTAACGAAACTGTTTTAAAAAAAACTTCTTTAGCAACCATGGTGATGTAATTGAAGGTAATGCAGCTTTTGATTCATAAATGTCTATAGTTCTTAACTCTCATAGAAAATTTTCATGTTTGTAGAATTATTTGTTGAGAAATGCTAAACAGGTTGAAAGAAACAGGTTGAATGATGTGGCACTGCCACATCATTAAAAATATTAATAAAAAAAGCCTGCACACATCTCTTTCTTTCCTCCTAAGAATCACGTCATTCGGGTTGGTGGCGGTGGCTGTGGGATTTGGTGGCGGCTGTCGGATTTGGTGGCGGTGGCTGTCGGATTTGGTGGCGGCTGCACACATCTCTTCCTTTCCTCCTCAGAATCACGTCGTTGGGTTGGTGGCGGTGGCTGTGGGATTTGGTGGTGGCTGTTGGATTTGGTGGGGAGAGGAAGAAATGAAGCTTGCTGGGCCTGCGTCGAAGAGGGAGAGGAAGAAAGAAATTTGGGTTGAAATAAAACCACGTCGGATGTGCAGACTTTTTTTATTAATATTTTACTGTCACATCATTCAACCTGTTTCTTTCAACCTGTTTAGCATTTCTCTTATTTGTTATGATCATTTTTCAGTTACAGTCATATGTGATCACGTCAGTGGGAAATCGAAAGGGTATGGGTTTGTGAAATTCGGTGACGAAGCAGCTGCAAGTGCGGCTTTGATAGAAATGAATGGTCAGGTGTGTTTTCTGATTTCACGTGTTTAGTAGGATGATGTTTGATGTTGTGCTCATGTGTTAATGTTTTGTTTCCATTTCAGTCGCTGGAAGGCAGAAATATTCGACTTGAATATGCGAGAAAGATGTGATGAAAAGGAGATTGAGTCTGATTCAATTCGGTGATGGTAAGTTTGTTGCCGTTTTCTGTATATTAATTTTAGCATTTCACCAACAATGCTTGCTATAAAAGTTCACTCGAGGATGTTAGTTAGACAATAGCTCCGTGGTATGTACAGTATATGACACACTTTGAACTCTTTATAATTATCTCAATCACTTGTATGCTGAGAGAGCAACAGTCCTCTTCATCCTTAGAAAACCAGTTAAAACTTATGATGGTCTAACCCTATTGGGATTATCACCGGCTCAGTGTTGCGTGAGGCATTGAATTGAACTCTATCAACAAAATCTAAATTCCTCTCTCCTCCTCTTTTAGCCCAATGTTCCATTGTGTTATCTTCTGCTTAGTCTTGTCAAGTTTTCTGTGAGGATGAAACATCCACCTATAGGTGGGTTCTTGAAGGTGAAGGGAAAAGAAGGGAGTCTGGATGAGGATGGGGAGTGGTAGGAAGAAATAATGTCTGCTACAGGGATAGTTTCTAGCTCTGCTATTAAATTACTTGAAGTTGCAATAGTCATGGAAGCAGGAGTTGCAACTATCGTGCAGAATGCATAGTCCTTCCCTTAAAATAGCTTTGCAGAATAAGAACAAATATTCTAATTTGAGAGGCTGAGTAGAAAAAAAGATAATATAATCTTCTAGTTTCTTGTTTGAAGGGAAGGGCACCTAGCTTTTGTATCCGAGGAACTTGTAGTTGATTGGAAATTCCATTACTAAAGTGTTACTCACCTCAGTGTAAATAAATTTCAACATTTTTCTGGTCGAAAAGAGTGGGGAACTATTTGTCTGGGAGCAATTATAAAGTACTAACAAAATTCTAAAAAGTTGTCGGCTAATAATTTGGTAAGTAGTGGGTATTGTCCTAATACAACTCAGTTGGGGGTTATTTCATTTTTGCTTATGCATACCATCACCATGGTTATTACGACTCCTAATCTGGCCACTATTATTTTAACTGAGTCTGACTATGGCAACTTTTACACCTGGGAGATCGGAGCTGATGAAACCATGAATGTTCTTTTTGAAGCGTGTGTGCATCCACCTTCTTACTTAATCCTACCTTGTCAATCCTTCTACAGCTTCCTTATTCAGTTTTTTGGACTTGAGTCTCTTGACCTCTTCCAGCACTCAAGTCTTCAAAATGTCTCTTGTTCCTGCTAGCCACTGCATTCCTGGACCTTAATGTAAGCTTATGGCAATTCATACCCATCTACAAACCCGTCAGGAACCACAACTTGTTGGCCAAAGGATGTTATCTGGATGATGTGGATCATCTTTTTTTTCCAGGGTGCTCAAAGCAAATGGCTTCTCTAATGGTTTTCCCTCTGTACCTTTTTTTCAGATGTCACATACTAGTTTACTTGTGCCTGTAACTTATCCTTCCCTGTGTCCACCCCAGTTGTCCAGTGCTCCTGAAAAATGTTTTATAGAAACCAAGTTTCAGTTTGCTCCAGTCCCAAAAGTTTTGGCTTACATTCCCCCCTGCACCAGTCCATTCTCGTCATCTTTTCACTGCTGTTGCATCCAAATCTCACCTTTGGTGATTTTCACTTCTTTTTCCCCTGAAAGAAAACCCTCAAAAGAAAATATATATTCTCTTTTGTGATTTGTTTTACTTTGCCTCGCTTTAGCTGATTGAATGAACTGTTTTCAGATCTAAACCAGTACTATATCTTAGACAAGAAGTTATGGGATCGTAATGGTGTTTCTGAGGTTTTCTTAAACTCACCCTGAATCCCTTTTTGTTGGGTGCATGGCTGATGTAAGTTAACTGCAAGTCTGCAGGCATTGAGTGAAGATATAGTGCTTTTGCATCTTTATAAAATGATCCCTCTAAACCACTGGAAAATTTTGTAGTGATTTGTTGGAAATTTCAGGCATTTCCGAAAATCTTTAGGGTAAAATTGTTACTGTTTGCTCTTTGTTATTTTGTTTCCTTGCCTGAAAGCATATATATATACATGGACTGAGAACCTTTTTCTCACTCCATATTATGAGGATTAAAGCTGCTGCTATGATTAAGGATGTATTTTCTCTTGGTATCTATTTTCACACAGTTTTCAGAAGTTAACTTTGTTTGAGCCAGAGGCCTGATGTTATTGATTGTAATTGGCTTTTGGTATTTGGAAAAATACTGTTGGTTGCTGAATGGTGATACTCTTGATCAAATGGACGGTTTGAAATTTTGTTTGCTGCTCGCCATATTTTGGACCTCTATCGTCGATGCTGTTTTATAAATGGATGATTTTGCTTGGGACTGTTAACCTTAAAACTATTGATTTAGAGTGTTTGACGGAGAAAATGTGTGCTCTTGGATAACTTAAATTCTTTTTTGTGGATAAAAGGGCTGCTAGTTATATGAATATACATGGCGGTATCACCCCTGGCATTGATCACTCCATCCACTTTTAAGCATCCAGACTGGTGAAACTGCTTCTTGTTTGGGTCGAGTTCATCGCATTCTAGTTGTGCTGGTCCTTTCCCTTCAAGCTTTGCAGTGTGGCTTGTGCTGCTTCCTTGAAGGTGTGTCCCATTTTCTTTTGTACAAGATCTGTGCCAAGTACGAAATGCAAGTACACCTTCTCCTGGTTTATACTCTTTCTTGAATAGTTGGTTAAACACTTTAGCTCTTTTAGTAAAAAGAAAGGTCTGAGTTGTATCTAGTATAATTGAACCTTTTTTTTATATAAAAGAATCAATACAGTCTGCATTTCCAGATAAATGAAGTTTGAGCCTATAAAGATGGCAGCATAGCGAATCTCACAAGAGGGCTTTTTGGTACTGCAAATTTGCTTGCCTTCCTGAATGGCTAGTAACAAGTTTAACTTCGTTCTAGTCATTTGCTTCACAATCTTTGATCGGTAATCGTAAATTAAGCCGAGACTAAAGATGAAACTTAGTTGTTTCATTAACAGTGGCACATCAGAATTTAGAGATACAGTCAGCAAAACGACACGGATCCAGCAAAACAGTGCACCATAGAACAGGTATAGCCAATCCATACATAGAGATGAATCCCTTTGTAAGAACCATCCGATATTTGCATGGAGACAAATCCTGCTATGTCATTCCATTTCCATTTTAGATGCAGGATTATGAAGTATATCCACCTGCAAGAGATGAGCTGCCATCTTATGATTAAATTCAAGTGGTAGCATCTTCTTCTCCAGGTGTTGTACTCTTAGCAACTTCCACCAACATCAGCCTCCCATTAATTATCTGTGCAAATAAAAAATCAAAGATGGAAAAAACAAGTAGAAGTATTTCGTTGCACACATTTTACATCAATACTAACATTTTAAGTATATGATAATCCATGAACTGCAATGATGCAAATGCAACTTGGACAACTTTGTTAGATTTTGTTTTTACTGTCTACTATGTGCCGGAGGAAACTAGAGGAAACAAAATTTGGGTGAAAGTAAAAGAAACACATTGTAGAATGGATAAGCATCCCTAATTCCCTAACTTTTATCCTAGAAACTTAAAATTTTGAGAAGTTTGAGCAAGAAGTCTAAAGAAGAAACACAACCCAGAAGAACGAGAAGCACAAGTAGAAGGGGAAAGTATGTACTTGTTAGGTAAATTAACATGGGAAAGCACCCAACTGAAACTAAGCAACGAATAAGAAGATAAACGTTGATGAGTGATTGCTCAAGTAAAAACCATTATAAGCACAGATATCTTTGGGTCTTAGCTGCCAAATTTTGATACTAGACTGTCAAGAAGGCTAAAACATTATCTATTTTGCAGTGAATTATGGTCACGTATCACCAATTATTGACTTTAATAATCCTTTTATCACTGATGAAATTATCGATCGCATAAAGAAAAATCCCAGAAAAAGAAGTAACCCTACTTCGTATCACTTTGAAAACAGCCAAATAAGAATCAACCAGAAACAAAAAAAACCAGTAGCGTAGTAAGCAGGAAATGAAAGTAGATATGAGCGGACTAGGGTTTACCCTGCCATCCAGGCTCTTCATTGCTTTCCTGGCCTCAGTCTCCGATTCAAAAGTAACAAAACCATACCCTTTAGGCTTTTTAGTACTTGGGTCGACAACTAACCTAGCTAAACAACAGAGACAACGGACAAAGCAATTAACATTCTTACAAAAGCAACAATCGCAGAAAATTATACTAGAATTAAACCCCAATAGGAAACAGCTGCAGCAAATCTCGTGGAATTTACCTTCAGTGACAACACCAAACGGCGAAAACAACCTTTCCAGTTCATGGTTTGTGGTGTACGACGATAATCCTACAAATAAAACCAGCAAGCAATTACTTGAAGAATCAAAAATCAACGCAAGAGCGTAAAAGGACTGAATGGATGAGAGTATAGAAGAAGGGAGAGAAGTAGAGAACTGCTAACAAAGAGCTGCAACCCGAATCTTTTTGCCATGTTTGCTTCCCTCTATTTTCCCGAGCTTTCTCAGCAGGCAGCAGCCAAATAAAATAAGGGCGAGAAAATGGGAGGAGAGAGAGGGGGGGGGGGGGGGGATGGGGGGGATTGGAAAAAAAAGTGATGGTCCAGTCAGGACAGCCCATCACAGGCTATATGGACCCGAGTGGCACCGGCCCGTAATCCTTCCACTGCCGAGAGCGGGAGGTAATCGCTGCTTTGAACCAGCCACCAGCCTTTCACATTGCTCTCTACACGTCACCCAAGCCTTCGCTCGGACGACGTATATCAGCTTCGGGCTTGGAACGGGCGGCCCAGGTAATAACCAGTATGAAGCCCAACCTTCGGGGCTCAACGAACTGTCCTATCACATTAAGCTCCTACATGGGTCACAAGCTCTCGCAACCACGGCAGCAAAGGTGTGAGCTCGTCTGACGTTTATAACTGTTAATTAGGGCCAAATTACCATCTCCATATATGTGGCATTAATAACAGTTATCTCAAGTTTTGAATCCTGTAATCTGTATTTTTTTCCTTTTTGATATGTAATGGGAGCTAGCTCCACCAAGATTCTTCAGCTTTTGAGCTTTCAAGGATTTATTATTTCATAAGAAATGACGCAGAAAAGCCTCTCTTTTTTTAACAGCACAATGTACTGTGTAATTTTCCTTGATCTGAACTTCTGCAGAGTCTGTTTGACACAGGTAATAAACTGGTTTGCTTACTTTCAATTTTAATATACATGTACTTGTCTTAGGTAGTTTTTTCTTAATAACTTGTACATCAGAACACAAGCATACTAGTATATTAATACATACTTATAATATAACAACATACATTAGAGATATAATATAACAACATACATTAGAGGGTAAGGTGTACAATCAATGTGATCAAAGGACTAAGACTTATACATATGTGCTTCCATCAACTCCAGAGAGGAGACATTAAATACATAGACTGACGAACACCAGAAAACAACAGTACTGCTTCAAGAAAACGCAAAGGCGATATAATAAAGTTCAACCGGAAATCTGGTGTCCTAAATTAAGGAGTAGACTCATGAGGTGAAGTGATCTCCTTGGGGAAGGTAGGGAATGTAGGCTTAGGCAGTTCAGGTAAGTCTGGAAAATGAGGCAATTCAGGCTTAGGCAGTTGAGGTAATTCTGGAAAATGAGGCAATTCAAGTTTTGGCAGTTCAGGGAGTTCTGGTTTTGGCAGTGCTGGGAAATTGGGCTTTGGCAACGGTGGCAGTTGGGGGAGTTCAGGCTTAGGAAGCTCAGGAAGATGTGGTGTTTCAAGAAGATGGCGCGCCTCAACAGAGACAACACTGAGCAATAAGTGAAGTGGTAGGATGAACATGAAGGATGTTAAGTATGGATGACGAACCATAGCCATAGAGTCGATGAGATCGTAATTTGATGAGAGAGTAATCTTCTGAAGCTTGTTTTTTTAGGGTGGTTTTTATGTGCAAAGTGCATTGGGGATTTATAGGACTGAGAAGTGGTTAAAGTAAAAAGTAGGAAGGTTTGAAAGTTGAGTTGGCAGGAAAAAAATGTCATCTTGCAACTATGGTAGCTCAACCTCTCACCTACAAGACCAGCACATCCATTTAAAACTTTCTTGTTTACACTAAACACATTAGACATTTGAGCATGGATAACCAAGGGACAGATGGCATTTTTTCTTCTAAAACAGTATGATTCTGGGTTAATCTAATTAGAAATGTCGAATTTGAACGCTAGATATACATACAGTTGTATTAATACTTATAAGATAGTTTTGCAGTATTTTAAAGTTCTAGCCGGTCTAATTTTAGAATAATCGACCAAATTAAAAAAAACACCAATTATATTTGTATTATCAACTGTGATGACACTTAAAATATCTTGTTGCATCACTATGCTACAAGAAACAATCAGCCAACTTGCTCTTAACTCTGTCAATATGCATAGAAGTCCAACAGCTAAACCTTTTCCTCAGATTAATAACATCCTGCCATCCTGGTGAATTGCACTCACCTCCCAATCAAGAGATTCTTCAGCCTTGTTAATCTGATACTCCAGATATGACCTTAACCCAGATATGATATGACACAAGACAGCATGCATCACCAACTACAATGGCTTCTGCAGCTAAGACTGACATAGCTAAATCCCTCTTTACCCTGCCTGTGAGTACTCTGCCATTCGCTCCCCTTGCCACCAAACCAATGCCCACCCAGTCACCATCCAGTCTGAAGCATAGCAGTTGATGTCCACACAATCAGGGCACTAGCTATCACTCCACAAGCAAAACTCATTCGTCTATGTTGCTGAAAGAAAAATGACAAGAGTCTTCAGCTTGAAATGAAAGCATGACCAGAGGAATGCAAAGCCCCTTCCCTCAAGCTAGAAATATTTCTCCACAAGCCAGTAGAGTTTGGGAAGATTTTTAATCAATCCTTGGAAAAGGGAAAGAACATGACTGGAACGGTTTCACACAGTTAGGAAATGGAGACTGCAGAATTCTCAGCCTCTTTCATCATGACATAGCATCACTCGTGACTTTTGAGCAAAGATGCCACTTGCATGACAAGGTTTAGGTCTTAACTTAGTAACACCAAATTTTGCACGTAAAAGTGGTTCATCTTGTGTATGCAATAACATACCATTCCTACAAGACTCAATGACATCACAAGAGAGACCTCTCAACAGTGCAAGCATTGCAGATAAAAGAAACTGATACAATTAACTATCTTGGTACCATCTCATTCTACTTGAACCAATTGCAGAAACAATCGTGGAAACTGACTTGCAGTTGCTGTTATACACAACCTCAAAAAAAGATATTGCATCATGCACCCCTTACTGAGAATGAAAGACTCACATCCTACGTACAAAAACAGTCCGCAAAAACAAAAGGATTACCTTATGCCAGAAAGGATCAGGACTCATTGATACTAACTAATTGATCCCAATGCTAACTTGTTCCACTATCTGCTTGAGAGGTGCAAGCCACGAAATGCATCGCTGGTATACCTAAGATATTATTTACCAAGCATTTGTAATGCCTAACAAAAATTTAGATTAAAAGTCTGCTATAAGGTACTGCAACACCTTTACAATTCAAGGCTGAGGAAAACATTGTGCAACAGAACCGAGCAACCCTGCTTTCAACATATAAATATACTTTATCAAGCTCCACTGCATATCTAAAGAGCATTCAAAAGTTAAACAGGATTCCACTGATGAGAGGAAAGTTTATCCTCCAAAAGAAAAAATGGGCTTGAAAAATGCATTAAAGAATTCAACACTTCACAAGAATTCTTCAGTGATGGTGTTAAGACACATAATCACTCTCAAATCACTATGCTTAATCCTCAGCTTCAACAACCGAACAACAATTCCCTCAACCATCCAAAACACATCAAACAATCTTTCAAATCATGCAAATTAAACTGCTAAAGCAACAAGTCCCATCATCCCATCTGCAGAAGAATCCTGCCCACCATCTGCAGGCAAGCAAATCTAGAATACTGCAACACATACAGCAACATTTAGCCAAGCAAACAACACAACAAAATAAAATGTCACACACTGAACATTTTAGAAAACCCAAATTTCGAAAGTTTGCTTGCCAATTTCAATCAACCTCACAGATAATAAACAAGCAAAGCACATATCACACACACAAGAACTTTCATGCTGTTGCTCTACCATCAAATTCAGCAAAGCCAACGAAAACAGTAAAAGCTGAAAAAAAGAGACATTTAATAACAAGCAAAATGAAAGAAACAGTGCATTTTCACAAAATAAAAAGATACTGCACTCATTACCACCATAAACATTTAATACCAAGCAAAATGAAAGAAACAGGGCATTTTTACAAAAGATAAAGATACTGTATTCATTACCACCATAGAAACATCTATGGTAAACCAGAACCAACCTTCATAGTCACTTACAAGAACCCAAACATACCAAAATAGACAGGATTTGCAAAAGCCCCACCTAACCCTAAACGCATACAAACATAAAACTAAACCCTAAAAAATAACCCATCCCCAAATTCAAGAACTAGTGAACTTAGTCACAGCCTTAGTTCCCTCAGACACCGCATGCTTAGCCAACTCCCCAGGCAGCACCAACCTCACAGCAGTCTGGATCTCCCTTGAAGTGATCGTCGGCTTCTTGTTGTACCTTGCAAGCCTTGACGATTCCTGAGCAAGTTTCTCGAAGATATCGTTGATGAACGAGTTCATGATCCCCATAGCCTTGCTGGAGATACCGATGTCTGGGTGGACCTGCTTCAAGACCTTGAAGATGTAGATCTTGTATGTCTCGACGCTCTTCTTCGTGCGCTTCTTCTTCTTGTCTCCGGCTGCAGCGGCGCCGCCTTCCTTGGGGAGCTTCTTTCCGGCCTTGGGCTTCTTCTCGGCAGGAGCCTTCTCAGCAACAGTTTTCTTCTCCTCGGCGGGTTTCTTCTCCGCTGGCTTTTTCTCGGCTTTTGGTGCCATTTTTTTTCACAAAGGAAGATAAGAAAGGTGTTTGATTCGACGAAAATATTGCAAAAGGGGAGATTTTATGAGGGTAATGGGTAGCGTTTGGTCCTGTTTATATAGAAAGGGATGATGGAACTGTATTGGCTAGTTTGGTTCCGCACGGATCGATGACGTGGATGTTTTTGGCCGTAGGATTAGCTTTTTAAAAAAATCTAATCGACGGTGACGAGAAGGTTTCGTTAAAAGGGTAGAATTTGCTCTTGGAAGCGTTCAGCGGATCGCTGACGTGGCACACCGCAGCCGTTGGATTGGCATTGTTAATATTTTTGTGTTTACGATACAGATTGGTTTGAGTTAACAGGCGGGATTTTTGTTTGCTGATTGGGCGGGAGTGGAAACTTTAACCAAAATTTCAAATGATTTGAGAAAAGTCACGCACTGTGCTCGTGCATTTATGTCTAACTTGCCTATAAATAAATAATTCTATTTTTGTGTGATAGTAATAACTTACATCCTATTACAAATTTGCAAGCCTTAGACAATCACAGCTTTTTTTCTTCTTATAGAGAGATGAATATAGTTAAAAATACTTACAATCTTGCAAAAAATATCACTAATAATAAACTCTATTTTTTCTCTTAAATGAAGAAGACTAACCAACGATGATTCTCAATTCCTACATCGTGCAATAACCACTCGTACTCAATAATATAGAAACCAACATCATTTTTTTGCAAGATTGGGTATAATGATCTAATCCTTTGATCCTCTCGAATTAATTTGCAAGATTACATTTGAGAGTTATTTTCAAAAGCTTCCCACCATGAGACATACAGTATAAAGCCAACTCGCAAGGTTCCTTCAATGTTACTGATATTCCCATTAAAACACAGTTATGTGAGTCTATCACAAACATTACCCTTAATATATTTAGCGAAGACTCCCACACCAACCCGCTTTGAATCGCGATGCCGGTTAGCATCACAATTCAACTATATGACGTTAGGCACTAGTGGGTTCCAATTCACGGTAGTCGCAACTGAATTTGTCATCAAAAACCAACATCATTTGAATAGACAAAGGGTTTGTTTGGCGTTCCGGTTCTAACTAGAAAAATTCAGTGGGGAAAATTTCAGCCTGCAAAAGTCAATTTCAGACTTTTGCAGAACGGAGTATATTGTTTGGTAAATGTTTGTTAAAAGTTCTGTGGGGAAACCAGAAGTTGTTTTTGGTGTTTGGTAAAAATTGTTTTAAAACTATGGTTGAAATGTAAAATGACCATAAAGGGCGTAATTCATTTCAAGTGTTAGAATTAATTTGTTTAGTATCTTTATATATGTTTTTAATCAATTTATTTATAATCTAACATCTACCACCTAATATTTATCTAATATCATAAATAAATTAAACTTATTAATACCATAAAAATATAAGTTATTAATACCATGGTTTAAAGCATTATATTAAAAATTTGCAAACTCTATATAGATATTTTTAATCAATATCTTTCTGTAAATAAATAATTAACATTTTATTTATAATAAGAAATTATGCTACAATTTTGTTCCAACAATACTTTTTTTTAATGAAAAAAATTAATGGGATTATTTTCTTCGATTTGCAAATACTAATAAACTAATAAATATATTTGTTGCGAAAAAATTACAGTTAATATATTCATTTTAATCTTTATATATTTTGTATCATAAAATGTTAAAAAAAATCGCGTAATAAATTGAAATGTAGTGAAAAACGAAGGAATTTCATTTTTCACGCCAGGGACGCCTCGCCCTGGCTGAAAAAATGAAATTCCTTCATTTTTCACTACATTTCAATTTATTACGCGATTTTTCGATCCTCTTTGTCATTTTAAATTATGTATCATAAAATGTAAAGATTTATCATACTAAAATATGATATATCGCTAGAATTATAGAATATGTTAGGCTCGTGACATAACACTCATGAAAATTCTAACACTCATGAAAATATTGAACCAATATCATATCAATTCATAACACTCATATGAAAGTTCTAACATAACACTCGATGAAAGTTCTAATACAAGATTGTCGTGATTTAAAAATTAAATTAGAGTTTAAAAAGTTAAAATGCAAAGATAATGAAAACAAGAGCTTAATTCATAAATTAGAATTTATTTCCAATAAGCTCATCAATTAAACCTAATTTTATTCACTTTTATATTATTTTTTGATTTTTTAAAGTGTTCTCTCTATCATTATCAGACTAAAATTAATATTATTATAGCATTATTGGGTTTCGATGAGATTAAGGTACCTAAATCTGCTTCCAATACTCGTATTCCCTTAAACAACCATGTAATCCTCACACAATACTCAGTATTGTGTATTTCCAATAGTTAACCACTTCCTAGAAAATGGATAAATGACATGGGAATGGGGAACACCAACCTCATGCAGAGTTAAATCACTCCTATCAGTTATATTCCACAATAGTAGGAAAATTGAAATATACTTGAACAACTTAAATTCCAAATGCATGGATTAGTGACAAGATTGCATGTTTCATGTACAGCTTAAAACTTAAAAAGAAAAAAAAGATCACAAAGATACAACTAAGAGTTCATGGTCATCACCAAGGCAGCAAATGTACAATTCTCCATGGGAGTTGGCTCTATGACATCTCCTTTTCCTATACAAAGGTATAATAAACCTCAATGAAAGTGCTCATTTCTGTTTATACTACAAAACAAAGCTCGGCAAGTGGCTCCTAAACACTAAGCTCACTTACGAGTAGCCTCCATCAATTGCCTTTCAAGTATCTGTCAGCCTCAGCCTCAAGGGTTAGAGTTTTCTTCTTCTTCTTGTGATATTAACACAACAATGATACTTGTACAAACAAATGAGTACTCTTTTTGAACTTCTCCCAACTCATGTCAAGTTCTTCCCTCCTCATTTCATATTCCAAGCATCTGAAAATAAAACAAACAATTGAGTGGAGTCTCTGACAATGGCATATCTTTTCTAATTGAGCAAAACATGCATAAAACTAATTATTCCACTATATATAGTAAATAAAAGTAGTTGTTGCACCATATATGTATATATGAACAATTTAAATTCATATGCAGATACACTTACATCGCAAAGGTTAGTGCTATTATCAACATTATTTCAAACTACAACCAAACATTTACGAAAGGAAGAAATGAACTGTACCCAAATGCTAAGCAGGTTTGGCCCAATTACAATACAACAGAGCAAATCATGGCAATCTCTTCTCCCTGTAGTGTCATTGTAGGGTCAGACCATGGCAAACACTAGACTTGAAGATAAAAAGAAAATATCTGCATTGTAGTAAACTACTTGGTGCTGGAAGAAGACTGATTCCAATACCCCTAACTAGTTTGAAAAAACAAAAGACAGAAAAAATCAGTCTGCTCTCATATAGCTCAAAACTTTCTAACTAATTCACTGGAAGTTCATAGCATTTGACTAAACACTGCATTCAGCTTCTCAATGCTCAAAGCCTACTTCTCTCCTATACATGCGCATTAGGACTATCATTAAGCTAACTAGCAATTAGCAATTACAACAATAATAATCCCAGATTTAAGTCACTAAATTTGGAGACTCTCTCTGAAGTAAAATACAAATAAAGATTATTACTTTCAGCTCAATCCCGCACGTGGAACTCACAAGCTAAAATCCATATTCACCCTTGATGCGAACACACGCATCAAGGTGCCGTTACCACCAGCCGATCCGTTCCAAGAGTTAACGTGTGGGATGACGAGTGGGGAAGCTGCAATTGGAGATATGATCCCGCGCATTTGGGCGGTTCAACCATTACCAGGTGTGATGATGATTCGGCTTGACAGTTTCCGTGAATCGGTACTTGACCGATTCACTCTATCGGCACTCGACCGTTTCACCTATCCGTTGTCGTTTGCTATGACCGTTCCGCTTGTCCGATGTGGAGGAAACGGTGTCTGGCCGATCGAACTCGTTGGGGACTCTTGGCCGATGAGCAAGCCTTGGCATCCACCCGATACAGCAGAAACGGCTCTTGTCCGTTTCAATGGTTCGACCGATTGTCTCAAAACGGCACTTGTCCGTTTTGCTTATCGTTGCCGATTCAAGCATCTGTCGCGCATGCCGATTGCTGTACCCGTTCCGCGTTCACACCTGTCTGCTCTTTGTTGACAACGGCTCTTGTCCGTTTCGCCTATCCTGGAGTTGACGCGCGTTGACTGCTCTTTTTAGCAAGGCTGCGCCTTTATATTTATTTAGTTTAATTAATTAATTAGGTACTTTAATTAATTAGTTAAGTGTTCTACTTTAGTTAAGTGTTTTACTTTATGTAATATTCCTATTTTGGAATTAGGGTTTGCTTGTAACCTTATTTAAGGAGCCGCTTGGCCTCCTTAGAAACTTGGCTGTTATTTGATAAATTGAGATATTCTCTTCAATCTCTGCCCCTTGTTCAAGTTGGTTGAACCTTGTTCTTCTTGAGTCCGCAATACTTGAGTCGTATACAAGTAAATCTTGGAATTGTATTATTGTGTCGTTTATCTTAGTGTGATTCTCACATTGTTGAGTCTAGTCCTAAGAACCCGATTCAAGACCCTTGACTTGAAATCGATTAGGGCTCTTAGCACAGGTTAGCTAAGTGGTCTAAGCTCGTACTTGTCGAGTTATCTATTTCCGCAGGAAATCCGTCTTTGAACAAAGATCAAAATTGGTGCTACACATCCTAAGGAACCAGGATCGTATCAGTTGGTAGCGGAGCTTAAGGCGTTCAAAGATTGGTAAGTATCTTCAATTGTTTCAAGTTTTCTTTGTTGAAATCGGTATTCTCTTTCTACTCCATTCTAAAACCGAGTTCTTTGCTGTGCTTGGTTAGTTACTTGAATACAATTGGTTGTGTTTCGTTCCAGTTTGTTGTGTTGAAATTCGCTAAATTACTTGCGTTTTCTACCCACAAGAAGGTCACGAAATACAAGAGAAAATTCTGTTCAGTATCAGTTGTCGAATTTGTATTTATATATATAGCAACTGAAGTCCGATTTGGATGATTTTGTTCTCGTTGGAAAGCTGAGTGTGTTAGGTTTCCAAATCAAAAAGAATCAAGTGATTCAGACATCAGAGTCAAAAGCTGCACCCGATTTACTAAATTGTGTTTCTGCCAAATTCTGCACAATTTCTTTCAAGTCAAAATTGAATTTGTATATATAGCTACTGAAGTCCGTTTTGAGTGAAAAAGGATCCGTTGGAAAGCTGTGTTCGTTGGGCTTCTGAATCAAAAAGAATCAATCGATTCGGAGTTAAGAATAAAAAGTTGTGATCAAAACACTAAGCTGTGTTCATAGTCAAAAAAAAAAAAAAAAAAGAACTGAAATTGAACTTGTTGAGTCCTTTCGAGTCGATTTTGAGCTTTCTTTGATTCCTTGAAATTGCCTTCTACTCTACTTGCTATTTTTTTGATTGGTTGTTCTTGCAATTACTCAAATATCAAGTGTCACAATTCTTTTCAGTGCTAGTTTTCTTTGAGAGTCTTCTTGGAAGCTTTTCTTTGGATTCTTGAGTCTTACTAACGCTTGAACATTGCAGGAGATTTTGTGTGATTTTGTGAGATTATTAGAGAGATCTAAACACGAGAGTAAACACGTGAGGGAGTGCTAGGTTTAGTACAATTTTATGTTGTTTGCTAGTGTTGTGAAATTACAGGAATTACAGAATGTCTTGCCCACAATGGTCCGAAAGGCGTGGAAGGAGTTTGAGGACTGTTGCCGAAACATGTAACGGGCTTCCGCCGTTTGCTACAATGAACAGTCCGCAGGCTTATTTGGATTGGGAGCGAGATGTGCAATCTATCTTTCGCTGCCATGATTATTCAGAAAGGAAGAAGGTCGGGATAGCAGTGACTGCCCTTACTGGGGACGTTTCACGTTGGTGGAATCAGCTCAATCACCAGAGAACGGCTGTTTACGCTGATCCGATTGATGATTGGGGAGAGATGAAACGGATCATGAGGAATCGGTTTGTTCCCTCTAACTTTAACCGTGAGCGGCTCCAAAAGCTGGAAACCTTGACACAAGGTAATAAGAGTGTTGAGGAGTACTTTAATGAGATGGAGATTGCCTTAGAGAAAGCACAAGTCATGGAGACCAAACGGAAGACGATGGACAGATTCTTCGAAGGCCTCAATCGGGAGATATTCGATCTACTCCAGTACGTTGAGTTCTTCTCCTTAGAGGATATGTTACAAACGGCGATCAGCGTGGAGAAGCACAGGAGACAACGGCATCCTCATCATCGTCACAGGCCTACTAAGCCGACGATGAGGAGGGAGTCGTTTGGGCAGCAAGCTGATATCGGTTTGAGTCCGATTCCAAAGGAGTTGACTACTGCCATACCTCCAGGGAAGTCGGTCAGTAGCGATTTGATTGATGAAGAGATTCAAGTCGCTGAGGTGCCTGCTGTTACTGAAATTGTTCTCATTAACATCGAGCAAGATTCGAGGACGAATCTTCTTGAAGAAAGGGAGAATGATATGGATCCAAGAACCGATCCACAAATCCCCAAGGATATTGAGAGACAAAGAGGGGAGCAGAGAACTGAAAAGAAAAGAGAGAGTGAAGAAAACAACCCGCATGAAAAGATTGAGCATGCGTTAGTGAGCGTGGGTACTAAAGGAGTAGAGAGTGGGGATGTCATAGGGAGAGAAGTAATCCTCACCCGTTTGGAAACAAACCACTGGCGTTTCGAGTTCACTAACCCTCACCCGTTTGTTCTCCTTTCTAGTGTTGTTTTCTCTCATGTGCAGGGAAAGAAGGGCCTATCGGCAGAAGAGGAGTTTCTTACCTCCCTGCCAAGAGTTGGAAAAGAGTCTTGTGCGACCATGGTGCCTTTTTCGGCAAATCCTAACCGAGAAGGGCTTGGAAGAACTCTTTTCAGGCGCAATCACTTATATCGGTCGCATGATCTTTTGCGCAGTTATGATGCACATGATGAGTTTGATGACTGTGTCCTATCGGATAATGTTGTTTCGGATTCGAGGGCGAATCCTTCCAAAGGGCGACGGAATGATGTAGATCAGGATTCGAGGACGAATCCTTCTGAAGGAATATGGAATGATGTGAATCCTCCTTCTACCAATCCTAGCACATCGGCCTGGAAGCGCAAGAGATGGCGTGAGCATACAATGGGAAACCTTTTCTGGACAGACTATACTGAGCAAGATTCGAGGACGAATCTTTCCGAAGAAAGAGGGAATGATGCGAACACACGCATCAAGGTGCCGTTACCACCAGCCGATCCGTTCCAAGAGTTAACGTGTGGGATGACGAGTGGGGAAGCTGTAATTGGAGATATGATCCCGCGCATTTGGGCGGTTCAACCATTACCAGGTGTGATGATGATTCGGCTTGACAGTTTCCGTGAATCGGTACTTGACCGATTCACTCTATCGGCACTCGACCGTTTCACCTATCCGTTGTCGTTTGCTATGACCGTTCCGCTTGTCCGATGTGGAGGAAACGGTGTCTGGCCGATCGAACTCGTTGGGGACTCTTGGCCGATGAGCAAGCCTTGGCGTCCACCCGATACAGCAGAAACGGCTCTTGTCCGTTTCAATGGTTCGACCGATTGTCTCAAAACGGCACTTGTCCGTTTTGCTTATCGTTGCCGATTCAAGCATCTGTCGCGCATGCCGATTGCTGTACCCGTTCCGCGTTCACACCTGTCTGCTCTTTGTTGACAACGGCTCTTGTCCGTTTCGCCTATCCTGGAGTTGACGCGCGTTGACTGCTCTTTTTAGCAAGGTTGCGCCTTTATATTTATTTAGTTTAATTAATTAATTAGGTACTTTAATTAATTAGTTAAGTGTTCTACTTTAGTTAAGTGTTTTACTTTATGTAATATTCCTATTTTGGAATTAGGGTTTGCTTGTAACCTTATTTAAGGAGCCGCTTGACCTCCTTAGAAACTTGGCTGTTATTTGATAAATTGAGATATTCTCTTCAATCTCCGCCCCTTGTTCAAGTTGGTTGAACCTTGTTCTTCTTGAGTCCGCAATACTTGAGTCGTATACAAGTAAATCTTGGAATTGTATTATTGTGTCGTTTATCTTAGTGTGATTCTCACATTGTTGAGTCTAGTCCTAAGAATCCGATTCAAGACCCTTGACTTGAAATCGATTAGGGCTCTTAGCACAGGTTAGCTAAGTGGTCTAAGCTCGTACTTGTCGAGTTATCTATTTCCGCAGGAAATCCGTCTTTGAACAAAGATCAAAATTGGTGCTACGCATCCTAAGGAACCAGGATCGTATCAACCCTAGAGAAATCAGTGAACTTAGAATCACATACCAATCAATTTCTACACATCCTATACAGCATCCCAGATGTCAGGTTAATGCAATCACAACACTCCAACATCAAAGTCATGAACTTCACAACAAAGCAATAGAACATCAGATACATCTAGAATTGCCTAAAGGCGTATACACAATAGCCTATGATAGCCATCAAAAGCTCATGGCAAGACTCAACCCATCTGGTTAAAATGCCTTACATATTCCATCAAAAAATACAACATAAGCAAATACCTCAAACTGAAATGATTACGATAATCACAATCAGCATATGGAATACCCTTATTCATTCATGCATGGTATATACCACAAAAAAAAAAACGAGGATGGATGTACTAGGCACAACATTACCAATAAAACATATCATTTGGCCCAACAAAATAAAAACCTAGGTCGCAAAAATTAATTGAAAAAGGCAGTAACGGAAGGGAAGTCGTTAGTGGTTGCCATGACAGCAAGTGCAACAGAAGCAAATATAAATTAGCACAAAGCAAATCTACAATTTTCCAGAACAAATCCAGAGTCGATTTTCTACAGCATTGAAATAACAAAACAAGAATGAGTATAGGAGAGCTTACGTTGATGACGATGATGGAGATGAGAGTTTCCTCAGTTGGTGACAACGATGGTGAGAGAGGCGGCGAGGGTTTCGAATTTGGGTATTTTTGATTTTGGAAAGATTTGGCGGATTATTTATGAAATTGATCAATGGGTTTTGTTTGTATAGATGTAAAGATTGATCGGTGAAATTTTGAGAGAATTTGGGTAGGATTTGAGTGGAAAACGAAGAGGAAATTGATTTGGAGAGGAGGGAGTGCGGTTGGAGGAGAGAGAGAATCTGAAAAAAATGAGGAAAAACATATAAATATATACCGGGTATAATTGCAATTCTTTCAAGCTTTAAGGACATTTTTGTCCACTTAAAATCAGGGATCTCCTTCCCGTGTTTTTCCAAAATTATGGTTTTGGAGTTGGAGCAAATCCCACCCATGCTGAAACCAGCAATTTTGCTGGTTTGCAACCTGGGCTTCTTGAGAAACCCAGTTTAAAATGGTGTTACCAAACACCTTTTTTGGCATTCTGGTTTTGGAAACCAACTTTCTGGTACCAAACCAGAATGCCAAACACCTACAAAATGAGATGAGAAGTGGGAAGCAAAACTCGTTTCCCTTTAAAAGTGGAATACCAAATGAAATCAACTCTTGTTTAAAATGGTGAAGCAAGAGGCTACAATTCACACTCAAAGTGCACCTTCCTAAAACTATACCGAAAGTTATCTGATTATAGAATCTATCTTGGATGTGATCAAAATGCGACCTCTTTGCAGCACGGTGTCACATTGTTCAAATTTTAGCTTGAAAAATGGTTAATGCCAGTAACAAATACCTGACTACACTTCACATTCGCTTCTTTAAATAAACTTTCACTATAGACTCTTATTTACAAACTTCCAATGCGTTCTAGCTGCAAACTTATTAATAGGTAAATTATATATTTAAGGTACTTATTATACCATTTTATTAAGAGAAATGCTACAGAGGTTGAAACCTATGGGTTCCCATAGGTTGAATGACGTGGCAGCCACCTCATTAAAAATAATAATAAAAAAACCTGCACATGTCTCTTCCTCTTCTAGCGAGCATCACGTCGTTCACTTTCTTCCTCTCCCTCTCCTCTTCGACGCACTACCTCCTCTCCCTCTTTCACTTTCAACCTCTCTAACCTAACATTTCTTCCTCCAATTGTTTCCTCCAAAATTGAAATCGAAAACCCTAGATTATTACCCCTCACCACCACCGTCGTTCACTACCCTAGACCAGTTCAAGGTCGCTGCCGTCATCATCGTTTCTCACTCTCCCGTCGCTTGAAGCTGCCGCCACAACCAGCGCCACAACTTTGTCTACGTTGCTTCTGAGGTATGTTTTAGATCTCATTTGACCTGGCACTGCTTTGTGATTGATGAATTTCAGAGGAATTAAGGGATTTTGGTGTTGGAGGAACGATGGGTTGTGGAGGAACGAAATGCTGATTTAGATGCTGATTTTGAGTAAAATGCTGATTTAGATGTTGATTTTGAATTAGATGGTAAAATGCTGATTTAGATGCTGATTTTGGGTTGATTTCGATGGTAAAATGCTCCTGATTTCAGGTTGAATTTAGGCTCAATTTATAAGTCGAAATGCTGTTTTTTTTCATGTGGAATTCATGCTCGTTTGCTGTCGAAATGCTGCTGATTTTGGGTTGATTTTAGGCTGAATTTGTATGCCAAAATGTTGCTGATTTTGGGTTGAATTTAGGCTGATTTTGGGTTGAAAATTATGCTGATTTTAGGCTGAATTTGTATGCCAAAATGCTGCTGATTTTGAACTATTTGAGTAAACTGGAATGATGTTCCGTTCTTATTCTTGTAGTTATTTCGTAGGAAAGAATAAGAAGTACCTATGTTTTGTCACCACGAACTTCCAACTACCGGACCTGCATGATCGGCAAATGACATGTAACATGTAGAGTTATCCAATGAACCTCAAATCATGCATGTAATGATAACTACTATATTATCTTTAATTTTGTTGTTTAGGGCTTGGGCAGAGGATGAAGCAAAAAGAGCTAGAGAACAAGCGAAAGCCCTTGAGGAGGCTAGAGAGCATTGGCAGAGGCACGACATCAAGGTTGTTGTTGATAGTGACCTACAGGAAGAAAGTTCTGCTGGAGCTACCTAGCTCACTGCTAGTAAGCAGTACTCAGAAGGCGCAGTTAGCAGAGCTGAAAACTTAGTGGACAGGCTCAA
Source organism: Viola odorata (assembly GCA_963691705.1). Lineage (NCBI taxonomy): Eukaryota > Viridiplantae > Streptophyta > Magnoliopsida > Malpighiales > Violaceae > Viola > Viola odorata. Next base: position 20,932,373 of record OY829545.1, on the reverse strand, counting down.
GCTGTTGGCAGATGACGTAAAAGCTAAATCTCGAATAGGAATTGACAACATCATTCGTATGATGCTCCATTTCATTTCAACTTTGAAAGAGTGGGCTTTAGAGGCAAGCCTTCAGGCAAAAAGATTCAAATATGCCACTGCTTTGAATGCAATGGGATCGATAAAAGGGTTGCAGAAGAGTACAACAGAACTGAGTTTGGCCATCAAGGAAAAGGCTACAGGATCAGTACAAGAGTTGCAGCAAAGCACTGTAGATTTTGGTTTGGTGGTTAAAGAAGGCGCGAAGCGGGTTGCTAGGGATTGTCGGGAAGGAGTTGAAAAGATCAGTCAGAAGTTTAAATCCTGATCCTTACCATACCAATGGTGAATTTTGTAGTCAATCGCTGCTGAGATTGATAAATTAAAATTAGCAATGCCTGTATTCATTGTATCATTTTCACTCGAGTTTCACCCATTCATGAGAAATAAAAGTTTATGGGGGTGTTAACAGTTTTTCGTTCTTTTTTTGTTAGGAAGGGCAGTTGCTTTATTAAAAAAGTGTTAGACTGTTAACGCATCAGAACACTCTCCTTATAAGTAAAGATGTAAATTCGCATTCTTGTTGTAACCGCAGCGTATGCTGGATGTTCTTACAGTGGTCCCCCTTTAACTCAAAATTACCAATTAAGGAATTGAACTTTTTCCTAGAATGATTATGGCACTGAACTAATCAAAATTAACCAAATTCCCTCCTTCATCCGTTGAACACAGAATGGTTGGGTTATGGTATAAAATTGGCACAAGAAACTCATGACTTAGTAAAAATGGTGCCAAAATTTAGGTACAATGAAAGTCAAATGACTCGCAAAATTACAACATTGATAGTAGAATTGAGAAATTAGGTATACTTCCACAAAACAAAAGTGAAAACAAGGATTGGGATCTATGATTATGGACAATACTGGAGTAAGAAGAACAAAACCATGTGACTTCTTTTTTAAAACATCAAATCTGTAAATGTATTGAATACTTGCATATTTGTGTGATTGATAAATGAAATAATATCAAGACCAAGATGCCCACTGAAAACATATAAATAACATTGGTTAAATTACACACCAATGCATTCATCCAAAGGAGATTAACGTCAAATGATTTTAAATCATTAAGCATCAAGTATAAAGCGGATCTATGGTTATGAAGGAAAATACTGCTTAACCATCTGAGTTAGTATTATTTTCAAGGCATCAAAACATTCAACTTCAAAAACAAGGCACAAAACATTTAGTTCTGCATTAATTATCCAACCAAAACACAATTCAACTACGAAATATTTATCTGATCCGACTAACACAGGGTTCTCGGAATGACATCGATAAGAAACTAAACAGACACCTTAAAATAAAGGCGCCCAAACTGAAATGGGGAAATGCTAAGGGCACAACAGTTTTCACGTTCACTTCTTCTTTTCACCACCTGGAGCAGACCTGCAAATATACATACAAGATCATGAAGATGGGTATTAGGCCTAGAAACCAAAAATTAACAGATCTGTGAAAAACATTACGATTGTTTGGTATACAAATCACGAAATATTCAGTTAATTTCATTAATAGAGCATAATTTTCAACCCAAAATCAGCCTAAATTCAACCCAAAATCAGCAGCATTTTGGCATACAAATTCAGCCTAAAATCAGCCCAAAATCAGCAAAATTTTCAACCCAAAATCAGCCTAAAGTCAACCCAAAATCAGCAGCATTTCGACAGCAAACGAGCATGAATTCGACATGAAAAAAAACAACATTTCGACTTATAAATTGAGCCTAAATTCAACCCGAAATCAGGAGCATTTTACCATCGAAATCAACCTAAAATCAGCATCTAAATCAACATTTTACCATCTAATTCAAAATCAAAATCTAAATCAGCATTTTACTCAAAATCAGCATCTAAATCAGCATTTCGTTCCTCCAACACCAGAATCCCTTAATTCCTCTGAAATTCATCAATCACAAAGCAAGTCAAAGGAGATCTAAAACATACCTCAGAAGCAACGTAGACAAAGTTGTGGCGCTGGTTGTGGCGGCAGTTTCAAGCGGAAGGGACCAGAGCGGCGCTAGTTGTGGCGGCAGCTTCAAGCGACGGGAGAGTGAGAAACGATGATGACGGCAGCGACCTTGAACTGGTCTAGGGTAGTGAACGACGGTGGTGGTGAGGTGTAATAATCTAGGGTTTTCGATTTCGATTTTAGAGGAAACAATTGGAGGAAGAAATGTTAGGTTAGAGAGGTTGAAAGTGAAAGAGGGAGAGGAGGTAGTGCGTCGAAGAGAAGAGGGAGAGGAAGAAAGCGAACGACATGATGCTTGCTAGAAGAGGAAGAGACATGTGCAAGTTTATTTATTATTATTTTTAATGAGGTGGCTGCCACGTCATTCAACCTATGGGTTCAACCCATAGGTTTCAACCTCTGTAGCATTTCTCTTTTATTAATATTACCATTTGCCAACTATATGCCACATATAGGTAATCTTATTAGTAGGTAATCTTTTTATGTAAGGTACTTATTATACCAGTTTTTTTATTTGTTAAGTTTCTTGTTTTACACGTGGGAAATTTTAATCCAATGGAAATGACACCATTTGCCAACTATATGCCACATCAGCAATTTTAAGAGAGACTAAAAAGGTCCCATTTCAGAAAATAGAGGGACGTTTTATATGCATTAATGTACTAGAGGGACACGATTAAATAGGGATGAAAAATGTTATTAACCCTTACTTAAGGTTATGATCAAATAAGCAAAAGTATACCTTTGTGCTAAGGAATTCTACCGAAGGAGCATGTTACACAATGGAATTCCATCTGTTTGAAGTACGAGCATCGTGAACAAGAATGGCCAGCTTGTTGGGTTACCAGTTCCTCAAGAGGCAGCGCAATCTGCAGCGAAGCGGGCAGGTGTGGCGGCCAATTTTGATGCAACACTAGCCCAGAGATTGTTGTTAATACTTGAGACTTTCAGGAACATGTAACAGATTCAGACTTATTGGCGCTGCAGAAATATCAGAGAATGCCGATACAAGTGATACAAACCTGTCAATATGCTTCCTTATTAACAGACAGTCCAAAGTTGCACGCACGATACCTAAGCAATCTCCACTTTCTACTTAAGCTTTTGGACTTCAATTTCATTCTCCTACAAATTCCCATTTTTCTTTCCACAACAGAGCACGATCCGCTTTCAAGACCCAGTTTTGATCATTGATTGATGCATACAAATTCATACAACCTAAAATCAACAATTTAGCTAGAAATCGTAAGAAAAAAAGAAGATACGATCATAAACACAGTCGCATTCCAGTCAGTTCAATCATAAACACAGTCGCATTCCAGTCAGTTCAATCATAAACAGCAATCAAAGATACGATGTTTCATATCTCCAGCCGAACAAGTAGATCCAATAGAACACATCACTTACAAAGACGACCCAGACTAAGTAAAAGCAGAAAAAACAATAAACTAGACACAATAATAAACCATCCTACCCTACCCAGATAAGCACATAACAGTAAACCCTAGATTCAAGAGCTGGTAAACTTGGTCACGGCCTTAGTACCCTCAGACACGGCGTGCTTCGCCAACTCCCCAGGCAGCACCAACCTCACAGCAGTCTGGATCTCCCTTGAAGTAATCGTGGGCTTCTTGTTATACCTTGCAAGCCTTGACGATTCCTGAGCCAGCTTCTCGAAGATATCGTTGATGAACGAGTTCATGATCCCCATGGCCTTGCTTGAGATACCGATGTCGGGGTGGACCTGCTTCAAGACCTTGAAGATGTAGATCTTGTAGGTCTCGACGCTCTTCTTCGTGCGCTTCTTCTTCTTGTCTCCGGCAGCAGCCGCGCCACCTTCCTTGGGGAGCTTCTTTCCGGCCTTGGGCTTCTTCTCCGCCGGGGCTTTCTCGGCTACGGTCTTCTTCTCCTCCGCTGGCTTCTTCTCAGCCGGCTTCTTCTCTGCCTTAGGTGCCATTTCTTTCAGGGAAGGAAAAAAATTTAGGGATTTGGAGCGATGAGATATTTTGGGGATATTTTGGGAAGCGTAAAAAAATGACTTGATGTTGAGTTTGTGAGTATTAAAAGGATAATCTTTAAGATGTTTATATAGGAAAAGGAGGTGGGATGTTATTGGTTATTTTGGGTGTCATGTGGATCGTTGACGTGGGTGTTTATGACCGTCGGATTTGGTGGTAGCAAGTTTTTTAATCGACGGTTTAGGCACTCTATATGTGTGCTTCTTGCGGATCGATGACGTGGTAGTATGGGGCCGTTGGATTGACAAGCGGAATAATTTATTATGGCTGAGATTCATTTTAGGCGGCAGGCGGGATTTTAATTTTTTACTCTTTTTTTAACAAATAGGCGGGAGTGTGAATTTTCTATTTACTCGCAAAAGAAAATAATTTAGCTTTGATGTAGTTTCTAAATTTGAAAATTACAAAATTTAAAAATCAATAAAAATAATTGGTGGATAATAATAATAATAATAATAATAATAATAATGAAAAATAACCCCAAGTCCACACCATAAAGTAACAAAAGAAGGGCAACAGTTACTGGGCCTAAACTATGGGTCAGCCCATCCAGAGTTGGGCATTGCCTTGACTTTTGAAGGCTTTGAAGCAAGTACAAATTAGACAGAACCCAACCATGGCCCAGGAACAAATCCGTAAAACCATGTCGTCCAAAGAAACCCTAATAAGTTCCCCCACTTCATTCAACAGCCGGGAACAAAAACCCTACTGCTTCTACACCTTCTTTGTCCGCTCTCACCACTACAAACAGTCGCCATTTCTGCTCCCAGGTAAATCCTTCTCCCCTTTTCTCGTTATATCATCTGTCTTATCGATCCCGTTGTTCACAATCCAAAATGAGTTCCTTTCGCAACCAACCGCAATTTCTAAACTGAAGAAAATTTGCATTTTTTTCCCCATCAGTTGGTTGATTAGTTTTAGTAGTCTAGCTATCCGAGTCAAGGGTCTTTGTGTAGTTTTGATGTGCTTCCTTTTTCTCTTTCTTGTTTGTAGAGAACTTGATCTAATGATAGTCAAGCGGTTGGATTTTCATGGCAATTTGTGGATCATAAAATGATAATATTTGTTTTGATAGTTTAAGTAATCGACAGATGAAGTCTTATAAGTTATCCTTCAAATATTAACCTGGTGTTTGTTGTTATCTTTTCAGTAGTTATCATTTGGAAGAATGGTGAGGGTCAGTGTTTTGAATGATGCTCTCAAGAGCATGTATAATGCTGAGAAGAGGGGGAAACGACAGGTCATGATCAGACCATCCTCGAAAGTGATCATAAAGTTTCTCATTGTTATGCAAAAGCATGGTTCGTTTCTGTTGCAGCTTTTTAGCATTACTGTTATTCAATTGTTATTGTGAACTTTCCAGCACTTCTCATATTCATTTGTTTCGTATGCGAATGTATAATTTGTTGATTGTTTTCCAGGTTACATTGGAGAGTTTGAATATGTTGATGACCATAGATCTGGCAAGATAGTGGTTGAACTGAATGGGAGGCTAAACAAGTGTGGAGTTATCAGTCCTCGTTTTGATGTTGGTGTCAAAGAGATTGAAGGCTGGACTGCTAGGTTGCTTCCTTCAAGACAGGTAGCCTTATAAACTGTGTTTTGGCATAACAAATTAGTTTTGTTTCTGAATGCTAAAACTGAATATGAATTCTGTTTTTCTAGCACCAATGAGTAGCAATTGCTTAATGGTTATACTGCTATTTTTCAAACAAGGGTTAATGATGGACTTGTAAATTTGGGTTGGAGGGGTGTGTTTCAGGTGAAAATATATGGAATTATATCTTATCATATCCAAGCAATGAAAACAACTTATTTTCAGCTTTTGGATTCTTACAAACAATCTCGCTGGATAGCTAGATTTTTTTATGTCTTTAGATGGTTCTATTTTTGATTTCTCATTTCCGAGTGATTCCTTTGGTACTTAAGTTGCTGTTATGAGTAAGTGTGGTTACTATGCACATACTAGGGGTTATTTTCCAATTTACAATGGGTGTTTTATTCTACATGAATATAAGGAGAGCTATAGCCATAGATAATCATGGGCTTTGGGTTTATTTTTCTGGTTACCTCTAATTATCCTTATTCATGCAGTTTGGTTACATTGTACTGACAACATCTGCTGGCATTATGGATCACGAGGAAGCAAGGAGGAAAAATGTTGGAGGCAAAGTTCTCGGTTTCTTCTATTGATGGAAGAGTTTTTCGGATAATTTTGGTTTTTGCTTAGTAGTTATCCTCTTCCTGCTAGTTGTCCCCTTTTCAGATTTTTGTTTGGTACTTTTGGTGAACATCTTTGTTTCGGCCATGGTTCACTTCTTAAGGTTACAAATGTCTTAGGGCACATGGGATTTTCACTGAGTGAGCTTATATGATTGTGTGTTAAATGTATTCTGATTTAGATAATATCCTATTTTTCTAAGTTTCTGCTGTTTGTTTAAGATGTTTTTCTCCCTTATCATGTGCAAAAACATAAAAGGTTTAGATGAATTGATAGAACGAATTTTACTTGACAGATTGGTACATGAAACCGTAAAGTACCTTTGGTAGCTGTCGATAATGTCATGAGAAATCCAGGTTTCTAGCCCAGAAAGGACATGCATGATGTGTAACCCAAGGAGTCATTTACAGTACACTTGCCTGAATTCATGTCAGCTACGATACTATTTTTGCTCAAAATCACGTTAACTAGAGCACTATTTTTCAGTCTCTTTAGATGTTCTCCATTCTCATCTTGTCAGGTAGAAGACTGCTCTTATTTAAGTATGGTTAAGTTCTAAAAAAGACGCCATCCAACTTTATTGTAACACTTAATTTGTTGATGATGAAACCTCGAAGATTTAGCCAATTTGATTTTCTGAGATGTAAACGTTAGTACAGAAGCACATACCTTATGGGATGTGAGGGTTTAAATTGCATTTTTTGCTTCTCTACTCTGTCGAAAATGTCACGTCGCAATTCCTACTCGATAAACCTCCAAGGAAAGTGATACTTCAGGAACTCTTTTCTTTAGTAATGTAAAAAGAACCACAGGAACAATTATGCTATAGTAATGTAATAATTTCATCGTAAACAATTAAATGTTTCCTGGTACACGTTTGCTGAAACATTAATCAGACAGACATAGAATGAAAAGGAAAGAAGGAATTTCTAGTTTCTGTAAATAAAAGTTACTACTGTGGCACACCACATAGTATTCTTACACGTCTTGAGCCACAAACATATATATATGTATATATATATATAAATAAAATCTCAGTCCAATTAATTAACGATGCAATTTGCCAAAGGATCCTCAGTTGCCCAATTCATCAAAAAAACTTGTCCTAGCTAGGAGCAGCAGCGCTTATGATGATTGATACATAAGATCTTCTTCATGTCTCCCATCACCTCCGGCGCGGTCGATGTCGCTCCTCGGTGGAGAATGAGGCATCTTGATGAGCTGCTCGGCAGAAAATATTTGCAGTTCCTAATTAAATAGAGAGTAGGGATGAATATCTTTTCTCAAAGGGAGAGGAATGAAGAAAGGAGAGTGTATTGACTTATAAAGAAATAAATAAATAAAATGAAAGCATCTTCCTAGCATATGCTTCGAGCATTAACAAAGGTGCTGCTGCCCATTTCGTTCTTTTTAACTTTAGGTTGTTTATTATATATATTTATATTTTTTTGATTGATCAATAGTGGGATGTGATGTGATTAGTAATTTTTCTTATATATTTTATATTAGTATAGGTACGTGTCTCTAACTCCTGAGATAGAAATAATAATATTCATATTAGATTAGTTCAATTAAGAGTAAAGTATGTAGATAATTTCTCAATATATATTGATCCAATATGCGGTCTTTTAGGGAGGAAAATGCTAACCGAGTATCGGATCCAAAATGTTATTAGAGTATAAGGACCCGTTTACCTGGGAGAATTTTCAATTTTCAATTTGCTGTTTTTGAGAATTTTCAATTTGAGAATTTGCTGTTTATTTTCATTCTGAAAACTGAAAAATGCGTTTATTTCGCGCTTGTTTCTTGATCAGAAAAACTAGAGAACGCGTTTACTTCGCACTGAATATAAGAATTTCCTGATCTGAAAACTGGAAAACGTGTTTACTTCGCGCGTTTTCATTTTTTGTGTAAAACCGAAAATATTTGTAATGAAAAAAAGAAATCATTTGAAAATTATTTTAATAATCCTAATTATTTATTTTAATATATTCAATATGAAATAAATATGGAAAAAAGTTTTATTAATTTAGAAACTTAAAATAAAAATAGTCATTTTAAAAAAGAGAAAACTTATTAAATATATCATCAATCTTCTAATATTGTATTTAAATATTGTAATTTACGAATTGTGTATATAGATTATCAGAATAGTGTATGATCTATCAAACAAAATAAAAGTGGTTTGGATTGTTTCATAACTACATTTGTAATGCAACATTTTCTTACATTTTATCAATTGTCAACTTAAGCAAACATTAGCCGTGAAATTAACCCACACAACAACCGCACATTGAGCAGAAAGTGGCAACAGAAATTATGCAGAAGTTGAGCAACAAATCAAGAGGTGCTTCTGCCCATCTCAAAAGCAGGCCTTCCACAGAAGTCTTTCTTCACTGTAAATTTACATTGGAAGTCGACTGGAAAAAACGAGACACTTCTCGATACAGTTGCTCAGCTTCAAATGGTTTTGATTCATACCCATCCATTCCACACTTTCGGCATGTCTCATACGTAGCCTGGATCACATCAGCAGTAATTGCTAAAATGGGTATATGCCAATTTGAAACGTTTCCAATTGATTCAGCCGATTCATCTGTTTGAATCTTGCTGTTTATATCATACTCCATACCCCGAATTCTCCTTGTAGCTTCAAATCTGAACAGGAGAAATAATGTCAGTAAACAAAAAGTGAATAAAACAAGCGGAGGCCTAAGTAAATATACACCATGCAAGTTATAGAAGAATGACGAAACACGTACCCATCCATTTCTGGCATCTGGATATCCATGAAGCAAGCATCAAAAGAGTGAGGCGGCTTCAGAAATTTTAGGGCCTCCTTTCCACTCATTGCACAGACCACTTCAGCGCCATATTTTTTCAAAGCACCAGCAGCTACTCTAAGGTTCACATTATTGTCATCTACAATAAGAATTTTTCTTCCAACAAGAAGGTTGCGGAGGGACAAATTGGGCAGTTCCCCATTGCGGGCATTCCCCTTGATCCCACCCATTGCTCGTTGTAAGGATGCAGCCAGCATGCTTGCCCTGAGGGGCTTCATGATGACACTAGGCGCATAAAAACCAGAAGTTGCACCGTTTATTATCAAAGGGCCAATAGAATTAGCCAGAAGAAAGAGCTGTGGGGATCCATCACCAATTTTCTTTAACTTATTGACAAATAGAGTTCTAGTGCTCATATCCCTATCCCAAACTTCCTGTTCAACAAGGACCATGTTAACAGATGTACTTTCGCAAGTGATGGAAGATAAAGCCAGGACAAACTTTTTTGAGTTAAAAGTGTATCCAAGTCTTCATAAAACCAGGACAAACTTTATCAAATATTTGAAAAAGTTCATTCCGAACTCGACTGAATTTCAAGCTAACTCGGTGCTTCACCTGCATGAAGCCAGGGATCAACAGGCAATCATTATGCCAATTAACAGAAGGAGTAATGACTTCTACTACGGGTTCCAATAATTAAACAAGACAATTTCATTCATCAGTGTGCAGTATACACTAGTGAATATTAGGGATGCCTATCTTTCCATTGACTGGAACAGAATGCTGCTCAACAAATAACTTTAGCATTACCGACGCAGTGCACACTTAGAACTTATGACTCTCACATTTACTTTTTGGCTTAATAGCTATTAAGGATGACATGGTAATCAAGGGTAGAACACTTTATGTTAAACCAACCATTCCTCAAACTGCCTTCCAAGAGGAAGGATATAACACAGTTTCATGGGATGACAAATAAACAATTATCTCCTAATATTTACTTTCCAAACATCCACACATACATACTTGCACAAGAATTAGGAAAGACGTGTTCAGCTCACCATTGGATCAAAGGGTTTCCCAATCGTATCCACAGGGACAACGCCAAGTGAATCTAAGATTTCTATGAATTGCTTGTATATGCTCTGATAGCTGTTGTTTATCTTTTGTTCTCCTTCTGTCTCTGCCTTAATTTGGGCTTTAGCTCTCTCAAAATTATCCATAACACGTAACAAACTCTCCACAATCAGGCAGAACAAAACAGTTCAAATATAAATATAAAACACAGCCCAAGATTCCACCGATTTCAAGAAAATCTAGAAATTACAGAAAACTAGCTTGCAAAATCTAAGAGGCCACAAATAAATGTTGACATTTTGTTGGCTGCCTCAAGTGGTTATGGAGGCCTTTTTTACCATGCTAGACGGAATCTTTTAGGGAGGTCAACGGTAGGAGGAGCATTTGAGAGATTTCTTCAATATATTGAGGAGGTTTAGCAGGGTGTTGCCCCTTTTTACTCAGGTAACAATAATGTTTTGCATGTTATTGTTTGATGTGATCTCTAATTAGACTAAACATGAACTCAATTTGGGGAAAAAAGAGAGGCCAGCAACCGTTTATGGAGAAATGTTGATACCAGTTTCTCAACTATCGTTTTGGATTGCAAACTTGCAGGATGAGAAACATTCAAACAATAAGTAACCAGATACTTACTTTGATTGAATTCCCCATAAGATTAGTGTTGATTTGCCGAAATCTCCCCGGATCACCAATTAGTGTTTCAGGAACAATATCAGAAATGTAAACTGCCAACTGCTCTCCCCACCAATTTGGTCATGCAAGTTTAAGTATACACAAATGAGTAAGTGCAACACAGCACAAACAAATATGAAGGACTCAAAAGCAGGAGAACAATGCAATGTCAGAGATATGTTACCTCAACTCCTTTTTCTTGAGTCTTGCCGGAAAAAAAGTGACAGTACATCATCCAGAATTGAACGTAGATCAAACTGCACCTTCTCAAGCTCAAGCTTACCAGATTCTATCTTTGCCTGATCCAACACCTCATTTATAATTGATACTAGAGCTTTTCCACTGCCCATTGCAGTTCTCACATAATCTTGTTGAGTTACATCTAGATCTGTGTCCATGAGCATATGTAACATTCCTGGAAAGAGCAGTTACACCATGAGCATTGTATGAACTACTATAATAATCATTGTTCCTGGTTATTAACCAGGCCTGATATAGTTGGGCATGGGTCTGATGAATAAACAAAAATTCCAAAACTTACCCAGAACACCATTCATTGGGGTTCTGATCTCATGAGAAACTGCAGAAAGTTCAAATATTGGTTAAAGCATAAACCAATATTTGCTTTCCATTACCTTTGATGATATCTACAAATAGACAGAGTAGAAAATTGTCAACGCTAGTCAACGTAATAGAAACAGTGATTGTTCAAGGTCTGGTTCGAGAACAGAATCAACACTATAGTCCGCTCCCAATCAAAAACAACAACTAGAACACGAATCTAACAAAATAAGAAATAGAAAATTAAAGCATAAACATACTTACCAATCAAACTTTGATTAGAGTTCTGAGGTGCAAGGGTCGTGGTCTCTGTCGCGCCCCGAAAATTAACAAAAGAGTCATTTGCGAGTGTGCAACGAAATTTGGTACCTTCAGATGCTCGGCGTAAAAGGACGCCTAGCAGCATGCAATGAAGTCGCCACCCTAATTTGGTTGCTAGGTTTAGGGAACTTTAATCGTCATGGCATAAGAAATATAATAAGTAAAAAACTAAAGGCACAAAAAATGGGGTCTGGACCCCAGACAAAGGTTCGGGGTCGTATTATGGTCTCGGGAAGGTGTTAGGCACCCGAGTCACATCCGAAAACGGTTACCGGTTGATGAGAGAGGTGTTTAAAAAGGTGTTTGATAAAATGCGTTTTGAAAAAGGGGACCCTCAGAGGAATCGTCACTTTAGTCTTTTCTATGATCGTGACCGTTCAGGAATAATAAAAAGATCTTTCGGACGGGGTTACCGTTTATCAAGATCGATTGATTATCCCTGACCGTAACGTGATGGGACTGAATTTTCCGTAAGACTGAATGAGCGCCCTCTTATTTCATCATCGGGCCATGCATGATTAGATTGATTGCTATGTGAACCTATCATGGATTGCTAACAGAGTACAATATTTAAATGATAGATTTTGAAGTGGAAAAACTGGTGTGGGATCGAAAGTCCCCATGTACATGCAGTCAATATATGCGAGAATTAAAAATCATATGAGCATGGTATTTTAAGCGACTCTTTAAACACGTTGTTCATGTGGGTTGATTTTAGTTCTAGCGGTTCTATATATCATGCGTACGATTGATATTTACGAAAAGCGTTTGAATAAATAAAAGGGAACGAAAGACGTACTTTCGAGCGAAGCTTGAAATTAAAACCTACAAAGTAAGAGTGTTAGCGATAGCTCGAGAAATAAATAAGCAATTTTATGAGCGCGCAAATTTAAATGACAGTTGATTGCATGCGAGAAATGATGAATTTTACACATACGATAATTAAATGCTGAGTTTGATAAGTGCAGGAAAATGAATGATGACAGTAGGTTGCATGTGAGAAATGATGGATTTGACGCATACGAAAGTTTAAATGCTGAGTTGATTGCATACGAGAAATGATGGATTTAACGCATACGATAGTTTAAATGCTGATTTGATACATGTGAGAATTTAAACGATGACATCTGATTTGCAAGAATTTTAAATGATGACAACAGATTTGCAAGAAATTTAAATGATGATTTGCAGAAAATTAAACAGTTGATATTTGCAAGAAAGTAAAGCAGTTTGATATTTGTGGAAAATGAAACAATTGATAGGTATAGAAGATTAACAGTTGATATTTGCAGGAAATAAAACAGTTGGTATTTGCAGAAGATAAACAGTTGATATTTGCAGAAGGATTTCCAGCAGTTTGCGAGAATTCTAAAACAGTTGATATTTACGAGAATTAAAATGCGACCGACCATGTAGGCGGTATTGAATTTAAGTTGCCGAAAGTAAATTTCCGAAATTAAAGTGCACAGAATTTAAACAGTTGATATTCGCAAAAAATAAACAGTTGATAAATTGCGGAAGAATTTCCATCAGTTTGCGAAAAATTAAAGCAATTGCTATTTGCGAAAATTAAAATGCGACCGACCATGTAGGCGGTATTGAATTTAAATTGCCGAAAGTAAATTGCAAAAATTAAAGTGCGAAGAATTTAAACAGTTGATAAGTACAGAAAATTAAACAGTTGATAGTGCGAAAAATAATCATGCGAAGCATACGAATTATTTTTACAAAAAAGTGCGATCCGAAGTTTCGAAAAGAATTGAAAATGGGCTGGGCCCAATTGAAAAATAAAAAGAAATGAAAATGGGCCAGGAATAGTTCCTTGCCCGAAGGAAAAATTTAAACGGTGATGGGCCAAGCCCATCACCCATGCATTACGTGAACAGTGCCGAAACATGGCACTGTTCATCGTCTTCCTTGGTCGCCGGCGCTACTGCCGGCGGCCAAGGTCCGGCTGCCCTTGCCCGTTTCGCGCGATCTTCGTATCGAAACGCTCGTCTCCTTGACGGCGTCTCGATTGTACGAAGGTCGAATTTTGATAAGGATCGTACCGAGTTTAATTTAAAAAAAATGATAAAACCGTTAATTATCGAAAACTAATTAATTCGCACAATCTAGCTAACGATTTTTAAAATTGAGAGCATGTATTTAATCTACATCATGTATGTGAATTACTGGCATAAAAGAAAGTAATTTATTTGCTCGAAATCGAGCCAAACGAATTTAAAGAAGAAAATGGCCAAAAAATCGAAAGTGAACTAGAGAGAGAAAGCTCACCGGCAAAGCTTGAACTGGACAATCGATGCTCTAAATGAGCTATCAATCAAGAGAGGGAGAGAGAGCAAGGTTTTCTTGCCAATTTGGTGTCTTTTTTACGTTGAAGAATGCTTGGTATTTATAGCCAAAGATCGCGTGGCGTTTGGACGAGGGTGTTGCGCGTGGTGGCCGTGAGCGTGCGCTGGCGGGGCTAGGGGAGTCGTGATGATGGCTGGACGGGATAGGGAGCTACGGGAGCAGGTAACCCCGTGGTCTGCTCTGCTGCGTGTTCCTTGGCACTGTTCATGTGCATCATGCACATTAAATTGTCAACCGCTGATCTGGTTGACTTTCCTTGGTTGACCAGATCAACGGTTGAGATCAAGGGCCCTTTAAGTCTTATTTAAATGGCCTCGAGCCGAGTCTGGCGGGCAAACATTCTGAGTTTTTGAGCTGAAGGTACTAGCGCGTAGAGAAAAATATGACGGGTTTAACCGTCTACAGCGAATGACGAGAATTTTTCGTTTAGCGCGTTTATTTTCTTGTTCAAAAATGTGAAACGTTCGAACGGAAAAATAAAGGCGTTACGCCGAAAATTACACAAAACGCTGTAGACCGTTGTGAGCGGAAAAAAAGCTAGCAACTAGTTGATGGAAAACATTTTAAAGTCAAGCTATTGTCCGAGTGAACTTACTCGGGTCCAATAAAAGCTCGAATGAAAATAATAATAAAATAATAAAAATACTAAAAAATGCGCTAAAATACTAAAAATCCTAAAATTCATGTGATGACCTAAAACGAAGAAAAAACTGGCAAACGACTGCCGGATAATAAAAAAATATGATTTTTAAGGCTAAAAATAATAATGAAAATAATAATGAAAATACGTGACGGAAAATTAAAAATGCGATTTCGAAAGCTGACGATGCTAACGATGATGCTAAAATGCGAGGAGACACTTAAAAATGCTAATGACTGTAAATCAACTGAAAACGCCAGTAAATTAACTAAATAACAGAAGTGCTAAAATTAATTAAAAATGGCGTCAAAATTCAGGTATCAACAGTTGCCCCCTCTTTACTGTCTTATCGAAGTATTTGATAAGCAGTAAAGACAGTTGCCCCTACATATCTGAATTTTGGCGACACCGCAGGTCTTACCTCAAGCTTACAGTGATGATGTCGCTCTGGGAGGAGGTAAGTTGCTGCTGTCACTCTAGGAGGAGGTAGGTTGATGTTACTCGGGGAGGAGATATGTTGTAGCCGTCACTCTGGGAGGAGGTAGACCCGTTGCTGTCACTCTGGGAGGAGGTAGGTTGCTGATCCTGCAAAGATGTAAACTTAGATCTGCTCGAGTATTGATAAAAACATACGTTACGGAAAATGTAAATAACAACTATTCTACCAGGAATGGAAGATAGTTTTACGAAAATATAAATGACGGCTCCACTGGGGGGATAGGCATTTGACATGTAACGGACGTTGCTTTGGGAGGATAATGCGTGGTTCGCAGAAATACGAATGATTTGTCCTGATGATGTCACTCTAAGAGGAGGAAGTGCAAATGATGTCACTCTAGGAGGAGGAAATGCATGATGTCACTCTAGGAGGAGGAAATACGTGCTGTCACTCTAGGAGGAGAAAACATAAAGCTATCACTCTAGGAGGAGGAAATATAAAGCTGTCACTCTAGGAGGAGGAAACATAAAGTTGTCACTCTAGGAGGAGGAAACATAAAGTTGTCACTCTAGGAGGAGGAAACATAAAGGTGTCACTCTAGGAGGAGGAAATATAAAGGTGTCACTCTAGGAGGAGGAAATATAAAGCTGTCACTCTAGGAGGAGGAAATGTAAATGCGGAAATTTAAATGACGTTTAATCCCTTAGGAGAAGACGCGAGGTGCAGAAATTAAACTAAGGTCACTCTAGGAGGAGAATACGTAGATGCTATCACTCTAGGAGGAGGGACTGTATGATGTCAACTCTAGGAGGAGAAAAATGCAAATGATTGCTCTAGGAGGATAAAAATGCTTTTGTTACCAGCGGCCTTGATATGAACCTAGAATGCATCTGCATCTTGTTCAGGAGGTAACGACCCCAAGGACAAGACTTTCCAACGATTTGCAGCCGTAAGCAACCCTCACCTGATATTAGTGTTTGCACTCAACTCTGAAACAAGGCTAAGTGTTTTACGCTCATAAAGATGCAACTAACATGATACATAATTTTCAATTCGCAATGTCAATCCGAGTGAATAGACTTCAAATGAAGATGCACATGCATGGGCATTCTAATAATCGATGGGACTTTTACGGAAAAGAATGAAAGGACATGAAACGTCCGAAAATGAGTTTGTTTTGGAAAGGATTGCTTTGCTGGAAGGTTTTTGGATGAATGATGTTTTGTTGATTGGCCCTGATGAGGGCGAAGTACGTGAGTTCCTTCGCTTTCTGGCTGAGGATGCTTTCTCGACAGGGTGCGTTAGCTCTGGGATCCTTGCTGGGGGTGTTTTTCCGGTCGGCCAGGGGCCCTTTCTTTTCTCGATTCTTTACTGGAGAATGCTTTCTTCGAGATTTCTTGAGCTGGCTCTAGGCCCTTTCTCTTCTCGAGTCTTCACTGGGGAGTGTTATCACGGTTCTCTTCGTGATCTGCTACTTGGATTGGCCTTGGGCCCCTTTTTCTTCTCGGGCCCTCACCGGGGAGGCTTGCTTTGAGATTTCTCGAGTTGGCCTTGGGCCTCTTTTGCTTGAGTTCACTGGGGAAGGTTGCTTCGAGATTTCTCGAGTTGGCCTTGGGCCTTTTTTACTCGAGTTCACTGGGGAAAGTTTTCTTCGAGATTTCTCGAATTGAGTTGTCCCCGGGCTGTGCTTGCTTTGGCTCTTCGACTGTTTGTATTCTTCGAATGTCTCTGAGCATCTCTCTCTTTTCTTTTCTTTTCCCTTTTCCTCTCTCTCTTTTCTTTTCTTCTTCTTTTTTTTTCTTTTTATATATATATATATATTCCCCCTTTTTTGATTTGATTTGAAATACAACAGAGCAGAGCAAGCACACCCTTTGTCTTGATCTCTTCCCCTTTTGTCTTGAGACCTCGGCCTTCGTCGTTGCTGCTTCTTCGGTGATAGTCCTTAGCGATCTCCTGGTGACCTTTTCCGTCCCTTTCATCGTGTTCTTGAACTTGACGTACTCGTACTTATGGCTGGCAATCTTAGTTGAAACTTCTCTTTGGCTCCCGGGGCATGAGTGATATTGAAGGTTTGGAGAGTGATGACATATATGGTGGAAAAAAGGGAAAAACGAAAAAAGTGGAGAAAATCGTAAAAGCCCCATGTCACTTTATAGCTATCCCATGTCTAAATGCGCATGTACCCTGGATATTATGCGAACTCAACTAGTATCTAGTCAGGCTCTTACACTCATGAAGGATAAGGCGCGATGGCTCAAAGATGCTTACCGGGATTTGTTTGTGACTGCTTACGTCTGAGCAAACCGCGGATATAAGAGCAAACAAGTGATATCATGCATGACACGTAATTTAGGTGTATGTTTTTTTTGACAGAAGGATTGGACATTCCCGACCTATGCAATGCATGAAAATGCTTATGAGGGTAGTATGCTTTTGTTTTAGTCGGGCTAAAAGGGATTTTGATTGATTTTTAATTTTTGATTGATGGGTGGTTTGATTGATTGATAGTTTGATTGCTTGATGGTTTGATTGCTAGGATGTGGGGGACGACTTATTTGCAAAGTTCTAACGAGAACCTAAAGGGAACAAAGCTAACAAAGCGAGCAAGAATGAAAACAAATTTAAATAAAGGGAAAGAAAGATGGACTCCCCTGAAATGTGCAGCGGGGCTGCAAGGGCGTCTTCCACAAGCTCCACGCAGATGACAGTGAGATGCTTCAAGTCCCTGTGAGATGTAGAGGGGACAACAGAGCGGAAAGGGAAATTAATCTGAAAACGAAAATGAGATAAGTTCAGGGATTCTCCCTTCCTTTAACCCGACTTTTCGAGGGTGCCTATGACGTGGTCCTAGTTCTGGGATGCTTTGCTTGGATTGGTTTCTTTTTCAGCTGTTTTGCAGGAACTGCCGATCTGAGCCTTAGCGAGGACGAGATCCGAGTTCGGTTTATTTGCTTGCCGGTCCTGCTGGACCTTCGCTGATTGGCTTCGTGATTGCTCAGGGATAAAGGGGATAACCCTCTGTCCCCGTGATGTGCAGCGGAGCTGCAAGGGCGTATGCTTACCGTTCTTCTGCAGGCAACAAATGGGGGTGACCCAGTCCCTGAAAAAGATATGGCGAGCACAAATGAGGAGTAAATGCAAGACAATTCTTAGCAAAAGTAATGTGATTGATAAGTTTTAAGCTCTCCCTTTTGGACGGGCCATCCGTGGGTCACTGCAGCGTGACTGGCATCGGATGTAGGTTAATGATGGCTTTGCTGTTAGATGTTTTGCCGCAGCTCCTGCTTTGGCTTGGGTGATGCTTGCAGCCTGGCTGCCCTTCAATTAAAAGATTGATCTTCATCGCGTTGATCATGGCGCGGATGTTGGGAAACTTCTTGAACAATGCCGCATTAAGTATGTTGATGGTGGTCTTAGGAGGACAGCTTTTTGTCGTGCTCTTTTTTTTCAGGAGTTGTTGCTAGCATATCGACGGCTTGGCCGGCATGGGATGGGCTTTGTGACTTTGGTCCAACATTTAGTCCTTTGAGACCGGTTGTTTGCGATGCCGGCTGTGCTGGTAGTACTACGAGGAAAAGAAATTTTGCTTTAGATAGTGATAGTTCGTCTTAAAATCTTTCCTGATTTGCTCTTGAAGGTGGCCTGCTATGGCAATTCGGGAACTGCCACGAGGGGAGCTCCCTGGTCCTCTCGTGATGACAAGATGAGACAATATGTCCCTGCAAAACCTTAAGATTGATTAGTGGTGTTAGTCTAAGTGTCGTGTCCTACGTCTCGAGCTACTCTTGGGGAGCCATCTATGCCATGCCTGCTTTTGTCATCTCACAAATTTAAGAAAACAAGAACAACAAATTTTAAAACGATAAGCATCTCCTGAAAAACTTGTTTTATTAATTTCAGGACAAATGTTTGTGCTAGATTGTCATGATAAAACTCTATGTCCTTGGCCTAGCCGAACGCCCAATTCGCGACGCTTTAGGCGAAGTATAACTTGACTGCATCGGCATTTACCGGTCTCAGGAGATCGTCTCCATCCATGTTGGTTAGCATTAGGGCACCCCCTGAGAATGCACTTTTGACCAGATAAGGGCCCTCGTACCTTGGGGCCCACTTTCCTTGACTAGCCTCCTGATGAGGAAGAATTTTCTTCAACACAAAATCCCCAGCCTCGAATTTGCGAGGTCGCACTTTCTTGTTATAAGCGTTGGCCATTCTTTGCTGATATAATTGCGCATGGCAGATAACAGCCAAGCGCTTCTTGGGAAGGAGGTTAAACTGCTCGTACCTCACTCTTGCCCAATCCGATTCTTCTACTTCTGATTCTGCCAGGATTCTGAGAGAAGGGATTTCTACCTCAAGAGGAACTACGACTTCCATGTCGTAGACTAAAGAGTAGGGAGTTGCCCCCTGGGGATGTACGAGTTGCTATCCGGTAAGCGTGCAGTGCGAAGGAAGCATGTCATGCCGATCTTTGTGAGTGACCACCATTATGGAAGGTTTTCTTCAAGTTTTTTTTTGTTTTTTTTTGTTTGACAGGTTTAACGCAAGCCTCAATGGGATACGATGCTCAACTATCACGGGATCAAGACCTGGCATATCGGCGTATGACCTACGCGACTACGTCCGAGTAGTCTTTGAGGAGGGAAATCAATCTTTCCCTCTGAGTCGTATCCAAGGTAGTTCCGATCTTGACCAACTTCTGACTCTCATTGCTTGCCCCCAAGTTTACTTCGTCCAATTCCTCCTCACGAGGGGTTATTTCCTTTTCTGAACTTTCTAGTAAACGGGCCAGTTCGTCGGAGATTTCGACCTTATCTTCGGTGGTGACGACCATTTCTTCGCCAGTAAAGACATAGGTTTTACCAAGACAATCCGAACTAACACTCATCCTAAAATTAAAAGTGCGAAAAAAAGAGATGCGTGAAAATGAAAATTTGCATATATATTGATTTTTAACAAAAGGGAACATGAGTCCCTACAAAATGGCTTCGTAAGAAAACGTGCAAACATATATTTTTTCAAAAGGGGTAATTTCGGAGAGACATCCGGAAGCATGGTGATGGTCTAGCTGCACACAGACTCCCCTGACTTCTTTACGAAAATGACTGAACCAGGCAACGATTCTTCTTCTCCCGGAGCATCAATACAGGAATCTGAAGCTATACTGACCACGGTATGATTCATATTGACGATTTCGACTGTGAGGGAGAATGTGGCTCCGATGTGGGGATACATTTTGTCTTCCATGTCATGCCCCCAATATCAGCAAATTCACTTGTTACTGGCCCAGCTTGAGACATATATTTGTGGGAACAAGAGGTGGGAGGACCGTTACTGACGGTGTCAACTGTCTCTAACTCGCAAGTATTCTTCTTAACCGTTTCCATCGAAATATCATTCATACCTTCACCACCTGAGGCACGGTTTGGGAGAGGATCGATGGCCGTGTTAGGTCCTTTTGCCAAGCCCTCGAAGGAGACCCATCCACTCTTGATCAAGTGATTAACTTTTACTTTGAATGCAAAGCAATTTTCCAGAGTGTGACCTGGGGCTCCAGCGTGATACTCGCACCTTGCGTTGAGATTACACCATTTCGGGTAGGGAGGCATTTGAGGCTGAGCTGGAACTGGTACAATCTATCCGGCCGCCAAGAGATGTTTGTAGATTTCTCCCGCAGGAAGAGGGAGAGGAGGTAAAGGCTCTCGGTTCCACCAATTTTTTGACGTGTTTTGGTTATTTAGGTCCTTTGGTGGGTTATATGGCTTAGGTTGCATGGGTTGTGCGGGTCTTTCGGCTAAGTCCTCGAAAGAGATCCATTCACATTTGATCAAGTGGTGAACCTTTGCTCTTAGGGCGGAGCAATTTTCTATTGTGTGACCCTGAGCTCCAGCATGGTACTCGCATCTAGCATTATGATCGTACCACTTCGGGTAAGGAGGATGTAAAGGTTGGATTGGGGTGGGTGCAATTTGTTTAGCGGCCAAAAGGTGCTCGTAAATCTCCCCCAAAGGAACGGGAAGTGGAGGCAATGGTCCCCGATCCCAATGGTTATTTTGGTTTCTTGATTTATTTGGTGGTTTATATGGTCTAGGTTGTGTAAGTTGCGATATTTGTGTTGGGGGTGATGGGAAAGATTGCCTGCCATCCAAAGGAAAAGAAATCCTTGCGGCTAGTTCTTTCCGTTTCTGAGCATACGTTTTTACTGATTCCTCGGCCCTTTTCTCTAGATTTTGCAAGTCAGAATGGTTAGGTGTGATTTCTGCGTCGAGCTTGTACCGTTCAGATGTTTCGTTGTGGTGGATTTTGAGGCGAGTTTTGTGGAGTTCAATCCCCGCGTACCTCTCGGATTGTGGGATCTTGAACTTCTGAGGCGTCGTAGTTCCTAGCATCATGCTTTTATCAGTGGGATCCCTAGGGTCATATCTTTCAATAACCCTTAGCTTGTCCTCTCGTGGGCTCAATCGATCAACACTGGACCCTTTTGCACTAATGGTGCCAAAACCTATGGCCGGTGAATATTCACGAGAGGACTGTAGCTGTGTCGGATTGCTTCCCGGAAGTTTAGTTTCCGATGGTCCCGAAATTGCGGTTTGGGTAGAACGAACCTGAGATGGGTGGGAACACTGTCTGGTTGTACCTACTGCAGCTGTAGGGTTGGGATTGATGTAGGGATCCTGCCACTTCCACTGAACAAAAGATGGTTGGGTTGATAAAGGACCCCATTCCTTTTCAGTTTGCAAAGTTCGAACTTGTTCTTCTAATGCTGCTATTCTGGTCGTTAGTACTTCATTGGCCTTAGCCTGTTCAGTCATTTTTCATTTTCGAAGTCTAGTAAAGGGGAGCTGATAGAGCGTTTTATGTGTACAATTCTTCCCTCTTTTATGTGCCTTTTTAGATCATAATGCTACTTATGTTGCTGTGTTTATTCACTTTTTGCAGATCTGGGCACATTAAGAGAAAAATACGAAAAGGAACGTTTTCTATCACTTTTTGGATGCATTGGAGCAACTAGGCCGAGCAGCTGGATGTTCGCGGAAAGCAGCAGTGTCCTAGCGAGAAAAGGAAACTAGCGCAATAAAGGAAAAATATCGGATCTGCTCAATTAAGGCGCCAGGAGTCCCAATCGCAGTAGAAGTCCTTTGGGGAGTTGAATTCAAATTAGATTAGGAATTTAATTTGTAATGGGCATATAAATACTTTAGTAATTAGGTTTTCTAAGGAGTTCTTCTCTTCTCTTCTCCTCTCCCGCTGACTCTTAGCGCCACCACTGCCTTCGGCAATCTTTTCTTTTTAATAAACCGGAGCAGTTGCTCCGGCCGGCCGGTAATCCATAAGAATTCTCCTTCATATTTTCTTCTAATTTACTTATGCAATTTATTTATTCGATTGTTTTTATTTTTAATATGTGTGGCTAAATCTCCTTGTTCTTGGTAAGAGTCGATTGAAGGTTGCAAGGGAAGCCGTGAGGTCAGATTGTACTTCATAAATCCTATGTTGGTATCCTCTTGATTCAATAATTAATTGTCAAATTACCTAGGGTAATTAGTAGCTTGATCACCTATTAATTGAACTAGATTAATTATAATCGTCCCTGTTGTTATACCTAACGCGAAGCTGCAGGGTAGAGCAGATAACCATACTGGTCCTGACTGGAAACCTGGTATCCCCCAGTTGGATTGGACAAGTCGTTAGGGCAGAGCCTCAAGCGTACCGAGTGTCTCGCCCTAGACGCATCTTACCTCCTCTTCTTGGGCATCTGAGTGTTGCCTCCATAAGCGTACCTTGGAGGACGGCGGACTGTCAAGGTTAACCCATAAGCGTACCTTGGGATAACTTCTATTACGAAGGTAAGCAGAGGACCTAAGCGTACCTGGTCCCTATAGTGCGTCTATCAGCTCGGGGTAGACGATGATTGTGCCAATGACCGGCTGACCGTAAACGCAACCGGATTCGGACTCTTACTGAGAACCCTTGTCTCTTCTGATTTCTTATTACTTCTATTGCTCTTTGCCACTAGTTGTTATTACTTTCGTAGTTAATAATTAGATTAATCAAACAACCATTCAAAACCCCCCTTCGTTACTTGTTGCTTAGATTATTTAGTTTGTCAAATTGAATTGAGTATTGGTCCCTTAATCCCTGTGTTCGATCTTGTTACCATTATACACAATTTATTGTGCACATTGACTGCAGGTTTTCATTTTTGAAGTCTAGTAAAGGGGAGCCTGTGCGGAGTAGCGTGCTTCCGAGGAGCTATCGTGAACCTGAAAAAGGGAAAAACACAGAAAAGATAAGTACAAGTGAGGATATACAGGTGATGTGCTATCCCGAGGCCTCCACGTTTGCTCATTCGCTTTTCCGGCCACGCTTTCACTTGATATTTTCAGGGCGGTCAGAGAGGCGAGAGATCCCAGCCATTGACAAGATATGAAGGAAGCCTTCATTCATTCCAACGACGTGGAGCAAACTGAGATGCTATCTGCAAAACCCAAATCAGCAGGGGCAACCAATGCCGTCATGCTAGGAAGATCTCTTTTACACTATGCTGACGCAGGCCCGATGCCTGATGGAACCATCTGAGGGGAAGGACGATGATCTATGCTATGAACTTGGAGTTTCTTGTGATAAGTTAAGAAGACCTGGCCATGAGTGAGCGATACTCGGATGTTTTGAATACTTGATCTGATTTTTTCGGAATTTCGGGGAGACGATTGTGTTTTATCCCGGAGGGATTTTCTCTTTTTGTTTTTGCGATGGTTTTTGAGTTTGTATTGGAGGGATGATTGATATAGAAAGTTGAGGCGATTTAATAAATATCCGAAAAAGGTATGACTTGATTAAAAGTTTTTACAAGATGTAGTGAACTAGCCAGCTACCTAAATTCATCAAAAATGGCTAGACTAGATGAAATTAGGGATCCTAATTACATGAAAAAGGGGTTACCGATACTCTAGCATTCCCATGAAGGGGTCAATCCTGGGGATCGGACTTCTCTTGTTCTTGCCAAAGGTATTCCATGGAGGTCATCTCTCCTTTCTGCATCTCTATTTCAGCCTCTAAAGCGGTAATTCGGCTCTGTAGTGCCTGGTTCTTTCGATCTCCCAAGTCCGCGCGAGTAGTCAAGACCCTTATCGTCGAATCCTTGTCTTTGATTATGGCACTGGATGCTTCTTTCTTGCGGATTTCGCTGTTCAGACGTTCCTTGAAGTCCCTGAGGGCCACTTTCTATTTTACTGCTTGTACGCGGATAAAATCCTTGTGACGCCTGTCAAGCTCATTCATCTGGACCTCCAGGCCACATTGATGGGCTTCGGCGATATCTCTTTCCTCTGTCATCAGATCTCGTTCTTCCTGCACTGCTCGCATTTGTTCTACCACTTGAGCGTAAGCCATGGCATCCATTCCTCCGCTCACTTGAGATTCCCCTTCCTCTTCTATCGGTTTCTGATTTTCAGGGCGAGGTAAGACATTGCCATTGACTCACTTTAACCTCCACTGTGGGTACTATGGTATTGTTGTCGCAGGGGTAGTGCGTCCTTTGAGACAAAAGGGGTGGGCCCAGTCTTGGGCGTACATCTGGATGTTCTGATTTTCCCCAGTGTGTGGCAGATCTGATTTCGTCATGCCAAAAGTCACTGGAATGATTTGGGTGATGCAAAACTGCCTGAGTACGAGGGCAGGGCAGTAGTGAGTACATCCTCACGCTCCGATTAGGGGAACCCAAGGTAGGGGTCCACAGCAGACGATGGGATCAGAGGTCCGCAGCCACTTGGCATGCCACCTGAAGTCCTCCTCAGAGAGGTTTATGAATCGGTCAATCCAGACGTCCTTACTTTCCATCTCCCATTTATCCGTGGTCATCGCATTGATAACTCTGAGTAGAGGGCACGACCTGATGTAGCTTTCGAAGAAGATGGACTGATCAGGAATTTGTTTGAAATGGCTGATCAACTACACTGTCAGTAACTGGGTGCAGCAGGCGAGCCTCCCTTTCCCTTTTCTTCGGCAAGAGTCCAAGGAGCGGAAAGTCTCGGCCAAGATGGCTGTTGTAGGATTGATGGCATTTACCTCAATCTCGTAAAAGATGTTGGCTGCTGAAAAGTCGATGGCGTTTCTCATCCTCGGAAAAAGGACGAACCCTACGATGGCGAAGGCCAGAATCCTTAAGCGCTTTGTTCCATTGGACAACTGAAATCGTGCCTCGATATCTGACCAACACCAGAAGTAGTCACCCTCTCTGACACGAGTAGTGATCCCTAATAGCTTGTCGAGTCTTATTTTTACACTCGAAGAGTCGAGTCGGACGTTCTGGTATATGGCCGATATAGGAGATGTGAGGCACATCAGAGCTGAGTATTCCTCGAGCATGGGAGTCAAGTCTGCACCGTTGTCGAAAGAGAAGCAACGATAATAGGGGTCCCAGAACTTTAGGGCTGCCCGGATGCAACCCCAATCAGTCTTGACGTCGACTAGAGTCAGTAGCTTTCCATAACTACCCTCAAACTGAGTCTCCTCATCTTCAGTCAGCTCATTTCTCAATTTCCGTATCCTAGTTAAGTCGAAATCCATGACTTCTACTTTGATCTTAGTGGTGATGTCAGGGGTGAATCCCTGTTCCAACAGATCTCCTCGGGCAGCCTGATCGTCGAAGCTTCGTCCCCCGAAAATATCAAGTGAAAGTAACGTAGATGCTGTCATAGCGAATGAGCAAAATGGGTCATGTGGGACAATAGAATTTTAAGTGCTAACTAAACTGTGCGTGTGAGAAATCCGCAGTTCGTATAACAGAAAAATCACGTCAATATGCCAACAAGACAAATAGAGCCACGATAAGCAGTTATAATCATGATGCACGTGCTGGGGCTCTTATTCCGACACCTCTAACTGGCTTGAACGGTTCCCGGATGATACCATGAAAAGGTCCCTAAAGTGTCGTCCAGTGTCCCGATTTCTTGCGAAATCGTGTAACCTTTCGACTGGCTTTAGGGGTTCATCCGAGTTGGGATTGGTGAACACTACCCAGGACATGTGTCCTAGGGCGTCACTACTACCCTCCTATTTTGGTAATTGTCCCCTGGGTGTAGGGCGCTATGAAATGCATATGGCAATTGATAAAGCATATAAATGAACAGACCAACAATTGATCAAAACAAATAAATAAATACATAAACACCTCTCTAAAAAGACAAAACCGGCTCCGATCCTAAGGTCCCCAGTGAAGTTGCCAAACTGTCGCGCCCCGAAAATTAACAAAAGAGTCATTTGCGAGTGTGCAACGAAATTTGGGACCTTCAGATGCTCAGCGTAAAAGGACGCCTAGCAGCATGCAATGAAGTCGCCACCCTAATTTGGTTGCTAGGTTTAGGGAACCTTAATCGTCATGGCATAAGAAATATAATAAGTAAAAAACTAAATGCACAAAAAAAAGGGTCTGGACCCCAGATAAAGGTTCGGGGTCGTATTATGGTCTCGGGAAGGTGTTAGGCACCCGAGTCACATCCGAAAATGGTTACCGGTTGATGAGAGAGGTGTTTAAAAAGGTGTTTGATAAAATACGTTTTGAAAAAGGGGACCCTCAGAGGAATCGTCACTTTAGTCTTTTCTATGATCGTGACCGTTCAGGAATAATAAAAAGATCTTTCGGACGGGGTTACCGTTTATCAAGATCGATCGATTATCCCTGACCGTAACGTGATGGGACTGAATTTTCCGTAAGACTGAATGAGCGCCCTCTTATTTCATCATCGGGCCATGCATGATTAGATTGATTGCTATGTGAACCTATCATGGATTGCTAACAGAGTACAATATTTAAATGATAGATTTTGAAGTGGAAAAACTGGTGTGGGATCGAAAGTCCCCATGTGCATGCAGTCAATATATGCGAGAATTAAAAATCATATGAGCATGGTATTTTAAGCGACTCTTTAAACACGTTGTTCATGTGGGTTGATTTTAGTTCTAGCGGTTCTATATATCATGCGTACGATTGATATTTACGAAAAGCGTTTGAATAAATAAAAGGGAACGAAAGGCGTACTTTCGAGCGAAGCTTGAAATTAAAACCTACAAAGTAAGAGTGTTAGCGATAGCTCGAGAAATAAATAAGCAATTTTATGAGCGCGCAAATTTAAATGACAGTTGATTGCATGCGAGAAATGATGAATTTTACGCATACGATAATTAAATGCTGAGTTTGATAAGTGCAGGAAAATGAATGATGACAGTAGGTTGCATGCGAGAAATGATGGATTTGACGCATACGAAAGTTTAAATGCTGAGTTGATTGCATGCGAGAAATGATGGATTTAACGCATACGATAGTTTAAATGCTGATTTGATACATGTGAGAATTTAAACGATGACATCTGATTTGCAAGAATTTTAAATGATGACAGCAGATTTGCAAGAAATTTAAATGATGATTTGCAGAAAATTAAACAGTTGATATTTGCAAGAAAGTAAAGCAGTTTGATATTTGTGGAAAATGAAACAATTGATAGGTACAGAAGATTAACAGTTGATATTTGCAGGAAATAAAACAGTTGGTATTTGCAGAAGATAAACAGTTGATATTTGCAGAAAATAAAACAGTTGATATTTGCAGAAGGATTTCCAGCAGTTTGCAAGAATTCTAAAACAGTTGATATTTACGAGAATTAAAATGTGAGCGACCATGTAGGCGGTATTGAATTTAAGTTGCCGAAAGTAAATTGCCGAAATTAAAGTGCACAGAATTTAAACAGTTGATATTCACAGAAAATAAACAGTTGATAAATTGCGGAAGAATTTCCAGCAGTTTGCGAAAAATTAAAATGCGACCGACCATGTAGGCGGTATTGAATTTAAATTGCCGAAAGTAAATTGCAGAAATTAAAGTGCGAAGAATTTAAACAGTTGATAAGTACAGAAAATTAAACAGTTGGTAGTGCGAAAAATAATCATGCGAAGCATACGAATTATTTTTTCGAAAAAGTGTTATCCGAAGTTTCGAAAAGAATTGAAAATGGGCTGGGCCCAATTGAAAAATAAAAAGAAATGAAAATGGGCTAGGAATAGTTCCTTGCCCGAAGGAAAAATTTAAACGGTGATGGGCCAAGCCCATCACCCATGCATTACGTGAATAGTGCCGAAACATGGCACTGTTCATCGTCTTCCTTGGTCGCCGGCGCTATTGCCGGCGGCCAAGGTCCGGCTGCCCTTGCCCGTTTCACGCGATCTACGTACCGAAACGCTCGTCTCCTTGACGGCGTCTCGATTGTACGAAGGTCGAATTTTGATAAGGATCGTACCGAGTTTAATTTTAAAAAAATGATAAAACCGTTAATTATCAAAAAATAATTAATTCGCACAATCTAGCTAACGATTTTTAAAATTGAGAGCATGTATTTAATCTACATCATGTATGTGAATTACTGGCATAAAAGAAAGTAATTTATTTGCTCGAAATCGAGCCAAACGAATTTAAAGAAGAAAATGGCCAAAAAATCGAAAGTGAACTAGAGAGAGAAAGCTCACCGGCAAAGCTTGAACTGGACAATCGATGCTCTAAATGAGCTATCAATCAAGAGAGGGAGAGAGAGCAAGGTTTTCTTGCCAATTTGGTGCCCTTTTTACGTTGAAGAATGCTTGGTATTTATAGCCAAAGATCGCGTGGCGTTTGGACGAGGGTGCTGCGCGTGCTGGTCGTGAGCGTGTGCTGGCGGGGCTAGGGTAGCCGTGATGATGGCTGGACGGGATAGGGAGCTACGGGCTAGAGCTAGGAAGCGACGGGAGCAGGTAACCCCGTGGTCTGCTCTGCTGCGTGTTCCTTGGCACTGTTCATGTGCATCATGCACATTAAATTGTCAACCGCTGATCTGGTTGACTTTCCTTGGTTGACCAGATCAACGGTTGAGATCAAGGGCCCTTTAAGTCTTATTTAAATAGCCTCGAGCCGAGTCTAGCGGGCAAACATTCTGACTTTTCGAGCCGAAGGTACTAGCGCGTAGAGAAAAATATGACGGGTTTAACCGTCTACAGCGAATGACGAGAATTTTTTGTTTAGCGCGTTTATTTTCTTGTTCAAAAATGTGAAACGTTCGAACGAAAAAATAAAGACGTTACGCCGAAAATTACACAAAACGTTGTAGACCGTTGCGAGCGGGAAAAAAGCTAGCAACTAGTTGATGGAAAACATTTTAAATTCAAGCTATTGTCCGAGCGAACTTACTCGGGTCCAATAAAAGCTCGAATGAAAATAATAATAAAATAATAAAAATACTAAAAAATGCACTAAAATACTAAAAATTCTAAAATTCATGTGATGACCTAAAACGAAGAAAAAACTGGCAAACGACTGCCGGATAATAAAAAAATATGATTTTTAAGGCTAAAAACAATAATGATAATAATAATGAAAATACGTGACGGAAAATTAAAAATGCGATTTCGAAAGCTGACGATGCTAATGATGATGCTAAAATGCGAGGAGACACTTAAAAATGCTAATGACTGTAAATCAACTGAAAACGCCAGTAAATTAACTAAATAACAGAAGTGCTAAAATTAATTAAAAATGGCGTCAAAATTCGGGTATCAACAGTCTCCGACGTACAGTTTCTTTTAGCTCTGGGCCAAAACTCTTCAAAATCATCAGGCGAACCTTCTCGCTCCACTTCCACCTCCACCTGATTCTCACTAGAATCGCTAGTCCTTTCATTGCTACCTCCTCCATTTCCACTCGCTTTTCTATTCCTCTTCTACTCACCAAAATCAGACCAAAATTAGGACACATCATAGATAAAATGGAATTAAATATTTTCCGAGCTCTGGTTCATGAATTAGATCGATATCAAAGAGAGAGAGAATAAGAAATTGGGACGATGGAGAAGAGAACGACGAGAGAGCAGCGAGCTGACGACGAGAGAGCAGAGGTGTGGAGCATAAGAGAAGAAGAAGCGTTGCGTGAAGAAGAAAGAGCAGGGGCAAAATTGGGTTATTGAAAGATTCATTAATAGTAATACTCAAAATGGAGAACCGAGTTTTCCATTTGTAAAATTTTGAAAACAAGTTTTTGGTGTTTTCAAAACTTACACATGAGTTTTTATTCTGAAAATTTTCGTTTTTCGTTTTCGAAATAAAAATAACACGAAGTAAACACGTTTTCGGAAGAAAAAAATCCAGTTTTCAAAAAACTGGAGAATTTTCGGGAAAATTCCCTGAGGTAAACAGGCCCTAAACTTTATTAAGAACTCGCAACATATAGCCCATCTGGCCCACCTCATGAAAATACTTTTTCCCAGTTGTCTCCCCTACTAGAAAACAGAAAAATCAACCTGGTCAAAGTCCACTAAATTAGAAAACAAATTGTTCCCTACTCCCTTGCTTTCATTGAAAAAGTCGCAAAAACATCGGTCCACATGATTTTTTTTCTTGTGATTAATTAAGTTCCATTATTCTGAAAAATAAATAAAATTTAAATAGAAAAAATAGAAACACCTTCCACTCATTAAAATAATGAAAAGAAAAGGATTCATAAAATGGAAATCCCAAAGCCAAAAATCGGACAAAAACTTTTTATAGTTAAATATGTAAATTAGAAAGCTTGAACTTTAAATTTACTATTTTATTTCAATTTCAAGATTGATCATGTTAGTTGTTTTATGATTCTAATGAAATAATAGAAGTTTCAATCGAAAAGTTGCAAAGTTATTGGCCTCGTAAATCCGACCATTATCGGGATGCCAACTGATAACATTTTCCAACTACCACACCACCGCCCTCTCCGGAAGAACCCTCTTGTTGTGGTTGAGTTGAGACCTAGAGCAAAGACAATTATTCTTCTTCACAACAAGTGCTATTTGTTTTATCCCAGCTGTCGGCATTAATTGGAGGTACACGTTATTTCTCCAAGAACCAAAGGTTTGCTAGCCTGCGCAATCAGCACACTAGAGAGAGAGAGAGAGAGAGAGAGAGAGAGAGAGAGAGAGAGAGAGAGAGAGAGAGAGAGAGAGAGAGAGAGAGATATGTATTTTGGACCGTGGTAAGCAAAACGCACCAGATTCGTAGTTTTGCTAAACACTACATTTGGCCCCTGAATTCGTTTTTAATTTTCAGTTTGGCTCCGAATCTGGTGCGTGGTAATTGATTGGGAGGATATTCTGCAACGCTCGGGGCATGTAATGCCTTCAAAATTGAACTATGAGGGTGTTTACTTGAACTTTCAGGAGGCGTGAATGAGAGGTTCTTGCAAAGTTATTTTACAAGTGGACAACCAAAGCGTTGTACACATCATCACCACGAGACCTTCCCCAGTTTCTCCATCCTATAAACTTCTAGTCAATGCTATATGCCATCTCTTACACTCACCATGGGAAGTTCAGGTACTACACGTGTTCCGTAAGGTAAATTTCGTTGCCGACGATTTGATCAATTTAGCTTACGAGCTCACTCCCCACTATTCTTCGTTCACATATGCACCACCCAGTACTCACTTATTCCTGCTAGGAAATATTTCAGGAGCTTTGTTCCTGCCTAATGTAACAACGTGATCGCTATGCAATTTTTTTTATTAAAAGAAACACCACAAACGGAAATAACATATTTGTTGAATTTTGTTTCACAGTAATGGAATCTAATTTCAATCTAGGGGCTAAATTGAATTCAATTTATAAATATAGGGCTAAATAGAAGTTTATTTAAAAAAATAATAATGAAAATTTTAGTTTATAATGGATTTCGAGAAAAGAAAACTTAGGTGGAGGAGAATAGAAGAATTGATCAAAGCTGTCTCCCCTTCTTTCCTTAAAAAATAAAAGTAAAAAAGAATAAAACAAAAACTTTACTATACACGAAAAATCTTAATGTCCATGGCCATGGCTTTTCGCATCTGACCTCCATAGCGCACACCTTTCCATCTCCTCTTACCGTCCTCTTTCTTGACTTCTGATCTGTTAGGTACGCGCCTTTTCCGCCCAGCTTCTCTCTTGAACGCGCATGCTTAGTTATCATTTTGGTTTCTGATTCGGTGGTTTGTAATGTGCAGGGAGGTGGTTTCATTCGCTTCTTTCATATTCATATTCATCTATTTTGTTGAATCTTTCCGATGGCTGCTCCACCGGCGAGGGCTCGAGCTGATTATGATTACCTGATTAAGCTTCTCTTAATCGGCGACAGCGGTATGTTATGTGATCCGGACTCATTCCGTTTCTTTGTTCCCTGTTTTAGAGCGATTAGGATCTTTTACCTGAAATGTACGGGATAAAGGGTAGATCTAATTTTGAGGTTTTGTGACACCTGACTTCTGAGTTTTTGCCAGCTTTTGAGAGGGAGTGATGGTTTAAGATGTATTTGATTGTTAGGTCTCAGTGGTTTGAGTTCTCGTTGATGCTTTGCAATGTTGTAGTAAGACATGAATATTTTCTGATGCTTCTGTTTGCCATGAGAGCCTGGCGACTTTCTTTGTTCCCATTCACAATTTTTTTTGAAGATCAAGTGTAGTTTTCGTCAAGAGTGTGACGTAAACAAAACTTTTGTTGATAATGAGGACCTGAGATCCTGATTGAGTAACAGCTTTATTTTGAACTTAAAATGTACCGGGTAGGTGACCCTCAATGGTTGTTAGTTATTTTTTCTCTTTAGAGTTACATTTTTTATGTACAACAATGTAGAGTGTTGATGAAATTTTAAGTCTCATCTTTTTTGGTTTCATAAATTTGAAATGTCACTTTGTTTCATGGTTTGAGTATGTTTTTGCAAATGTTCCTGGTTTGTTAACTCTGAATGCTTGATTCAGCTGACGGTGTTTCCCTAATAGTGGAATAAAAGAGTGTTTTTTGGTAATTCATATGGCTATGTGTAATAATAGTACGACAATGCTTTTTTAGTGTTTGCCTTGGTCGGAGCTTCTGCCACTTTGTATTGTATCCATAAATATATCGCATGTTTGAGTGACGTAACACCCTGAAAGATGAGAGAACATACTAGAATGGGGTAGTCCACTTAGTGATTTGGTTACGTGCTACTCTAAGTGTAAAACTTATCTACTTCAATCACATTTTAAAGGTAGCAGCAGTGCACTAATTAAGTATTCTTCTTGTTTTTACATTCCCAGGTGTCGGCAAGAGTTGCCTTCTTTTGCGTTTCTCAGATGGTTCCTTCACTACTAGCTTTATCACCACCATTGGGTGTGTATTTCCCTGAACATGGACTTAAAACTGCATTAGTTAGGTTTCACTTTGTAAGAAACTCTGTGACCACCCATGATCTCTTCCTTATGCAGTATTGATTTTAAGATAAGAACCATCGAGCTTGACGGCAAAAGAATTAAGCTCCAAATTTGGGATACAGCTGGTCAAGAGCGGTTCCGAACCATCACAACTGGTAAGTTTTTTATCTTGCGGATTTGCTATTCAATTCCTCAAAAGGAAATTGTTTACTAAGCCTCCTCTGTCAAATTAAGCTCATTGATACATCATGTTACATTTGAAGAAAATCCAAATGTGGGGTTCATTTTGGCATTATATATCCACCATGGCCTCCAGGTGGAGCCAACTTATTCGATCAGCCATTTGTCTTTGGTAATACAGTGAACTACTTACCTTTTTTCCCTTAGGAAGTCAACGCGCGATAAAGTTTCAAGGTGGACGTCGCATAGTGATCAACTTGAACTTAAGTAATTGTTAGCATGACAGTAGACTGGGCTGATCATTGGGGTTGTTGAAAGCTCCCGCATGACATTCTGTCACACTAGTGCTTATGTGAGAAGGCTGACATTGTGTTCTAGAAGCTGACGAGTCTGATAACATCCCAACAGTGGCATACTGGCATTCCATTATTTAAATGCTGATATGTTTCTCCTTTGGTCCTACCATTGGTGCAGATTGGAAGTTGTTAGAGGACTCATCTGTGGCATTTAGTTCTTAGTAGTTTGTAGAAGTAGAACCTTTTTCCTGAATGGTTTTATCCCTTTTTCTACGCCAGTGGTCCATGATTATTTCTTGAGATCATTTCGTCTTCCTTCTTTAATTTTCCATGGCTAGCGCTTATTCATTTTTTATTGGTTTTACAGCATACTATCGTGGAGCCATGGGTATTTTGCTAGTCTATGATGTTACTGATGAATCATCTTTCAATAGTAAGTCTCACCCTTAATGGTTAATTAAATGTGCTTATCAAGTGTGACAAATTATATCATTCTGTAATGTTACCTTATTGTCTTGGATTGCCTTTGTTTTCAGACATCAGAAATTGGATTCGCAACATTGAACAGCACGCTTCTGATAATGTAAACAAGATATTGGTAGGGAACAAGGCGGACATGGATGAAAGCAAAAGGGTATGTTAACACAACCCCCTCTCCCCCCCCCCCCCCCCCCCCCCCCCCCTCTTCTCTCTTAATGCCTGCTGTTTGCTTTTACTCACCATTCTGTGCTGCCGGAGATGTTTAAATTAGTGCATTTTACTCAAAAGCAAGTTCTCTCTATTTTCTCTCACGCTCACTCATTCCAGTCACATCTGTTCTTTGAGATATTTTTCAGGCTGTGCCAACATCTAAGGGACAAGCGCTTGCTAATGAGTACGGGATCAAATTCTTTGAAACTGTAAGTATCATTTGCAGGTGTTAAAACTAACAACAGAAGTAGAGTGGTGTTGATTTTAAAATCTGCTTTGCAGAGTGCCAAGACAAATCTAAATGTGGAGCAAGTTTTCTTTTCTATAGCAAGGGATATCAAGCAAAGGCTTGCAGACACCGACACACGAGCTGAGGTAATTGGCTTTCATGAGTTGTCTCCTCGTTAAAAGGAAGAGACATCCTTCCATTTTGTTTTTAATTATTTCAAACTTCTTGTGGGGTATATCTTGCAGCCTTCAACAATTAAGATCAATCCACCAGAGGGAGGTGGGGCAGGTCAAGCTGCGCAGAAATCCGCTTGCTGTGGTTCTTAAGAGATCTCTTTTAATGGGGTTGGAAATTGCTGGTGATACTTGTCTGAAAATGGGGAAAAGAAAAATTAAGGAAAAACTAATTCTAATCACAGGAAGATTGGTGCTTGTAACCTTTTCTTTATGTCTATTCTTTCTGTTCTTGTTTTAGTGTGGAAGGCAGATTATTACTATTACTATCACTACAGCTATTTGTTTCGACGGTTCTGTTATCTCTTTGCATCATCATTCCGTTGCTTCTTCTAGTTCTTTCACTTGACTACTGTTCTCAAGGAAATTTACTAACGTTTTTTTCTCGGGGTTTATAGCATGATCTGGTTCTGCAAAAGTTGAGATCATCGGTCCTTTTCGCTAGGTAAATTCAGTTTTTGGCTGACCATTAGAATATGCAATTCAATTAAGGACTGAAATGACTGTAGCACGATCGGGGAACTATTTAGCGGATTCTTCAGTTCTCTCGTAATTAACCAGCTTCTGTGTAGATCTCGTGAAGTATTTGGCTTTAATCAAGGGATGCAGCGGAACAGATTACGGTCCGATCTGATATCAGCTGCCGTGTGACTGCCAACGCTTTCCACAAGATAATTATATTGCAAGCATCACCTCTCTTTGTGCTCTTTCACATAATATAGAACAGAAAAGCACCTAGTCTTAATTATTAAGCATGCTACATATTTTCCGCTGGAGATTAAGAACGCAGTCACTTTACATCCAGGCCGATCTAATCTACCATTCTTTTCTGAAACATATCTGCTAATTGCATCCCTCTTTTTTATATCCACATCAAACAGGTTATTCTATTTTACACTTTACAGCTATTTGCTCCATTCACAAGTTCAGCTCTTCCTTTCCATATATACGCTGTAGCTCTCGAGTAGCCGCCTGAAATGATTCTGCAAAAACATGGGAGAAACTATAAGAGACGTTTGGACTGCAGGTCCTAGGAATCTTACAAAAAAATTGTTTAAAATTTGAGCTACACAACTTCCTTAAATAAGGTTGAGGAACATTCACAAGCAAAATGTACGCAGCTTGCAACTAATGTAGGTACCACAGGTTTGAGCACTGAGAGCAATAAGTTCTTAATTTCTTGAACAAATATGCTCACTTTGTGGTACCATATCTGATATTAGCACCGTGCAAGTGTGTGCTTGTATTCAAAATGGATGAGAGCCTAATGAATTGGCGAAGTACAAAGAAGTTTCATTACCTTTCCAGATGCGGAAGGATTTCTGATTAATTGGGGCACCAAATACAGTTTGAATAACGTCAAATAGCATGCTTTCAGGAGTGCTCCTCAATTCTTGCACTATCTGATATATAGTCTTTCCATTCTCAAAGTATATATGATTGTTTGGATGTTTGGTCTTGCAGCCAGCATGCCGTTCAAACTCATACGCATTAAGAACCTTATATAATATAATAAAACTAATCAGTAGGGCCCAAGGATCTTATCCACCAAAGTTAAAAGGCAATGATTGGCTTACCTTGGAATAGTTGCATGATTGGCACCCACAAAGATAACCAGAACCTTTTATGACTCCTCGAAGCTCCTTGTTAAAGGTAAAGTATAGTGTCACTAAACTGCAAAATCCAACAGACAGTATGGACCCAAAAATAGAGAAGAAGTATATACCTCCCGTGACAAAGAAACATATTTAACGGGGACTCCATCGAGCATGCCCGTTGAGATCAAGCTTCTGACATTTGAGGGAAAGCTGTTTGGAGCTTCTTTCCTTCCAGCTTTGAATTCTTGTTTGTTCTTAGGAGCAGACTCTGGCTTAGATTTAGATGCTGGTATATTTCTTACAACTGCATTTGCATTTGATGCTTCCAACTCTTTTCCATTAAATGCTTCTGGTGTTTGAATTGCGGATGGATTGTATAGGTCATAACTGCCAATGGTCCGGCCAGGAATAATATCTTGTGCTTCATGAAAGCCCCCAAAGGATATCATATTGGTGCTGTCCTTAGTATAGGTTTCACCCATTGAGAAGGAATGGCTGTCCCCTTTGCCATAGCTGGGACTCGCTGATCCAATATGGTCATCTCCCCTATTGTAGCCCTGGCCCATCAATGTCACATTGTCATCTTCTTTATCATAGGCCTGCCCAATTGATGTAAAACTACTTTCACTTTCTCTAGTAAATGCCTGACCTGGGGAAATGTCATTGCTACTTTCAGCAGTGTAACTATGTCCCTTTGGAGCATGCACAGTATTATCTGAGTCCTTAACCTCATTAACTTTGACTTTTCTAAAAGCACCATAGCTAAAACAGCCTTCAGAATCTTCCATAGCATGAGACATTGACAGACTAACGGATGCATCCGAGTTACCTGTTCCAGCTGGACATAAATTTCTTTCAGAAAAACTAACAGGGCTTGTTGTTTCAGATCCGAATAACCGGTGCATAAATTGGTTGGGGACTGACGGAAAACCAGATGTGCCATCCCATGAAGGAACATTTGCATGTGCAATTTCTGAACTTGATGTACTATTTAGATTTTCTAATGCTTGCTTCTTGTTGGGGAACAACTCAGGTTCCTCAGCATCTAAAAACCACTGATGTGACCGTTTCGGCTCAATTCCGGAAGGACTATCAAATGCTGGATCTCCATCAGTGCTCTTTTCTATCCAAAAACCTTTGTCTTGAAAAGACTGCCAAAACAAATAGCTCAAAGTTACTTCCAGCTACACATACACGCGACACATAGCCGCAAACAAATAAAGATTCTATGGTGCAAGGGAAAAAGAATGAGAAAGACCAGGATCAAAGAATTATTCAAGAAAAAGAAAACACCTGAACTAAAGCCTTAACCCAAACTAGTTGCAACCAGCCCTATGTGAAAAATTGTCATAGAGACTCTCGCTCTAAATACTTATTATTACATCAAAAACTGTCTCAGTGTCCTCTTCCTAGTTGCACTTATCTCATGTGCATGCTGGTTTTTCACTAATCAATATTCACCACATCAACAATAGCCAGAAGATTTGAGGTTTTCGTAGAATCTTTCACTTGATGTTCGCGTGGCATAATTTATTGGGTTATCCAGACGTATCTAGCAGATGCATGCTAGTGAATATCCATTTCAATCAAATCGTCTTATTTTATTCCATAATATCTTCTACATATCCAGTCAGCTTAAAACCTTAGCTATACTCCATTCCCATAGCACCAAAATTTAACAATTGTACTGGGAAACTGAAGCTCAAACCCCAACCCAACATATTATCTAACCAAATCACATTACAATTTTCCAAGAAATTCTACACTAGTAAAGCAGTAAAAAACCACTCACCACTTAAAAATATACTCCCAAAACATTCAACAAGGTAAATGGAAAAAAAACCTCTCTCCACATTAAACCAGTATCGTCAAAGAACAGTCTGAAAAATACCATTTTTCTTCTGGTCTCCTTTGCTTCTCCAAGTCCTCACCTACACCTGATAATTTCCCAACTCTGCGGAAAAAAAAAACAGATAGTCTAAAGTAAGTCATCCTTTTCAGTACATGAGACATAACATCAAAAATTCACTAACAATCACTGTAAGCTAAATAAGCTAAGGCCCTAATTTAAGTTTCATGTAAAGCACTGGACGGTACAAAAGGAGATAAGAAAGAAGAAGCGTAGACTACATTTTTACCTTTAACGTTGACCAGGAACCGGACGGAGCAAGAAATCATCGGAGACAGCACCGGCGGAGAGAATTGAAGAAATTGTCTGGGAGAAGTGCGATGAGGAGCACTCGATTTCTGCTCAAAAAAGAATAAAAAATGGGTTGCATCTGGGGGATCAGAGTTCACGGTTACTTTAATCACTATCGTACACGTTTGCATGGATGATGAATTAGCAACCGTTCATTTGTTAAGAAGGTGTAGCTGAGGGTGTTTCTGGTCATTCCGTAAACTGAAATGAGATCATCATTATTCTCTGTGCTGGTTGTTGGCAACTTGGCAATGTAGACCCGACCCGACACAGAGTGGAAATACCTTGGCATACATCCCATCTAAAATTATCATTATATTTAGACTCTAACACTCGTTATTCTACTTAAAATTTTAAATAACAAATATATTCTACCAAAAATAAATAAAAAATAAATGAAAATACATAGATTATACTTATTGTTTTATTTATAAGTAACATTAATTCTGACATTTAAAACATCTCCTAATCTTTCATGACTCCAATATTTTAATACATTATTTATTTTAAATTTGTCAACTTTAAATTTCTTATATATGCTGAAACTATCACCAAAAGTACTAAAATGTACATTTTTCTACATACTAAAATATTTTTAAAATAAATATTCATATTATTGGCTTACTCTTCTTTTTCCCCGATAAAATATAAAAAATTGTATTAAAATAAGGAAAAAATTCTTTACAAATGATATGGAGCCAATTCAAAATGAACAAAATTAATCAAAAGAATCGTGAACGGGTTTCTACAACTATATAATAAGCTACTCAATAATAATATGAGTTTTAAGTTTTGTACACTTTTCAAACACACAATACAATTTTAAGTATAACGCTTTATGCGCACAAACAAGCACAAATGCCACGAGAAAACCCAAAAACGAAGAACACCCAAATAAACTATGGAAGAATAAAACCTCACTTATTAATAAACTAATAGAACTTGAAAATTGTGTTTTATCACAAATCTTGCCACTAACGTCTTCCATCATCATCTCCACCCTCACATCCATTTTCTTTAAAACCAGGAAAGAAGATGAATCAATATGCAATAGACTTGAGGGAAACCAAAAAATGTTAGTTTGTAAATCAAACGAGATAACACACAACAAACTAAGAGAAGAAGAAGCGAAACAAAAAAAGTAAAAGAGACTCACTGCCTGTTACAAACCGGACGATGGTCCCTCATAAGAGAAAAAATTAAAAAATGTAAGAGAATTTAGAAATTAAAAAATTCTAAAAGATTTAACTAATTCACATAAATTATAAAAATCATAAAAAATATAATATAAATAAATAAATATAACAAACTAAAAAAAATTAGCAAAATATTAAAAATCCGTATCTTTGAATTTTTTATAATTTTCTGAATTTTTGGAATTTTTTATGTTTTTTTAAATTTTCTACATTTTTTATTTTTACTCTTTTTATTATATTTTTTAATTTTTTCCTCATTTTTATTATTATATTATATTTTTTTTTTTAATTTTTATAATTTTTATAATTTTTTGAGTTTTATTCGTTTTAATTAAACGAGTCAACTCTAATAGACGAATCAACTTGTTCATTTAAATAGTTACTATTAAACAGGTCGATTCTGGTGGACTCATTTTTACACCCTTAAATTCCTAATGTAGGCCTTATATTTTTCCAAAAACGTGTACAAGTAGTACGGGACGGACCACCAAAAACTCTCCTTTTGTGATAATAAGGCCTACGACATCGTTTCAGAACCCCACACACATATATATCTGATTTGATTTCAACCGACCTTGTTTGTTTCCTCGACAAAGTCGGAGTACTACTCCTTCATCAGACGATCCGTGTTAAACCAAAACTCTTTCCGAAAACGCGTTTACATACTAATTAAGTTCTCTCGAGATTTAAAGTAGATAAAAAATCAAGAAATATAATGTCGAGTAGCAGATCAGGCAAGATCCCTAACTCGCTGAGAAGCAGCAATTCTCAATGGCAGCAGAAGCAGCAGCCACCACCACCTCCGCCGCAGCAGCAAGAGCCACAACGGAAACTTCCTGTGGAATTTTTAACACTAAATTCGATGCCGCAGCAGCAGCAACAACTAATATCGCAAGATCAGTGTGTTGCAGAGGAGGGCCCTACTTTACAATGGCCGTGGTCCGCCGCGCACCTAACGGAACATGAATTTGCGGCCTATAAGTACTGGTATTGGCAGCAGCAGCAGTTACTGTTAGAGAAGCAGCAACAGTTACTGTTAGAGAAGCAGCAGCAGCAGCAATCATGTATGAACATGAATAACTACGTTAATCAATTCACAACGGAGGCGCCGCGGTCGTCTGTGCGCGGAGATCTGATTAGTAGTAGTCGGTTAACGGAGTTTTTGGAGCGTAATGAGTCTTTTTTAACGCCTTGGGGGAAGAGAGATATGACGGCGGAAGGGGAAGAGTTTAACTCTGGTGAGTACGCAAGTGTTTATGGGGAAAGACAGCCGGAGAGGATGGTGTTTCAACATGGGTCGTCTTTCTTTAGTAGCCAATTATACTAACAAATTATATTACATTACATCAGTATAGTAGTAGAATACTAAATATTTACAGAATGCAAGACATTATTGTGTACTTAATTAGTTTTTTTGTTTCAATTTCTTCGAGTATCAACTGATACAATCTTTTGAGTTTAGTTACAACTCATATATATGAACAAATTTGGGATTAATTATGTGTGTTAGTGTCTCATATTATAAATTTTAATGAGTTTCAATGATATTTCTTAAAAAGTTGAGCTTTCTAATTTGTTATTTCTATTAAAAATAAGGTAAATTTAAAGTTATTATTGTTAGCCTAAGGTTTCACTCTTTCTAATTATTTTGATGATAACAAAATATTAATGTTTCTACTAATGAGTGTGAATTTATAAGTATTATTAGTAGATTACGCATTTTAGTAGAGAGAGTCTTTGAGATCAAGAATTGGTTCTCTTACATTCATTATGGATTTATCGTAAAAAATGAGCAAACTTTTGAAAATTAATTGTGCGGTTATGAAGACTTTCTTCAATGTTATTGAGTTATGCGTTGCGTAACTCGTCAAAACATGTCACTAAATAAAACAGTGCGTTCATAACCCGTAAAAAACTTGCACCGTTTCACTTTTGAGGGGATAAAGCTAAAAAATAACTCTGAACATTAATATTTTAATTAATCATAATCTTAAACTATTTATTTATTTAATAACAACCCTAAACTTATAAATAATTGTCAAATTACAACCCTACCGTTAAAAAAACGTGACGTGTCAATAACTCTGTCAATTTTTGTGCCACGTCAGCAAACTTTTGACATGTCAGATTGACACCTCATATTTTTTTTGTTCTTTTTTTCATCTTTCCTCCACCTCCCCTCTCTCTCATTGTTTTCTTTCTTTTCTTATTCTTTTCTTTTTTGTTTCTCTTTTTCTTTTCGAATAAATACGAGGGAAATGAGGAAGATCTAACAATGAAAACGGTGTGGGTGAGCGTGCTGATGGAGGAGTGTGTGGGTGAGGGTTTGGCCATGGTTGGAGCTGGTGTGGCGGCAGGTGGTGGTGCCGACGGTGATGATTGTGTGGCTGGTGCTGGTGTCCGACGAGGGAGCCGAGAGGGAGAAGGGTGTCGGTGATGATGGTGGTGATGGCGGTGATGATTGATGATGGTGGTTGCGTGGGAGAGTGAGAGGGTGCCGACAGTGGTGGTAGGGGAGGAGATTTTTTTTGTTGGTGATGGTATCTTGGATGATTTGGATTTGGTCAGAGATGGAGCCTGGGGATGTTTATGAGTTGTGAGGGGAGATGAGCAGATGATGGAAGGAGCAAATGTGACGTGGATCTCACTTTTTTACTTTTTTTTAATTTTTTTAATTTCCACGTAGGAAACTGAGTGGCGGACCCACATGTTACTGTTCGATGACATATCAATAAGACATCGTGTTAGTAGTTTGCTGACGTGGCACAAAATCTGACAGAGTTACTGACACGTCATATTTTTTTAACGATAGGGTTCTAATTTGACAATTATTTATAAATTCAGAGTTGTCATTAAATAAAAAAATAGTTGAGGGTTGTGATTAATTAAAATATTAAAGTTTAGGTTGTTTTTTTTAGCTTTATCCCTGTTTTCATGGGTCAATTACTTATTTTCTACATTTCTTTTCATTTTTTCTATAATTATTGGAATATAAATATTATACAAGTTGTATATCATAAAAATACTTCTTTTAAAACAATTACTTTATTATTTGTATAGCATAAAAATACTTTCTTTTTATATTATAATGTTATTTATCATGAATACAAATTAAACCCTAAACCTTAAACCTAAACTAGAGCCATATATAAACGCTAGTGTAGAGCCAAGAATACAAATGTTTAAATTATATAGTACTTACAGCACTAACCCGTAATACATCGATATACAAATAAAATCTAAGTGTTAATTACTTACCGATCACTGATTCTACATGTACATAAGACAATCGATCTCTAAGCATTTCATTTTCCCCTATTATATGCACATCAAATAATTACCCTATTGTATTTATATAATTTTATCATTTTTTAAAGTGTATTATATCAATATTATCTGTATAGTCAAAACCAAATAAATAAATAAAATTCAATTGGTTATTAATCAAATTAATTATATGTAATTCCATTTTGGGAAAAAAAAAACATTCAATTTCCGACAGATTGGACTACCTGTTGGAAAAGAATGAGTTTAAGACGCACTATTTCAAAGGTATAATGAATTCGGTGAAAATTTGCGTCTTAAACATCAGATTTTCGACGGGTTCATTACCCATCAAAAATTTATTATAAGTTTTCTACGAGTAAGACCCATCGAAAAGGAAGGCCGCCAACAATCCACGCGAAATGGGTTTCCCGTAAGAAATGTGTCTGTTAGTATAAGGCAGTTTTTTTTTTAGTGTAGCTTAGCTACTTAATTCAAAGTACTAAAAAAAAACATTACTAAAGATTTCAAACAAAAAGAAACAAAAATAATGGATGAAGAAAGAAAAAGAAATCAATAATGAATAAATTAATAAAATCTCAGTACATAATATAGTATATCCAAAACTACAAGTATATATAGATGACCTTCTATATATCCCTGTATATAATTCTAACAATTAGGAGATCAATTAATAATTACATTAAACTATATCTGGAGGAAACGTTTGAAAATAGGAGTCGTCGTCGTCGCCGGTTTCCCCATCTGCAGCTTCACCAAGTCATTCTCCAACGGCGTCAAGTTCAAATCCAAACACACAACCCTCTTACTAAAACTACTCGATTTCTTCATAACCGGCGTTAGCAGCGCTAACGTTGCCGGCGTCCGCTCCTCACTCACTACTTCACCATCATCATGATCATGATTCAACTTCTTCTTCTTATTATTAACATTGATATAATTATTATTACCTGATGATGCCGATCTGTGCCTTCTCATGTGACCGCCTAGCGCTTGTCCGATCGGGAACTCAAGCCCGCAAATCGAGCACTCGTGCGTCTTTGGCTTCGGTGGCGAACTAATCACTGACAGTTTAGTAAACAACGACATCTCTCCTGCAACCCTGGCCCTCTTGTGACTCGCGCGGTGCCCTCCTAACGCTTGAAACGTCTGGAATTTCTTGTCGCAAGTCTTGCACGCAAACATAC
Organism: Viola odorata; assembly: GCA_963691705.1. Classification (NCBI taxonomy): domain Eukaryota; kingdom Viridiplantae; phylum Streptophyta; class Magnoliopsida; order Malpighiales; family Violaceae; genus Viola; species Viola odorata. Next base: position 20,887,930 of record OY829545.1, on the reverse strand, counting down.
GATGGGCTGTCGTCGACGGTTTCTCCTCATCAGTTCTGGCCGGCCCAACTTTTGACAGGAGCATCAAACAATTCGCCGCCGTCGCTGCCTTCCCCTCTTCTCTCCATCTTTTCATGCCTGTTTTTTTTTTAAGACGAAAAAGTTGATTTTTTTCTTTTTGTTTGGTAAGTTTGGATGTATGAAGATTGGATTGATGGGCAAGTAAGGGAGGAGGGAGTGTGTATATATAGGTGTGTGGACAATGGCTTATCTTGAAGGATGACGTGTTTTATTAGAAAGTGACGGGATCGCCCTTGATTCTTGTGGGTTAAGAAAGAAGGGCGGTGAGTGGTTGTTAGTGTAAATAGTTGGAAATAGAGGGGTAGGAGTGTAGCAGCCGCAGTTGATACGTTCACGCGACCGCGTATGGGAATAAAGGTCTTTTTGGTACGAGCGAGTACGAATGTGCTGACACTTGATAGTTATCGATTATTATTTCCTCCGTTCATAAATAACTATCGTTTTTGTTATTGACATGCATATTAAAGAAGCCGAATAACTTACTATTTGAGACAATTTTGCTCTGAATTTTTTCTCGGACGTATGTTAGTACGAAAAATTTTGGGGTCAAATAGTGAGTCATCCGGCTTTTTTAAGATGCGTGCCAGAACAGTACGCGTCCATTAATAATGGACGGAGGGAGTATTACTACGTATTGCTATACTATTCTGTTCTGTGTGTACACAAGTCCAGTGGCCAGACGCACTTTCGTGGCGCGTGCCATCCATTTTTGGAGTTTTTCCTGGAACCTTCTCGCAAGCTTCACAACATCAAAAAGTTTGAAAGTTATGGTGTGCACGTTGTAATTTACAAAGTCTGATTTCTCTATTTTTAAATGCAAGAAATTCACAACTTATGGAGTTTACACTTATAATTAACAGCAAACTAATTAAATAAATAAATTATGAAAAAATATACTTAATTTTTTTTCTTTGTTCTTAAATTATACTGTATGTTCTTTTATTTAGTTGGAAATGACAAATTGTGTATTTCTATTTACATTTCTGACACATTAAGTTTCTCTATTTTTATTTCGGTGACACTTAAAGTTCATCAAATATATTGATGTGTCATCATCTGATTGGTGAGACAATCCCCTCCTTTTTTCCCCCTTTGGTACCAATTAGATGATGACACATCAATAGGAGAGAGCTAAAGTGACACTGAATTAAAAATAAAAAGACTCAAGGTGTTTGGAACGTAAGTAAAGTGACTCAATGTGTCATATTTTCTGTTAAATAAGGGAACCTATACGGTATAATTTAACCATTTTATTTTTTTAACAGGCGGTGATAACAATTGAGATAGTCCTAACGGTCCTACTGCACAAACGGTTCTTATCGGAATGGATCACCCTGAGCTCCATAAGGATATCCCTGTATCGCCTAAGGATCAGCGAAGGATTCCTAGGATGGTTGACTTCAGCGGGGGGGACTCACACAATTCTATACGCACGACGTCATCCCATCCTAGGGACCCACAAGGTTATCGCTCCCAGCAACCCCATCAGACATCGCCCGTGACGTCATCCACTCATATCGCCCGTGACGTCATCCACTGATATCGCCTGTGACGTCATCATCAAACGGCGCCCTCATTGATATCGCCAGGTATCGCTGTCCAGATCTATAAATACCCCACCATTTTTCACAATGGAAAAAGGACTCACCTAGAGAAACCTCTACCACTTTTAAAAACCCGAACTAACTTAAGCATCGGAGTGTCTACGCCGGAGCTCCCCCTCCGGCGCCTTGCAGGTACACTCGCCGCCATTCACCACCGTTCCGATCGCACACGACGCAGAATCTCACAAGATTGACATTGAATCTTATCAAATGGTGCTTTCATTGAGAGCTTTGGTATATTAAGTGAGCGTCCTTAATAGCCAAGCTCCGTTTAGTCGGAAGATTGGAACGGTCATGATCACAGAATCGAAGTCGATCCGATCATCATCCTCTAATATCCCTTTCCAAATCCGCAGGCGGCTTTTTCCCTTTGCTACTGCTGATCTCTCTATGACGACACAACCAATTATTTCAGGACCCCTGGACCATTCGGCTGGAATTGTTGGAGGATTGGTCTCCTCGCAAACAGACATTTTGTCATCTCAGATGGCGGGATCCGACTTCTCCACTCCTCTTTCGAGAGAATATACACTCAACCGTGAACATCCTTTCGCAATGGAAATAGCGACCCTTCGTTCTCGGCTGGAATATTTGACTGAAATGGCCACAAGAGGCACTCCCGGTGCTTCTGGATATGGTCTCCCTCCTCGCATCATGTTTACTCCATCTATTGTCGCTGATCGACCTTTGTCACCGTTGTTTTCAGAAACCTCCAGATGCCTTTACCTGCTGGAAATCCTCTGAGTAGCGCTGGGCAGCTTGCTCAAGGAAGAGTAGAGTCTTATGTACCACAAATGCCGCAAGGTCTCCTCCTACAAGGAGACAGGCAACTTGAGGGGGTTAGGAACCGGTGGGACGGACGGAGGGAAGGAGTCCACAGAAGTTTGTCTCCTGAATACAGTGACAGGTCCAGTAGCCGAAGGTATCGAAGTCGTTCGCGCAGGAGTCGCAGTCGATCTCCTAGGCGACATCTTACTCCAGAACCGCGAGATAGAGGGCGTCAAGCTGACATGTCTCCCCCGCGTCAAGCACGTGAAATTCTTGATGATACATCGGGCCACCCATTTAGCCGTCGCATAAGGCGTCACCGAGTCAGTCGACGTGTAAAGCTTCCCACTGACACTTATGATGGTACGAAAGATCCCATCTCACATATCAATAAAGTGAAAGATTTTGTTCAGTTTCAGACCCACAGCGATGCGGCGCTATGCCAAATATTTGTTATGACACTATCGGGCGTTGCGCGTCTCTGGTTTGAAGGTCTCCCTGGTGGATCCATTAGTAATTTCTCACAGTTAGAATCTAAATTTCGGAGCAGATTTAGCACCGCAATTCCAATCAGAAAATCTGTCGCCGCGTTATTTGACATACAGCGAATGCCTCAAGAATCCTTGAAGGATTTTCTCAGCCGCTTCGATCTGGAAATGTCCTTAACGCCGGGTGTTACTATTGATTTCGCTATAGAAGCTCTGAAAAGAAATTGTCGTTATGGGAAGCTGAAAGACGCACTTATGGTGGACCCCCCATTGACTTTAGACGCGTTGAGACTTAAATCCCACAATTACGCGAAAATGGAAGAAGAAGAAAACAGAGATCGAACGTACAGTGTGCCGCATGGGGCATCTCAAATCACTGCTGCTCCTGCGAAGCCTCTACCCGATGACCATTTTATCGATGATTACGCTAGGCGGAAGGATCATATCCCCAAGACCTCTGACAGACAAAGGGGCAATTTTCTGAAGGGAAAAACCAGTGGCTCCCCCACTCGGCGGCGCGGGGATTCTTATAAAAATTGAACGTACGACCCAGATTTTCCTTCCCTCAATGTGCCAAGGGCCGAAATTTTAGCGATAGCGGAACAGCGAAACCTTCCCATCCGCTACCCCGCGCCTGCAAAACCAGGAGTGTTTTTAGGGAGAAGAGAAAATGCTTATTGCAAATTCCACAAAGCCAGAGGCCATTCCACGGAGGCGTGTAGAGACTTAAAAGCGGCGATAGAACGATTGGTTGAAGAAGGATATTTGGGAGAATTCACCACCCAGATAAGAGAAGATGCCCGCAATAATCTCATGAAAAGGACGGCGGATGAACGACCCGTTCCTCCTCACGACCCGCAAAAGGATAATATTCCCGGAGGGAAAGATAGGGAGGCTCTTACGGTTGATGACGAGTATATCCCCATGATTAATATCATTGCGGGAGGAACTCCCTATATGGACGAGTCAGAGCAGCTGACGTTCCCGAAAGGAGACAAACGCGCACGAGATGGCACGATGAAAAAAGGAGATGCGATAGGCATTTTAGATCGAATGGTACTGTCCTTTTCTGAAGAAGATGAGAAAGGCGTCGTCTACCCACACAATGATGCTTTGGTAGTTACGCCCGTCATCGCTAGCCATGGAATCAGAAGAACTCTCATTGATAATGGGAGTGCGGTGAATCTCTTTTCGCTGGAAGCCTACAACCTCATGAAACGCCCTACTAATGAGCTAACACCTAGTAAACGGCCTATAGTCGGCGTTGATGGAGTTCCAATCCCTGTTACGGGGGTGATTACCCTGCCTATATATTTTTTAGAAGACACCTACAAGCGATCAGAGAACTTGTTATTCCTTGTCGTGGATCTGAATTTGCCCTACAATGTCGTACTCGGACGACCTTTCCTTAACCGCTTTGGCGCAGTGATATCTCAGAAGCATCTGAAGATGAAGTACCCCTCCTGGGATGGGGTGGTAACCATAAAAGGGTGATAAAAAATTAGCAGTTGAATGCTATTCATTCATGACCCAAAGAAGCTGCGATAGGTACGTGTGTATAGCGGCAGACCCCTATGAACAAAGACTCACAGGGCGAGTCATCGCCCTTGGACGATTCATTTCTAAGCAAGGAGAGAAGTGTCTCCCTTTTTTCAAAGTTATACGGAAAAAAGCTTCATTCGAGTGGACCCCTGACTGCGAGGAAGCATTTATCGGCCTGAAAGATTATCTATCGTCTGATTTATTATTGACAAGGCCCGAGGCAGGCGATACCTTATATTTGTATCTTGGCGCTGCAGACGAAGTGGTCAGTGTCGTCCTTGTTCGCGACGACAACCACTCTCATCGCCCAGTCTATTTTGTGAGCCACGTTCTTAAAGATACGGAATTGCGGTACGCCCGAATCGAAAAGATAGCGTTCACTCTTATACAAGCCACCCGCAAAATGGATCGATACTTTTAGTCTTATTCCGTCATCGTACTCACAGACCAGCCTTTAAAAAGGATCTTTCGAAAGCCTGAATTTTCCGGAAGGATGTTGATCTGGGCACTCGAATTGGAACAGTATGGATTGAGGTATCAGTCTAGACCGTCTGTAAAGGCTTAGATCCTGGCTGATTTCATAGCGGAATGCACCTTTACAATGGATCCTTTAGAAGGCGTACCTGAAGCGGAATGGGGCGATATGGATCTCCCATTCCCGGAAACCTATACGGATCTCTGGATCGTCCATGTGGATGGGGCTAAAAACCAAGAGCTGGCTGGAGCTGGAATCTTTATAAATGGGCCGCATGATATGCAAATACGATACGCCATCCGAATCCTACAGCCGTTATCTAATAACGCGGCAGAGTATGAGGCGTTGCTAGTCGGGCTCAGAATTGGAAAGGAGCTTTCTTCTAAAGGAAGGCATGATACTGGAAGAACAGGAGACCTGCGTCTAAAAATCTGTGGTGATTCCAAGTTAATAATGGACCAGGTCTTGGGGCACTCTCAGGCCCGAGAACCCATCATGATTCAATATCTCGCCAAAGTGAAGCGAGAACTGTTGGAAATAAAGAAAGAGGGCATGCAAGTCAGCTTTGAGCATATTCCCCGGGAGGAAAACGCTGAAGCAGACAACCTAGCAAAATTGGCCGCAAACTCGGAAGCGTTCATACCCAAGGACATATATTATCGTGAGCTATTGGTACCATCCTTCATGGAGGAGCAAGCGTCTTTATGTGTGGAGCAACGTGATAGCGACTGGCGAATTCCCGTAATCAAATACTTGAAACACGAGGAACTGCCTGAGGATACCGTTGAAAAGAAGAAGGTACTGAAACAGGCAGCCCGCTGTACGTACTATGACGGGGATTTGGTTCGAAGATGTTTCTCTCACCCTGCCGCCAAATGTATAACTGGGCAAGAGGGTCTTCACACCTTGCGCGAAATCCATGAAAGAGTGTGTGGTATGCACGTGTCAGGCGATACCCTGGCGGCACAAGTCTTCCGGTCCGGATTCTATTGGCCCACCATTCGAAGAGATTGCCACAATTATGTGCGAGCTTGCCCTAAGTGCCAGGAGTTTGCTAAAATTCCTCGGCGACCTGCCACCGAAATATCTGAAATTATCGCCCCTTGTCCTTTCGCCAAATGGGGGATCGATATCTTAGGTCCATTCCCAAAGGCAAGGTCCCAACTGAAATTTGTGATAGTGGCGGTAGACTATTTCACTAAGTGGGCAGAGGCTGAAGCGGTCGCCACAATCACGGCAGAAAAAATTTGGCGTTTCTTTAAACATCAAGTTATCATGAGATTTGGCGTACCCCGTGTCCTCGTCAGCGACAATGGGACGCAGTTCACCAGCCAATTCTTTCAAGACCAATGCTCAGAATTCAGAATCGAGCAACGCTTTTCCTCCGTAGCTCACCCGCAAACTAATGGGCAAGCGGAAGTGACCAATCGGAGCATCCTCAGCGGTATTAAGAAAAATCTAGAAGGGTCTAAAAAGAAATGGGCTGATGAGCTACCATACGTGATGTGGGCATACCGCATGACCGTTAAGACTAGTACCGGAGAGACGCCCTTCACGTTGGCCTTCGGGACCGAAGCCGTCACACCAGTAGAAATTGGAACCATGAGCCTACGGGTGGCCCACTTTCGTGAGGAACTAAATGAGGAAAGGTTACGAGCTAACCTGGATGCGTTACCAGAAGTCCGAGAAGAAATCCTTCTGAAAACGCAACATTATAAACGAAAGATGGCCCGATATCATAACAGGCGCATTAAAGAGCGGTTGCTGAAAGCTGGTGACCTGGTGCTCAGAGACAAGCGAGCGGCAGGACAACGAATGGGGAAACTCAGTCCGAACTGGGAAGGACCATATCGTGTCACCCACGTTGTCGGGAAAGGAGCCTATCGCCTGGAGACACTCGATGGTACACCCCTATCCAACTCTTGGAATATCGCTCGCTTGAAGCTATATTATGCTAGAATTTAATTTTATCTGCACCTTTGATTTATGCCGACCCTAACCATGACTAACGCTCGATGAGAGAGCTTTCGTGGGTTTTTGTGGTTGCTCTTGTGTAGATAAAAAAGGGGTATCTTGGGGAAGTGAAAAGTCCTATCCTTGTGATGGCCGGTCTTGATCAGATGACCCACTAAGTGAGGGCACTACCCAACATACCTTGAATAACGTCAGATTGAAAGATCCTAGTCGCCCCCGGGGGTGAAAAGTCCTACCCTTGTGATGACCGATCTTGATCAGACGGCTCATTAAGTGAGGGCACCACCCGGTATCTTTGGGAGTGAAAAATCTTTTCCTTGTACGGACCGTTCTCGTGGAGACGGCCTATCAAGAAGAGGCACGCCCCAAAAAAATAGAAACTCCGTCTAGAAACAAGACTCTTATCTTAACGGCTGGGCTGCTGCAGCCAGGCCATTAAGGAAGGACACGGTTCTAGACGCGAGGGCAACGCCCAAAAGAGAAAATTCCCTAGCCTTGTGATAGCCGTCCCGATCCGACAGCTCATTAAGATGAGGCACTTAAGGGCTGATCGTGAAAACAGGGAAATGTGGAGAATCGTGAAATCCCGGCTAGTAACCAGATGTGTAATCCCTGGTGAAGTATAGAGCTGATAGCGAAAGCGATTCTCCACGGATTACAGAGTAACGCCCTATGATGGCAGCAGAAAGGCTCCTACGGGTAATTACTGTCTCTCGTAACATGTTTTTGTTACTGATGATTTACAATTAAGAATGCGCAGAATACTTTTCGGGCAGCGGAAAGAGCGAGGATCTCATGAGAAGAGATACCATCAGGCTCACTGGGAAAGCTAGCCCAAGGCCGAGTTCCGTAATTTTGACAGGAACGCTAAGGGTCTGTTCGGGAAGGAAAGCGCATGGAATAAATATGGCGAAGATAACGCCAAAGGAGTTCGCAAACAGACAACTAGACAAAAAGAAAGTCAGCGATAAAGTTGTCCGAACATATCAAAATATTTAAGGGGGGCTACAAACGGTGATGGTCAAAATAATAGCAAAAACTTAATGACGATTGGTCACTAAGGGAAAAGCGATAAAGCCTCAAAGCGCATCAACCTTCGGGGTTCCTCCTTTTCCAGCCTGCCGCTTTAGCCTGGCGAAAGCCTTCCTCGTTAATGTGCCCTGATCTTCGTTTAAAGGCGGCAGAGACCTCATCGGGTTTGTACGCGTCGACCCCGTGGGCTTCCTCAAAACAATAAACCAAAGTGATGGCAGTCTGTTCGACATGCCACATGCTCTTATCGGCTGACTCTTCCTCTAGGGCAGCTTTCTCCTTGATCAGAGACGATCTCTCATTCTCCCAGGATAATTTCTCATTCTCCAAAGCGATGACTTTGGTCTTTTCCGCTGCTAAGGCGGCAGATTGCTCTTTTTCTTGCTCCCGATGAGCCAACAATAAATTTGTGTGCTCCTCCAGCCACTTTTTCTTCTCATCCCGCTCCCGCTCCAATTCCTTCAAAGCGGAGGAGAGGGAAGCGGCTTGACTTCGCACTTCCTCCGCCCAGTAATGGAAAGACATCATGTTGGTAAAAAGAGAAGAGCGTACGGAGTTTTCCCTGTCCAGCACAGACCTCGAAAGGAAAGCTTCCCGTTCTGGCGCAGATGCCAATACTTGAGAAGCTAGAAAAGTCGTAACCTCATCGGAGCCGTCACCCCCTAACGCGGTCAAAGCAGTATTCCGGAGATCGAATAATCCAATTTGATGGGTCACCGCAGCGGGACCACTCAGCGGACCGAGATCTACTACACAGTTAAAAGTGGCTCCTCCTTCACCAAAACGGTCCTGGAGGGGGATACGCGAAGGAAGAAAACCCAAGGAAAAGGGAGCGCGGACCTGTGACGATGAACCTCCTGAAGCGATATAAACACCATGAGGCTGATAGCCGGAGAAATCCTGTGAGACATCCTGGTATCCCATATTGGGTGGATACACATGTGCGGAACCGCCGAAAGAATGGAGAGAAGCCTCCAAGGTATCGCTAGTGCCCAAATTCCCCAAAAATCCTGAAGGATTCTCTCCCTGAGGAGCAGCCGTCGAGTCAAACCCATCCACGGACCTATTCTCTGCCCCGGTAGTAAAGGAAGAGGGGTTTCCACCCTTGTCTCCCAATCGTTGTCTCTTCCTGGAACCGGTCAGCGCATAACTCAGCTCCATGTTGTCTGACGGAGGAGCGAAGGTAGCAACAACGATAGTGTCCTGCCAAGAATATAATGTAAAATACAGAAAGAAAAGAAGAAAGAAATTAAACGACAACAGAAATGGAAATGTAGCCTATGACGGCTAGAAAGTACCCTTACCACAGCAGTGTTGGAAGGAGGCGCTTCTGAAGAGCCTGCCGCGTCCGGAGAAGGTGTGAGAGCGGCAACGCTTCTTGTTTTTCTCTTCTTTTTTCCTTTGGCAATGGCCTTAGAGGCCTGGGAAGAAGAAGAAGTCTGAGCAGGAGGAGCAGCGACGATCACGAGGGGAACGCCCGAAGGAATGTCGGCCGAAGAGGACACTTGGACAACGCTCGCGGAAGTGGCCAGAAGTTCGGTGGGATTATCAGTTGCTTCCGTGGAAGCGTCTCTCTCTTTTTCCTCTCTCCCTTGAGCCCTCCTCAAACGTCTCCTTATGCTCTCGGGTTTATAGTTGGGATCCGTCGCTGCGAAAGCACAAAATAACGTCAGCGTTAGTAACAGTAACAGCAAAGAAAGGAGTAACGCGGCACTCACATTTAACACAACCACGAATGTCCATTCGACAAGCCACTTGGCGAATGTGAACGCTGATTTCCAGTTCGAGTAATTTGTTTAACCAACCTTGTTCACGCTGCGGAAGGGTCTCTGGCTGGCTCCAAGCGGTGTCATCCACGTTTTGGTTAAACTCAGATCGCCACCAGGAACAAAGATCTTCAGGAATATCTACCACAAAAAACTCCTTTTTCCAGCCATCAATGGAAGATTCGATATGGAGGAGTTTCCAAGTAAAGGACTTAAGAGAGTCATCGTCGAAGCGGGGCGATATCGTTATCACTCCCCGGCATTTCATCAGCTTAAAAATAGATTTAAGTAGCAGAAGGGAAGGGGAAGTAATCTTTTTGTATTTACAGAGCTCCAAAAAAGCATAAACACAACAATATGCATTTGGGGACAATTGGGCCGGAGACAGATCGCCGGCAACAAGCAATTCCTGGACAAAAGGGTCAATGGGAAGGCGAAAACCATAACGGAACATCTGCGCATACATGACCCTACGAGTGCCCGTCAAAATGTTGTTCAAACGTAGAGACTCGGGGGCAACACTGGCCTTATTATCATCAGGGATGATAGCATTATGGGCGGCCAAATGCTCACGAAGAGCGGCCTCAGAGGTGATAACACTGGCCGTAATATTCATCCTTTTTTCATCGGCAGATTTCGACTCAGAACGGCGAGTCTTAGCCATGGCAGAATTAAAAAGCTAAAAGATGAAGAAGACGATGGAGGAGAAAGAAAATACCTTCAGAAAAAAGCACTTCGAAGAGCCCTGGATAGTGGGGAGAAAATGAGACGGCTGAAAGAAAATATGGGAAAAAAGGATGGTAAAAGAAAACGAAAAGAATAAATATTGGGTTTTATAACCCTAATAATTAAACGAAACGACGGATGCCACAGTCGTTGCGTGGAAGCGGCACAAGGAATAGACTCAGGTAATGAGTACAATCCTAGAAAAGCGCTACAACGCCTCGATCTAGGTAAAGTTTTCAAGCACGCTAGCTCGTAGCGCCAGAAGAAATGGACACGTGTGTCTGTACAATCGCGAATTTTCTTATGAAAGGAGGGCAAGCATTAAATGCTCTGAAAAGCGGGCACCGTCTCTTGGAAAAAACAAGCATGATATTGCGAGAAAGGAGATAGCGCAAGAAGACATTAATTAAAAGGGCAGCATTGAATCAACGCGGAAGGGCGGAATGAAGTTCAAAAAGCAATAAAATGCAAATGTATCGCCGCATAACAGGGCGTTATTACAAGACAAAAGAAACGAATAAACAGAAAGTCTTCTAAATGAAACAATCCCGATCAATCATGGGTCCTTGCAAGCATCGCGGTCCTCATCCCTTTGTCCTCCCATAGAAGAAGAAAGATTTCCCTCACTTTCCCTCAAATCCTTCAATCTCTTGGAAGCGTTATCGGCCAACACATATACGGGTTAACGGTTCCCTGGCGATAGAGATTCATAAACTCAGAGAGGCAGATATCCATGGTCTTGTTTATCTTCGAGGGTACTTTGGCCAAATCTGCATCGCGAGACGCTATCTCTTCGCGGAGGAAGACATTCTTCCTATCAGCCACCACCAATTCCGCCTCTAGAAGGTTTGTCTTAGCCTTTCCTTTTGATTTTTCTCGAGCAAGCTCAGCACGACAGTCATCCAATTCATCCCGGGTTCGCTCTTGAAGCTGCGATAGCTCCGTCACCTTCATCAAGGCGGCATCCAGTTCCCCTTTTAAATCAAAAGAAGGGGGAACCTTATCCCGCTGATCATCGAAAAAGTAATTCAGCTCACGAAAGCAGGCCAACATGTCGGTCAGAAGACGTGAATGCCGTAGTTCAGGAGAATGCCGCAAGAACTCTTCCTTGTCTTTTGAAGAAGCGAATATTTGTCCCACTATCGGGCCCACTGGCTCTTCTCTTGAGGATGGATCCGATATCCCTAAAGCACGAAGACCTTCGGTGCCAAGGGAAGACAAGTTCAACTGATATGCGGCAGGGCCTTGAAAGCCTTGAGGGGACAGATTGGCGATATAAGGGGGACAACAATTTTTCACGGAATTACCAACGCCCGAAATCGAAGAAAGATACAAAAACTCAGGCTTCTGCGGGGGATGGGTAGGAGGAGCAATCGGATTTGGAACTGGTAAACTCACATTCGGAATAAAGGAGCGAATTGGAGAAGTAGAACCGCCAGACGCCAGAGATGGCCCCATCGCTGCTGAAGCCTCATGAACTTTGGGAGGAATGGCAGAGGACACCTCGGTAACTTCCGTCGTTGGCAAAGGACCCGTAACGCTCGGAGCGTTAACCTCCTCGGTGGGAACCCCGTTGACTTCCTCCGCGGAAGGAATCGACGGGTCAGACTTCTCTTTGCGAACTCTCTTCACGAGACGCTCGGTTTCGGCAGCGATCTCGTCGCTATCATCCTCGGCTGACTCCGCCGCAGGACCATTTTTTCTTGACCTAAGCCTCCTCCGCTGGGCAAGAGTAGCATGACGCAGCTCGGGACCGGTATCCGTGCTTCCGCTATCGCTGTCGACCTCTTCAACCACAGGGTTATTCGGGGCCGCTCCCTTACAGCGAGGTGGCAGCCAATTCTCCAGAAAACGAGAAGATCGGGTGGAGGCGCTGCGTGTCACGACAGTCTTGTTTCTCCTTCCTCGCGGCGGAATAGGCGGACGACTGAAGCCTTCCGGGGGAGGAGAAGGAGGTAACGTCTGAAGCGGCACTACGTTCAAAGGTGCGTCGTTTTCTCCGAAGGAGCGTCCCTCAGCGTTACCTGCCGATAAAATGTTTTAAATATAACGAGAAAGTCAGGGCGATAAGGCGATAAAAGAAAAAACTCACCAACGGCACACTCTGACAGAGGCCTGAACCGAGCAAATTCTCGAATACGGAAAGGCCCTTCTATCTCTAATAGAGCGTTAACGTTAGATACATCCATACTGGACAACACATCTGGTTTTTGCCAAGCGGCACCAGTGATCACTCGGTTGAACCCACCGCGCCAGTACCGAGAGGGTAAGCGAAGGGTGAAGAAGCCGTTTTTCCAGTTGGCCACGTTCTCTTCGAAGCCTTGAAAGTTCCGCCAGAAGAACCGAATGACATCCTCATCCCATCTAGGGGTAATATCTATCAAGCAGCCGCGGCACCTTAAGACAAAAAATGTATGAAACAGATCGAGCGATGGAGCGAAAATACACTTCATCTCACACGAACGAAGAAAGGCGTAAAGCCCACACCAGGAGGGGGGAGTTATTTGAACGGGATTAAGATCATGATGATTGAGCAGCTTCATCAGAGAAGTATGAAGTGGAAGACGAAACCCGTAGGTAAACATCTTGAAATAAACCAGCCGGAACGTCCCCCACATGGCATCCGTAAGCCGGGTATCCTTCAGAGAGATAAAGGGGCGATATCCCGTAGGAAAAGTGATACCATGTTCCTCTAACTCAGCCCTCAAAACTTCATTACAATCAAAGATACTACGAGCTTTCCTAACCTCGGGATCTAAGGGATTCTCGGTGGTTGCAGAGGATATAGTATAAGACATAATGGACTGGAAAAGTAAAACTACGGCGATAGAAGAACAAAATACCTGGAGCAGAGAACCAGTGAATCGGCCGTCGGCACCGGCGAGCAATTGCAGAAAAATCTCTCGGGAAGAAAGAAGCACAGAAGAAAGGAAATACGAAGAATTTCAAAATATCAGCAGAAAGGTGTTAAAATAGAAGAGCGAATTCCTTTTAAAGGAAAAACCTAAAAAAGGAACAGCCTGTGAAAGCAAAACACGTGCAAAGTGAAAAAAGGACGCGTGGACAGTCATCAATGCCTTTTGGAAGAAGACAGGTGCTGACCGAAAACCGAAAAGCGGTTGCGCCCCAGCGAAAGGCTTACTCCCGCGATAATCCTGGAAACACAAAAAAGGAAAGCGGCGGAAGAACGAAAGAAAATAAAAGCTTTATTATTTTAAGAAGCCATGCGGCATCTACAAAAAAAAGGCGCGCTACGCCCATCTATTCCCCATCAGACCAGGAGATGCCGTAGCAATAGACCACATCATCCTCATCCTCACCAGCGAAAGGAAAAGGTTCTTCAACCTTCTCCCCCACGAGAGCAGATGACTGATCTGACTTCTCCTCAACAGGCGGCGGCATCGTCCCCACAGCCGAACAGGCAGAAGGAGCCTCTTGTGGTGACTCGCGAGGAGGACAGGATGTTTCCTTCCCCTTCGAAGAAAAAGTGGCCAGAGCATCATAGAATGATTTAGAAGCCTTCGCAGCCTCCTTCCTCCGCTTCTTGCGGCACCGTCGGCGAACGGGCGACCTCCAGGGGGGCGACGGAGGAGGATCATCCGAATCAGGAGAGGTCGGAGGAGTTGGTGGAGAATCCCGTGCAAACGTATCTAAGAAATGAGAATCGGCCATGAGATTAACACTAGTTGGAAAGAAAAACGACGAGAAGATAAATGATAATGAAGGAAGGAAGATCCCTTTTTAAATAGCCAGAAAACGGGGGAAAAAGGATCTTTTAATCTTCCAACCCGACTCTTGAGAAAAGACACGTGTACATCCTAAAGTACAAAGGTGGATTTGCAGTCACGCCTGTTGAGATTTTCCCCTGATCGAGGAACACCGCAAATTTGCCCAATCAGTTGCCAGGGCAACAAAGGCTTGGATTTAATGCAGAGTAGCCAAATAATAAGAACCCAGTGGCTAAACCGTTTTCAGTTGGGCTAAGAATATCTTCATTGGAAAATGACAAAGAGAGCAATAAAGAAAAAGAAGAAGAACAGTCGCAAGACGACATGATAAGAACTGTTTATTCATTATGGCCTAATGGCCGGAAGGTACATGAACAAGAGGGAAAAGAAAAGGGTACAAAGGGAGCCACCGCTATCAGGCATCAGAGTCAGCGTCCTCAGGCACTTCGGGAAGGTCCCTCAAGGAATCCATGACCAGGAGCAGATCATGGGAAGTGGCTCTCATTCCCTTCAGGCAGCACCCCAGCATATCTTTGCGTTGCTGCAGCATGGCGATCACCACTTGGATCCGAGCGATGGAGGCAGCCAGTTTCGATACGCTCTCCAAAGGATTGAAATCCTCCAGAGAGGTGGCCCCCAGCCTAGAGTGAAGCGGGGTCAGCATCCCTTGTAACTCCAGGATGTCCTCAGAAGTCTTGACCAGCATGTTCTCCAGGAATCCGACGTCACCATCATTAAGGTTCTTGAGAGAATGGCCCTTGGAAAGGAGGAAATTCTTAGTCAGATGATCCATGATGCGTGTTGGAAAAGATGAGGAGAACGTGGGTGGAAAAAACTCCGTGATTTATAGGCTCCAAGAGGGAGGTTTCGGAGGAAAGAACAATGGGGTCCTCAAAAGACGAGCCGACCCGATAACCGCAAGGGCTGATGAGCCCAAAGTGGAAGGAAAGGGCAATGTTCGTATACTATCCGCAATACAGATATCGACAGGAATGCCAGACATGGTCTGGAAAAATGCCGAAAGACACGATATCACGGGTGGCCATCACGTAAAGGCCATATGGCTACCGGTATCCACAGTGTAAGGCCGCGTTGATGTCACAGGTAGCCCTAGATGCGTAAAACCGCGCTGGCATCGTAGGCATCTGGTGGTATAAAGCCGCCCTAATCATAGGCAGCTGATGGCGTAAAGCCGCGTTGATACCGCTGTTTCCTTGAGCGTAAAAGAAAGATTGGGCTCGTACTGACCTCAAACCTCTGTAAGTGCAAAAGTTTACTAACCTTTATATACGAATCTATCTCCTTCCTATGTTTGCAGAACACTTGGAAGGACAATGGACCTGGAATATATGCCAGTCCCCGGTATGACTTGGTCGAATATCCTGGACAATATTATCGGTGACCCGACAACAGCTCTTTCACAACTCGAATAAGCTGAGGCTTCTTAAGTCCCCCCCGAGGGGCCAATCAGAGTAATACCGCCAGGCGGAGAGTAATGACCTCGCAACTACAAGGGTGATAGGGGCATCCCTCCAAGACGAATCTTTAGATAAGAACGAAAGTCGGAGTCAAATTGCCCAGTAGCCTCAGGCTCAATCTCCAGCTCATCACTTGAGTCTTATCGACGTTGAATAATCCAAGAAGCTCGGAGACCCTGCGAACTTATCACCTCGCGACAAAAACCTTCATTCAAGATGACAGACATGGACAGCCCTTGGTAAACACTCGGGCTCGTTTTCAGTTGGGCTTATGATAACAATTGAGATAGTCCTAACGGTCCTACTGCACAAACGGTTCTTATCGGAACGGATCACCCTGAGCTCCATAAGGATATCCCTGTATCGCCTAAGGATCAGCGAAGGATTCCTAGGATGGTCGACTTTAGCGGGGGGGGGGGGACTCACACAATTCTATACGCACGGCGTCATCCCATCCTAGGGACCCACAAGGTTATCGCTCCCGGCAGCCCCATCAGACATCGCCCGTGACGTCATCCACTCATATCGCCCGTGACGTCATCCACTCATATCGTCTGTGACGTCATCATCAAACGGCGCCCTCATTGATATCGCCAGGTATCGCTGTCCAGATCTATAAATACCCCACCATTTTTCACAATGGAAAAAGGACTCACCTAGAGAAACCTCTACCACTTTTAAAAACCCGAACTAACTTAAGCATCGGAGTGTCTACGCCGGAGCTCCCCCTCCGGCGCCTTGCAGGTACACTCACCGCCATTCACCACCGTTCCGATCGCACACGACGCAGAATCTCACAAGATTGACATTGAATCTTATCAGGCGGGTTAAGATTTGAATTAGGGTGTGAGTCTTAATAGCAGTAAAGATATTAACTAACACACTAATTATGAATTAAAATCTATACTTATTGACCAAATACGTAAAACAAACATTAATGCCTGTATTATTTTTTTTTCTGGTAATACGTGGTCAATGTTTGAGTCCAAACGCACACCTGGCGATTGGGGTGCAGATGCGGTGTAGAGGCGCGTGAGGGGGTGATGAACTAGGAACTACAGAGTGAAAAAGGGCAAGTGAGAAAGCGAATAAGTAAAAGAAGGACGAATTAAGGAAAGGATAGGAACGTGGATAGAGCAAGTACACAAAAAAAAAGGTAGCGTGGATCTTGTTGCTATGCTATTGCTAGTAGAAGTCATCTACGCGTTCCGTTATCTTCTGCGCAAGTTTCTTAGAATCAAAAAAGAAATCCTAATTTCACACCTGCTCCCATCATCCAATTACTGAAACTCTGTTGGATTTGGATGCAACGTGTGCTTCACAACCTTCCTCGATACCTACGGCTCTCTCTTCTACTACACTATACATACTTTTCTCGTTTCTTTTTTCAAAGACTTTGATCTTTATTTCTTATTTTTTAATAGGTATATATTAATGTTTTTTTAGCTTCACACGTACCCTTCTACTTATACAAAATGTTAGTACTAACCAAACAATCAAGTACTTTCCCAAGAATCCTATGCAGTATATATAATCGAATAATCTAAGATATAAACTACTAACATTCTTACCAATTATTCGACCGTGTCATTTCAATTTTCTATTAATTATTTAAAATTTTCATCACCTAACATTATTATAAATCAAAATTGTAGTAATTTGTGTGACAATTTTGGGACTCTCGACTTTTGATTGGTAAATTAAACTAATTTGAATTGGCTCAATGCTATAAAATAAAATATTGAACGATTTGTCAACTTCTTACGTAAGTAAGAGATAGGGGGCGCTTTTCCCGTATGGGTTGCTTTATTTGTTGGCTACACTTTTTGCTTCCCCTTTCGGAATCAATAATTCTTAAATAATACTCTATCCATTTTCGAATAATTGTCACTTTTGTATTTTTTATTACTGTTCACTTTATTTAAATTTTTGGTATTTGTTGTACTTTTTGTTACTGTTTTAAAGAATCAATTATTCAAAAACAGAGAGAGTACTAACCTACAGGCTCAGAAAATGAATTCATTATTAATCTCGACAACCTTCAAGTGTTTTATGAATAGTAATTAAGAATTTAAGATGTTCTATAATTTTTTTAGCCAATTTATGGCCTAAGTGTTAAATTACCAGAGTAGTGCGCCAGAATTTTGCAAGAAGAGATCCATTCAGGTCATTCTTTTCTGGGCCCAAGCCTAGTTGATTTAGTTTGAAGAAATAACTAGATATGCAACGTACAATCAGGCCGAGCGGAGTGGCGCAGCGGAAGCGTGGTGGGCCCATAACCCACAGGTCCCAGGATCGAAACCTGGCTCCGCTATCCTTTTTTTTCGTTCTTTTTATTCCGCCGCTTGACCTCGCAATTGAGCACGAGACACCGAAACGTCGATCAAGATACGGCGCACAAGATTTCCTTCTCCTGCCTTGAAAATTCAATACCCATTTGCATTATTTTCCCTAAAAAATGGAAGCTAGATCCTCAAAGTCAATACAAAACAAGGAGAAGAGCTTGCAGATTATGAGCCCTAACACTTCCAGTTATCCACAAGTACCCTTCGAATTGCCCCATGACTGGATCGTCGAGAAGCGGAATCGCTCCACCTCTGATCGAGTTGACACGGTCTGCATTTTCCTTTCACTTTCCTTTTCCCCATTTCTCCTGCCTTTTTTATTTTCAATTTTTGGGTTTTGCTCACATGTTGGTTTTACATTTTAGTAATTGTGGTTTCTAGTTGGATGACTGATGCGTCAACTTTAGTGATAAAGTAAAGTTGTGGTAATTCAGCAAAATTTAGAATCCTCATCGTTTTTGCAAAGCTGAAGTGTAGAGAATTGTTGCTCAATTTCATTAGTGATCTGGGTCCTGAGCTGGAGGTAGAAGGGTGGGTGTTCAATATGGATCTGCCATGCTGATAATTTAAGCTCAATTTTCTCACGTGAAAATGTGTAGATTGGCATACCCTTTGATTGTGATAGTCTTGTTATAATGATATTTATATATATATATTTTTTAATATTAATATTAAAATAGGGAATTCAAGGGCATTGCAATCTGAGGATTATAGCAATATTGTTGCATGCTGAGTATGCATTTGATTCGGTTGTCGTTCGGCGTGCTTTCATCTTAAACTTTGGCTTGTGCAGTATTACTTTGAACCTGGAACTGGAAGGCAATTTCGTTCACTGATATCTATTCAAAAGTACCTTAGCGGAGAAACAAATGCTGCACGAACGGTAAAGAGAGTGAAAGTTGGAAATGAGAAAGATGTGAGCTCAAGATACATCTTTTTGATTCATTTTCTGTCATGGCAAAAGTACTACTATTCAATCAATAAGGGGGTCTTTGTTCTGAATGTTGGTAATTGGATTTTCAATAAGCAAACAATGTGAACCATATTTTTCTTTGTTCTGCAGATGAGGATTGTTCCCTACATGTTCAATAGCTCAGAATTTAATCTACCTGATGGTTGGCTAGTTCAGGAAATCCCACGTAAGAACATCAATTATGAAGGTAAAATTGACAAGGTACAGTTTGGACTCGAAATCTTTATCATATGAAAATCATTTCACCAATTAACAATCAACCTGGTGCAACGTATGTATTTGCTACCTAAGTTACAGTAAATTGTGCTTGCTAAGGCTAGGATGCATTGAAGTTGGGTATTTGTATGGAACTTGATGTATGTTTATTCTTAAAGGTAGACTTTTTGCTTAAAAAAGAGAGTAACAAGTGATAGATGATTTGGAGAAACCTAGAAAAGCTGTGTTGATCCAGGAAGAACTGCGTCAGTTTTGGAAAAGATACGTCAATTTTAGTTTAGTTTTAGGAGCTTAACAGAGGGTTTTTAATAGTGTGTGCCTGTATGGAGGTATGTGCAGATATGTTCTCTATACAGCTTGACAAATAGCACTGTATGCATGGGATGTATTTGCCTTTCCATTGTTTCTGCTGTTCCTTGCCTTATTCGTCCAGGTCTATTGCATGAATGTACTTTTGGATGATATGTGCATTACGTGTAACAACTTTATTACTTTATTTCTTCATTACTATGAAAGAGGTAGGGTTTTCTTATTGGGAGTTCAGAATCTTGCTTTTGGAATTCGTCTGCTGAATTTCTTGCAGAAGGTTAGAAAATTGGTCATGCTATTTTGTTGGACAGTTCTACATTGAACCAGGAACTGGAAAGCGATTTCGCTCTCTTCTATCTGTTGCAAGATACCTTGAGCTTGAAGAAGGGAAGGAACATCCACCAACTCCCAAGTTAAAATCTGTATATCAGTTATATGTGAGTAAAATACTCAAAACTTTTAGAAAAAATTGGATAGTCTCTTTAATTTGCCAAATTTAAGTTACTTGTATATATCAGTTAAAATCTGCATATCAGTTTCTGTCAGGATAGTGTTTTATAGTCTTGATTTTGTAGTGTAACCTTGGTTTTGTAGTTTAACTTTCAAATGTCTGGATATAATTAGAATATGATTGCTCATACAAACATCATTTGCAGCCGTCTACACACTATGGTTCCAGAAAGAAGCAAATTTCTGATGTTAAGGTTAAAGCCTCGGCGGTCGATTTATCCACTCCACCAGCCAAAGTAAAGTGGGTTCTTAATGGTCCTTGGGGGAATACGTGGAACGCGTTCATGGGTGATTCATCAGTCCCAGCCTCCATGAAGCAAAAATGGTCCGAGGCACTTTCAACAACCCTTAACGACAGATTTTAGTGCACCCAAGGTTCCAGGTACTTCCTTTCCACTAAAGCTACGTGTTTAGTACTCTGCTCTTACCTTGTCCTTTTAAGTTTCTGCTTGTCTGTTTCAATCCTGCAATTATAGATGTAGATTTTCAGACATTCTTATTTAGTGAAATGACCTTGCCATTATGGATCTGTCTTCTGAAAAATCTGGTTTGTATTTTATTTCAGGCCGATGCAGCGGCTCCGAGCTTGGAGCAATGCAAGCATTGTGTATAGCCGTAGATAGGACTTTTAAGTTAACACGCTCTAGTTTATGTATAAAATTGGTTGTTTTGTAACAGACTTTATGCTAACTTTCATCTGTTAAGCTTAAACCTAATCCAGACCGGGTCCTTCCCTACTTTATAAGAAATACCACTGGATTAAAAGCTTTATCATCTCAATCAAAGTTATTTCCTTGCATGTTTTCTTTAATTGGATGTAATGCTGAGAACTAGTAAATTAGTAATGATAAATTGACCCAAAGAAACAAGATTGATTTAGGCACCTCATCGAAGTACTGAACGAGGTGTCGTAGGTAGCTGACGCGCTGCCCATTTTTCCTAAATGATCAGTCATCCATAAATTAGTCATGTCAACTTGCATTATGAAAACTACAATGTTCATGAATCGGATCAAATTAAATTAGTCCACTATTCTCAGCAATTTATGATGCATGCTGTAAGAATAAAATTCCTCGTCTCTCTCAGCTATGAACTCATAACTTCATGAGCACTGACCGGTTCTGCACCATTTAATCTGACTATATACGAATTGAAACCTACATTTGTTGCATTTTTATGGAGATCTCAATTTTTTTTATTTTTACTATTTTATTTGAAATTTCAATTTACAACCAAAAAGAAAGATGGGAATGGAACGCAATACATCTTTCTTCATTTAGTTGACTTTTTGCCCCAGTTGATTTGGGTTACTAACTGACATTTTTAATTTTTTTTCCTTCCCAACAGCACTTCAAGTCTTCAACACTTTTAATTGATCTCACTTGTTCGAAAATGGTGTCATCTCTCCCTCGCCATTAGGCAAAATTCAATCAAAAAAGGTTTGGGCCCAAATCTGAAACTTCTATATCGCAAATCAGAGCCCATATCCGTAAATAAAATAGGCATAACAGTTTAGCCGAAGCCCATGAAGACGATCTGGTTTTCTGTCTTAATAACATTAAGGCCCATCAAGGTTTTTTCTTGGTGTAGCCCAGCTCAACAATAGCTAATAAGGAAAAAAATCTCTCAAGTCAACAAATAAATAGCATAAATAGCCCTAAATCAATCAGGGAGCGCTTTCTAGTTAGCTCATATACTCCATTGCTACATAGCCTACAAGCAACACTAAGTCAAACTGTCTTAACCAACTTTAGTTATCGCCTAATCCTTGTGCATTCTTAACCTAAATTTTAGTTACGAGTTTGGAGAATAAAAAAATTTATACTGAAGTCTTATGTGATCTCTTTTATAGTTAAATTTGAACTAAAGATTTGACGATTAAGTTTTAGACATAAAGTCTATTTGATAACTTGTGTAAGCGATTTTTCATCCCCTTAAATAAAAAAATTATTTCATCGTTGTACTTGAAGTAATTATTTATTAAAACCACTTTACTTTCACTAGTAGTTTGACTCGATACAAAAAGAATTTATTCCACACTGTGGATTTTGGAATTTGTCAACTAAAAGTGTTCGAAGCATTTAACTTTGTTTAACATGAACTCTTGAATATGAATTGCGAGTTCCATGGCAATTGCCTACGGCTTGACAATCCGGCAATCCCCATAGCTTGGCCCAAAATTGTTGGCTTTGCTCACGTGCAGGCTCGGAACCAATGAAGCCAATGTAGTAAACTAATCTATTCTACAAATAACTAGGAAAAAAGACATGTTTCCCATGTTTTGTAAATAAAATTTGTGTATCAAGTCAAAGCATGTATCCAAAAATCCTTAAACAACTATGATTTACGCACCACATCGCCGAAATTAAGGCATATGTATTCAACTGCTGCGGACACCAAGGTACATAAAAAGATGAATAGACAATCTTTACTAAAACCTCAACAAAGTTAGGAGTCTTCCTATCCCTCACCTTTTACCTTCAATTTACGTGCTCACTGCTATCAGCTGGGCCGCAATTCAGCCCATGTTTCTCCAATTCCATTACTTGTTCTTCTTTTTGCCGATCTTCTTACTCTTAAAGTTCTTTTTCTCTTCTAATAAACAAAAACTACATTTACAAAAGGTTAATTAATTAACTAATTAATAATAATTGGGTGTCCCTTTCTCTCCAATATTAATCTCATTCCATCTCCTTTTCTACTTTGTGGACCTGATCAAATCTTTTGCTGCTGCCAGTGCTACTATTTTCACCAGCATTGTTGTCTAATTTCTTGGCAGGCAATGGTATTGCTGCCGCCCTTGATTTCCTCGGTATGCATTTGGTGCGCACTCCCTCTATCTCCTCCTCTGCCAACTGCAACTGCGACCTCCTGTCCCAGTAATATCTTATTAGATCAGAATAGAAAATGACACCAGAACAAAACAAAAACACTGTAAAAGTAACAAACCCCAACCCGAACAGGAAGTCAACTCATGTACTCAACAACTAATACTATATTTTTATATTTCCACCACCTCCAAAGTCCAATTTTTTCAGACTACTACTGGTACTCTGATGGAGCTAATAATAAAATAAATGTAGAATGGTCCCGTCTCCTTCCATATATTGCATCCAGGTCCCCACAACACAAATGCCAATGGTGCAGAGGAATTGAATTTGGGAAGTGTTTTAATTTAATCAAAGAGTGGAAAACCATACCTATTTTGACATAAACAAGTTTTAGTATTCTTATGCAGGGGGGACAGCTAAGCTTGCTGCTGTTGCTGACCCCTTCATTTTTTTCTTAGCTAAACCCGTACGAATCTCTCGCATTTAAATCAAGCCAAAAGGATATATTGCAGAGAATCAAAAGGCGCATTCTGACAACAATTCACAGGAAAGGCAAAAGAAAAAAAACAGAAAAATCAAATGTTTTCGTACATTTTTGTAAGTTTAGGAGGGAGCATTGCTTTAGCCAGTGGAGTTTCAAAATTCAACTTTTACCTCCACTACCCAATGTGTGCCCATCCTAGTTCTGATGAAGTAAAAAATGGTGTTTAATATGTATACTCTGTTCACACTCTTTTCACCAAATAACATGAATAATGTACATTAGATATGCACAAACTGTGTACGTTATCTTGCAAGCAAAAAAATTAGTGCACTAGAACAAAATTATTCTAACAACGGGTGCGAATTCAACCGAACAAGTTTTATATGCAATTCAATAAGCTGCAACAGTAACAACGGTTAATAACAAATTGAAGTCACTGTACTTTAAATGATGAGGGAATAATAAATACACAAACATTCAAAACTATCTTTAAAATTATTGTTAGTTAGAAAATTAAATAATTAATATAAAAACGTGGCAAAAAACTTACTGGTCTGCGTTGTAGGAATTGGACCTCTTCAAACTGGGCACTAACAGCTCCTCTTTCTTCTTGGTCTCAATCAAGCTACCACTAAAATACTCCTTCTCTTCCAATTTTACCCCTGATGTCCCCACGTGATTCCCTCCTCCACGAGGCAACCTCCCCTTATACTGCCCAATCAGAGACAATCCTTGCTCTTTAACCGCCGCGGCACCACAGTCCCTAAACGACATCGAACCGCACGAGATCAGTTGCATCAGAACCGTGGATGCCTTTATCCTCCCGCAATTATCCACCGTCTGATTTAACCCTTCACCCTCGATACTCCCGCCACTAGCACCTCGTTTGTGGTTCAACACCAGCCGTCCATCCGCCTTCATCAACGACTCTAAAGTCTCGGGGCTGGAAT
Source organism: Viola odorata (assembly GCA_963691705.1). Lineage (NCBI taxonomy): Eukaryota > Viridiplantae > Streptophyta > Magnoliopsida > Malpighiales > Violaceae > Viola > Viola odorata. The sequence continues at coordinate 20,863,671 of OY829545.1, read as the reverse complement.
CCGATGGCGGAGGCGAAATCTCAATAATCTCCTCCTCTCCTCCTCGCTCGTCGTGCCGCTGCTCGATTTCCTCCTCTTTCTTCACCATCACATCTCTCCTCCTTCTCCGCTTATCATCCGTCTGAGTCGACGCGTCGGCCGCGAGTCTCCTCGCCGACTCGGAGAACGACTCGGCCTTGTAGACCTTGTACTCGTTGAGATCAACGGAGCTCCACGACTGGTTTCTCCGCCGCCTGATCGCCGGAAAGTCGGTGGCCTGATCGCTGGTCGAGGATGATGCAGAAGACGGCGATTTGTGAGCGGTATTGTCTTGCGTCTTTGAGGAACGGGAAGAAGACGGTGTCGTTTCGAGGTGAAGAGTGGGTTGATTGTTGCTGCTATGGTCGAGAAGGAGCTCGGATCCTTTGAGAACGTACTCGTGACCGTGGGCCGGGTAAATGAAATCGTTCTCCGCCAAATCGTGCCAGACGAAGCCGTTTTTGTAACTCCGTTTAGAAGACCAGGAGTAGAGACTAGCCATGCCTTTGCCTCGAAGAACATTGAGGCGGTTAATTACATCTGCAGAAAAGAAAAACAAAAGAAAATTTTTCAAAACGAGAGGATTTGAAATTGAAAAGGGAACTTTTTAGAATTTCTTTTTTTTTTTAATTACCTTTGAGGTAGAGGCCATGGGGGGAGGAGAGGAGTGGGACTTCGATGAAATGGGGGTGTTCAAGGTGGCCATTTCTGGAGAGGTAGTAAACGACAGGGAGTTTTCTTGGAGTGGTGTCGTTTTGGGTCTTCTTGTTAGCTGTGGTAGTAAGAGCAGTATGATCAGGAGAGTGAGTGGCGTCGGGGGTGTCGTCTTTCCATTTGCTGGGGAGATGATGTAGCTCTGTGCTTCTTGTTCTGCTTCTACTGACCGCCATTGTCTTCTTTGCCGATCAATTGGTTGAAAACATTAATTAATTTGAAAAAAACAAAGAAACAAACAAGGCCTTATAGAGAAGAAGAGCATTGAAAGTGAAAGGACTGAGGAGAGGGTTTGGATTTTATAGTGTAGTGTGTAGTGTGAATGAAGAGACTAGAGTCTGGTGTTGTTGGGGGGGATAGAGGATTCAAAATCGGGATGCGAAATACAAACAGCTACCCAACAAAACGGGTTTGTTTTCATTTTCACCAGCTGTTGTTCAGAGGAGAGGACTGGATTAAATTTACTTAAACTGACATGCAATTCCAAACGCTGTCGTTTTCTCCACCCCCATCTCTTCACATTGCAGAAAGATGTATGATACTACTATTAATTTTTTGTTCTTGTTGCTAGTACTGTTATTTTTACAGAGGTAAAATGTCATTGTCGTATGTAGGGTGAAGGGAAGAAGGCAAATTCAACGACAACATAAATTGATTGCTATTTTGTTTTCAATTCCAGGAAGTTGAGCATTTGGAAATTGGGAGGACCTTTGATTCATGATTTTTTTTTTGACATTTAATAAAAAGGATGCCCATCATTTCAAAAACTCCAGGATGGTTGAGAAATTGCAGGCAGACTCAGTTTAGCTCCATCCGTCAAACTCCTGTGGCCTATGTGACATCACTGACATGGATGTTCTCTTTGGTTTCTCCTCTCTAATCCTAAAATATTAGTAACAACATTAATTCAAAATTCGTAGACCTGTCTGTGTCTACAGACTAGTATGAAATTCATAAGGGTTAGGTTAACCTGGTCCTGGAATTGTTTTATCAGTTGTTCACCAATCTCTGACTTTGTATCCACTATCCACTAAAAACGATGGTTTGCCTACGACGACTCGTCGTCCGTGTCCGCCTCAATCCATTGAGGCCAGACGGGTCTACATTTACATTTTTGTCCAATATCGATTTAATTCTTGTAGGCCAGAACCACCTTAACTAATGAATCGTAATATCAGACACCTGTGACAGATCGTAGGAGAATCTTCAAAACATGATCACAATCAGAGATTACGAAAAGAAATCTGTCTGCTCATATTAATTCGAAAGAAAGAAACAAACACATTCATTCGTGAACCAAAAGTTCAATAAAAGTTTCACTTTTGAACAGAATAAAAGATTAAAGTCACAAATGAATCATTTTTTTTTGTTTCTTAAAAAAACAAAAGAATCATTCACTATTGAAAAAATTATTTAGGTTTTAATTTGAAAAAATTGAGGCGGAAGGGAATATAAAACATGCAAAATATGAAAAATCTGAACTGAAAGAAGGGAAACAAAGTCAAAGTGATGGAGTCGGTAGTCCAACTTAGCAGCAAATTAATTAATGTGGGTAGGGGAGCGAGCGCCGTGCATTGACTTGTTTAGTGCAATCACTTTCACCAAATACAATATATATTTTTGTGTTTTATCAAATGTCAAACTCGTTGATTTTGAGTTGACCGCCGACCACTGACTCGGAGGACACAAATTCTTAACGTGTGAACACAGACCATGCGCTGGAATGCAAGCATCTGCCCATCGCCAGTGGTCCATCCTTCAAGGATCGAAGAAAAAAATAAAAATAAAAATGTTCCCCTTTAGCTCTCTTAAAAAAAACAGAAATGGCCGAGGTAGGATTCGAGTAGCGAGCTTTGCTGCGGAAGATCCATATAGAAGGTTCGAGAACGAATAGAAGCCTTGCCCTGTGATAAGGGTGAACGTGGGCGTCGTGAGAGAACACGACTAGAACTCACATACGAGCCTCGTCGAGAGGCCAAGTGAGTATGTGTCGAAGAGTCGAGGAAGTCTTGCTTATCCTACGTGTGAGTGATGACCGAGGATAAGAGAAGCCTTTATTGCGAGATGTGTGAGAGCAACCTTGGCGATGGCCGAGAGTATCGAGGCCTCACCTTAGTCGGGCGTGTGCGCAAGGGTAGAGAATGATTTGGACGTTAGTCTTGAGTTCGGCTAAGCCTTAATTGATGAATGCGAGTTCATGCAGGATCTAATCATGAGATACGTGTGAGACAAAATTATACGAGAATTTTTGACGATTACTGTCAAAAATCAAGAAAAAACTGACCTAAATGCGGGATCTAGGCGCCGAACGGGCCTTCAAATAATAGCGGCGTGACAGTTTAGCTCTCTTAAAACGCATAACTGCTTTAATAACGTATTATTTCTTTTATTCGGTTGACTTAGTGGAAACACATGGTTGATTCAACCAAAAAGGATTCTTCCGAGTCTTTTTTTCCTTTGGACCCAGTGAAGCATGTAGATCTGGAATGTGCCATTTCAGACTTTTAAACACTTTTACCTCTTGGGCTTCTCTTATGAGCCTGATAATAAGCCCAAACAGAAGGACCCACTCCTACTCCCACCCGTCCAATTCACCAAACTGCATTGGAAGAAAGCCCAGTTCACGCATAAGATTATGGGCCACGGAATGGAGATTACTCGTAAGAGAAATTATAGGTTAGACCCAGTGTACTGAAGCCCATTTGTTCCAAGAAGCCCGTAGGCCCATAAGATTTTTTTGGGGTATAAGTATGGCCATGTTTTATTTTTCAAAAAGAAATATAGAAACTAAGAAGTTGCCTAGCCGCATTACTAGAAAAGGAAAAAAAATCGAAAATCATAAATATAAACTTGTAATAAGCTGTAACAGCAGGTCTTGTAATCAAGTCCACAACTTGCTTGGTATATAGTATATTTTATATGGCATTAATACAAAAAAATATGATCCATAAATGCATAATATATGCTCGTTCTGTTTATATTAAGTTAACAAGTAAAATATAGAAGGTAAACTACATAAAAAAAACTATAGTTTACTAAATATGTCATTTAACTTCTTATAGTATAAAAGTGTGTAGTATAAACCTCATAATTTTCTAAAAATTATAATCTTAATCTTTTAAACGCTTACTATATCCACACACACAAAATAGTAAAAAATTACAAAAAAATATAAAATTTGGACAAAAAAATGTAGCTAATATGGTAGAGAGAGAAAAAAATATTATTTACAATTTATTTTTTAATTTATTCCTTATTAAATATTTAAAAAATATATATGTTCATTATTTTATTCATTTTTTTAAGTTGAGTGAACTCTCTCGTATTTGTTATATTTTCCCTCAAATTTACATAATTTTTTAATTTATTTTGAATTTTTTAACAAAAAATAAAAATTATAACTTTTAGAAAACTATAAGGTTTAAATTACCAGCATCTGGATTGTAAAAAATATATCTAGATTGTAAAAAATATAATCTATAATTATGTAGTTTTTAAATTTTTTTCCTAAATACGTTTTAAATTTATCCTCGAACCTACCAGATTGGTACTAAGTAATGTTGAATCAAAGGTAATCCTTACAAACATAGTTTCGTCATTCCTATTTCTCCTCTTAGTATTGTGACAAGATTAAAGGCAGACAATCCTGTCCCTCTACATATCAACTTGCCTACGTCACCAAGAAGCAATAATGGGAGAATGGGTAGATGATCTATGGGTCAACTTGGCAATTCTTGATTCGTCCCGTGTGTGCAATATGCATTCGTTTATTGTAGTTTTCCTGCAACTTGCCATGCACAAATTGCATCTTCTTTTTTATATTGCTCCTAGCTTCCAATCATTCAATATGATAATCATACCTAGCAGAAGATGAGGTACGGCTTCTCTTTTTAAATCCTCCATCTTTTTCTTAGCGATTAGACGTTCTGCATTTCTCAGCCATATGTGTGATTAGGGACAAGACAATGGTTGTAGGGTAAGATTAGAAATGCATAATAATAAGTGGGATTAACTGTTATATGATCCTTATGATGCATAAATAAAAGCAATTTTGGAGTACCCAAGAAGGACAATATGCATTTTCCTTATCAGAGAGAATTTTTTCTTTTTTATCCCTTTTCCAGAAGGAATGGTGCATTTCTTTTTCAGATGGGGCAACAATGACATGACAAGTCAAAGATGGCACTTTCTAAGGCACCCTCTGTTGAAAAAAAAAGCTATGGTGCACATAGATCATATACACCACTTATCATATCATGAAACGACAAAGACTTTGGAGCAACCATTTGCGCATATATAAAGATAATATCTATATATTTTCGGTATTTCTAGATAACTTCTACTTCTTTAGGACAAGAGACGGACTATTCATATTCAACTATTATCATACCCTCAAAGTATGATTTTTTTCTCCATTTTTAATATTCAAACTTTAAAACCTAAGTTAATTACGAATCGACAAATCTCATGCTAGCGGACCACAACCAACATTGACTACATTCATAACCACAAGGATATCTAGGGTATCTTCTGGATTAGGAAAATGGGAATCCCACTCACAATATCATATTACTCATCCAGCAATGGATTAATAACAGCTGTAACTCCCTCTAACTAGTTCAACAGTTCTTAATTACCAGAGGCAATAATGTTACCAAAGACTGAGCTAAGCAGACGGTGACTCTCAACCCCCCTAAGCATTTTCTTAATCATATTCCAATGCTCATCACTAATGTAGTGGTATAGTTATTAGCAAGCAACTCTACTTTTGACCAGCAACCAGTATACCCGGGGAGAAAAGGGAGAAAAAAAGGACTTCCACTTTAGATTCCATCCATCTACAAAGGACAGCAAAAAACATATAAAAAAAATAGTTTGGCTCCATGACAAAGATGTTAAGCCCTAAATAAATACTCCCACCATAGTTTTTGGAATGGCTACTGTGTAGATTCATCACCTAAATATCATCATTTCCTTCCTATAATTAGCAATCAAACCAAATCATACTATAAAGGAAAGCTAGATCAATAACAACCAACAGCCCATCTCTCACATCCCCAAAGACATGGGACCATTAAATTACTTATATTTAAGCTGAGACAAGCACCTTCTACAGAAGCATATACTATGATTATGTCTTTTTCCTTGTGCTAATCCTTTGCCATTCCCACACACAAAGAAAAGGAACGAGATTAACAATGTATAACTTACAAGATATGATGACATAGTTTATATTATCATGCTAAATATATAATGCTGATGGTGTTAGATATTGGTGATGTATAGCTGTTGCTACGTGGCAACCCCTTTGGAATAGCAAAGCAAATATTATATTCTTCATTGCCCCTGACAAGCACAAGCACGTACAACATCTCCAATAAAAAGCATCTTATCAGGAGAAAGAAAAAAAAATTAACTTGGAGAATTGAGCATTGCATGTGGTTGGGCAGACCCAGTTCAGAAAATCAAGGATAAATTGGCAGAAGCACAAATATGAAGATTAGCATTCTAGTTTCTGGGTTCAGCTGTTGGTGGCTTAGGAATCAAGCAAAGGCGCAAGAAAGCAACGGGAAACAATATGCTCTTAATTGACAATTAGGAAAAGGTAAGAAGTTGGATTTGAACCCTCTCTAATGTAAATATGGTAGTCCCAAGTATTAGTGTACTAATTACAAAATCACTTGAAATATATCATAGATAGAAGTTCATTTGCTGGAATTTCTGATCATGAAGACATGAACTATATGCTTTAACTAAAATGGACAATCAAAACATATTCTAACCATAAAAAAAGATATCTCTGATACAAAAAAAAAAGCAAAAAAAGGATAACTTTGTTTATAGAAAAGCCCTTCTTTAAATGTCATGAATATCTAGTAGTCTACCTTTGCACATGCCAAAGGCTCGCAACGTTTGGCAACAGAATTTCCATCAAAAGTGATAAATACAAGACGACTAAAATTTGTGTTGGCCTATTGAATTGAACATTCCGCAATATGCTTATTTTCTTAAATGAGGAGCAATAAAAAAACCAATTATTCCATTCATTTTCCCCCTGAATTCTTAATTAATTAAGACTATTTTATTTAAGAATAATTAATATTCTTAATTAAATGAAATAATGAAATAACCTAGAAAGTCCTTAATTGAGCTTAAAGAGGGGAAAAAGATCAAATAGATAACACTTAATATTTCAGAACTAAAAAAAAAAATTCTTAAGAAATTAGATCATAACTATAATGGCAAATGTAAATATGGGCATATACATGTAAAAGATAAAATTGAAGTGGTGTGGCCACAAAACTTGGTGCTGTCTCTACGTCACCATGGTTAATCTTTGTAGCTACACTTTCTATCTCTATTCCACTACTACAAGGAGTCGGTCCCATCAACAAGCAAGGAGCCACCATGAAATTTCTTTCCTATTAGTTAATACTAATTTGTTTTCTCTACGTTAGTACGTGCTAGATACAATGCAAACATCAGCACCCCAAATATAAATGTTGGCAAATTAAAATGGGCACATGATGCCATATCCCACTTTAAAAATCTTCTTCTTCTTAGTGCTAAAGTAGATAGCCATTCCTTAATCAACCGCCTCGAAATTTGTCAGTGGATTCACAGACCAATAAATTCCAGTCGCCTATCTCCAATTTCTCTCCACTAATCAAATGAAAATTAAAGTTGTTTGTGGTCCAGTAATTAAATAGTTTCAAGGAGTGCAAGCTAAAGACAAAAGCGGGTAGAATACAAGTACAAGCTCCTCAATTGTGATGCAAATTACAAGAGAGAGCTCATTTGATCTCCCAAGCAACATCTTATCATCTTATCTGACCTTTGAAGTAGGAGGGAGCACGGATCGGAAAATCCGATTGATCTGATCCGAACTAACACATTCGATCCAATTCGAATTGTGTTAAACGGAACTTCAAATAGAGGTAGAAGATTCGATAAATTTTAGAATTCGGTCCGATATTATTCGAAAATCTAAAATATCTAAATAAATTCCGAATTTAAGTTTTTATCACTTAGTTTTACTTCCTTTTCTTTTTTTTCTTTTTTTCTTGTTATTTACTCCACTTATTAGGTTATAATAATGTTTGAATGTCTTGTTAGGTTGCACAAAGGAGAGAGTAACTAAGGATTAAAAAAAAAGACCTAAAATTAATAAAATTTGATTTTTTTAAATAAAAAATTAATTTAAATGTATTAAAAAAATTCAAATTTATCCGAAAAATCCGACTAATCCGATCTGATCCGAAATAGTCGGATTGCAATGGGATTAGCATTATATTCGAAGAGTTTGATTAGCATTATATTCGAGGAGTTTGAATTACCACCAATAAAATTTAATCCAAAATTATTAGAATCCGACCGAACTATCTGATTGCACACCCCTACTCTGAATAGTAGTAAGATAGATGGTAGAAATAAATATGAAGAATACAAGAAGAAAAAGGTATAAGCAAAATCATCAACAAAATAAATAAATAAATCAAGTTATGACTAACATAACCAAAAAAAAAAAAACTTCATAGTATATTAGATTCGTTCATAACCATGGACTTTGTTGTTCCCAATTACTGGAGAACTTATTTAAAACATAATTATTTAGAGTTCGAGATCTAATACTTTCATGTTTTGTAAGAAGTATGACTAAGTTATAAATCCATAGCTTGGTTACAAGTTCAATGTCAAAAATTTCTGAAAGCCCCCAGTTTAGCATCAACACATTACATTATTTCGCTTGCTTTTGAGGCTCACTATTTCCTTTAACACATTCAGTCACGCACATGTATACCAAGGGTAAAATGCCACCATATCAACTAAAAATGATTGGAAGTGAGGTTACACTACAAAACAGTCTGGTTATTCTAACGGACAAAATCTGTTGAAAACTCGCGAATCCCGTAGATAACACACATTATCGATGAGAAATTATCAACGGGCATTCGTCGATACACAAGACGTATATAGGATTAGCCCGTGCACAATCCTAAAGAACTAATTCTTTTCAGTTGGCTCATAAAAAGAAAGCACGGGAAAAAGATTAAAAAAAAAATAAGAGACTAAAATAGCCAACATAATCTTAACCGAATGTCAGGGACATGCGAGTAATAATGAAAATGCAAAACTAGAAATAATATCTCATTCCATGTTCACTTTGCTAGGACAAGTGGACAACTAAACAGTTCCTTCCTATTCCCTGCTTTACCAGTTTTGTCCTCTTCTTCTTCCTCTTCTTTTCTTTTCTGCTTTGCATTGCTTGGCTTCAATATCAATATCCGTGGCCCTTTTTTACTAAAGTCAGGATGCATAATTGTCATTTCCTAAAATTAAAATAATTGAAAGGAAGGGAAAGGACCTAGGGACTTCTATCAACTTATTCCCTTTTATCCAGTGAAAAATTCTATTCAGTCTTATTTTAGGGAGTGAGTTCTTTTCTTAAACTCACACTTCTTGTAACTTCAGTTTATATCAATATTGTCCTAAAACAGAACAACAGAGCTCATTTTACATGAGTAGATCTTTGCTTTCAATTGGAGCAAACCCATATTAAAATTGGTAACTAAACGAACCAAGTCTGTAACTATTGTACATCACAATGCCAAATTCATTACACTAACATAATTTAGTAGTTTACATTATAATTATAACAAGGAGGCTGATTGTGAAAGTTATAATCAGCGTATCACTCACTTACTTGGGTTATTTCCTTCTAGTGGCTGACATCATATGGCCATTTTGTGCCTATCACCAGAAGAGCATGCGCACGCCACATGTACGGTGGAGATGCTAGATGATGTATATTTCACTGTAATAATAATAAAGTCACTCCATACTCAATAATGGCCGGGTACTTGTGTATATAAATACTAGTGTACTGGACCTTCAAGTACCAGCAAGCAGGTAGACTAAAGTTCTCTTTCAAGGAAAAAGGCCTGAAGAGAGACGAAAGCAGCCAAAAATGAACATGATGCAAGAAGAAATCCGCAAGGGTCCATGGACAGAACAAGAGGATAGTCTCCTGATCACCTTCGTTCACCTGTTTGGTGATCGACGTTGGGATTTTATCGCTAAGGTATCAGGTTTGAAGGAGGAGGGAGACACATAATAGGTATGAATATTTGGCGATGGGTGGTATTGTAAAGGAGCCACCATTAACCTTGGTTTTGTTGTATAGGTTTGAACCGAACTGGCAAAAGTTGCCGATTACGATGGGTTAATTATCTGCACCCTGGTCTCAAAAGAGGGAAGATGACACCACAAGAAGAAAAACTTGTGCTGGAATATCACGCCAAGTGGGGAAATAGGTTTGGAAAATTGACAAGAAACCCAGTTATTTATGATTTTCTCTTGTTTGCAGCTTGTTTTCTACATGATCATTGGAATTGTTTGTTGTACAATTTCACATGGTATTTAAATGCATACAACTACTGTAAGAAGTTCAGCAATTCAATTTTTTCTTTAGTTAACTGCATAAATTCAAGTTAAAACATTATAATTGTCAATTTTTATGTTCTTCCTGAATTTCACTGATAATATTTGGTTTGATCAGTATTAAAGAGAACATAACTTTTTCATGCAGATGGTCAAGAATTGCCCGCAAAATACCAGGGCGAACTGATAATGAGATTAAGAACTATTGGAGGACTCACATGAGGAAGAAGGCTCAGGAGAAGAAAAGGGGCAGGTCTTCTATCGAGTTACCTTCTAACAGTTCCTCATCATCAAATATCACTACAGTGAATTCACCAACTTCCCCAGAGACTGGGGATGCAAGCTTTTATGACACCGGAGGGCACTCAGCAGTTTCAGCAGGAAAAATCACCGAGGAAGTGCAAGCAGGAGAAAAAGGGTACTCAATGGATGATTTATGGAAAGATATCGAGAACATAGAACCAATCAGTGAAGGGTTTAGTGAAGTAGGCTGCAATTTCTCTAGTATGGCTTCTCCTCTGTGGGAGTATTGTCCAGATACACTTTGGAGCATGGATGATGAAGAGAGTAAGTTGTTTTTCCCTTACCAGGATGAGAATTCCGGCTAATCAGAAATTCTTTATTAAATTTGTTAATATGTAATAAATCTATGAGGAAGCTCTAGCCTGTATAGAATGGGTTTTCTCTAAGCTTTCTGATGTGTAATCATCTTATGCATAACATATGTCTGTGTGTTTGGTTATTTTCACTTTTCAGAGAGTAAGAGATAACTAGTATCATATCTCCCATGGGGAGAATGCTAAGTTCAAGGATGTATAATATTTCTTTTAAGTTTAAATTTGAGAATCAAGCTGTTGCTGCATAATATCAGAATTTAAATTTCTTTTGAAGTGTCTAAGCTCAATGAACACGAGTACGTACATAATGAACGCCAATTGAATCTTAACGAGCAGCTAAGTATCCTTTCAACTATCAATCTTACCACAACATATCTAACTCCTCAGAGACCCATCACCAAAAACTCAATATAATTGATTTCCAGCTCCTACTATCCAGTTGATTTCCAGATCCCCAGTTGTTATGCCAAGCCACATAAATTCCTTCCAAATAATCTCGAATAATGGATCCAGTACTCTGCCTAAAAAAGATGGCTCAGCTATTTGCCTAATCTATGATGTTCAAGGTTAAAAAGAAATCATTCTGAGAAGAACTGCACCGTTAGTGCAGAATAAGAGCTCCCGCATTTAAAGTAAATATTCTTAGAAGTGAATTATGGTTGGTGTCTTGACAAGAGGTTCCACTTGTACAATTCAATAAAAAAAAATCTCCATAGTGATGCTTGATATTATGGAAGCCAAGGCAGAAAGGGTGACAGTGAATTAATTAGTTAGGATAGATCTGTTTATCAAATATAAAAGCATCAAGCATATCAGACGCTTTGTAGCAAATCCAAGGAGCCTCTGATTTGCAAGGGAATGGTCCTGGTAGTCTATCTTTTATCTTCCAGAAATAATATATAACTTAGTGGCTAGCCCCCAAATCCATTACATCTATTTTATAAGTTAACTTACTTTTAACTGCTGAACATGGCATTCATTTGTCCAATGAGGAAAAACAAATATGAAAAAGCAAATGAATGAATATAAAGGAAAATGGACACTTTAACTCCCTAGAGTGTGATTTTGAAAGGCAACATTCATTAGGCTCGGACTGGCCCCTTAGGACCACTGGTGTCAACGCAACACTTACAAGAACACCCTACCGAGCCTTCAGCAAGAAGAAAAAAAGAAAAAGAATCTGATGGCAAAGCATAGCACTTTTAATCCTACCGAGTTCAATACCAATTCCATTGTTATGTTTCTACGGCCCATGGGATTATCACTTCAAACAGAGCCTCAGAGTCAGAACAGCAAGCCTTTTTGTGAACAACCAAACCATGAGCTTTACTAGGTTTTACAAATGGAGCACATGTTATAGCATGATACTTAAACTCTACTAAAGGGTGATGCTAACTTTTGCATTCAATTACCTTTCAAAACTTTAATTGATTTTGACAATTGTACTTGTGTCTGCTAATTGATTCTCATTGTTGTATATATACCATTTTGCAGGACATACAAAATGCATAATAAGACATTCCATTGCCTAGAACATATTCCTGAATTTCATTTGCCTGAGGATTATGCACTAGAATCCTAATGAAACTGTAAATTTTCTATGAACTTTAATGGGTTACCGCAAACCTTTTGCCCAAATATTATGGAGAATTCAGTGTCATGTTACAACATACACTTAGTTCAGTTCAACAAGCCATAAATATTCTTCCTAATAAATTTGGGAGCTCACAATTGCAGGTTACTATATTCTTCCTTAGCTTCAGTTTCCTAGGTGTTTTGTTATGCTAAAAGAGATGAAGCTTTGCTCCACATCACTGTTAACTATGATCAGATAATTGACACACCACTGAAATTACCCACAGCTTATGACAAAACTCCATTCTCAAACTATCAAATGTAAATGCAACAAAAAGAAAGCAAAAAGTGCACTGGATGCCCGCAGAAAGAATCAAAACAATTGTCTTCCACTCTTTCTAAATGATAAGTTGTTCCTCATTTTTTTTCCTGCACTTACTTTATGCAGCCTCCTAAGGTAGGTAGCAGTTGAGGGGAAAAAAGGCCCAAATCAAATGCTAAAATCATCAAATGTAGTGCTTTCTCAGAGAAAAAACAAAGTCCCTATTTTGTTTGCTCTTTCAGCCAGCCAAAGGCCAGAGTAACCCTACTCCAGAAGATGGATCGTATTTTTCCCAACAATCTCAACTGTAGCCACTAACACAATATCCAGTATTTGGAAAACTAACTATCCCTGACCAATTTTGCAAATCTAGTCAGCATCTATAAAATACTCAAAAAATATGCTAAACACTCACTTCATTAAACAAAAACCAACATCCATTAAGCGAAAACCGTCCTACGCCTCTCGTCCAAAAACAAATCCTTAGTCTCACGCCTACCTTTTTTCTAACCTTACTTAATACAAAACCTAAACACTAAGCTACAATAAGAGTGAAACATTATTACTAGAAAATTCAATCCAAACGACATAATATCAACAGGATAAATAAAACAATAGGCTAAATATATCTAAAAGTTAGAGCAGGTGAATTACCTTTTCGAATTTTCAATTCCAGAAACCCTAGGCTGCAAAACATTCTGGACTACCAATCAAATTATCACCTGCGATCAACAAAAACGAAGTGCGAGTTATTTTGGTAATTAGGTGTGAAATCGAATCGTCGGTAGTGAGTGCCCGAGTGGGAATGCTTGCCTGGCACTTTTTTTGGTATATACCGAGTAACCGAGCCAGCCATTATTGATCTACTTGCCGCTGCAAATCAAAGCAGGAGAGGGTCATTTCAGACAAAATCTTTTGCGAGGAGTTTTTCCTGCGGGTTTTCTAACGGCCAAAACACGCCTCAAAGCTTCAAGGATGTGGAAGAAAAACTTGACCGCGCGGGTGGAAGCTTTTGGCCCGCTAACGGTGTGCCTTCGGCGGTGTCGTTTTGGGTGATTGCAGAACAGGACAAAGGGTCTGTTTGGCGTTCCAGTTTAGGTTGGAAATGGTCAGTGGGGAAAAGTTCAATGGTAAAACGACATTTGGGAAATGGAGTGTGCTGTTTGGTATCTACCTGAGGTGTTTGGTAAATAGATTTTCAAAACTATAGTTTGGATGTAAAATGACCATAAAGGGTATAAAACTTATTTTTAAAAAATTAATAAAAATAGGAAAAATGGATCTAGAATTACTTATTATGAGATGGAGATTATATTGTGATAGTTTTTAATTTATTTTGTTGAATATATAAAGTAAAAAAATTAAAATGAAATAAAAAAAAAAAAAAAGGGAGAGAGAGAGTGTCAAATGGAGGTTCAACCGCCTGCTGGAGCAATTTGCTCCAGCCCAAAATCCTTGCATTTCCTTGCTTTTCCTGCGGTGGGATGCGAGCCCATTTGGGCATTGATAAATTGGAGTGGTGTTACCAAACACCAAAAGACCATTTTGGGTGGGGAAAAGGTTGGATTGGTGGCCAACCTTGAACCCCAAACACCACCAAAGATGTTTTGGACTTATACTAGTTAGTAGTGTTCATCGGTATCAAAATTTGAAAGTTCCGTATAAAAAAAAAACTTCTTGCTTTCTATTCTATTTCATTCCCAAATTTTTTTGGATCGGAAGTTCCAATTTAAAATTCCAAATTCAACAATAATGACTATTGTTTAAATAATAAAAATATCGAAATAGTGGCAACAATCTCTTTTTATTTTTTTTTAAGCATTGATATGTTGAGGCAAGACAAATGAAGTGGTGGAGTTTTATTTTCTTTTGGAGTCATGTTAGAATGGGCACTGAGCAAGTCAAGTCAGCGTCAAGAATCAAAGTGTGGATATACCGGCTGCTCATTACATCCTCTGCCTACTTTTGAAATCTCCCATTTAAGAGACAGCTAAGGGTGTTGGAGATCTGCTGCTAGAAATTGGCTCTAGGACCATTCCATAATTATGTGCACTCACCTACCTTTAGCGACTGTTGGTGAGCTGGTATAGATCTTCCGTAAATTACTCCCCACCTGCATACCACCGTGACCGAAAGCCACCGTTTGCCACCAAAGTCTCTCTCTGCACACGCACTATGTTGATTACAAGTTTACCACTGTACAATGTAGAAAAATGATACATGTGTATAAATAGGAGTGATCCATCTTTTGTATATCTAGGCAAATCAATAATAATCCTTTCCGTATTACATTTGCTTCAATAGTTTTAAGAGCGATATCTCAAATTTGTTACCGTCACTATTAATATATATGTCTCTAATCTAAGTTTTAAGAATAAAAAACCATAATAGTATAAAATTACATTACTTTTTCGTAGACAAAGAAACCGAAAAATCAGAAGTTCTTCTAAAACAAAAAATTGTTAAGTGGGCTTGGACTTTGGCCTTTAACTTCCGGCCCGTGGCGGTAATAACAACCGTCTTTTTTTTTTTTAAGGAGGGGTTAGCGCGTTGATTTTTATTTTTTATATTTTTCAGCACAGTTAACAAGAATCACACACCAGGAGTAGGGAGTAGGATTGAGCCAATGCCTCCATTTTCGAAGCTCTATCTCCTCACTTACAATTCCCTTCAAGCTTTTGGATGGTACCCACTTCTCACTTTCTTCTACTCATCCTTTTATGCATATTTGGGTATATCTGTTTTACTGACTTGATGCAAGTTTTCTTCCACCAACAGGGGAGTTGCTTTCTATAAAATTTTGAACAACTATATCTCCACCCACTCTGTCAATGGAGCTTATGCTTCTGCTGGAGAACTAATCTGTCTGTCCTCTTTTTCCTCAATCTGATCCTGGTTTTTATTTTCTGCCCTTAAAAGCTTATCATTACTGATATTGACTGTTCAATTTATGTTCCTTAAGGTTTGTTGCAGACTGTTGCTTTCTTGGAAGTCATACATGGAGCATTCGGTAGGTATCTTTTGAGTTTGAAATTAATATTGGGTTTTCATAGAAAACATTTTCAAGTTGAGCTAATTTTGTGTTTTCACCTTTTTAAATATTTTCTGAAAAATTCAAGGTATTGTTCCAAGTGGAGTGTTGTTTCCTCTCATGCAATGGGGAGGAAGAACCCATTTCCTTTTGGCGATCGTCCGTAAACTTGTTGAGGTGTGATATCCTTAATTCCAGTAATTGGAGACTAACTATATTTTTTATGCTTCAGTCCCTTAACCATATCTTTAATTTTTAATGAATTTTAATTAAAAAAAACAAATAATGGTCCTCTGATGCTGTCTCTTGGAATTTCTGATTAATTAATTGATACATAGATTTGTATGGTAGTGCTTTATTGTACATTGAGTGCAGTGGTTCTGTCATTGCTGTAGGTACAGGAGTTGTCATCTGTGTTTATAACTTTTGTTGCTTGGAGCATAGCGGAGGTCAGTTTGCTCTTTTACAATTTTAGAAACTTATATCTTGTAAATTCCATAGTTTGTCTGCAGTAGTGATTTCACTTTGAACAATGATGCATGGTTTACCCAGAGAAAAAATAAATAAATTATGCATATGAATGAACTTGTATAGCCAGCATTTTATGCGGGGAATGTACATCATCTGCTTTACTGTAAGGCATTACATTCAAAATTTTACTTTATAACAAGATGTGAGCATTCAACTTTTCTAGTTCTGGGAAAGCATGCGAATCAATGAGACGCACTCGGTGAAACTTTATTACTCTTTCCGCATCACGTTTGGATATTAAGTATGATGTTGGCTGAGCATGGTTGGACAATGTGTGAGTATTAGTTTTTTTAACTCTCCATCTTACTTATCAGTGCATTACTGCTACAAAATCTCTCATGCATATAATTCACCACAATTGTTTTCATATAATGTGGCTCGATTGCATTCAGGAAAAAAAAATGAACTCTGTTGATTTTTGTTAATTGTGTCCTTCATTTTCTTGGTGCGGTCTTCCTTTTGAAGGCTTGGCACATCAGTTAGTGGTTAGCATATGATAATCCTACTTTTCTTCTCGTTTTTTATTCCATCTGTTATGAAAACCATAAATATGTGCACATTATACCGGATGCAGGTAATTAGGTATTCACATTATGCTTTGAGCTGCATTGGAAATTGTCCTTCTTGGCTCACTTACATCAGGTTTTTTTTTTTTTTTTCACTCACCCAAGAAATTTCTTCCTCTCACACACACATGCCTGCCAACGGCAGAGTTTTTACCATGTAAACTGATTTTTTCTTTTTAATAGATACTGTAATTTTTCTTTTCACTAGGTATACTGCATTCATTGTGCTCTATCCTATAGGACTTGCCCCTGGTGAAAGTGAGTGCATAATTTTTTCTGATCTTCAAATCTTGGTTATCTGAATAAAATCATTAGATATCCTTCATTTCCTCCTTTGCCAAAATTTCTCTTTCCTCGTTTCCTTTGTAATGTTTGCACTCATGAGTCAATGTTATTGCAGTGTGGACAATGTACCAAGCACTTCCAATTGTTAAGAGGAAGAACCTCTATGCAGATGCTTTTGCTGTCTTCCCATTCAGCTACTACAACTTTCTCATAGTATGTCCAATTCCTCATAAAGTTTTCTGGTGACTCGAGCACTGCAATAATAAGTAATATTAATTCAATTACACCGGTTTTAAGAAGCAAATCCTGCCGAGTTAAAGTCAGGGTGGTAATTGGTAACCAGCTTCTTGGGATAAGGATGAAGTGGTTTTGGTTTTTTTTTTTTTGGCCTATGCATGGTGATGGGTGTTTTCCGGGATAACCTGGGTGGCATCAACATTCAGATACGTTGGACTAACTTGCTCTACATGAACTTGCAACATTGTCCCCTATACAATATTCTGAAACCCGGTTCCATCACCAACAGTTACAAGGAACTTTTTTTGGGTCTGAAACTGTTGCCACGGACTTTTGATACCTGTGTGCGCACGCACCCGAGTCTCTTTTCAACTTGTTATGAAAGTTTTAGTGTAGATAATTGCATAGTGGCAAACCAGGATGAAACATTTTGAGAACTGATGTTGAAAGTATTTTGACGGTGTGATATATTGCTATACATAGTGCTCCTACTACAAGGAAAACCTTGTGATCCAAGTACTTCTGGTTGGTATTTTTACATATATTTAGCCTGTGACCTCTAATCAAATAACATCTGGAGTCATCATTTGAGATTCTTTCTGTTTGGAGTACATGCATCACATTCATGGTTAAGTTGGGTTTCGCTTATCATTGTCTTGAATTAAGCTTTATTTATTATGGATCCTTGTTGTAGTACTAATCATGTGTTTGATGTCATTTGAAATTCTTGGGCCAGGTTGTTCTCGTGTGCTATCCGTTCCTCTGGTTGAATCTCTACTTGTATTTGTTGAAGCAAAGACGGTCAAAACTTGGTAAACAGCATGCAATGAAGAAGATAAAGTGAATGGCAAAGCTGTTTGAGGTTACATCTAAGAATAACACAACAAGAGCACTGATAAATCTCAAACGAGATCACAAAGTTATCAGGCAGGACCGCTAAAGATGGTTTAAGGTAAGATGATGTCATTTCGCCATGCTTAACCTTTTTTTTTCCATCAACATTTATGTTTTTATGTTTGACATTTGCATTTCTGGCCTATTCATTTGCGACCTTCTTTTTCGGTTTTAGCTTATTTTCTTGAATTCTGAAATGTAAGGGTTCTTGAATTGAATCTTCCTTTTCTTCCAGTCTTTACTTGTGATGCTCTATGTAACGGTTGATTTCGGATCGAATTCTGTTGAGGTGATTTACCAGCACAGATATGGTGAGAATTAGAGAAGGAAGATGTAGTAGCTCTTGTAACTGCTAAGAAAGTGAAATTTAGAGAAAACAGAGTAGAGAGAGGGATTTCAAGATTTTGAGAGGGAACTTTGAATTTTTCTGCACAATTGAATTGATCGTTCTCATGTGATTTAAAAAACTTTTTCAAACTTTTCAAATATGTGACGCGGTCCAATGAAGCCTAACTAATCAGACAAACAAAAAAATTTACCGTCTAATTTTCAATACATGGTGGTAAACGTGAGTATAGGTTTTTACTGATATTTTATCACCAGCAGATAACTTATGAGCTAAGTGTTGATTGGCTAAAAAATTAAAGATTTAAAGCAACAAAGTGCAAACCCATGGCCAAAGATAGCGCAGACTTTTTTTGAAGCTATTTCCTTCTCCTTTTCTTACAAGGATCGAAGCTGGCCTCTAAAGCTAAAATAAAACCATGGTTTTTGTTTTTGAAAAAGAATTATATGAATTACTTTTGGTTTGTCTCTTTTTGGGTGGGGGAGGGTTTGTAACTTTGTATGGTTTGGGGGAAAACCTGATTACAACGCAAGTACCACACCTAATCATTCTTGCTTGGTAAATAATGAATGCAGTGGGTCCTACACACGTGTCATTAGTACCTTAACTCTGTTATACTGGAGTTTTCCCAGTTGTAAAAATATTTTGTTACTGTTGGTAACTTGGTATAACTGCTCATTGAGCAGCTAATGCAAAGGTAATCATGGTTTTGAACTTGGTTATTTTTTGTTTTATTATTTTGAACTGTTTCTCTTTTTGTTCTTACAAGTAAACTCATTTTCTAACTGTCTGTAAAAGGTTTTGGGTACTGCAGTAAATATACTTTCTTTGCTTTTGTCATGCATTCTGGAATAACAGTCTGTCCTGCCCAGAAAGGGATACATAGGTTTTTTTGCAGCAAAACACACTAGCATAGAATAATACATACAACTCCTGATCAAACCGAAAGTAAGAACATAACTTGTCCCATCACCTCATAAATCAATAATGCATTGTTTGTTTCATTAGTTTATCCTGATCCAACATTCTGGACAGCTCTTTCCTTAATCACTGCTTGAACACCGCTGCTTATCTTTGCTGTAAGTCCTGAAGTGAACTTTGGGGTACCGTTTGCAACTACTTCAATATCAAACTTATGCAGTACATAAACAGTAACAACTTTCATCTCCACAATCGACAGCTCCTTCCCCAAACAAACCCTAGGTCCTGCCTGGAAAACCGGGTACTGAAATGGACTTTTCGCGCTGCAAAATACACAGTCCTTGATCCACCTTTCCGGCTTAAACTCCATGTAATCCGGTCCCCAAATCTTTTCCATTCGACCCATCGCGTAAGGGTGGAAGGTAACCCTAGTCCCTTTCCTGACAAAAGTCCCATCAGGCAATGTATCATCATTACTTGCAAATTTGGAGTCAAACTGTACTGGTGGGTACAGTCTCATGCTCTCATAAACAGCTGCCTGCAGATAGTGCATTCCTCTTACTTGCTCATAGCTCACAGATTCTTGATTCAGTCCCGTAGGTTGGTTCGAGAGTTCCTCTCGAATCTTGGACACGACTTCTGGGTGTTTTGCTAGCAGTAGGAACAAAGTGCTCAGTGCTGAGGCCATTGTGTCGCGGCCAGCCAGAATGAAGCTCACAACAATGTCTCTCAAGTACTCATCATCATGGGTCACGCATGACATGAGTGTTGATAGAAGATCCTTGTCAGTGACGAAATCCAATTTCCTCTTCTGAGAAATGACCTCGTACGCGAAGTGGTTGACAACTCTTATACCCTCCTTCAGTGCTTTCTCCGATCCTATCCTGAAAAACCTCTTTATCTTCCACACCAATGGAAATGTTGCCAGGGCCCTCTTTGCTATTAATTCGCTTGCTAAATCGAAGTTGCTTGCGAAGAGAGAGATTGGCAATGATGACTCCAGGCAACCTGGGTCTAATCCGAATGAAAGTTTGCAGATGTTGTCGAATGAAAATCGGATGAAAACATCTTGTAAATCAATAACCCCACCACCTGTGCTACTATTCTTAGCAGCTGATGATAGGACCGGGATGAGGCGAGATTTGATCTCGTTCGTGACAAGCTCGAACGCGTAGGTTTGAATGGAATTGGTTGAAAGAGCAAGACTAGCCATTCTTCTTTGAAACTGCCACAAATCTCCATCAACATTGAAAATGCCTTTGCCAAGAAGATCACCGAGGAGGATGGAGAACGTTTTTCCTTTCGGGTAGTTGCGGAAATTCGTTCTCAGAATGTGCTCTACATTTTCAGGATTTGAAGTGATTATGTTGTTAAGAACATGGTTGTGGATGGTTTGGCTAGGAGATTCTTGGAGGAGGTGAGTGTACCAGTCACTTAGATTCTTGAAATCCTTACACCATTTGGATAAAACATAATTTGTGCAAATGTGGCAATTGCAATAGAAATTTGATCTCAAAACATAAAATAAAGCACAGGAAACAGAGAAAATGAGAGTGATGAGCAGCAAATTGTGCAGCAGAGACTGCAAAGAAACAGGGAGGAAACAGAAAAGAAGCTCTAGTTTGAACTCCATTGACTGTTAAATGCTGGGAATTGCCAATCTCCGCTGCATAATTTGCTGCTCATCACTCTCACTCACTCTATAATGAGCTACATTTTTTAACTCCACTTACAGAGTTACCTCACTGTTAAAATAAAAATAATTATGATCCAAAGTAAATTAAGATTGGTAATTTACTAGAGTAAATTTTGAACAAATATCTTGTGTGCATTGAACACATCAAAATCGATCATTCTAATTAGAGTTACTCCATGCCATTCTGTCATCAACTTTTTTCCTTTCTCAGTAACAAAACACGTGTCACTATACCTCCCCCGTTTGGCTGTTTCTAGTTGTTGTCTATGTGGCATGTGCTCTTCAAAGTTAAGAGAATCTTGTACACGCTCACACACTTCCTTGTAATGTACACACGTGTTGTTAGTGTCCTTATTATCAACCACCCTTTGCTACTACCAGTCTACCAAATGAAAAAGAACCCGGTACTTAGTTAGGACACTGACACACGTGTTGTTACTTGTTAGTAATGACAGTGATATATGGGTATCAACGGTATAAAAAATGAAGTGTTTGTACTTCATAATTTTTTATTATTTATAAATCGATAGAAATAATTATTTATGAGAATTAAGAGAGTACAGAGAAGGCAAACAGCCTACTAACAACACATTCACCTTATATCCATGCCATGAATAAATGTCCCCCTATTCAAACCCTCTTTGGCTAACAAATCAATCAAGATACTTCTTGAAATGCACTTTTCAATTCCTGAATTCGGCTAATGAGTCCTTCAAATTCCATGGCACCTGATCGTCGTTACCACCCGATCATGAAACCACTGTTTGAGAGTCCGATTCCAGAATTATCTGTGTCTCGCATGAAGTCAGTTTCAGCAGGTAGCCGTATTGACATCAGAAGCACAAATAGGACCTGAGAAAATACACTTGACCCAACCCATGCAGCTCAGTGCTTCACATGTTGCTTCACTCACTCACAACTTAATTCAGTTAGTTGTTGTCTTACTAACGGTAAAAATATTAAACCACTGGAAAAAGTGTCACTTTTAGGTTTTCTAAGTATATAACAAGAAACGATTCTCAGTCATGTTGCCATCATTATTGATTCTTTTTCCATTTTTTTATAAGGAAAAAAGCATCACGATCCAAAAATGAAAAAAATTGACCAAATAGAGTAAAAGTGATATGCAGTCATTGAATGGTGCATCTACTCATCATTCCACTTAAACCACACAGCAGTGACAACCATTAATATCTGACCAATTGTTTTTTTTCCATAGTTAGCAAGATAATTACATGTTATAAATTAATTGAACGAAAACTAAAATCAGAAAATTGCAAGTTCTTTTCTTTTCTTTTTAAACCCAGGCAAACATGCTGCCGTTTCCACATCAGTCATCGTTTATATATGTAATCGTCCCACGTGATTTCCCCCCTAATTATTACAGCTAAGTGGTAGTAGTTGATTAATTAAGGTTTTTTTTCGTCATTTAGTTTAAAACGAAAGTGTTAATTAAGGATGTAATCAAATGCAAATGCGGGCCTCGAAGAAAGAAAGGCCATAAATTAAAATACAGTTTTGATTTCAAACCTCATTCTTCTTACTTCATCAAGTACATTGAATTATAAATTCATTATTGTTTATATTATCCAATCACCGGACAATTTAAAGTTTGTATCTGCCATTGTATAATAAAGTGTTTTAATGACGTTAATCATTCTTACGAGGGTATATAAGTTCAAGGCTTCACATCAAATTAACAATCATCTCCAATAGAAAAACTTATCCAATGAGCAAAAGGGCCAAAGACAACAATTTACACTTAACTAACACTTGAAGAAAACAAGACAAGATAAAATAAAGAAATGTTCAACAATTCTTTAAGATAAAGACAAGATACAAAACAACAACATTTTCCACGGTTTTAATTCATTAATCAAAGGAACTAGTTTTTGTTTTTTCTTAAAAATCTGAAGAAGGAAGGTGTTCATGTGTGGCCCGAAATACCGGCACCAACAAATGGGCCGATCCAGTAGACCCAGTGGCTGGTCCATGTCCAACTAACCACAGCCGGCCCAAAAGAAACTGCTGGGTTCATGGATGCACCATCGAACGCACCACCGGCTAAGATGTTGGCACCAACAATGAAACCAATTGCAATCAGAGCAATTATCGCAATATCGCCCTTCTTTGGGTCCACAGCGGTTGCGTAGACCGTGTAAACCAACCCAAAGGTCATCACAATCTCGAAAACCACAGCATTCCATTCACCAACGCCGGAAGATAGACCAAACGCCGATGTTACCTACCACATACATAAAATTCAATTAAATAAAAAGTTAAGACTAAATCATTAAATTGAAAAGTTGAAGCTAGAAAAGTTTCTATATTAGTTTCTTTTATAGGTGGATGATTGAATTCGAATTCGAGTCTCTTCTAATAGTTTGCAATCACTATACAATCAATAAGCTATATACCTGTCGGAAAATTTTATATTTGTTGTTTGAGATGGATTGAACAATGTTCACATAAGTTGTGTATATTTTTTTGGAATTAGATTAACTTTTTGGTCTCCCCAACTGTCATTTATTTTTGTCTTTTCAATATACTATTAGGTTTTAAAAAGAGCTGACTTTTTCGGTATTATTTTCTCCATTTTTCATATTCAAACTTTAAACGGGAATTAAGAGCGTAAAAGTCTTTAACCACTCGACTATGAACAAATGTCGTTAAGTTAGATTAAATTTACAAAATTCTTACCAATCCACCGGTGGAGAACTTAAGAAGCAAGCAAGCGACCACGGCGCCGAGCAAGTGAGCAATCCAGTACAAAATCGACCTAAATAATGTTATGTGGCCACCAACAAAGAGACCAAATGTAACGGCAGGATTGACATGGCCGCCGGAGATGTTAGCACCGACTGAGACCGCAACAAAGAGGACAAAGGCATGAGCTATTGATGCAGCCACTAGTCCCGCCGGTGTGGATGACCCATTATCGGTGAGCTTGTCTGTTAATTAAACCATCCACCCATCAATTTTTTTTCATAATTAGTATTAATTATAAATTTAAAATCGAAAAGAAAAATCACGCTAAGAGAGCTTTGACAAATTGACAGCAGCTCGATTTGGGATTAGTCTAACTAAATGTCAACTGTCGCGGTACCAAAAACACGAGTAAATTAAGATGAAGAAACAAAAATATTCGTAGGTTATGGGATAATTGGATCCCACCGGTTGATATAGCAAAATTATAAACGAAAGAGAGAGTGTTAGAATCAGAACACACAATATTTTTTAATATGGTTCGGCAAAAACTGTACCTATATCTGCGGAGAAATTTTATTAACACTCAAGTGTTTCACTTCCTCACACACTCTCAACACCCCGAGGTTGAAAGAAAATATTACAAAGTTCTCCTGACTTTCTTAGTATTACATCCGAATACCGTATACCCGAGAAAATAATTACTCTTACCCGTAACTAATTATTTTCTACTCACCAAAGAATTGTACTGCAATTCTCTGCACTCTCTCTCAATTGAATTGGTTTGAGATGACTTCCAAGGCCCATATTTATAGATGGAGCAAACAGTAACGCTTTTTATTAATTAATACCAAAGATGGTGGTCAGCTGCACATGGTTGACAATTAATTCACATGGATGGACGATGAACATAGATGAGCTGGACTCATCAGGTTATTGGGTTCTTACTGAAGGCCATGCAGGCGAAGATGAGCATTGAGATGAACTCGGCGAGTACTGCCTTGAGGGCATCGGGTTTGGTGGCCTCGGCCGGTGATCCAATTGCAATGCTACTGATTGGCATTTTTCTGGATGTTTGATTTAACTTTCAAAGCCAATTTTTTTCTTGCTGTGAGTGTTTGTTGTAGGCAATGTTCGCTTCGAGGCTCTTATTTATAAGGGTCCTCTTCGTGAGTGAGAGGCTAGAAGCAGAGCAAGGGGTTTGCGTCACATTTTTCATGTTTTTTTGGTTTTTTTTAAATTGAATGTTGTGAATATATATTATATATATAGTTACCTACTGCATTACTATATATTATTAATATAATTGTTGTAAAAAGTAAATGAATAAAAAAATGATTAATATTGTAATTAATTGACGTTTTCTATAGTGGTGTATTTTACATTAGTTCAATTTTTCCAATTTGGTTGCGTTTAGAAATCTTAAATTACTTGTTTTGTTTTGTCAATTAGGTCATTTTCTATTAAGTTTTTTTTTTTGTAATTATTATAGAAAATGCTCATAGAAACTCACGGATCAAAATTACCAATTTTATATTAATGATTATCATTAAAATATTAGGGATCGAATTTGTTATATACGTCAAAAGATATCATATATTAACAAGTTGAATTACAACCTCATTGTTAAAATTACCAATTTTATGAGTTAATTCTAATTTTTACTTTCATTTTATACAAAGGTGATTTTTTAAACGAGTCAACACGCTTTGTAAATTTTAACTTCAGAAAACTGTGCTTGTTTTTTTTATATATATAACCTGTAATGTAGGTGTTAAGAAGCAACACAGAAGTGTGCTCAAGAAAAACTTTGATCCGATCTTAAAAATGTAAAGATCAAAGGAGATCACAAACTAATCCCTAACTAGTTTTACTAAGTACAACCTAAATGGGCAAACTTTAGGGAGTGAAGGATTGAAAATAATACAGATTGAGAAAATTGTGTGATTTGAAGAGTTTGACTCTAGATTTTACTGATGTTCCACCAAACGTGTATTAGTGCATAGGGTGTCGGGATCGAAAATCGAATTAGAATCAGTGAATTTCGAACTGAATTGGGACCGATAAAAAATAGGTGTAATTCATATTTTAAACAATATAAATCCGAAATATTTTGGTCCAATTCTGGTTCTAAAATTTACAAACTCGATGAGTGAAATTGGATCCGTGTGGAACCGTACCGTGTGTCTATATTTATTTTTATATATTTTTCATATATAGAATAATATTTATTATAATATGTAAATTAGAAAAATAGCTAGAAATTGAAAGATAGACCGACCACTGGATTTTTGAAGTGCAGTGATGTGGACAATTTGGACGATGGGGGTGATTAATTAGTTGTTAATTGTTATTATGGTGGTGGGTCTTCTATTTTTCATTTTGATTAAAATTAAGTGTTTTGGTTTAGTGGAGATCGTGAACATACAAACCCATTCGAATAAAACAAAAAAACAAAATCTGAGTTTGGGTATGATATGCGGTCATTTATCTGGGCTCTGTTTAAGAAAAATCTAAACGAGCCTGATGGTCTGGCCCAAAATCAATTTCCCATGGTTTTTCCATCCGATAGAAAAAATAAATTGGATAGATAGTCCAATCTAAAAACTGGACTGCCGAGCCCAAAATGGGATTGGGCTCCAAATCAAATGAAGATTGAACTTGAAGACATAAAAAAAACCTTTAAATAAATTTGAATTCAACGTCCAAGTTTCCAACAACAAAAAAAACCTCCTTCTATCTTCTAACAGTTTACACAATCATCCTACATTTGTCCACCGCTAATATAAATTTTGAGTTTAGACTTAGAAAATGAAACAAATTACATGAAGGGAGTTGTCCTTATTTTTCAAAATTCGACAATTTTCGAGCGAAATTAATCTCTTACATAAAAGTGCAAAGAGTATATCCAAAGTGAAAGAAAAGAATCATAATTCACTTGCAAATTCTAACCGCCTGAAATTGCCTAAATTTGCCATCGATGATAAAAAGTGTCTATTTAACAAGCTAAATTAAGATTAATGAAAAGATTATCCATTCTAAAGAAAGAACTTAAAAATAAATAAATAATTATGTATCTTATTGCTTATCTCCATCTCCAACTCGTGAAATTTAAATTCACCTCTATTTATATTAAAAGAGAATTTGAAAAAGAAAAAGAACAGAGACCACAGCAGAAAGCTGTCGTTCTCTCTTTTGCCGCCTCACAACTACTCATCCTCCCAAACTCAGCGGCACCAATTAAAACTTAAAAAAGGTATTATAAATTCTCTACGTGGATCATAGCAATCACTCTCCAGTCTCCACAACAACAACAAAAAGTGTCATATCTAATTCTGTTCAAACTTTGAAAATTAAGCTATAAAGTTTCTTGTCAGCATTGACCGCATTAATTAATTTATAATACAATAACAAATATTACTTAAAAATACGTTCATTATTTGATAAAGAGTTATTTTAGTTTAATTAAAAAATTTAAATTCGAGTTCTGAGGGTATAATTATGTTAAAAATTATGAGAAGAACTTTATCGCTTTTCAGAATTCTGTTCAGTTAAATTTCAGACACCTAATGTAATTATCAAATTAACAAATAGTGTAGAAAACAAAAATAATAAGTAGTAATTAATTTGTTGCATTTTTCAGTCAAAATAGCACCTACCTTTTTGATTGAATGGTCAAATATGTAACGATTGAGAATGGAAGATCCTTTTAGCACAAACGATTGGTTTTAATTGGGTAAAACTCTAATTGGAGAATCCAATGATCTAAACTCATTACTCTAATTAGAGTAGTACTCATGCTAGTACTTTTTTACCATATTGACGTGTATTTTGACCCCTTTTTTCTTGCAATTATGACATTTTTCTTATGGTGTTTTCGAGAAAGGAATAAATTTATCACTACATTTGTATCATGTGTCATAATAAACCATTATATTTATAATTGAGTTAAATAAATTACTATATTTGTAATTCAGTCAACATTAGCTACTAGTAGTTCCTAAAAATAGTTATATCTAATTTGACATTTAAAAAACAGCTTAAAGCCATACTGGTTTAGAAATTAAATTTAAAAATAAATTAAAAATTAAAAATTGACATTTAAAAGGAACCAAAAAATAAATAAAATTTAGTAGAAAAATATAATGGTTTATTATTTTAATCATGCTCGATGTTTTACTATTAAAAAATGTGATATTAGTTTGATCTCACTCGATTTTTTTTTTGACATTTTGATCCAATTTTTTATTTTCTGATTTTTTTATGTCATGTTACTTTTTTTTAAAAATTAATTTCTATGGAAGCATAGCCTTATGATGTATCCAAACGAGATATAATTATTTTTATGAAAAGACGGCTAATGTAAATTGAGTAAATAAATGTTTTAAACTCAATTATAAATATAGTGATTTATTTTAATATATGATATAAATATATGGGTGAATTTTACTATGTTGGTTAGGAATGATCTTCTTTTACAAAGTACTTTTTTGGAGGAAGAAAACATTCAATCTTTAGGTATTCTTTTGGCCCCGTTGGGACGTGCATTAGAGATTAAAAAAATTAGCTTTCCCTTGATGTTTAGAGTTTTCTTTAAGAAAATAATAATAATAATAATAATAATAATAAAAAATAAGGGTAAATTAGATTAAAAAAATCATATAATTTCTAAATAGAGTAAACTTTTTCATATTTGTTACATTTTTCTTCAAATTTACATAAATTTTTAGATTATTTTATGATTTATTTTGAATTTTTTAACCACTTAAAAATTAAGATTACAACTTTTAGTCATACCAAGTGAATGTGTAATGTCCCGGCTCATTAGTTAGATCAATTTGCAACGTAAGCCCTACATTTTTCTAAAAGTTGTATTTTTTTTTTGTTTTTCCTTAGAAATGATATTAAGATAAATCAGGTGAGAAAAAAGGCACAATTGTCTAGGGATATTTCTCTACCCATATATTTCCTGTCTAAAAATAAAATAAAATAGACCTAACCCATGAGCTGGGACATTATACGTTTGTTTGATATGACTAAAAGTTGCAATCTTAACTTTTTTAGTGGTTAAAAAAAGTGGTAAATTAATTCAAAAAATTATCCAATTTTGAGGGAAAATATAACAAATATAGGAGAGTTCACTCCAAAAAAAATTGAAAAAAAAATTATATATTTTTTCAATGTTTTACTATTTATTTAGCATTTTTTAAATATTTAAAAAGGTTAAAATTGTAATTTTTAAGAAACTATAAAATTTATATTGCACGCGAAATATTTTATAAATTATAATTTTTTTTATATAATTTACCAAAAGCGAAGATAAACTATAGGGGGCTATAATATTTTATAAATTATTCAATTTTGTTATGTAGTCACTTAAATACTACTATATAAATTTGATCGCAGTAATTAATATGAAAATTTTACGGAAGTTTATTCGTATGTGAATAACCTCCTAGATTATATTACTTTGTAATGCTTAGATTGGATTCATTCATCTACGTTATCGTAAAAGTTAATTGTACAAAAATTAATTCAAAAATTAATTTATATTTTACTAATTGTACCATTCCTTTTTGTTTTCAATGTAATTATTCTTGATTTCTCGTTATTTCCAACGTACGTTAATGATACTCGTATATTTGAAAAAAAATAAGGGACAAAATTATCTCAAACAGTGAGTCATCCGGTCTCTTTAATATGTGTGCCCAAAATCAAAACGACAGTTAATAAAATTAGGAGGGAGTATTTTTTAACAAATACGAGAAAATATATGTTTTTGTACACTAAATTCTAATCGAGACTTGGATTGGAAAAAAGAATAAGAACTTCAGCCAATGAAATTAATTATGAAAGATTCCAAACTATATCTCCATCTTGTCGTTGGAAGACTGGTTTTAAGTTTCTATTTTCTCAAACAAAGTCAAGTTTTATTGTTGTGCTCCGCGGGGCATGTATCACCGCCGCACGGTCATAACACGCCAAGTGTCGTGCAGTTAAGGGCACGCAAAGCACGTGTGGCGACTTGACGGTTTCCTACACCTGTCAACACCGTAACGCCCCCACATGACTTGTACCTAATCTCCCATGTGCATACCCCAGTACAGACTACAGAACACTGGCCCCCGTTTGGCTTATACATCTAACTCCAACTTTTGTCCTAGTACTATTTACATGCTTTACTTATCTGATCAAAATTCAAGTTTCTACTTTCTAAAAAATACAAAAAGCAACCTCCATATGTTCTTAATAATCGCTTAATTTATAAAATGGTTACATATAAATAATATAACCGCCACGTGGAGCTGAG
The DNA here is from genome assembly GCA_963691705.1 of Viola odorata. Taxonomy (NCBI): domain Eukaryota; kingdom Viridiplantae; phylum Streptophyta; class Magnoliopsida; order Malpighiales; family Violaceae; genus Viola; species Viola odorata. The sequence continues at coordinate 20,833,461 of OY829545.1, read as the reverse complement.
TATTTGAAAGAATACGTGGCACCGTCTAATTATATATGTAGAAATTTTGAAATTTTGAGAGTCAGCCGATAATATTTATACAAATACAAAATATGATTTTTCTTTAATAATAACCGCCACGTTAGTTCAAATGTGATGTGGCAGTCAAAGCTTACATGGCCATCCAAGTGAGTCCCACTTTCTTGATATGAAGTACACATCACATCAGTTGATATTTATTGAATAATATATATATATATATTTGTTTTTCTACATCAATATTAAAATGGCATGTCATGTTTGAAATTAATTTTTCTAATTTTCAAAATTTAGAAATAGTTTTAATTTAAAAACAGGGGGAAAAAATCCTCTATTTTATCTATAAATAAAAATACCTTTATTATTTTAATAATTTAAAAGCACCCATTAAAAAATTAAGTACCCATGCTAACAAAAAACATTTGGAACTCCTGTCGCAAAATTCCGCGTTCCTCGTCAGCGTCATCTCCTTCGTTCCCCATTTCCGTTCATTCTCTTGCAATTTAAGGCACTCACTATTCAAAATTTGAATCTGGGAATACTGCATCTTGAGAACCAATCACATCAAATTAAAAGCATCCATGTATCACGGTTTCTTCTTTAGTTTTCTCCACGTTTAAATATGAAGTGATTGGTTCTCAAATAAACAAGGTGCAATAGTGCTGAAATCTTGAAAAGAAATAGAGACGATGTAAGGAATTTTGGAAGGTGGTGCGGAACAGAATTTTGCGCCGATGATCGATAAGCAATAATTAATTGTTTTTTTAATCGCCTTTTTAAATTATTAAAATAATAACGCTATTTTTTTCTGTAAATAAAATAGATAAATAGAAGTGCTAATAGCTCCACTCTTCAATAAAAATAGGGTGTTGTTTGAGAATTTGAAATAAAACAAACATTACTTAATTTCTCTTCAAATATTTTTATTATGAGAATATAATTAGAGTATATTTAAATATTAAGAGAGAACTTTTCCTTAAAATTGAACAAAATTTTAGTCAACTACTATAAATATGTATTGTATTCCAATTTTTAATAATTTTACGTCGTTCGTAATGCATTAAAGTGTACTGATAGAGTGTAAATTTACCTCAAAATTATGGATAAAAAAATATTTCTCTTGTAAACTTAACTGCACTCATTTAATGGATTTTTCTTCTTCTTCTTAAAGCTTCACTTAATGGGAATTAAAACATTAGGATTGGCAAAAAAGAGGGAATAAACCAAAAAAAAAACTTTGTTGACAATTCTTACTTCTTACTACCAGCGCATGAACTATGGTGTTTCAGTTTTAACATGATTGGGTCGACAGGTAAAGTCGTTACCGGTTGGGAAACCAAGGAGGTAAAAGGGACACTGGTCTCCACTTTTTCGGACACGGCCTTCAAAATAAACTTTTATTGTATATTACGTCACTACCCCTACGGTGCGGCTGGATAACATGGCTACCCTATGACCTATGTAAGTGGCCTACTACTGGCGTTGTTCTAGATGATCGAACTTGTATGTTGTAAAAGACAAAAGTGTAATGCTACTTTCTCTTTTGAAATTATTTTTCTGTGAGAATAATATCGGAAAGAATAATTAGGGGAAATGTTAGTTTTTTATATTTGTTTGAGATTTAAAATTCTTAAAAAAGTAACGTGTTTGGTTTGTATTTGGAAATCCTAAAAGAAAATAAAAAAATTACTATTTTATCTTTGGTATTTTGTTCATAATTTAGCTTTATCAACCTTATTTATCTAACCTTCAGAATATATGTGCTATGTTCTTGATCTTCTATTTCTTCTAATTAACAAGTTTGCTTTGTAACTATGATTTTTTTGCAGGTTAAGAACATAACAAATGACATAACCTTCGTATTAGAGTTTTTGAAAATTATAACAATGTAATATTCTTCTCAGGAGGATAGTAAATATGTTTGAATTATATCACCAGGGTAAAAAATCATATCAATGGTCATTGTACGTATAATCTTCCTCGAATAATAGAAGATATGTTTGAATTATACCACTCGGTAAAAAATCACATCGCTGTCAAGGTATAATGGAATATTCTTTTAGAAAAAGTTGAAAATACTTCTAAACTTCATTAAAACAAATGATATTTTTAGCCCTAAAGTATAACACTTTATTTAATCTAATATCTAAATTATAAAATTATTTAATTAGGTCCCTAAATTATAATACTTAGTTTAATTTAATTCATGTACTGGCTGAGGGTGATGCCGTAGCGATTTTGTGCCCATGTGACATGTAACATGCCACGATTTATTTTTTTGAATTTTTGATTTATTTTCTCAAATTCAAAAAATAATCTGCAATTTTAAAAATATATCATAATTTTAAAAAAAAATTAAAAAATGTACCAAAATTTTAAAAAAAAATCTGAAACATAAAAAAAAGGAATTTTTTTGAAAAAACTTAAATATTAAATATTAAAAAAATCTGAAATTTAAAAAATAACACATAAAAAAAGTGTAAAAGAAATTTAATAAAAAAATGGGAACTAAAACTAAGAGAAAAGGGAACAATTTTTCTTTCTTTCTTAGAATAATGCTAATATAAATGGACAAATATGTAATTTAAGAAAGAAATTAACTTTCTTTCTATTAAGGAATCACCCTCCCCACCCCCTAGCTAAGGAATCACTTTCCCCAATTTTTGGGAAAGTCAAGATGGTCAAGGAAAGTTGGATTCCGGAGGAGAGTGAATCTTTATCGCAACCAAACGCACTAAAACTCGAAATCTCAGATTCCCGAATCACTTTCCTCTTTGATTCCGCTAACCAAAAACTACCTAATTGAAAAGTTAAATACAATAACTATGGTACTTTGGAATATAAATATAACAAAAAAGAAGATAATTAAAAATTAACCATTAAAATTGAAGCCTTTAATATGATTTTTTTTCTTTATAGGGTAATACTTAGATTTATCTAATTCCTTTGAGACATTGGAACGGTTACCAAAACCATTAATTTAGATTTTTTTTTACATTTTTTTTTCAAATTATTTAACAAATTCATTAACACAATATTTAAAAACATATACTTGAAAAATATATAATTATTTTATTCATTTTATATTTGCAGTTTGGATTAATATTTCTCCGTGAAATATTACTATCACACAATTATACAAATATGAATTCTTTATAAATATAAAAATAATATTTTACATCATTTTCAGTCATTTTATAATTTAACAACACTTCATAAATATTTTGACCAAACTCTTTCCTAACGAACAACATTTTTTCCAACCACAAAACAATGTAATACACAGTGGTGGAGCCTGAAAATATTTTAGGATGGGCTAAATATTTTTTTCTGGAGCAAATTTTTTTTTTTTTAAATAAGCTGAAGAGATTTATTCATGTCTCCGAGGGAGGAGGCGAGAAGAGAGAAAGAATATACAGAGGTCGCTCCTAAACAAAAGGAGCGACAGGGCAAGGCAAAAGAGAAACAAACCAGAAACAAAAACAAAACGGCCTAGACTACTGATAAAGATCTACCCCAAGAAGATAGCCAAGAAGGGGACAAGAGCATCATACCCAAACTGTACGGGAATGTATGATCAGAACTCTTTAACCATCTATACCAGAAAGAAAAGGAGGAATTGAAAACACGTCTCGAACAAGTAGATTCTTGATTAAAAACCATTTTGTTTCTCTGCAACCACAAGCTCCAAACCACAGCATAAAATAGAGCCCTCCATTTTTCTTTGACTTGCGCCCCTTCCCAAGGAACAAGGCAAACCCACGATCCCCACAACTCACCGATAGTCCTAGGAGGGCACCAGGAGATCCCCAACCAACGCATCACCGCATTCCAGCAATCCATGGAAGTGTGACAGTGTATCAAAATGTGCTGGACAAATTCTCCCTGACTAGAGCACATAGGGCAAACATTATCACCCTCCAGAAGCAAGTTGCGCTTCCATAAAAACTCCCTGGTAACTAATCGACCTCTGATAGCTAGCCAAAGGAAAAATTCGATCCTGTAGGGAGCTAATTTGGACCAACACGAGTCCGAATCAGGAAGAGCCTGGAAGCGCTGATTATCAAAGCCCGAGCACCAGGACCCGATGGAATACACTCCATCGCTATTTAACTGCCACCTATGATCACGAGGACCCTCATTTCTGTTTGGAACTTTTAGTTGAGTTGTCAAGCAAGACCATTCTTCCGTTTCCCAATCAAATAGCTCACGACGCCACTGATTATCCTAGGACCACTGATCCGCACTCCAGTTGCCATGATCGAGGATACTCCCATCAACATTGATAGCCACGTTAAACAACCTTGGATAAGCCAAGGCTAAAGGGATCTTATTGTGCCAGGGATCCCACCAGAAGGAAACTGAACTACCATTTCCCACGTCAAGCTCCACGTGCGTCACCCAAAAATCGAACCAATCACCTCCTTTACTAAACAATCTGAAAATATCTCTCCAAATAAAGGAGGCCTTATCCAGAGGTTCCTTCCATAAGATCCCAAAATTATTAAAGCTATATTGTCTCCTTACAATATCCGCCCAAATTTTCCCGCTCCCTCTGCATAGATCCCACACCCACTTGAATAGATAAGCAGCGTTCCGAATTTCAAGATTACCTATTCCCAAGCCCCCTAGCTCCTTAGATTTTATCATCTCCCCCCATTTTACCTTCGATAACCCTTTTTTTGTTTCATCACCGCTCCACATGAACCGCCTCATTATCCCTTCGCATTTGCGGCGAACACTTTTAGGCATAAAGTAGATAGACATGTTGTAAATAGGAAGACTAGAAACCGCTGGCTTAATCAAAGTGACCCGTCCTCCAACAGACAATAGGTGACCCTTCCAAGTAGCCAATTTAGTCTTCATCTTCTGAAGAAGAAAGTCCCAGCTAGAGATTCTTCTAGGATTTAGCCCCACAAAAGAACCGAGATATTTGAAAGGTAATTGTTCATACTTACACCCTGCTCTTCTGGCAAGGCAGCACCCATCTTGATCCCAAATGTTGACACCCACAAGCGAGCTCTTATGAAAATTTACCCGGAGCCCCGAAAATGCCTCAAACCATCGGAGAGTCCCTTTTACTCCTTGTATCTCACTCTCATCATTCTTAACAAAAATCAGAGTATCATCTGCAAATTGCAGATGCGTAAGCCGCCACCCTGCTTGATCATTACCCACGCCCCTTAACAACCCCGTGTTTTTTGCTCGGACCAATAGGTGGTGAAGTCCCTCAGCCGCAATGTTAAACAGAAAAGGGGACATAGAGCACCCTTGTCTAAGCCCATGACTAACCTCAAATTGACTTGAAGGAGAACCATTAATCAAAACAGAAACTCTGGAGGTGCTAAGACACTGCAGAATCCACCCCCTCCAACGATCCCCGAAGCCCATCTGGCGCATTACCTCCTCCAAGTAGCCCCATTCGACCGAGTCGTAAGCCTTTTCAAAGTCCAATTTAAAGAGTAAGCCCTGTTGCTTAGATAATTTTAAGTGACTAACAACTTCATTTGCAGCCATCACACAGTCTAATGTCTGTTTCCCTTTCATAAACCCATGTTGTTCCTCACTTATCACCTTCTGTATCACCCTGCCCAACCTCTTAGCTAAAATTTTAGAAATTATTTTGTAGAAGCTACTAACCAGACTAATAGGACGGAAATCGTTAAACCTCTTAGCAGCGTTTGACTTTGGCAGAAGCGAGATAAAAGAAGAATTGGCCCCCTTCGAAAAGATTCTTGTTCTAAAGAAACCCAAGATGAGGACACAGAAGTCCGGACCAATGATATCCCACGCCTTTTGAATAAACCTGAGAGAGAACCCATCAGGACCTGGAGTTTTCTGCCCATTGCAACTCCTGACAGCCTCCCAAATCTCCTCTGAAGTAACCTCATTTTCTAACCAATTTGCTTCGTGCGCATTCAATCTACTAAACCCCAAGTCCGGGATCCTGGGCCTCTCCTATCTAACAGCACTAAAGAATGAAGAAAAGTATTGAACTGCAGCTATTTTTATCTGATTGGGGTCTGAAAAGCGACCATTAGATGTCAGAATGTCTGTCACTCCCTTCCGAATCGCGCTGACTTTTGCTATCCTGTGAAAATAACCAGTATTTCTGTCTCCTTGTAAATCCCATTGCGATCTAGTTTTCTGCTTCCAGAACCTGTCAACACGCCCCTGCTGGTCCCAAATCTCATTAGCCAACTCCAATTTCCGACCTTGTTCTGTTAAAGACAGAGATCTAGCATCAGCTATCTTATCAAGCTCCAGTTCCTCCTCTTGAAGCTCCTGTAATCTCTTCTCCACATGACCAAAGACCTCAGCATTCCAACTCTTGACTTTCTGTTTTAACCATTTCAGCTTTTGAATAACTCTACAAGTTCCTGGAAATTCAGATGAAGCTTCCCTCCACCAACCCGCCACCAATTCCTTGAAACTGACCACTTCCCACCAAATCCCTTGGTCTCTAAAAGGTTTTGGACCCCAGTCAATAGTGTCCTGCATAAGAAGCAAGGGAGTGTGATCTGATCCCTGTCTGTGAAGCGCAGACAACCTGTCCCTTTGCATAAAAGCGCCCCACCCCGCTTGAATAAAAACCCTGTCCAGTTTGCTTCTACAAACCGCATTCGCCCACTTAAAGCGTCTACCAACCAAAACCAGGTCCTGAAGTCTGCATCTGTCAACCCAATCTTGAAAGTCCTGCATGCCTCTAGCATGGCTCGAACCATTGAGCCTTTCAGAAGGCGTCAGAATTTCATTAAAATCTCCTCCTACGAGAACAGGATGAATACAACTCTCTATTAGGTGTGCTAAAGTATCCCAAAGCTGACTTCTTCTATCCACTTCGTTATAAGCATATATATTCAAAACTACGCAGCGAAAGTTCCCTCTAATCCAGGTGCCTTCAATCCAAACAAAACGATCTCCTACTATTGTTCTCTCCGAAGAGCTACTGGAGCAAATATGAAGAATCAAAATTAAAAAATTAGAACTTAAGGGACTATTATAGGAGAATTCAAAACTTTTATAGAGGATCAAAGTAAAAAAAATTAGAACTTTAGGTGAAGGTGAAGCAAATATGAAAAATTAAAGTATTAGCAAGTAAATATGAGATAATTTGAAGTATTAGCAAGTAAATATGAAGAATTAAAATTAAAAAAAATATATAAAAACTTCCATTATCCACAATGATGGACATGGCCTTGCCATTCACAAGACACTTAGGTAGAAAAGATTGTCTCTCTGCTCCCTCACGTTCGGCTCACGGTGAGGTTTCACACTTGATGTCCTTCACACCACTAAGGAGTAAGAGAATTACTCCTCCAATTGTACACACTCCTCTTCATTGTCCCTATTAGTGATATTTCTATTCGTGTTTTTCTTATAAGCTGAGGATATTATAAATCACAGCTCGACAACCATTCGAGGTATTTAAGTAGAGTAGTGCTCTATAAATACTAATAAATTCTATAAATTTTTTATATCAATTAATGTGTTAAAAATAAGTGATGTACATTAATTCATGACTTATAATCGGGTTCATCACTTAAAATATACTATTTAAATTTTAACATATTAATTAATATGAAAAACCGTAAAATTTACTAATATCTGAAATATTTTCGAGTTAAAGTATAAGGAATGGAACATTTGACAATTAGAAGCGGGTCAACTAAATATGGAGACAGATATATGTAACAAAATGAATAAATGATTTATAACACACATGCGCAAAGTATAGATGCAGCTAATAGATACATTGTATTTCAAATTAAGAGTAAAAAGATAAATTAAAAAATCTAGCAGCTTTTTTGTCTCATTCCTAAGTTTTTGTTAACATGCATGTCCCTGTCCAGCTATTGAAACGGCCATGCAATCACATATTAAGTTATATAGATGAGTATGATTAAGGATTAATTAAACCACAGATGTACACTACAGCTTCAACCCTAACAGTTGCATTAGGGAATTATGACATAATTTAAAAGGATTTCGGCATCATCATTAGCGAATCTAGTGACTAATTAGGTTAATTAACAGGCCGGGTGTACGATGATTGCATGTTACTTTAGCTTGTCCGAAAAAGAAGTATTGTATTTTTTAATGGGGAAAGAGTGCCGAAACCGTTTGCCGGGGAGAAACAAAGACAATTTCCTCAATGTCAAGCTTAATACCTCATCCATGTTCATTGTCTCTGTCAGATGTTGATCAGGGTGGTTTTGTGTTTTAGAAATGGAGGAAGAGAACAAAAATTATAAATAAATAAATATATAACACTATATATCAATAGATTTACGTGGACCAAACGTGCATTTGTTGTTACTTGTGCCATGTTATAAGGATTGTTTTTTATTTTATATAACCGATATTCATATATCTTTTCAAGCTCGATTAAGTATGTGATAATACATAAAATTATCAGAAGGGCATAATGGACTTTGCACCTTCACAAAGTACTGTTGACCAGCCAAAACGGCATCGCGACCGTTTGACCAAGTCAACAGGAATAAGTGACCAAAGGACAAGTCTAGCCCGATTGTCTCAAATCGGGACAAGGCCGATCCATCCGCCCAAGCATGAGGAAACGGATCGACACTGTTATATACCCTGGCCTGGTCAATGTGTCACCAAACGACACCCAGCCGATTCTACACAACGGCAGCCTGCCGATTCCACCCCAACGGCATCGTACTGATTGGGCACAGATATTAAGCTCCCCTCACAGATATTATTTATATAATACCCCATAGTCAGTATACATTTAGTCAAGGTTGGCAGGGAGGATAACCTGCTCCCATCAATTCATCATCTGACAACTGGACAAGGGGACGACTCCATTCCCCTAAAGTAAGGTCTCCACCCCACGTTATAATGATGAACCCTTACTCCTAGACCACCTGCTGCGGAAAAAGGGGAAGGGATGTCAGAAGATCTAACCACTTTAGCCCAGCCTAAGGACTAGAGGGAGGTATATAAAGGAAGTTTCTTCTTTTACTCAAACACACACTGAAAAATACACACATTGTTCCCTACACTTAACTAGAACACTGACTTTGGCATTGGAGCTTTGAGGCCGGAAAACACTTCCGGCCCTGTGCAGGTCCCTCACGGAGCTCCAGCTACCACCCTCCAGCGTGCCACTTTACCAAAAACCCCTCACTCCGTTCAACGGATTATCATTTGGTGCTTTCATTGAGAGTTTTTGAGTTTTTGAGTGAGCAGCCTTGAAATTCAAAGCTCTTCTTTTTTCAATCTTATTGGGGTTTTTTCATTTCCAAAAATGGCATCCGATCCAAACTTTCAATCAAATCAACCTACCAGTGGTGCTGCTGGTCAGTATGAAACTCCACCTCCTCACGTCTCATCTTCCCGTGTGGAAATGAACGCCGCAGCCCGCCGGCTTAATTTCCCAGAAATTCCAGAAGTGTTACTTCCCAGCACTCCACAACCTGCACCGTCTACAGCAGCAGTCATCCCACCAGCAGTCATGCATGAGTTCGCCGCCTTGCATCGACGGATGGATATGATGATGCAAACGTTTATGGGAAGGATCCCTCCGCCCGTTCACCAGTAAATCCTCCCCCAGCAGATCCTCTCCCAACAGATCATTCCTCAGCATATCCATGATCAACCTGCGGTGACTCCACCTTTAGTGCCTCTGCCCATGGCACTCCAGCCAGTCAGATCTGTACACCAGCACGTCAGTCAGCCAGCTCAACGGGAAAATCCCTCGAATGAACTCCGGCTACCCCGTCAGAGTGAAAATCCGATTAGAGGGGAAGGATACCTGGACAACATGGAAGAGGCTAATAGCCGGGCAGTCCAGCGTAGCCCAAGAAAGAGCCAGAGGCAGTCAGTAGAAGGAAGATCCGAGAGAGGAAGAGGTCGAGAGAGGTCAATGGATCGGCCTCAGTCGGGAAGGGATCGCGAGAGGGCTGATCGGAATGCTTCCAGAGGCTCTGCCTCCCTACGAGCTCGTGAAGAGCAAGATGATGATCCAAATAATCCTTTAACCTTTCGGGTTAGGAAGCATCGGGTGAGCAGACACGTCAAATTGCCAACCGATTCCTACATGGGGACGACAGATCCGACAGTTCATGTGAGTTTAGTAAAAAAACATGTTAAGTTTTTTACTAGAAAGGATGAGGTGCTGTGCCAAATATTCGTGATGACTCTGAAGGGAATCGCCAACACCTGGTTTGAGAAATTGCCAGCCGGATCTGTCGACAGTTTTGAGCAGTTGGCAAAAGTTTTCACAAGCCGATTTAGCTCTTGTATTCCTGTGGAAAAGTCTCCAGCGATTCTGTTTGATATGGTGCGAAAGTCGGGGGAATCCTTAACGGTGTATGTTGCCAGATTCAATGCTGAGTTGGCGACTCTGCCCGACGTGGCACCAAACTTTGCAGCTGAGGCTTTGAGGAGGAACTGCAGGTATCGGGAGTTGGAGAATGCTCTAATTGCGAGCACACCAAAGACCTTGGACCTCTTGCGGATCGAGGTGGACAAATATGTGAGGATGGAAGAAGCAGACTTCCAGCGGAAGAAACGGGAGGAGTCTGATCCCCCTAAGAAAGAAACGGTTGTCCGCAAGCAGGGAGAAAAGAAGCAAACGGCTGGAGGCCGACAGACGGATCGCCTCGCGGACTTCTCCACGTTGCAGCTAACTAAGCCGGTGGCGGAGATCTTCGCCATCATAGAAGAACGGAGATTGCCGATTCAGTATCCCAAGCGCAAACCTGGCGTCGTTATGGGACCGCATAAGGATTCCTACTGTCGTTTCCATAAGGCAAAAGGGCATGACACTGAGGATTGTTTCTCTCTGAAAAAGGCTATTGAAAAGTTGATTAAAGAGGGCTATTTGGGCGAATTTGCGGCCAAGGCTCAAAATAGGGCCAGGGAGGATCGAACTGACGGCAACAGGAGAGAAGCGGAAGCCGATCCCAATGCAGCCGGAACCAGTGTCCAGAGAGACAGAGGAAAGCAGCAGGTGTTGACAACCTCTCTCGATGAGTTCCCCATGATCAATTTGATAGCGGGAGGAACCCAGCAGGACGAATCAGAGGATGTACCGATTGGGGAAAAGAGAAAGCGGAATGATCCCGTTGGGGAAAAAACAGGTCTATCGGAGCTGGACCGAATGGCCATAACATTTTCAGAGGAGGATGAGATCGGAGTGACATATCCTCAGAATGAAGCATTAGTGGTAACAGCCATCATCGCCGATTGCGGAGTCAGGCGGACACTGGTGGACAACAGAAGTGCTGTGAACCTCATTTCTGCCAACGCCTTTAACCGTTTGCAAGGACCTAAGCCAGACTTGAAGCCTTACCGACGGCCGATCATTGGGGTAAACGGCGTTCCCATTCCTATTGTAGGCTTAACTTTTCTTTCAATCTTTTTTGTGGAAGACAGCTCCCGCAGAAAGGAGCAGCAGCTATTTCTGGTGGTGGACTTAAACTTGCCATACAATGTGATCTTGGGGCGTCCGTTTTTAAATGCTTTCGGTGTGGTAATATCGCAAAGGCATTTGAAGATGAAATACCCTTCCTGGGATGGCGTGGTTACGATCTGAGGAGATCAGAAGGTAGCTGCTGAATGCTACATCACAATGGTTGATGGTTGCTGTGATCGCTATGTTTGCGTAGCGGACGATTCATTAGAAGATGATGAGGAGCAGCGTACGCAGCCATTGGAGAGAATGGCCCAAGTGTCGGTGGCTGATCTGCCCACTGAGCATTTTTTAATAAGCGAGAAGCTGAGGAAGGGAGAGTGTGACCAGCTTGCGTTTCTGTTAAACAAGTGCAGAGGAGAATTCGCCTGGGTCCCGACGGACATACCGGGCCTTTCGAGGGAAACGGCAGAGCACCGATTGAATGTGTACCCGAATGCCAGGCCAGTGCGACAGAAACAGCGAGCCTTCTCCAAAGAAAAAGCAGATGCAATTGAGAAAGAAGTGGATAAGCTCTTAAAGGCTAACTTCATCCGAGAGGTTCAGTATCCGCCATGGTTAGCTAATCCAGTGATAGTGAGAAAGTCAAGCGGGGAGTGGAGGATGTGTATTGATTTCACCGACCTGAACGAGGCATGCCCCAAGGACTGTTATCCGCTGCCACGGATAGAGCAATTGGTGGATCAAACGGCTGGGTATGAGTATCTAAGTTCGCTTGATGCCAATTCTGGGTATCATCAGATACCGATGGCGATCGAAGACGAGGAGAAAACGGCTTTCATCACGCCGAAGGCCACCTACTGCTATCGGGCTATGCCGTTTGGTCTTAAGAATGCTGGAGCAACATTTCAAAGAACGACCAATAAGATTTTCGAGCCGTTAATCTGAAAAAATCTGGAGGTGTACGTGGATGATATGCTGGTGAAAAGCAGAAATTTTGAGGCGCATCTGCGAGACCTTGAGGAAGTATTTGGGATAATGTGAAAATTCGGAATGAAGTTAAATCCCAAAAAATGCATGTTTGCGTTCCAAACTGGGAAATTCCTTGGTTATGTTGTCAGCAGAAAAGGAATTCAGCCAAATCCCACCAAGCTGAAGGCAATCAAGGACATGGTCTCGCCGAAGAGTGTGAAGGAGGTTCAGCGACTCACAGGAAGAATAATTGCTTTGAGCCGATTCATCTCCAAGCAGGGCGAGAAATGCCTCCCGTTCTTCAAAGTCATTCGGAAGAAGGCACAATTCGGATGGGATGACGATTGTGAAAAGGCTTTTCATGACTTGAAGCAGTATCTGTCATCTGAATTGTTGCTAACTCGATCCGAAGAGGGGGACACCCTTTTTCTTTATTTGGGGGCAGCCGATGAGGTGGTCAGTGCCGTCTTGGTTCGGGATGAAAACGGCATGCATCGGCCGATTCATTTTATCAGCCGGATCTTGAAGGATGCTGAGCTGAGGTACTCTCAAATTGAAAAAACTGCTTTCGCTCTGTTGCAAGCTGCTAGAAAGATGGCCCGGTATTTCCAAGCTCATCCAGTGGTCGTGCTGACAGACCAGCCTCTAAGAAGGATTTTCAGAAGACCTGAGTCGTCTGGCCGAATGGTCATTTGGGCCATCGAATTGGAGTAATATGGATTGCAATATCAGTCCAGACCCGCCATCAAAGGCCAGGCGCTGGCCGATTTTATTGCTGAATGCACGTTTGTCCAGAAGCTGATTCCTTCGACAGAAAGCAAAGAAGAAGCCTGCTTACCGCTTCCCGATATGAACGGAGATCGGTGGACAATCTTTGTGGATGGCGCCAAGAATCAAACCGAAGCAGGAGCCGACGTTATCATTTTAGGTCCAGAAGGGATTAAAATGAGGTACGCCTTAAAAATCTCAAGGCCGTTATCAAATAATGCGGCCGAATATGAAGCTCTATTGGCAGGATTGCGCATCGGAGGGAATCTGATCGGTAATGCACAATCGGCCAGCGTCCGTTTGGTCATCTACGGAGATTCAAAATTGATTATTGATCAAGCCAACGTCGATTCTCAGGCTAGAGAGCCGATTATGATTCAGTACTTGAAGAAAGTACAGAAGCAGCTAGCCGAAATTAAAAATATGGGAATTCATGCTGAAATCAGCCATATCCCAAGAGAGAAAAATGCAGAGGCCGATGAGATTGCCAAGCTGGCAGCAAACTCCGAGGCAATGATGCCACCCGATGTGACGGTAGAGGAAATCTCCATTCCTTCTTTTATGGAAGAGCAGCAAGTGCTATGTGTGTTAGAGGCAGCCAAGGACTGGCGCATTCCGGTGATTGATTATCTCAAGCATGGCAAGCTGCCAGAAAATGCAAGTGAGAAGTTGAAGATCCTCAAAAGAGCGGCTAGATGCACTTACCACGACGGTGTACTTCTTCGCCGTTGTCTTACTTACCCGGCGGCAAAATGTATAACGGAAGAAGAAGGCCTGTATACGCTCAGGGAGATCCACGAGGGAATATGCGGAATGCATGCCTCAGGAAACACCATGGCTGCTCAAGTTCTCCGAACAGGGTTTTATTGGCCAACAATTAGAAGAGATTCAGATGACTTTGTAAAATCTTGCCATAAATGCCAAGAATTTGCAAAGGAACCACAACGGCCAGCAGTTGAATTGTCAAGTATGTTGAGTCCATGCCCATTTGCAAAATGGGGAATTGATATCTTGGGACCTTTCCCAATTGCCAAAAGTCAGCTCCAATATGTTATTGTTGCTGTCGATTATTTCACAAAGTGGGCTGAGGCAGAAGCTGTGGCAAAGATAACGGCAGACAACACTTGGAGGTTTTTTATGAACAGCGTTATCATGAGATTCGGGTTCCCAAGAATTCTCGTGAGCGATAACGGCACCCAATTTACCAGTGCTTACTTCAAAAAGAAATGCTCAGAATACTCAATTGAACAACGGTTCTCCTCCATTGCGCATCCACAAACAAACGGGCAAACGGAAGTCACCAACAGAGCAATCCTTAACGGGATTAAGAAAAATCTTAAGGGCAAGCCGACAAAGTGGCCAGAGGAGTTGCCGTTTGTCATGTGGGCCTATCGGATGACCACTAAAACCAGCACTGGCATGACACCGTTTGCCATGGTGTATGGGGTTGAAGCTGTTTCTCCAGTAGAGATTGGCGCAATTAGCCTTCGAGTTGAGTACTTCAACGAAGAGCAAAATGAAGAGAGATTGAGGGAGCAGCTGGATCTTTTGCTAGAGATGAGAGAAGAAGCCATTCTCAAAACATTGCACTACAAGCGCAAAATGGCGAAATACCATAATCAGCGTGTCAAAGAACGGCTACTCAAAGCAGTAGATTTAGTCCTGCGCAAGGTAATAGCAATGGGCCGAGAGAAGAAAAAGCTCACGCCGAATTGGGAAGGACCATATCGCGTTACCAGAGTCATCGGCAAAGGTGCATATCACCTGGAAACAATGAACGGTACTCCGATACCCAACTCTTGGAATATTTGCAATTTAAAGTTATACCATTCCAGAGTGAATATGTTGTTTACACTTGCCGAATAAATGATAAAAATATTGTGAGGGCAAATCATTTGCAACTAATAATGTTTAAAGTATATATTTGCCCGTATTGTGCTTATCATATGGTTGCAGATTTAAAAGAATCGTGGATGTAGGTTATTTTAAATCGAACCACGTTACCAAAACCCAAGAAATGGCGATATTATCTCTACCAAGGCTACCTAAGGCGCTGCCTGGGGATGCTGACGACCAAATCGGCAGCAACCCGATTAATTCAAAACACTACCGGGGCATATATTGCCAACGATACATATATCGCCAACGATACATATATTGTCGCCAAGACATATATCGCTATTGAGGCATATATCGTTATTGAGGCGTATATCGTTATTGAGGCATATATCGCTATTGAGACACATATCGTCATCACATCGTCATAAGACCATTTCGGTCCTGCTGATCAGACGGTGACAAAATAAAGAAAAACTCAAACCTATCTGTGTCTTAGTAAACCAGATAGAAGTACCTGTGTCTTCGTAAACCAGGTAATAAAGACTCAAACCTATCTGTGTCTTAGTAAACCAGATAGAGAAACAACAACGCAAAAACAATATCTCCAAAACGGCCCAGTGCCGAAAGGTCGAAACGGCCACCTCAAGCGAATGGAAACAGATTCCTCAAACGGCAACTTGCCGACTTGCCAAAATAAAGATAAGTTCAAGTTACAATTGTTTTATCTTTTTAATTTTTCTGGAGTAATATATATATAACAGAAATGGTTAAGCATTTGCAATAACTTAAAATTGCAAAATTATATATATTCCGAATAAATAATATTGTTCTTTACAAAATATGTTAAGATCGGCAATAGTCAAAAGCAGAAAAGACAAGTCTAAGCAAAAGACAGCTCTATGGTTCATCTTTTGAAGAGGATTGATACTCCTTTGCCTCAGCCTCTCTTTCCAAGGAGTCAACATATACGCCAATATTTGTGGCATCAAAGTTAATCTCCCCATAGAACTCCATATAGCTGTCGATCATGATGTCCTTTGTCTTCTGTCGCCACCAACCGATCTTACCCGGAACCTTCTCCAACTCAGCGTCCTTCTCTGCGATGCTGCTCCGAGCCGTCTCTAACTCTGCCGTTTTGGTCTCCAAATCGGCACGGACCGCTTCCAACTCGGCAGTAAGCTTGGCCACATTATTAATCAGGGCGGCTTTATCTTCGCAAAGCTTGTTAACGGAATCGCACAAGGCAGATTTATCCGATAACAGCTCCCCGATCCGATCCTGCTCTTCCCTAATCTTCGCGGAAAGGCCATCTCTTTCATTAAGACTATCAGTCAGCCTCTTGCGCGCCTCAATAACGGCCTTTTTGTCCGATTCCCGAGAGGCCACTAGAGTCTCCTTCTCTTTCTTAAGGGAAGCATTTTCAGCGGTGGATCGCTGAAGGGCCTCCCTAGACTCCTCAAGCTTCGCATCCACGACTTCTGCAGCATATCGGGAAGTGCATAGACCGCTGTACATAACGCTTTGCAGGTTGGCGAAGTGAGAGCTAAGCTCCAAACGGCGGTAGTGTTCTCTGTCGGCTTGATTGGCAAATATTTCGCCCATCAGGTGACCGGTCCGATAGTCATTGCAAGCCGGCATTTTCAAGCCAAGGGAACGGCCGCAGCTCTCTCCAAGGTTATTAAAACTGGTGACGTGAGTAACCTCCCCGTCAGGGCCTTTGCTGGAAAGATAGCCTTTGAAATCGGAAGGGGGAGGAACTGCATGATCATCCGAAATAAACGGATCATTGGGCATACGAGGACCGACAACCCAGTAAAGCACGGCAGGATCAGAACTGGAAGAATCGGCAAAAGGAGCATCCGCGGAAGTGGTTGCTTGCCCTTCCGGACGAGGAACAGACGGACCCTCACCAACAATCGGCTCAGTAGCTGCATTTGACAGATCGGCGTCAGGACTATCTAAGTCGGCACCAGTCCGATTAAGGTCAATCGGCTCAGAAGTGGGGTCAGGCCGATTAATTTGATCAGGCTGAGGAGGAACGGCAGCAGATGGAATCGGCTCAGAAGTGGGGTCAGGCCGATTAATTTGATCGGGCTGAGGAATAACGGCAGCAAATGGACCAGCTTCCTCTGAAACGGCTCCAGGCCGATCTTCCACATTTTCTGCCAAAACGGCGGCAGCCCGTTTTGCCGCAGCAGCTTTCTCCCTTTTCTCCGCAGCTCTCTTCCTCTTCAAAAGAACTCGTCTCGCCGCCTCAATAATCTGCGGATCAGGATTTTTCAAGGGGAAAGACTCAAATGTATCTCGGCCGACCTTCTTTCGTCTAAAGACTGACGGGGCCGAGAATTCCTCATCGTCAGCAGGCTGATCAACCTCTGGATTCTCAGAGCGATTCGCATTATCGGCTACTTCTTCCTCATCGGAATCGACAATACGAGAACCGACCAAGGACGGTCCTGCAGCAACGGCCGCTCGAATTGGTCGTCCTTCTCCTGCATAAAAGTCAAGTCAGAATTTTACGAAAAAGATTCGGGCAACATTCACAAAATCTGGTAAATTACCATCAAGGGCGCACTCCTCTAATGGCAGCCCCATCGCCATCTTCTGCACATGAAATCTTGTGTCGAAGGCAAGCAGGATATCGATCTGGGCTTGCAACGGACCAGAAGGTTCCTCCGGTCTTATCCACTGAAGCTCGTTTATCGCTGGATTAAACCCAGAAATCCAGAGGGGTTTGGTGGTGGAAGACAACAGGAAGAAATGGTCTTTCCATCCCTTGATGGAAGATTCATACTTGTCAAAATTCTTCAAAAAAGGTTGAAGCTCTTCATCCTTACGAGGACGGAGAGTAACCAGACTGCTTCGGGTACTCAAATGAAAGAAATATCTAAAGAGCTGGAGTGGAGGCTCTTGGATTTTTAAAAGGGAGCAGACATTAATAAAAGCATAAATTGAAGCCCAGGAATTAGGAGTAATCTGGGCTGGGTTCAAGACATGCTGCACTAACAGATTTTTCACCATGGTTTTCAGAGGAAAGTGAAAACCGTAGGTAAACATCTTGGAGTATAAAACTCTATGGTTATCAGTCAAGGAACTATTCAACCTAACGTTTGGGGGAGCTACAATGGCCTTATATTTTATCGGCAACTCAATCCCATACTTCTGCAACTCTAGATCTAACTCTTCTGCAGTCCTAAGTTTGGTAGCAGTTCTCTCAAGTTGTTCGTCAGTGGTAACAACAGGACGCTTAGGAGCCATTTTTTCAACCACAAGCAACACAAAGAAGAAGAAAAGGTTGAGAAATACCAGGTACTGCAGAAATCCTTGACGAATCAAGCCCAAACGTCGAAGAAGGAAGCGGCAGAAGCGAGAGAGAATCTGGGTTAAGAAGAATTAGGTTTCCAAGGGAGAACCACTTTTAAAAGAAACATCTCTCTAACCGTCAGCGTGCCCAATCGGTCGCTGACACGTGGCTCATCCGTTCTGAAAAGTAGCAAGTTGTCAATAAAGCTGAGCGGCGCATTTAAAGAGGAACAACCCACACGCTTCCTAAAGGATTTTTGAATTTCAAAATTCAAAAAACCTTACCAGTGAAGAGACGTTCCTCCTCAAAAGTAACAAGCAGTTATAAACACTTGGCCATTACAGCGCCACGTCACAGGTATACTTTAAGTTAAATTTGACTTTATTGCAAACTAAGTTTTTATTTGCAGGAATGAAGAAAAACTTTTCAAATACTTGGAAATAAATCAAAACGGCAACATGCCGATTGTCAGACATCAAGAGAGAAACGGCAAGCCCTTGGTAAACACTCGGGCTCGTTTGTTGTTGGGCCTCTGATAATACATAAAATTATCAGAAGGGCATAATGGACTTTGCACCTTCACAAAGTACTGTTGACCAGCCAAAACGGCATCGCGACCGTTTGACCAAGTCAACAGGAATAAGTAACCAAAGGACAAGTCTAGCCCGATTGTCTCAAATCGGGACAAGGCCGATCCATCCGCCCAAGCATGAGGAAACGGATCGGCATCGTTATATACCCTGGCCTGGTCAATGTGTCACCAAACGGCACCCAGCCGATTCTACACAACGGCAGCCTGCCGATTCCACCCCAACGGCATCGTACTGATTGGGCACAGATATTAAGCTCCCCTCACAAATATTATTTATATAATACCCCATAGTCAGTATACATTTAGTCAAGGTTGGCAGGGAGGATAACCTGCTCCCATCAATTCATCATCTGACAACTGGACAAGGGGACGACTCCATTCCCCTAAAGTAAGGTCTCCACCCCACGTTATAATGATGAACCCCTACTCCTAGACCACCTGCTGCGGAAAAAGGGGAAGGGATGTCAGAAGATCTAACCACTTTAGCCCAGCCTAAGGACTAGAGGAAGGTATATAAAGGAAGTTTCTTCTTTTACTTAAACACACACTGAAAAATACACACATTGTTCCCTACACTTAACTAGAACACTGACTTTGGCATTGGAGCTTTGAGGCCGGAAAACACTTCCGGCCCTGTGCAGGTCCCTCACGGAGCTCCAGCTACCACCCTCCAGCGTGCCACTTTACCAAAAACCCCTCACTCCGTTCAACGGATTATCAGTATGGTTTTGGCGCGACACCGTTTCGACCGTTTTTTGATCGGAAAACATGGTTGAAATATTTACTATCGGTAAATTTGCTTGTTAAGTAAGAGTGAGTTTGTTGATTCGACTATTTGTACGGGAAAAGATTACTTATTAAAACACACACATAATTTTATAATGAGCTGACCAACTGCAAATGAAAAAAATCATATTCTTATATATTTTGGAAATACCCTTGGTTGAAAAAAAGCTACTACCAAATAGAATATTGTTTAAGTAAGCTGCCAAGGATGGATACTAGGTCAACTATTATATGGTTAATTGATTTCAGTTTTCTTGGGCAGTTCATACAATGCAATCTAGTACAAGCCTAGATAGATAATATGAGAAAACGGCTCCATGTTTCACCAAAAACACTATTATAACACTAGTTTAATGCCCTTCATATACTGATTTTGTTGCCACCCTTTAATTATTTTTTTATCTAAATTGCAAAACCATTTTTTTAAAAATGGTACAGATCATAAGAACTTGAAGACATGGATTTAAACATAAATTATTCTAGTTTCACACTTTCATGTTATGTGTATGTCCCCTACGTGCTTCATAAAAGACAAGAAGCAAGAACATTTTCATTTGGACAAGAAACCATCACAGCGTGGCGCTAAAACCCAATTTTAATTTGATAGTTTCGTTGACAACAAAAATTGGAAGAACATGGTTCGTCCGTTGTTATCTGTTGAAGCAATTTAGCAAATATGAGTTCATAATTAAATTTGAAAATAACAAATTAAGTGGACGAAATGAAAGTAGCAAAATGTCTCATATGGAAACAATTATAATTGCTCAATTAAAAGCGTCGTTGAAAATCAATTTTCCTAATCCAACGATTTTGTTTTCCTTTTCTTTTGGTTTTGGGTCAGCGACTTAGCGCGGGAATTTATATGGTAACAACTAGAGGAAATAACACCACCAATTACCAATCAAAATATATAATTCTTTCCATTCTTGAAATTGAAAAAAAAGACAAAAAAGACAAACGTAATTTGAGGAGTATAAACAAGTGGAAAAAGGAAGTAAATGAAATTCAAGGGAATTTGATCATTGACCCCTACAACACCGGCGGAGGGAAATCTTCTTAAATGAGGGTATTATAGGAAACGTACCATAATTATTCTCACTAAACCGCGTAAAAGAGAGAGAGAGAGAGGAAAACAGCCGTTTGCTTGCATGTAATACAAAAAAGAAGATCAAAATCTTGAACATGATTCTAGTCACTTACCATAACAGTGACATGAAAATGAGACTATTTACACAAGCATTAACAGATGCAGAGTAGTATTATTTTAAGAAAGAGACAAGAGTCCTTAAAAAGTGGGTTGGGCTTAAAAGTAGAATCTATTTTATTTTTAATCTTTTTGTATATTAATGAAAGAATTTATTTTTCAATAATAAAATTGGAAAAAAGAAAGAAGAAAAAGCTATCCGTCTCCATCTCTTTTGTCTCTTTATGTGACCATATTGCTCTATAAAAAAGAGTCACTAGTGGGGATTGTTAAACTCCCTATCTTGATTTTCTTGATTTTTTTCCTTCTTCTTTGCTCATTTTAACATTCTTGTCAGATAAAGAAAGGAGTAAAGAGATGGAGGAGATGGGTTCTATGTGGATTTATGAACAGGTGGGTTCTTCTTTTTCTTGTTTCTGATTGATCACTAGTAGTGTAACATTAGGTCCATTTCTTCATCTGGGTCTTGCTTGTTTTTAGTATTTAAGGCTTTTTGCTTCAACTACTACTTCAATTCACTAATTGGTTTCCTTAAAGTTTTGATTTTTAATATTTGTGTTCACTTTTCCAATCACGGGTCGTTCTTGTTTTTAATCCATATAATGGCATTTGCTGTATTATTATGTGTTTGTTTTTTCCATTTTTCTTTTGGCTAGTAACATTTGCTTGGTTTGGTATAAAACCATGGGCTTATTTTATTTTTGTTGTATTTGTTTATTGTCGTGGAGAAAGTGGACTTGTGGTTTTGTTCTGGAACAGAACATGCATCAGTTGAAACTCTACCTCCTAAATTGTCCGTCTTTGATAGAAACTGGGTAGAATTTTTTTCTTGTTCTTTGCAAAAAAAATTGTGTATGGGAACCGATAGTATTGAAGATAGTCGTGTTTGGTGATTCTGTGTCGTCCAGTTATCTGCTTCAATAAATTCTTCCAAAAAGTTTGGTTTTTTTTTACTTAAATGACTTTTGATCATCATTCATGGGTCCAAGTTAAGACGACGCTGTTTCTCCTACCATTGTATTATTAGGTTTCTTCCATTGCATTTTTGGTAAATTCAATTCCTTGCAGCAACTAGATTCTGTTATCATCAACTGAACTTTATTGGTTATAATGTTGCTGATGTTTTTTTTAAAATAATGTTGCTGATGTTGGGTTTTGTTTTCTGTGTCAATTTCCCAATTCTCTCTTTCTTTGTGTTCCTTGCAATTAATGCAGTAGTTTCATTGCATTTATGTTTTAGATGGTGAAATCCTATCCTCAAGCTAACAAACTCTTTTCTGTATTGACAGAGCATTAATGATTTGAGGCAAAAGCTTCATTCTTCTACAATGGAGTTGGAGTTATTGAAAGCTGAATCAAATGAAGAAACAAGAAAGCACAACGAGGATATGGAGCAGTTGCTCAATCTTCTAAAGATTGCTTACCAAGAAAGAGATGAGGCTAAGGATCAACTGCAAAAATTACTCAACAAGGTCATGTTTTGTCAGTTTAATGAATCAGTACAGCACCCAATTTTTCCTGACAACCCTACCCCATTTGTCATTATGCCTACAAAAGCAAACTCAAGCATAACTGAATCCAACAGTCTATCTGATGCATACAATCAGCAATCACACGGCTCATCTCCATCAAATTCGTTCTTCGATGCAGTTTCTTCGCCTGATTTCTCAAGCATTAACATGGCTGATTCAAGTCAGATGGGGTTGGTGAATAAGGCCTTAGGAGTTGTCAAGATTGATCCTGCTGATGCTGTTCTTGATAACCTTATAAAAGGAAAAGCTTTACCTCTAAAGGGAAACCTTTTGCAGACTGTAATGGAGGCAGGTCCTCTTCTTCAAACACTACTTGTTGCTGGTCCACTGCCTCGGTGGCGAAACCCTCCTCCATTGCAGCCCTTTAAGATTCCACCCGTTTCGATCAATGGTTGTGATCCTACAAAGGTTACAAGTCCAAAACTTGCTGCAAATGTGCAGATTGCCTCCCAGAAACCACTGAGCTCACCATCTTATAACCATGATATGTCTCGTGGGTCCACGCAAATGTGTTCTGCCTCCATGTTAAATTTTACCAACAGCACTCCTTCTTCAGGTGTAGGCAACAGATGGCTTTTAAACTCTGCTGCTACCAATCAAATTCCGGCCGGTAAACGGCAAAGATTCTGATTAGATATAATGACACTTGCTTCTTTTTTTGTAAAATCAAAATTTCCAGTGGTTCCTTGTGTAAATGAGATGTTTTGTTTTAGAAGTTTGAAGAAATGCCATAGCTGGTTAGTAGTGAACTTTGCTTTATTTGCTTACTTTAATTATGGGATGATATATTATTGTTTGCTTTGGATCCTTCGCGGTTTTCACAAAAGTTCGTCTTTTATTTATTTTTTATTTCACATATCAATCCAATTTAAGACTTTAGGTGATAAAGCTGCTGAAACATTAATATCTGGTATTACATGCAGGAACTTAAGCTGCTATTAGCAGTGACTAAACTTCTTGTCATACAATTTTCAAATAGCCCTATTGTCCACTGTTCCTTTGTAATGGTTGATTGCTTTCTAAGCCAAGGTTCATTGCTTTCGTTCTGCCGTTAAAAATGAAGTTTGTCTCATACCACAGTAGTTTAGTGCTTGTTTTCAGGCATGGTGTTAACAGAAAAAGAACTTTAGGCAATTCTGACCTATCTGTGACATTGCATACTAGCTGAGCATTTTTCCTTTTTATAGACGAAAGTGTGATTTGAGGTCGAGACTCTATTAGTATATTTATTACTAGAAAAATAATTAATAAGCTACCTGCTCTTTAATTGGTTTATTTTATTCAATGAGATGTCAGTTTTTAAAAAAGAATATCAGCATCTATTTTCTTCTCTCTCCAAATAGGTCACTGTAATTCTATAAGAAATGTCAATTAGGATCAGATCAAGGGTTTTGTTGATTTGCTGTTTGATTTTAAGAGGGAAGGATAATACTCCAAGTTAATTAGTCATTCTAATTAACAACGGTAATAACTCATTGGTTGTTTGCTTGTAATAAAGTATCAGAAATGTCTCATGTTCGAGTCCGGATGCTAAAAGAAAATTCATACTAATTAACGGGTATCGGGATCTCTAGAGTCAAAAACATAAATCATTTTGATAGCATGCGTCAAAAATACTGATGAAGCATTGTTTTGATCAGAGCATATACCTGGCAGTTTTGTGCAATATACGCAAAAAAGGTATGCTTAAAACTTATCAACCATGTCTGTTGTCCACATCCTGCTGCATAAACTTCGTTCCCCTTCCTCCAATTGCAAAAACCAATGGCAACATTGTTACACAGGAACAACAATCAATAATATACCCGGAAACTCACCTAGCTCAGCCAATTTTTATAAGGATTTGATCTAATCCATAGTATGCCTTCTAGTCCAGTTCCAGCTCCAGCTCCTCCCCTGCCAACAGACGAACAGAACTACCAGGGATGGAATCCGTTTATATTCGTCCCAGTTGTTGTAGTTGTCACGGTCATCGCCTTCGTTAGCGCTTATCGGATTATAAAAGGAATCCTCCTCACGATCAACAGACGGGCTTTGACTAGAAACCGGAATCAGGTCAGGCGTCTAACAGACCGAAACTTTGAGGACTCTCTGATGCAGTTTCAGAGCCCTGGACTGAACTCCTTCATCATGCACTCGCTCCCCATCTCACAGTTCACTAAAACAATTGAAGAGAAGGGGTCAATCTACAACGAATGTGCAATTTGCTTGGGCGAATTTGAAGAAGGGGATTGGTTGAAACATCTACTGAATTGCACCCATGTGTTTCACATTGCTTGCATCGACACTTGGTTTCAGGCTCATTCAAGTTGCCCGCTCTGTAGATCACTCGTCTATGATCTGAGTCCTTGTGCTGGATTTTCTCCTGATATGGATACATTTCTACAGACTCTGAGCAGAGAAGAATATTACCAGGAAAGGGCAGCATATTTACAGATTCTACGGGCTGATATCTTACGACAGGTTGCGGCTAGACAAGATGAAAGACATGGAGGACTAGTTTCGCCAAACCAATTGAGTGTGGAAAACTCAGTATAGTAGATGGGAGGTCTAGATCAAACTGCAGCAGCCAGAAAAATAAGAGTAAAAACAGGATTCTTAGGTTTCATTTCTTTTCTCCTGACAAGGGGAGAATTGTTTCTTGTAAATGCGACAACGATTTTGAATTTAGATGAAATGAAACAAAAAAAGATGTCAGCAATGAAACCTCACCATCAGATCCAACCATTTAACCATTGATGATGTTTCTGGTGGTCAACGAATTGCGCATACAAAAATTTGGAATAGTTCGCAATATTCGTTAGATCTAATTACTTGAAGATGCTCGATTATATTATGATGGATAGGCAACAACTCACAATATTCAGAACTAGCAAATTGAAACTTGACGACTGCACCTCAATCCAACTAATCAAAACGATAAAGTATAACAAGAAAAGAGTACCGCAAGTTTACAATTTCAAAATAATTTTGCAACCTTCACCAGTGTCGCATCAAAACTCTCAAGTTCTAGAACAACATAACATGTAATCACTTGCAAAATGAAAGGATCTAGCTTAAATGATTCCAATCTTGTTTGCCACATCCAAGGCATCATAGTCAGGTGTCAATCTCACGTATGCCTTCTTTGTACCATCAGGCCTGTAACACATTAAACAGGTTAGGAGTGTATACATACGGCGAATAACAAACAACACGTAACTAGATCGCATGAGCCATGAGACTAAATTACACAAGAACCAGCCAAATGGGAAAACATTTGCGATAATGAGAGAACTATTTCCATACCAATAATCTTGAGAATGTTTACCAAAGAGTAAATTGCAATTTCTTTGAATTATAATTAACTTTTCCTACTTTCGAGTTCTAAGAAACACAGGCAGAAAGATGGAAAACAGGGAGTGCAGAGATGCATCTTTCCTATGTGCAAACAACAACAATAAGGCATTCGTCAAAATGGTTGAACTGGTCTTTAATAACTTAGAGTGAAATATCATACCATCAGTCAAAATGTGCAAATTATAGCTCTACTTAAAGATGGGAGATTAATGGCTTACCTGATCAAAGTGTTCACTTTCCTAGCTTGAATGTCATACATCTTCTTCACCGCAGCCTTGATCTTTTTCTTATCGGCACGAATGTCCACAATGAAAACCAAGGTGTTGTTATCTTCAATCTTCTTCATTGCTGACTCAGTGGTGAGTGGGTACTTCAAAATCTGATAATGATCGAGCTTGTTCCTTGGTGGAGCACTAAGGCGAGGATACTTGGGATTCCTTTCCTTCTTCAAAGTCCTCGGTCGGTGAAATGTGACCTTAGTTCTAATCTTCTTAGCCTTCTTAAATGTAGTACCTGACTTCACTGCTTTCGCAGCCTTCACAGCCTGTGCCTTTTGGTCACCCTTTTTTGAAACATCTGTTGTACAAACAAACAATAATGCCAAATAAATAAATAAATAAAAGGCTTAAAAAAGATGACATAAGACATCATATCATAGTGGCATCCAACAATACAGGCAGCAAGTATCAAGGACAGCTTTACCTAACAGTCGAGCTTAAAAGCCAGTGCTAAGCCAGAGAGCGCAAGACAACATAAAGATAGGTTATCTAGGCAACAAAACTTGTTGACAAGGTAAACAAAAATCATAGCAAGTCTCAAAAATATCATATATACAGTTACGCAGAACCAATCCTCAAATTATTCTCTACTCAAGCAAATAAAACTCCTAATGATTAGAACATAAAAGGACAATCTAGGTATACTGAGCATAGCAAAGCTAAGGATATGACAAAGAAACTCATTTTCACCCAAAAACAGAGGCGACCCAATTGTAGTCATTAACTATTAGTTTACACCCTAATGATCACACAACCAAAGCGAGAAAACAAGGTACAAATCATAAGAATACAACAGTAACACCTCATTTTTCTCAATGAAATACCGCAAAGTAAAGACTCTAAAACAAAACCGCAAGAACCTAAAATGTATAAACAAGCAAAGGTCCATACAAGTAAATACATCGATACTAAAAGAAAGAAACGATGTTATGAGCTAACTCATACCCTTAGGTGGTGCCATTGCTTCCGATCGAAGAAGAAGCTTCGTGTATTTCCCTTGGAACCCTAAAATCACAGGAAATTTTATCGAAAAGCGAAGTTAAATACCGAAACACTAAAATTTCAAACAAAATAAGAGTAGAGTTGCACGTTGAGGATGAAGCAAGAGACCTTTGCGATGCAGGCAGCAGAGCTGTAGCTAGGGTTTGGGTTGGCGGACGAGGATGCAGGGTTTATAAAGACGGTATTTGGAATTACAATAATATCCAGGTCTCGTCTCGTCTCGTCTCGTCTCGTCTCGTCTCTATTGATTAAAAAGAATTGGGCTCATTTCTCTGCGCTAGAGTGGGCTCTATTTAGCTTGTTGGGCTTACCAGTCACGGCCTCTAATCTGGATTCATTTTTTTTATTTTTCTTTTATAAGCACTGGATTTATTTTATTTATTGAGAATTTTTATTTAAATATTGATTCTTCTTTTAGAATTTTAAAATTAAAAATTAATCTGTATTTTCTTAACTTCTGAAATACTGCCGTGTAAATTTATTTAATCATAGCTATATTAATTGTCTTTTTAATCCCTTATATTTTTTATTTTTTTTCAATTTCAAGGACTATTTAGTATTACTGTCATCACATTCAGTGCTTACTAATCTAGACTCGAGTCGGATAAAACCCTCAAAAATGATAAAACTCTATCTCACGAGTTTAATCACGAGAATAATTTTAGCAAAAAAAAAGAGAGTGAAGATTCACAATAAAAATTGCAAACTTTTGTTTTCTTTTCTTAACTCTTCGAAATCATTTGTGTTGTAACTTGTATAGTAAAAATCGGGAAAAGACAAAAAAAAATAATCACAGGGACTTTAACCAATTAATTAAAATCTCATCATGAGCTATTCTGACGAGCCTTTGTTTCGTTTCTATCTTTCAGTCCTCCTCTGTTAATTTTTTTCCTATTTACAGTTGGATCGATGAATCTAGCCAACGAATCTTATATACCAGAGCCGTAAATATGACCCATTTTCGTCCTTCACTCAAAAACCTATTCCTGCATCTGCATAGCCCAATTCCTGAACCAAGTAGTCTAGGAGTGCTGCACCAGAATAATCATTACATCATTGTTAAGTACTCCATATAGGAAAAACCGACATTAAATTTAATTGTGTATGTAACTATGTTCAAATTGAAGTATCTAGCTATACCTTGAAGTTATTTTTTATTTATACTAAACGTAAATTACATAAAATTTCTAAAATCTTCCGTAATAGTTTTAGAACTTACAACATTTTTATAAATTATAATTTTAACCTTTCTAATAATATAATTAAAAATAATAATAAATATGATAGAATTCATGTAAATAAAAAAGAAAAAAATTTGCAAACTGAGAGATTGTATTTAAGGATCATGAATGTTTATATGTTATAGTTTTCTTTCCGTAGAGATCATTTCATAATCCAATTATCATATTGAATACTGATTACTTTAAATTTAATCATGTTAATGTTTTTTTTAGAAATAACACATTGACATTTTTTTATAAAATTGGTTAAAATTTTAATTATTATTACAATATTATAATTTACGTTACCAATAAGGTATAGAATAATGAGTTGAATTAAAACCTTATATAAACATTAACATTTTCTTTTTAAATCCACAATAATTATTTTTTAATTAACTCCTTAACATTTTTTTCAACTACCCCCGTTTCTTCCTCTTGGATTATCTTTTTGCCGACGGTTCTTTCTTATCCTTCATAAGCCCCTTTCGGCAGTTCGTGCGCTCTCTTCTGGCTGTTCAAGAAGAGGATGTTTCAGCCAAAACAAAATCTGAGAATGCATATTTTCTTGCTTCTTTCTAATTGCTATGCTAAATTAGCACAGGGCATGCGTGAGCTCGGGCATGGTGTATCAACTATCAACAACCAACAAGAAGTTAGTGCCTTAGTGGGTATGTGCAGAAACTTGGTTATGGTTGGGCGAGGGAGCCCGGACCACTCCCCATTCAACAATGGAGGATGTGTTGACTCTTATTCTGCAAGGGCTCTCAATCGGTTCAGCTCAGGTAGTATTACTTTGCCAAGATCCGGCCTGTCCTTCCGCCTTAACTCGGCACACTTGAGTGCTAGCATTGCAAACTTGCTAGCATCTTCAACCGGCCAATCGGGCACAGCTGGATCCAGCATCTCAGCAAATGTGCCCTTCTCGATGGACCGTTCAACGTGGCGAGTCAACCCCATTGGGGGTTTTGCAGTTAATATCTGCAGGAACATGATCCCAAGTGAATATATATCTGACTTTATCCCGAGCATCCCTGTTTGTTGATACTCTGGATCTATATAGCAGAAAGTCCCTGCCGTAGATGTCATCCGGTACTGTGTCACGGTATCTGCTACTGAGGGTGGGACTAACCTGGCCAGCCCAACATCACTAATTTTGCTCACAAAGTTACGATCAAGCAAGATGTTGGCGGGCTTTAGATCACGATGAACAAGTGGCTCTGGTTTGGTCTGGTGGAGAAAGAGCAGGGCAGTACCTATTTCAGCTGCAATCTTGAACCTTAGTTGCCACGAGAGCGGAGGGGTGTTCCCACGTTGGAAGAGACGGTCATCCAAACTCCCATTTGCCATGAATTCATACACTAGGCATCCATACTCGGGGCATGCTCCCAGGAGGAGAACCATATTAGGATGCCTAATGCAACTCAATACCTCAACCTAATATGGTATGGGTCATCATCAAGATTATTAGCAGCAGCAGCAGACACCAGAATCTCTCTCTCATAATAAATAAATAAATAAATACTAACAATAATACCTCTCGTTGAAACTGTGATCTTCCTTGAGCTGCATCTGGACGTAACACCTTAATTGCTACAGGGGTATGGTCCAGGATGCACCTGTACACAGGTCCGTACCCCCCTTCCCCTATCTTGAGAGATTCTGTAAAGAAATCCGTTGCAGCCTCAATCTCTTCAATTGTGTACTTCCTGTATCTTACATCCGTATTTGCCAGAGCATCAAGTGCCTTTCTCTTCTCTTCTGCTTCTTTTAGTGCTTTCTTTTCTGCCTCAAGTCTTCTTTGTGCTTCTCTCTCTGCAATCCTCTGAGCTGCTTCAGCTGCCTCCATTGCCGCTCTGGACTTGGCCTTCTCCCTCTCTACAATTGCCAATGCAGCTTCTTCAGCCATTCTTGCCTCCTCCAATCTCTGCTCTTCTTCCATTTTCCACAGCTGGAGCTCTCTTGCCTGCAATACACATAACATATCTGTGATTGTCATCTATGGTGGCAATGCATTCTTAAGGCATACAAAAGATGCAAATTTTCATGCCTTTTGTTTTGCTGAGAGTGCTTCTTTGCATGCTGTACTGTACATCTCCATTGTTTGCTTCAGCTCCAGCTTAAGCCTTCTCATTTCAGCTTCCACATCATCCTGCAACTTTTGCTTGCATTATTATATTATTATGGTGCAATCATGCAGTACAATACAATAGTAGTTGCCGTTTGCCATGTCCCTGTAGTTGCAAATTTAGGAATACAAATATATATGAAGTGAATTGTTCTTAAACAGTAAAAACTCAAAATGTTTTGCTAGCTTCACACGTCTTCTCTGTTCGCATGAGTTAATGAGGCAGACATCTGTTTGTTGTTAGAGAATGAATATGCCACTGCTATGCATTTTCATCAACCTGAATGATCAATCACAGTATCTCACCATTGTCTGCGAAGCTGATGACAACCTTTCGCATTCATGCGAGTATGATGAAAAATCAGGTGGTGAGCCGGCATCTATTGATCTCCTTCCATGCTGCAAGGGCTCAAAGCTATAGTTGCTGTCCATATCCGAGAAGTTAGACTGGCGTGGGGGTATGCGGCCAGTTTCTAGGTTATCATACAAGGATGGAAACATTCGGTCTATGCTTGGTCTACCGGAGCTGACAAAAGATATGTCACTGTCGGGCATCGAAAGTTCTGGATATGACTTCCCATTTAAGCCTCTCCTAGTGAACGGGGACCTGTGTTGGTGATGAATTTTGAATTATACTTTAGTTCTTTGAACAAAAGGATAGCTTCCTGATTGATGAGGCATAATTTCCTCCCTGTTGGAAAAAATGATGCAATTGCTAAAACACATTTACCTGAAGGATTCAGTCTCACCAGTTGATCTCTGTGGTTGCTCAAGTGGTGGCTTCTCAAAAGCTGATATGATACAGTGCATATCACCCAGTCAATAGTCAATACATGATGCAAAGGTTTTTGGAAAGGAAAGAAGGAAACAGACGTGACCTCTTATGCTGGAAGTCTGGGGAACAACAAGGGCGTCCATCGATGCGGACTTGATGCTGGCTTGATTCAAGAGTTGGTTTTGCAATGGGGAGATAGGGGCAGGACGGGAGGCAGCTCGCATGGATTGAATCTTGCCTTTGGAGATGACATAGACAGTACAGAAGTCGGGTGCCCCCTTTGATACACTACCTGGTATGTCCACTGCCTTGAATCTTATGAGAAAAAAAAATGAAAACAAGAATTAATAATGCAAATCCATGCACTAAAATGTCAAGGAATGGGCGTTCCAAAGAATTAGAATAATGCAGCATTGTATCTGCTGTTACTATTTTTCTGAGGTGAAACCATCAATTAGCAAGAAAGAAGAGAGGAGAGGAGAGGTGCATTACCTTAGAAAGCCAGACTTGGAGGTGGCGCCAAGGACTAAAAACTCGATGGCGGTCTGGGAAACATATTCGATCAATGCTTTAGTTACATCTGTGTCTTCCAGAATGATGTCTTTGCATTGAATCTGAAGTCAAAAATTGAGTTTCTTTAGAAAACGTAAAAAGAGCAAAGACAAGTTCCCATCGCATCCAATCCCAGAAGCCATAAGAAATGAGAGGTATCATACATCTTTACGCGTGCAAAAGCATCGGTAAGGAAGGAATAACTCCTTGGTGAGGCGTTCTGCATCTCTGCTCACCAACATATTATCACCATTAGCGTCAGAGATTTGGTTTAGCCCTGCACCACGGGGGCAAAAAAAGGTTATGAGTTTTGTATGTCATGAGAATGAGAATGAAATCCATTTAAGATTGATTGATTTGTTTTGGGTGGGGGTGGATAGAGGGAGTCGATAGGAGACTAATTAAATTACTTGGGGCAGGAAGGGACGGCGTGGAAGAGAAAGAATGAGTTTTGAGATTAACGTGGATGAGAAAGACTGTCTGGCCTCTGTCCAAAAGATGATCAATAGCCCATTTGAGGGCATTTTGGCTACCTTTATCCCTGTCTATTGCTACTGCCACTAAACCATTCCCTCTTTCCTTTCTATCTGCAGATGATTTTGAGCCCCACATCTCCTTTCCTCTCCTCTCCCCCAAACAATTCCAATCACACCGGTAAGTTGAAGCTTTTCAAAAGTCTACACACTCTATATGCCAAACTCTTTCCTTATCTTTACATCCATCGTCTTCATCGTCGTCTCCTTCAAAGTTTCGTTTTGTATATCATTACTTTCATTTTTGTTGTTGTTGTTGTTGCTGTTGTTCTCTTTCACAACAAAAGAGGAGCTTCTGACTCTCAGGCTGCCTAGCTGGATCCCCCAAAATTAGGTTGTGCTAAATATTGCCTTGATTGTTTCAAAGGAGCAAAGCCTAAAAATTCTCTCCACAAAAAGCTACTCTCTCACGGTCTGCCTCCTCTCTTCTACTCGAGAGCCGGAGCGGAGCCCCCATCATTGCCGGACATGAACACTGCCTATTGCCTAACCTCCCATATCCTAGTATTCCCATCCTTTCAAATAAATAAACTCTATTTCATACTCGCTACTCAACATGCAAAATCACTGCCTCTCAATCTCACATATGATCATTTAATTTCCTTCCATAACGAAACATTCAATTATTAACTGGCAATAGAATTATATATATACAAATATTACTTGATAAGATTGGTGGTAGCACATGATTAGCCACATTCACCAAACATTGCACTCAGGGCATCTCTTCAGTTACTAGGCATGCTGGATGAAGGTCATAATCACACACTTGACACGAGAACGCCCAGAACCTCCCCTGCCTTTTGCAACAATCACATATATAAGCTTTTGCCATATCCAACTTTAGCACATGTTGGTGCTTTATATCCTTCACTTGCTGAGGCAACGCTTCACCCTCCTTTCTTAGTCCTGCTTCTATCTCTGCAACCCTCGAATCTGTAAACGGGAAAGCCTTAGCACCATACAAGGACATCATCGCCTTCCCATCTGTCCTGATGGTCTTCCCATCCTGTCCAATAATAACCAAAACAGGAATCCCTCTTATGTTGAAGATCCTACAGAGATCTTGTCGAGTCCTGTCCTCGTATGGAATAGCAAGCCATGGCATGCTACTTAGGTTGACATTAAATTCTTTAAGGTCTCGATCTGAAGACACCAAAACAATCTCGAAGCATCCATCATTGGCGCTTTTCACCTCATTGTAAACATCTATAAGTTGAGCGGTGAAGGTGCGGCTAGGAGGACACCAGTATGCACCAAAGTAAAGCCCTATGGTCTTGCCAACAAGTTCAGATACCAGTATCTGCATCAGGATTTAGAAATAATTAGAAAGTGAGAGTCAAACATATGCTTGAGGGTTGGCCAGGAATTTAGAATCACCTTTTTAGCATCTCTAGATACAACATAATTCCGCCCTTCATGTCCCAATAGTTGCTCTAGTTTTCCTCCTCTGCGTTTTTCACTGTCCATGGTCCTCAATTCCTCCCGCCTGTTACTGGTGAAGGGAAATGCTTCAGCACCATAGTCCTCAATCAGTCCAATTGCATCTTCATCCACTGTCATTCCTTTGGCTACACTCAAAGGAATAAATGATGGGATGCGATCAACATGATAAATCTCCCTTAATTGCCTATGCAAGTCTGCATCAAATGGAACTGCAAGCCACGACATGGACTTGAAATGTTCTTGGAACCCTTCCTCATCCCTATCAAATGAGATGAAGACAATCTCTATCTTTTCACCATCAGCTCTTACGCTATCGTAAAGTTGCACAAGCAGTGGGGCAAATGCTTTGCATGGCCTGCACCAGTTTGCCGAGAAGAAGAGGCAAACGGTCTTCCCGTCAAATGATGAGAAGGGTACCTAATAAATAAGCCAGGATACTCAATTTTTTTAGCTTATTTCTTTTTGAATATATTCAAAACTGCAGCTAATTAAACCTCAAGCAGCAAACGAAAGAAAGGATGTGAGATTGTATTGACAGGGACTACCTTCCCTTGAGCAGAGAGAAGGAAATCAACTCCATGCGATGCTAAGATGTCTGTGAAGTCTCTGCTCCCAGTGCATCGGGATTGCTTATCGAGCCCCGCCATTGTTATCTACTGGAACAGGCAAAACAGTCGCCTCTGCCCTTCTTTTATATGTTTTTTGGTTATGAGATGGGACGGACAAATGAAGCAACAGAAGAGTGTCACTCACAATAAGCATCTAGTAAGCCTTGTAAAACAAAGAACAAAAGAATTATGCTATTCCATGGCATCAAATTCAGGCTTTGAAAAGCATAAATTCTCCTAATCTCTAGTCTTGGAAATAATTTTTCATTTCTAATTATAATGGAAGTTAAACCATGTGTCTATTCTTTGATCCTTTATGATTTTGTCTTTGGCTTGTTAAGGAAAGAAAAATGAAACATTGAGAATGATTAGCATTCCTTCAACAGGGGAAATTGTTTGTCACATTCAACTCATATCAATTCATACTTTACTTCCTACTCTCATTGGTGGTTCTTTATATGAGAAAAGTGGACGGTGTAAAGTGTAATGTGCAATAAAAAAATTCCTAAATGTATGAATTGAATCCGATACTTAGATAGTTAGATATGCATGCAGATGACATTGATATTCACTACACGTCTAACAAATGGAAATGAAGGCATTGCATTCCCGAAGTGATCCAAAGACAAGGCTTTATAGTCTTTTTTTTCTTACCAAAAAAATAAAACAAAAATATTAATAATTTTCTACCAAGGCCATTAGAAGTTGGGCTGGGATCTTGATATGGTAAGAATTACTGAGGGGCATAATAATACTTATATATACAAGTTGAGACATGAGATGGACTGATGGAGGGTAAGGTTCTAACAGACTTCCGAATAATATGGGCGGGTGATTTAGATTTAGCAGGGAACCAGGAACCAAGAACCAAGAACCAACAAAGGTATTCTGTATTCCACCAGTGGTGAAACGCCCATAATAGATAAATAAATTATTAATAGTAAAATTAATTGATTAATTAAGTAAAAGCGTAAAGCTGAAGTGTTTCTTCCTCGCCGAGAATAGAAATAGAAATGGAAATGGAGAAAGAGTACAATAGCAACGGGAATCAAGCACGGAAGAGGTAGGACGGATTGGATTAGATTTACCTTGAAATATCGACGATTACCGACCTGCTCTCCTGATATTCTTTGCTGTGTGATTTGATGTATGACGCGGAATATTAGATAGAAGATCAGCTGGAGAGGGGCTGCGCGGCGAAGCGATAAAAAAGGATAGAAAGTACTCCGGCAGCACCTCTTTTCTTTTCTTTTTGTGATTCCGCTCTAACACTGTCAGTTTCTAAGGAATGGTTCTCCATAGCCCACCAAAGCCTATCAACTTCAAATTCGGCATGAAACCTTATTCCGTCTCGAACTTATGCATTATCCATATCACTTGGGTCCCTCTTTATCATCTGTACTCGTCTCATCAAATTATCTGATCTCTATACAGTTGAATTTACCGTTTTAGTCCAAATTCTTACAATTTTTTCAAAAAAAATCAAATCCCTAATGATAAATTGTACTCCGTTTAATGATTGTCACGCAAGGTGGGCCAAAATTTATATATTCTCAAACTCTTCTTGATCTTACTATCAACACATCCTAATCAATCACCCTCCTAAACACTAACGATTTTTAGTGGATGGGCGGATGATATCAAGAAAAGTGAGAAAAAAACGAGAAAAGAAAAAGAAAAAGAAAAGGATAACATATAGGTATATTCCTTTATCAGGAAAAGGAAAATAATATCTTAAGTATATTCCTTTTTTCTTTAAATTGTTTATGACAAAAAGAGATCATGTTTTGTGGTGACATCGCATCTTAAAAAGTAAGGAGACATTGTTACAAACAATTAATTTAGAAATAGGAACTATATATTTAAGGTAAAATGTAATTTCATTATAACTCATAGCGATAATAAATCAAAATTATTCCAAATTATTGTGAATCTATGAAGTATGGAACATGCATATGATACGATAAGATACTTTGATATAATTCTTTTTAAAAATATAATACTTAATTTTTTAAAATATAAATAATATTGTAGAAATTAGAACATAAATAAAACAATTAAATTATTTCAAAAGATAAAAAGAACGGCTTATAGGGAAAAAATAAACAAAAAATTATCAAATTATTTTATTCTCGCACTTTTATTTATAAATTTACTTCACTCGTTGCTTAATGGATATTCTTAAAATTTTGTTCCAAAATATTTATCATTTTTAGATTATTAAGGTGAAAAGTGTATGTTTTTTTTAATAAAGTATTATAAATATCTTGTACTCAATTCATATAACCTTCTTTGTTTGAATTGGTAAATTAAAAAAAAAGAAAGAGGTAGTAAAGTGTTATTGCTGAGTAAGATTAAATACGGAATGAAAGCTTTCAAATTTGGAGGGAATACGGACTAGAAGGAATAATATTTTACTGTAATTACTACAGTCTACACGTCAATATTTATTTAACCTTGGACAGAAAAAGAGAAATCGGCCTCTGTTATTCTTGAAGAATAGAGATCCCCTTCGCTCCCGGTAATGGAACTGAAGTCGTCGGCGTCAAGATCAGGAGAATCTCTCTCCCTCAACTCAAGGATCTTGGCAACAGCCTCCCTCAAGTCCCATCTCCTATCCACATTCCATTCGCAGCAGCACATGCCAATCTTGAGCAACTTCAATAGCTCTCCCTCCCCGTTTTTTGTCCCCTTCATCTCCTTGTCAAAAACCTCCCCCGTCCACTCTTCCCTCACCACCGAATTCACCCAGCTTGCAAGATCTGTAGCGTTAATACTCCCGCCGCCCCCTTTTCCCTTTCCCTGCCTCTGCCTCTGACTCTGACTCTGACTCATGAGATAGTTAGCAGGGAACTTGCCGGTCAGTATCTCTAAGATTAGGATCCCAAGGCTCCACACGTCGGTCTTTCTACTAGTGATGGTGGCTCCAGTGGGGTAACGATGGTCAGATTGGATGCATTCCGGAGACTTGTAGGCCACCATCACTTCATGGGCATGCTCTCTGTCTACGATGGGAACCAAAGCATAGTCCGTCAGGAGGGGCTCCAAGGTGTGGTCTAAAAGCACATTGGAGGATTTTAGATGCCCATGGGGTAAAGTTTGGTTGGGAAATTCTTTGTAGAGGTAGTTCAATCCCTTGGCCACTCCTTTTATGATTCTTAGCCGCATCGGCCAATCTAGCCCCTTTTGTTCTGGCGCACGATTACCTGGCAGATTATCTCAATTAATAGTTAGGAATTATGATATCCAACATATATATGGAATAAGGTTTTGGAAAATGTCAATGTCTCATTGAAAACATATACTAGTATATTTTGAATATTGATGAATGATGACCTAGGTATTAGGTATTTATACGCACCGTGAAGATGGGTGGCCAAGCTGCATCCATTTTCAACAAAGTCAGAAACCAAGAGCTTCTCCTCTTTCCTATAGTAGAAAGCGACAAGAGGGAGGAGGTTAGGGTGAGACAATGCTCCCAGCCTTCTCATGTGCTCTTGAAATTCCTGCTTCCCAAGGTTATTCATGTGCTTAAACCTCTTGACGACCATGGTTGGCCCATTCGAAGAAACAAGTGCCTTATAAGATGACCCAAAGGTGCCGCTCCCCAAAACCTCTGCAGACGCCCTTAACAACTGTTGCAACTCAAATCTCTCCCTCCCATGTCTCACAAATTCCAACTTACCATACTTTTCACCGCCACCTGCTCTTGCTGTATTTGTTGTATTGACCTTATAATTATCCCCTGCTGATTGATCACCCTCCAATTCCACCCCCTTCACCAGTCCCATCCCGTGAACAGTGAATCTGTTGTTGTTCTGCACATGCTTTATTTGGGTTGTATTTTGGGCCCCGCCTCGGCCTCCAAGGATGAACACCAGTGCCAAACTGGCGCCTAGTGCGACCACAGTTCCGACCACCACACTTATTATTATTATGGTCTTCTTGTTTGAGGATTTGCAAGCTGGCAAGGGCTTCCCACATAGACCATCATTTCCTGCAATAAAATTCATTGATTAACCATGTCAATGAAAGAGTAGCTAGAAATAAATAATATATAATTGATTAATTAAGTACCTGAGAAAGATGATGAATCAATGTTGGAAAGAGCGGAGGGAATGCGGCCCTTGAGATGGTTATTTGAAACATTAAAGAGGGTGAAATTTTGAGAAAAATCAGGTAGTGTACCCTGAAATTGATTCCACTGGAGGCTCAACTTTTGTAGTTTAGGCAAAGCAACAAGGGAGGAAGGGATTAGACCTGTGAACAGATTTCGTTCCAAAGAGAGCTCCCTCAAAGAATTCATCCCACTAAAAGCATCCGCAGGGATGTCACCTGAGAAACGGTTATTGGACAGGTATAGATTCCTGATGGAACTCAGTGTTTTGACCAGAGGCAACGAACCTTCCAGGCTGTTGTTTACGAAGCTCAAGCTTCTCAACCTTGGCAACTCGGCCAGAATGTCCACACGAACTGTCCCTGTCAGCCCCATGTTCTTCAGGACCAACTTATCGATGCTTCCATCCTCGTTGCATCGCACACCTATCCAATTTGAACCGTTGCACGGGCTACTACCAACTGATCCATTCCAGGTGTAGAGCGGCGAGTTATTTTGGAGAGAATTCTTGAACCTTATCAGGATTTCACCTTCACTACTACTGGCGCCAGTCCCCAATATGATCACATGTAATTGTAAGAAGCATAAACATAGCGCCATCGCATGTGCAACCTTCACACCCATTATCAACACGGAAGATCAATCGCGAGCCACCACCACCCTACGGAATGTGGGTAACTAACAAAACCAAAGTTTAGTTTTGTATGAACACAAAGTGACCGATGTCTTGTGAATTCAACAAAAAGAGGGAATGGAATAGAGACTAGCTAGAGAGTAGTGGTGCAAATTAAATTAATGAGAGGAGTTGGGGATCGATATGATTGCCCGGATTGGGATTGACGAAGTCATGATTACAATTGTCATTAAATGTGAAAGAATTACATGACCTCCGGCTAGCTAGCTGCGCTTGATGGGAAGGCCGGCCTCTTGAATTATAATTTTTATCGCGTAAACGTCCTTCTTGCTTGGTGTTTCCTGCTAATGCATATACCGATGCTGTTCTTTGTTTTATTCCTTCATTTATTCTTTGTTTTTTTTGGCAGTTTGCATTTCCTTGTTTAAAATGCCATCCACCGTCTTAACCTGTAGTATCTTTGTAATCTGTAGAAACTATGTATACATCAAATATTAATTGGGTCACATGTTATTGTATTTCAATTATCACCGAATCATCGATACGGCCTATGAAGTATGAATCCCGAACTATATATATATATAATAAGGTTTTCATTTTTTAGTCGTGTCATTCTAAATTTTAAAAAAGTACTAATGTCTAAAATTATAATTAGACTAATATATCCTCTCCATTAAGAGTAAAATAGTAAGTTTAAAAGTTTAATCAAACCTGGAAAACATTTACTTTAAGAACGGGCCTCTTAATAGGCAGCCCATTTCTTCCATTCCTTTTAGCGGACTGGAAAAAGACCAAACAAGATTGGATCAGATTCAGGGCCAGCGGGTGGGTGGTACGTCGCATGGAGTGGACGCGCGCGCTGGGCAGAGACCTAACACACGTGGAGGGTTTGGGTTTTAGTAACTAACTAGTTGGACTTGGAAGTTGGATCCGTGATGATGTACGTGATTACTTTACTTTAGCATC
Source organism: Viola odorata (assembly GCA_963691705.1). Lineage (NCBI taxonomy): Eukaryota > Viridiplantae > Streptophyta > Magnoliopsida > Malpighiales > Violaceae > Viola > Viola odorata. Next base: position 20,793,462 of record OY829545.1, on the reverse strand, counting down.
CCTTAACCAACCAATCTCCCTTGTTCTTCCGGCACCGGCTCCGGCCACTATTAGAACATCAAAGTGTAATTGTTTTATGAGGTGGAACAACACCCGCCCCACACAAAAAAGAAAGAAGAGAATGGTCTATTTGCTGGTGCCCCCATCTCTCTCACCTCACGGGATAAAGCAAGGGTCTCCGCCAGCTGCTAGATATTGCGTAGTAATCTAATCAGTAATCACAGCAGCTGATTGACCAGTACTAGATAGAGTACAGTACATAAACTCTTGCAATTTAATCCAACAATTTGTGTGCAAACAGAGGGAAAGTAAAAGTTTAGCATGCACCAAGAGAATCACTATTGCTCCTCCTGCAGGGGCAGTAGTATTCCTAGGGCTGACTCCGAGTCCCACATCCCGAAGAAGAATGATGAAAACGTTCATGATACAGACCCTAACACTAAGACGCCCCTATTGCTTCCACATTCTCATGATGATCATAATAACACCACTTATGATTATGCAGGCCGTACACCACCACCAGCACCACCATCAAATGTGCTCCTCATGGATGATGATGAGCATGATCAGCTACGCAGCTTCAGAATAAGCCTGAAATGGTGTGCACTGGATCACTCCTCTGTTCTACCAAGATTCATATCCTATTCCACCTTCATAGTCCTCACCATCATTGTCCCAATGCTCTACTCTCTTTCCGATGTTACAATCCGGCCATATAATTCTAGCATGGATGTGGAGGACCCCAATATCTCTTTCAACAAGCTGGTGCAGATCCCAGAGTCTGCCTTGGCTTCCATAGCTTTCATCACCCTCGCCCGCTTCTTCAGGAGATACAGCCTTCGCCAGCTCTTGTTCCTGGATGGGCTTCAGGAGGATTCCATGTTCGTTAGACACGGGTACTCGCGGGAGCTTCACAAGGCTTTTCGCTCCCTTGCATCCATTCTATTCCCTTGTCTTGTGGTGGAATTTGCCCACAAGATCGTATTCTTATTCTCCACGATCAAAATAGGCTGCTGCTTCCATAATTATAATTTCATCACTACAACTACAGGAGCAGGAGCAGCAGTTAGTTGCTTCAGTCCTTTGAATTCAGGAGTCATGTTTGTTTTGGTGTTGGCATCCTGGATTTACAGGACGGGTTTGTTCTTGTTGGTGTGCATTCTGTTCAGGTTGACTTGTGCCCTCCAGATACTTAGGTTTGAAGGGCTCCATAACTTCTTCGACTTTCAGCAGGACTTGGAAGGAATAGGATCTTGTACTAACTGCAAATCGGTGGTCATCTTCAGGGAGCATCTTAGGATCAAGGAGCAGCTGTCCCTAACGAGCCACAGATACAGGTTCTTCATCATTGCCTCTCTGGTCACCATTACTATAACTCAACTCGGAGCTATGTTGCTTGTTTTGGCCTTCAAGACCGACAAGACTTTCTTCAACTCCGGGGACCTCCTGGTAATGAATTAATCAAATCAGTAGCCCACATAATAACATACATAAATGTTTCTATATTGTTTAATTTAGTAGTACAATGCATATATGCTTCTCATATATAGTTAATAATTTGAAAAACCATATGACCACCATATATATTAATGATGCAGGTATGCTCGGCGGTTCAGCTAAGTGGGTTCTTGTTGTGCTTAGTTGGAGCCGCAAGAATCACACACAGAGCTCAACGAGTAGCAGGGATAGCCAGCAAATGGAATATGATGGTCACATCTGCCCCTTCCTCGGGTGATCAGGGGAAAGGACTAATCAGCCCAGCAGCTGTATCCAAATCCAATGACTGCAGTAGTAGCTGTGCTTATTACCAAGAGTCAAGCCAGTCAGACATTCTCATCACAGTTCCCTCCCACTGCCAGGATCCATCTTCCTTCCAGACAAGACAAGCTTTAGGTGAGACCTGTAGAGAGATCCATACTCAATTTGTACGCACACGCACACACAACCGCAGGCTAAATGTTAATTCTCAACATAATTAATTTACATTTGGTGCATGCAGTGGCATATTTGCAGCACAACAGTGGAGGGATTACCCTGTTTGGATTTGCACTTGACCGGGGATTACTTCACACACTCTTTGCATTTGAGTTCTCTTTGGTTCTATGGATTCTCAGTAAAGTGGTGGTTCTCTCTTGATCCATCAATCACTTTATGCAAGAAGAAGTTGTATGCTGACATCCGTATCTTCATACAGCTTTCTTTGTAACCTTTAGTACTTATGTGAACAATAAACCTAACTTACCAAAATCTTTTGTATCATTAAAAACAACTTTTACATTCTTCATACCATCAAAATTGGCCAAACTTCATATGCCATTCATAACAAAGTATGTGCAATTTCAAGACTTCAAGTGGAGTGCAGCAAAGTGCAAAGGAACATTTTACTTATATCTACATCCTACTGTTACATAAAATAATAAAACATGTCCAAGTTTTCAATTAAAAGGAATGTGCTCAGATCAGCATAATGAGGAAACTACATCCATCCTGGACGAGAATCTAACATGTGAATCCTAACATTGCATAATGTCCATCAACAAGTCTTATTCTTGGACAAGAAAAGGAAACTGATTAACAATATTTACTATATCTCCGAGGCAAGTAATAACCTTGTCAGCTTGATGCCATAAGTCCTCAACACTCTTGAAATCAGTAGCCTCAAATGCTGATGTCCCAGGAAGCTTCCGATTGACAATAGCAAGAATCAGTTCAGCATTCACGCAAAGCTTCTCCACCATCATCATCTGCTCCTTTTCTCTGTAGATAACATTCTTGTTTTTCCGCGTCTGACTACTTATGCCCTTTTCGCCTGAAGGTTTACGAGCTCTCTCTTCTGCATGGAGTTTCTGAGGCTCTTTCTCCAAATAACTTTCTTGAGGTTCGAATTCTGTATGGATAGTCTTCATCTTTCCCATTTGGTGGCCCAGGAGTTGTTCTTCCACAAGACTTCCCTGAGGACCACCTGAATAGATTCGCGGAGGATTTTCATTTCCTAAGCCTGTGCAACGTTGCTCTTCCACAAGTCTCTCCTGAGTTTCCAGTTCTGCATTAATCATTTGTGGAGCCTCTTCCGGGCAGGATTCCTTGTGATTTTCTTCCAAGCAGGTTTTTACAGGCATTGCTCTTTGCCGCCGTCTCTTAGACCCTGATAGTAATACAATATTATTGCAACACAGGTGGAAGCATTTCCCAGCATCACCAGCATTCAAAACCAGCTTGATGATGGATTCAAAAGAAAAGGAAAAGAATGGCAGCTTAACAATCTTCTTTTTGCAGATTCATGGATAAGCCCTATATCAAGAGTATATAACAAAGAAACCGAGAACAACTGTAAAAAGGTGAGTCATTGATAGTAAGAGCACAACCAGCAGGGCCAGTGAGCCTTTTCAGCAACTCAGATTCATATTCCAATAGTTTCCAAGATGAGTAATTTCTTTCAATAGCTATGTTCATTCCACTGCAGATTAAATTATACCAAGGAAAGACTGTGGTAACTAGAGTGATATATGGAGAATCCATCAGTGGTACTCTCTATCTCAGCAGCAGCTTGCAGATAATTTGAATGCATTGATGATTGTTTTGGTCTTTAGCATTAGGCTCTTGCATAGGGTACAAGTGATGTATCTCTATACACAATGGCTTTTTGGCATCAACTATTTCAATAACAATAAAATGTGCTCGCAAAACCATAGAATGAGCTATACTTTTTCCTCATTACTGGGAAAAATAAAAACGCAAAATTACTACTCCAACCAAGCAGCTCATGCAGCTATGGTACCAAAATCATGCTAAACTATGTTACAAACAATGGAAAGTACCATTTGGAGCCAATGGGTAGCGACACTAAAGTTACTTCTAGTATTTTTTTAGAATGAGACAGAAACAAACCTAGTTTTGCAAGCACGTGAAGTAATTCGGCATCTGCTGCTGGATCTCGTTCGGTATCCGTATCAGTGTCGGTGTCCGTGTCGAGATCTGTAACAGCCTGGTGATTGCGGGCCTTCATATAGTCATCCATAGCTTGGAACATCCCCTCGTCGAAATTGAGGGGAAGTCCGAAATCTTGTCTGGTTTGAATGGGCAAGGAGCGGTAAGGAGGAGAGGAAGAGTCAGAATCCCAGAGCTTGATTTGGTTGTAGTGGAGGAGCAAAGAATTCCACTTGTTCCTGCACTGACTTAAAGGGCGGGATAAGCCCATGGCAGTGCAGTTTCGGACTATGATGTTCCACTTTTGATAGGAAGATAAAGCTTTTGGGCAATCCCCTTCAACAGCAGCTACCTCGTTAACGAAAATGAGTGCTTCTTTTGTGGTCCAATCCGGAGCTACCTGGGACCGGGTGCGGGGAACCGTGGCGCTGGATGCAGAGCCATCCCATTCCCCTTCTGTCTCTTTCTCGTCCTCCTTCTTCTTACGCTTGCTTGATTTGTTCTTGTAGTCATAGTTATTACTTGATTGTGCCGTTGCTTCCATCTTTCCAGTAAAGAATCTCAAATGGGAGGAGGACGGTGATGGGACGAGCGCCGCCTGCCTGGTATTTAGTTCTTGGTCGCCACGAATATTATCGCCACTCTGATCCGACGAATACTACGAGGTTGAGGGTTAAGTCTTGGAGGGACTGGGCTTTACCCTTTTGGGCCGTGACCAAGATGAGCTTCTCCGTGCACCGGCAGGCCCAATTCTGTGTGCACCCCCCCATGTTTGGGCCATTGATTTTTTTTTTAAAGGTGTTTGGGCCATTGATTGTACCAGCTACTCGTTGATTTCTTTTTTGTGCATTATTACTCCTTGATTTCAAAATTACAGGTGGTGTAATGTTTATATTTTCAAAAAAAAAATATTAGTATGCTTTACGAAGATATTTTCAGTATTAAAAATCCGGGTTTATCTTTGGTGTATTCAAAATCCGGTTTGCAGGTCCTTATTTCATGCCATCTTGCTCTTGCCCCCTCTTTCACCAAAAATAAAAAGGATCCATGGCCTTGCAGTTGCGGTTTTTAGCGGGTATGTATTGGTGTCCAGATGCATTGAATCCAAATGGTTAAATTTGTTTGACTAAAAGCCAACGTGCTCCTAACTTGTAACTTGTACTGTATATCCATATGGCTTTAAATGGGCGGAAAAAGACGCTACAATTAACACCGTCCAGGTTCATTGCATCTAAACACCCACTTTGAAGACTCCAATCTTATGCATGTATGTATGTATGGGCATGACACGATACATAAAAAGGAACAGGTGGCATGGACGAAGCACGCGGTTGTTAACCTGGCCTTGGTAGTTTTTTGACTTCGACCCTCCGTCACTCGAAATCAAAACCGCATCTCTTTGACCAGTTTTACCTCTACCTTTACCTATCGACGTTAAATTAAATATAAATTCAAATCGCACCTCCTCCCCAATTCTCACCTCTCCATCGCATTCGCAACCAGAGAAAGGCGCAGAGAGAAGAGAGACGACTTGTTACTAAAAGGAGTCATTCAAATCTCACAAACTCGCTCACCCTAATCAGTCTCCTCTCTCTCTGCGCGCCTCCTTCCCGGCAATCCGCAAATTTTGGCGCCGGAAACACTCCGTTTCAGACCTATCAATCCACCTCATCGCCATATTACATTCTTACGTCTTGTTCCCGTAAGAGCTCCGCTATCCCTCCTTCTCCTTTTTATCGTATTTAATGTTTTTCCTTTCTTCGTTTTTTCCCCTTAAATTCGTGGGTTGGTTGTTTATGGTCGTGAAACAATGTGAATCTCCTTTTTCTTTTTTCTTTTTTGGGTGGTGCACCAATTCCTCCTTGACTCTCCCATTCTTAAAAAGCTGTGATTGTAAGGATAGATCCCCGAGCATTGATTACATCTACACCCAATCTCATTGCAATGTTTTCCTATGGGCTTTGGCTCTAACTCTACCCCGCGTGTCGGATTAAAAGTTCGTTATCTTACCCAATCGAGGGTTTCTTCTTTCCTTATCTCTCTTCTTTGAGTATATATTCGTCACTTTTATTTATGCATTCAATGGTGGTATGGTAGCCCCTGCATCATAAAACTTGCACTCTTTCTGTATTACTAATCGCCAGTATGAAAAATTGCAATTTTGAACTATACCAATGGCAATGACATCAATTTTTGTAATTTCCATAAGAATGGTTAATTTCCTGTCTTAAGTGCATATCTGTTCTGTATTTATTGCTGTTAGGAAATTGTAATTTTCATGCTTGTTAGAGCAGCAATGACAAAGGCAGCAATTTTTTCACCATCCCATCCACTGAAGGGGTCATTTGGCTTGCTTTTCCTTTTCACATCTTACTTATAGTTGAGTGGAATATGAACAGAATTAGGTTGCTAATCAAACTTCATCCCTCAGGTACTATAGCAATATGGTGTTCTGGGTTTTTGGCTATGGTTCATTGGTTTGGAACCCAGGATTTGAATTTGACGACAAAATAGTTGGCTTCATCAAGGATTACAGGCGTGTTTTTGATCTTGGTATGCTTTCACGTTAACATTTATAAAATTGATTTATTTTCATGGTGTTTCATCCATGGTTCTATGATTGATGACTTTGACTTCTCACACCTCTTAATGTATCCTGTATGGCAGCTTGCATTGATCATAGAGGCACCCCTGAACACCCCGCAAGAACTTGTACTTTAGAAAATGTTGAAGGCGCAGTTTGCGTATGTTATTAGCAACTTTCTTGCAATTTACTTTCTCTTGGTATATTGCACCCTAATTCCTCTGCTGTTCTACTGTTTCTGACTCCTGTTTTCCAATCCTTCTTATAGTGGGGAGCTGCCTATTGTATTCGAGGAGGCCCTGAAAAGGAAAGATTGGCAATGGAGGTTTGTCCTGATACTATATTGCTGTCTACCTTCCTCTTCCTTAAGATTTTTTTTGAAAAAAAGATTAATAGTGTTGCATCGAGCTCATTAACACTTCACTCAAAGGCAAATTATATTCCTTCCTTTGCAGTATTTGGAGAGAAGAGAATGTGAGTATGATAAGAAGACCCTTGTAGACTTTTATAAGGTGAGATGGTAGCTTGAGTCTATTTTACTGTTGAATCTGTAATTGTATTCTTTGATTCTTATGTTTCCTTTTCCTTTTCTGGTTTAGTTTACTAATTTCTTTCCTAACCAATGTATGCTTCTAGGAAGGGAATCCTTCAAAGCCTGCCTTGACTGGTGTTATAGTGTAAGTTTCCCATTTATCATTTATTTGCAAAAGGCAGCTGAATTACCTATAAACCTGGTTGGTTTTGTGCGCGATTTCCTCAAGTTCTACGTGACGTGCAGTTTCACATCCACTCCGGACAAAGTATCGAACAAGTACTACCTGGGGCCAGCTCCATTGGAGGACATGGCTAGGTAAATTGAATTGTTTAATGTGATCTTCAATTCATAATGCTATTATTTATTTTTGATCTTGATGCTATTATTTGGACTTACCCTTCTGCACTCAGGCAAATTGCTACTGCTTTTGGACCATGTGGGAACAATAGAGATTACCTTTTCCTGCTAGAGAAGGCCATGCATGATATTGGTACAATATCTTCCCTTGCATAAACTATGCATCAATTTTAAATCATAATTTCGCTTCTGATCTTATCCCTCGTCCCAATATTTTTGAGTGCTGAATTGTTAATGTTGTCAATGGGTATCAGGTCATGAGGATGACATGGTTATAGAGCTAGCAAATGAAGTAAGAAAAGTATTGGGGATTATGGAAGACAGCTTTTCTATGGTAAAGAAAGTGGTTGTGGCATCCCACAGTGCTATGCAATCCCATATTCCTGCCCTGCAACTGTGTCCACTTCCAGAAGCTGTTGCAATGGACTCTTAATATGAAAACAAGTAATTGAAGGAAGCTACCTAAATTAGAGCTCAACTAATCGGATGACACACTTGAATCTTTGTCATTCCTTCTCGTTCCCCGCCGTAGAATTAGTTAGTTTGTAGCACCGGTTTTGAAGTAGTCAGACTAAGCTAGGTGACATACATTGCCCACTTCTTTAACCATTGTCCTCTGTACTGGCAGAGTTTGGCTTGTAATCGACTAACAAGTATTTTATGTGAAAAATAAAGATCCCTTTGGAAAATATTATGTTTCAGTTTCAGTCGTGGTGGGAAATAGTCAGCTCCATGTTTGATGAGGCTGCCAATTTTGAGGGTTTACAATTTGTTATCTATATTTTGTGGGGTATCTGGAAATCTCGCAAGGCGTTCAATGATGTAACTCCGGATCCCATTCGCGCTATGCATTTTTTGGCTTAAGCGGTTGGGGAAGCTAACCTTTTGTCCTCTCAGTTTATCCCCGGCAGACCTGAGTGTGAGGCTCAGTTTATGTCCAACTGCTGGACTCCTCTTTCCCTAGGTAATTGGAAGATAAACTGTGATCTCGGTATAGTGTGTAGAGATAGTTTGGGGATGTTGTTATGGCTGGTCATATGCGTGTTGCCTGCCGATCTCCTCTTGTTGCAGAGTCTTTGGCTCTTCTAAATGCAACTGCGCTAGCTAAACGCTGGCCTTCGAGGGTAAGCGCCATTGAGGGTGACTGCAAGAATCTTATGGATTTATTTGAGAAAGATCCGCAATTTATCTCTTGGGAAATTAACTCTGTAGTTGCAAACATTAAGCTGAACTTGTCCATATCTGTAGAGAAGAGTGAGGGCAGGTCTAGAGATCTAAATCGCAACTTGAGACCCATTGTTCTTTTTCTTAAACATAAAACCCTTGAATTTTTAATCAACCAATTAAATTCCAAATCTAACGAATGACAGACCTCGATAACAACACCATTATGTACGCTTAAGCGTAAAATTAAATCATGAAATAAGAATATCAAAGCTAACTTAGGAGTTAGGAATGATGGAATTGAGAAAATTATACATAAATCAAAAATATTGTTTATTTTATTGCAATCCAAACTTGTTCATAACAGAACTTTCATTGCTTCTAGTGAGAGGGAAAAAATAGATGGGAAGAGTTCTTTGCATAATAACCTGACAAATGTTAGGAAAAAAACATGGGCTTTTATCATCTTTTGATTTGTAATGTTTTATTTGGATGGAATTGAAAAGTAAGCTATTAACTATTAAGAATGTATTATTTATAAATTTGATGAAAAACGTATATAAATCATCTATTACACTACTAATTAGTCATTATTCTATCATATTTATTATTCTAAATAATATGCAAACAAAATATTAAGAAAATGAAGAACATTCTGAAAAAAATTGGCGTAGCATCTCTAAAATAGTTCCGAGTAGACCTACTTATTAAATATGCCAGACCTCAAGCCTAAAATTTTAAAGATCTTGTAAAGCCCATATGGGTCGGGCCTGGACGAACTACACGAGTTAATTTTTTCAAAATCCAGATCCGACCCTCTAAGCTTAAGAAGCTTCTTGCGAACCTAACAAGTTTGTTAGGAGGGTTAATAGGTATCGTGATGGGCTTGGGCCTATTGTTGTTGAAAAAGACTTGAGAAAGAAAAAGAAAAAGAGAAATGGGCTTTCATCATTGTAGTTGTCTAGAGTAAACGATATACAAAAAAATAAAATAAAATAAAAATTTGTTGGGGAAGTCAGAAAAAAAACTTCTTGGGGAAGTCAGTATTAACGGAATCAAAATAAAAACCCCTGCCCCCGCTTAAACCAGACCTATAATCTCCTCTTCTGTGTTCTAAAAGAGAAAGCAAACAATGGATCTGAACGCTCCCCACTCCATGGGCACTACTATCATCGGAGTTACTTACGAGGGCGGTGTTGTCCTCGGTGCCGACTCCCGAACCAGCACCGGTAATTTTTCTTTTCCATCTGTACTTCTTCTCCGAATAACCTAAACTTGGATTTATCATTAATCGAATTGTTTGTGATGCATCAGCTAAGATTAGCTTAGCCAATAGTTTTAAGTCCATAGTTACTCCTATTTGTAGTAGATGGTGACTTGCTGGAATCTTGTTTACTCTCTGATTTTTGGGGAATTTTGCACAGTTTCGCAAGTAGATAGTTTTGTTTGAAACTTTATAGAGGCTTTCAATTCTTAGGTTGATCAATGAAAACTAAATTCATTCTTCAAAGAAACTAAAAACTTGGATTTGACCTGTTAATCAATAATCATTCCTTGTGGTGGTGGTAGGGGTCTACGTCGCTAACCGAGCAAGTGACAAAATTACGCAGCTCACGGACAACGTTTACGTTTGTCGTTCTGGATCGGTATTTTCTCTAGTTTTCATTGCTTCTCCAGTTTCTCGGTTTCTTCTCTTCTCTTCTCAGGGTTCCATCCAAATGTGTTTCTATGGGCTTTGTTTCGCAGGCCGCAGATTCCCAGATTGTATCTGATTATGTCCGTCACTTCCTTCATCAGCACACGTGAGTCTTATATTTTTTCCCTAATTCTTCAATCATACTATGAATCTGCTTTACACTACTCCCGTTTTTTCACCTTTAATATACAGAATACAACTAGGGCAGCCTGCAACTGTCAAAGTTGCTGCAAACCTTGTCAGGCTTCTCTCTTATAACAATAAGGTATGAGTTCTAGTGGCTTTGCAGAATATCGTGAATGCTTTCTTCATAATGATGCTGTGTGTATCTTATGTTTGTCCCTTGGGACTTCTCAGAAAATGCTGCAAACCGGAATGATTGTTGGTGGCTGGGACAAGTATGAAGGTGGAAAAATATATGGAGTTCCTCTTGGTGGAACTATTATTGATCAGCCATTTTCTATTGGAGGTACCAATTTCTATTGGATGGTGCTGCCATAATTTTATTTCTCATATTTGCTATTTGTAATGATTCTTGCTTAAATTTGCATCACTTGGCATGTAATTTTCTACCAAGGCATTCACAGTAATTTGGAGCCAACATTCACAGAGTTATCATTTTGCCAAATATCTTGCACATTAGATAGGCACCAAATAGATTTAGAAATTCATCACTGATAGTGCTTTTCTGAGTTCTTAGCCTAAACCTTGATGAGCCAGCAGACCGTACGGGATATAGTTAGTAAAGAGGAGATAGATCATCAATCAAGGACATTTGGTTGGCTTCATCACTAACTTGATACCAATGCCATGCCCTAACTTTGATCCACTTATCTGATCATTCATTAGGGAAGATGACCAGTTCTTTTTTTTTTCAAAAATGATGTCCAAACATTTGAACTCAAGCACACTCATAGATTTTGTTATATTCTTATACTAGCAAGGGTTGATGGAAAGTGGTCTTGGTTGGTGGTGTTGCCTCGGAACATTATTCATTGGAGTGACCTGAGTTATCTGTTGCTTCTTGTTCTGGAGGAAGCATGGCTTGAATCTGGACCTAAGTCCTACTCCCAACCCAATGATCATATTAAGTTTATCTTCCATTCCAAAAAAACATTCTGGAAAAATCTCATTATGTTAATATTATTGATGCCCCCCAAGGTTTTAAGAACATTATTATAGGTGCAAGAACGGTTTACATGATGTTGACAGTTTGCATGATGTTGAATTTCGCAGGATCCGGCTCTACTTACTTGTATGGATTCTTTGACCAAGTGTGGAGAGAAGGAATGAGCAAAGATGAAGCAGAGGTATGAGGGATTGATATATTTAAACTGATCAATCACTTATTACTTTGTTATTGGGTTTTGCATGAATTATGCTGAATATTTGGTGGGGGTTGACCCCTATGTCACCTGTGTTTCCCTTTTCATATTGCAACTGGGATTAAGTTTTGACAGGGAAATAAAATATTGTAATTTGACTTGAGTTGGTCCTTATTTTCTTAGGTTGTAGTGTAGTTGTTGAGTTTATTGTTTGATTTATCCCCTGGAAGCTTGTTGTATTAACTGGGAAAGGATTTTTTTTTTTTGTAATTTTTCGTCACAACTTGTGCTCAGGCTTTTTTTGGTGGTGACATTTTGCATTTTGGCAATTCCTTGCAGCAACTGGTGGTTAAAGCAGTTTCTCTTGCTATGGCAAGAGATGGTGCTAGCGGCGGAGTTGTTCGCACTGTCATTGTAAGATTTGTGGTATACTTGTGAGATAGGTATTCATAGCACGAATGTTTCTCTTGTATGAAATAACTCAAACTGCTTTTTTCGTTTTTTTCCTCCAGATTAACTCTGAAGGGGTGACAAGGAATTTTTATCCTGGTGAATCTCTTCCACTTTGGCATGAAGAGTTGGAGCCCCAGAATTCTTTGCTGGACATGCTAAATGCAACTGGTCCTGAGCCAATGAACATATAATGGATTGAGCTTAGGTGCTCTTCTATGTATGTTGAAGTGTTTTGGTCCCCTGGTGACCAATTTCAGAAACTGGATATTTACCATCTTGCAAAACTGTATGTTCTTTGCTAAATTCTGATGACCAAGGATATTGGAAGTTGTTTTTCTGAAAGAAATGATGTTTAAGGGACTGAGTCTTGCTTCTTCTTTTTTTCCATTCATTTTATTTGCTTACCTGTTAGATCCTCTTATGGTTATAGTCTGACGTGCGTAAGGTTGATGAATGAATTTGCCGGCTGCTAGAACTCTCGTTCAAGGGTGAAACTGTAGTTTTATGATGGATTGTTGTGGTTGGTTGTTGCAACATTAGGTGAAGTTAGAGTTTGAACTTGATTATTGTGTTTCTTTTTCCTTCCTTGCGGAACCAAATGCTGCAATGGCTGTGCACTAGTGCCTCGTTATTATTAGGGAAAACCCCTGAACTTAAGTCGAAACAAACTCCTCCCCTGGAGGTCCCTAAACTAAAGGTCAATAAAATTCAGGCCCCTACCGTCAGTCAAACTAACTTTCCGTTAGTTTTGATTGTCTATGGCCAGTTTCTTGCAACCGGCTACGAATATTAAAAAAAAATTTGAAAAATTAAGTATAAAAGGCAAAATTCATTTTACATTCATTTTACATCTTTCTCCAAAATTTCATTCAATTTTAAACGTTTGAATTATTTGTAACCCTAGAAATTTTTCCCTCAAAATCACTCACATCTTAATTTAGTCAAAATCGCTCCTCCATCTTCATGTCTTCCATGTCTTCTTCAAGCTATCGGACATTAACGACGTTTGCGACTACTGGTACTGGTAACGTCGAGGCATTGAACCTACGATACAAGAACATAAATTGCAAGTGTGGGGTAAGAGCTGTGATTCAGGTTTCGGAATCGACGTCTAACCCATGTAGGTTGTATTATAAGTGTGGGTATGGTGAGTGTGGGTTCTGGGCTAGGTGCAATGCGCAAGGATCTGCCCTGCGGGATGAAATGAACGATTGGGGTCATCTTAAGGAAGAAATTATCGAAGCTATGAGGGTAGAAAGCGATCTTATTTGCAGACAATTGAAGGAGGTGGTTGTTGCTGCCACATCTGGCAAAGCAGAAGAACCGGCGAAAGGATATAAATTTTCATCTAATGTCCTATGTCTTTTTGTTCTCGCCGTTCTTCTCCTAGTTTTCTATGGTTGTTATTGTAATTTGTAGGATTTTAATCCGGTTTGCAACTTCTAGGGTTCTAAGTTTTTTCATAATTTCTAGGGTTTTTAGTTAGACTATGTAGTTTAGGGTTTGATGTTTGGTTTGTACATTGAATGGATTGGAATCGACTTTAATTAAAGTTTAGGGTTTTCGTTAATTGTGCGAATTGTTTCTTTTATTGTTTGTATTTTTTGGTAATTATTAGGTAGCAGTTATCATTACCTATAGACGCATGGATAGGTAGCAGGCTTGGAAAACCAAACGGTGTCACAGCAACGGGTGGGAAACGAGCATTCTGCAACTCCCCAGGCGTCGGTTGAATGCCAAAGGACACCAGTCCCTCCTATAAATTGCCTGTATTACTCCTCATTCTCCATCACTTTAATTTGGTTATTTCTGACTTGTTTTCTCCATCACTTTCATTTGTTTTTTTCTAGCTCTCTCATCTCTTCAAAATGATGAACATGGCGCTGAAGGATAAGTTTGTTGAGGAGTCTCTTACGGCCATCAATAACTCCGGTGAGGCAGGGACCATCTGTCACTTCAAGAAGCGGCACGTTGAAGAAGACCTGAAGCGCTTAAGGAACCATCACCTTTTTTACTTGTAGGAGCAGGCAATGATGCAGAATTGGTTCTCCACTAAGGCAATTAGGGAGTATATGGAGCACATTGGCAAAGTCCTGGGGAGCATCATGGTCGCCATCACGCTGCTGGAACAGTGGCTGAGCATAGCGGATATGGAGATATCGGTGGCGCAGAAGGCGCTCGATGCTTGTGATGCCTACCATGGGGATGTGAAGGATATGCCTGAGAGGAAGAGGAAGAGAGAGAAGTCTCATGATGATGAAGAGGGTCAGGTCTCTGCCAAGTTTGATTAAGATTTATGTTTATGTTTGTTTTGTGTTGCCCAGGATGGGCTGGAATGCTGTAACTGTCTTGAACAGTGGCTTTTTTATATTTGTGTTTATTATGTTTGTGCTTATTATGTTTGTGGTTAAACAATGGTTGTTTGTTGTCATTTGAATGAAGGTTGGTTTGCTACTGCCAATTTGGTGTTTGTCATTTTTTCTCTTAGTTTAATTGTTGTTGCTTTAATGAACTTCACAATTGCAGGAAATGAACCATAATGCCTAAAATGGTTTTGTCTTGTCATTGTAATGAACTTCACAATAATGCCAAAAATTGAAGCAAATTCTTGCAGTATAAGTTCCAGATAAAACACCAGTAAAGCATAAAATAGTTGAAAATAAGCCAAATAGTTGCAGCAAAATTCCCAGATATGCATAAAAGCCAATAATACGTAGAAATGAACCAAATACTTGCACCATAATTTCCAAACTCTACACCAAAAGGCCTAAAATACATTGAAATGGATAAAATATGCATCAGAAGCCTAAAATAGTACCTAAATCAGTAGCATTACACATAATATACCTAAATCAGTAGCAATACACATATTACCACAATCAGTAGCATTACCCACAATATACCTAAATCAGTAGCATTACACATAGCACCTAAATTAGTAGCAATAAGATTACACAAATTGTTCCACAACAATTGCATCAAGGTATCCACTTCCTTGTAGGAATGTGATTCTGTGGCAAAGGATTTGATGTAGTCCGTTGCTGAATTGATTCTGGTGCACTTGATCTTGTTACTGGCCTTGGAGGGAGGAAATTGTCAGTGAGTCATGTTGGTCTCCATATCTTCTTCTTAGTCGTTTTCCTAGTAGGCTGACCAACATTGCTACCAGCTTGTAATGGGGAAGGGATGATCAATGGAGTCCTTGTTATTGTTGGAGTAACCGTAGAGGTAGGCATACTTGCAGTTGCAGTTGCAGATCCTTGTGCACTTGCACTTGCGTGAGCACTTGCACTTGCACTTGTGTGACCAGTAGCAATTGCACCTCCACTTGAACTTGCCCTTGCCCTTGCAGATCCACTTGAACTTTCCCTTGCCCTTGCCCTTGACCTAGTAGTCATTGGAGTACTTGTGACATTTACACTGACATCTGCACTTGCATAACCTTCATTTTCCTATAACAAAGATAAGGAAAAAATTTCAATGACAGTACACATATTTCACTGTTAGCAAAATCACTCACATCTTAATTACCTCAAGTCCAGGATCAGGTTCATTGGGAGTTGGTGCATGTTTAGTGTCACCATCATTAGCATGTGCATTGGGAGTTGGTGCATCATTGGGGCCTGCAGATGGTTGTTGTCTTCTTCTCTTCCTTAATGGTGGTATGTCAGCCCTCATTGGAAGAGGACAAGTCCTTGTATTTTGACCTCTTCCTTTGCAATTTCTACAAGTCATTACAACCTCATTCCTTCTAAGTCTGTTTGGGTTAGGGGGTCCAGCTTCTCCTGCTTCTCTCCTTCTCTTAGTCCTTGGTCTTCCACTCTGTGCCATAAGTTGAGGAGGTTGAATTTCATAATACCCTTCCACTACTGGCCATTCACTTTTTTCTGGGACAGGAAGAATGCCATCACAGTAAGAGGAAAGGAATACACTCTTTCGATAGGCAACATGTACAAAGTCATGGGAATTTTTCCTCTGGAATAAATAAGCTGCAGTTGCATGCCTACAAGGCAGTCCAGTTCAGTCCCACTTTCTGCAAGTGCAAGTCTTTATCTGCAGGTCACACGTGCCTCTTTCACCATTAATATGCTCAACATCAAACTTTTGCATCCGGGAGTGAGGATACACTATGTATGACTGGCTATCTTGGATACACTTTTCTAGCCTGTTGAACCATTTAGGACATATTGTTCCCGCATACAATTGCATCCCCTGATACTTAATGTAGAACCTCTTCATGAGTAACCTTCGAATAACCTCCAGACAAGTTAATATTGGTTTTTTCCTTGCAATTTTGCTACATTGAAAAAAATCTGTTAACTTGGTTTAGAATGTAAAGTTGAATACAGTGATTAACATGGCATATTACCTTATGTAAGAATTGAAACTCTCACAGAGATTATTGAGAAGAAGATCACGCATCACCCAACTATTAAACGCATGTCGTGACCATCTTTGAGGATGTATTCTCTTCAGCCAATCATGTGCGGCTGCATTCTCGGCCTTGATCCGCTCCAAATGAATCTTAAACTTTGCCTCTGTGTATGCTCTTGTTGCATCCCACAACTGGTCTTTCATGAACTTGCCCCCACCAAACTGTCCTTTGGTCCCCAATTCTTCCAAGTCCCCAATGTCCTCTTGTAATCTCTCCAAAAATTACAACCAGTTCTCCTTGTTTTCAGAGTCCACAACAGCCCAAGCTATAGGAAATATGTTACCATTGGCATCCTTTCCAATTGCTGACAATAGGTGTCCCTTATATGTCCCTTTTAAATGACACCCATCAATGCCAATAAACGACCTACAACCTTTCAAAAAGCCACGCTTGCAAGCTGCTAGACACATGTACAACCGTTGGAAAAAGCCATCTGGAGCAGTAATCTTCACTGTGCTACCAGGATTAGACTTCCTGACGGCCTCAGCATAGTTCCACAACAACTTATACTGTTCACCATGCTCTCCCTCAATAATAGCTTGTGCTATTTTCTTTGCCCTAACAAGCTTGTAGTATGAAACTGATAGGAACTTCTCCCTTCTGATCCTATTCCCAAGGATCTCCAAATCAGTGTCCAATTGTCCCTGAAATCAGCCAAATACGCATGGGCTACCCATCTGCTAGTCGCTCTGCGGTGTTCAACATCCTTCCCACAGTAATGAATCCTGCTGAACATTTTAATCTGAAAGCAAGACCTATCTGCTAATGGTGAAACATGTATTCTCCATTGATATGATCCGGCCTAGTGTAAGTAAGCCGAATGATATATGGAGCTTGAGGAGGATCTAGCCGATGGAGTTAACAACAAGGTTCGAATAAAAGAGCGGAAGATTTACACACAAGACACGGATTTTGGCAGCGGACAAAGACTAGAAAGGGAAGAAACAATGTTACCCGGAATGATGATTGTTGCTAGATGGAGGAATTGGAATTAAGGAACAAATGCATCACTTGTAGAAGCTCAAACCAATAACAGCAAGCAAACTTCAGTAGATTCAAGTCACCAAAAAGTAGTAGTTCGATTACAAGATAATTCCCGGAGGAAGATTGGGAGGAGTGTTCTCTACTCAAGCAATCTTTCTCCAAGAACAAGTGTTGAGTTTAGGGACCTAGGTGATAGATTAAGGAGTGCTCTCAACTTACAAAATATCACTCAAAGTCTAAAACTGACTAAGAAAATGAAACAAAGAGCTATTTATACAAGTAGGCAAAAGTGGGCTTGGAAGCCCAAAATTCGGCACCAGAAGAGACGCTGACGTGATTCACGTTAAGGGCTAAACGTGAATCACGTTAGGCAAAAATGCCTAACCGTGATCACGGTAAGGATTCCACAAAACTCAAATAACATCCGAAGGTAGCGTGATTCACGGTTAGGACGAACCGTGATCACGTTACCCAAAACTGTCCTGGCGTGATTCACGGTTAGGACAAACCGTGATCACGGTAAGGACTCTTCTTTGGTTCGATGGAAAATCACATAGGCCGGCTTTTCCTTGACTTGGGTGGGTCCTTTCTCTCTCATTTTGCCTTCCAACCATAAGGACAAACCTCTTGCCTTGCTTCGTGTGATCGGACATTGAGGGTACACATCTTGAGTGTCGATAAGGGTGTTGGGAGGGTCCGGGATCATATCAACTCCTTCCCCTTCGAAAGGATTCGTCCTCGAATCCATTTCTTGAGGGTCTTCTTCATCTTCGGGGTAGAAAGACAGATCATTAACATTGAAGGTACGGCTGATTCCCCCATATTCCCTTGGAAGATCTAGGACATAGGCGTTGGCGTCAATGCGACGGATAATTTGAAAAGGCCCTCTCCTCTTGGACTTAGCTTGCTTTGGCGTTCACGTGGAAATCGGTCCTTGCTCCAGTGAAGCCACACCCATTGACCCTGTTCAAAGGAAGTAGGGACCTTGCCCTTATTGCGCTTGGCCACTGCTTTTTCGTTCATACTCTCAATATTTTTGCGGACTTGCTCATGGAGTTTCTTAACAGTTGTAGCCTTAGAACTACCATCTACACACTTAAGAGAACTCAAAGGCAAAGGTGAGAGATCAAGAGGGGTCAGGGGTTTGAACCCGTAAACCACCTCAAAAGGAGAAAACCCGATGGATGTATGATAAGCATTATTGTAGGCAAATTCAGCAAATGAAATGCAATCCTCCCATTTCACTCCATGTTTAGCAATCATTATACGAAGTAATGAGCCTAAAGTTCTATTCACCACCTCCTTTTGGCCATCCGTTTGAGGGTGACACGTGGTGGAGAAGAGAAGTTTAGTCCCCAACTTCGCCCAAAGAGTTCGCCAAAAATGACTCAAAAACTTGGTGTCCCTATCACTCACAATACTCTTAGGCATTCCATGTATTCTTACCACATGTTGGAAAAATAAAGAGGCAATATGTGGAGCATCATGAGTTTTCGAACATGGTATAAAATGCGCCATTTTGGAAAATCGATCCACCACAACAAAGATAGAATCATGGCCATTCCTAGACTTAGGCAAACCTAAAACAAAATCCATAGATAAATCTACCCATGGGTGTTGTGCAACAGGTAGAGGCATATAGATAGCATGATGTTTAGATTTGGATTTGGCAAGTTTACAAGCAATGCACCGATTCACAATGTTAGCCACATCTACTTTCATTCGCGGCCAATAGAAATGAGACTTTAAAGCATGCAACGTTTTGGTGATGCCAAAGTGACCACTTAAAGCTCCTCCATGAGCTTCCAACACAAGTAGTTCTCTAACATTAGAACGGGGCACACACAATTTATCATACTTGAACAAATAATTATCATGCCTAAAGAAATGCGTATGTGATCCATGTGCACATGCTGCATATATGTCACAAAAATCCTCATCATTCTCATACAATTCAATTAAATGTGAAAACCCAAATAGTTGTGCATCAAGAGAGTTCAAGAGAGCGTACCTTCGCGAGAGGGCGTCGGCCACCACGTTCTCCTTGCCTTGCTTGTACTTGATGGTGTAGGGAAATGCCTCAATGAATTCCATCCATTTGGCGTGGCGTTTGTTCAACTTGGCTTGGCCTTGAAGGAACTTCAAACTTAAGTGGTCGGTGTGGATGACAAACTGATTTGGCAGCAAGTAATGTTCCCACACCATGAGTGTTCTTACTAAGGCATATAACTCCCTATCATACGTGGAGTAGTTGAGCTGGGCACCGCTGAGTTTCTCACTAAAGTATGCAATGGGTCGTCCCTCTTGAGTTAGGACAGCTCCTATGCCTATGCCACTTGCATCACACTCTAACTCGAAAGCCTTGTTAAAGTTGGGTAAGGCTAACACCGGAGATTGCATAAGTCTCTCCTTGAGTTCCTTGAAAGTTGCCTCTTGTCGACTTCCCCACTCAAAAGTTACATGTTTCTTAGTGAGCTCATTGAGGGGAGCAGCTATGGTTGAGAAGTTTGGTACAAATCGACGATAAAAACTCGCGAGACCATGGAAGGATCTCACTTCGCTAGCACTCTTAGGATTAGGCCACTCTCTAATGGCCTTCACCTTTTCCTCATCAACCTATACGCCATCTATACTCACAACAAAGCCAAGAAAATGTACTCTATCCAAGCACAATTCACACTTAGAAAGTTTAGCGTATAATTGATGTGCACGCAAAGTGTCAAGTATGGTGCGCAAGTGACTCACATGTTGTTCAAGAGAAGGACTATAAACAAGAATATCATCAAAATACACAACAACATATTTTCCTATGAATTCTCGCAACACATAATTCATCAATCTCATGAAAGTGCTAGGGGCATTGGACAACCCAAAAGGCATTACCATCCATTCATACAAACCGTGTTTGGTTTTGAAGGCTGTCTTCCACTCGTCGTCCTCATGCATTCGGATTTGGTGGTAGCCACTCATGAGATCAATCTTAGAATAGACCGTGCTCCCGCTTAATTCATCAAGCATGTCGTCGAGTCGGGGTATGGGATGCCGATACCTCACAGTGATCTTGTTGACGGCTTGACAATCCACACACATCCTCCATGTCCCATCTTTCTTTGGTACAAGTAGAACGGGTACAGCGCAAAGGGACATACTCTCTCTAATGAAGCCTTTGCTTAACAACTCCTCGACTTGCTTTTGGAGCTCTTTCGTTTCTTCGGGGTTGCATCGATAGGCTGGTCTATTGGGTATGGCAGCTCCGGGTACAAGGTCTATCTTGTGTTCTATACCGCGGATTGGAGGAAGGCCACTAGGCATCTCGGATGGAAACACATCATCAAATTCCTGCAAAAGTGAGACAATTGGACTTGGTAGAGAAGAAATGGTGTTAGTGGCAGCATTCAAACAATGTGGCTTGTACCGAAGCACAAGGCACACGTTGTGAATGACAAGGGCTCGCCTCACATCCTTACCCCTCGCTACCACACTCAAGTGTTTTGGCTCACTCTCTCTACCATGCTTGTTTTTTTCATGGCATGTTTTTTCCTCTTTCACACAACTTACTTTCTTCTCTCCTCTCTTCTCTTGTGAGCTACACTCACTTTCCCTTAAGTTACCATGCTTATTTTTTTCATGGCATGTTTTTTCCTCTTTCACACAACTTACTTTCTTCTCTCCTCTCTTTTCTCTCATCTTTCTCATCAACTGAAATTCTGCACTTGCTGTTGCCATGCGCATTTGATCCTCTCGCACTTGCATGGGGGAAAGTGGACGAAAGCTAAATTTCTTCCCACGATGAGTAAGGTGAAGTTTGTTGGTTCGTCCATCATGGACTACCCACCTATCGAATTGCCATGGTCGACCAAGGATGAGGTGGCTTGCATCCATAGGAACCACATCACACAACCTCTCATCCTCATAACCACCCATCTTGAAAGCTACAAGAACTTGTTCTTTCACCTTCACTTCCCCATCATCATTAAACCAATGCAAAGAATAAGGGTTGGGATGCGGAGTTGTAGGCAAACCCAGCTTCAAGACTAAGAGATGGCTTGCTACATCCACTACACTCTCATTGTCAACAATAAGTGAAGCAATTTTACCGCTGATCTCACAACGAGAATGGAAAAGGTTTTCTCGCTGCTCTTCATTGATATTCTCCTCCTTGGCTTGAACACTCATGCTCCTCCTCACAACCAAGGTCATAGGGGCTGTCGGAACCACTTCTTCTTCACTACTTTCGGTCCCTTCTTCCTTCAACTCATTCTCTCCTTCCATCTCTTCATCACTTTCAGTTTCATAGTTACCCTCACGGATGATCACTACTCGACGGTTAGGACACTCGGAGGAAATGTGTCCTCTTCCGTGGCATCGATAACACTGAATATTCGAGGAGAATTTCTTGGGCTGGTTTGGGTTGGTAGTGATAGTGTTAGGGGTCTGTTTTGGTGGAGGATTAAAGGAGTTATTCTTAGAGAAAGGTGTGTATGGTTTTGGGTTGGGGGTCACTGTTTTGGTATCTTTTTGGTTTGGTTGGTCTTTAGGGTAGGATTTCCATGGGGTTTTTGGAGTGGAGGAGTAGGGTTGGTTGGTGTTTCGGCTAGGGTAGGGCTTCTTCTTTGTGGACTCATATGCTTCCACCTTTAAGGCATAATGGAGCATTGACTCCAAGTGATCAAGCTCCTTCAATTCAAGCTTGTACCGAATCCGTTCATTGAGACCATTGAGGAATCGGGACATAGTGACTTCTTCATTCTCATCAGTTTCGGTCTTGATAAGAAGCTCCTCTAGGTCATTAAAGTATTCACCCACTGATTTGGAACCTTGCTTGAGACCTTGTAGCTTGTTTTGCAAGTCCCGTTTGTGGTTGGCGGGTACAAACCTTGCCCTCATTACCCTCTTCATCTCTTCCCAATCTCGGATGGCATCCTCTTCCCCTCTTTTCTTGCAAACCTTATCCCACCAACTAACCGCATAATCATCAAACTCCATGGCAGCTAGCTTGATTTTCTTCTCATCCGAATACCGGTGACAATTAAAGATACGTTGAATTTTTCCTTCCCATTTGAGGTATTCCGAAGGATCAGTGGTGCCTCTAAAGGTAGGAATTTGCACTTTAATACCACTCAACTTGTCATCAACCTTCTGTTCTTGTGCCTCCTCAAATGGCTTTCCAAACTGAAAAGTGGGATTTCGTTGCCGCCTACCTCTATTTGATTGTGGAGGCTCTTCAAACTCTTCACTACCATACTCAAAAGGATCTTCGTAATATCCATGTGTGTTGTGAGGTGTGGTCTTAGCATGATAATGAGGAATTAGAGGCCGACTACTTGTTGCATTAAGATCTTTTTGGTTCGGATTAAGCTTGGCATATTTCTCCCGGATGTTCTTCATTTGTTCTTCGGATATGGCTAGATGAGTAGGGTGTGGTGCTGGTTTTCGAGTCTCCGTGGTGAGACAGCTTGGGAAGCCACGACTGGCCACCCTTTTGAATTTCCCTTTCAAGCGCTCACGCGCTTCATCACTGTCAAGGTGACCCTCTTCCTCGGTCTCACAAGCTACATACTCCTCTTGGAAACCTTTAGGGGGCTTAAGGGGAGGCTCCTTCGGGGTGACTGGGGACTTTATACTTCCCTCTAACAAAGTGAGACGGGCCTCTGTCCGATCAGCAGTAGCCTTCAAAGAAGCCAAGGCAGCAAGGACTTGTTCAAGGGCTTCGGCACTTCTACTACTACTAGAATTAGGCCTACTTCGGTTGATCATTGTAACAAGACAAAGGTACCTGCACACTCAAACAAACGTTAGTAAAATCTTTTCTCCCTCACGTGTTTGAACACTCGTGTTTGATCACTCGTAAAAGATGTCCTCACAAACGCTCAAAAATCCTTTCCATAATCTTGTTCACCACACAACTTCTTGTAACCAATAAACTTGTGATTCAAGTCAAGCATTTGTTCATAACTATCCTTGCAATCAACAAGAGAAAACACAAGAAGGAATGACACACTGTGGAGGGAAAAGAAGTTGGACAGAAAACTCAAAAGAATAAAAGACTCAAAAGGATTTTAGTTTAGGACTTAAAGAAAAGACTTGATGGAAAAGACTTGTCCTTTTTCTCTTTTTTTTTTTTTTTTTATTTTTTAAAAGGAGTTTAGGACTCGAGTCTTAAACTAGGTTTAGGACTTAGACAAACTCAAAAGGACTGCTGGACACAAGGAGAGATGGACGTGGATCAAGGGACAAGGACTCTACCTAAGTGAATATTCTTTCTTGAGAATTAGAATGTTGGCCACTTGTGAGAATATTTGTTCTTTGGTTGGCCACTATGGTGTAGTAAATTAATATTTTAAAGGGAAACAACTTGACTTCAATTAATTGGAAGATTTTTGAATCAAAGTTTTCCTATTTCATTCAAATTTTTGCATGAACACCAAGAACTCAAAGATGAACACCAAGAACTCACTTATCAGATTTTGATATTTAAAGCTAGCAAAAGTTGGCATAACATTCACACATATTATCACTTGATTTTGGCAGCAATACTCGACACTTTTGACATAAGACAATCAAGAAAACGAAATTGGACAACAAGAGCATCTATGGTTCAGACAAATGTGACAACGAAAAGAACACAAGTAAACTCCAAGGCGCCAAAAGCTCCGCTACCACTTGATATGATCCGGCCTAGTGTAAGTAAGCCGAATGATATATGGAGCTTGAGGAGGATCTAGCCGATGGAGTTAACAACAAGGTTCGAATAAAAGAGCGGAAGATTTACACACAAGACACGGATTTTGGCAGCGGACAAAGACTAGAAAGGGAAGAAACAATGTTACCCGGAATGATGATTGTTGCTAGATGGAGGAATTGGAATTAAGGAACAAATGCATCACTTGTAGAAGCTCAAACCAATAACAGCAAGCAAACTTCAGTAGATTCAAGTCACCAAAAAGTAGTAGTTCGATTACAAGATAATTCCCGGAGGAAGATTGGGAGGAGTGTTCTCTACTCAAGCAATCTTTCTCCAAGAACAAGTGTTGAGTTTAGGGACCTAGGTGATAGATTAAGGAGTGCTCTCAACTTACAAAATATCACTCAAAGTCTAAAACTGACTAAGAAAATGAAACAAAGAGCTATTTATACAAGTAGGCAAAAGTGGGCTTGGAAGCCCAAAATTCGGCACCAGAAGAGATGCTGACGTGATTCACGTTAAGGGCTAAACGTGAATCACGTTAGGCAAAAATGCCTAACCGTGATCACGGTAAGGATTCCACAAAACTCAAATAACATCCGAAGGTAGCGTGATTCACGGTTAGGACGAACCGTGATCACGTTACCCAAAACTGTCCTGGCGTGATTCACGGTTAGGACAAACCGTGATCACGGTAAGGACTCTTCTTTGGTTCGATGGAAAATCACATAGGCCGGCTTTTCCTTGACTTGGGTGGGTCCTTTCTCTCTCATTTTGTCTTCCAACCATAAGGACAAACCTCTTGCCTTGCTTTGTGTGATCGGACATTGAGGGTACACATCTTGAGTGTCGATAAGGGTGTTGGGAGGGTCCGGGATCATATCATCCATCCACATTCATTCTTGCAGTGGGTCGTGATCCTACTCTTTTCATTCCTCACAAACCTAAAATCATGTCCCTCTCGCAGAGAGTAAGCCATCAAAGCCTTCCTGAAAACATGATGAGTTGCAAACCTCATCCCAACCTCCAACTTAATTTTCCCACCCAAATCTGTACTCTCATTGAATTTTGAGTACTTATACCTCTGCCTAGCACTTTCTTCGTCACTGTTTGAACATGGGGGGCTTTCTAGCACATCACTGTCCTTATAGTCAGTTTCCACATCAGGCACATTGGGACCAGAACTTGTACCTAGTGGCCTATTCACCTTGTCACTTCTGTATTGCTCACCCCCTAAATTGAAATCCTCAAATTCTACATCAGCATCCTCAGTCCCATCACCAAAAAGTTCCTCTTCAGACCCATCTTCTAAATCTACAAAATCACTAAGTTCATCACCACTGCTTTCACTATTGGCTTCCCAACTGTATGTTCTATCAGCATGGCTGTCATAACCACCTTCATCATCTGCATCATGATCAAACTGAGGATGATCATTTTCAACCCTCTCAAATGCATCAGCTTCCATCCTTTCAACCCTCTCAC
This sequence comes from Viola odorata, assembly GCA_963691705.1. NCBI lineage: Eukaryota > Viridiplantae > Streptophyta > Magnoliopsida > Malpighiales > Violaceae > Viola > Viola odorata. The sequence goes on along the minus strand of OY829545.1, from coordinate 20,767,832 downwards.
CACTCTCAACTGCATCAGCTTCCATCCTTTCAACCCTCTCACCAACTCTCACATAACTGTCACCATGTGCTTCCACCCTCTCATCACTATCTGCTGCATTTGTTTCCACTCTCTCACTACTCTCATCTAGATCAGCTTCCACCCTCTCACCACTATCAGCTGCATCTGCTTCCCCCATCTCATCACTATAAGTTGCATCTGCTTCCCCCATCTCATCACTATCAGCTGCATCTGCTTCCACCCTCTCATCACTCTCATCTGCTGGTTGACTATCGTCTACATCATCGAAGGTAAGCATCAAGGGAGGACACGTAAGCTCAGTGCTATAACATGCTGACACGTCTTCCATTTCCTCATCACTACTACTATTAACATTATGAACAAATATGGGGGTGTGGACTCCATGTTCCACATACACTTCCACTGTATCCTCACCATCTAGTAACATCTTATTTATGATTCTCTTCATGTGTTTTTCCTTCCTCAATGGCTTAATACCTTCCTCCATTTCTTCCCATGGATATTTAACATCATAATGCAGTGCATTATGAGCATATCCTCTGCTCTCGACTATTTTATGAACGTCTACAATTAAAAGCTTCTGATACTCTTTTTGAAAACAAACTTCCACTGCATCTAAGTAACGTAACTTTGGAGCAAATACCCATACTCCACCCATGAATATTTTCACATTCAACAACATTCTGTCATGGATTAGCACCAAATTAATATTAACAGCAAAACAGTAAACCCTAATCATATTGATTATTGAAACCCTAATCGCATATTTGTTTATTCAATTCTGCCACATTCCATATTTCTTTATTCAAACCCTAACCATTACCCACAATATAATAAAGCGAAAAAGTAACGAGAAAGGTCACTGACCTTGTTTCTGAGAGCGACAACACGCTACTTCAAATGACAAGAACAGCTGGACAAGTTGGAACAACTCGACAAGGTGGTCCTATCTTCCTTCGTCGCCTCCCACACACCGACAAGAACAGCTTAGACTTTCACAGACCTTTACCTTTTCACCTCGCAAAATCACTGCTCTCAAATAAAGAGTTGTAGGTCAAACGCGCTCCTTCCACCAAACAATCTTACTCAATCTTCTCCAACGCACCCACTGTAAATGGTTAATCTTCTCCAACCTTGCACACGCACTCTTGATCAAGGAGAGTTTTTCATTTTCGCGTAAAAAGTATTTCAATTCCGGATTGATTGTGTTTATTGTGTTTTTCCTTTTATATTTTCGTCTTTCACTTTGTAATTTAATTTTAAGAGGTAACCGGTTGTGAAGGAAATGGGATACCGGTTGATGCAGGTAAAAAGGGACTAGGGGTGAGAACGGATCGGCGGATCCGACCGATCCGACCCGAACTCACCCATCCGAACCGATCCGAAAGATTTTCGGACATATTTCGGTGGCAACGGTCGGAATCCGAAAATTTTTGGATTCCGAAAGTCGGATCGTCGGAATCTGACGGATTCCGACAACCCATATGTATATGCTTTTCTGGATCTAGACACAAACGACGATGATGATCCATTCTTATTTTTCTGAGGCGGGCGCTTATTAGCTACAACAACAGGACCTCGACAAACAGGGCAATTGCAATTGGCATGAGAATTCAGCCACAAATCGATACAAGTAGCGGTGATGGAGGAGCGGTGCTTGCTGCTTGAGAAGTGATAGTGGTGCTCCGCCGCCGGAAAGGGGAGGATGGGATTTTGATGGAGAAGATGAAGGTGTAGATCAAGGCGGGGATGGTGACGAGGGCGAGGATGAGTTCGGGAGGGGATAAATCTACGATTCTTGAAGATTGAGGAAAAGGTGGAGATGGGTCAGGAGAAATGAAGAAGGTATTGGTACTGGTGAATGCTCCGTGAAAGTGAAGGGAGATAGGAAATGGTACTAACCTGTTTGTTTTATTTTTTATTATTATTATTATTAAAGATTTTGTTTTTATTTTTATCTTTGAAAGATTGATGCTGGTGGTAATGGGCATTACAGTCTCGTGATAATGGGCCGGCCCAGCCCCGCCCAATCCGAAAATCCGACCGAACCGATCCGAAACCGAAAGTGTCGGATTGGAATCGGATTTCCTAACAAAAAATCCGAAAAAATCCGATCCGAAATTATCCGAATCCGAATTTATCCGATCCGAAATCCGAATTCTCACCCCTAAAAGGGACGGAACGTTTGGTTGACTGACGGAATGGACCGACAATGCGTTGACTTTAAGTCCCGGGGAGGTCGAATAAAAAGTTGATAGTCCAGGGGAGGTGTTTGTTTTTCGCGTTATTTTAAATCACTACTGAAATCTTATTTTAAGAGAAGTTTACATTCACCTGTGCGTGTTGGAGCGTCTTCAATTGTACTCCCTCTGTCTTTTAATAACTGACGTTTTTCTCTGTTTTTCTACTATTTGGAGTACTTGTCATTTTATCTTCTCCGAAGTATATATTTTGTGCAAATGATAATTTTTTTTTTAATTAACCTAATTTGATGGTGGTGTGGTAATTTGAATGAAAATTAGAGGTAAAAATGAAACAATGTGGAATAAAATAAGATCAAAGATCATTGTCTTACGCTTTTCTATTATGTCTGTTATTAAAGGACAGAAGTACAATTTATATTTATTTATTTATTATTTTTTAAAATGTTCTCGCGTATTTAACATGTATCGGAATGTATCGGACGAGTGTCGATATTCCAATTTCCACACTTATCCAACACAGACATAAATCTATTTTGGAAGTGTCCCTGCGTGATAGGGTGTAAGTGTAATTCATTAAACATTTCTTCAAAGGAATTCATTATATTATACATCAATCACCCAAAATGATTTTCTTTTTGTGACCTATCTTTACCTTTTATGTGAGTGATTGAGGATTGAGGATTGAGGATTGAGGATTGAGGAATCAGTTCAAAGAAAGAAAAAGGAATTGAAGAAGGAGAAGATGAATCCATTATCGGCAGTGGTAGGCGCAGCGCTTGAGGTTAACAGCGTGTTCGTCTACGGTAGCCTGCTAGCGGACGACGTCGTCCAGGCTCTATTGAACAGAATCCCGGAGTCCTCTGCCGCCACCCTCAACGGCTAGTCTGTAACTGTAACCCTACCCCCGACTCTCACTTCCTTTATTAATCTCTTCAAATCTTCGTTGTGATTATAAAGTATTAATAGTTCTGTTTTTGGGGATCGGAACGGAATATTGGAATGATTAGGTTTACATATACATTTTTTGTGTGCGCGCGTGTTTGCAATTGCAGTCACAGGTTTTGCATTAGAGGACTCGTCTATCCAGCCATTCTACCTGTTCCCAGCAAGAAAGTCACTGGCAAGGTCTTCACCAATCTCATCCATCTTTTTGTTTTCCTTCTCTCTGGCGCGCTTAATTTTTTTCTCCTCTCGTCCAATTAATAGTTAATTAATATGGCTCCATTCTAATAAAATTGAAATTAGTGCAGGTACTCTTCGGCCTCACTCAACCTGAACTGCACATCTTAGATTTATTCGAGGATGATGAGTATGAAAGGACGGCTGTTGAGGTCTCCTTGATGGTAAGTAGTGCAGTAATTTAGCAACTCCTTTTCCTTTTCCTTTTCCTTTTCCTTTTCCTTTTCCTTTTCCTGCATCTTCTTCATCACTTTTCAATTGCATCCTTTATTCATTCATCTCATTCCCTTGGCTCACTCTCCAGTCCGGCCCTTCTAATCCCGATCCCCTCTTCGCCTCCAAATTCCAATTTCCCTCGTACTGCTACTCCCCAATCACACCCATCCATTTGACCAGCAGTTAATTATTTTCAGTGCCTTTTACTTTTTTTCCAATCTTATTCCTCAAACTTGCAGCTAGCTATTCACAATGATCGTCTTCTCTGGACCTTATATCTCAAATTCATCTTTGATACCAAAGTGGCATAACTGTCCAATCTGCTTGCCTTATCATTTAATGGTATCATCTATTTATTTGTCTTGGCCTTTTCTTGTCCTGATGGATGTAGCCCCGCACCTTGTTGTTTGTATGCTCCATAAAACAATGAAGATTGGAGAATAGAACAAGCGTTTCTTATGACCAAACACTTAGGACCGCTAACTTTACCAAAGGGATTTCACTCCAAGGGTGTACAAGTGAAGCAGTAAACACATTTCTGGTTGAGTCCTCGCCCATAAGTTTAATGATCTTGTGTTTTATACCACTAATTGTTAGTAACAAAAAGTTTTTGAGAAAAGGAAGAAGGTTAAGGTGCTCATCTTTTACTATCCTTCAGAGGCAAATTTTATGTGCTTATTGTGCAGATTCTCGTCGTTAATGCATGAAAGTTTTATTAATGCGTGTTTGTACATTTGTAAGAAATATGGACTGTGTAGGGGATTTTTTTTTTATATAGTAAAGGTTCCAACCATAGTTCTTAATGGAAAATATGGAAGATGTTCCATTTGTTATTTAATAAGTTTTTGTGAGTACTCAAAATGACGGATTAATGGTGTTGATCATTGCAGGATGGTTCAGAAAAGCTACAAACTTATGCTTATGTTTGGGGCAACAAAAGTGATCCAAACTTATTTGGGGAGTGGGATTTTGAGGTAGATTTCCCTTCCTTTTCATTTATTTCATGTTTGTTTGTTTACTATGTGAAAGTAGGAGCCATTGACTGGGTTTCGTCGATGCTGAAGATAGCACGTTGCTTCCAAGCCACCCATTTGATGCGTTTATTGTTGCGTTTTCAGTGCATCTTGCTGTTTTTATTTTTTATTTTTTATATTTATACTATTCCTTTTTTTTCATTTATTCATCAAAAAGGAATGGAAAAGAATACACCTGATTGATTTTGTCGAGATGACCACCGGTTTTATGGAAGAGTTGGAGTTACCTCAATCAAAGACGGGTAGCCAACTATGAACCCTTCTTCCAGCAGGATGCCAATAATTCCCCGGGGTGTTAGTGTTTTGGCCTCCTTTCAGTAAATTTCATGTTTTTTGTAATTGGTGCAAAATTATGACTTGCTGGTTATTCTTTGCCTTCCAACTGTGGACTCTACCGAATTCTATTTTGTACTTCCACAATTATTTTGGAAGTGTAGTTTCATGTGGAAAAAAAAAAACTAAAAAAACCTAATATTTAGGGATCCGACTCTTCTAATTATTTTTTCCTTGAACATGATCAATTTTATTGACTGGTCAACTCATTAATGATTTGAATTTTTAATCTCATCGGTTCAAATTTTTCTGGTAAATTTATACCTTCCCTATTAGGATAAATGGTGTTGGATTCTGACGTGTAATAGTTTTTGCAGGTTATAACCGGATGCTTCACAACAAATAAGAAATTAGGCGAGCAGCTCACGCTGCAAACTTCTTTAATGTGGCGTCATTCTCAATAAGTTATTTGCTCTCATAATAAGAGCCAGTAGTTCCACTAGGAAACTTGAAAGTTTCAGAAGTATTAATGAAGTATACTAGTTAAAAAAATAGAATAGAATAAAGTAAAACAAAATATGAAGAAGGTGAAGTATACTAGTAAGTTTTAAGGGAAAAAAAGGTTTAGAATGTGCTAGTAGAGCGTACATACTTATGAGTTAAAGCTTTTGAAGTTCTTGTTGACAAACTCTATCGTTTGTGAATGATGTCATCAGACTTCAAATTTGTCGGAAAACTTTATTAACTCAGACAGCAAGAACTAATTAAAAGATTTTTCACAGAGCAATCTGATCAAGAATCTAATTACAGTAAATAATGAGTTGACTAGCTTAAATTTGCGGCCTTGCGCCGTCGAATTACCATATATCCAAACTTCCCTGCCCCAGGGGATGAGCCTTCAAAGAGAAATGGCAAATAGCCAGTAGCGCCTTTGTACCTGTTTTGAATCTGCCATGTTCAAGCAACAAATAACTTGTTAAAGATAATCCAGCTATATCCAATAACAGCCACGAAGAAATTTATAAAATATATAGTGCAACTCCAGCTTCTACATTAGAGCAGTGGCGGGCAGTAGAGAAAAATAAATAAGCAACGGAGGGCGGGAAGAGCACCTCACCACCACACTAATAGGAAGCAAAAGAAAACGCTCCGTACTGGATTACCTCAAGGATTTGATGGCTGCTCCGAAGGCTATTACGACCAATTACACAAACTGTTCCACCAGAACCTCCACCTGTAATTTTTGCTCCATACAGCGTCCCAACTTCAGGTGGGGAAGTTGTAGCATGCTGCATCTCCTGAACCAACCGCACAAGCCTCTCTGTCCCATCACTGCCAAGTCCGCAGGCGCTGTAGCTGTAGTGACACTGTGAAACATAATTGTCGCCATGAATAAGTACATTGGTTCTCTATTTCTCCTCCATTTTGATAATTCCAAGCACACATCATACAAATTCCAGTCTCATGACTGCTTATAAGAAGTTAGAAGCTCAAGAGAGCTTAACATGTATTTGATGTGCATACCCTCAAAGTTTGTATCTTACTCAACAAAGAATAAATAAGAACTTTGCACGGACCTGATATAATAGCTCTCCAAGAGCAGTAAGCTGCTCTTCTGAACTAGCAGATGTTAGCAATGCTTTGAAAGCCTACACCAAAGACCAAAAACTAACTTCAACAGATTTAGAAATATGAATGGGTGGAGAGAGCTCATTCCTCAGTACATTTCCAAAATTATTAAAAGAGATTGTGGCTTGTGAATCAGTAAACAGCTGTGAGATGAAATCTCTCATTACAGGTTGCTGACCTTAACACGGAAATTTTCATAAACAGGATGTTTTGCTGCAGCTATGACCCCGTATTTGCGGTGCTTATCAATCACTGTGACAGGATCATTGTGATCAGCGTACATCTCCAAAAATGCCTCCCCAAGTAGGGATTCAGGAAGCGTCTTGGCATAAACAGCTTCGTATCTTGGGCGTGGCATTGGCACAAAAATAGAAAAACAAACATTAATTTCAATGTGCAAGAGATTAAAGGATTACATAACCAAAGGCAAGGAAACAAAAAACAGAAGAGTGTTTTGGAAATCTGAGGCAACCTTAACAATACAAGATATGAGGTTATGACAAGTACATAGGTTATTAGGTTTTCTGTTGGTGTGCATGTGATGAGTGCACAGAGTTGCAACAGGAGGCTCGGTAGCATGAAATAAAACTAAAAATTCCACAGCATTTGGAACTATAATGCGAGATACGGTTTCTGGGTTTTTAGCTCATTTACAACCATGAGGACCCCATACCTGTGTGGTGACAAGTTGCACAAGTAATCTAGAGAAGTTTCAGATTTGAGTAGTTCAACACAATCATCCTCCAGTGCATCAGAGATTGTCTCGTTAACAGTGGTGAATGATCTAGACAAAATAGCAGATGCTGCAGACCTTATCATCTTTCGACCCATGAACGCCCCTATCCTCACGGATCCATAGTCTGCACCACCAACACTGCCAATGCAAAAAAACAAAAAAAACTAGTTTGGAAATCCTTTTACACAGGGTTATTATTTCTGAAGAGATGCAAGGTAGTATAAAATGCCTCAGAGATCTAATACCTGAGAACTTGCTCGTGTGGAACAAGAACTCAAGTTTGGTCTATAACTTTAATAGTTTATGAATTCATTATTAAGTTATATTTAGCTTTTATCTATATAAAAAATCTGAGAGAATTTACCCAGAGGAGCATCACAAGTTGTGAAAACTCTTAACAGAGAACCACAGTTATAGCTAGATTATTCAGCGTTATGTGTAACTGCAGGTTTATTTAGGGGAAAAGGACAGCATACCATAAATCAAAAGAATACATTGAAAATCAAGGACTGCAAAATAGAAGATGACAGCAAAGGAAAGATGAAAGGGATTGGGATAAATATGTTAGAAGTGAACACCTATTTAAACAGAACTCACTAGGGAAGTAGAAAGAAATAACATAAAATACCTGTGACGTATGCCTGAATCAAGTCCCCAGAATCGAATATGGCTTGGAATTTCTACAAGCCCAATAACCTCAGCAGGCTGCAAAGGTAACAACCATAGCTTCAGTATCATCTCTTCAACATTCAAACATTACAATGGATGTTTTTTGTAATTGATAATGGTACTTACCTGGCACACCATTGCAAGTAGCTTGTTAGCTTCACCGCATGCTGAAGTCATCTGGTCCATAATGCCACATGGGGCTCCAACAATGTGATTCTCCACCTGTCACACAACAGCTAAGTTAAAAGGTTCTGTAAAAATTTCAATCTGTCAGACAGAAAGACCAAAAACAAATTACAATAACATGGTTGAGTTAGTATCAAAACATGGTCAAGCTAGTATAAAACCTTTTGGCAGAGCAAAGCAATGTCTCTTGGGGTAATACTTAATCCTGAAAAAGTTGAAAGAATGTACACAGAAATTAGTTGTCACCAGAAGATCAAACACACATTGCATGAGGCTTAAGGTTAGTATAGAGTTTTTTTTATAAAAAAAAAAATAGGTTAGTATAGAGGTTGGTCCTTTTGTTAGTCTACATTAATATTTTGATGAGATAAATGTTTTTTCCAATTTTAAGTGAAAAAAAAGAGGCATCCTTAGATAAGAACTATGTAGCATTTAGATGGTAGGGGCTTATAGAATTAGATTTGTTATGCCCGTTGATTAGTGAAGAGATTTCCTAGACTCAGTAAACAGTCCCCTAAGTTTGGTCTCAAGTCTTGTAGTTACTGCGATAAGGCTTATAGATCTAGATTTGTTATGCCCTTTAGTGATATTTTGCATCCATACAGTAGTACACCATTCTACCCATATTTGTAATAGGATATAGTTTTTAATACGTTCCATTCTTGTATAGCTTGTCCAAATCTAAATTTGTGATGCCCATAAATGATATTTTGTGTTTCTACAGTTAGACACAATATGACTAAATTTTTGTGCTTTTTTGGATTTCATCCATATTTGTAATAGTTATGTTTTATTAATCATTAATGGTTTCCATTTCTCCAAATTATAAGAAACACCGAGGGAATGTTTGGACTCTCTGGATGAAATCAGAGAAAAGGCCAGGGAAGCATTTCAAGCATTTCAAGAACGAATAAAGTGACACTATGATAAACTGGTTAAGCCAAGGATGTTCACAGTAGGAGACCTGATCCATGCTCCCCGCCCTCTCAGGGGCTTTGACAATCCTGCACCCTTATGACTGGCTCAACTAGTCAATTCAATGCAGAATTGGAAGGACAAGGCTGGAAACACACTTCATATGCTAGCAAGAGACCTAAACTCAGGCATTATTTACCGAGTTTCAAATTCAGATGATTATAGATGCCTGTAAAAGTACTCTAGAAGCTAATGCAAATGACATTGTTCACATAACAACGATCCAAAATATGAGTACAACCAGGAAAAAAGTATCAAGTTGAAGTTCTTGTCTAACTTGTTCCAGAGGATTAGAAAAATTACCGTGAGCAGCAGCTATAGCAGTCATGCTAGCAACCTCCACAGAGGCAGAAGAAGACACACCTTTGCCTTCTGGGACAGCAGAAGACACCTGAATTTGTCATGTATGACAGACAAGCATCAGATATTACCAATGCATTTTAAGGTGTCACATGACCACATGGATTGAACAGGAGGTAACACTTAACATGATAGGTCTTTAAGTTATGTAGAGCAACAAACCATTGTTGAATTATTTTGAGTTAAATAAACCATTTATTTTAGGACTCGGAAATCAGAATTATCTATTGTATGCAATAGTAAAGGTTATTCAATAACAGACAATATAAGTAGCCACATCTGCAGAATGTGAGTGTTTATCCATGAGCACAACGTAGAGAAAGATGTATACTGTACCAGCATGCTGATGCTATCCTCAAATAGAATTCCTAACTCAGTCATCAAAACAAGGATTGTCCCTGCAACATAGGCTGCCCACCTAAAGTGTAGAATCGCATAAGCAATCTATAAAGTTACCGTTTTATCCAAATGGTGAAAAAGAATGACTGTACTTTTGAGATGGATCTTTGGCAAAATATTTTTTCGCTTTGTCATATGATATTGGGTGACCATCCTCCATGAAATCAGATAAGTCCATGTCAAAGGTTGGGCCACGATTGCTTAATTCTGACCCATAGGATACCTGAAGCAACCAAAATGAAGGATTAGAAATGTATTTACAGATAGGCATACCGTATCAACATTATCTTAAATCCTATATTATGTTTTGTACTACTATTATATTTTTTAACTGGATATAACGTTATATTATACATATTATACTATCCTGCATTAAATTTATTTTCCCATATAATACGAACACAATTCACAATCATATATCACAGATCCTTTCAAAAAAGAAAATTCATGTATCACAGATCCTTTCAAAAAAAATCATATATCACAGATCCACACGTTACTGACTCAATTATGGGGTACAGTTTCCAAAAAAGTAAATCATAACTACCCAAATCAAAACTTTTTACACACAAAAACAGATAAATAATTGTAAACCCGACATGTAACAATATTGTCACTTACTATTTGAAGAACAGGGGTGGGTCTCAGTCCGTCTACAGTTTGTCTAGCCGCAGCATGCTTCCATAGCCTATGTTTAGTTGGATGATTCCTTTGTACAGCAACATGACACGCTTCTCTTATAGGCATCTATTAGAAGTGAAATAAACAAACGCAAATAAACTCAATCAAGTCAATAATGTCAACCCTTTGAAGGAAACAAATCATTGAGTTCCCTACACTAAGAATGAGAAAGTACAAGGAGCAAAGGCATCACATTAAAACATGATTAACTAGAAATAACATGGACATTATAAAGGCATCCCAAGGAAGATGAGGTAACAATCTTTTTTATTTTTTCCAAGAAAAGCTTGGTAAAAAAAGTAGCCAGTCACAAGACTACTTTAACTTCTAGAAAAATTATGCACGGATATGGAGGCAGTCCCAAATGCTATATATTGCCCCCAAAAAGAAAAGAAAGAAAATCAGAAATGTAACTGCAACTGCCTACTTTGAAATGGCATCAAAAGAAGAAAAAGGAAAAAAGAGTAATTGACCTGCAACACAAGACTTCCTGAATAGTCAGCTATGCCACCCATCACATCCAGCCTTCCAGGTGCTCTTGCTACAAAGATATCTTCCTGAGGGAAAAATAAAAATAACAGCAAGAATTAAGATACCTCACTCAGGTTCACAAGGTCAAAATAAGAACTTATTCACGTAGTGATTAAAATATTACTGAGCATAAAATAAAACCAGTCAAAACAGCCTACAAATCACTAAATCATTTAATGCCATCCAGTCCAAAATAGCTCTTCATACTAAACATTCTATTGGAAAACCGAAAAAGTTACAAATGAAAAGATAAAAAATAAGCTCTGTCGGCTTGGTCAAAATAGTAAGACCTCCCAGTTGAAGAGTCCTGCAGCAGCCTTGCGTTCCCGCATCAGGCGCTTCTCAGAATTCTTTTCAGAGTCATATGTTGCATCAAGCTCTGTCAAACTGTTTAAGAAACTAATTGTATCTGGAAGTCCATGAATATCTCCATGAAGAATCTCAAAACCTTCAGTAAACCTATACAGAATAATTGATGGGCGTCAATCGCGAATGCAATAAAATCCATCAACAAAATTAAACAAAGGAGTCGTGACATAGAAAGACGAGGCTCACTCGCTCATTAGGCATCCACTATCAGCTTCTTGGGTAGTTGGTGACCCAGTCGATTTACTAAGTTCGTTCTCGGCACTAGCATACCATTCCGGGATACTGATATCTCGCCCTGGTGCCCTTTGTAATTGATACCCAAGCACTATCGCATCCCGTAATCTTCTAGCACCACTTAACTATATTATAGTAGGAAAAGGAAAACAACATTTTGAGCATTTAAAGGGGATAAAATGTTATTTAATATTTACCACAAAGCTTAATCCAGGCATTCAAACTTTCTCTTTCGAAAGAAAATTGCATCATATCCTCACAAGTATATCCCCGTGTCTTTAAAAGATGGAACAATTACATAAACAAACAAATAAACAAATCAGTGCTTCATAACATCATGTTAAAACACATTTCATCACACAGCACACTTAATCGCCAATTCTTTGTGTCCGTATTATGGAAGTCATATCAATGATTTGTTCTTAGAATCATCTACTAACACTCTTCATGAGGAACTTCCATTGAGATTGATGGAGAGCTCCACCATGGCAATTCATGACAATCAATTCCACTACACAACAAAAAAAAGTAGAAGTCGACTTAATTTACCTTATCGGAAGCATAGTTTTTCCCAATAGCTGTCTCCTGCAAAATGTGAGCTGCCACCTACAATTGCAGCATTGTGTCAGGACGTAATATATCCACGCCAAGTGGAAGCAAAAGTGCTAGGGGTGCCAACATTTATGGGGAACTAAAACTACAAGGACATCTGAAAACAAAAGGCTTTCACAACTGAGTAATATAACAAAAGAAGTTGTTCCTTTCATGAATTAAACCTTGGGAAAAAAACATTTGACAGGCCTTTTAGAGAAGGGAAAAATTATGGAATCGGCCAGAAATCACAGCCTTGCCGACAAATACTTTCCAACCAAAACCTCATCCTAATTAATACACAAGAGAACGATGTAAACTAGAAGACCAAAGAAACATACACCAACAACACATCCTATCTTGTCATCAAACCTTAAGAAAGAAAAGTGAGCTCAGTTATAATCACGAAAAATTAGCATGTGAATAATGGACTGAAAGAAGTTTCAATATTAATAAACTATCAATGGTTACAAATTATCCAAGGTGCTAGATAAGCCATGAAATTATTCCTGCATTTTTATACTATATAGTGAGATAATGGCACTAATAATGACTTTTTCTTTCATTCTTTCCACAGAATCAGAAAGTCTATTGAAATAATTAAACTTCAATGATAAATATAACTGGGGGGGGGGGGAGCCATGCACATAAAAGAGCCTATGATGACATTAGCACGACCCTGAAGTCCAAGCACATTGAAAATCTGCAAAATCCAAGTCAAGTAGTAGTACCTCACCACCATTAACTCCTCCCTCATAGCAGGGTTTCAGACTTATTGCACGTTCAAGATAAGGTCTCCAGTGGCCAGTAAGTAAATCTCTCCTAATCATCTCAACACCACCCTGATAATACTGTTTTAAGCATAAAAAAAAGTTAAAAAGAAAGTATAAAAGAGGAAGAAAAGGAAATGATACATAAACAGAAACATAACACCTCAAGCATATTTCTCAAGAAAGGCTCTTCATTGAAATAATCCCTGCGTACAAAGACAAATGGTAACTTGTATGCCAGAGCTTCACTGACTGTGCCATAGCCAATTTTTCCTGAAAAATGGAAGTGTCAAAGTTAAGATTTACTTCAGAACCACTTAATTGACTTCAAACTCTGAAATTTTTTAAACATACCAAGCATGCAGTCAGAGGCTGCAATTAGATCAGGTGTATAGGCATCTTTTGCTAGCTTTATAAAATTTGGCGGAAGTTCCTGTCTGTCAGAAGCACCACAAACCTGAGACAAAACCAATGTGCATTATAGAAGAGCATGCTTCACCAGATCTCATGAATGGCCATCCTGCACAAAACCAAGATATATGCTTGAAAAGGTACCAGGCACAGCCAGCCAGAAGGTAAGAACTCCTCTTTCAACTCCCAGCCAGCTGGCTGCATATGAGAAAAGAAAGTTTCAGTTGAGGATAGGAAGAAAGTATGTAAGCTTTCATGTGCAGTGCAGAATGAAGCATGTCAAAGGACATACTGTATAATCATATCACCAATCAGAGTTAAGAAAAGAACAAGAAGGAATCAAGAAAGAAAAATATCAAACGTAAGTTGGAAAAAAATGTTTTTTATTAAGAGGACAGATAAATGATGATAGTGCATACTGCCCACAAAACCATGTCAATACGTTTGAGCAGTTAACTTCCTCACCTGTCCACCGAAGTTCAAGATTACCAACTTCACATCATCATTGATACCAAGTTCATTTCTTACCTATGATAAGAAACATACAAGTCTCACGTGAGTATCTAGATGTAAAAAAAAGGTTTCAGTAATGATCTAGGTTCCAACCTCCTTGCGGGATTTATGTATCCTCCTCACAACTAGAGGTACATCAATAACGTCACGGAAGGCAGGCACTGAAAAGAAAAGAGACCAGAAATTATCCTCTTTAAAACAAATAATGCATCATAACAGGGGGGGGGAGGGTTGTAGAAATGGAACCACAAAGAAACGCTATAGTAGAGCATACTTGGGCAATATCCTGGCAACCGGATTAGGAATTCACAGTGAGAATAATCCTCAGCAATCTGCGCCAATTTCAAAATCAGAAACAACTTCAATAGCAAATCACTTACCAGGACAAATATCTAATCAACAGGCTAATCTTGACAATTACTCAATGCAGCCCGCTTCATAAGCAAACAGCAATACCATACTTGGAACTATTGCCGAACAATAAAACAAAAGAAGCCTTTAATCACAAGCTAGAGAGAATTCCTTTAACAGAAAAGAGGGGAAATAATCTGACAACCATGAATACTAGATAATAATTCCATATATCTATGACCTGCCAAACTATAGATCGGTGAAGATTTCCGGCGGCCATAACATACTCCGCGTAGATGAAGTCCCAGCTGCAAAAATTAAATGAGAACAAGTTTGCAAATTTTGAATATTTAACTAGGGAACTTCAAGCAATGGCCCAAAATGATATTTCATGAACCAGAGACTAAACAAGAATGCTACTGATAGAAAATTACCTGAAGTTGGTTACACAAACAGATCGAATCCCAGCATCAGCTGCTGCACGGCATGCAACTGGTACCACATCAGAAACCTGTTGTGTACATACACACAACTAAATGTATAAGAGTTTGTATAAGATTTGGAACTTTCAAGAGTCAAGATATTAAATCCTTGATCTAAGAAATCATGGTAGAATGAATGCCAGAGGCTTAATCATAAGAACAAAGAATAGAGGAAATATTTGAATACCACTAAATCAGCTTTGATTGAGTTAAGCCACTCTATTTCTGTCGCCAAGATAGACTCTCGAGGTATTACAGCTGTCTCAGAATACTACATGTCAAAAAGAACAGGGTAAGTAATATGAGAAAGAAGCACTTAATATAGTCCAAGGACCAAGCATTAGAAAGAAGATCATATGGGCCAAACATAAAGATAGAAGAGAAAGAAAGATTTGTCCTGCTAACATATGAGTAACATTAGGACCAATTTTTACTCCTTTTATATAGCAACATCCGAACTCTTATTGGCAAAGGAAATAATGAGCTATCTGTATACCTTAGCGAGGGAAGCGAGGCGATCCACAGTCAATGCATCAGCCTGAACTGCTCCACAGTCCAGTAGTTCCTGATAAACTCAAATATAAACATGATTTGATAACAGAAACAAGTTACGGGTTATGAATGAGAACAAAAATAGTAAGAATGTCATGAATTCATAGTAGTTGCCTTGCGAATGAAGAGTTGAGGGGACTGTATCTCGGAGGTGAATACAAAGTCAGGAGCACCGGTGACCACGTGCACATCATGCCCAGCAAGGATTAGGTTCCTGACAACCTATAGTGCGGATTACACAAATGTGATGAGCAAGCTACTTCCACAGAGGCAACAGAAACAACCTTCTATTCCGCTATAGAGCGGATTACACAAATGAATATAACAAGAGATCTCAAGTTTCAGTATATAACCATTAGAACTCAAAGAACGTTTTGAGAAAGTATCACTAGATTATTAATAAAAGGAAAACACGTTTCTCCTTGAACGCTATTGAGAATCGGAAGACAGACCTCGACGACACGAGTGGCATGGCCAAAACCGTGACCAGTGACATAATAGGCGAACACCAGGGGCTTGCTAGACACAGACACTCCTTGATCCTGCTCCTCGATTCTCATTTTGCACAAACAGAGCTAAAAAGAAAAGGTAAAAGGATAGTTGTGGAGGTAGAGAAGCGACAATTTTAGGCGGGAGCTCAGCTGGCCGGTATGGCAGCAGCGTTTTCCTTCCTTTTTTCCTTTTTCTGATCAGAAGAATGGGAGGAGAGTTCAGAATCCGCATTTGGTGCCGAGTATATATATGATAAGTGTTGGTTGCGTCACTCATCTCTCAACTGTGTTTCCCTAAGTTGTGTTACTGGCTTCTCTTTGGATAATCACGGAGTTCGCGAATAACCGTTTTGATTTGACCTTATTTCCTTATTTTTCCTATAATTTATTTCTAAAAAAGAAAGATAAGTACACTCGGATTCAGCTCTTCTATTTTTCTCTTGAAAATGACTAATTATATTAGAAAAATCTGAATCGTTCAATAAAATTGGATGGATGAGATTAAAAATTCAAATAATTAATGAATTGACCACTTATTGAATTTTATTAACTGGTCAACTCATTAATAACTTGAATTTTTAATCTCATTCGTTTAATTTTATTGAACGGTTCTAATTCTTCTAATATAACTGGTCTCGTTCAAAGAAAAATTAAAGGAGCCGGATCTCCTACCGTTTTGGTTTGTCACTCCGGATAAGAACAACGGCCATTCCTTAATGCTACCCCTGTCTTGCACGTCTCTATTTCCCCTTACCGCAAATGCCCCACACAAGGATGTAAATGTTATCCCCTTAGCTTAATTGATGTAATGAATGTAATGGTACCATTAACAAAATAAGCATTTAGATTATTTTTTAGCAAAGAAAGGAAAGAATCAGGGTTAGATCGAAATTTATAAATAAAAAAAATCATTACAATAAAATTAATATACGATATAAGAGGGATTTTTTTAAACAATTTTATGTGTATATAGCATTCGTTTAAATATATATATAAATAATTAAAATTAGGGTAAATTACATAAAAAAATCATATAGTGTATAAAATGTTGCAATTTTAACCTTCTAATATGATAGAACTTAATACAGTGAAAAAAAAATATTTTACAATTTATTTTATATTTATTCTTTAAAAATATTTTTAAAAATACGTTTATCTTTAAAATTATCTGCCCGGAATAAATAACAAACTCCCGAACAAACGATGCAACTTACACAAGTTGCATAACCGCCCAACTAACTGGCCCACAAAACAAAGCCACGTCTCAAACGCATATCTTCTTTGAGGACTTGGGCTCTAATTTCTGGGCCTCTTTGTTGGGCTTCCTCTTTCTAGGCTAAGGCCATTTCAAGGAAGGGAAATTCGTGAAGGCCGAGATATCGCGGACGCGGATTTGGCTGTGTGTATATATATATTAGAAGGCCGAGATATCAAAACTCAAAATGAAAGTATAGAGTTAGGGTTTGAAACAAGCCGCCTTTGGCACTTTAGCACTTCAGTTTTCAAGCTTACAAAGCTTGCTTAAGGTTTTGACTGCTAGAGTTATGATGAGAGTTGCTCTTCGGTTTTGTTAAAAGGATTTTGATTTTGATTTTGAATTTGATTTTGATTTTGAATTGATTTTGGGAGAAAGGGTTTATGTAAGTCAAGGGGCTGAAGTTTGACTCTTTGGCGGATAACAGTGCCATAGGGATGAATGCAGCTCCCTAAATCGATCCTATCAATCTTTCTCCATTTTTCGCTATGATTCATTTGTATTGTGGCGGATTGGTTTTGTGAGGCTGATACATGTTTATTTCATTCTTTGACTTTCACATCCTCTCTTTTTTTATCAGCTTATTCTGTGGCCTGTTTATTGTGCTTTTGTTTAGATCGATTAGATTGGTGTGTGTGTTTTGTCATGAAAGGTGTTTTTTTTTTAATTATGGTTTATCGAGTGGTAATTCAGGCAGCCCATTTGCGTCAAATTATGGCAAATGAGGCGTTAAACTGCTCGTATATGAATGTCCTATGCTCTTCAGATTTGCTGAGATTTCTCATTGAAGCTGGTCTAGTAAGCACAGGCACATCTTTTCTTTTTGCTATATTTCATTTTTATCATTGTCCACATGATTAGTAATTTCACGTTTATGACTTGGTGCGTGGAAATCTATCTTTTCTTAGTTATCGAGGTTGAAGATTTACATAGAAATCATATTAAAGAACCTTTAATATAATAGAAATATTTCATCTGTAAGGAATTTTTAATTGTAGATACCAGAAAGTATGCTATTCTCATGGAGAAGTAGCATCAGTTGTCTAAATGAGCTGGTTTAAGTTCTTGTGATAAGCAGACTGAGATTAATTAGAATTAGAATTTGTACATTCAATTAAATTGGAATAATTTTTTTGGGTGCAATTTCTTTCTTAAAATGAAATTTGCACTAATTTGATCAAAAATAAAAAAATTGCACTAATGTGGCGCATTATTAATGTATGGCTTGGGCTTTGGAGTGTGACCATGAAACTCATGCTTGGCTGAGGTGGGCTGGGCTGAGTGAGCTGAGCCAAGTTTAAGAGTACATTAACACCACCGATCCAAATCCTCTGACAAATGAAGTTGAAAGAAAAATGGGAGATTGAATCACGACCCAAGCAATTAAAGAGAATTCATCCTCTTTTATTTTTTCTGTAATAATGAAAATTTTCAATAAATATAAATTAGCACAATAATAATAATTATTATTATTATTATTATTATTATAAACTATATAAGAGGCAAGTGTGTCCTTATTTTTGTGTTTTATAGCACATTGCTACAGTGTGCTGACTTTTTTGCCCTCCATCAACTAATTACAAGTGACAGATGTGTATGATTAAAAAAATCTGAAATTGATATTTGTTTAGCTTGAATTTTAACCCATGACCACCAAGCATCTTAATATGATTGTCATCCCACCAACCTCACTTTTATGCTATTCAAAACACATTTAATATATATAATTGTATTCTCTTCTTACGTAGATTTAAATTTTTTAAAATGTTCAATATTGAGGTATCTGGTTATAGCTCAAGGTAGTTGTTGCTTAATTAATAAATAAATATGCCAATAGTTATAGCTCAAGGTAGTTGTTGGTGTCAAAATACAATAAGATACTCCTTCACGAATTAAATGACTTCCTCGCATCCCAATATTCAGTAGGGAACGCATATTGAGGAAGCCGGATGACTCACTATTTGACCCCAAAAAAATCCGTACATTTTTTCGAACGTACGTTAATCTTTAACGTACTTCCGAGAAAAAATTAGGGGCAAAATTGTCTCAAATAGTGACTGTTCCGGCCGCTTTAAGATACGTGCCAAAACAATAAAAACAAATGCTAAAACGTCATTTAATTTGGACCGGAGGGAGTATCTGGTTCGCGCTAAAAAAATAAAATAATTAAATTTGAAATGACTAAAAAATAGTAATTAATTTTAAAATTATTTCTCATATTAAATTAATTACTTAAAAAATTATTAATTTATTTTAAAGAAAATATTTTAAAAACACACACACATTAGCAAATTGTACTTATAAAAGAAGCCCCCGCGTTGCGGGGCACGCTATTTCTAGTAATTGTACAAAGTGCAATAATGCAGTACTAATAAGATAGAACGACGAAAAAAACAAATGGAAATGTACAAATTTGAACTATAAACAATTTGAGCTATATAGGAAAGATGGAGGAGAGTTCCTATGCAAAAATTAAAAAAGTTCAATTTTAAATCGGAAAATATCATTTCATTCAGACTTTTATTTCTCTTCGGTATAAAAAAGAGAGACTCTATTAATAATTAATATGTTTGATACAACAAGGAGTGGGAGTGGAACAAAACAAGTAAAAAATGGCAAAAATGGGGGAAGTGATGGATGATACGAGGAATATGAGTTGGGGGCACAAATCAAGAAATTACTGATCATGAGGAATATCAATATAATATATTTCAGATCAGTCGATACAGAAGCTATCTACATAAAGGAGGAGGAGGTTGAAGAGAGTGGGAATGAGAATGGGAATGGGATGGAGTACTACTAGGAGTTTGATGGTTGGAGGAGTAGGTGTAGGTGGCGCATGATTGGTTGTCATCGACGTCATTGTGATCATGGAGATTGCCGAAAGAGAACCTGCAGGCATTGCCTAAATTTGATCCTTGGTGGTGGTGGTCGTCGTTGATAACGTCAATTAGGTTGTGGTCCGGATCCACGGCGTTCAAGATGTTGAGGAACACCACAACTGGGCAGGGGAACCTCAACACACCAGCCTGCTCAAACCCAAATTCCTCTTCTGCTTCTCTGAGCAGCGCCTGGAATGCCTGGTGGCTTAAGTATTGTGTTGGGATTACGAACCGTTTCTGCTCTACCCCAACACTCACTGCCAGGTACCCCTTTGGCACCGCCATCCCTCCTGCTGCATTGTTATTCTCCCTCTCCTTCTCCTTATGGTCCGATAAATTAGACAGCGTCCTCTTTAAAAATTTGATGCCTTTGCTGCTGCCAGCAATAGTCCTGGAGACACCCGCAGGTGCAGCCTCAGCCCCAGCACCAGCACCAGCTGCAGCAGATGATGATGGTGAGTTTGATATTGCAAGCTTCCTCCACTTCTTAAGGATCTGCTGAAGCCTAACTATATCCCTTATTTTGTTACTCTTCTTGTAGCTGCTGTTGCTCCCCGTCGACGACGAGTCCTTGGAGCTGCTGGAGGAGTCCATTATATATATTGCTGTAAATGTAATTACCCTTCTCTTCCCCCTCTAATTAGTCTTCTGGACAACGCACGTATATTCTCATCTATATATGTACATAGGAGTGGCTGCTTCAACTTATTGGAGGATGCATCTCTGATCTGTCTCTCTTTTAATTAATCATTCATCATTATACAGCAAAATAAACACTAAAACCAATACAATACCGGTAAGTCCGTTCCGTTGACTTTGGCCAACTTGGGTGCCCTTTCTTCAATTTATTCATATGAGCTTCTTTTTTGTCCGACTCTAATTAATAATAATATTCGTATTTGTTAATAAATCATCTAATTTTTAAAATTAAAATACGATAATTAAATGATCAAAATAATTTTTTGAAAAATCGATCTATTTTAACTTTAAAGGAATACTATTAATAACATTATTTTAAAAAATCTTTAAGTATCATTAAATTAGAGAGGGTAGTAAAGCTCATAAAAGAAGTTTTATGTAAATACTAAATGCAAATATTAAATGATAAGCACATGTTAGGTTAGCACTTTAACGGGACTCGATCTTAACTTAATCCGTTATAATGGCGTTGGCTTCGATTTCGAACGCAAAGTAGCCAGCAGTCAAGTCAAGGTATCTCGTACAACTCAATTGTACTTACTAACCATGAGACTGTAATGATTAAACACTCCTTGGAGCACTAGTATTACGGGCGTACTTAATTTAATTTAATTCAGTTTCTAGATTAGATTGCCATGTGAAACTTAATGGTCCTCTCCTATCCAAGAGAGAAAGATGCTGCGTGTTTATTGCGACCTCAACTTGCCACTGACACTTGGCGGTGCCATTTCCCAATTTCCCATCTTATACAACTAGTCATCGTTATAATTTATTAACACAGTTGTAGATGATGATGCTGATGCCTTTCGTTCATCAGCCCAGCCCATGATTGATATGCTAACTAGCTTTTGTTTTCATACCCGGCCGCTAACTAGCTAGTTAAGTAGTCATTAGGGAAGTTAAAGTACTGTTACATCATGTCAACGTGATCTGCTCGTCCTTGTCCGTCACATGCATTCTTGTTCCGAAGGCGAAATAGGCGTTTCATGTACTCAACAACTTCATCCTCATCAACCACTTTTAAATTAAAAGAAAACTAAAATGCACAGCTAGCTATTTCCAATCTGTATCAAATATTGGCTCATTGCACCTTTCCATTTCCAAATTAATTAAACACAAAATGTTCTCAAAAAAGTACGTTCGTACATTTCAGTATTTACTGATCGATCTGTTTCTATAACTGAAAGCTAGACACACATCATTCTGAAAATATTACGAAATTTATATTAATGGCATTCAATATAAGTTCAAGAATATAATTGCCACAATATATATAAGTGTGAATGAATTTTAATTTTTTTAACTTATCATTATACCCTTAATGAAAAAAGTATTTTTATTTTCGGAGCCACTATTTCTACACCATAATTGTTTATTTTCACACCATATAGTTTAATTTGTCTACATTTTTACCTGAAATTAATATTTTTATTGCAGTGTTTTGTTTTGTTTTTTAAAAATATGGGATAAAAGAACAAAAATCAATAAAAAAGATTCTTTTTTACCCATTCAAATTTATGAGTGAAAATTATGAGAAAAGATGGAAAAAATTAATAAATTAAATTGATGATATGGAAATAAACTATTATGACGTGAGAATAGTTTCTCATTATATATTCATCAATCCCTTTTGTCTTATTTGTATCATTTAGAATTTAATCTAACTTTTAAAGAGTGAGTATTGCGTGTTTATAATTTTTGGGTAGACTTCTCAAACTGACACATCAACTTAAATCTATTCATAATAAAAACCAAATACGGTACGGGATGAAATTGATAACGTTGTGTTCAATATATACCGTATCTAACACAAATATTGGTTTCCTCATGAGCCGACTAAACACCGCATGCTCCAGGCCAGACCGGATAACATCACATCACAGTAGATGGACGCAAAAAATATGCAGACGGCTTTGCCTCTAACAGCTGAAAAATGGATCGATCAATCGACCGCAGATTGAGCTTTGACTCCTCTTGTTTTGAATTTGCAACGGCGTCTTTGATTGCTGCAAATAATGAAGATTGAAGGGAGAAATTTGGATCTGGATTTGGATTTGGCGTTGGTGAGATTGGATCACAACAAATTAGCCCACAGTTTTACAAAATTCAATTTTTTTTGAAATGCTTAGCTTGTGCAACGGCAGGAAAAGTGCCTTGTAAATAGGCCCGCGGGCCTTTTGTTTGTTTTTATCTTTTCGAAAGGAGACCTATGGGCCTGATCAAAAACTTGACCTATTTCTCAACGAAAGGGTGTGTTTGGAAATTGAAAACTGAAAACCCCCACTCTTATTATATGCAACCACCAATTAATGATGTGATTTAAATTTATTAGCTAGCCGATGCTCGTATATAAATTGAAAATGGTAAATAAATTTCTCTTATATGAACACGAAATCACGAATAGATTTAAGTTGACTGTGTCAGTTTGAAAAATCTACACAGAAATCATAAGCACGTAGTACTAATTTTTCAAAAATCAGATTAAATTCTAAATGATACAAATAAGACAAAAGGGATTGATGAATATATAATTATAATCATACAGAAGAGGCTTATTAGAGAGAAAAGATAAATGAAATTAAATAAAAGGAAGGTGCCGGGCACATTGGAGCAGGTAGTGAGAATTGGCCAATATTTGAAAAGGTACCCCATTAATTACTACCACTTCTTCATGTACCCCATTAATTACTACCCAGCGTCTTGATCTGAACGTGCGCAGCACTTTTGCTGATTAAAGCTCACTAAATCAATCATCCAATAGCTAACAATTTCGTTTATATGAACAAACCCTTAAAACTCATGCTCTTCTAGCCACCATGAATATTCATCTGCTTATTCTTTTTCAATTTGTTTAGAAATATAAGTAATAATCGTTGGTTATATACTTATTATAAACCTTAAATAGAAAATTACGGAATCCTATTTCAGTCAAAAGATGTTTTGTCTGAAAAGAAGGCTCAAAGCGCATTATGATTCACGACCAAAGCAAAAAGCAAAGCCACAACACAAAAAGACGATCGCACGGCTAACCCAGCTTTCGTGTGGGCATGCACTAATTACTAATTAATTACTAATAGTCCATAATTAAGCAGGTGCATAAGTTGACAATAGTATATACTCCTATATATTTAACCTAATTAAGTTTGTTTGGTTAATTATTTTCAGTTTTGAGAAATATAAAATGCGTAAAGGGTGCATATCATGCCTTATATTTTAATAATTAACCTTATTAAAGTAATAGTATATAGTTCGATTGCGGACCTATAGTGCTTTCGCATGAAAAAAAAACCAATTATAAAGCCGAACGAAAGTGAATGTCCATTGATGTTGGCATATTCATGTCCTTGGTTTGGGTTTGGTTTTGGTTGTTGGTCACGAATTGGCTAGTGGAAAAGTGAATAGGATTCCAAGACGTATAGTTAGCTGGAGGATATAAATAAGTTCCTCGTCAGCTGTTTTGTTTTTGATTGAGAGAATGTAGTTTATTTTTTAAACAAAATTACTAAACTCACATCAAATTAAAGGAAGAGGGAAACGAGAGTGGTTTTGTACACAAGTATGTCACATGTACTCATGTAATGTAATGAGACAATAGGCCATGTTTCAGGTGTTCTTCGGTAGAGTTGATATTTAAATACGAATTCTTGCTGGTACTTTAATTACGTTAGCGAATTGTACATAACACATCTGTTTAATGTTAATTGGTTTGTTTCCTTCTTCATGTACCTTTTTCTTTATAAATCATTCATGATGATGATACACAACGGCCCACGAGCACAACGATGTAGTTTGTCTCCTTAGAAATGAGATAGTATATGAAAAAGAAAAAGAAAACTCTTGGTAAGAAGAAAGAAAAGGAAACGGTTGATCAATATTAGGTAGTGCGAATACACGTTTTCTACACTCATCAGAGTACCGCCGTGTCTGGCTACTCCGCCCAGCTCCTGGAATTTTTATTTTTTTTATTTTTTTTTAGAAGAAAAATCCTCTTGCCTTAATCGTCATTGCGCGCTTTGTCAGATAATCACTACATTGCATAATATTTCAACCACTCTCTTAATTAAACTCCCACTATATATATTTATTTTTTTCCAATAAGCAGTTAAACTCCCACTTTAATATTTCTTTTAATTTTCAGAAGAAGAAAAGGAAATGTAACTGATATATTACATCCATACCGCATGCACCAAAATATAAAGCAGTTACGGAATGTATAATATATAGTTTCTGGATAGAGAAATAAATAAATTAATACTTAGTAATAATAAGTAATTAAAATTAAAGAAGATGAAGAGAAGAAACTAATCGTGGGATGCATGGTTTGGCTTTATTATAATTTATTTTTGATATGTGTATGGTGGGCTCTAATATAAAACATTTACTATAAGCACTGAATTGGGCAGTGAAACAAGGCCACATACATTCCAAAACTGTCTGTATAAAGGTTTGCTGCCATGGCACACTAGCTAATAGCTATATATAGCCAGAGACGTAGATCAGGAGAGCTTGGGGTAATTTGGGTCATAAATAAATAATCTGCTACAAATATATACATACAGTACCCACGTCTAGGCGCCGATCCAGCGGATTGCATCAGGTAGCTAGGTACACCACGTAGACGTAGTAGCATATATGATCATAAGTAATTAAGAGATCCATCTATATGGAGTGGCGGAAATGTTATCTGGACGTGATACTGGTCCCTCTCAGTTTTATCATCTGCATGAGTTACCATGCCTGGCTGTTGCATAAGGTTCGAACTCAACCCCTCACCACCATCATCGGAACCAACGCAACCGGACGCCGCCATTGGGTATCAGCCATCATGAAGGTATCTTTTAATTCATTCCCAATTGATTCTTTCTGGTGATCATATTTAAAATTGTATATAAATTTTGAATAATATGGATGAGAAGAAGTGTGTTAATTACTAAAAACTCCTGAATATGTGATTGCCACTTCCCCCACATTAGTTTTGTGAAGTATTGGGATTGCACGAATAATGCGTGTCTGTTGCTAGCTTAATTATGCATATGAGCTGTTACGCAATGCCAAAAGAAACAAAATTAAGTGGAAGATGCTACATGACATATTCCGATCCCACAAATTAACAATATTATCTGGATGGATCAAAAGGAAAATTGGCACCAAGCACACCTGCATTGCAACAGTATTAAATGATCAGAATAAATGCGCGGTGGAATTTGTGCAAAGGTCTATGAATTGATGTTGACCGTGGTGCAGGACAACGAGAAGAAGAACATACTGGCAGTGCAGACGCTGAGGAACTTGCTAATGGGATCGACGCTGATGGCGACAACCTCAATCCTCATCTCAGCAGGGTTGGCGGCCATCATAAGCAGCACATACAGCGTGAAGAAGCCTCTGAACGACGCCGTGTACGGTGCCCACGGGGAATTCATGGTGGCGTTGAAGTACGTGACCATCCTCACCATCTTCCTCTTCTCTTTCTTCTGCCACTCCCTCTCCATCAGGTTCGTCAACCAGGTCAACCTCCTCATCAATACTCCCGCCCTCTCCCCTGCCTACGTCTCCGACCTCCTCGAGAAGGGATTCCTCCTCAACACCCTCGGCAACCGCCTCTTCTACGCCGCCATGCCTCTCCTCCTCTGGATCTTCGGCCCCGTCCTCGTCTTCCTAACCTCCGCAGCTATCGTTCCTGTCCTTTACAACTTGGACTTTGTGTTCACCGCCACTGCCAGTGCTTCTTCTACGTCTACTACCCCCAAATCCCAACAACTCGATAATCTTCTTCATGTCTAATCTCAAATCTCAAATTATTAAAACTCTCAACGTTCGGGGGGACCCTCCTACTAGCTACTACTAGTACTATACATCATCGATTAATTATGTCCCAATTCATTAGTCAAATGCCTTAATTATCTCCCTGCATTGTTACTACTTTGTACCGGCCGGTAACACACCATTATTATCCTCAATCATGGACTAATGAGTTTGTAGTTCACCCATAATTTGGGTTGTGTGTTTTGTACAAATGGAGCCCGAGAGGCTTGTTTTTAATTTAAAATTTTAAATAAATAAAACACAATCCAATTTTTTTTGGTCGATCACAATCCTACTTGCATCTTTTATATTCCTTAATTATGTGAAATTAAATTTAGTTCTTTTATTTTGTTATCATCTTCATTTGCAAGAAACAAAATGAATGGGTGACTGACATAATTAGAAAATATTAGTAAAGATAATTTTATATATAAAAAAATTATAAATAATTGTGTTGAATGATTGAAATTAATTGGTTTGTGTACAAATAAAAAAAGACAAATAATCAAGTAAAAAGTGGAGATTGGTATATTAAACTGAATCACAAAAAGAGAGTAAATATAATAAATACACCACATACTTGGGCCAAAAGCCAACATTCTGGTTATGGCCCAAAGGCCAATAATCTAGTGGCGAGGATTTACGGACACCACCATTAATCCAGCGAATGATTCCACCAAGCGAAGCTAATAGTATAAAGGCTAATTAACTATTGTTTATATATTTTAATACAAAAACTTAGCATGAAAGCAAGCAACTAGCAAAGGCAAATGCAACCAAATGAAGTAAATTATTTGGAAATGAGTCATAACTTTTTGTGTTGGCCCTCCTCACTGATATGACTCATCCATCAATCTTGTGTTCTCCAATATTAAGATAATTATAACATTACGCCTTACTCACAAGTCATGACTTTTGATAGAGAAATATTTCTGACCTGACTGTCAGGAGTTCGAATCCTATCACCCCCATATTTAATTAAGTGAGGTTAAATCAGCACAAGGTATGCCCCTGATGGGCCTGTGCAAGTTTCAAACCCAATAAGGGCTTTCACTTGAAGGGGTGTGTTAAGATAACTATAACATTGGGCCTCACTCATAAGTCATGGCTTTTGGTGAAGTGGTTCTTTGACATGGTAGCGGAGCATTCCTGATCTGACCTGTCAAAAGTTCGAATCCTATCACCCCTATATTTAATTGGTGATTAAATCAGCACAAGGTATACCCACGGATGGGCCTGTACAAGTTTTAAGTCCAAAAAGGACGGGTGTTAAGATAACTATAACATTATGCTTTTGGGTGAAGTGGTTCTTTGAGATCCAACGTGGTTACTTTTGCTAATGCATATTGATTGCCTTTGGGATTTCACTTTCGTTAAACAAGAAAAAAGGTGAGTGGAGTTTGCATAGTTTGAGCATGAGATATGGATCATGATCAGTTAAAGAAAAGCATGAGAAGTTTGTTTGTTCCAGTACCTACGCCACGGTCGGTGTCTTTCCAATCAACACCCAACCTGGGGCCTGGGCCACCATCTTTACTTTCCTCCTGTCATGCAATTCCAATCAAACCTATACTTCCCCTCGTTTTCACTAAAATGCCATTCACTGTTTTACCCCAAATGATTTTATATATATCACCCCAATACACCCACCTTCTTCTACTGTTTCTTAATCTTAATTGAGAATTGAGATTAATTAGGGATTAATAAATGATGGAGCATAAGCAGAGAGTGGGCGGGCGTGGAGGGAAGATGAAGATGAAGCGAAGCGAATCGGAGATGACGCTGCGAGACGTGATCAATCCTAATATTAGGGGAAGAGGTGATACTAATCGTGAACAACATGACATCATCAAGAGCAGTACTACTTCTACAACTACTTCTACCACGGCGTCGGTTACAGCCTTCTCTCCTGAATTTGATGCCTTGTTCCCGGATCTTTGCTCCCCCGATCTCTCCTCTTTCGTCTCTTTCAAAACTCATCGGGTACTTTATTCCCTCCTCAACTAATTCTATTTTTATTCTATATCTCTTTATTTATTTGATCTCAATTTCAGAACAATTATAATTGTATAATATATAATAATTATTAATTAGACTAGAATTTATGATGGACTAGTCAGTCGGTGAGATGAATGTGATCGGTTTTGTTTTGGTGTTGGCATGTTGCGAAACTTGCGATTGTGCTGATGTTCCATGGGCCGGGCCTGGGCCTTAAGCCCCGAAACTTTCTCCGCTGTTTTCGGCTCATTTTGTTTTCTACTTTGAACATTTGCCTGTCAAATCTCAATAATGCATTGCAGGAGATGGCGAATGGCATCCAAACACAAACTTGTGGTGGACTTCCAGAATCCCTTATATGGAATATAGCCCCCGGCCCCAAGCAATCCAATAATATTTCAGCAATATCTATTGACGCCCAGTCATCAATTTGTGGTATATATACATAAGCCCTCTGATCCGGATGTTTGTGGATGTCTAAGAATTGCTAAGATTAACTGATGGTATGGTTTTTACTTGTGAACACGTTTGACATTTCTATGAACTGCAAATCTGCCAGTTGGCAGTCCTCTATCAGCTACTGAACCAAAATACAGCGACAACCAAACAAGAGTAACAACCAGCGGTTCCTCGTCTGAACAATCAGATGACGAAGATGCTGAGATTGAAGCTGGTCCATGCGAACAGAGCACAAATGCCCTCGACATCAAACGCATTAGAAGGTACTCCTTTTCACACTATAGGCTCGCTCAATGAGGCCACAGCGGCTGGATATATATGTCTGCATATTTAACTCATATCACATTTTCAATGTTCTTGCTCTTAGAATGGTCTCAAACCGCGAGTCAGCTAGACGTTCTAGAAAAAGGAAACAAGCGCATTTGGCCGATCTCGAACTGCTGGTACATATTGATATTACTAATTAAGGCTTTTTGGCACAATAGACAAGCTGCTGCGCCTTCATTTAAATTCGTAATCCATGCTTTGATTCAATGTGGCTGTCAGGTTGAACAAATGGGGGGAGAGAATGCAACGCTGTATAAGCAGCTTTCTGATGCTACTCAACAGTTCCGTTTTGCTGATACAAATCATCGAGTGCTCAAGTCAGATGTCGAAGCTTTGAGAGCCAAGGTATATATACCAATTGATAAGACTGTAGGCATGGATGTATATGTATCTCTGTGTGTGTGTGTTCGGTTATTGGGTTTACTGTCTGTCACACACACAAACACATGTATTGATTATACAGTAGATGACTAATGTTTGTTTGCGAGGAATCTTTAGGTGAAGTTGGCTGAAGATATGGTTGCTCGAGGTTCCTTAACATGTAGTTTGAATCAACTTCTCCGCAGTAATTTAACCTCACATCAGCCACTGGATAACAATCATAATTTACATGTGGTGGCGAATGTGTCCCCAACCATCACTGTCCATGGGCAAGATGCCTCGTTCACTGGAATGACAGTTTCGGGACAGAATTCTGGAGTCAGGCTAGGAGGAAATGGCGGCAGTATTGGTGGTCGCAGTCTCGAGAATGGCATCATGTGTGATGCTGTAAGCTGTGTGACGGAGATTTGGCCTCAATAATTACAGTGTGGTTGGACATTTCTGGTCCAACATTGTTGAGTTAGCTTAGCTAGCTAGGTGTTTTCCTGAATCAGGTGCGCATGCGGAAGCTTCGTTTTCCTGAATACATGTGGCCAAAAAACCCAAATGATTCCAGTTTCTTCCTCATGTATCAGGCGCTGAATACATTGCGTATATATGGTCCTATAATTATGTATATGATGTTGGTGATTGTATAATGTCTAGTTCTTTCTGTCGGACAGTTCTGAACGATTTATATTTATATATAGCGTGATAGTTAAGTTAAGCGACACTAAGGAAGCAGTATGAGCAGGAAATTAAGCATGTATGAATCAACAGTGGAAATGCAATTGAAAGGATATTGTACAAATGGATGAATTAATTAAAACTAAATGGAGTGCTAGAAAGTTTTAGGGGGAGATGGAGGGGAGGCCATCATGAATTGGAACTCAGTGAAATCGACCTTTCCATCAAGATTGAGATCGGCGGCCATGAGCATGGCTTGAATCTGAGACATGTCCCAGCCCTTGTCCAGACCCAAACACTGGAGAACCCTCTTCAACTCCACAGCTTCAATGTACCCATTCCCATCCTCATCAAATATCTTGAAGGCTTCCTCCAACAGCTGCAGTCGTGGCGCGCAGCCCTCTCCAACAATCCCATCAAGCACCTCCTCTGCTGCCACTTCATCTTCTTCTTCACCATCTTCAGTGCCACTGCTACTATTATTGACGAGACCGAGTTTCTCGACCACGCGGCGGGCGTTCTCCTTCTTGATCCTGCCGTTGTTTCCCATCCCAAACACGGCCGTTAAAGCCCGGATCATCAACTCATCATTATCATGTGCCTTGCAGGATGATCCGTGTTTACTGTAATTAGCTGCATCATATTCATATTGATGATGATCATGATCAGAATCCGATGGCTGATCAATGCAGGTGGTGGTGGTACTGGAGAGCGACCTCCTCCATCCTCCTCCTCCTCTTGATCCCAAGGCTTGCGCCAACTCACCAACCAGGCGGCAACAAACTCCCGTTATTCCCACCATTATTAACCAATCCCCTAAATTTAAACCCCAATTGATGTAATTTTAATCGATCAATACCTAAAATGCCAGTACTGATCCGTTTGATCAGTTCCCGTGATCCACTTCTTATATACCTGCAGACCAGAATCCACACACGCACAAATCCCTTGATATCACCTCATGCCATCTCCTCCATGATTCTCGTAAAGATATTACACGCATCCTATCCCAAAGCTGGCAGTCACAGCTCTCTCTCGCATTATTTAATCAATGTCTGGTCGGTAAGTGGATTGTTCGTGATACTATTTTATTTGGTTTTGTTCAGCGCGCTGTTTAGTGCATGCATACAATACATACACCTACCGATCTTCAGACAAACACTAACTCTCATAATTTATGCTTTTACTTATAATGGATGCCCCACTTCCTTTGTTTGTATGGGGTACTTTTCAGAGCGCATTTTTCTTCTTCAAACCTGTGTGTATGAACCATAAATGATAGTAAATGGATGTGCTTTCTAATGTGTCAAACCGGACAGATGTCAGCATGATAATACTTGTAGTTCAATATAAAAGAAAGTAAACATCTCACTAACGCTATCCTGTAGTAATGTGTCATTGCGTCTCCACTTAGGAGCCAATTATTTTGTGAAAGCAGAAAGACCATGCGTTGGGTTTAATAGTTATAAATTAATTTTAGGTTATAAATCCCGATGGATCATCAACAAGACATATCTTTTTAACCATAATACTGAATATCATTTGTCCAAACTCGTACTCACTCCGTCACACACAAAAATAACTCCATAGTATTTACAAAATTTAAAAAAAAATATTAATTATTAAAAATAAACTAATAAATATATTTTTTCTATTAATTTGCTTCTCAAATAAACCAACAGAGTATGTAGTAGCGTTTTTTCTGTGACTTTAATATTATTACTCCTCATGTTGTTTGGAATTTCAACGGGAGGAATCAAACCACAGACCGCAGCTCATTTGTCAGTCATTTGGTAATATTCTTCTCACAATGCAACAATGTCCTTAAAACGTGGAGATCCCGGTAGGAAAGGTGGACAATTTTCAGCATTTTCAGTAGATCTAAATCGGTTCTCAGAAGAGACGATTTCCGCTCGTAGGAGCTGGAAACCGCGGTCTTTTATTGGACAGATGCTATAACTTCTGCTGCTCTTATATAATTCAACTATATTCTTCTTCGCCACAACTCATAACCCACATGGTTCTCTGGATACTACCTAGCTGGCTAGTGGCCACCTCCCATCACATCCACAGACCAGGCAGGATTGCATCTTTCTTGCAAAGGGATACAATGCCAGTTATTTAATTCCAATCCTGCAGGTCTCGTTCAAAGATGCTGCAACGGAAAAAAGAAAATTGCAAACACGTGAGAACTACACGAGCTATGATTCATATGCCGTGTCATGGCATAACTGTTAGATGTTTGAATCTGTAAGGATTTATGTAGAACCGTGGTAGTAATGTCAAAGTTTTCCTTTTGAAATTACAATTGCTATCGTCTTCAGCAATATACACCCTTGATTTGAGTATACATGATGTGATTGAGGTTAGAAACAAGGCCATGCAACCCAACCCAACCCTTGAGAAGGAATAAGTTATCATCTCTTATTTCAGTTAATCATGGGTAGCTGATCTACATGTACACCATCTGTTGATCTTTCACCAAGATCCGAGTACTCCATTGGCAACACCATATCTAGCTCCGAACAAACTAACTGCATGATTTTCCTTGTTGCATTTCCCATTGACATTTTGTTCAGGGTCACTGCAATAGCAAACCTGTTTTTAGTGTTGCAAAAACCCGTCGATCCCCCCATGCCTGAGTGCCCAAACCCAATGTATGAGCCATCCTTTGATCTCACCCTCTTAAACCCCAGACCAAATATTCCATTCGGTAAAGCAAAATTCTCATACTGACCCACACCCAAGAATGCATCGTGAAGTCTGTCATTACTGAACATCTTCACCGCTACATCTTTTCCACCAGGGCCATCCCCACTCGCCATGCTGTCAGTGTCAGGAGGTGGTGGTGGTGTATTAGCCCCACTGCTCCTGCCCATGTCATCATCAGCAAGTCTGCTGTAACCTTCACTTCTATTTCTACCAATACCACCATCTGGAGAATCTTTCCTCATGTTTACCTTTTCCTCATTATCATATGCTTTGTTCATTTTCCCTTTCTGCTTCTCAGAAGCATTCTCGAATGAAAATTTGGGAATGTGGGGATGACTGCCAAGAGGTGGCTTTGACAACGATGAGTGTGGTGGTGGAATTGCACCTCCATCAACAAGTGCAGCATAGTAGCGTGCAAGAGCACGGGCTGAGCAATGTCCATTAGCAGCAGGTAAGATGGCACGGCGAACCTGAAGCATGTTAAATAAAGCAGGTACAGTTTTCATTGATTGGGCTATTGCCTCCGGCTGGAATGTAGAAGGGAACTCAGGGCGACTCGCAATCTGTGAAAGATTGCTGAAATCACTTGTATCTACCGTTAAAGTAGCTAGTCGAGATTCCACACCTGGAAGAAGCCAATTATATTGACAATGAAGTCTACATTCATAGTTAACAGGTGCATTCTAAGCCTGTTCATGGAAGGGGAACAAGTAGATAATACACCAGACTGAATCATAGGTAATGGCGCAAGCAAGCTCGTCTACCATATATACTTGCAAAGGAAAAATATGACAAGTACCTGGTGGAATTCCAATATATAGCTCTCCTTCTATACCGAGAGGACCAACAATTGCTTCTTGGAGGATCTCCTGAAACTTCTTACCAGAAGCATGCTGTTTCATTTAAGCAAATTATTTAGATAGGAGACCTCAAGAGAACACCTAAAAGATTCCAATCAAAGTAGGTTTTCCAAAAAAGGGGAGGAAACAGAGCACGCATCCCCGATCATAAAAACTCACAGATGCATGCGTCATCCATAACCAGAAGGAATATATATAAGAGGTTCTTCCTTTTGGTTATGGATGATCCATGCATCTGTGAGTTAGCATAGTGGGCACTAAATACCCTCACTTTACTAAAACATGAAAAGTATGAGGGATAGGTATGGTAGTTCAAATATCTTTTCTTTCTTGGTATAGTTACTTTTTGACCTGCACATTAATTATGCTCTTTTTTTCTTTCATCTCTCATAAAAAACCACTTTTATTATTATTATTATATATATATATATATATATATGAAATCAAGTGCGAACAGAACAGTATAAAAAAGCTGATCCGCTGCTCCTTAAAAATCTAGAATGGAAAGCTAAAAGTTCCATATCTAAATGCTTTTGGTTTTTTTTTTTACTGGGACACTAAATAACTGCTAAAGCTTTACCCCTAAGCATTCATAACACATTAAAGGAGAGGAAAGAAGAAATGCTCAATAATTTCAACTTTCTCAATCCAGCCTTAAATTGTGGCTCTGCCACTGATTTACACCTGAACTTTACCTTTCTCAATATTCAATCAGATAATTGTTTCGTAAAATGAAAATAAAAAGAAAAAAAATTATAAATACATAAGCATTGGATAGTACCTCAATTATTCCACCACAAAGCCATCCAAATGATAGATAGTGGTACAACTGCTGCTGACCAGGTTCAGTCTCTGGTTCTGCCATAGCTATGCGTTTTAGACATTCATTCCAGTCCGCCAATAGAAAAGGATTTTCTTCTCTAAGGTTGGCCAAGGCATTGTGCAAACCAGACGTATGATTAAGCACGTGATGGACCTAAAGGAGAAACCAGCAAAATAAGCAAATTTGAACACGATAAAAACTTCAGATGAGAATTGGACAAGTTTGAACAGTATAAGGCGTTAAAATTTCACACCTTTATAAGACCTTTTCTATTTGTTCCAAACTCTGGCCAAATATTAGCAACATTTTCATCAAACTTAAGTTTTCTGCAACACAACATGTATCATCCTATAAGAAACCATAACAATTTGAAATTAATATATCCACAACAATGAAATATAACATAATTTACAAAAAGTATCAGGTTACACGATTACTCTACCACATATACGACCTGAAACGACTGTATCTTGGAAATCAGATAAAGACACGATCATACTTTAAAATCTAGGCGGGCAATGGAATGCATGAACTATATTAACACTTCATAGTTCACACACTGTAACCCTTTGTTTCCCAAACCAAATGAGATATGCTTATAAGCCACAATACGTGATCACACAAAACAATAAAGCAAAAGAATATGCTCGTTGGATCTTAATTCTGGATAGGTTGTTGAGAAAACATGAACATTTCTTTGTAACACCTATAACATGACAGTAGCGGTGAAGGGGTCCGGGATCTCTTCAGAAGTTAGGGGTTCAAATCAGCTTAACAGTGGGGAAAATTCATGCTAGACTTTTGTTGTAAGTTTTCAGAGGGGATTAACGTTGAAGGGAGCAATATTACATACTTCAGGGACAATATATCTCCAATGACACAAAAAAAATTAGAACTTGAAACCATTGTTGTCATAAAATAATTCAACATACCCATTGTCTACAAGCCGATGCAGCATTCCTGCTGTAATGCCCTTTGTTGCAGAAAATACAGGGAAAAGGCTATCAGGCTGAACAGGGCGAGGATCGTATCTACCAAGCACTCCAGCAGAAGTATCAATAATAACCTCGCCATCTTTGTAAGCACATACCTTAAGACATCATTATTCAAAACCTTATCAACATAATCAGTAAATATGAGAAAAAGCTCACGTCATTCAAGTCAAAACCATAATGAGTTTGAAAGACCCAAAGTATTGCATTCATAGATGTAGATAACTTCTATGACCAGAAAAGAACCATTAATCATTGGCGAAAGGTTAACCAACTTCTAAACAACAACCTCTAACCTCTCCCACATTAAAAATTAAAACTTCTTGTTTCATTTCACTCTATAATAAAATAAGATAGCATAGATATATTTCCTTTCCTAAATAAAATAAATTCAAAGTATAATATCCTAGGATGGTGCTTCATTCTATGATATGATACCAAAGATGTATAATACACATAATATGTGAAATAATAAGTTCCAGGCATTATCTGCAAATAAAGGTGGCACTTTTAGAATTTTAAGGATTTTGGAGATTAACCAGAATGTTACAGAAGATTGTCATGCCAAACAGCTAAAACATATCGCGGGAAGTACACATATCATTGAGGAAATATCCTCTTACTTCCATTACGTACTAAATGTTGCCAGAATTCACACCATATAAAAAGCTGAACAGTGCAGACCTGGATTCCAAGTACTTTCTCATCATTCCCCAGATCAATTAGGAGCTTCCTTAGCTTTTCTTCAACATCAGAATGAATGGGTGTGTCATGTATCCACTGTGCATTTAAAGCAGGTCGCTTATTGATGTTTCTGATGAATTGGGTTAAGAGGTCAAATAGTTTCCACCAAAAAGAAAAACAAGTAAATCCACACATTATATTCAGCAAGGATTACTCACCCTTGTAGAACAGATTCGGCAAATGGTCGCATGATATCTAGATACACTATGCGAATATTCATCGAGGAAGAAAGACCTAAATCGACATGAAACCAGAAGTAAAGTCAAGAAAGGCACAATTCTCTACGCAAGAAGCTAAAAGAGTAAATTCCATTGGAAACCTCTCAGCAGATTAAGGACACGAGTAAATATCACAATATCACCAGGAAATGCATCAACCTGAAATGATGCATGATATCAGATGTGAAATGAAAAAAAATCAGGAAAAAGAATTTATGTAGGTATATATAGATATAAAGGCTTACTGGATTAAAGCGTTTAACTTCCTTTTCATTGAGCTTCATCTTTTCCTGTAATGCCTTCATGTTTTTCGTTCTTTGTTCAGCCAAAGTTTTCACAGTTTCCTTTAACAGAAACATTGTAATGTGAATGGAGCTGCCAGTATTCATAGAGAAAAGCAAGGGGGTTGCATACTTACAACAGCTTCATTTGCAGGTCTTGACGTGCGGAAGAACACATTTGTTACCTCCATAGCCTGCTCTGGAATGTCCAGGCGCAATGTAAGTCCCATTTCGGTAAAGGCGGACAAAAGAGCCACATGGTCTCCCTGTAAAGTGAAGAATAGGGCTATGATACCATCATGGAAAATTAAAAAATTCCCAGAAACTTAAGACAATTTGAATGAATGATGAAAAAAATAATACTCCTACTTGTGCATGGCTGAATCTGCACATTACACACAATAGTGCTGAAACAGTAGGAAATAATGTAACATGACAGCTCTACTTACCCAGAGCTTTGATGTATACTACCAATTGAAGAGTAAGACATACAATGAATTGAGCACGTAAAGTAGAGACCAAAAGGGCAGAGAGACAGAAGGAGGGAGAAGTTTCATGCAAACCTCAGCAGATGCGAGAAACATTTTGGCAAGTGCTTGTTTCATCGAGCTGGATAGTTTTTTTGTAAGCCCAAAGTCTAGCAAAATTGGACGATGTGGAGCTTCCTTGCTCACAAGGAAATTTCCTGAAATTTACAGACCAGGTACAGTTCAGCAAATTTCATTTTACAGTGTTACAATTCAAGTAAGCACTAGCTAGAGAGAGAGTTACCAGGATGCGGATCACCATTAAAAAAACCATCAATATATATTTGATGAGCATATGCACGGGTGATTTCTTCAATA
Organism: Viola odorata; assembly: GCA_963691705.1. Classification (NCBI taxonomy): domain Eukaryota; kingdom Viridiplantae; phylum Streptophyta; class Magnoliopsida; order Malpighiales; family Violaceae; genus Viola; species Viola odorata. The sequence goes on along the minus strand of OY829545.1, from coordinate 20,730,028 downwards.
ATCCTTTGTTTGTTAACACCATAAGCGTCAAGGGATTCATGGTCATTAAGACGAATACCATCCATATACTCTAAAATGAGAACCTTCTCAGTCGACTGTCATGGAAACGTTCATAATGCAGGGTCAGAAAGGTGTAATGAACAAGCAAAAACTGTCAAAAGGAAAAAGGAAAAAAAAGAACCAACATAAAGGCTCAAAGTATGACATGTAAAAGATGGATACCGGACCTCCACAGTACAGATATAGGCAGTGTGATAGCAAAAATGTCTTCCTTTTTTAAGTTGATAAATAACGTTCTTAGAATCTTTTCATGAATTTTGGCATAACAAGATTAATCAAACAATATTAAATAAGTAAAAAATTTAGTCAATACCTTCAGTACTGAAGACGGATTATGCACATTAAAAGGTAAAAAGAAATATACCTGAATAATTTCAGGAATCAAAACATCAACTTTATTTGCAGACATATTAGGAGGATGCTGGTTTTTGCACCCCAGATTGCGAGACACAGTTCTTGTATTGTCTGTAAATGTGAGACTTGTCAGTTATAAAGAATGTACACTAAACAGTTGTGACCTGAAATTTACTCGTACACATGATGAGAAAACCAAAAGGAGAAATTTAACAGCGTGAAAGAATTGAGGAATTCAACATTCCAGTCATTTTCTTCACAGAGAAAAGTGGGATGAAAGGCTGAGGTCATGCATTCGCAGGCTGGGTTCAATTCCAAGTGGCATACATGTGGTGTTGGCCGCCACCACCACCACCAAGTACAAACAAATGGCTGACTTCATCAATATAAATATCATAAATGAGAAAAACATACCGGCTTCATGATTGAAATCAAGTTCCTTTGGAGCTTCTTTGCACCATTCATCTATCATGGGGTTGAAGTCATACTGTGGCTCAGCCCAAGCTATCCAATCAATAATCGATTTGGCATTTTTCAAGTCCTGTAACAAAAATGCAGCACATCTAGTTACCAACCATGTACTGATTCCAATTTTTTTTTTCTTCTTTTGATTGTAGCATCTTAAATGCCAACGACTGCAAACCTCCAATATAATTGTCTTGATGCCCTCGTGCTGAACTTTAACAACCACTTCCTGCCCATTAATTAATGTTGCACGGTGGACTTGTGCAATCTGCAAAGAACATGATGTGGTAACAATAAGATTAGCACTAACATACTTTTTCCTTCTCTTGGGAGAAGAAGAAGAAGAAGAGGAGGAGATTTCAAAGTGTCAGTATGTGTTCAGATAAGGTTCCTGAAGTAATACAAGTATAAGGATCTTACAGAAGCTGTGGCCAAAGGTGTTTTGTGAAAATCAGAGAAAAGATCCTCCACTGATTTCCCCAATTCTTTTTCTATGCTCCGGAAAACCTGTACAGATGAAAAGGCCAACTTAGCCAACCAAATACTAAGACATTATTTAGAGTCAGAACATAAAAATAGACACATGGGCTGCAAATTTTGACGTATATATTTGTTGAACAAATAAGGATGAAGTATTTGCATGTGCTTGAAGCTTTGCGCTTGGCAAGAGTACATAATTGTATAATATGATGAGACAAAAAACTATTAGAGGAACAAAATACAAGAGAAGCTAAAAATGAATGTAAGGAGAGCAAAGAAATGGATGATTTTGACAAATTGTTTAAGAGTGTAACCTCTTGGAAGGGACGCGGAGGAAGAGAGTCCTGTAACTGCCTGAGGAGTGAAATGTAAGCCTGAGGAAGTACATCAGCACGTGTGGACAAGTACTGTCCAAGTTTTACCCACAGACCTTCCAGTTCAATCATCAACTTAAGAACACGCCTGGCATTGCGCTGATGAGCCCTCTCCCATATAGCAGCTTGCTTGGCTTTGTTAATCCATTTTTCTCTTTGCTGTAAAGACTTGAGATAGGAAGAAGGGAGATTGAGTGGCATAGATGTTTGATGCGTAATCGAAACCATAATAGAAGTAAGTTGGCGGGAAATAATACACCTTATAATCCAGGTAAATCATTAAAGCCAAGGTGATGACCCTCATACGTCTCCTGTAAACGTTTCCCCATCCCATCTCAGGTGCAATGCGGAGGAAGGAAGAACAGGTTTCCAAATTCCAAAGCCTTTGCTGAAATTACAAGAAAGACCAAACTGAAAGACGTTAAAATCCAGGACAGCAACAGATTGTGTTCCTCACAAAGACCAATGCAGTGTCGCAAAAGAGGAAGGGGCTCAAACCATTTCGTGTTAATCAAAACTAAGAATGTGGTGCCTTCTCTGTGTGTCGAATAAATTAATTTGGCAGAGAAATTGGGAAGTGATTCCTTCTCTACAACAACATGAACACCAGCAAATTGGAAGGTCTAGAATTGAGAAGTTGGGAGGCTAAGAGCCTAACTTTTGGTCATTTTGGACGTTAAATAGGAAGAACAAAAGGAATGGACATTTTAGGATGAATCAAAATCGTGGTAAAGAAGGAGAAGGTGGCAACGATGAGGGAATTCCCAATTCGCAAGCAGAGATCAGGAATTGCATCAAATAGATGCAGGTATTCTCTCTGTTTATTTTCTTGGATATATATAAATCAAATAATAAAGAAAATAAAAGCAGATAATAGAGACATATATGGGCGAATTTTGAAAGAAGAAGGAATAAATGAGAAATGCAAGGCAAGCGGAATACACAAAAGCAGCGAAACAAGAGAGCGAGATAGTTACGGTTACGGAAGATTAGAGGTGCGTAGCGCAGCGTACCTGGAGTGGGAAACAGAGAGAGTCTTTTTTAGGAGGGGGGGAGGGCAAACAAAAGTGAGGTCAGTCAGGTGGAGGAATGCATGAATTCTTCTCTTGAAATGATCGATCGCAATCGCATTTTAGGTGTCTGTGTTTTGTGTCTAATGGTAGGAATAGGAGAGAAATGGAAGATGGGAGAGCAACGTCCCATTGACAAGTCCTTGCGTCACTCAGGCGCCCAATCAGGACGCAACACGTAATCCATTCTCACCCCGGCACCTACGCGTATCGTGTCAATTCATTCGTCAACTAGAGTAGTAGTGGTTTGGTACCGACGGCTGACTAGCAGCGTAGCGTTACTTCTCTCTCTATTTTTTTACTTTTTGGGCGATTTCTCTCAAGAATAAATTGGGGCAAGTACTTAGCGTGGAATCACAGTAAGGGAACTGACCGTTCGATTAGGAAAGGGAATAGAATCTGAGTCGTTGAACTCGTTTGAGAAAAAGTAAGTTTCAAGGGAGTTAAGTTCAGTTCCCTCAAATCTTAGCTGAGTCTCTTAATTGAGCGGTTGTAACGTGTTAGGCTTTTTAATTAAGGTAGCGTTTGGTTAGCGGAATTAATGCGGAAAGTGATTCGGAAATCTGAAATTCCGACCTTTATTGCATTTGGTTGCAACAAGGAATTACTCTCCCCTGAGATCCAACTTTCCTTGACCGCATTGATTTATATTTATACTATATAAAAAGCACGAAGGGTCTTATTTTTAAAAGTCTATTATACCCTTAAACTATTAAAAAACTTAAGGATGTAATAGACTTTTAAATATTTTAATTAATTAACTTACCTATTAAATTAATTAACCTACCTATTAAGTTATTTGATTGTAATAGGCTTTTAAACGTAATAGACTTTTAAACATTTTAAGTAATTTATTTATTTAATTAATTAACCTACCTATTAAATTATTTATATTTTTAATTGATTCGAATCAACATCACCCATAAAAAATTAACTAGTATATATTAAAAAATTAAAATAATTTGTGATTGATAAAATAATTAAATAACTTAATAATATTTTTTACCATCTTTTAATTTTCTAATTATTAGAAAGACCAAAATTGCAATTTTGTTGTAGGGTTACGTTGCAAATTTCAGGCTTATATTGCAAATTTCAAAACTATTGGGTTCAAAGTGGGAGATTTTGTAAACTTTAAGGTTTCTTTATATAGTTTATCTAAAAATATATTTAATTTTTTAATCAATAAAATTAATAATTTTTTTATTATTATATAATAAAAAATAAAATGTTACAAAATAAATATTTTGAGTATATTTTTAATGATTACGTAAATATATTTCTTGAGATTTTAGTATATCTTTTTAGATAAAAACTAGATAATGTTTTTAATTTCAAGCTAAACAACAACACAAACTTTAAAATAAATAAAAAATCATATATGGCAAAAGTGGAAAGAAAATCGGATCTCCTATATTCGTTAATCTTTTAAAAAATCACTTGAGAGTAGATTATAATAATATTTTAAATAACACTAATAATAGTAAATTATAAAGTGAAAAAACTTATAAATTAATTTTTCAATTAAGTAATGCAATTTTATTTATATTATTAAATAAAAATTATTTAATTAATAAACAATTGTAATATTCATAATTTTTAGTAAGAGCTTGAAATTACTAAATAATTTATCATAGTATTATGAGTTAATAAAGTTAGCAAAAATAAACTATATATATATATATTAAATGAATTAATATTAAAGTTATGAATAATTAGTGTATATTAAATTAATTATTTAGAATTTAAATTTATATTAAATATTTTTTTATAGTATGAAAAATGAAACAAGGTGATTTTTTATACATTAAGTTATTGTTTAAAATTCTTTTACCCTCTTAATTTTCTTTTAAGTTTTTATAAATCTGTTAAAAACTTTATCCAATAATAATTGGTGCTTTTAAATTTGGAATAAAATAGTTCAACCAATTTATCTAAAACAAAAGCTGGAAATAATTTAAAAAAATTATGATAGCATTCAAAATTCTTAACAATAGAGGGAGTATTGATATTAATTCAGTTGGTAGTTAAGTTGGATAATATATATTAAATATATAGTATATATAGATAATAAAATACCTAAATACCCGGTCACATGCGAATAGAATTAGTATTGATCCACAGGATTTAAAGATACCAAAATAAAATATATAATTAGTTTTCCAAGCATGTAATAATATAAGTAACTAAAATTAAAAATATAATTACTTAATTTAAATTATAATCATAATTATCTGTTCTGTTTTCTTATTTTTTTTAAATTAATTTATTTTATTGTTTGTGTTTAATGATTAATATTTGTTTATTTACATTAAGTAATTTCTAGATCATAAACCATGATATATTCAACTTCTCTATTATATTTCTTAGTGGTAATTAGATTTGATATTTCTTAATTTTTAATTTTTCTCCATAACTAGCCTAACCTAATTAGCATATAGTCATATACAACATTTTATTCAATTTAGTTTTAAAAAATAAAGAATGTACAACTCCTTGAGGAAATCCATGTTCGGTTAATTTTTATGAATTAATTTTGCATATCCGGATTGATTTTAAGTTTTTTTCCCCTATTGAAAACATATAGAATTTTCTAGAGAAATTTATATATATGATACTCAATTGATTCAAAATTGGGAATATAAACTTAACAATTTTATGTCCTGATTATTTTATATAATATTTCAATGGTATGTTAGTTTTTTTTAAAGACAGGTAGTAAGGATCTCATAAACAGAAATGGAAATTAAATAGAAATTTAAGTTATTTTGTTGCTTACGAATCTAAATGTTATACATAGGTTCTTATTTGCGAGAATTTGGAAGAAGTAACGATCAATAATTAATATACATTTCTAACTAATATCAAATAAGTTCATGTATTTTTAATTACCTCAAATCAACAACTATATTTACTTAGATGGAAAAAATAAGTTATAGTTATAAAAAATAATTTGAAGTTCATTTGTATGTTTATAATGTGGTATTAAATTATTTTGTCATGTATTTATTTTTTCTTAAAAATAAAAGGATAATACATAATAAATAATGTCATTTATTAAAAATATATTAATAAAATTAAATTCATTTTAGAATAATTTAAGCTCACATTATTGACAAGAAAGAAAACTTTAGTTTATTTGATGACATGAATGATTATGTTAGAATAGGAGACTAAAATTCTAAGAAAAGATGAGATCATATTTATGCGAAAAAATGGAGGAAGAATAGAGAGGAATTAATCTAATTTGTAATAAAATATTCTGAATTTGTATTATAAATGTCATAGTAAATTCTCTATATTTTTAATTGGTTCGAATCAACATCACCCTTAACAAATTTATCAGTATATTTTAAAAAATTATAATAATTAGTGATTGATAACATAATTTCCATTGCAATTTTGTAGGCTTACGTTGCAAATTTTAAAACTATTGGGTATAAAGTGGGAGATTTTGCAAACTTTAGGGTTTCTTTATATATTTTATCTATAAAAAAATGTAATCAATAAAGTTGATATTTTTTATTGTTATTATATAATAAAAAATAAAATGTTACAAAATAAAATTTTTGAGTATATTTTTAATGATTACGCAAATATATTTCTTGAGATTTTAATATATATTTTTAGATAAAAACTAGATAATGTTTTCAATTTTAAGACAAACAACATTCGTTAGTCTTTAAAAAAACTTAATATATATATATATATATTTATTTATTTATTTCCTATATGGCAAAAGTAGAAAGAAAATCGGTACATTCGTTAGTCTCTTAGAAAATCACATGGGGTACCTTGTAATAATATTTTAAATAACACTAATAATAGTAAATTAGAAACTGAACAAACTTATAAATTAATTTTTCAATTAAGTAATGAAATTTTATTTCTATTATTAAATGACAATTTATTTAATTAATAAAGAATTATAATATTCATAACTTTTGGCAAGAGCTTGAAATTAGTAAATGATTTATCATAGAAAAATATACTTTGTATTGTGAGTTAAGAAAGTTTGCAAAAATAAATTATATTTGTATAAACTATATATTTTTTTAAAGTGAATTAATATTACAATTATGAATAATTAATGTATATTAAATCAATTCTTTAGAGTTTAAATTTATATTAAATAATTTTTTGATAGTATGGAAAATAAAAGAAGGTGATTTTTTATAATAAAATATTCGCATCATAATATTAAATTATAATTAACAAAAAAATTATTTAAATAATTTAATAATTTAAATTCTAAAATACAAAAGAGAAAGATATTTTTTTTAAGAACTAAAATATGTTAAATACCGAAACTATCTTCCTATGAAATTATTCTTATGAATTTTTACTTTTATATATTTTTTAAATTTATCATTGTTTTTTTCACCCATGTCAATATCACAAACAATGATAAATTTTAAAAATATATAAAAGTAAAAGTTCATAAGAATAATTTCATAGGAAGAAAAATTTAATATTCAAAGAGATTGTAAGAAATCAATCTACGTAATGTACTCGTGGAGCTACAATGTGAGAAATATCTTTAAAAGTATGGAATTGAAAAATAGTCACAATGAGTAAAATATAAGTTAATCTATTTTTAAATTTAAATTATTTGTTAAATATAACATATGTATAATAATATATTTTTTAAATGTAAATTATTTTAATTATTATTATATTATTTTAAGAATAATATTTTTTATTCAAGTTAATATTTTTTATTTTATTACGTTATTAAATTTAGTAAAGAGATTGATTTTAAGACAGTTGAAGAAACATAAACTAAATAAAAGTGAAAATAAATTGTAATATTTATACTTTTTCTAACATAAATTATATGGTAAAAAGAAGAAATATTTTATGAGAATAATTGAGAAGTTTATTTATAAGTATTGACAATATTAGCCATATATTATCAAAATAATTTATATTATTTTTATTTTTATGAAAGAAATAAGGGTTAATAATATTTATTTTATTTTTATTAGTTAACTATAATTTCAAGGCAGTACATGGTTTATTGTTTCAGAAACAATTACTTTTAAAGTTAAGAAAATCATAAAAGTGAAAAAGAAAAAGAAAATTTATAACTTTTTCTAAAATTAATTCAGTGACAACTGTTTGTTAATGAGTTTTAATAATATAAAGGGATGAGGTTAGATATTTAAAAAAAATACTAAAAATTAATATTTTATAGTCTAATCATCAAATATTTATGGTTATATATTTTTCTCCAATATTTATAAGTTTTTTTCAACTTTTTACCATTTTTATATGTTTTAACCACTTATAATGTTTATATTAAAACATTTTAGGATATTATAGGATTTTTAATGTAAATCTTAAAACTATAGTGTCCGAAGTGAAATTTTTTTTAAACCATAAAAAATTATGTTGTTTACCTTAAAATTTGTGCTAGGTAAAGTGATAAGAGATATTTTAAAAAAAAATTGGTTATATTTTTAGTTATCATTATAATATTATTGGTCGAATACATGATCTACATCATCAACATAACATACGATAGGTACATAAAATATATTAAATAAATATTTATTGTAAACTTAAAGTTGTTAGAAAGTTAACGTTAAATTAACTTTGAAATAAGATATTGTTACAATGAGTAACCTTTTGAATCTTTAAATTGATAATTAAAATTAGATGACACAATTCTGAATCCCACCTCTCTGGAAAAAAACGTGCAAGTAGTGATTGTTTTGACCTATGGACTGAACACTTGACGCTTAAGCTTGGAGAGGGCAAAGACACGAGCTTTTGGTGGGATTTGTGGGCTGCTAAACAGTCGTTGGCCTTGCTTCATCCGAGGTTGTACCATTTATCGAAAGCTCAGCAGGGGACTGTCAAGGATTTCGGCCATTGGGAAGGGACGGTCTGGGAGTGGCATAGAGAGTGGAGGCGCGGGCTGTTTGAGTGGGAGAATGAGGAGTGGGCGAGCTTACGTGATCGGTTGCCGGCTCCGCGTAGGGGGGGCCACCAGGATGTGCTCCGTTGGGATCTCTAACAAACCGGGAAATACTCGGTGCATTTGGGGTATAAGAAATGGGAGGCAACAAGGTACAATTCCATACCCCTGCTTCGGTCCTGTTGGACGGGGCTGGTTCCGTTTCGGGTTGAGTTTTTCTTGTGGCTATCTTTGAGGGGAAGAATAGTGACCAGGACGTTCTTAGAGAGACGTAACATGATCACGGAAGATCAGAATAGCTGTCCAATGTGTAATAACAGCTCGAAGATGCTACTCATCTCTTCCTAGGATGTGCGGTGGCCAGGAGGGTTTGGGAGTTGATCATGTGTTGGCTTCGGGTGGTGTGGTGTCAACCTCGCGATCTCGCGGGACTTTGGAGATCTTGGGGACATTATCTTCCAAGCCACGACAAGCTCGCTGGCAGGCAATGAGCAACTCTGTTCTACGCGGTGATTTGGACCCTGTGGAAACGCCGGAATGCGAAGGTCTTTAGGCAGAAAGAGGTAACGGAATGGCAGTGTGTGAATATGATATTCTCCTTATAGCATTGGTGGCTAAAGAGTAAGGATCATTCATTTCCTTTCAGTCTAGCTGATATGATGCAGATTCCGGCTTGGCTTTTTAGTAGTTAGGTTGTTGTTTCCTGAGCCCGGAGGTTTATCTTTCTTGCTTTCTTAGTTTGTTGGTTTCGTTTTCTGCTTGTGCTGCCTAGCTTGGACAGCTGACTTTTGTTATGTTCGTCATGATCTTCATGACAGGTTTCTAATATAATTTCTGCTTATTAAAAAAAATAAAATGCATGAGTCATATATTAAAAAAATAATAAAATAAATTGATTAATAGTTAGTTACTAATTTACAAAGTTATCATTATACCTAAAATAATTAAATAAATATTTATCGTAAACTTAAAGTCCTTAAAACCTTAAATTTAAAATATTTTTCAATTAATAACAAATAGATGAGGGTAAATTTGTATAACATAATAGACTGCTATAAAAGTACATAGAAGATCTCACTCATGGATTCTTAATGCGAGTGATGAAATGTTGATGAAGTTGATATAAATAAGAAAATTAAATAAGAAATCATGTTCTAAGACATAAGTGATAGGAAAAAAAACTAAAAGTTATGGATTAGATGAGATACATAAATATTCTAACGTTATTATCATTTTAATCTAATAAAAATTATTTTAAAATTGGAATAGTTTATTTATTTATAATAATAATAAAAGTTTCATGACTTAACTATTACTACTAATATTATTCTAATCCAAAAATTTAAGAAAGTATATTTTTTTCTTTCAAAAGATAACAAAATATGATATTATTACGAAAAGAAGAAAAAAATAAAGGACAAGTATATTACTCCCTCCGGCTCACAAAGGATGACGTTTTAGCTTTTGCTTTTACTGTTTCGGCACGTATCTTAAAACGGCCGGCAAATTCACTATTTGAGACAATTTTGCCCCTAATTTTTTCTAGGAAGTACGTTAAGGATTAACGTACGTTCAAAAAAGAATTCGAATTTTTTTGGGGTCAAATAGTGCCTCATCTGGCTTTCTCGATATGCGTTTCCTACTGAATATTGGGATGCGAAGAAGTCATCCTTTGTGGGACGGAGGGAGTAACAAAGTTATCCCTTTTATTAAATTATAACCACAATAATTTTTAGACTATTTTTTTAATTATTATTGTTGTTGTTATTTTCTATTTCATGCATTGCCATTATTAAACTAAGAACTAGAAAGAAAAAAATATGAGAGAAAAAATAAAAAAATAAAGTGAAAAATGAAAATTATTTTTAGTTAAAAATTAAAAAACTATAAAAAATATGTAAAATAAATAAAAAATTATATTGCCTTAATAAATAATTTTTTAATAAAAAATAAAAAAACTATGAAAACCATTTTATAATATATTATTCTTAAAAAGTATATATACACAAATATTAAATTACTTAAGTTTGATTTCGTAAAATTTGTAATTAAATATACAAACTATTTTTCTTCATGTTTATGTATGAGAAAAAATCACATATAAAAGTACATAGAAGATCTCACTCATGGATTCTTAATGCGAGTGATGAAATGTTGATGAAGTTGATATAAATAAGAAAATTAAATAAGAAATCATGTTCTAAGCCATAAGTGATAGGAAAAAAAACTAAAAGTTATGAATTAGATGAGATACATAAATATTCTAACGTTATTATCATTTTAATCTAATAAAAAATATTTTAAAATTGGAATAGTTTATTTATTTATAATAATAATAAAAGTTTCATGACTTAACTATTACTACTATTATTATTCTAATCCAAAAATTTAAGAAAGTATATTTTTTTTCTTTCAAAAGATAACAAAATATGATATTATTACGAAAAGAAGAAAAAAATAAGGACAAGTATATTAACAAAGTTATCCCTTTTATTAAATTATAATCAGAATTATTTTTAGACTATTTTTTTAATTATTATTGTTGTTGTTATTTTCTATTTCATGCATTGCCATTATTAAACTAAGAACTAGGAAGAAAAAAATATGAGAGAAAAAATAAAAAAATAAAGTGAAAAATGATAATTATTTTTAGTTAAAAAATAAAAAACTATAAAAAATATGTAAAATAAATAAGAAATTATCTTGCCTAAATAAACCATTTTTTAATAAAAAATAAAAAAACTATGAAAACCTTTTTATAATGTATTATTCTTAAAAAGTATATACACACAAATATTAAATTACTTAAGTTTGATTTTGTAAAATTTATAATGATAAGGAATTATTTTACATTAGCTAATTATGTGATTTTTTATCATACATAAACATGAAAAAAATAGTTTGTACATTTAATTAAATCATAATTTTTCATTAAATGTTAAACTTATTTTTTTATTGAGTTTGGTTTTTTAAAGAAAAACTCATTAGTGGTTGTTTTTAAATAACCACATAATTATTTACAATATTTGGAGAACTAGAATAAAAATAATATAAAACATTATTTTAAATATTTAAATTTCAATTTATAAAAGTAAATTACTTAATTGAGTTAAAATTGTTTTAATTTTAAGAACTAAAAATTAAATTATTTCAGAATTAATAAAATATTTTTTTGTCAACACCTACATTAAAACATCAATAACAATACTAATATACTGCTTACAATATAGTTTAAACACCATAGTAAAAATTTATGTTAATCTCAGTTTTTAAGACATTATTAAAACTTTTATATTATACTAAAAATATTTTGTGTGAAATACTTTTTTGTACATAAATATGATATTTTAACATTTTCAAATCTAAATTAATTTCGCACGTGCAACGCCACGTGCCAAAATAACCTAGTTTTTCAAAAAATGCGGGAAAGTGATTCCTTGGCCAGGAGGTGAGGAGAGTGATTTCCCCACACAGGGAAAGTTAATTTTTTTTGTTTAATGATATATTTATCCAAAACTAATTATAAAAAATAACCTAATAAAGTGTTTTCTTCCTTCTCTGTTTTCTAAAACTTCGCCAAATTATATTAATTACACAAAAATTATATTAATTACATCAAAATTAGAATAATTACATCAAAATTAGAATAATCATATAAAAATTACATAGTAATGATGTAAATAATAATAGGTAGAAGAAAATACGGTTAGGAACGAGAACAAATCATCCAAGAAATCCTGATCCTAAACTTGTCTATTGTTGCAGTTATATTTTTTTGTATTGCTAGAACAATATGTGTCATACTTTGCTATAATTTTCAAGGACTCTAATAGGAAGGTTATGTCATTTGTCATTTTCTTTAACCTGCAAAAAAACCATAGTTATAAAGTAAACTCATTTAATATTTTGATTGTTGAAAGATAAACAATTAAACAGAGAGAAAGTCTAATGTGTTTAGAAGAAACTATGTAGCACAATATATATAAAAAAGAATAATTAGACACCTAACAAGATAACAAAGACACAAATATAGAAAATGATAAAATAGTTATTTTTCTTACTTTCTTTTAGGATTCCCAAATACAAAACAAATATAATAATGTTACTATCCTAAGGGGGAAAGTAACATTCCGTAAACCAAACGCTACCTCAAAGTTTCAACTTTCAAGTTCCACTGTTCCAAGACAAACGTGATCCGCATTGTGCCTTTACTAACCGGGACGCAGGCGGAGAGGAGAAAGAAACCAACTTATTTCGCGTCCCAGTTTGAGTTGTCTGTAGTTGCACCACGCAAGCCCAAGCCCAACCCAGTCCAGACCTACACTCACCCTAAGATGTAAAACCTTACCAGAGTTTGGGCCTATATTTCATCTAGGAGGGCCAGCTCATTGGGCTTCTGGGATGCATGCGTTCTTTTGGGCCGGTTGGGTACTCTGGTGATGATAGAAGAGCTAAAAACCTTGGTGGGTAATTTTCAAGTTTTTGATGCTCGTATTGTGCTTACTTTTTTATTTGAAGATAATAATGTTGATTACTTAACAATTAACAGAGCTAAATTGGATCAATTTATTTTGATTTCCAGTTTAGAAAATATTTTGATAGGAAAATATTCGAAATGATCACGCCTTTTGTACTTGCTGATTTTAATTAATCTATTCCATATTAACTTTTTTTTAAAAATAGAGCTAAGTATACGTAATAATAAATAAATACAATTTATACGTAGGAGTTAGGACGGAAAAGCACTTAAATAAATGAATAAAAGCGTGGTCTTTTTTTTGTCGGGAGGCTTTGTTTTTGAAAAGAAAATGGAAGCACCGAAGCGGCAACGTGCAAGACATTAAACGACGTAAGAAACCACTTTAATTCAGCAAAGGCAAAAAGCATGGAGAGACAGCAGATTAAATGAAGATGCTTTAAATCAGAAAGGCTAACAAAATAAAGGGACACACGAACATCACCGGGCAACAGCTGCTAAGGTTAATTTTAAAGAAAGTAAGTGAAAACGGATGCAACTTGCGCTCCCACAGGGTCGGGTAATACTTGCGGCGATTTAACAACCAAAGAAGTGCTCTTTTTCTAAAAGAAGAAAGAAAGGTGGGGCAAATGTGGGGAGGGATGGGATTGGTGAATGGTAAGCCAGCCACTCGAGTGGTAAGTGTTTATTAGGAATTTATTATGACATGTTGACAAACTTGACATGTAATTGATCGGTAGCAAGTGCCTCTCTTTTTTCTTTTTCTTTTTAAAATTAGGATATTTTCTATAAAAAAATATTAATTCTTTTAAGTCTTTCAAGTGAGATTAAAAAAAGAAGTGATTATTTTAACATAATTTTTTTTTATTTTTAAGACTCAAATTCAAAATTTTAACTAATACTGAAGCGAAATGTTTAACTTCAAAATATAATTGAAAGGAAAAGAAATAATAAACTAATGAAGCCTTTCTTTTGGCAGGACTGGCCTTTGGCTGGCAGTGTGGTCACTTGCCTTTTTTTGGGCAAGATGGACACTGCACTGCATGCTCGCGAATCTAGCCAATCTCACTCTCGCTCTCACCAATCATTCTAGATCTAGTTATTTTCTTCCTGTCTATATCTATAAATCTATAAATAGATATATAAAGATAGTAGTGTAGTATCAGCACACAGAATGAAATAGTAAATATCTGTATATGCGGGCCTTGCATGAAGAGCTAAAGAGTTGAGCTCAGCCAAGGATGACTTGCCGGCCGGCATAATTACCAATTCTCTGCATGCCCGGCAAATTGTCCTTGGCTACATTCTACTCTTTTCTTCTCATGTCAGGCCTGCACGTACGTCCGTGCGTAAGCCACTAGCTAGTAATCTCTCATCACTGCAAAATTATTCTTCTCAAGCTTCGAACAGCAATATACTATATTGATACATGAATCTCTCTGTTGATTTCTTTTTCTTAGAGCCTCGATCTCTTTGTTGATTACTGTTTGTGAATTCTGAGAATGGGGGGTGTGCAAGCTCAGATCGATTTCTAGTCCGTGAAATTTGGAAAAAAAAAATCAAGGTTGTCAAAGTCAGTATTATCCGGAGAATCGAGAATATAGGTCAATTATTATGGTCTAACACTGTTGTTGTTATTCATTCTTTATGCAATATTAATATAATATACACATTGGCTTTGATTGGGCAAATTAATACTTTTGAAATTTCAAATTAATTGGCACTATGAGAATTTTAAGAATGCATTAAAGTTTATTTTTCAAGGAGTATTTTTAGAAAGACAACTCTCTTTGACTAAAAAATAAATCAAATGATTTATTAATCTGTGTAACAAAATTTTAAACCATTTTTATTTTTAAACAGATAAGGAAATACTCCCTCCGAGTTTAAAAGAATGACGTTTTCTTACGAATTTTGACTATTTTATAAATTTTTACTATTTCAAAACGTCATTTTTTTAAGTTCGGAGGGAGTATATATTTAAGCCACCGTCGTTAGGCTTGATAGGCTTGATATTAATGCCTTATTTGTTTGGGGGAAATGATTTTCCTCTACTTTTCATTGTTTGGTGTTGGAAAATAATTTACCTTCTTATGGAAAATGACAAATTTATTTAGGAAAAAAGACTTTTTCTCAATAATGAGAGTCCCTACTTCATCATTTTAACGTTTCTAATTCAAAACTGAACATTTTCAATAAGAAAATTCAAAACTGAACATGAAATTTTTGTTTCATTCGCCTCCTTTATAGATATAGAAAAAGATATGAGAAGATTTCCAACTATAAGACGGGAGTGGAAAAAAGTTAAACCCATAACATCACAATGCACTTTTTAGATGATCTTTCTAGACAGGGATTTGAATAATCTTGTTAGTTAGTTCTTTCTCTATTTCTATTTAAGAAAATATTAAAAGAAAAGGCTCTTTTTTTCTTATAGAGAGATAAAACAAAGTAAATAAATAATCAAGATCCTTAGGTGGGATCCAAGGATCCAAAAGGAATAAGGACCTTTTTTTTTATCACACGCGCTTGTTTCTAAATTGAACTTAGTCGAGAGCGTTTTTTTTTTTTAAATAATTTTTGAGATACTAACAAAGTTTTACTAATGGATATCTCGAGATATGATTGAGATTTATTTTTTTCTAATTAAGTTATATTATTATTTTTATTTAAATATACAATCATCAAATGAATGTGAAAATAACACGTGTACTTTTAGTATAAAGTGTTAGTATCTCTAGTATTACTTTTTGGCGGATGCCAAGAAACTTAATTAAGGGTCTATTAATATATTGTTGACAAAAACAAAAGAAAGTTTTCACTTTCACATTATTTAATTTCATTTTGTCGTTAAAGTGGTTTCAGAAAAAAAAAATTTTTTGGGCCTTGATCAATTGTTTGGAGTTGGGATAGCTTGGTTCGCGAAAACACAGATAAGATGAAATTGACCCATATATCAAGATGGGCCTAATCGTTAGTCCACGGCCCACGGTCTAATTGCACCCACCCTCACAATTTACAAATACCCAAATTTCCAAATTCTACCAAATCAGTCCTTTAATTTCTATTTTGCCACCTCAAATTTTAGATTTTTAAGTAATGACTCTCGAAGTTTATTTTTAGTCTACCTTTTCTGGACCTACCAAAAGAAAACTATCACCAAATTCAACTCACACAAAAATATTCTTTCTAACTTTGCTACTAAAGCGATCGATATTGACTTTTTCCCCCTATATTATAACTTATTATTGGGTCCTAAAAATGTAGTGAACTACTTCTATTCTTTCTTTTGTCAACAATTGCATATAATTTTTAAAAATCCAAATCGTCAAAACATCTCTCTTTCACTTCTAAATATACATAATTCTTTGGCTAATATATAAAGTAAAGAAAATTATAATATGTTTACATAATTTATTGATTATTTTCTAATAGCAAAATATCAATAGATATTCGCATTAAAATCACAACTTTTCTAATAATCCAAGCCCAGCCCATATTAGAATTCAGCTTAAAAGTCTTAAAAGATTAAAAACAAGAAACGGAGACTGGACTCGGATTGGAATCACAACTCCTCTAATAATCCAAGCCCAGCCCATACTAAAATTCAGCTTAAAAGTTTTAAAAAAGTTTAAAAACAAGAAACGGAGACTGGACTCCGGTTGGGTGGCAAGTGTCACTGTGTCAGCCATCCGCCTAGTTTTCCACGCCATGAAAATACAAAAGCTACCTTACCAAAATTTAATTCAATTAATGAGCCCAACATGCGACCGGTACCTGTCCGTTCACATTCTTAGCGGCCACGTGTCCGTTAACTCATTTTTTTAAACTGCAATATGCAGTATGGACTGTAGCAACTGCCATCTAGCACTAGCCACCGTCTTTTTCCGTTAACTGAGTGTCGTATACGGATCGGTATCTATTAGGCCCCGTCTCCTGACCCAGTTCATTCACGCTTTGAATGTTTCAAAATTATCTCCAAATAACTTTTTTGTACATCTAAGTCCTATAAAAGTAAAACATCCTCGTTATTGAAATTTAAAAAGAAATGGAGACTGAAGTGTTTTGAATTTACATGCCGGTTACTCGCATCTGACGTGAAGGTCTCTCGAGCCAAATTGTCTGAAAAACGATCTTCGTCTTGCGTTTTGGTGAACGACTGACTCCTATTATTGGTGTCTTGCCTTAAGCCTCAATTACCCACACACCTACTCCATCCGGTTGAAATTACTTGTCATTTTACTGTTTATGCATGCGTTTCGAGGAGGTCGAATGACTCACTATTTAACCCAAAAAAAATTCATACTTTTTTGTTCATTAACGTACGTTAGAGAAAAAGTACGAAATTTTTTGGGGTCAAATAGTGAGTCATCCGAGCCTCTTAGGAAGGCGTGCATGAACAGTAAACGACAAGTAATTTCAGCCGGAAGAAGTACTAGCTAGCTGCCCTTCTTAGATTAGACCGATTTGGCTATCACTCGAAATAGCTTTTCCATTGAAAGGACTGATCGACCATACTGAAGACATTATCGGTTAATCTATTTAATAAGAACAGAGAACTATTGCCCAAATCGTCCATCAATAAATAGGACAATATCACTTATAATATTTCTATACAGGGATGAAAACAAAAGATTCGACTTAAGCTTCGGCTAGATTGTGTTAACAAAAAAAAGGGTATAGATAGGGTTTAGATGTACTATATAAAAAAGTTGTTTGAGGGCAAATTTGAGATGAAGAGTATATAGTACGGGCCTCTGGGGCAAATATATATATAGTTTGTTCCGATTTTTCTTAATTTTTTAACCCCTCGTCTTCGGTTTGTTAGAACCAAGAAGGAACCTCCACCTCCACCACCACCACCACCACCCCTCAACCCCTACCTGGCTGCTGAGCGGTCACTACTCAGTTAATAATAAATATAAATAAATACTCTGTATTAAAGCGAAGGTTTTCAGGGCAAAGGGGAAGGAGTTTCTGTTTTTCCTCTCTCTCTTTACAGTTTGATTCATGGCGGCCTCGAAGCTCGTGGCTCTATGTCTGTTCGTCGCCCTAATCCTCACCTGTGTTAGGGCTGATGCCTCCACTGAATCGTCCACTCCCGACGAAGTCATTGGATCCGACGCCGCTTACAAGATCCATCTTGACCAACTCAACTCTAAGATCCATGACCTCGGTTCGTTACTTTCCTCGCTTCTACAAATAATTCTCATGTTTCAGACTTCACACTCTAATTCTAGGTTAACGTATCTTAGTCTTTAATTAGTGTATTTCATACAAGTAGATTAATCGCAACTTCGATCACCGTCCGAATAACTGCTCTTCCATCACTGGAAATATCTGTTAGCGTTTTATTACGTTGATTGATGGAATCCTTCAGTTACACTTCGCTTCTTAAAGTATTTTATTTGATCATTAGAGTGACTTTAGATAAATCTGGTAATGTAATCCCGTGAGCTCTGCAGAACAAAGTAATTCTAGTCGGATGGATTTATTTGTGATTATGTAAAGCGTTTATGAACAAAGCTGCTTCTAACTGTGTACCATTTCGATTTTATGTTTCCTGCTTCTTGTTGCTTGTCTCGTCGGATGATGAAGAATCCCGCATTAATGAGCAACTCCAAGAATTGAAGAGTAAGGATGCTTTAATTGTGGAAAAGGAGAACGATATTCAAGCCAAGACCAGTTCCATTGAATCCTTACAGACTCAAATTTCATCCATTCAGGTGGCTCCTGTATGTGCATA
Source organism: Viola odorata (assembly GCA_963691705.1). NCBI lineage: Eukaryota > Viridiplantae > Streptophyta > Magnoliopsida > Malpighiales > Violaceae > Viola > Viola odorata. The sequence goes on along the minus strand of OY829545.1, from coordinate 20,711,079 downwards.
TCAGTATTCTGGTCGTATGTTCTTGTAACAGAATATGCAGTCAAACTGTCCCTGCTCATACTTTGTTAATTGAACTCTCTATGTTTTTGTGATAACTTTTGTTCCTTTTTTTGAACAGAAGGAAGGGTCATTAGATGCTGCAGAGGAGGTGAAAAAGGCATATGCACATGCTGGCGAACTGGAAAGGGAGGTAATAGTACATCCAATCACAAACATCTTCACTTTGAAAGCATTTTTTCAGGCTTGTGAATTCTTCTTCTGTTGCAGATCAATAAACTTAAGAAGGGCATAAAAACGCAAGAGAAGGAGAAAAAGGCCCTTGACGCCCAAGCCAACGAAGCTGAGAAGAAGATTGATGAATTAAATGCAAAAATAGAGAATGTAAGTTCTATCATTTTGCTAATTTCTCCAAAATGGTTCCTTTTTTGCCAAGGATTACATTGGGCATATCGCATCTTAGTTAGTTACAGTATTTATAGAGTTTTCTTAAACAGTCCATTTTCTGTGCTGCTGTGGGGTTAAATTCAGTAAACATGTCATCGTTAAATTCAGTAAACATGTCATCTTATTAAATGGTTTTACTCTGCCTCAATTATGTGGTATTTGCTCAGTGTCTGTATGTGTGCCTATTTTCATATCATATGCTGTGGGATTTATTTTATTGGTTGTTGCTTTTATGGGGAAAAAGAAATTATAGTCATTGCATTTAGTTTTCCATACTCTGGATTTCTTGGGATAGTATTGTGTATTCTTGTAATTATTCACATGTTTCCGATCTTTATATATTTGTTTCGTTTATTTATTTTTCATTTTGGGTTGATGTACAATATCTTCTGCAGCTTCAAAAGACAAATGAAGAACAGAAGAGCCAAATTCGTAAAACTGAGCGAGCCCTTAAAGTTGCTGAGGTATCATGCATTTATCAAGTCGTAACTCTTGTGGTATATTAAATACTTATTCTGATTCTTATACATAATTTCTTTTTTCAATTTTTTTACCTGTTTTAGGAAGAAATAATGAAGGCAAAGTTTGACGCAACATCAAAAACTAAAGAATTAATGGAGGTGAGAGGTTAACTCGCTTATGCTGCTCTTACATGCTCTGTTACTAAGTAAGGTGAAATTATGAGGGTTCTTGTGCTTTATACATCAAAAACTTCTTTTCTTTTTGCTACGCTTGCTTGGATGATGTTGTATTATACTTCCAGCTTATAATTTAAGCATGCACTTGTCTAAGGGGTTATTACCTTGGCTTGCATGGCATGGATATTATTCTAGCTTGGCTTCGTGAACCTTTTGTTAGGGATCCATTATTACCCAGATAACTTGGCTTATTTAAATTTACATCTTTAGGTTTCCCTGGTCTCGTCAATATTTGTAAATCATCATGCATGCAAATCTGTTTTTATTTTTGGTGTGCTTCAAAAAAACACATGATAAGAAATAGTGACTTGTAAGGCTAGAATTTGGCTTCATGAGTAATTGATGGTTGCAATATATTATTAACAGGTTCATGGCGCGTGGCTCCCACCATGGCTCGCTAGGCATTTAGTTCATTGTCAGGTAACATGAACCAGTCCATTGTATTTCGTAATGGAAACTTGTAAGGCATGATAGAGATAAGCTTTGTCTATCCTTGGTGCAGATGCAATGGAATGAGCGTGGAAAACCTGTTATGGACTTGGTGATTCAGAAGGTATATCAGTTGTGGCATGGTGGTTTTGCTTATACGTGGAGTCTGTTTACAAATTAAGCATTGTCCTATAAGAAGCTAACATGTTGTTGAAATTTTTTTAGGCCTGGGAGAAAAATGCCCAGGTTGGAGAATGGGCCAAGCCCCATATGGAAACAGTTAAAACTGTAAGATTCTTTATTACACTCCATTTTATTAAGTACTTGATTAGTTAATGAACTGTGTAGATACCTGGATTTTTCTCTGTGATGGACTGTGAAATCCTTATTAGATTGATGTGTTAAGGAAAATCTTACTCTCCTGCTATTAGTCCATTAGTGTGTGGTTTGAATCACATTATCTAGGTTTTATACTGTTTGGCTTTTTTTCTTATGCATTTAAAGGAATTTATACTGTAGCACTGATTACATTTCATCCTTGATGCTTGAAGAAATGGATCCCAGCTATCAAGGGGCGGTGGTTGGCTATAATAACACATCTAGAACCACATTTTCAGTTGTTAACAACAAAAGCAATTGAAACTTATGAGGTTTCAAAGACTACAATAACTCCACACATCATCAGAGCACAAGAATTTGTTGATCCGTACTACCAGGTCGGTATCATGTAACATTTGTTCTTCTTGTTTATCTATGTTGTTATATCTCATCCAATATGCTTAATTTGACCCCAGGAAGTTAAAAAGCACAGTAAGCCACACATTGATCATGTTGCCTCTGTGACTAAACCCCATGTTGATAAAGTCAGGACAGCTTTGAAGCCATACACGAAGAAGGTGGTTCATGCTTATGGGAAATTCCTAGAATCTGCAACCACTTACCACCATCAGGTGTGCTCTTTTTCATAAGGTGTATTGCTGTTGTTATACCATGGTATATTGTGGGAATTTTAGCATGATGAATGATGACTTCCTAGTGCTTTTTGTTAGAAAATAATTTTGGACATGATTTTCCCCCCTTGGATCTCTCTTTTATCTCATACTTGAAGATTCAGTTCATTAGGGTGTAACTTTTTGTTTTCTTCTAAGATGCAAGGCACTGTACATGAAATGCTGGAAAAGCATGAGCTGACAAGACCACTTGCAACTAAAGAGTTGGTCTGGTTTTTGGTATGTATTACTTTCTGTGGACTTACTTGTTGAATATGGATTAGCCCTGATGGAGCAATTAACTTACTGACCTTTCTTACCACAGGCCTCTGCTCTATTGGCCCTGCCTATCATCTTTTTGTCAAGAATTTGTTCAGCTATTTTCTGGTCAGTTTGTTTGCTTTTAATCTCCTGGTGATATCAATTTCCTTTGTGTTAATGACATGTAATGTTGCACAGCAAGTTTTTGTGACAATTCTTATTATGACTTCACAGTAAAAAGTCAAAGAAACCTGTACGCAATGCTCACACCAGTCATTCGCGTCGTAAGGCTAAGCGGGGGCATCCAGACAAGTAGATCATCAAGGTTGTTTACCATTCCTTTTCATGTAGATATTTGAGATGCACTTCACATCTATTGCCTTGTTAGTGGATGCCAACTCCCAAGCATGTATCACCGTGGGTACATGTCCTATATATTGTTCATGTATTCAGCTTTGTTAATTCATTGGATGCATCGGTTATCCATTTGGCAGACTTGTACCGTCCCTAGGATGTATGCTAGTACTTGTGCACAGTCCTTTCCTTCAATTATTTTTAGAATAACCTTCCATTTCTTCACTTTTTATTTTTCTTGTTCAAAGTGAGAGATGAGGAAATCGGTTGCTCACTTGAACCAAGCCTACCATCTGTAGAATCTATTTGAACTATTGCATCATCAATTACCGAATAGAGTTTTGATAGACTGGGTTAATAGTGGTGCCGTGTTGTTGACGGTGCATCCTTAGTGGTAGAATTATTATATGCTTTTGTTCTACAAGTGATATTGTTTATACTGAATGTCAATTTTCCTCTTGCTTACAGGTGGGGTCGGTGCTTTTCCCATGGGATTTCATGGCTATACAACAGGATTGTGATGCTGTTTTGAAGCTCGTGCATGTTGTTTTATCCTAGTCCTAGACGAAAATGTTTAGAACCCTTTTTTTACACTACAGAAGTAGATGTACGTCCTGAGGATTTAATCACCGCCTAGCATTGAGAGGTTTGTTAATGTGAGATGTAATTTATTTTATTAATTCTTCCCATGTCGTGGTTGAAATGATGACATTTACATGTGTTTATATTTAGTCTGCCACTTTTGTCTGTCAGATTCATGCAAGTTTTTTTCTCTCTGCTCCATTGTAATACTATATTGTGGTTCATGGAGGAAAAGTATGGTTGAATCTCTTACCAGTGCAACGCCTTGGAATAAATGTGGCTTGGCCTGTTACTCTTAACCTTCGCTTGGAATGTGGGTGTGGCTTGACCTGCGACTCTTGGTGTGATCGCCCCAGTCTATCCTAAACTGTAAAGTGGAAACACTTGTCGGAGCTCTCTGCCCAGGTTGTTACTGGAGCAAGGTACAGGTTTAGCCACAGATGTATCATGCCAGGGGAGGGACTAGGGAGCTAAGTGTTATGGGGCAAGTTGGTCTTAGCCATAGCTGGCGTTTTGTATACTTTGTGGTAGCGGTAGTAACACAAAACATTCAGTTCTTTGCTTCTGGTCATTACAAAGTTACTAAGGAGTACAAAACCAAGATCAATAGGCACGAACCTAGATGAAAGGTGACGATGAAGAGGCATATTAACCAAACAAAAGAAAAAGAAAGAGGGACGAAAGCCCTTGACTTGTTGGGTCCTTTTGGTCCCATAACAAATTAGCCACTCTGATGGTGTCAGTAGGAGGGCCAGTAACCATCCAAATCCATGCAATTGTCGACACCCATGTACCTATTGCTGGGCGCGTGAGCAGCGTTCATCTCTGCAGTGTAGCAATTAGGCTCGGGGGCAAAAGCACCACTGGTAGGAGGGATGTTGGAAGGAGCAACATCATGTTGATTGAGGAGGGACGGAGGCATTGGCCGCAAGACAGGTTGTGCGGTAGGAGTTCCAAGATTGAGGTTTAGGCCTGAGATGGTGAAGCAAGACCCTGGTGCAGGGGATGATCCTCCAAGTCCAAGGGATGGGTACATATTGACTTGGGGTTGATTCATGGGGAGGTTTAAAGCATTGGATCTGTAGGCCCTGCTCAGCTCAGCCAGCTGTTGCTCTGCACTGCTCATCATCAGGTAGTTTCTTGCGAGTGGGAACTGCTGGTAGTTGTCCGCAGCCACCATCATTTGAGGAGGTAGAAGGCCGCCGCCGCCCCCGTTCTGCCCCATCTCAATATTGTATTGATTGGAGAGAACTCTTGGCTGATTGGAGGTATATTTTTTGGCGCCCGCACTCTTCTGGAACACCCGACATACTACCCATTCATCCTGCTGGGCTTCCACACCCGACATCCGCATCCACATCCACATGCAATGCAAACACGCACAAAAACGTTAATTACGTGATTACTAACTAATTCACAATGCTTAATTTGGGTTATGTATTACCTATAAATATTTTAAGTATTCACCCAATATTTTTAAATCATTCATCAATGTTTTCTAAAAACTTCAATTCTGACGTCTAGTCATTAAAAAATAGAAAGTGTAAAATTGTGGTGCACTAAAAAATTGAAAAAATTAGCGAGGAAAATGGAAAAAAATATATTAAAAAATATAAAAACTTAAACCAATTATTTCATCAGGCCTACCAAATTGTTACATTTTTTTTATTATGGGTATAAATTGCAATTTTTAAAAGTACGAGGGTCTTGGTGAAAGATTTTGAAAATTGTAGGATTTTTAACATACCTTACCTTTCTTTTTTTCCCCTTTTTCTTTTGAAACCACAACTAATCTATACTCTTTTCGGCAGAAAATAGTTAACGTTTTATGAATAATATTTGTTCTCTTTTTAATAATTCAATAAAACATTAAACTTGTATTTCAAATTACCCCAATTTCATTTAATCAACAATCAAGAAAGAGAGACTTTTGCTGAGTTATCAAACACATGTAAAAAGGTGTGGCTACTTAATCAATTCTTAGTTTGTGTTATCCAGAAGGTGGTAGAGAGGATATCAGAAGACATCAGGGATTTTGTGTGTGTGTAAAACATCCTTAAAAAACAACTATTTTCAAACAAAAAGACTACATGATGTTTAGATTACTTCTCCCAATGCTTTTCAACTTTCCTAAAAGAGGAGAATTTTATACAAATTTAAGGAAATTAAAAAATTCCAGGTAGTTTTGAACTTAAGAAATTAGGGTAACGAAAATCATTGATGTATAGTTTCTAAAATTTAGATGAAAAATTAAAGAAAACTATAAATCCAAACCAACACTGCCTTTATTAATGCAGTTTTTCAGTATCTAAAACAACATAAATATTTAATTACTCTGACATTCAGCTTCGCCAATATTGCTTCGTCATGAGTTAATTGAGGAACATCTTGTTAATTCCTTGGATATATAGTTGGGTCGATGAAATGAAAGAATAGGGAAATGCAAATATTGAGGAGATAATTAGCATACCTTGGAAGTTCGAAAGTGAGGCTTGGAATGGATACGATATTCATGCATGACCCAGTTGGTTTTCTCTCCTCGAGGAGCTCTTCCTCTGTAGAACACCAAAGTCTTCTTCATCCCTACCAATTGTGACGTCACACTGTTGAAGATCTCCTTGTCCTTCCCGGTCGTCTTCCAATATCCGGTGTTTGTTGCCCGGTTCGTTCTCACTCCGGTTGGATATTTCCGATCACGAAGACTGAAAAAGTACCACTCTTTCTCTCCCATCTTTGCTTTCCCTGCATCATTAAGATTATTTATATATATTAGGGTTTAGTTACACTTTTTGGTTTAGCTAGGGTATTATACTATACATATATATGTAGGTACCAGGAAGATCCCAAGGCTCGCATTTGTTGAGATCAACATCCGTAATGGCTCTACCAGTGAAATTAGCATCGGAGATCTTACTCTCCAGATAGTAAGTGATGAGCTCCTCATCTGTCGGGTGAAACCGAAACCCTGGAGGCAACCTCTCCTGATCCTTTGAATTCGAGTTCGACCCACCTACTGATCCTATCTCTGATGATCCACCTTCCATCTCACTTACTTGTATCACTAATTTACACCTTAAAAAAAAATGAACATTAAAAATGTGATCTATTCTTCAATTCTTCATTTAGTAAAAGTTTAAATATATTTTACTTTAAAGAAAAAACAAGAACCCTAAAACCAAAAAAAGAAGAAGAAAAGAACACTCTCTTATACATTCAGATCTAGAGAGAGAAGAAATTAGGATATAGAGCTGCTAAATTATATACAGATTAGTTTTATAATAATATATATTGAGCTAGATGGATAAAACCCTAGCTTGGTAGCTTGCTAGGAGGAGAATCATATGATGAGCTAATTAAGTTTCCTTCCAAACAAAAGAGAAATGGAAGAAATTAGCACTACTAGTTTGTTCAAATACACAATACTTCAACTTGTTGCTAGAAGTTAATTAAGCTAACTAACTAGTTTACTTGCAGGGAGAAACCCCAACCCAAAAAGAAAGAAAGAAAGAAAATCTTAAAATATAGGGTTCATATTTGTTGATGATAAAATATAAATATTGATAGGTTATTGATCTTGATCTATTTCTTAATTACTTACAGGGCGTACTTACCAATTAATACACAGTTAGCACACAAGAGCAAAAGATCAAAAAGTGGTGGGATTTAAGGATTTAAGATTTTAAGGTTCCTGCTGGTGGCTGCAACCATAAACTAGAACATACAACAAAATTATAAGTGAAAGAAAAAGATGAGGGAGACAAAGGTATAGTATAGGTACCGAGCTGTGTGTGCTGCATGTGTGTGTTTTTCACGCTCTCACCTACTATGGGTCTTCACATACAAGCTGCATCTATCATCAATTATAGCTAGCTCTGTGCCCACGTACGTACTACCTCATTAATTAATTATATATACATACATGAATGGATACTCCTTCAAGAAACCCAACATATATATATATATATATATATATATATATATATATATATATATATATATATATATATATATATATATATATATATATCTCTTCGAGTATCCTCTCTACCCTCTGGATAGAAAATTACTCTAGTTCGAGCAACGGTAGGACTCCGAAGAGGATGACTCTCCTGGCATATACTCCCTCTGGACACAAATAATTGTCACTTTCCTACGGATTCTTACTGTTCATAATACTTGTCATTTTATCTTTTCCGAAACATATATTTTGTGCAAATGACAATTTTTTTTTTATGAATCAACCCAATTTGATGATGGTGTGGTAATTTGCGTGAAAATTATGAGTAAAAATGAAACAATGTAGAATAAAATAAGATCAAAGATCATTGTCCTACGAATTTTTACTATTCTAAAACGTCATTTAATTGTGTCCGGAGGGAGTATATAATTATCTTCATTCTCCAGACTTAAACGTGAAGTCCGGATTGAGAATGAACAAGTCTCTTAACAACCAATACTAATTATTCAAAATCCTAATTAACTAAATACCCCCACACCTACATTAATTATATATATTAATTAGTATACTCATGAGTCTCTACATGCGCTCTTCATCTCCTGTGCATATATGTATGAATGGATCATTTCATGGTCATGCATGTCATGATCTACACTTGCAATTTAATATGTATTTGTGTTTAATCAATTGGTCGTTTGCTTTTTAAATTTACCTCAAAATTAAGATCGAGCGGAGAATATATAATATTATCAGAATTAATTTTTCCGCCCTGAGGACAACTAGTAATTAAATTAATTGGGATGTATGAACATGTATACATATACATCCCAATTATTTTAGAGGGAGAATTAAGGAGAGGCATGCTCATGAAATTCATTCTTTCCTTTGAGCCAATTGAGCCAAAGAACCCCAATTGTTTCAGTTGTTTAGACCAAGTTTATCACGTACGACTAGATCGAAAGGAAAAGGAAAGAAAATCATGAAGGGCTAGGTAGTAGTTCTTAGTAATGGATTAATTCTTTATTTTCATTTCATCAACGGTCAATGTGTATGTATCTATGCATCCAAATAACTACTTAGATAGATAGATAGAGGGGAGACATGCATGAGCTAGCTAGCTAGGGTTCTTATAGCTAGCTATACACACTTTCCAAAAACTTGTCGGAGACTAGAATTGGATCGTCTGATCAGACAATTAAAGGTTGGTTAGTTATTGATTTTGGAAAGATCGCAGGCTCTTCATTTCTTAGTATTATTAGGCAATTAGTATATTATATAATGTATAAAATGACTTTTGAAAAGTAATCCAATTCCCGTCACAATCCTTTAAATCTTACTTATCAAACACTTCACCATTAATATATGTATTTAACACCGTCTCACCTCCCACCATTTTCTACTCCCCAAAACAAATCACCTAATAATCCAAGCTTGCAAAATGACTTGTATATATCACGTCGCGGAACCTCTTCTTCTTTCAGGGGCTGGGGGAGGCGGCAATTTTGAATTCTTCTATTATAGTTTTTACATTTATACTCTTTCCGTTTACGAATAATTGTCATTTTTCTACTGAAAATTACTGTACAGTTTACTTAACTTTTTAGTGTTTGTTTTACTAAACGTTACTGTTTCATAAAGACAATTAAAAGTGTCCATGTTTAGGAATTATGTTATATACATCCTTTTTCGAGGACATTTCCTGAACCAACACAGTACCTAATTAAATGTAGGAAGATGATCTCCCATGGATCGGCTCCTCGCAAGTTGAGGGAAAGTGGAAATATCCATGAGTCGTCGGTTTAGATTTTATTAACACACAAACATGGGTATGTTAATTTGAGATATTGTTAAACGCTGTTACTGTTAAGTGATCTTATTAACCTGATGTTGATTCTTATTTTTTATTTTCTCAAGATCAAACATGGAAGTAGTTGTTAGACCTATGTCGGTAACAAAACAACATTGAAATATGACTCATCACACAACTCAGGACGAAAATATGAGCTCTTAAGCACATAGTTTTTAGTTCAAAGTTAATTCTACACATAACATCTCTTAATTTCGTGTTTGTAGCTTAAATTTTAGTTAGAAATTGTTAGAAAGAATATGGCTTGGCTTGGCTTGGCTGGTTAGAGGAACTCAAAATCACTTTGTTATTCTCAAATTATAAAAAGATTTAAAAGGGTTTCGTGTTAAGATCTGCAAACAATTGAATGAATATATCTGCAAAAAGAATGGCATACGTGATGAGTCTCTCTTTTGACGAGTTGTTCGCTTCAATAAGAAGATTCCAAAATTATTTTACGTGTTTGATAGACATATGTATCTCTTTCGACAAATTTCAAAGCTAGACGAAGAAGACTTGGTCGACTGTAATATTGGCGAAGTTGTTGACAGGCATTTGTCATGCATGAAGACCCTGGCCTGCCAGCTCGGAGGAAAAATGATAATTAAAAAACCCTAATCAAAGATTCACGACCGTGCTACTTGTGAAACACTTCAAAATAAAATAAAATAAAAGCATATATAGTTACGTCTTTCCCGGTTTAATCAGCAGAAAAATTACTATGCGCAATGATTGATGGGCGATGGGGGTACGTAATTAAATTAAATCAAATTAAAACTGGTTAAATTAGGGATGAGAATTAATGTTGGAGTAAGCTTGCAAGAAAGGAGATGAAATTAATTAGAGATGGCGATATGGGATGGAATTGGAGGGTGGTGGGATAATTTTGTTTCCAAACAGATTTAAAAGTGGTTGCAGGTAACGTAACTATAGAATTGGCGGGGTAATACACGTAAAGTCAGTCTTTCAGTTGGCGTTGCATTTCTTGCCTAAGCACTCCATATATCCATGCCATGCATTTCTTAATTTTCTCCTACCTACTTACCCTAGTCATTCTCTTTCTTAGTTACATTAATTAACCATTCTAATTAATGTACATCAATTCATTCTCCCCGCCTTAATCCCCATGCATGGAACCATAATTCAAAATGCATGTATCCTTCCCAAACAAACATACAGACAAAAAACAGGATCCATTAGGTTTCGAAACTTCAGGGATCCAGTACCGACAAGAGACAGAAACTATGGGCCTGAATGGCCCTAGGCTGGACTTCGGTCGGTTGGTATAGTCGGCCCAAGAATTCTAACCAGTTACCAAAGCCCCTTATTCCGTTGTTTGTACAGTTGTGACTCTTCTACCTCTCGTGCTTTTTAATCGCTTTAGATTTGTTACAAGTTAACAACAGTGTTCACTATGTGTGAGTGAACAGGTTATAAACAGTGCGTGAATAGTGAAATTGAGTCTGCACCAATAGTAACACTCTCTATAACGTGTTTTAGATATATGGTATTATTATTATATTATGTATTTATCACAAATTGCTGCTGACTCGGACTCGGACTCCCAATGAGTGATGATGAGAACAAAGCAACTTAGCGTATCAGTATCGATGCTCCAGCTGAGCGAGACAATGCTACAAAGACTAAAATGTAATTTTAAAATGTGTGTAAATTGAAACACATGGTGACAAATGTACAAAACAAAACAAATGCAAGATCTTGATTGTGTACAAATTGAAGGCTCAAATTAGTTCTGACAGCGATAGCACCTTGACAATGATAGGCTGATGATAGCACAGGGAATTCCAATCAATTTTCGCAACTTTCTACAATACTTTTCTCGTTTGTTTTTAAAAGGAAAATACATTTTGCAATATAACAAATCAGTGATCACAAAGGCACCCTATCATCTCATACTCTTAAAACCGCCCTATTTTCCCGAGGAAAATTCTCATCAATAGGGCTCAACAGTCAGGAGAATTGTTGCCTTTTCGATGTCCAATTAGAGTTCATTATACAGATTTGGGTTTCAGAATCTGTAACCATTATAACCCCCTACCCCTGGGGAGCCATAACCTCCGATGTTTGACCCCCCATACCCTCCTCCCATATGGGATGGGAAAGAAGATGACGGGTGGTACCCTACATCCGTAACTTGGGAATATGCACCAATTCCAGAGTCTATCGTCCCATACACACTTGACACTGGTTCCTTGCTGATGAACTCCTGTAGAAACACAGACAAAGGAGGAACACAACATTTAATCAGAGCTTTTTTGGTTGACATGCAATCAATACAATTAAACTTCTATAAGACTAAAAAAACATGGTAGCATATCGTGTATGCTGCAGAAAATGGCAAAGTTGAGGCTCAAACTAGAGAGGGGAGTACAAGGTTGTCACAATATTTTGACAAATGAGTAACTTAGCATACAATAAAGAACAAGGAGCAACCTTACAACTTTATGCTACTAAGGATAACTACCTGAATAAGATGTTGTGCCATCTGAACCTGAGAAGTGGTGCCCTTAATTTCCACAGTGATCTCTTCAGGTAAGCCTCTGCTCTCTTGTATTGTAAGAATTGCTCCACTATTGCGACGTATGTAAGCAATATTTGATCCACCAACGCCAATAATGTCCTCAGCATATGACAGAGGTACTTGCATCGTTTGCGTCATCTGAATGAACAGTAACACTTCTGTAAGATCACTCCAGACATACACAGAACTAGAGTAAAGCCAAATTGGCTACAAATGGATGACACATCAAATGCTCAAATATGCTGGCGCTAATTATCTTTAGAGGGAGGGAGAAGCAAAATTTCTGAGGATTAGAAACTTTTTGAAGAGATGTTGAAGCCAAAGAAAAGTCAGGGAAAAGAAAGACATGGTACTGGGAGGAATATAGTTAATGACGGCATTCGCAATGGTACCAAAAGGTTCCAAAGTACACAAAGGCCTTTCATGATAAGTGCATATAATTCAAGGACCATCATAACAAATAAGTGTATCTAACAAAACCCACACCACCTAAAACATTCTTCTAGTATAAGAATAATAACCAAATGGTTAAAAACCAACCTGAGTAACAATAGCAGCAGTAGTACGACCAAGTCCTGTTGGGCGTAATCCTCCAAGGGAAGGATCTTGCCCATAAAGTGACAATCCAGATTGTGCAATTTTGGGGTCAAGATATGATTCAGGATCATACAACGAAGGATCCCGCTTCAAGGAAAGGGAATAATCAGAACTAATCCCAATTTGAGAAGCAGGAGCTGGAGCAGAAAAAAATGAGGACTGAGTTTTATCAGGCTGGACATCAGCAGTGCGATCTTGTGAAATAGATGCATTGTTCTGAAAAAAAAAGCAAACACATGTTACTTTAAAACACACATAACCTTCTGTCATTTTTTTAGGTATTAAAACGTACACTTTTCTCAAATATAGGAATCATGCTATGATCGACCAAGAACTTCCTCAGATGTCCTATTACTGCTTCTAATGCTTTAAAAACCTTCATAGTTTCCCCGTGTATCTCTACAATTCTCTCATCTGATGTAGCATAGGATGGTGATTCATCTACAAGAAGTAAGAAGCATTACTCTTAGGTAGCTTGGAAGCGAAGAATGAAAAATTAAGAAAAAAGAGCTGCCAGTCAAATCAAAAGATAAGTCCTAAGCTCTAACGTTTAAGGACACCGTAAGGGAGTAAGAAAATGAGAAATTCCGAAGATAAGTTACAAAAAAGCAAAAAGAAACGATGCCTGGTGCCCAGAGTCTATCCTATTCAGGAGAAAGAAAAAAAGATTAAGGATATACTAAGAATTTCAGATATAATAGATTAAACTTAACAGCTGGAAGCACACCTTCAGGCATAACACGCACTGCTGCACCAGTGTTCTCCTGTATAGATTTGATAACTGATCCCTGCTTCCCAATTAGGTTAATCGCCTGAGAAGATGCAACCAGCAACCTTATCGAACAGAAGGAGACAGCAGCTGCGGCATTAACAGTAGCTGAAGCACTGTTATCTCCATCTCCAGTTGATAGACCAGCAACACGTTTGAACACTCTCAGCACAGCATCCATTGCAGGAGACAGGGGAGCTTCTGGCTCTTCTTTCCCAGATATCAGTACCTGAAAGATGCAGCATCACAACAATTCCAAATTGTAGAGATTGAAGGGATTGGGCATGTAAATTTAACCCTAATTGACTAATATTTTCATAAAAATGATAAAAAGAGAGATTAGGGTATGTAGATAGGTACTGACGATGCGATCGGGTACGGATTGGGGCCCTTCAAGGACGCGAATGCGGGCGCGCGTCTCCTCGCACATCTTTTTGACGAGTTCCCCTTTGCGACCGATGATGCTCCCTACTTTCGCCACCGGAACCACCAGCCTGAACACGTTGTCTCCTGGCCAACCTGGCCACTTCCCTTCCGCTTCTGTCTTTACTTCTGCTGACTCCATCGCCTTCTCCTCTACTGCCTCTGCCTCTTCCTCCCCACTGGTTCTTGTTCGCAAATCACGTATCTTCCAAACCAAACCGACCCGTACTAACTCTGTTTCAGTAACCACGTTCTAAAGTCGGCAGTCGGCTATCGTCATCACGTATTCGGGTCTAGGACATGAATATACTAGCAACATGTCGTCTATTTGCTTATTGAGAGTTATGTCGGTGGTTCCGTTTTTCCTTTTCTTTCCTTTTGGTGAAAATAGGGAAAAGTTCTTTTTTGTTTTGTTTTAATTTTTTTAGTTACAATCTCATTTGAGCACTGTGGGAGCTACAAAGAGTGATGATTTCTGATAATTTCTTTAAAAATAATAACAATAAGGATTAGTAAGGAAAATTTACTAGTAGGGAAATTAAGTCATTAAAACTAAACAAGCAGTGTTGGGTTTGGAAAATTACTACTCCACATCAGATTTCAGATTTCTAGGTATCCAATAATTTTAGGTTTTGTGGGTTGATTGTCAAAAGATTTGCAACAAGCAAATGAAAACGTCTGGGCATTACCAAAAGGAAAACGTCTGACAAATGACAATCTCCTTTCCAGCTTTCCGTTGATGATAACAAGAGGAGCACGTATAGGTGTTTCTCCAGAAAACAAAACCAAAACCCAAAAAGAAAAGAAAAAGAAACATAGTCTCTAAAATAATCTACACGAGTTTCCTTTCTGATCCTTCCAGTCAATAGCTTAGAACCGTATGCAGATTCTGAATATATAAGTCGTTTTAATTATTCCTCGGCTACTAATTTTGACTTGTAATTAATTTCAAAGTTTTGGCCTCAAAGAATCATCAGCTGAATTTGATGCAGGCGTAAGCTGAAGGAATTCCCAGTCATCTTCATCCACTCGAGAGAAATGCACATCCACTATTTCGTTGCTTACTAGCTCTAGTTTCGACGGGTTCCACTGTTAAAAACAATGGCGAAAATTACTGTTACATTTATTGAGAGCCAGTGATCAAGATTTATATAAGTTACGCACCTTTGGTTTTTTGTCCTTGTCGATGAACTTGGCCCTAACTCCCTGCATCAGAATGTTCAAGCCATCGATTAAAAGTCATTATCAGACAAAATCTAATTATAGCTAATTAACTATTAACTATATGTACTATGTCTAGGTACCTCATACAAGTCACTGCTCACGGTTGCTCTGATAAAGTGGCAACAGACAGTATAGTCACGGATGAGGCACTCCTCAAGTACTTGCATTCGACCTTCCCTAATCTAATCACCACAGCAGTTACAAATAATATAATCTTTTGTGTTTCAGGCAGTAGTACTCTACTCAATAGTAGGTTTTACCAGTTTCAGCGAAATTTTGAGGCTTGTTGGACAAGCTGACTTAATCGACTCTACTGCCTCAATAATCCACTTCTCTGCTCTAGTTTCCACCTCGTCCTCCTGAAACAAGTTGGACAATTTTAATGATCGTTCTTTTGTTTTGTTTGCTTAATTGGATATAATTTTATTAAACATATACATAATGTGCTAGCTTACCAGGGACAATAATATTTCTTCCATTGTTTTCCCTGAGAAACATCTGTTAACAATCTCCAACCTTTAAATGAAGAGGTGAAGTTTCAAGTCAGGATTTAATTTAAGTTAACACAGTGCGGTGCTGAAGAAATGATAAATTTCAGGTGCTCCAAGTCCAATAACTGTTTCAAGGAAGCTGATCACCACCTGCTATAAGCACCTTCGTGTTTCATAGTTCGCCTGCACGCAAATTTGCTGATGATCTCAGAAATTCTGTTTGTATCCGACGTTGTCAGTTCATCAAGTTCACTCTCCAACAAATGGAGATCCTGCCACGAAAAATATTGCTTGCATTTAGGTAGCCAATCCTCAGAAGCTTAGTAATGACAAACAAATAAGCTCCGAAGCAATTGCTAGTTAATCTAGGATGCAAAGGTAAGATTTAAATAGAGGGACCTAGTAGCTTCTTCTATTTTACAAGGAGTATCACTTTCTAAAACCTCATTGCTTAATCATTTTATTATGATAACTAACTCAGAACAACATGATATGGAATAACAAAAATTGTATGCATCAACTACACATTCATTTATTCCAATCCAGTGACTTTTGCTAGCTAGAAACTGCTGCAAAAGTTATGGCCTGATCGTGCTAATGTTAATTCAGACAGACTATATATATAGCAGGGTTGCTTTACATCACTGAACTTCCAGTGAGGAAACTACTTGAAGTCTGTTTTCTGACAACAACCTTACCTTCGATAGGACAAAATGTGTTGCAAGCCCGCAGGCAACCATTTCTGGTCCATTTAGCCGAGCTCCAGTAAGCCCCAAATATTCACCTATACAACAAAGTAAGAGGGAACTGTAATGTTATGTTAATGGGAAAAAGAAAATTAAGGAGGAATTTGTCTCAGACGTTTCCTAAAGGACAGTCTCAATCGGTTACCAAAGTATCCAGGAAGCCTGGAAAGGAAATATGAGGCGCCGACGTCAGTGAAAAATCCTATAGCTGCTTCTGGCATGGCAAACACCTGTACAAGTTAAGGAGCAATCAAGTATAGGAAAATGGATTTCTGCAGATGAGAAAACTTTTAACACCCTAAACTGTCTGATATTATCAGTGCCATGTTAAATTAATTATAAACTGAGAATGAGAATGTAATGGGTAGCATACGGTTTTTTCAGTGACAATCTTGAACCTTGCATTCATGGATAGCCCAGCACCTCCCCCCATTACTATCCCATCAATTAGTGCAACCTTCAAAGTTTTTTTTTTAAGGAAAACATTGATTAAATAAGGAATATTCAACAGAACCACTTATAAAAATGAGAAGAGCAGAGACATGTTATAAATAATTGTCATTGGGGTAGGTAGGTAGTGGATAACAATAATCAATTTACCACTGGTTTTCTACATGTAGCCACTAAACCGTGCAAGATGAGCTGATTCTTGTAGAAAATTGCACCGTAGCTCCAATGCCCTGATTTATCCAATAAGAGAAATATTTCAATCTATTGAAAGTTGTAACAGAACAAGAAAGATAAAGATTTCACCTGCTACCATGGCAAAATACATTGACACGATATCACCACCAGCACAAAATGCCTTCCCATTTCCCTGCAATCGAGATGGCAATTAATATTGCATGCATGCATATCCGCAACACAATATGATAAATCAATCAGTAAAATCTATTTCTATAGCTAATTTATCAGTTTTTTCCCTACCTTCAGTATCAGAACTCTGACTTCACAGTCAGTCTCATATGCTTTAATCTGCTTTGTCATTTCAGAGATCTGCCATAAAAGCGAACCAGAAAAGGCTATGATCAAGAGATCTTAATTAATTCTTAAAGTTGAAATACTTTTCATCAGTTAAAAACCATTGAAAACATTTCGATCCAATCTTAGGTCATTATATATTATTGTGAGACAACAACATTGAACAATCTTATCTTCCACCATCATCTAACGAAATCAAAGTTAAACTATGTATGAGAGAGGCTCTGTTAATTAGGTGATCAGAAGAAAGTAAGAGGTATGAGAAATTGAATTTCTTTTCCCTCAATTAAAGCAGTCAATTTTTTCTTTTTCTCTTTAAGAGCTAATTACTCCATCCCAAATTTCCTGATTCCTATTATGCAAACAAGCTTTGTGAGGTTAAAAAAAAAGGATTTTGAAACAAATATCTTCCATGTTTTTCTAGCATGTGATCAAACAAAATTAAACATGATTACCAATTGATCTGCCTTAAAACGTTTAATTCTTCAAAACAAGAATCTTTTTAAAAGAAAATATACCATTTGATGACTGAGGATATTTAACCTCTGTGGCCTGTTCAATATCACTTTCTTCACAAATGAGCTTCCTTCAAATAGCACCTGGATATAAAAGCAAGATAGAATTAAAATTCACAATTATACAACCTTCATGGAAAACTTGGAATCCTGATATTTTGGATCAAAGATTAGGAGGTCGAATAAAGATGCGATCACTTGCAAGGAATTAAGGGATTTTTTTCTTTCGAGTAGGATTGTGAGGGTTCTGAGATCCTTAATTAATTTGGTCATACAGATCATGTTCTCATGACACAAATCAATCCCAAATGATTAATTAGGGGTTTGTTGAGAGACATTTAAATGCAGAGGAAGCTGTGAAATTAAGCAAATTAGTGCTTCAGTTTCTTTTCCAGAGTTGAGAACCCAACTTTCCATAGTTTTTGTGCATGGACTCGAGTCAAACTCAAAGCCACACGTACGTATAAGGAGTATATATTAATAATCGGTTAATTTCTTGTTATAAAATGATGACCAAATTAAACAATGTAGTATATGAGTTATCTAATCTGCTGCTACCATGGAGTCAATCTTGGGAGTTGATCACACAGGAAGGAAGAAGATTAGGAAGGAAAGAACATGAGAGGAAGGAACCTGCTTAAGTTCCTTTTCGAAAGAGTAGCGGAAAGCCATGAGACAAAATACTGTAGCAGCTGGAAATTAAGGATACCACAATTCTCCTCTGACAACCCACAGTTAACGATAGAAGCAAGTAACTGACTGAGCAATGAGCACCAGCTCTACCTTTTAAAAAGATGCTAATAACTTTTGCTTGATCGCAAACTTGCCACTCTCATTTTAACTTGAATTTTGTAGCCAACAATAAAAATAAATTTATGTATAGTTGGAATTTGAATCGGAAACCCTACTAATATTTTTGTCAAAATAAAAATACAAAGAAAAAAACTCTCTACTGAAATACTAAAAGAAAAAGATGGGCCTAATAAATGGCGGCTCTCTACTTCTAGGCATGCAGTCTACGATTTGCACGTTACTTCTTTGACATTTGTGTGCTTGCATCTCATGCCAACACTACCAAAAATTAATACTAGCATCAATTGAAGTGATGAGCATTTCTGAGATTTAGATCTCTTGTACAACAAGAAAAGGGAAAAAAACCATTTTAACTAGTACTACTAACTAATT
Source organism: Viola odorata (assembly GCA_963691705.1). Taxonomy (NCBI): domain Eukaryota; kingdom Viridiplantae; phylum Streptophyta; class Magnoliopsida; order Malpighiales; family Violaceae; genus Viola; species Viola odorata. The sequence goes on along the minus strand of OY829545.1, from coordinate 20,692,045 downwards.
CTGAATTGGATTTAACTAACTAGATCCAATTTTTAATTGGAATTGCTGAAACACAAGGGGCCCTTCTCGTCTAATTAATTTAATTTCTTCCATTGGCCCTTCTCGCTATCAGACAAAGTGTTGTTGTTAAGACCACAATAGCCTGGATACTGTACTGCCTGGGAGGTTGCCACGTTGGGACCATTAAATATCATTGGTTGTTTGTTTGAGGAGCAATACCACATTTTCAAAGCTCACTCACCTTTCCCCACCCAATATCAATCTTCATTCATAGCATTCAAAGCTGTAGGTTTGGAATTTAAGATAGGAACCATATGACATGATCCAGTGGAGTAATTCTAAAGTGCTCTCCTTCCTAGTAATTTTGGGGCTTTACTTGTGACAATTCATACTTTCTATTCAACTCCCACGAGTGACTCATAACGACCTCAAACTTACTACTGATAATCCCATATGAGTAAGGCATAAACACTTATAAACTCTACTCGTAATGAACACCACCGTTTAATTAAGTAGAATGTAAAGCGTGAGTTATCACCTCTAATCACGTAAGAATCATCCATGCAGGTGACGTGCGATGGGTTATGGTAGAAAACAAATGGTACTGTCTGAGGTGATAGCTTGTGCAGTTGTGCCTGGTGCCGTTCATTAATGTTTATCCCTATCTGTGAATCCTTTTCCTTTTTGAAATAAACTCTTCTGAATTACCCTTTTTCCTTTTGGAAACCTCATTAATGAAATACCCCATATAAAAGTCCAGCAACCTAACTTATCAGTGATCACTGTTACAGTTAATGCTAGGTTTGGTATTATTGTCAGATAACATAATTTTTGGGTCCAACTATTGGATTTCAAATTTTCAACTCAGTGGTGCTTAATCATAGAATTGGCTTACTTGAAGTTCGGGGTGGCGAAGTGAAGATGGGAGTGACTGCGGTTGATATTAAGGCTAAAACCTTGATCACGCTCCCAAGTCCGAACACATAGCACACGGTGCATAATCTGTTGACTGTTGCAAATTGTAGTAGCAATTACTCAGTCCAAAAGTAAATTAATCTGAGATTTACTTGAGAACTGATAGGAAATGAAATTAAAACATAGTCGAACAAAAAAAGTACATGTATATATACCACTATTTAATTTGATCCAATATTGAGTGGAGTGATGACCTCGGAGAGCCATGACAGCCAGTCCAACCATAAACAAAAAGCACAAGGATGAAGGATTCCATTCCATCACGCAACTCATTCCCTCCCACACTAGCGGGCTAGTGCTGAACTGCTAGTTCCGCCAGGACAGGAGTGTTAAGACTCAAGAAACACTACTAGACTGAGACCAAATTGGAGCGGCATTTGCTATTTTGTGTCAACAACAAGGCCTTAGACCTATGCGGCATCTCAGTGAAGTAAAGGAAAGGAAAGGAAGAGTGGTTCTTCTATTTCCCTCAGTTGTTGGCATGGCATAGGTCCAATAAAGGTGCTGCCTGCTACTCCAACAAGTGGAAGTGGGTGCAGTGATATAGGGGACTGAAGCAGATTAATTTGCAAGCATATGCTACCTTCCGCCTTCCACACCCACTTTAGCTTGCTTCCCTGGAAAAAGGTACCAATTGAATGAGATAAAGCCACCTATAGTTACTAGAGGACTAAACCCATATAGATTCCAGATCAATTTGCAAACTGCAGATGTTGCTAGTTATTAGAATTCCTAAATCTTTATTGCTTAAGCAAATTATTTTGGCACTTACTCTCCTCAAATAAGACGCAAAACTTGGGTGTACCTGATCATTTATTCCTACCTAGACCCAGGGTCAGAATCAGAGTGTGAGTGCTATATATGTACTTGATGCTTATTAGAAAATGTAAGGAATTGAACTTGACAGGTTGCACATGTGCTGCCAAAGTTCCATGAGTCCCCACAGCATATCAGTTCCACCAAACACCCCTAACTACTGTGCATGTTTAATAGCACCATATATTATTACAAAGCCCTTAGTCTAGCCATTTAGAATTGGCGGTGGGGAGTGACCACTGATGCATCTACTGTTGGAACTAAGTTTCCCTATCTATTCTAAGAGAATCCCACAAGTTAGGAACTGCTTAGCGTACTCAGATTTAGGGGCTTAGCATCTATGGCTATGGGTATGCCTCCATCTTATTATGTGTTGAGGTGATGGTCAAAACTTGTGGACAGAGATGGACCGAAAGCTGCTTTCTTATGCGTCTGTTATACACTGTTTTGTTCATAACCAAATTAAACATGAGTAGTAGAATCAAGGAAACGTACATTAGTAAGTTGTAACAGAAACACTTGGAAGTGGCAACTCAAAAACAAGCAAGACACAATTAGCTAGGTTAGGAAATCCCTAGATTTCTTCTATTTCTAATCCAAACGAAAAGAAGAAGATGGGAAACGGTCACTGGTCTCATGGTATTCAAAGATTCCAAAAAAACCTTGAGCATTGCATCCAACACATCATTGCGCAATCGGAATATATTCAACCTATCACCAACATTTTTCATGAGGCCAACAGCCAATTGTTCCATCGCGCCTTGCCTGCCACAGTACCACTCCTTGTCCTTGTGTGCGCATCACTGTTTGGAAAATGATGAATGTACTGGAACAATATTGAGCAGAAAACTGAATAACGTATATACTAACGTCCATTCTCTTATGCCTCTGTTGTCTGTGTCCCATACTCAAATCTAACGATGAATCCGCTTTCCGCACGAACAAAATCCCGTTGCTTGTGACTAGACAGTCGGCTTGCGATCCCGTGTCAATGGTGTTCCATGAAGTTGAAGAACAGATGACACCGACATGAAACAAAATCTTTAAAAGCCCATGAATGATGAAGCCCAACCCAATGCTAGCCCAGTATTACTATTATTATGAAGATCCGCTTCTCTCTTTAGCCCACCGCTGGAACAATTTTAGGAAACAGTTTTGTTTTATTGTTTTCTCAACTTTTGAAACAAAACAATATAATAAATAAATATAAATACATATACAGTATTAACTTAACCTCGTGAAGAAAAAAACAAGGAGAAACACACAAACTAACAATAAGAGGTTTCTCTAAGTATTATAACTAGACTAAACCTAATTTAAATAGTTTAATTCGATTTAATTTATAAATTTTAGTTCAATTTGATATACCATGGTGTTGTTGTTTGATGATTTACTAAAAAATGTATAATTTATCATATCCGTTGATTTTTTGAGTTGGATTTTTTAAAAATAAATATAAAAACTTATTTAATTCCTACTTTCATCTTCTAATTAAGACATTTCGTCATTACAATTTTTCTACAATTTACATGCACACAACCTATTATTAGGTTTCTTATTCTTGATGTTTTGAGTAGAATTTCTCATTCATAAATAGTTTATTGAACCTTTTAATTAATTCATTATATATTTTTTTTTTTACGTCAGAGTTAACTATGTTAGCCCAAGGGCAACTTACTCTTTGTTTTGATGATTTTAGACACACAAACTAATTAGTATTACTAATGCAATTTGAAGTTAAAGTGTGTGTAGTTTGTGATCAAGCAAATAAGAAAAGAAGCAACAAATCAAGATATCACAAGCTAGAAGATCAAGTGTAAATTAGAACTCTAATAATGTAAGTATGATTCAATTTAACACTTGATTAATGTTCATTAATACCTCAAGAAGTTGTGTCAAAAGGTTTTACGCAAAAACGATTTTTCAGTCGAAAGTTATTCAAGTTTTCGTAAAGAGTATGCAAAGCTGTTTTTCAAAACGCTATAGCGTTTTGGAAAACGCTATAGCGTTATTCAAAACGCCATAGCGTTTTTCCCAACGGCTAGTTTCTCAACAGTCATTTTGTCCACTAAAAACGGCTCCTTTTGACTCCATACTCTCTTGTCTGATCATCCATCCATCAAAGAGTATTTATACTCATCCTAGATGAGTTAGACAAGCAGTAGAACAAGTAGAACAACAAGAAACAACAAGAAAGCTCTTATACACAAATCATCATTTACAAACTCCCAAAATCTGAAATTCTCTTACACAAGCTATCTTCAAAGATTTCATTCTTCACTTGTGTCATTTTGTGAGTTCGTTCAAGCTTTCTTCTTGAGGTAATTTGTTCATTTATTGGTGTTGAATTTAATCATACAATTATTCATTTTGTGTACACCAATTGTTTGTTGCATTTTGAGATAATATCTTTGTTAAGGTTTGAAAAGTGTACCTAACACTTTTGGGTTAAGGGTAGTGTTCTCATCCCATTGAAAGAGAACTTAGGTTGGTGGTTGAGCCCTTGAAAAACCATAGGTTATAGTTGTGCCTTGAAAAACTATAGGTTGTAGTTTAGCCCGTGAAAAACTACTTGTAAGGTTGTTGGTGAGCCCCGGAAAACCAATTGTAAGGTTGTGAGCTGAACCCGTAAAAGCTCAAGTGAATAGCAAAGGTTTGCATTCGAAAATCCTAAGAGGAGGACTCTTAGGTAGTGGAGTACAATTCGGTTGTGAATTGGAACCACTATACATCTTGTGTTTGCTATTCTCTCTTCTCTTGTGTGCAGAATTTTTGAAGTGCCTATTCACCCCCCCTCTAGGCCTATTATTGTTTATCAATTGGTAGCGGAGCAAGGTCACTTGGAATAGGGTCTAACAACCTCAAGTGAAAGATTCAAATGGATAGAGGAGGAATTTCCAGCACTCAAGATAGAGGAGCATTCAATCATCCACCTTACCTTGATGGCAACAATTATCTTCATTGGAAGATCAAGATGAAATCTTTCCTTATTTCCATCAATTGTGAAATGTGGGATTGTGTGGAGAAAGGTTTTGTGGCTCCAACTGAACCAGCCGGAACGGATGGAACCACAAGGATTCTTGATTTTGAGAGGTGGACTAATGCACAAAGGACAAGGAAAACCATGGAAGGGAAAGCCATGTATGCTCTTCAAGTTTCCATTTCTTTTGGTGAGTTCAATCGCATCAGCTCTTGCAAAACAGCAAAACAAATTTGGGAAACTTTGGAGATGGCGCATGAGGGTACTGCTCAAGTTCGTGATCTCCGTTTGGACCAGCTCAAAACTGAATATGAATTGTTCAAGATGATGCAAGGGGAGTCTATCTACGATCTCAGCACAAGATTGCAAAATTTGTGTAGTGCCATGGATAATCTCGGATTGACTCAAAGTGATTCGGAGATGGTGAGGAAACTTCTAAGCATTCTACCAAGCAAGTGGGTAGCAATCAAAACCACCATCAAGCAAAAGGAAGTGAAGCCATCTTACACTCAACTTGTAAGCTCTCTCACCGCTTTTGAGCATGAGTTGGGTTTGTATAACGAAGAAGAGGCAAACACAAAGGAAAAGAAGAGTATTGCTCTTGCAAGCAAGCTCATTGAAGAAGATGAGGAAACTCGTGCGTTCTTCACAAGAAAACTCCAAAATCGGTGGAAAACTAATCCAAAGAAGAATAGATATCAAGGTGAGTCTTCTAACCATTCTAAGTTCAATTCTTATGATGATGTTGTGTGCTTTGAGTGTGACAAACCAGGACATATTAAGAGTGAATGTCCTAGACTTGAAAAGAAGAAGAGATATGAGAAACACAGCTCAAGGAACAAGAAGGATGAAAGGAAACATCATAGGAGAGCATTTAAAGCAACTTCCACATGGAGTGATGAGGATGAAACTTCAAGTAGTAATCCTTTGGATTCCTCATCCGGAGATGAAGTAGCAAACTTGTGCCTTATGGCTCAAAGTGATGATGAGGTAAGTTCTTGCAACTCTTCTATTGATGAACGTGATTATGATTCTTTGCAAGAAGACTTTTATGAACTTGCTGAACATTTTAAGAATGTTTCTAAGAAAAATGCTAATCTTGTTAAGGAACTAGAAAGCCTTAAAAATGATATGAGTAAACTAGAAGAGCTAAACAAAGAGTTAACAAATAAGAATAAATTGCTTGATATTGCTTGTGGTAAGCTTAAAAAGGAAAATGGGAAATGTGAGCTTTGTAAGAATTCTTCTAAAGAAATTTTAATTTTAGAAGAAAAGGTTAAAACTCTTGAGAACACATTAGCAAAATATGTGCAAAGCAATCATAGCCATTACCAATGCATGAATGATCAAAAGATTCTTGGAAATATGCATGGCATTGGTTTTAAACCCTCCACAAGCATGAACAATGGTAAAACCACTTTTGTTAAATCAAACTCTTCTAACAAGCATGCTAGTTCATCTTATTGCCATGGTAGTTCATCAAAATGGCATGATAAATCCTCTAATGTTGTTCACAAATCCTCACATGCTAAACCGATTTATAAATGTAGCTATTGCAAAAAATTTGGTCATCTATCTTATTTTTGCTACATTCGTAGAGGATTTGTTGGATGGAAACAAATTTGGGTACCAAAGGGTACACGTGCTAACATGGAAGGACCCAAAGGTGTTTGGGTACCAAAGTTGAAATGATTTGTCTTGTAGGTGTGCCGGAAACCCCTTGAAGAATAATGAAAGATATTTAGGGTATTCGTGGCATAAGGTTGGGTGATGAATCGAAGCTCACCCTTTTGGTATTTTTGGCAATGATACTTAATATATTTGATTGATTTAAATTTCCAATATTGATCATAATTATTTCTTGTGTTAATAGTTATCTCATGAATTTGTTTAGAAAGAATTGTTTTGTAGGAATTTTGCTTGATTGGTAGCCCAAGGGTAAACCAACAAGTAGGCCTTAATTTTTATGATTGCCCCGGTTGCACATATGGAAGCCATTTTCGCGGAATGGCATATGATATATATTGAGTAATCGCAACCGGTATTCCTAAAAACTCCTCTCTTTAAATTATGCTTTTGAGATTAATTATTGATGCTTGACTTGATTTAAATGATTGTGTTAGTAATTAAAATCCATAATCATATATGCTTTAACTTGCCATAAATTGTGCTTAATGAGCTATGCAATTCATGTGTTAAATATTTTAGAAATATTTGGTATGATGTTTTGCTACATTTGTTGATTTGGTTGACCATTAGAGGAATGCATTGTAAATGAGTTCAATTATTGTTTCATCCTTTAATGATCATCTTTTTTAATCCATTTGAGTAAGCTTTCGGTTATCATCTCTCTATTTCAATTTTTGATTGGATAATCATTTTTTGGTGAGTTGCATTTGATCTTTGCTTGCTCCTTTATTACTCCTTGTATAATCTAGTTGGCCTTCTTTGATTTATTTAACCTTTTTGCTAATGACAAAGGGGGAGAATAAGTTGAGGGGGAGAATATGTTTAGGGGGAAATGTAAGTTTAAGGGGGAGCAAAACTTTAAAATCTTTTGCCATGCTCTATTTGTACTAATGCATTTTATTGGTAGCTCTTTGTGCACTAACGTTTTATGCAGGGGGAGCATTCAAATTGGCAAAGATAGGAGTTGTAAGATCACTCCATTTTACTCTAATTTCAATTGCTTGCTTAATATCTTTTTGAAATTAATTTGTGGTTGTCATCATCAAAAAGGGGGAGATTGTTAGCCCAAGGGCAACTTACTCTTTGTTTTGATGATTTTAGACACACAAACTAATTAGTATTACTAATGCAATTTGAAGTTAAAGTGTGTGTAGTTTGTGATCAAGCAAATAAGAAAAGAAGCAACAAATCAAGATATCACAAGCTAGAAGATCAAGTGTAAATTAGAACTCTAATAATGTAAGTATGATTCAATTTAACACTTGATTAATGTTCATTAATACCTCAAGAAGTTGTGTCAAAAGGTTTTACGCAAAAACGATTTTTCAGTCGAAAGTTATTCAAGTTTTCGTAAAGAGTATGCAAAGCTGTTTTTCAAAACGCTATAGCGTTTTGGAAAACGCTATAGCGTTATTCAAAACGCCATAGCGTTTTTCCCAACGGCTAGTTTCTCAACAGTCATTTTGTCCACTAAAAACGGCTCCTTTTGACTCCATACTCTCTTGTCTGATCATCCATCCATCAAAGAGTATTTATACTCATCCTAGATGAGTTAGACAAGCAGTAGAACAAGTAGAACAACAAGAAACAACAAGAAAGCTCTTATACACAAATCATCATTTACAAACTCCCAAAATCTGAAATTCTCTTACACAAGCTATCTTCAAAGATTTCATTCTTCACTTGTGTCATTTTGTGAGTTCGTTCAAGCTTTCTTCTTGAGGTAATTTGTTCATTTATTGGTGTTGAATTTAATCATACAATTATTCATTTTGTGTACACCAATTGTTTGTTGCATTTTGAGATAATATCTTTGTTAAGGTTTGAAAAGTGTACCTAACACTTTTGGGTTAAGGGTAGTGTTCTCATCCCATTGAAAGAGAACTTAGGTTGGTGGTTGAGCCCTTGAAAAACCATAGGTTATAGTTGTGCCTTGAAAAACTATAGGTTGTAGTTTAGCCCGTGAAAAACTACTTGTAAGGTTGTTGGTGAGCCCCGGAAAACCAATTGTAAGGTTGTGAGCTGAACCCGTAAAAGCTCAAGTGAATAGCAAAGGTTTGCATTCGAAAATCCTAAGAGGAGGACTCTTAGGTAGTGGAGTACAATTCGGTTGTGAATTGGAACCACTATACATCTTGTGTTTGCTATTCTCTCTTCTCTTGTGTGCAGAATTTTTGAAGTGCCTATTCACCCCCCCTCTAGGCCTATTATTGTTTATCAATTGGTAGCGGAGCAAGGTCACTTGGAATAGGGTCTAACAACCTCAAGTGAAAGATTCAAATGGATAGAGGAGGAATTTCCAGCACTCAAGATAGAGGAGCATTCAATCATCCACCTTACCTTGATGGCAACAATTATCTTCATTGGAAGATCAAGATGAAATCTTTCCTTATTTCCATCAATTGTGAAATGTGGGATTGTGTGGAGAAAGGTTTTGTGGCTCCAACTGAACCAGCCGGAACGGATGGAACCACAAGGATTCTTGATTTTGAGAGGTGGACTAATGCACAAAGGACAAGGAAAACCATGGAAGGGAAAGCCATGTATGCTCTTCAAGTTTCCATTTCTTTTGGTGAGTTCAATCGCATCAGCTCTTGCAAAACAGCAAAACAAATTTGGGAAACTTTGGAGATGGCGCATGAGGGTACTGCTCAAGTTCGTGATCTCCGTTTGGACCAGCTCAAAACTGAATATGAATTGTTCAAGATGATGCAAGGGGAGTCTATCTATGATCTCAGCACAAGATTGCAAAATTTGTGTAGTGCCATGGATAATCTCGGATTGACTCAAAGTGATTCGGAGATGGTGAGGAAACTTCTAAGCATTCTACCAAGCAAGTGGGTAGCAATCAAAACCACCATCAAGCAAAAGGAAGTGAAGCCATCTTACACTCAACTTGTAAGCTCTCTCACCGCTTTTGAGCATGAGTTGGGTTTGTATAACGAAGAAGAGGCAAACACAAAGGAAAAGAAGAGTATTGCTCTTGCAAGCAAGCTCATTGAAGAAGATGAGGAAACTCGTGCGTTCTTCACAAGAAAACTCCAAAATCGGTGGAAAACTAATCCAAAGAAGAATAGATATCAAGGTGAGTCTTCTAACCATTCTAAGTTCAATTCTTATGATGATGTTGTGTGCTTTGAGTGTGACAAACCAGGACATATTAAGAGTGAATGTCCTAGACTTGAAAAGAAGAAGAGATATGAGAAACACAGCTCAAGGAACAAGAAGGATGGAAGGAAACATCATAGGAGAGCATTTAAAGCAACTTCCACATGGAGTGATGAGGATGAAACTTCAAGTAGTAATCCTTTGGATTCCTCATCCGGAGATGAAGTAGCAAACTTGTGCCTTATGGCTCAAAGTGATGATGAGGTAAGTTCTTGCAACTCTTCTATTGATGAACGTGATTATGATTCTTTGCAAGAAGACTTTTATGAACTTGCTGAACATTTTAAGAATGTTTCTAAGAAAAATGCTAATCTTGTTAAGGAACTAGAAAGCCTTAAAAATGATATGAGTAAACTAGAAGAGCTAAACAAAGAGTTAACAAATAAGAATAAATTGCTTGATATTGCTTGTGGTAAGCTTAAAAAGGAAAATGGGAAATGTGAGCTTTGTAAGAATTCTTCTAAAGAAATTTTAATTTTAGAAGAAAAGGTTAAAACTCTTGAGAACACATTAGCAAAATATGTGCAAAGCAATCATAGCCATTACCAATGCATGAATGATCAAAAGATTCTTGGAAATATGCATGGCATTGGTTTTAAACCCTCCACAAGCATGAACAATGGTAAAACCACTTTTGTTAAATCAAACTCTTCTAACAAGCATGCTAGTTCATCTTATTGCCATGGTAGTTCATCAAAATGGCATGATAAATCCTCTAATGTTGTTCACAAATCCTCACATGCTAAACCGATTTATAAATGTAGCTATTGCAAAAAATTTGGTCATCTATCTTATTTTTGCTACATTCGTAGAGGATTTGTTGGATGGAAACAAATTTGGGTACCAAAGGGTACACGTGCTAACATGGAAGGACCCAAAGGTGTTTGGGTACCAAAGTTGAAATGATTTGTCTTGTAGGTGTGCCGGAAACCCCTTGAAGAATAATGAAAGATATTTAGGGTATTCGTGGCACAAGGTTGGGTGATGAATCGAAGCTCACCCTTTTGGTATTTTTGGCAATGATACTTAATATATTTGATTGATTTAAATTTCCAATATTGATCATAATTATTTCTTGTGTTAATAGTTATCTCATGAATTTGTTTAGAAAGAATTGTTTTGTAGGAATTTTGCTTGATTGGTAGCCCAAGGGTAAACCAACAAGTAGGCCTTAATTTTTATGATTGCCCCGGTTGCACATATGGAAGCCATTTTCGCGGAATGGCATATGATATATATTGAGTAATCGCAACCGGTATTCCTAAAAACTCCTCTCTTTAAATTATGCTTTTGAGATTAATTATTGATGCTTGACTTGATTTAAATGATTGTGTTAGTAATTAAAATCCATAATCATATATGCTTTAACTTGCCATAAATTGTGCTTAATGAGCTATGCAATTCATGTGTTAAATATTTTAGAAATATTTGGTATGATGTTTTGCTACATTTGTTGATTTGGTTGACCATTAGAGGAATGCATTGTAAATGAGTTCAATTATTGTTTCATCCTTTAATGATCATCTTTTTTAATCCATTTGAGTAAGCTTTCGGTTATCATCTCTCTATTTCAATTTTTGATTGGATAATCGTTTTTTGGTGAGTTGCATTTGATCTTTGCTTGCTCCTTTATTACTCCTTGTATAATCTAGTTGGCCTTCTTTGATTTATTTAACCTTTTTGCTAATGACAAAGGGGGAGAATAAGTTGAGGGGGAGAATATGTTTAGGGGGAAATGTAAGTTTAAGGGGGAGCAAAACTTTAAAATCTTTTGCCATGCTCTATTTGTACTAATGCATTTTATTGGTAGCTCTTTGTGCACTAACATTTTATGCAGGGGGAGCATTCAAATTGGCAAAGATAGGAGTTGTAAGATCACTCCATTTTACTCTAATTTCAATTGCTTGCTTAATATCTTTTTGAAATTAATTTGTGGTTGTCATCATCAAAAAGGGGGAGATTGTTAGCCCAAGGGCAACTTACTCTTTGTTTTGATGATTTTAGACACACAAACTAATTAGTATTACTAATGCAATTTGAAGTTAAAGTGTGTGTAGTTTGTGATCAAGCAAATAAGAAAAGAAGCAACAAATCAAGATATCACAAGCTAGAAGATCAAGTGTAAATTAGAACTCTAATAATGTAAGTATGATTCAATTTAACACTTGATTAATGTTCATTAATACCTCAAGAAGTTGTGTCAAAAGGTTTTACGCAAAAACGATTTTTCAGTCGAAAGTTATTCAAGTTTTCGTAAAGAGTATGCAAAGCTGTTTTTCAAAACGCTATAGCGTTTTGGAAAACGCTATAGCGTTATTCAAAACGCCATAGCGTTTTTCCCAACGGCTAGTTTCTCAACAGTCATTTTGTCCACTAAAAACGGCTCCTTTTGACTCCATACTCTCTTGTCTGATCATCCATCCATCAAAGAGTATTTATACTCATCCTAGATGAGTTAGACAAGCAGTAGAACAAGTAGAACAACAAGAAACAACAAGAAAGCTCTTATACACAAATCATCATTTACAAACTCCCAAAATCTGAAATTCTCTTACACAAGCTATCTTCAAAGATTTCATTCTTCACTTGTGTCATTTTGTGAGTTCGTTCAAGCTTTCTTCTTGAGGTAATTTGTTCATTTATTGGTGTTGAATTTAATCATACAATTATTCATTTTGTGTACACCAATTGTTTGTTGCATTTTGAGATAATATCTTTGTTAAGGTTTGAAAAGTGTACCTAACACTTTTGGGTTAAGGGTAGTGTTCTCATCCCATTGAAAGAGAACTTAGGTTGGTGGTTGAGCCCTTGAAAAACCATAGGTTATAGTTGTGCCTTGAAAAACTATAGGTTGTAGTTTAGCCCGTGAAAAACTACTTGTAAGGTTGTTGGTGAGCCCCGGAAAACCAATTGTAAGGTTGTGAGCTGAACCCGTAAAAGCTCAAGTGAATAGCAAAGGTTTGCATTCGAAAATCCTAAGAGGAGGACTCTTAGGTAGTGGAGTACAATTCGGTTGTGAATTGGAACCACTATACATCTTGTGTTTGCTATTCTCTCTTCTCTTGTGTGCAGAATTTTTGAAGTGCCTATTCACCCCCCCTCTAGGCCTATTATTGTTTATCAATTGGTAGCGGAGCAAGGTCACTTGGAATAGGGTCTAACAACCTCAAGTGAAAGATTCAAATGGATAGAGGAGGAATTTCCAGCACTCAAGATAGAGGAGCATTCAATCATCCACCTTACCTTGATGGCAACAATTATCTTCATTGGAAGATCAAGATGAAATCTTTCCTTATTTCCATCAATTGTGAAATGTGGGATTGTGTGGAGAAAGGTTTTGTGGCTCCAACTGAACCAGCCGGAACGGATGGAACCACAAGGATTCTTGATTTTGAGAGGTGGACTAATGCACAAAGGACAAGGAAAACCATGGAAGGGAAAGCCATGTATGCTCTTCAAGTTTCCATTTCTTTTGGTGAGTTCAATCGCATCAGCTCTTGCAAAACAGCAAAACAAATTTGGGAAACTTTGGAGATGGCGCATGAGGGTACTGCTCAAGTTCGTGATCTCCGTTTGGACCAGCTCAAAACTGAATATGAATTGTTCAAGATGATGCAAGGGGAGTCTATCTATGATCTCAGCACAAGATTGCAAAATTTGTGTAGTGCCATGGATAATCTCGGATTGACTCAAAGTGATTCGGAGATGGTGAGGAAACTTCTAAGCATTCTACCAAGCAAGTGGGTAGCAATCAAAACCACCATCAAGCAAAAGGAAGTGAAGCCATCTTACACTCAACTTGTAAGCTCTCTCACCGCTTTTGAGCATGAGTTGGGTTTGTATAACGAAGAAGAGGCAAACACAAAGGAAAAGAAGAGTATTGCTCTTGCAAGCAAGCTCATTGAAGAAGATGAGGAAACTCGTGCGTTCTTCACAAGAAAACTCCAAAATCGGTGGAAAACTAATCCAAAGAAGAATAGATATCAAGGTGAGTCTTCTAACCATTCTAAGTTCAATTCTTATGATGATGTTGTGTGCTTTGAGTGTGACAAACCAGGACATATTAAGAGTGAATGTCCTAGACTTGAAAAGAAGAAGAGATATGAGAAACACAGCTCAAGGAACAAGAAGGATGGAAGGAAACATCATAGGAGAGCATTTAAAGCAACTTCCACATGGAGTGATGAGGATGAAACTTCAAGTAGTAATCCTTTGGATTCCTCATCCGGAGATGAAGTAGCAAACTTGTGCCTTATGGCTCAAAGTGATGATGAGGTAAGTTCTTGCAACTCTTCTATTGATGAACGTGATTATGATTCTTTGCAAGAAGACTTTTATGAACTTGCTGAACATTTTAAGAATGTTTCTAAGAAAAATGCTAATCTTGTTAAGGAACTAGAAAGCCTTAAAAATGATATGAGTAAACTAGAAGAGCTAAACAAAGAGTTAACAAATAAGAATAAATTGCTTGATATTGCTTGTGGTAAGCTTAAAAAGGAAAATGGGAAATGTGAGCTTTGTAAGAATTCTTCTAAAGAAATTTTAATTTTAGAAGAAAAGGTTAAAACTCTTGAGAACACATTAGCAAAATATGTGCAAAGCAATCATAGCCATTACCAATGCATGAATGATCAAAAGATTCTTGGAAATATGCATGGCATTGGTTTTAAACCCTCCACAAGCATGAACAATGGTAAAACCACTTTTGTTAAATCAAACTCTTCTAACAAGCATGCTAGTTCATCTTATTGCCATGGTAGTTCATCAAAATGGCATGATAAATCCTCTAATGTTGTTCACAAATCCTCACATGCTAAACCGATTTATAAATGTAGCTATTGCAAAAAATTTGGTCATCTATCTTATTTTTGCTACATTCGTAGAGGATTTGTTGGATGGAAACAAATTTGGGTACCAAAGGGTACACGTGCTAACATGGAAGGACCCAAAGGTGTTTGGGTACCAAAGTTGAAATGATTTGTCTTGTAGGTGTGCCGGAAACCCCTTGAAGAATAATGAAAGATATTTAGGGTATTCGTGGCACAAGGTTGGGTGATGAATCGAAGCTCACCCTTTTGGTATTTTTGGCAATGATACTTAATATATTTGATTGATTTAAATTTCCAATATTGATCATAATTATTTCTTGTGTTAATAGTTATCTCATGAATTTGTTTAGAAAGAATTGTTTTGTAGGAATTTTGCTTGATTGGTAGCCCAAGGGTAAACCAACAAGTAGGCCTTAATTTTTATGATTGCCCCGGTTGCACATATGGAAGCCATTTTCGCGGAATGGCATATGATATATATTGAGTAATCGCAACCGGTATTCCTAAAAACTCCTCTCTTTAAATTATGCTTTTGAGATTAATTATTGATGCTTGACTTGATTTAAATGATTGTGTTAGTAATTAAAATCCATAATCATATATGCTTTAACTTGCCATAAATTGTGCTTAATGAGCTATGCAATTCATGTGTTAAATATTTTAGAAATATTTGGTATGATGTTTTGCTACATTTGTTGATTTGGTTGACCATTAGAGGAATGCATTGTAAATGAGTTCAATTATTGTTTCATCCTTTAATGATCATCTTTTTTAATCCATTTGAGTAAGCTTTCGGTTATCATCTCTCTATTTCAATTTTTGATTGGATAATCGTTTTTTGGTGAGTTGCATTTGATCTTTGCTTGCTCCTTTATTACTCCTTGTATAATCTAGTTGGCCTTCTTTGATTTATTTAACCTTTTTGCTAATGACAAAGGGGGAGAATAAGTTGAGGGGGAGAATATGTTTAGGGGGAAATGTAAGTTTAAGGGGGAGCAAAACTTTAAAATCTTTTGCCATGCTCTATTTGTACTAATGCATTTTATTGGTAGCTCTTTGTGCACTAACGTTTTATGCAGGGGGAGCATTCAAATTGGCAAAGATAGGAGTTGTAAGATCACTCCATTTTACTCTAATTTCAATTGCTTGCTTAATATCTTTTTGAAATTAATTTGTGGTTGTCATCATCAAAAAGGGGGAGATTGTTAGCCCAAGGGCAACTTACTCTTTGTTTTGATGATTTTAGACACACAAACTAATTAGTATTACTAATGCAATTTGAAGTTAAAGTGTGTGTAGTTTGTGATCAAGCAAATAAGAAAAGAAGCAACAAATCAAGATATCACAAGCTAGAAGATCAAGTGTAAATTAGAACTCTAATAATGTAAGTATGATTCAATTTAACACTTGATTAATGTTCATTAATACCTCAAGAAGTTGTGTCAAAAGGTTTTACGCAAAAACGATTTTTCAGTCGAAAGTTATTCAAGTTTTCGTAAAGAGTATGCAAAGCTGTTTTTCAAAACGCTATAGCGTTTTGGAAAACGCTATAGCGTTATTCAAAACGCTATAGCGTTATTCAAAACGCCATAGCGTTTTTCCCAACGGCTAGTTTCTCAACAGTCATTTTGTCCACTAAAAACGGCTCCTTTTGACTCCATACTCTCTTGTCTGATCATCCATCCATCAAAGAGTATTTATACTCATCCTAGATGAGTTAGACAAGCAGTAGAACAAGTAGAACAACAAGAAACAACAAGAAAGCTCTTATACACAAATCATCATTTACAAACTCCCAAAATCTGAAATTCTCTTACACAAGCTATCTTCAAAGATTTCATTCTTCACTTGTGTCATTTTGTGAGTTCGTTCAAGCTTTCTTCTTGAGGTAATTTGTTCATTTATTGGTGTTGAATTTAATCATACAATTATTCATTTTGTGTACACCAATTGTTTGTTGCATTTTGAGATAATATCTTTGTTAAGGTTTGAAAAGTGTACCTAACACTTTTGGGTTAAGGGTAGTGTTCTCATCCCATTGAAAGAGAACTTAGGTTGGTGGTTGAGCCCTTGAAAAACCATAGGTTATAGTTGTGCCTTGAAAAACTATAGGTTGTAGTTTAGCCCGTGAAAAACTACTTGTAAGGTTGTTGGTGAGCCCCGGAAAACCAATTGTAAGGTTGTGAGCTGAACCCGTAAAAGCTCAAGTGAATAGCAAAGGTTTGCATTCGAAAATCCTAAGAGGAGGACTCTTAGGTAGTGGAGTACAATTTGGTTGTGAATTGGAACCACTATACATCTTGTGTTTGCTATTCTCTCTTCTCTTGTGTGCAGAATTTTTGAAGTGCCTATTCACCCCCCCTCTAGGCCTATTATTGTTTATCAAACTATTATTTAAATTTAACTTATAAGGTTAAAAAAAAAAAAAAATATGAACCATGAAATTATGTTAGGAGATAAATAATCCAATCAAGGAATTCAATACTCAAAGGTTCCAAAAAATTGGCTTTTTTCATATTAATTTTGAAATTTTAAGATGGAGGCAAAATGACTGGCTTTCAAAATTTTAAAAATTTAGGACTGCGGGAAACGGAAATAAGGCATTGAATGGACGAAAACTCAAACGGACGCCATCTCGAGTGTCGACAATGACGAAATCTAAGATAGCAGCGGGCCCGCGTTTTCCTGGAGCGGGGAAGATGGATGGTCCCACGACCACTATTTTAAAATGGTTTTGGACTTTTGGGCCGCTTGCTGGGCCCTTGAGGATTGTTCCTCTTTTCTTTTTCTCGCATAAGAAAATGTAAACAGATAGAAATAAGAAATGAAAAAAACCCAATAACCACCAGCACAGCACAGCACCACCACGCCCCTTCCCCACCACCACCACCCTCTCACCGTTTTCTCTCTCCATCTCTACCACTACGGAAGGGACTCATCCAGTCATCAATGAAGGAAAACTAGAGAGAGAGAAGTTGAAAAGCTGTACTTCCAATTGCGCGCTGTCCACCAACTTTCTGGTAAATCCCAACTGCTATCACTTTCCGTATAGCTATTTTCGTTCATTACTTTATGTCAACTAGCTATAGCTTGCATTTCCTCTTCAATTTCCTTCTTTGGCATCTTATTCCTTATGTTCTCGTTGCTTAATTAGTTTATTTAACCATGTTTTGTTAGTTCCTCTCTTGCACTCTTTCAAAAGCTTCCTATGTTCATCTAAAAAATAATTTGCTGCACTCCGTTTGAGAATTGCGATTGCTTATTTTTAAGTTCATCTCCATAACTTTCTCTCAATTGTAAAATCGTTTACCGTATATTGGGCAAGAAGCTCAATTTTCAGTTTGTTACTTTTCCTGCGTATTTTTTGTTTTCCCTTTGCTGAACTCCATATTCCTTCAATTCGGGTGTGTGACAGTTCTCGTAATTTGCTCTTGCGTGTTCTCTGAGGTGGAACACTAATATATAGTATATCACTTGAGCAGGTGCGAAAAAAATGCTGTTACAGAGTTTGGTGGCCAATTCCGTTGAGTCAGATCTGACTTTTGTCTCTAATCACGGGAAACAAGATTTACTGTGTGATTGGAATATTCCAGCAAAAGCCTGGAAGGATTCTTCAAAATGTAGCATATTGCCACACCAGAAGGGTTCAGATCTGTTGTTTTCTGGCAATTTTTGTCAAATTCCTGAATCAAATCTACCATGCAAACGAAGAAAGCTCCAGGGGAAGTGTGTTATATTTAAAATTAAGGAGGAGGTAGGCAACCGTGAATCACCTTCCAGTGCAGCGGCCAAAAGTGGTCCTACAGATGGTCTTTTTGAGCATGGAATTCAGGATGGCGTCCAAATTCCTGTAATTTCTGTTGAAAAGAGCGAGCAAAGACTTAATGTGAATTCTGTTGATTGCGACTTCAAGTCAGTGACAACAGCCAGTACTGTTACTGATAGCAAGACTACAGAGTGCGCAAATTCTGAGTCAGAGGTATTAGTTGGAGATTTGTCAATAAGAGATGTCTGCATTTCCGTTCTCAAAAGTAATGGGCTACTTGTGGGGAATTGGCCCACTACTAGTAGTAGTACTTCCACCACCAAACCACTGGTTAACAGTTCAGATGACAGTATCTTTCTATCATGTGCACTATGTGGTGACATGGATAAAATGTTGAATATGCTCCTCTGTGATAATTGTGAAGAGCCATTCCATGTTTCCTGCTGCAAGTTGAAGACACAGATGTGGCCCATTGATGAATGGATTTGTCAGTTTTGCGTGAAATTGAATGGCAAAGTCTCATTAGGGAATTATTCTTTCCTAAAATCTCACAGCACTGTTTGGTCAAACTACATTTTGAAATTTGAACTGGGGCCAATAGGAGTGATGTTGAAATACCCTGAGCCGTATAAATCTCGTGTAAGAATTGGGAAATCCTTTCAAGCAGATGTTCCTGAATGGTCCAATCAAATTGCCAAGTACGTTCTATATAATGCTCAAATGTGTTCTTTTGCTAAGTTTTTGAAAGTCTTATTTGAGTTTTCCTCCTTTCTTTTTTGACATTTTTGCACCTAAATTGAGGAGTTGCAAAGTGTAAACAGAAAATTCAATGAAGAGCATTTGGCAAAACCCAATGCAAAGTGACTGCAACTTTGCATGTGGTTTGTCATCTTTATTTGTTGCTATAATATCATATTCAGATGCTAATATTTCATCTTATATATGCTTCATGGTATCATTTGTCGAATAAAGAAGATTGGATAGATAATGTATACAAGTTACATTGTTTCTAGTTTTTTGGTGATTCTGCTGCAGGGATTTTAATTGCTATGGTGAGCTACTGGAGATGGAGGAAGCACATACTAGTGGTATACATGTAAGTAGTTCTGTCTTAACATGTAATACAATGTTTCATTTGGTCAAGGGTTACTCAGAGTTATGGAAGTAGTTCTATACTAGGAAACGGATTGACGAGCATAGTTGATAATATGTTACTTTGGTATTTAAAAAGTAGATTTTAAAATGGAATTCTGGATTTGGACCTTTTTTAAACAGAGGAGAGAATAGTGAGAATAATGGAATTTCTTGGACATCTTACTGTCAGCATTTAGCTGTTTCAGCGTGCTTGCAAAGTCATTGGCAATTGTTTATGTATATGCATCGAAGGGAATATGAAAGTTGTCCTTTTATCTCAGGAGGTCTCCGTAGACAAGTCTCCAAAGGTCAAGTATATTAGCAATTGGCTCCAATGTCGAGAAGTCCTGCATGTTGGAGGAAGAATATGTGGGAAATGGCGCAGGTAAACTTTGGATGTATCTGGCTGCCTTATTTTTTTAATTTATATGTAAAGTCTTTGGAAGGGTAGAATAAGATCAGTTTTTTTTTTTTTTTTAAGTGTGGGACTTTTCTTGATCTTTGTGCTTCAAATGTACTTTCTGGAAACACTCTTATTTTGTTGTTTGCTTTTGTATTCCTAGGTATACATCACTGTCTTTGATTTTGCAGGGCGCCGTTTTCTGAAGTCCAAACGGATTTCTGGGATTGTTCTTGCTCTATTCCTTGGGATCCAACTCATTCAGACTGTGCTGTTCCTCAGGTGGATGTTTGTCTCTTTAGTTCAATTTCTCTTGTACTTTCAACCAATGGTTTGAGTGTTTTTTTTCCTTTCATTGAAACAATAATGAAATTAGACAACCATATTCCCTAACTATTTGTTATGCTTAACATAGTTTTCTTCTTTTATGCAGGAGTTGGAAACAGAAGAGGTTTTGCGACACTTGAAGTATTTGAAGCAGGTATGAGCAAACTTTTATTTTGGTTAGTGTACTTTATGATGGAGACCGTAAAATTGTACTGAATTTATTGCAACACATGCTCAATTCTTATTTGTTGGATTGGAGTGTACATGTTTTTGAAGTTTTTCACTGTTTCAGTGTATGTTAGCCAATGAATGATCCCGCAGCTGGGATCTCGTGTCGTCTCGAAAAGAAATTGATGGGTCCAATGAATGATCCCGCAGCTGCGATCTCGTGTCGTCTCGAAAAGAAGTTGATGGGCCCAGATGGGGATCGCAAAGTTCGTTCATGGTTATAGCAATTTGCCAGCTGGCATTAGTTTACAAAAGTCTCCCATTACAGGGTTGACTAAATTTTTATCCCACATTTCTTGTTACTGTACACTGTGGCGCAGTAAATGCAGTTTGATGTAGATGGTGCCTTTTTCTTTCTTTTGAAAGAGGCTGCTGAATTAAAATTAAAACAGAAGTTAAGCGCACCAAATCATCTGTCAGAAAACTGTCTGGAAAAAGTTGAAGATTTTGTTGTTTTACAATACAAGTAGGTAGTGTCACTGTGTCAGCATGCCTTTCGTTGTACTCTGAGGAACTCAGCGGTGCATTATTTGTTATGGAAGACACTAAATTTCATCTCCCAAAATCACTATCCGTATTTTCTTTTTTTCAAGAGCACAGTATAAAACAACAAAAAAGTGGCCACAAAATAAATAATATAAGCTGACTTTTTGCTGATTCAATGAAATGAGCAGCATCATTTCTGAAAATCAGAAGGTATGAGGTACACAATATTACAAATACTCAGACACTACACCATTGGCAAGTTATTAGCACTGAGTTTGTTCTAGGGGATTTTTTTATTACTGAATTCCACTGTTCTCTATCCTCTTGTCTGCCTCCATCCTGCATTAGTTCGTCTTGGATTAAAAGGCCTGTCACCACCATGATTCCCGGTTGGCTTCGGCTTACCGAACTTGAGAGGTACAATAGGCTCAATATATGATTTCCCTGGAAAGTTTCTCTTCTCTCTTGGAAGATAACGGAGCTCTGGCAACCAGAATGCCACATACTCCCCTTCAGGATCGTATGTTTGAGCCTGGAAGAAAATTACAAACATCTTAGGCATGGCATGAATATTAAAACTCTACCATCAATAGCGCAAGTAGTTTCATGCTGCACACATCCTGGTGTTTTGGTGATGATTTTAAGCTTCATCTTTCACTAATGGCAAGATGATGGTGGTACTCTAAGAAGGCTAACAGTTTATCCTATCCGCACGTCTTCCTCACTTTTATAAAATGAATAGGATGTAAAACACCACTTACTTGTTTGGGGATGCTGAAATAACGATCTTCTCTAGGGTCGTTTCCAACACCTTCATTCATGTGAGGAAGAACCAAGGATGGACCGTCATAACAGTTCTTAATATATTTAACAACCTACTGCTAAGAGTTGCTAGTTTTGAAGCTCTCAAATATGTATTACCTGCACCATAGGTCCAATTCCCGTAATTTGAACAGGGGTCATAATCCAGGAGGCACGTCTCAAACCATTCAGCTCCTTTCCGCCAGTCAATACCCATGTCTCGAACAAGGAAAGAACACACAATCTGTAGAAGTCAAGATCAGTTTTATTATTACTATGAGTAGTGTAGTAGCTTCTTCATGCCAGGTTCTCGCGAAAAGCACAAAAAGGAAAAAAAATACTGCCATCAGCTCACCTGCCGTCCTCGGTTAGACATGAAGCCAGTAGCAGATAATTCCTTCATATTGGCATCTATGAGAGGGTACCTAGAATGAAGAGAGATTGTGAGTAGAAGAAGCCATGTGGGTTTCATAAACTTGAACATTCAAAATGTATGGTTTGTTTTATTCTCTACTGTATTCAACAGCCATTCCGGACAAATGAAAGAGAGAATGGGTATATGCTCTATATTCATTGTTGGATTAGAGACAATATACCCTGTACGGCCATCTCTCCAGGACTCAAACAATCTCTGGTCTTCACTCCATCGGCGCTCCACTTTCCTTGGGCCACCTACAGATAGAAATTGACATAACACCATAAATGGATATTCAGGAATCCTTGACGGTATCGAACCGGAACAATCTGTTCTTCCTGAACACCTTGATTCAACGCCAAAGAATTTCCTGCCGCTACCATATAATATTCGTCTCTATTTGGTGATAAATAAAGTATCCGCGCTTTTTTGATTCCTCAGAGATTTCATAAAAAGGGCTTCTACATTATTCACGAGACAAGAGTTCTAAATTGGTCAAGCTTTAACGCAGGACAAATTAAACAACACGGTACTGAACAATGCAGATATTTGGTTTGAGGCTGTTGGCATTCCACTGCATTTGCCTTTGATTGAGTATTGAAAGAGAATGCTTACCTAAATGGAAAATTGAACTTCCATACTTGAGGGAGATAAACCTGAAGTAATCTCTCCATATCAATTCAAACAAAACCCTGAAACCAAATTAAGTTCAAGAAAACCCTCAAACTTGTCACATACAAGTTGTGCACTTGTAGCATAACTTTAATGAAGAAACTTAGGAAAAAATATATCACAGTGAATAAAATTAAAAACTTCAAGTTTTTGTAGAAGAGAGAAAGATAGGCAGACCAGTAAGTGGAATCATTTGCTAGCCTCTCCTTTTCATACCTTTTGACCTGTAGAAACAAATCAAAAACATCCATTATCTCTCAGTACATGGACAAATAATAAATTGCAGCATATCGAAAATGAAGTAGCAGTTGCAACCTCTTCCCATATAAAACGAGGTGAAAGGCTTCCTGATGCCAGCCATGGGGAGAATTTGGTGGAGTAATCAGGACCTAGCATCCCATTTCTTGTCTCCTTGTATACTTTAAGTAAATCCTGTCATATACACAAGACAGTGATAATTGTTAAGATGACCTCCTTAAGTATGTCTCTTCACTGTCACAAACTCCCTAGGCAAAAAAAGGGCATATTTAGTAGCAAGTGTTTTCCACTTGCCTTGTTCCAGAAGTATTCATGCACTCTGCTCAGAGCAGCACTTTCACCTCCTAAAAATCTCATTCCTTTGCTAACCTGTATCACACAAAACAAAGGCAGAGAAATTCATAATTAGCAACTCCTTAAGCACTATTCCCATATCATGAATATTAACTGAATTGTCTGACTCAACCATATGTGGAAGATAAACCTTGCCTCTTGTGGTTGAAGTCCAAACTGATTAACTGATGGAACACATCCCCAATCGTCAACTGCTGGTGGTGGTGCAAGAGACATGGGAATTCTGATACAGCCCCGGGCTGTGCATTTGGCCTCAACTGCCTGTCAAGTGTGATGTAGATCAATCAATAAACATGCATCTCATGACAAATAAGCATCCAATAAGAGCATAATTGAAGAAAAGTATGCCTTGCGAAACTGAGTATACACATCAGGAATACTGGCGGTATCGAATGGGAGGTCATCAATGTGATACATAGTGCTGCCCCAAACAAGATGTAGTGTAGGGCTGGCTGCAGAACTCTGGCTAGTGGATGGTTTCTGTACTCTCCTCAGTGCTTTAATCACCAATCTTTCTACGATCAACTCCTCACTACATGTTTCTTTATGCGCAAAGACCTAACTACAATAGATCGACATTCTCCACTATCAATAAACAATGAAAAAAAATAGGGCAAATATAAGCAAAGATAAGGTGAAGTTATATAAGGCTCATAACTGTGTGGGCAGCAAAAATTTGAGCAAGGGAAGGCAGGATTTCTTCTGGTTTGCCATGTTGAATGAGCAAGTTAAGACCCTTCTTCATCAAATTCTTCTTCAAATCAGCCAAACACTCCATCAGAAATTGCGCCCTCAAAGCTGGAAATGCAGAACAACATCTACAAGTACGTAAATCGCGTACTAAGAACTAAATCAGCAAATATCGGACAATGAACATAACAGCTGATCGATTAGAAGTACCTCCAGTTTTAGGGAATCCGGAATGGTAAGTTGTGTCGAAAAGTCGAGGATCGACGCAATAAACGGGCAAAACAGACTGGGACGAGGCCCAAGCCTTGAACAAGGCTTCATTGTCCAACACTCTCAAATCATTCCTGAACCAAACAATGGCGGTCCCTTTACCATTCATCCTTACACTGCTCGTTGAGTATCGTCCAAAAGTTTTTTCAGCAATCTTT
Organism: Viola odorata; assembly: GCA_963691705.1. Taxonomy (NCBI): domain Eukaryota; kingdom Viridiplantae; phylum Streptophyta; class Magnoliopsida; order Malpighiales; family Violaceae; genus Viola; species Viola odorata. The sequence continues at coordinate 20,667,629 of OY829545.1, read as the reverse complement.
TCCCTTTCTTCAACGGAGTCTATTCCAGGAACCAGCTGGTGCATCATTCTCGCATCGGAAGAAGACGGAGAACCAGAATTCATGGCTTGCGAGTGGACACTTAGGCTGCTTGGGTTTGGATAAGTGAACACTAAGGTGGGCTTCAATGGCTTAATGAGATTCTTTATGGAGATGGAATAGTATACCGACATTCTGAAAAACTGGTATAACAGTGGAGCAGACTGTAGAGTAGACTGTTGGGAGGAAGAAAAGAGGAGTGGCCCTGAGTCTGACGCGTGGAGTAAATTGCGAGCTGTGACGTGGCTGTTTTTGGGCCTAGGAAAGTTCTGTACTATTGAAAGCAGCATGGGCCTAACGTCCATTTACATCTCATCTAGTTCCCACGAATGTGGGCTTCTATTTCTTCTCATGCACAATCTTATTCTACGAGCCCAGTTTGTGAATCGTTTCGGCCGAAATACATTTCACCGATTCCTTTCTTTTTGCAAATCACTGATCAGATCACTCACGATCAATTATAATAAGTTTAAGTACGAGTTTCTTCTAAAAAAAATATAATAAGTGATAATACATAATCAGACTACAGGGGCATTATGGACTTTCCCCCCTCAAAGGGGACCACCGCCGACGTATCAGTCAACTACGGTCCAGCGAGTCTATTGGGGCCAACGGCCAACATACAGCCTAACGGGCCCGATACGCGCCCGTGGGAGACACGTGTCCCACTAACGGACTTGGTGTCCTGGCGACACGTGTCCCACCGACTCAAGTGGGAAAGGTCTATAAATACCCCCCCATCCCCCACTAACGGGAGGTAAGCTCTTAACTGCACTATTCACTAAAATCCTTCACTATTCACACATCTCTCGTACTAACTTGACCGTCGGAGCCTCTACGCCGGAGGCCTCCTCCGGTGCTTTTCAGGTACCACGCGGCAAGCCGGACCCACGGAAGGACCCATTCAGCAATCACAGATCCACCCCACCCAACGTAATTACCATTTAACCCACACCCCGTATCCTAGATTATCATATTGGTGCTCTCGTTGAGAGTCTGAGATTGTTAAGTGAGTCTACCTTGAGATCCAGGCTCACCTACCCCAACACCGAACGAAATACTCTGCAAAATGACATCCGACCGGAACCCCCAACCGTTTACGCCCCTCGGGGAAAACAAGAGGCGTCCCACCATGGTCAGAAATCCATCAGGCGCCTCCAAGAGCCCCAGCGGTACCCTTAGGCCGCCTACTTGATTTTTCTGCTAATCAAGGAGCTGGTCAACAGACAGCAACGGCAGATAGGGCCGAAGCCAACAACTCGCCCCCACCAACAACTTATCAATGGAATAACCCCTTTACCGGCGCTGGGACTAGCGCCCCCGTTACGGAGATGCATAGAGGTAGCGCCTTTAACGCCATCCTCCCTCGCACTGAGACAACCCTCCTTCACCAAAGGATAGACCAGATCCTAGCCGTGCCGTGCTAACTGAGGGAATCCCTCAACAGGTAAACCAGACGAATGCTCCCTCGGGATCTCCTGTTCCCCCTTTTTCGCAGACCTTCCCAACGGGTCCACACCCCTTCGCCGACTATCGGCTAACGACTCCCGTGCCCCACCCTCTAGGGCTAACGGAAGAATACGTGCCACACCCGTTCCTCCGCTTGCGCCGGGATGTTATCCCGATAGCCTATTTCAGCGAATACGACCCGTATTCCTGGCGACCCGTGGCCTGTCAGCCCTCTTGGGAGTCCAACCTAGGAGGGTACGAAGGGCGAAGGAGTCGAGAGCGATCTCCTATCCAACGACAACTCGATCTAGAGTACCATCAGGACAATCAGGGACGATACCTTACGGGCAGGGAGGAAGAACGCCCCCGATCCGTGTCATCTCGCGACCGGAAGGAGCGGGATGGAAATCCGAAAAGCCCTTTGACCCATCGGGTCCGTAGGCACAAGGTTGATCGACGAACCAAGATCCCAGCGGACGTCTATGCTGGTCTAACCAACCCCGTTATCCACCTAACGCGGGTAAAGAACCAAGTCACCATCCAGACTTCAAGGGATGAGACGCTCTGCCAGATTTTCGTGCTCTCCCTAGCCAGAATAGCCAGCACATGGTATGAGGCGCTACCACCCGGCTCGATCGACAGTTTCGCAAAATTGGAAAAGAAATTCTTGAGCAGATTCAGCACGGCGATTCCTCTGAAGAAAACGTCTGCGATACTCTTCGATGTCATTCGGGGACAGGATGAGTCCCTTAGGGCATACCTAGAGCGGTTCAACGCAGAACTTGGTCAAACGGCCGACGCCACCATTGACTTTGCGACAGAAGCCTTAAGAAGGAACTGTGAATACAACAAGCTGGGAGATATGCTCACCACCAACCCCCCGCCAACCCTAGAACTTTTGCGAGCCAAGGCAAGCAAATACATTAAGATGGAGGAAGAAGATTTTCTGAGAGGACGCGACAGGGAGATCTCCCCTCAGCCAACGACGCAAGAAATAGCTATCCCAGTCGGGGATACAAGGGAATACCCGACTACGGGATATAGGGCCCGAAGAGCCGATCCTCGACAGAGAAGACACACGGATACTTGAACAGGGAGAGAGAGAAATCTCCAACCCGGCAGACAGACGTATGCAACACCCCCCATCAACCCACCGTTGGGACGGAGGACAGAAATCCTAGCTGTTATCGAGAGCAAGGGCCTGCCGATCCGATACCCCTTCACCCGACCTGGCGATGTTATCGGAGGCAACCGAGACCTCTATTGCCGCTTCCACAAAGCTAACGACTACGACACCAAAGGATGCCGATCATTGAAATCGGCCATCGAGCGATTGATAGAGGGGGGTCACCTATCGGAGTACAATCCCCACACACAACCAGCCAACGACACACCGACCCCCGGACCAGGGCGTAACGGAAGACAAATCGCTATCGACCCAAATGCCATCCCGATACCCCGTGCGAAAGGGAAAGAGGTACTGCTAACGTCCGAAGATGGGGGTATAATGATCAACTTCATAGCAGGTGGGGCAGCGAACACCCCGGAAACCCCCGTTGGCGATAAACGAAAGCGCGAGCTACCAACGACCGATGAGGGCGGTTTCAATCTCCTAGACTGAATGACGCTGTCCTTCTCTGAGGAGGATTACAAAGGAGTGAGATACCCGCAGAATGATGCTCTCGTAGTCACAATGTTCGTTGAAGATTTCGGGGTAAGAAGAACCCTTGTGGACAATAGAAGCGCTGTTAATCTGCTCTCGTTAGAGGCATACGAGATCATGAAGAGACCAGAGTCAGAATTAACGCCCTGTCAAAAGCCCATCATCGGGATAGACGGAATCGCCATCCCGATAATAGGGATCACCTTCCTATCGGTACGCTTTTGGGAAGACACCTCAAGGAGGTCAGAGCGGCAGCTATTCATGATAATCGACCTCAACCTGCCCTACAACGTCATCCTTGGGCGCCCCTTCCTGAACGCTTTCGAAGCCGTTGTCTCCCAACGGTACCTAAAGATGAAATTCCCCTCATGGGATGACGTTGTCGTTATCGGAGGCGACCAGAAGGTTGCCGCTGAGTGCTACCTCACTATGATAGGGGGTGACTGCGATGAGTACGTCTGCGTAGCCAACGACCCCCTAGAGGTAGGGGACGACGAAAGACGAAACCAACCACTAGAAAACATGATGCCGGTATCGGTAGAAGGAATGCCTAACGAGAACTTCCTTGTCAGCGAAAGGCTAAGTCCAGCGGAGCGACAACAACTGACACGATTATTGAACAAGTGTAGGGGGGAGTTCGCATGGGCATCCACAATCATGCCCGGCATATCTAGGGAAGTGGCCGAGCATCAATTGAATATGAATCCGGAAGCAAAACCAGTACAACAGAAATGTAGAGTGACAGGCGTGTCGCATGCCCTGCATAAAAGTATAAGTTCAACTCAGTGCTATGCTACAAATTAATGCAGATAGTGGTGAGAGGATCGATCCCACAGAGACAAGCTTTGACTGATTCGTTCTTTCCTTTATAAATAACCAAGTGAAAAACAAGTTTTGGGTTGTAAATTCGTGAAAACAGAAATGTAAATGATTTAAACGAGAGTTGCATATAGAAATATGGTTGGAATGAGATTGAAATCAGTAGGAGAAAGACATCCCCGGTAGAGATATTAACGAAGTGACAATTCCAAGACGTTGATCATTGACAAAAGGATTTTCAAAACCAATTTCATAGAGAAGTTATAGAGATACATCCAGGGGCGATCTCCAAGCCTCCTCCTACTCAAGTCACTCGAGGAGAAGCTCCTCTTGTGACCCCCACTCCCCTAACAATCAAGGATTGCTGGTTTGTTGATGTGATTAGGAAGGCCCTTCTCAAGACCTTGAGATGGACGCAACTGCAGTCCAGAATTCTCAAAACTTACTCTTTTCTTCTTCTAGTTTTAGGAAAAATATTATCCTATCACTAGTTGTCTACTCGGGTTCTCTGTAGTGCAGAAACGCGGCACCACAGTGATTCTACTGTAATTAATTGTACTGAAATCCAAGTTGATCAAGCTCAAACACGATACAATCAAACTATCATTAAAACAAGCAAGAAAAGTGATATGAAACGCTTTTAATTAAGGTCAAAACAAGTCTCACAACAATTCCGGAATTGTCAACCTCTGAATCTCTACCAGAGATGAAGGTTTTTAGTTACAAAACATAACGAAATAATGAAAGATGTTCAAAACAGAAAATAGGAAAATGCTGGAAATTCTGGAAAATAAGTGAAAAAGCTGGTTTTCTCCTCTAACTCCTTGCTCTCGTCCGATGCCTTCCTCTGCCGTTCTCATCAGCATTTATGGTCCTCCTTGGTGCCAAGATACTCCTCTCTAAGGTGAGACAGCTTCCACTAATAATCCACTTCAGATTTGTTCTTCAAGAAGCATGAGAATATTCTTCCTAAACACAAGAGGAATGTTGATTTTTGTCTTCTATAAACTTGTTAGGAGTGGGAGGAATGTTCTCAGAACCCAAGGAGCTTAGTGTCTATAAAAACGGGGCCCAAGGAGACAAGGAACGCACTCATGACTAAATAATTGCGGCGCGCATAATCATGGTGAGTGCTGTCCAGATCTGGGAACGTCACAGCAGCCTCATCTCAGGGCCTTGAGATGAGTCGGAATGCATCAGTAGAAAATTGCCAAGCCAGCATGATTGATTGAGCTCTAATCTTTGACTTTTCCGCTCCTTTTCCTAATCCTGGGCATTCAAGTGTACTTCTGGAAAAAGGAAGGAAAAAGGATCAAAGCAGCATGTTTATTGCTTTAAAAGCTAAGTAAAGAAGCAACAAAACAAAGTGGAATAACAATCAATCATAGAGCTTTCTCCAGGGAGAAGGCTGACGCCATAGAAAAGGAAGTAGCCCGACTCCTACGGGCAAACTTCATCCGAGAAGTCTTGATGTGAATCCACGCATACCTTTACCACCGAATGGTCCAATGACTCGAGCTAGCAGCAAGGAGTTGCAGGCGAGACTCTCTCAGATTATCTATAAGGAGTTACAGTGCGAGACAAGCATCGAAGAAGCCGTGCTTCGCGAGAAGAGCCCGCGACAAGTCACCCTACTTGCTACTTCCGGATTAATTACGCCCTATCCCGGCGTAATTACGCCACAAACAGAAGGACGCGAGCCGCCAGCCTCGATGCCGGCGTAATTACGTCAGCCTCATGACGTAATTACGTCACAAACAGAAGGGGCAGACAAGGTCCGCTTCGTTCCCGACGTAATTACGTTGCCTTCCTGACGTAATTACGTCCGTGCTGGCCAGTTTTGCGCCAAAGTAAAAGAAACCTTTGACTTTCTTTTATTTGGCTGACTTTTCTATTTATGGATTTATTTGGTTATTTAATTAATTATTGTTTTAATTAGTTTAAATAGCTAATTAGAAGTAATTTAAGGAAAGGATTCTTTTGTAAGGATTTTAGGGTTTCTCCTATTTAAAGGAGCCACCCTCTTCATTATTATTTACGTTATATTGAAATAAAAAACCAGAGAGTTTTCTCAATTGTTCTTCGCGAACCTTGTCCCTCTTTGAGTCCGGATACTCGATTAGGATAGCAAGTAAAACCCGAACATCCACTCCATTGAATCGTAGCTCTAGTTTGGCTAATACAGGATATTAGCAGGGTTAGAGATCGTTTCAAGAACCTCATTCGATAAGTTTAGGTTGGCTAATACACGGATATTAGCAGGGTTAAACAGTCGTATTGAGTTATCATTCTTCCGCATCGAAATCCAAGCCTAGAACTAAATCGAGAATTACTCGTTACGCATCCAACGCAACTAGGATCGTATCAGTTGGTAGCGGAGCAAGGCGTTCTCAGGTTTGGTATCTATCGTTACGTTTACAGTTTTCCTTGTTGAGATTGATTCTCTTTCTACTCCAATCTAAAATCAATCTCCTTGTGTCCCTTGTGTTAGTTTGGTTTGTGTGTCGTTAATCTCTGTCCAAAAAAAGAGAAGAGTTTGCATTATTTGCCATTTTAATTTCATTTGTTACTAGAGTAAAAAAAAAAAATGGAGTTCTTCCTATTACTAGTTTAAATTCGTTGTTACTAGAATCAAGAATCAAAAAAAAGAAAAAAAAGAAAAGAGAATCAAATCGTTACTTCTCGTTCTTTCCAACTAAAAAAAAAAAAATTCAGAGTCGAAAACGGAACAAAATACAAAACACTACGAGGTATTATAGAACTAGTACAAAAAGAATTACTCAATTTGGTGGTGGCAACTGGAAGTTATTGAAGAAACAAGTTCAAACACCTGAATCGCATTCATTCACGGCCTGTGAATTATTTGAGTCCTTTCATGTCACTTGAGCTTTCCTTGATTCCTATACGCTGATTTCTATTCTAGTAGAGTATTTGTTTAATTGATTGTTCTTGCAATTTCTTTTTTTTTCTTTTTTTTTTTTTTTCAAAACACACACGCATGCAGACCTTGATTTCTCACCAACGGTGCTATGATCGGCCCAACAAAAGGGGTTAGCACACGACCGACTGGAAGTTTTTCCATGATGGGGTGATGGTGCCGAACCACCAACACCGTGCAATCCAGAGGGCATGATGAGAAATCCACACAAAAGAAAATTAAAGGTACGCAAGCAAGCATAAAATAAAGGACTTAGCAGCAGTGGGAGGATAGGATCCTCATCCCATGATCTAGGGATGAGAAGACAGATCAGCTCTAGCAAAACATTTCCTAGGATCAGCAAAACTAATCATACATCTATGCAAACAAATGCACAAGTTGTAATGCTAAGAGGACTTAAAATTGCAAGATGGAGCTGATAAATCAAGTGTTCACATGAGGATTAGATCAAAGGTTTCAATTTTATTCAAAGGGGGGCTGAAACATAGCAAAAAGAAAAAACGACTCATGCAAAAATGGAAACAAGCAGAAGCGCATGCAACACTAAAAGAAATAAACATGCAGAAGAAAGGAAAATACAGAAAAACAATCAACAGAAGAAAACATGCAACAAAAATTAAAACAAACATGCAAAAGAACAATAAAGACACAAACAAACACGAAAAGTGTCTCCCCCCCACATTTAAAGGACACATTGTCCTCAATGTGAAAGAGAAATACACACAACAAACAAACAAACAGAACGAAAAGGAATTAAAAAGAAAAGGGAAACAGAAGATAAAACCCGGGGCAAAGTTCAAGGTTGGGGAGGAGGTGGCGGCGCCGGAAAAGCACGCCTCAAGACGTCCAGGATGCACTCCTGGGTTCGGTTGCTGGTATTCTGCTGAAGCATCAGTTGGCGGAGGAGAGAGTTCTGATTCCGCAGGAGGACAACAATCTGAGAGGTCGATGAAGGGGATTTGGCAGCGGCAGGAATGTTCGTCTCAGGGCCTTGAGATGGCCCGGCAGCATCAGGAACATTTTCGGGAACAGAGGCAGCATCGATATCATCTTGCCTATCTAGGCGTCTGAGTCTGAAATCTCCCCCGTGCTTGGCCCCGAATATGTGGTCTGGAGCTGGAGTGAACCCTGTATTGTAACACACAAACCGATCCTGGTCTAGATGGACAAAGCCCATCTGATCAAGTGCCATAATATTCATAATTTTCAAGGAGGCACAATTAAATAATTTTGCAGTTTGAAGATCCAGATTGCAAATATTCACAGCAAGATGAGTAATGAGCGATCCCATGATAAGCTTATCCTTTTCCCTATAATAATGCAACTGAGCAGCAATCCAATAACCTAAATTGATGGGCTTTTTGTTGACCATGCCCCACAAAATGAAAAGCTCTTGCTTGGAAAGAACACCAGCAATGTGATCTTTCCCAGCGAAATTAGTGGAAAGGACTCTATGCAAAATCCTAAGGGCAGGGTCTAAAATCTGGTGTGCCTTAGCCTTTTTGTCATCAAATTTTAGTTTTGGCTTTCCAGTCAGTTGTTGGTAGGCAGATTGTGTGTCAAAGTCGTCAGGATATTCGCTCAAAGCATTAGCATACCAATCAGCATTCAGTTCCTTTTCTTTTACAAAGCCTAAAACAACATTAAATTCATTCAAGGAATAGCGACAAGATTTTCCACATAATCTGAAGTTAATGTCATTAGGCCTAGCAAGTCTCAACCCATCTGTTTCTCTATCTCTAGCTGATCGATACCAAAAAGTGGTATGGAATTCAAGGCACAGTTCAAGGTACGCCGGATGTTCAAGAAAAAAGAGAGGTTCCCAGCCCACATTCCTAACATACTGACGCAATCTAGACTCAATACCCCAAGTGTCAAGGAGTTCAAAATCTAATTTTGCACAATATGGAACAGTTGATTTATATTTTAGGTGCAATTTTTCTTCTTGATCAAATGAATCAAATTGTAACCAACCATTAAGGAATTCTAGGTCAGGGATAACTTGCCTTTTTTTACTGCTGGTTCTGGCTCGTTTGGAGCTCCTTGCACTGCCATGCTTCTCAACTGGTGCAGAGGAAGGCATAGCAACCGCTGAAGGATCCGCTGGCGCTTGGGAAGATGGAGTTTTTGCTGCCTTCTTGGCTACTGTTTTGCTGCGCTTGGGCCTGGGAACTTCAGGAGTAGAGTCAGCTGCTCTTTCCTCATCAGCAGGAGTTACTTCTTCAGGAATGTGTTGCTCCTCATCATCACTGCCTTCAGAGGCAGGCTCAGCAGGAATTTCAGAAACCTTTCCCTTTCCTTTGTCCTTCTCATGGCCCTGAGAAGACTGGACAATGGGATGCTGGGGAACGGGCTGAGGCTCTTTTATTTCAATGCCCTTCCTCTTGAGGGATTTTGCAGCAGGGGTGGCCTTAGGTTTGCCGGCCACTTTCTTAGTCTGAATGATGTTTGCTGCAGCTGCAATCGAAGGGACAGGGATCCCTTTGCGCTTCAAACGGCGCTCTTCCCTGTCATCAATCTTCGGCTGGGGTTGGGCTGATTTCTTTATCATGGACCTGAGCGGTCTATCTTCTGGATCCGAGCTGGACTCAACAGTGATGTCCTGCGGCTTGGATGTGAACGTGGGGTCACTGACCGTGTCGGAGCCACCGGAATCGGAGTGAGTTGATTCTGTTTGGTGCTCAGAAGGCGACTCCGATCTAGGAAGAATAACTGGTCCCTTTTTGGGTCTCGGGACGAAGGTGGGTGAAGGTATTTTTGTGGGTTGATGGGCTGTTTTGCTTTTGGAACCACCAGTAGCGGTGGTTGGAGGGTTATTTGGGGAAAGAGACGGTGGGTTTGCAGGTGTGTCAGCCTTAGGTGGGTTTTGCATGGGTGTGGAAGGTGGTTGCGTTGCTACCTTCGGCTGGGTGGAGGTGACAGGCTTGTCTGGGAAGATGGTGAGCAGCGGGCTCGGTGGCGGCGAAGGAGCGGCGACCACGGCGAGGGCTAGCGGCTGGGGTGGAGATTCGAATTTGTCCGAATCCGAATCAGTTGGAGGAGTGTTTCTGCTAGTTCCACGGCGAGCTTGGGATTTCTTGAGTGGCATGGTGGCGGTTAGGTTTTTGGAGAGAGGGCGATTTAAAGTGAGAGAGATGGAGAGAATGTGGTAGACGAGGAGAGTGAGTGTAGCTTTTTGGTAGAGGGTGATATTATGATCGTGGAGGGAAACTGAAGAGGTAGTGGCAAAAGTGAGTTTAACGGGAGTTTTATCCAGGTGGACATGATGACATGGAAAGTGATTTTTTTGGGCCTTGAATGAGAGTGCTTCCTTCTTATAGCGAGTCCGGCTCATCTCAGGGCCTTGAGATGAGCTGAACGCAGCTGCATTGAAATGGCCTTGACTGGAGTTAAATGATACTAAAGCTGGAGGGTACTGACTGCCTTCCAAAAGCTGTCCCCTTTTTAAGTCTTAGACTGGACTATGACTTTGTTCATGCTGTATCATTAGGAACCTCCAATGTGGTGCTCTCCACATTTTGTTATCGAAAACCTTCATAAAAGGGCTTTAGGCGCTGCCCATTGACCTTGAATACTTTGCCCGTCTGCAAACTCTGTATTTCTACTGCACTATGGGGGTAAACATTAGTAATAATGTATGGACCAGTCCAACGAGTTCTGAGTTTACCTGCCATGGTGTGAAATCTCGAGCTATAGAGGAGTACTTTCTGCCCAGCTTTCAAGGTCCTAGGATGAATGTTCCTGTCATGGTACATTTTCGCCTTGGCCTTGATGATGGCTGAGTTCTCATACGCTTCGTTCCTCAACTCTTCAAGCTCCTGTATTTGCAATCTCCTATGCGTACCGGCAGCAGTAAGGTTCATGTTACATTGCTTGATTGCCCAAAAGGCTTTGTGTTGCACTCCAACGGGTAAATGGCAAGTTTTACCATAAACCAACTTGTAAGGTGTGGTCCCGATAGGAGTTTTGTATGCTGTTCTGTAAGCCCATAAGGCATCATCAAGCCTTTGGCTCCAATCTTTTCTCTCTGGCCCGACAGTCTTGGCCAAAATAGATTTAATCTCTCGATTTGATAGTTCCGCCAACCCATTCGTTTGAGGATGGTATGCTGTGGACACACGGTGAGTGATATTGTACTTGGAAAAAAGTGATGCTACCACTCGGTTGCAAAAATGTGTGCCTCTATCACTGATTATAGCTCTTGGAATTCCAAATCTGCTCAAAATCTGAGATTTTAGGAATTTCACCACTGTCTTCGCATCATCAGCCATTGTGGCTTTGGCTTCCACCCATTTTGACAAGTAATCTACTGCCAAAATTATATATGTGTTCCCATCTGAATTAGGGAATGGTCCCATGAAGTCTAATCCCCACACATCAAAGATTTCACACACTAAAATCGGTGTGAGAGGCAGCTGATGTTTAGATGTGATATTTCCAGTTTTTTGGCAATTTTCGCAAGTTTTGCAAAAATAGTAGGCATCTTTGAACAAAGTGGGCCAGAAAAAACCTGACTCCAGCACCTTCGAAGCAGTCCTTCTAGGTCCGAAGTGCCCTCCATAAGCGAAAGAGTGGCTGAATTTAAGAACGGATGGAATTTCGTTCTCAAGAATGCATCTTTGGAGGATCTGATCTTTTCCCATGTTCCAAAGGTACGGATCATCCCAAATATATCTCCTGGAATCCCTCCTGATCTTCTCCTTCTCAGCTGTGGAATAATCTCCATGAAATTTTCCAGTTGCTAAGAAATTGGCAATATCAGAATACCACGGCCTCATCTCAAGGCCTAGAAATAAGCTTTCATCAGGAAAATTTTCTCTAACAGGTTCTGGTTGCGCATCCACCAACATTCTGCTCAAATGATCAGCTACGAGGTTTTCTTTGCCCTTCTTATCCTTGATTTCAAGGTCGAATTCTTGCAGAAGAAGAATCCACCTAATCAGCCTTGGCTTGGCTTCCTTCTTGGCTACAAGGTACCTCAAAGCTGCATGGTCAGAGTAGATTATTACTTTGGTTCCAAGAAGATAAGAACGAAATTTATCTAATGCAAAAACAATAGCAAACAGTTCTTTTTCTGTGGTGGTATAGTTTCTCTGAGCATCATCAAGCATTCTTGAAGCATAATAAATCACATGTGGATTTTTATCAATTTTCTGCCCAAGGACAGCTCCTACGGCTGCATCACTTGCGTCACACATGATTTCAAAGGGTCTGGTCCAATCTGGCGGTTGTATTACTGGTGCAGTAGTCAGTTTTTGTTTCAAGGCTTCAAACGCCTTCTTACAATCATCATTGAAGTCGAATTTGATGTCTTTTTGGAGCAGCCTGCACATTGGCTCAGCAATCTTCGAAAAGTCCTTAATAAAACGCCTATAAAAACCTGCAAGGCCTAGAAATGAACGCACATCTCGCACGCAAGATGGGTAAGGTAACGATTCAATGACATCAATTTTAGCTTTGTCCACTTCCAATCCTTTTTGGGAAATAATATGTCCTAAAATTAATCCTTGATTTACCATAAAATGGCATTTCTCATAATTAAGAACCAAATCAGTCTCAATACACCTATGTAAGATTTTTTTCAAATTTTCCAGGCATTGATCAAAGGAGTCTCCATAAACAGTAAAATCATCCATGAAAACTTCCATTCCTTTTTCTACAAAATCTGAAAAAATACTTACCATGCACCTTTGAAAGGTAGCAGGTGCATTACACAATCCAAAAGGCATTCTCTTGTAGGCAAACGTGCCAAAAGGGCAGGTGAACGTGGTCTTTTCTTGGTCTTCATCGGCCACGGGTATTTGATGGAATCCTGAAAATCCATCAAGGCAACAGTAATGTGATTTACCTGCCAATCTCTCAAGCATTTGATCGATGAACGGGAGAGGAAAATGATCCTTCCTCGTTGCGTTGTTCAGCTTCCTATAGTCGATGCATACTCTCCAACTATTTTGCTCTCTAGTGGGCACGGATTGGCCTTCTTCGTTTGTCACCACTGTGATGCCTGATTTCTTGGGCACAACCTGCACTGGACTCACCCAAGAACTGTCAGAAATAGGATAAATGACACCAGCAGCAAGAAGCTTTAAAATCTCCTTTTTTATGACTTCCATCATTGGAGGGTTAAGCCTCCTTTGTGGCTGTCTTGTGGTCTTGCTGTCGGGTTCTAGGTGGATTTTGTGAGTGCAAATCGTGGGTGATATCCCCTTAATGTCAGCAATGGTCCAACCTATTGCTCCCTTGAATTCCCTCAATATTTCCAAAAGTCTCTCCTCTTCTGATTTTGTCAAGCTGTTAGAAATGATCACGGGAAGACTCATCTCAGGGCCTAGAAATGAGTACTTCAGGTGGTCTGGCAGTTTCTTTAGGTCCAAGTCTGGTGCCTGCAAAATTGAGGGTTGGAGTTTAATGATTGATTCTGGAGCATCGAAGGTCTGTTCAATACCTGCACACGCTTGGTGTTCTCCCAATTCCTTGACAACGCTTTGAATTTCTGGGCTGATAGTGTAATTACTTTCCAACTCCTTCGCTTCGTCCCTATACAAACCATTTCTAATGACATATTCAAGAGGGTCTGAATTTTTAATTTCAGAAACATTATCAACAAAAGGGTCAATAATATCTAAGAAATTAACAGAGTGTATGTCATTTGGGTACTTCATAGCATCATACATATTAAACTTAATTGTTTCCTCACCAAACTCAAGAGTTAGACAACCATCATAAACATCAATTTTGGCACGAGCTGTTCTTAAAAATGGTCTACCCAATATTACATCAGTAGTTTTTGAGACATCCTCATTCTGCATATCTACCACATAAAAATCGACAGGGAAAACAAAGTCGTTTACCTGCACCAAAACGTCCTCAACCACACCTATGGGGTAGATGATTGATCTATCGGCAAGTTGAATGACAACTCTAGTTTCCTTGAGGTTTCCTATGTTCAGAGTTTCAAAAATAGAAAGGGACATGACGTTTATACCTGCTCCCAGATCACACAAAGCTTTGTCTATCTGTTTGCTGCCAATTTGACAAGGTATTGCGAAAGTTCCTTGATCTTTGCATTTTGTAGGAAGCATGGCAGCAACGTGCTCACTGAAATTCACCCGTTCTATTCCAGCTAGTTTCTTCTTGTTGGAGCAGAGCTCCTTCAGGAATTTAGCGTACTTGGGTACCTGCGAAATCATGTCTAACAAAGGCACGTTAATAGTAACTTTCCGGAAAACTTCAAGTATTTTCTTCTCATCTTTTTCCTTTTGGGCTTTTAAGGACCTTTCGGGAAATGGAGGAGGGATGTTCTGGACTTCTGGGAATTTTTCCTGAGCTGCCGGAGTGTCTTTTGCTGGAGTAGGTACTGGTGCACGAACTTCTGATTCAAGAATGATTTCAGCTTCAGCTTCTGATTGCGGTCCTGGTCGGCTCATCTCAGGGTCATGAGATGGACCTGTTCTGGGTGGTAAGTCTCTGCCACTTCTCAAAGTTATGGCATTGAGGTGCTTGGGATTGTCTACTGTGTTTGAGGGTAGTTGGCCTGAATTGTTTTGCTGGCTCATGGTGAGCTGTGCCATCTGTTTTTGGAGGTCAGCTATAGCTCCTTGGGTAGTTTGGATGAATGGTTGTAGGATTTGTTTAAGTGTATCTTCAAGTGGTGGTGGAGGTGGTGCAGTAAGTTGTAATGGTTGTGGAGGTGCTGGTAATTGTGGAGGTTGAGGTTGAGTTGGGGGTTGATTTGTTGGGAAGTTTTGCTGATTTTGTTGGGGTCTGGACTTGAAATTTCTCCATTCAAATGGAGGTTGCTGCTGATTTGGCCCCCACCCATAGTGAGGGTAGTTCTTCCAGCCTTGATTGTTGCTGTTGTTGTACGAATTGCCTTGGTGAGGCATGGCTGCATTAGCTTGCTCTACTGGTTCAGCTATAAGTGGACAATCATGGGTCATGTGACCGATTTGGAAACAAACTCCACAAGGTGTCACTTGCTGCGGTGGAATTTGGTGAATTTGGGCAATTGTGGCTGGAAAATTCTTCATAAATATGGAGACCTCTTCCATGTGTCTCTCAAGGGCAGCCACGTTCAAGTTTTGAGCAGCTGATGTGCGGTCATACGTCCCGTTTTGTTGGCAATTATCTGCCAAGGTCTGAATAAGAGCTCTTGCTCGACTTGGTGTCAAGTCCAGTAATGCTCCTCCTGCAGCAGAATCAAGTTTCTCCTTGTCCTTGATGCACATGCCATCATAAAAGTATTGTATCAAAGATTGTTCAGGTACACCATGTGTTGGGCATACTTCTTGGAGGTCTTTAAACCTCTGATGGTATTCACCAAAAGATTCATCTCCTCGTTGCTGGATAGCAACAAGGCTCTTCCTCGCAGCTCCCGCTTTGGTAGCTGACCAGTACTTCTTGAGAAAAGTGGCTGCCATTTCAGCCCAAGTGTTGATTGAATTATGTGGGAGGCTGAAAAACCAGCTCTTTGCTGAGTCTTCTAAAGACCATGGAAAGGCTCTCAATTTAGCTCTCTCAAGAGTGACACCAGTTGGTTTTAAAGCATCACATTCAAATTGGAATTTTTGCAGGTGCTTGTAAGGATTTTCGGATGCATGACCCCTGAACTTGCTGAGGTTGTGCATGACGTTTGACTTCACGGCCCAGTCATGTGGTACTGGACGGTAGTTGATACACAGGAAAGACTCCTGCTCTGCTCCTTGGTTGAGCTCTCTTAAGGTAGGTTCTGCCGGATCTGCCATTTCTGGTTCCGCAGGTTGGTCTATCTCAGGGTCCTGAGATGGATCAGCTTCGGATTCTGAATTTGAACCTGATGAAGAAAGTTCAGAAAACTTCCTCTTCGAAAGTCTGAGAGTCGTTTCTGTTCTGGAAATTTCTGAAATGAAAGGTAGTGGTTGCGAGTTTGAAGACCTGGTCATGAACAAGAAAACAAAAAATCAGTACACGTTGTCCCCGGCAACGACGCCAATTTTATGACAGGCGTGTCGCATGCCCTGCATAAAAGTATAAGTTCAACTCAGTGCTATGCTACAAATTAATGCAGATAGTGGTGAGAGGATCGATCCCACAGAGACAAGCTTTGACTGATTCGTTCTTTCCTTTATAAATAACCAAGTGAAAAACAAGTTTTGGGTTGTAAATTCGTGAAAACAGAAATGTAAATGATTTAAACGAGAGTTGCATATAGAAATATGGTTGGAATGAGATTGAAATCAGTAGGAGAAAGACATCCCCGGTAGAGATATTAACGAAGTGACAATTCCAAGACGTTGATCATTGACAAAAGGATTTTCAAAACCAATTTCATAGAGAAGTTATAGAGATACATCCAGGGGCGATCTCCAAGCCTCCTCCTACTCAAGTCACTCGAGGAGAAGCTCCTCTTGTGACCCCCACTCCCCTAACAATCAAGGATTGCTGGTTTGTTGATGTGATTAGGAAGGCCCTTCTCAAGACCTTGAGATGGACGCAACTGCAGTCCAGAATTCTCAAAACTTACTCTTTTCTTCTTCTAGTTTTAGGAAAAATATTATCCTATCACTAGTTGTCTACTCGGGTTCTCTGTAGTGCAGAAACGCGGCACCACAGTGATTCTACTGTAATTAATTGTACTGAAATCCAAGTTGATCAAGCTCAAACACGATACAATCAAACTATCATTAAAACAAGCAAGAAAAGTGATATGAAACGCTTTTAATTAAGGTCAAAACAAGTCTCACAACAATTCCGGAATTGTCAACCTCTGAATCTCTACCAGAGATGAAGGTTTTTAGTTACAAAACATAACGAAATAATGAAAGATGTTCAAAACAGAAAATAGGAAAATGCTGGAAATTCTGGAAAATAAGTGAAAAAGCTGGTTTTCTCCTCTAACTCCTTGCTCTCGTCCGATGCCTTCCTCTGCCGTTCTCATCAGCATTTATGGTCCTCCTTGGTGCCAAGATACTCCTCTCTAAGGTGAGACAGCTTCCACTAATAATCCACTTCAGATTTGTTCTTCAAGAAGCATGAGAATATTCTTCCTAAACACAAGAGGAATGTTGATTTTTGTCTTCTATAAACTTGTTAGGAGTGGGAGGAATGTTCTCAGAACCCAAGGAGCTTAGTGTCTATAAAAACGGGGCCCAAGGAGACAAGGAACGCACTCATGACTAAATAATTGCGGCGCGCATAATCATAGTGAGTGCTGTCCAGATCTGGGAACGTCACAGCAGCCTCATCTCAGGGCCTTGAGATGAGTCGGAATGCATCAGTAGAAAATTGCCAAGCCAGCATGATTGATTGAGCTCTAATCTTTGACTTTTCCGCTCCTTTTCCTAATCCTGGGCATTCAAGTGTACTTCTGGAAAAAGGAAGGAAAAAGGATCAAAGCAGCATGTTTATTGCTTTAAAAGCTAAGTAAAGAAGCAACAAAACAAAGTGGAATAACAATCAATCATAGAGCTTTCTCCAGGGAGAAGGCTGACGCCATAGAAAAGGAAGTAGCCCGACTCCTACGGGCAAACTTCATCCGAGAAGTCTTGATGTGAATCCACGCATACCTTTACCACCGAATGGTCCAATGACTCGAGCTAGCAGCAAGGAGTTGCAGGCGAGACTCTCTCAGATTATCTATAAGGAGTTACAGTGCGAGACAAGCATCGAAGAAGCCGTGCTTCGCGAGAAGAGCCCGCGACAAGTCACCCTACTTGCTACTTCCGGATTAATTACGCCCTATCCCGGCGTAATTACGCCACAAACAGAAGGACGCGAGCCGCCAGCCTCGATGCCGGCGTAATTACGTCAGCCTCATGACGTAATTACGTCACAAACAGAAGGGGCAGACAAGGTCCGCTTCGTTCCCGACGTAATTACGTTGCCTTCCTGACGTAATTACGTCCGTGCTGGCCAGTTTTGCGCCAAAGTAAAAGAAACCTTTGACTTTCTTTTATTTGGCTGACTTTTCTATTTATGGATTTATTTGGTTATTTAATTAATTATTGTTTTAATTAGTTTAAATAGCTAATTAGAAGTAATTTAAGGAAAGGATTCTTTTGTAAGGATTTTAGGGTTTCTCCTATTTAAAGGAGCCACCCTCTTCATTATTATTTACGTTATATTGAAATAAAAAACCAGAGAGTTTTCTCAATTGTTCTTCGCGAACCTTGTCCCTCTTTGAGTCCGGATACTCGATTAGGATAGCAAGTAAAACCCGAACATCCACTCCATTGAATCGTAGCTCTAGTTTGGCTAATACAGGATATTAGCAGGGTTAGAGATCGTTTCAAGAACCTCATTCGATAAGTTTAGGTTGGCTAATACACGGATATTAGCAGGGTTAAACAGTCGTATTGAGTTATCATTCTTCCGCATCGAAATCCAAGCCTAGAACTAAATCGAGAATTACTCGTTACGCATCCAACGCAACTAGGATCGTATCAGTTGGTAGCGGAGCAAGGCGTTCTCAGGTTTGGTATCTATCGTTACGTTTACAGTTTTCCTTGTTGAGATTGATTCTCTTTCTACTCCAATCTAAAATCAATCTCCTTGTGTCCCTTGTGTTAGTTTGGTTTGTGTGTCGTTAATCTCTGTCCAAAAAAAGAGAAGAGTTTGCATTATTTGCCATTTTAATTTCATTTGTTACTAGAGTAAAAAAAAAAAAATGGAGTTCTTCCTATTACTAGTTTAAATTCGTTGTTACTAGAATCAAGAATCAAAAAAAAGAAAAAAAAGAAAAGAGAATCAAATCGTTACTTCTCGTTCTTTCCAACTAAAAAAAAAAAATTCAGAGTCGAAAACGGAACAAAATACAAAACACTACGAGGTATTATAGAACTAGTACAAAAAGAATTACTCAATTTGGTGGTGGCAACTGGAAGTTATTGAAGAAACAAGTTCAAACACCTGAATCGCATTCATTCACGGCCTGTGAATTATTTGAGTCCTTTCATGTCACTTGAGCTTTCCTTGATTCCTATACGCTGATTTCTATTCTAGTAGAGTATTTGTTTAATTGATTGTTCTTGCAATTTCTTTTTTTTTTCTTTTTTTTTTTTTTTCAAAACACACACGCATGCAGACCTTGATTTCTCACCAACGGTGCTATGATCGGCCCAACAAAAGGGGTTAGCACACGACCGACTGGAAGTTTTTCCATGATGGGGTGATGGTGCCGAACCACCAACACCGTGCAATCCAGAGGGCATGATGAGAAATCCACACAAAAGAAAATTAAAGGTACGCAAGCAAGCATAAAATAAAGGACTTAGCAGCAGTGGGAGGATAGGATCCTCATCCCATGATCTAGGGATGAGAAGACAGATCAGCTCTAGCAAAACATTTCCTAGGATCAGCAAAACTAATCATACATCTATGCAAACAAATGCACAAGTTGTAATGCTAAGAGGACTTAAAATTGCAAGATGGAGCTGATAAATCAAGTGTTCACATGAGGATCAGATCAGAGGTTTCAATTTTATTCAAAGGGGGGCTGAAACATAGCAAAAAGAAAAAACGACTCATGCAAAAATGGAAACAAGCAGAAGCGCATGCAACACTAAAAGAAATAAACATGCAGAAGAAAGGAAAATACAGAAAAACAATCAACAGAAGAAAACATGCAACAAAAATTAAAACAAACATGCAAAAGAACAATAAAGACACAAACAAACACGAAAAGTGTCTCCCCCCCACATTTAAAGGACACATTGTCCTCAATGTGAAAGAGAAATACACACAACAAACAAACAAACAGAACGAAAAGGAATTAAAAAGAAAAGGGAAACAGAAGATAAAACCCGGGGCAAAGTTCAAGGTTGGGGAGGAGGTGGCGGCGCCGGAAAAGCACGCCTCAAGACGTCCAGGATGCACTCCTGGGTTCGGTTGCTGGTATTCTGCTGAAGCATCAGTTGGCGGAGGAGAGAGTTCTGATTCCGCAGGAGGACAACAATCTGAGAGGTCGATGAAGGGGATTTGGCAGCGGCAGGAATGTTCGTCTCAGGGCCTTGAGATGGCCCGGCAGCATCAGGAACATTTTCGGGAACAGAGGCAGCATCGATATCATCTTGCCTATCTAGGCGTCTGAGTCTGAAATCTCCCCCGTGCTTGGCCCCGAATATGTGGTCTGGAGCTGGAGTGAACCCTGTATTGTAACACACAAACCGATCCTGGTCTAGATGGACAAAGCCCATCTGATCAAGTGCCATAATATTCATAATTTTCAAGGAGGCACAATTAAATAATTTTGCAGTTTGAAGATCCAGATTGCAAATATTCACAGCAAGATGAGTAATGAGCGATCCCATGATAAGCTTATCCTTTTCCCTATAATAATGCAACTGAGCAGCAATCCAATAACCTAAATTGATGGGCTTTTTGTTGACCATGCCCCACAAAATGAAAAGCTCTTGCTTGGAAAGAACACCAGCAATGTGATCTTTCCCAGCGAAATTAGTGGAAAGGACTCTATGCAAAATCCTAAGGGCAGGGTCTAAAATCTGGTGTGCCTTAGCCTTTTTGTCATCAAATTTTAGTTTTGGCTTTCCAGTCAGTTGTTGGTAGGCAGATTGTGTGTCAAAGTCGTCAGGATATTCGCTCAAAGCATTAGCATACCAATCAGCATTCAGTTCCTTTTCTTTTACAAAGCCTAAAACAACATTAAATTCATTCAAGGAATAGCGACAAGATTTTCCACATAATCTGAAGTTAATGTCATTAGGCCTAGCAAGTCTCAACCCATCTGTTTCTCTATCTCTAGCTGATCGATACCAAAAAGTGGTATGGAATTCAAGGCACAGTTCAAGGTACGCCGGATGTTCAAGAAAAAAGAGAGGTTCCCAGCCCACATTCCTAACATACTGACGCAATCTAGACTCAATACCCCAAGTGTCAAGGAGTTCAAAATCTAATTTTGCACAATATGGAACAGTTGATTTATATTTTAGGTGCAATTTTTCTTCTTGATCAAATGAATCAAATTGTAACCAACCATTAAGGAATTCTAGGTCAGGGATAACTTGCCTTTTTTTACTGCTGGTTCTGGCTCGTTTGGAGCTCCTTGCACTGCCATGCTTCTCAACTGGTGCAGAGGAAGGCATAGCAACCGCTGAAGGATCCGCTGGCGCTTGGGAAGATGGAGTTTTTGCTGCCTTCTTGGCTACTGTTTTGCTGCGCTTGGGCCTGGGAACTTCAGGAGTAGAGTCAGCTGCTCTTTCCTCATCAGCAGGAGTTACTTCTTCAGGAATGTGTTGCTCCTCATCATCACTGCCTTCAGAGGCAGGCTCAGCAGGAATTTCAGAAACCTTTCCCTTTCCTTTGTCCTTCTCATGGCCCTGAGAAGACTGGACAATGGGATGCTGGGGAACGGGCTGAGGCTCTTTTATTTCAATGCCCTTCCTCTTGAGGGATTTTGCAGCAGGGGTGGCCTTAGGTTTGCCGGCCACTTTCTTAGTCTGAATGATGTTTGCTGCAGCTGCAATCGAAGGGACAGGGATCCCTTTGCGCTTCAAACGGCGCTCTTCCCTGTCATCAATCTTCGGCTGGGGTTGGGCTGATTTCTTTATCATGGACCTGAGCGGTCTATCTTCTGGATCCGAGCTGGACTCAACAGTGATGTCCTGCGGCTTGGATGTGAACGTGGGGTCACTGACCGTGTCGGAGCCACCGGAATCGGAGTGAGTTGATTCTGTTTGGTGCTCAGAAGGCGACTCCGATCTAGGAAGAATAACTGGTCCCTTTTTGGGTCTCGGGACGAAGGTGGGTGAAGGTATTTTTGTGGGTTGATGGGCTGTTTTGCTTTTGGAACCACCAGTAGCGGTGGTTGGAGGGTTATTTGGGGAAAGAGACGGTGGGTTTGCAGGTGTGTCAGCCTTAGGTGGGTTTTGCATGGGTGTGGAAGGTGGTTGCGTTGCTACCTTCGGCTGGGTGGAGGTGACAGGCTTGTCTGGGAAGATGGTGAGCAGCGGGCTCGGTGGCGGCGAAGGAGCGGCGACCACGGCGAGGGCTAGCGGCTGGGGTGGAGATTCGAATTTGTCCGAATCCGAATCAGTTGGAGGAGTGTTTCTGCTAGTTCCACGGCGAGCTTGGGATTTCTTGAGTGGCATGGTGGCGGTTAGGTTTTTGGAGAGAGGGCGATTTAAAGTGAGAGAGATGGAGAGAATGTGGTAGACGAGGAGAGTGAGTGTAGCTTTTTGGTAGAGGGTGATATTATGATCGTGGAGGGAAACTGAAGAGGTAGTGGCAAAAGTGAGTTTAACGGGAGTTTTATCCAGGTGGACATGATGACATGGAAAGTGATTTTTTTGGGCCTTGAATGAGAGTGCTTCCTTCTTATAGCGAGTCCGGCTCATCTCAGGGCCTTGAGATGAGCTGAACGCAGCTGCATTGAAATGGCCTTGACTGGAGTTAAATGATACTAAAGCTGGAGGGTACTGACTGCCTTCCAAAAGCTGTCCCCTTTTTAAGTCTTAGACTGGACTATGACTTTGTTCATGCTGTATCATTAGGAACCTCCAATGTGGTGCTCTCCACATTTTGTTATCGAAAACCTTCATAAAAGGGCTTTAGGCGCTGCCCATTGACCTTGAATACTTTGCCCGTCTGCAAACTCTGTATTTCTACTGCACTATGGGGGTAAACATTAGTAATAATGTATGGACCAGTCCAACGAGTTCTGAGTTTACCTGCCATGGTGTGAAATCTCGAGCTATAGAGGAGTACTTTCTGCCCAGCTTTCAAGGTCCTAGGATGAATGTTCCTGTCATGGTACATTTTCGCCTTGGCCTTGATGATGGCTGAGTTCTCATACGCTTCGTTCCTCAACTCTTCAAGCTCCTGTATTTGCAATCTCCTATGCGTACCGGCAGCAGTAAGGTTCATGTTACATTGCTTGATTGCCCAAAAGGCTTTGTGTTGCACTCCAACGGGTAAATGGCAAGTTTTACCATAAACCAACTTGTAAGGTGTGGTCCCGATAGGAGTTTTGTATGCTGTTCTGTAAGCCCATAAGGCATCATCAAGCCTTTGGCTCCAATCTTTTCTCTCTGGCCCGACAGTCTTGGCCAAAATAGATTTAATCTCTCGATTTGATAGTTCCGCCAACCCATTCGTTTGAGGATGGTATGCTGTGGACACACGGTGAGTGATATTGTACTTGGAAAAAAGTGATGCTACCACTCGGTTGCAAAAATGTGTGCCTCTATCACTGATTATAGCTCTTGGAATTCCAAATCTGCTCAAAATCTGAGATTTTAGGAATTTCACCACTGTCTTCGCATCATCAGCCATTGTGGCTTTGGCTTCCACCCATTTTGACAAGTAATCTACTGCCAAAATTATATATGTGTTCCCATCTGAATTAGGGAATGGTCCCATGAAGTCTAATCCCCACACATCAAAGATTTCACACACTAAAATCGGTGTGAGAGGCAGCTGATGTTTAGATGTGATATTTCCAGTTTTTTGGCAATTTTCGCAAGTTTTGCAAAAATAGTAGGCATCTTTGAACAAAGTGGGCCAGAAAAAACCTGACTCCAGCACCTTCGAAGCAGTCCTTCTAGGTCCGAAGTGCCCTCCATAAGCGAAAGAGTGGCTGAATTTAAGAACGGATGGAATTTCGTTCTCAAGAATGCATCTTTGGAGGATCTGATCTTTTCCCATGTTCCAAAGGTACGGATCATCCCAAATATATCTCCTGGAATCCCTCCTGATCTTCTCCTTCTCAGCTGTGGAATAATCTCCATGAAATTTTCCAGTTGCTAAGAAATTGGCAATATCAGAATACCACGGCCTCATCTCAAGGCCTAGAAATAAGCTTTCATCAGGAAAATTTTCTCTAACAGGTTCTGGTTGCGCATCCACCAACATTCTGCTCAAATGATCAGCTACGAGGTTTTCTTTGCCCTTCTTATCCTTGATTTCAAGGTCGAATTCTTGCAGAAGAAGAATCCACCTAATCAGCCTTGGCTTGGCTTCCTTCTTGGCTACAAGGTACCTCAAAGCTGCATGGTCAGAGTAGATTATTACTTTGGTTCCAAGAAGATAAGAACGAAATTTATCTAATGCAAAAACAATAGCAAACAGTTCTTTTTCTGTGGTGGTATAGTTTCTCTGAGCATCATCAAGCATTCTTGAAGCATAATAAATCACATGTGGATTTTTATCAATTTTCTGCCCAAGGACAGCTCCTACGGCTGCATCACTTGCGTCACACATGATTTCAAAGGGTCTGGTCCAATCTGGCGGTTGTATTACTGGTGCAGTAGTCAGTTTTTGTTTCAAGGCTTCAAACGCCTTCTTACAATCATCATTGAAGTCGAATTTGATGTCTTTTTGGAGCAGCCTGCACATTGGCTCAGCAATCTTCGAAAAGTCCTTAATAAAACGCCTATAAAAACCTGCAAGGCCTAGAAATGAACGCACATCTCGCACGCAAGATGGGTAAGGTAACGATTCAATGACATCAATTTTAGCTTTGTCCACTTCCAATCCTTTTTGGGAAATAATATGTCCTAAAATTAATCCTTGATTTACCATAAAATGGCATTTCTCATAATTAAGAACCAAATCAGTCTCAATACACCTATGTAAGATTTTTTTCAAATTTTCCAGGCATTGATCAAAGGAGTCTCCATAAACAGTAAAATCATCCATGAAAACTTCCATTCCTTTTTCTACAAAATCTGAAAAAATACTTACCATGCACCTTTGAAAGGTAGCAGGTGCATTACACAATCCAAAAGGCATTCTCTTGTAGGCAAACGTGCCAAAAGGGCAGGTGAACGTGGTCTTTTCTTGGTCTTCATCGGCCACGGGTATTTGATGGAATCCTGAAAATCCATCAAGGCAACAGTAATGTGATTTACCTGCCAATCTCTCAAGCATTTGATCGATGAACGGGAGAGGAAAATGATCCTTCCTCGTTGCGTTGTTCAGCTTCCTATAGTCGATGCATACTCTCCAACTATTTTGCTCTCTAGTGGGCACGGATTGGCCTTCTTCGTTTGTCACCACTGTGATGCCTGATTTCTTGGGCACAACCTGCACTGGACTCACCCAAGAACTGTCAGAAATAGGATAAATGACACCAGCAGCAAGAAGCTTTAAAATCTCCTTTTTTACGACTTCCATCATTGGAGGGTTAAGCCTCCTTTGTGGCTGTCTTGTGGTCTTGCTGTCGGGTTCTAGGTGGATTTTGTGAGTGCAAATCGTGGGTGATATCCCCTTAATGTCGGCAATGGTCCAACCTATTGCTCCCTTGAATTCCCTCAATATTTCCAAAAGTCTCTCCTCTTCTGATTTTGTCAAGCTGTTAGAAATGATCACGGGAAGACTCATCTCAGGGCCTAGAAATGAGTACTTCAGGTGGTCTGGCAGTTTCTTTAGGTCCAAGTCCGGTGCCTGCAAAATTGAGGGTTGGAGTTTAATGATTGATTCTGGAGCATCGAAGGTCTGTTCAATACCTGCACACGCTTGGTGTTCTCCCAATTCCTTGACAACGCTTTGAATTTCTGGGCTGATAGTGTAATTACTTTCCAACTCCTTCGCTTCGTCCCTATACAAACCATTCCTAATGACATATTCAAGAGGGTCTGAATTTTTAATTTCAGAAACATTATCAACAAAAGGGTCAATAATATCTAAGAAATTAACAGAGTGTATGTCATTTGGGTACTTCATAGCATCATACATATTAAACTTAATTGTTTCCTCACCAAACTCAAGAGTTAGACAACCATCATAAACATCAATTTTGGCACGAGCTGTTCTTAAAAATGGTCTACCCAATATTACATCAGTAGTTTTTGAGACATCCTCATTCTGCATATCTACCACATAAAAATCGACAGGGAAAACAAAGTCGTTTACCTGCACCAAAACGTCCTCAACCACACCTATGGGGTAGATGATTGATCTATCGGCAAGTTGAATGACAACTCTAGTTTCCTTGAGGTTTCCTATGTTCAGAGTTTCAAAAATAGAAAGGGACATGACGTTTATACCTGCTCCCAGATCACACAAAGCTTTGTCTATCTGTTTGCTGCCAATTTGACAAGGTATTGCGAAAGTTCCTTGATCTTTGCATTTTGTAGGAAGCATGGCAGCAACGTGCTCACTGAAATTCACCCGTTCTATTCCAGCTAGTTTCTTCTTGTTGGAGCAGAGCTCCTTCAGGAATTTAGCGTACTTGGGTACCTGCGAAATCATGTCTAACAAAGGCACGTTAATAGTAACTTTCCGGAAAACTTCAAGTATTTTCTTCTCATCTTTTTCCTTTTGGGCTTTTAAGGACCTTTCGGGAAATGGAGGAGGGATGTTCTGGACTTCTGGGAATTTTTCCTGAGCTGCCGGAGTGTCTTTTGCTGGAGTAGGTACTGGTGCACGAACTTCTGATTCAAGAATGATTTCAGCTTCAGCTTCTGATTGCGGTCCTGGTCGGCTCATCTCAGGGTCATGAGATGGACCTGTTCTGGGTGGTAAGTCTCTGCCACTTCTCAAAGTTATGGCATTGAGGTGCTTGGGATTGTCTACTGTGTTTGAGGGTAGTTGGCCTGAATTGTTTTGCTGGCTCATGGTGAGCTGTGCCATCTGTTTTTGGAGGTCAGCTATAGCTCCTTGGGTAGTTTGGATGAATGGTTGTAGGATTTGTTTAAGTGTATCTTCAAGTGGTGGTGGAGGTGGTGCAGTAAGTTGTAATGGTTGTGGAGGTGCTGGTAATTGTGGAGGTTGAGGTTGAGTTGGGGGTTGATTTGTTGGGAAGTTTTGCTGATTTTGTTGGGGTCTGGACTTGAAATTTCTCCATTCAAATGGAGGTTGCTGCTGATTTGGCCCCCACCCATAGTGAGGGTAGTTCTTCCAGCCTTGATTGTTGCTGTTGTTGTACGAATTGCCTTGGTGAGGCATGGCTGCATTAGCTTGCTCTACTGGTTCAGCTATAAGTGGACAATCATGGGTCATGTGACCGATTTGGAAACAAACTCCACAAGGTGTCACTTGCTGCGGTGGAATTTGGTGAATTTGGGCAATTGTGGCTGGAAAATTCTTCATAAATATGGAGACCTCTTCCATGTGTCTCTCAAGGGCAGCCACGTTCAAGTTTTGAGCAGCTGATGTGCGGTCATACGTCCCGTTTTGTTGGCAATTATCTGCCAAGGTCTGAATAAGAGCTCTTGCTCGACTTGGTGTCAAGTCCAGTAATGCTCCTCCTGCAGCAGAATCAAGTTTCTCCTTGTCCTTGATGCACATGCCATCATAAAAGTATTGTATCAAAGATTGTTCAGGTACACCATGTGTTGGGCATACTTCTTGGAGGTCTTTAAACCTCTGATGGTATTCACCAAAAGATTCATCTCCTCGTTGCTGGATAGCAACAAGGCTCTTCCTCGCAGCTCCCGCTTTGGTAGCTGACCAGTACTTCTTGAGAAAAGTGGCTGCCATTTCAGCCCAAGTGTTGATTGAATTATGTGGGAGGCTGAAAAACCAGCTCTTTGCTGAGTCTTCTAAAGACCATGGAAAGGCTCTCAATTTAGCTCTCTCAAGAGTGACACCAGTTGGTTTTAAAGCATCACATTCAAATTGGAATTTTTGCAGGTGCTTGTAAGGATTTTCGGATGCATGACCCCTGAACTTGCTGAGGTTGTGCATGACGTTTGACTTCACGGCCCAGTCATGTGGTACTGGACGGTAGTTGATACACAGGAAAGACTCCTGCTCTGCTCCTTGGTTGAGCTCTCTTAAGGTAGGTTCTGCCGGATCTGCCATTTCTGGTTCCGCAGGTTGGTCTATCTCAGGGTCCTGAGATGGATCAGCTTCGGATTCTGAATTTGAACCTGATGAAGAAAGTTCAGAAAACTTCCTCTTCGAAAGTCTGAGAGTCGTTTCTGTTCTGGAAATTTCTGAAATGAAAGGTAGTGGTTGCGAGTTTGAAGACCTGGTCATGAACAAGAAAACAAAAAATCAGTACACGTTGTCCCCGGCAACGACGCCAATTTTATGACAGGCGTGTCGCATGCCCTGCATAAAAGTATAAGTTCAACTCAGTGCTATGCTACAAATTAATGCAGATAGTGGTGAGAGGATCGATCCCACAGAGACAAGCTTTGACTGATTCGTTCTTTCCTTTATAAATAACCAAGTGAAAAACAAGTTTTGGGTTGTAAATTCGTGAAAACAGAAATGTAAATGATTTAAACGAGAGTTGCATATAGAAATATGGTTGGAATGAGATTGAAATCAGTAGGAGAAAGACATCCCCGGTAGAGATATTAACGAAGTGACAATTCCAAGACGTTGATCATTGACAAAAGGATTTTCAAAACCAATTTCATAGAGAAGTTATAGAGATACATCCAGGGGCGATCTCCAAGCCTCCTCCTACTCAAGTCACTCGAGGAGAAGCTCCTCTTGTGACCCCCACTCCCCTAACAATCAAGGATTGCTGGTTTGTTGATGTGATTAGGAAGGCCCTTCTCAAGACCTTGAGATGGACGCAACTGCAGTCCAGAATTCTCAAAACTTACTCTTTTCTTCTTCTAGTTTTAGGAAAAATATTATCCTATCACTAGTTGTCTACTCGGGTTCTCTGTAGTGCAGAAACGCGGCACCACAGTGATTCTACTGTAATTAATTGTACTGAAATCCAAGTTGATCAAGCTCAAACACGATACAATCAAACTATCATTAAAACAAGCAAGAAAAGTGATATGAAACGCTTTTAATTAAGGTCAAAACAAGTCTCACAACAATTCCGGAATTGTCAACCTCTGAATCTCTACCAGAGATGAAGGTTTTTAGTTACAAAACATAACGAAATAATGAAAGATGTTCAAAACAGAAAATAGGAAAATGCTGGAAATTCTGGAAAATAAGTGAAAAAGCTGGTTTTCTCCTCTAACTCCTTGCTCTCGTCCGATGCCTTCCTCTGCCGTTCTCATCAGCATTTATGGTCCTCCTTGGTGCCAAGATACTCCTCTCTAAGGTGAGACAGCTTCCACTAATAATCCACTTCAGATTTGTTCTTCAAGAAGCATGAGAATATTCTTCCTAAACACAAGAGGAATGTTGATTTTTGTCTTCTATAAACTTGTTAGGAGTGGGAGGAATGTTCTCAGAACCCAAGGAGCTTAGTGTCTATAAAAACGGGGCCCAAGGAGACAAGGAACGCACTCATGACTAAATAATTGCGGCGCGCATAATCATGGTGAGTGCTGTCCAGATCTGGGAACGTCACAGCAGCCTCATCTCAGGGCCTTGAGATGAGTCGGAATGCATCAGTAGAAAATTGCCAAGCCAGCATGATTGATTGAGCTCTAATCTTTGACTTTTCCGCTCCTTTTCCTAATCCTGGGCATTCAAGTGTACTTCTGGAAAAAGGAAGGAAAAAGGATCAAAGCAGCATGTTTATTGCTTTAAAAGCTAAGTAAAGAAGCAACAAAACAAAGTGGAATAACAATCAATCATAGAGCTTTCTCCAGGGAGAAGGCTGACGCCATAGAAAAGGAAGTAGCCCGACTCCTACGGGCAAACTTCATCCGAGAAGTCTTGATGTGAATCCACGCATACCTTTACCACCGAATGGTCCAATGACTCGAGCTAGCAGCAAGGAGTTGCAGGCGAGACTCTCTCAGATTATCTATAAGGAGTTACAGTGCGAGACAAGCATCGAAGAAGCCGTGCTTCGCGAGAAGAGCCCGCGACAAGTCACCCTACTTGCTACTTCCGGATTAATTACGCCCTATCCCGGCGTAATTACGCCACAAACAGAAGGACGCGAGCCGCCAGCCTCGATGCCGGCGTAATTACGTCAGCCTCATGACGTAATTACGTCACAAACAGAAGGGGCAGACAAGGTCCGCTTCGTTCCCGACGTAATTACGTTGCCTTCCTGACGTAATTACGTCCGTGCTGGCCAGTTTTGCGCCAAAGTAAAAGAAACCTTTGACTTTCTTTTATTTGGTTGACTTTTCTATTTATGGATTTATTTGGTTATTTAATTAATTATTGTTTTAATTAGTTTAAATAGCTAATTAGAAGTAATTTAAGGAAAGGATTCTTTTGTAAGGATTTTAGGGTTTCTCCTATTTAAAGGAGTCACCCTCTTCATTATTATTTACGTTATATTGAAATAAAAAACCAGAGAGTTTTCTCAATTGTTCTTCGCGAACCTTGTCCCTCTTTGAGTCCGGATACTCGATTAGGATAGCAAGTAAAACCCGAACATCCACTCCATTGAATCGTAGCTTTAGTTTGGCTAATACAGGATATTAGCAGGGTTAGAGATCGTTTTAAGAACCTCATTCGATAAGTTTAGGTTGGCTAATACACGGATATTAGCAGGGTTAAACAGTCGTATTGAGTTATCATTCTTCCGCATCGAAATCCAAGCCTAGAACTAAATCGAGAATTACTCGTTACGCATCCAACGCAACTAGGATCGTATCAGTTGGTAGCGGAGCAAGGCGTTCTCAGGTTTGGTATCTATCGTTACGTTTACAGTTTTCCTTGTTGAGATTGATTCTCTTTCTACTCCAATCTAAAATCAATCTCCTTGTGTCCCTTGTGTTAGTTTGGTTTGTGTGTCGTTAATCTCTGTCCAAAAAAAGAGAAGAGTTTGCATTATTTGCCATTTTAATTTCATTTGTTACTAGAGTAAAAAAAAAAAAATGGAGTTCTTCCTATTACTAGTTTAAATTCGTTGTTACTAGAATCAAGAATCAAAAAAAAGAAAAAAAAGAAAAGAGAATCAAATCGTTACTTCTCGTTCTTTCCAACTCAAAAAAAAAAAATTCAGAGTCGAAAACGGAACAAAATACAAAACACTACGAGGTATTATAGAACTAGTACAAAAAGAATTACTCAATTTGGTGGTGGCAACTGGAAGTTATTGAAGAAACAAGTTCAAACACCTGAATCGCATTCATTCACGGCCTGTGAATTATTTGAGTCCTTTCATGTCACTTGAGCTTTCCTTGATTCCTATACGCTGATTTCTATTCTAGTAGAGTATTTGTTTAATTGATTGTTCTTGCAATTACTCAATTACTTTACATCTAACTTGTTTTGAAGCTAGTTGTCATTGAGAGTCTTCTTGGAAGCTTATTCTTTGGAATTCTTGAGTCAACTAACGTTTGTGCAGGAACAATTGAGCAGCTATTTGAGTGAATTCTAGTGAGATTAATAGAGAGTTTAAACACGAGAGTAAACACGTAAGGGAGTGCTAGGCTAGTGCAATTTTACGTTGTTGTTCTTGTTGTGAGTTTCAGGATGTCAGGAGGAAAGGAAGGAGTCGAGAACACAGACCTTGTCACTGTTCTCAAAGATCTTACAGCGCGGTTTGCTGCTTTGGAGACTAAAGTGAATGAGTCTTCAAGCAAGAAAGAAGAAGTATCTACTCCACATTTTACTCAAAACCTCAATCCGGAAAACGCTGGGCATGTGTATGACATACCTCGGAAAGGAGGGGACAACCGGGGTTTGTTTGGAGGCTTGCCGGACGGGTTTGTTGGTGGAGGGGAAGACGAAGATACTCGGTTTGTTACTGGCCCCATATTGAACAATGTGGAGCGTAGGCGCGTACCTTTGCGCAATCCCCATAGGAATGCTAATTCAGAGGAGCACCAAGCATTCCATGATCAGTGGCACGATGAGCGTGAGGTTGATGGACATGATTATGATAGGCATGCACGAGCTCATGAGCGGCAACCTAGGATTGAAGAGCGAGTCGACTCCAATCTCAGTAGTATTAAACTGAAAATTCCACCATTTGACGGAAAGGATGACCCCGATGCATACCTTAAGTGGGAGCGGAAGGTGGAAGCTATTTTTCTTTGCCACAATTATTCGAAGGATAAGAAAGTGAAGTTGGCAGCGGTTGAGTTCAGTGATTATGCAGTCCATTGGTGGGATCAAATTAATCAAGAACGTATCTGCCTTAGAGCTGGCCCCGTGGTTACCTGGGAGGATATGAAGGCATTGATGAAGGAGCGGTTTGTGCCCGATTATTTTCAGCGTGACCTCCACCAGAGATTACAGTCTATGACTCAAGGGAGTAGGAGTGTCAGTGAGTACTTCAATGAGATGGAAATAGCGCTGGCTAGAGCGCGGGTGGTCGAGAGTGTTGAGGCGTGAATGGCGAGATTTTTGGGTGGTCTCAATCAGGAGATCGCCAATACTTTGGAGCTGACCTATTACACCAATCTTCGGGAGATGTTACACATGACTATCAAGATTGAGAAACAACGGAAGAAGAAATCTTCTTTTACTAGTTCCTCTACAACTAGTGGGAAGACTACACCATGGAAGCCGTGGGAGAAGAGTAGTAAGGGTGCACAGGACTCACAACGAAGGGCACCACCCCACTATGTGTCCAAGGGTACGACAAACACCCCACCACCTTCTCAGAACAATGGTAATAATTCCTCTACTGCAATCAATCGAGTTCCGACTAGGGATATAATCTACTTCAAGTGTCAAGGAAGGGGTCATAGGCAAGCTGATTGTCCTAATATGCGAATTTTACTTATACGTGATAATGAGGATCCAGAATCAGACGATGACCAAGAGTGTGATGATTCTGGTTGTGTGGATGAAGAAGCTGAAGGGGACAGTTCCAATGATGAGGAGCAGAAGGTCGACAGTTATAATGTAAATCTAGTGGTTAGGCGCAATCTCAGCGCTCAACCCAAGGCCGAGATATGTGAAGAGGAACAAAGGGAGAACCTCTTTCACGCTCGCTGCTGGATCAATAAGAAGGTATATTCCTTGATCATTGATAATGGTAGTTGTACGAACTGTGCTAGTACTTTATTGGTGCATAAGTTGGGGCTGCCAACCGTGAGGCATCCGAAGCCATATTCCTTATAGTGGATGAACGATGGTAGTGAATTAAAAGTGACAGCACAAGTGTTAGTTTCATTCTCCATTGGAAAGTACAAGGATAAAATTCTTTGTGATGTTGTGCCTATGCAGTCGAGTCATGTGTTACTTGGGCGACAATGGCAATTTGATAGGGAGGCCAATCACGAAGGGAGGACCAATCGGTACAAACTGGTAAAGTATGGAAGGAAGTTTACTCTTGCACCATTGACACCGATGGAAGTTTTTGAGGATCAATAGTGGTTGATCAAGTCCTATGCTGAGTTCGAGATTCAAAGGAAAATCGAGAGAGAAAAAGGAGGGTTGAGTGTTGAAAAGAAAGAGAGTAAGAGAGAGCAAAACAACCCCCATGAAAAAAGTGAGCATGGGAAAAGAAATTGTGTGAAAAATAGCCCTCATGAAAACAGAGAGCATGGGAAGAGTGCAAGTGAGCAAAACAGCCCGCATGAAAACAGAGAGCATGCGAGAGTAGGCGAAAGTGAGAAAAAGAAATTAAATATATTCGCCAAAGGGAGAGAAGTGAGGCAAGCTTTGCTGTTACAAAAATCTAGTTTTGGCGTAAGCCACCCACTGATTCTTCTTCGTTTTAAATCATTTTGCCTAACCTCTTCTAACCCCGACCCTATGAGTTCTATGCATGCTGGTATTGCTGATCTTTTACAGGAATTCAAGGATGTGATGCCTGATGAGATGCCTCCAGGGCTACCACCTATTCGCGGGATTGAGCACCAGATCGATTTCATCCCGAGTTCATCAATTCCAAACAGACCGGCGTATAGGAGTAATCCTGAGGAGACCAAAGAATTGCAGAGGCAAGTTGATGAGTTGCTTAGCCGTGGCTATGTGAGGGAGAGCCTATCGCCTTATGCCGTTCCGGTGATCTTGGTTCCCAAGAAGGACGGAACATGGCGCATGTGTGTTGACTGCCGCTGTTGCTACCCGATTTCGCATTTTAAAATTTTCATTTGTTGCATTTTTATCATCGATTTTTAAAAAATTATACGCCTGTTTATCTTCGTCAATCTGATGTTTATTTTTGCGCTTCATATCGTTTAAATTTTATTTCGTACTGTTCCACACATTTTTTATCACTTTTTCCGTTTGAACCTGTATCGGTTCCGAGTCAAATCCTCGAAACCGAGGGTCGGACAATTTTACTCGTTAGCTACTTAGTTTTTATTATTATTTTAACTCGCACCATTTTATTGCATTTCACCCAATTTATGTTTTTAGCATTTTCTTACGCCCGAACTTTTATTACTTACAGGGGAATTTTTATCAAACTTCAGCGAACTTTTCATCATTCACTGTGTGTTAATTATTTCAGCCTATTTTATTCTACATATTAGCATTTTTGGTTCGGGTTTTTATCCATTTTCGGGCGAAATTACCCGTACCCTTGACTCGAACCAATAATAAATAGATTCCCTCATGCGCACCCCATCAGCATTTAATGCTCCCTTACAATCGCCGCACCTGTCACTGTTCTCTACGCCATCGCCATCTCCTCGCCGAACATCACACCATCGCCGCTCTACCCTCCCTACTCACTCGTCTATCACCGTCTGCCTCGTTCTCTTCCCCAACGGTTTGATGCCTCTCTACTCCCCTACTCCTTCGGCAAACTTCACCCTTCCCTCTATAAATCCCTCTTCATTTTCACCCAGGGGGGGGGGGGAAGAGAACACACAATTTGAGAGAGGGAGACTCTGCCAAAAAAAGATTGCAATCCACACAATCACCCAAAAATATCAACCATCCCTCCCATTCGGCTTCACCCTCATCGACAAAAACCCATCTTAAACCCCACTGCCAAACTACCAAGACCATCATCACCAACAAATCAATAGTCACCGCTGCTAAATTATCAAAATCAACTCTCACTACATACCACTACATAGCCTCACCACACAGCCACTCTGTCTCTATCACCACCCAAACTACCCCTTCCCGAACAACACAAAGCAACACAGCCCCACCCCCCCAAGTATCCATTTCCTACACAAAATCCACAAAAATCAACACCAATCACCGCCCAATCAACACCAACCACCGCCGCCTCACCACTGCAGCCGACCAGCATCGCATCCCCCCTTAGTCACCGCTGACTGTCCCTCTCATTAGCCGGCTGCACAAGCGCAAGAGACAGTAAGTTTTGCTAATACCCATTCATCCTCATTTCTATCTGTTAATTTCTTTAAAAAAAAATTGCTGTGGTGGCTTGCTATTTCCGGATTGGTTGTCGTTTTGCTGCTGGGTTTGCGTTTTATTGACAGGTTTGGCTTGAATTGGAAAGAGAGGGAGTTGGGCATTTTGGGTTTAATCTCGATTGATTTTGGGATTTGATTTGGGATAGTGGTTGTACGGGTTTATTTTGGTGAGGGTCTGGCTCTATTTCGGTCAAGGATGTAGCAATCGGTGGCGGTGGCTGGGTTGCATATTGGTGGCTGGAACAGAAGGAGGAAAGAAGAAGATGAGATGTATTTGTTTTAATTTTTAGGTTAACGTTTAGGTATATGTTGGGGATGAAAAGAAAGAGTGGGTTGTTGTTGTATTAATTCTGAATTTAGACAGCAGGCCGGCTCATGTGGAGGGAAAGAAGGGAGGCTTGGCAAGCATGTGAGATGCTGGGCTTGCTCAGCCCAGCGTGAAGAGAAGAGAGAGGGACCAGGCGCACAGCGCCGGCCCAGGCGAGAGATGCTGGGCTGCTTGCTCAGCCCAGGCGGAAAAGAAGAAAGGGCCAGCCCAGCCGGGCTGGCCTGCTGATGGGCCTGCCAGGGCCCACTCCCGACCCAGTGGGCCGGGCCCAATATTTTCGGCCCGTTTTTTTATTTGATATATTTTTTTATTTTTTTATTATTTATTTACTTTTTATTGTTTTTTATTTTTGCATGGTTGTACTATTTATTTATTTCCGCACTTGCACCGTATTTATTTGTTTGCATGCTTGTTATTTTCGTACATTATGCCCGATAATTATCCTGCGCGCATAAAAAAGAAAAAGAAAACAATCATTGGTGCTTGCATACAAAAAAGTGCCCAACGCCTATCCGTTTGTGCCAATCATTCCGATAAAAAAAGGTATAACAGCCCGATACCCTTCCCAAGTAAACATTTCTTCCCTTTTATTTATTCACGCTTTTTTTTGCGCATATACGCCTGTATGCATTAATGTATAGAAATATCAAAATTTAATCGCGTTGGGCATGATCACGTAAATTACGGCTTTTATATCTCCCAAGCATGATAAAACGCCTCGTATATCCGGTAACCTTCTAGGATGAGACTCGGGTGCCTAACACCTTCCCGAGACCATAATACGACCCTGAACCACTGTTCTCTGGTTCAAACCCACTTTGCCTTAGTTTTTATTTTTTATGCATGACAAATAGGTTCCCTAAACCTAGAAACAAATTAGGGTGGCGACTTCATTGCATAATGCGAGGCGTCCTTTTACGCCGAGCATCGTAATGTCCCAGATTCGTCGTATACTCGCGAATGTTTATTTCATTTTCGCGGGGGTGCGACAGCCGCGCCATCAATAAAATCACTGTAAAGTATCGACACCCTATACCTCGTTTAGATGATATGTTAGATGAATTGAGTGGTAGCCAAGTGTTTTCTAAGATAGACTTAATGAGTAGTTATCATCAATTCGTATGAAAGAGGGTGATGAATGGAAAACAACTTTTAAAACAAAGTATGGTCTTTATAAGTGGATGGTCATGCCTTTTGGACTGACCAACTCCCCTAGTACCTTCATGAGGCTAATGAATCATGTTCTTAGGCACTTTATTGGTAAATTTGTTGTGGTTTACTTTGATGATATATTAGTTTACAGCAAATCCATTGATGAACATGTTTCACATCTTAGAGCTATTTTTACTACACTGCGGGAACAACAATTGTATGCTAAACTCTCTAAGTGTTCCTTTGCGTTGGAACAAGTTAGTTTTCTTGGTTTCATTGTCAGTGTAGCCGGTGTGAAGGTTGACGAGGAGAAAATCAAGGCAATCAAGGAATGGCCAACCTCGTTTCATGGCCTTGCGAGTTTTTATAGGCGGTTTGTTAAAGATTTCAGTACTTTAGCCGCCCCTTTAAATGAGCTAACCAAAAAGAATGTGACTTTCAGGTGGGAGCAGCCGCAAGAGGAGGTATTCCAGACACTTAAGGATCGTTTGTCTTTGGCGCCAGTCTTATCCCTACCAGACTTTGACAAGGCATTTGAGGTGGAGTGCGATGCAAGTGGGATATGGATTGGTGCTGTTCTGATGCAGGAGAAGCGCCCAGTAGCATATTTCAGCGAAAAGCTGAAGGATGCCCAACTTCGGTACCCAACTTATGATAAGGAACTCTACGCTCTTGTGCGAGCATTCGAAGTTTGGCAGCATTACCTAATGCCGCGGGAGTTCATTGTCCACACGGATCACCTGAGCCTGAAGTATCTCAAGGGGCAAGGAAAACTGAATCGGCGCCATGCGACATGGATGGAATTCATCGAGCCATTCCCATATCATATCCAATACAAGCAAGGTAAGAAAAATGTGGTGGCTGATTCATTGTCGCGGAGGTATGTACTTCTCTCCTCTCTTAGCGCTAAGTTACTAAGATTTGCACACATTTTTGAACTATACCCCACTGATGTTGATTTTGGTGAGATATATAACACATGTATGACTTATTTTGGATCTGAATTTTATAAGCATGAGGGTTATTTGTTTAAATGCATGTGATTGTGTGTGCCTGTATGTTCCTTAAGAAAATTATTTATGCAAGAGTCACATTGTGGTGGTTTAATGGGTCACTTTGGTGTGACCAAGACTCTTGATGTGCTGAAAGACCACTTTTATTGGCCCCATATGAAACGCGACGTGGTCCGCGTAGTTGCTAGGTGTTTAGTGTGCCGCAAGGCCAAATCTAAAGTGGCCAGTCATGGCGAATACATACCTTTACCTGTCCCTTCCCATCCTTGGACCGATCTGTCCATGGACTTTGTTGTAGGCTTACCTAAATCTAGTCATGGGAAGGATAGTATTTTTGTAGTCGTGGATCGATTTTCTAAGATGGCCCATTTTATTCCATGTGCTACTACTCATGATGCTACTGCTATTGCTGATTTGTTTTTTAAAGAAGTTGTGCGTTTGCATGGTATACCGTTATCTATTGTCAGTGATAGGGATAGTAAATTTCTGAGTCATTTTTGGCGTGTTTTGTGGAAGAGACTTGGTACAAAATTACTTTATTATACTTCTTATCATCCTCAAACTGACGGTCAAACAGAGGTAGTGAACCGAACCTTGGGTTCTCTATTGCGAACATTGGTCCGTAAGCATGTGTCCACATGGGTAGAGTGTCTACCATTTATTGAATTTGTTTACAACCGTTCCATTCATTCTGCTACTCATTATTCCCCTTTTGAACTCGTGTATGGCTTTAATCCTATGACTCCTTTGGATTTGATTCCTTTGCCTATAAGTGATGTCTCTAGCTTAGATGGAGCGAAGAAAGCAGAACTAGTGAAGAAGTTACACGAGAAGGCCATGCGCAACATAGAGCGAATGAATGAGAAGTTGGCGACCCAGAAAAATGAAGGATGGAAGACGGTATCCTTCAATGTGGGTGATTGGGTGTGGCTACACTTACGTAGGGAACGGTTTCCAGCCCAACGCCGTGGCAAGTTGTCTGATAGGGGCGACGGTCCATTCCAGATCATCAAGAAGATCAACAATAATGCCTACAAGCTTGCTTTACCAGGTGAGTATGGTTCTGTGAGTGCCACTTTCAACGTTTTTGACTTAGCGTTGTTTGATGTAGGTGATGATATCGAGGATTCTGTTGATGCTGGTACTGGAAAGGCTGTTGCTGGAACGAATTCGAGGGCGAATCCTCTTTAAAGGGGAGGGAATGATGCGAATCCACGCATACCTTTACCACCGAATGGTCCAATGACTCGAGCTAGGAGCAAGGAGTTGCAGGCGAGACTCTCTCAGATTATCTATAAGGAGCTATAGTGCGAGACAAGCATCGAAGAAGTCGTGCTTCGCGAGAAGAGCCCGCGACAAGTCACCCTACTTGCTGCTTCCGGCGTAATTACGCCCTATCCCGGCGTAATTACGCCACAAACAGAAGGACGCGAGCCGCTAACCTCGATACCAGCGTAATTACGTCAGCCCCATGACGTAATTACGTCACAAACAGAAGGGGCAGACAAGGTCCGCTTCGTTCCCGACGT
Source organism: Viola odorata (assembly GCA_963691705.1). NCBI lineage: Eukaryota > Viridiplantae > Streptophyta > Magnoliopsida > Malpighiales > Violaceae > Viola > Viola odorata. Next base: position 20,628,620 of record OY829545.1, on the reverse strand, counting down.
AATTACGTCACCTTCCTGACGTAATTACGTCCGTGCTGCCCGGTTTTGCGCCAAAGTAAAAGAAACCTTTGACTTTCTTTTATTTGGCTGACTTTTCTATTTATGGATTTATTTGGTTATTTAATTAATTATTGTTTTAATTAGTTTAAATAGCTAATTAGAAGTAATTTAAGGAAAGGATTCTTATTGTAAGGATTTTAGGGTTTCTCCTATTTAAAGGAGCCACCCTCTTCATTATTATTTACGTTATATTGAAATAAAAAACCAGAGAGTTTTCTTAATTTTTCTTCGCGAACCTTGTCCCTCTTTGAGTCCGGATACTCGATTAGGATAGCAAGTAAAACCCGAACATCCACTCCATTGAATCGTAGCTCTAGTTTGACTAATACAGGATATTAGCAGGGTTAGAGATCGTTTCAAGAACCTCATTCGATAAGTTTAGGTTGGCTAATACACGGATATTAGCAGGGTTAAACAGTCGTATTGAGTTATCATTCTTCCGCATTGAAATCCAAGCCTAGAACTAGATCGGGAATTACTCGTTACGCATCCTACGCAACTAGGATCGTATCAAGTCTAGTATCCGCCATGGCTGGCCAAGCCTGTGGTTGTCCGCAAAGCAAACGGAGAATGGAGAATGTGCATCGACTTCACCTCTCTGAATGAGGCTTGTCCGAAAGACTGCTTCCCTCTACCTCAAATCGAGTAATTAGTAGACCGAACGACCGGTTATGAGTTCTTGAGCTCCCTGGACGCAAATTCGGGGTATCACCAAATACCGATGGCGGTAGAAGATGAGGAGAAAATAGCTTTCGTGACACCAGCCGGAACATATTGCTACCGCGCTATGCCTTTCGGATTGAAAAATGCAGGGGTAACCTTCCAACGAACAGCAAACAAAATCTTCAAGGCACAGCTGGGTAGAAATCTTGAGGTATACGTCGACGACATGTTGGTAAAAAGCAAGAGCTTTGAGGGTCACCTGGTCTACCTAGCGGAAACATTCCAAACCATGCAAACATTCGGTATGAAGCTTAACCCGAATAAATGCATGTTCGTCTTCCAGACTGGAAAATTCTTGGGGTACGTTGTTAGCCGAGAGGGAATCCTGCCCAAATCCCGTCAAGCTAAAGGCCATCCACGATATGATATCCCCACGGAACATCAATGAGGTCCAACGGCTCACAGGCAGAGCGATAGCTTTAAGTCGCTTTATTGCAAAGCAGGGTGAGCGATGCCTCCTTTTCTTTAAACTCATTCGAAAGAAGGCTCTGTTCGGATGGACGAAAGATTGCGAGAACGCTTTCTAAGATCTGAAAGAATACCTCACATCTGACCTACTACTCAAACGGTTAGAACAAGGCGATGTCCTCTTCCTATACCTCGGGGCAACTGAGGAGGTAGTCAGCACCGTTTTGGTGCGGGACGAAGGTGGCATCCACAAGCCCATCTACTTCATCAATAAAATATTGAAAGACGCCGAGCTGCGATACAGCCGAGGGGAGAAGGTAGCCCTCGCCCTAGTACAAGCAACCCGAAAGATGGCGCGCTATTTTTAGGTACATTCGATCATTGTCTTAACGGACCAACCGTTGCGAAAAATCTTTAAGAAGCCAGAAACTTCAGGGCGAATGGTCATCTGGGCTGTCGAGCTGGAGCAGCATGGCCTGCAGTACCAATCAAGGCCATCGATCAAGACGCAACCCTTAGCTGACTTCATCGCCGAATGCACATTCTCGGGTGAGCAGTCCCTTGAGCCAAAAACAACTGGCTCCGAAGACACGGACTCACCCTACCCTGAAGATGGAGATAGATGGGTCATTTTTGTTGACGGAGCTAAGAACCAAGAATCTGCCGGGGTAGGCATCATTGTTTCCGGACCAGAAGGGCTCAAGCTACGTTATGCCTTGAGAATTTTGAAACCGTTGTCGAACAACGCAGCAAAATACGAGGCACTCCTGGCTGGCCTACGTATCGGGAAAGACTTAGCGGCGAAAAGAACGCGTGAGTAGAATGAAACCGGAGAGCCGCACCTAGAGTTATATGGCGACTCAAAACTGATAGTAGATCAAGTCAACGGCCAGGCGCAGGCAAGGGACCCCACAATAATCCGATACCTCGCAAAAGCCAGAAAGGAGCTAGCATATATCGAAAAACAGGGCATTCGGGTAAATATCAAGCACATTCCGAGAGAGGAAAATGTCGAGGCCGATGAGATCGCAAAACTGGCCGCGGATCCTGACGCTGCCGTGCCAAAGGACGTTATGATAGAGGAAATCCTAACTCCTTCGTTTATGGAGGAACAACTCACTCTATGCATCGAAGAGGATGAAAACGACTAGCACACGCCCATTATCAAATATCTGAAACACAATATCTTGCCGACAGACCCTACGGAAAAAATGAAAATTCTCAAACGGGCAGCAAGATGTTCTATGTTCGACGGAGACCTGATTCGTCGTTGTTTCTCGCATCCAGCAGCCAAATGCCTATCGGAGGAAGAAGGACACTATACCCTGCGAGAAATCCACGAGGGTATCTGCGGCATGCATGCCTCTAGAGGGACTATGGCAGCACAAGTCCTTCGCAACGGATTCTACTGGCCAACGATCCGGAGAGATTGTGATGTCTTTGTAAGGACCTGCCAGAAGTGTCAAGAATTTGCAAGGATCCCGAGGCAACCGGCCACGGAGATATCAACAATAGTCAGCCCCTGCCCGTTTGCCCAGTGGGGAATCAGCATCATGGGACCATTCCCGATAGCCCATCCGTAGTTAAAATTCGTCATCCTAACGGTGGACTACTTCACCAAGTGGTCAGAAGCGGAGGTCATCCCAGAAAATCACAGCAGAGAAGGCGTGGGAATTCTTCAAAAACCAAGTAATTCTACGCTTCGGAATTCTGAGAATTCTAATCAGCGATAACGACACACAGTTCACTAGCGGTTACTTCAAAAATCGATGCGAGGAGTTCGGGATTGAACAAAGGTTCTCCTCCGTGGCTCATCCTGATATGAGCTTAAAGTCTCCAACTCGTCCTTATGCCTTGCCCGGACCAACCTTGGATCTCACGGCGAAAACTAGCACATTAGGGACTATTTTGGTGATCAAGTCAGCCGGCCTTCCTAGGTTTAAATGAAGGGTTATTTAGGGTTTTCTCATGTAATAATTCTCAAGCTATAAATAGAAGGAGATAGCCTCTTTTATAGCTTGCCTTTGATTTTGATGATATTCTCTTTGGCCAATTCTTAGAGTAAACTAGTGTAACTTAGGGTTTTTGGTAACCGGTGCCATTAGGGCTGAAAACCATTGTTTATCTTATATCTCTTCTTGTAATTAAGCTCTTGAGCTTTGTTCTTAAATCAGAAAAGAGAGATCCTTAACTAGTTTATAGAAAGGTTGCTTGGTTTACTAATCAAGAGGGTTTTCTAATTAGTTAAGTTCCTATTATGTTCATCATCGAAACACCTCTAAACATCATCCATTTCCGCTGCAACACATACTCCATTTGAACACTAAAAGCACCTTCATCCGTTCATCCATCCAAGCTGCCAACCTCTCACAAGAGGACTAGATCCAGCTCAAGAACAACAATTTGGCCTCCTTCTATCCAAATCGAAGTTGAGCCGTTATCAAGTGGTAGCGGAGCTTCAGCTGTCCTCTAGGAATTTTTCTATGTCTTCCTACGTGCCGCCGCATTTGAGGGTTGCTCCTACTAGCCACGCATCTTGGTATCATGTTGAGCAGCCCCCCCACCTTGACCATTGGACACCGCCTCCTCCTACTTACCAATCGGTTCCTCCCACTCCTAGCTATGGCCACGAACCCACTACATATGTCATGGATCGAGGACCTCATACCCTCACGGCTCCTTATCACATCGAGCACTACCAAGCGCATCTTGTGGATGCGGTGGCTGAATTTCAACGCCAAGTAGAGGCAATTATTGCAAGGTCCAGCCGGGTTGAGTGTGTACCAAATAGCCCGCATAAGGAGAGTTTAGTGCCGCTTGGTTCTAGTAAGGTTTCGGCCGAATCACCATCACTTGTGGAGGTTGAGTTGACTCCATTTGAGGAGAAGTTACTAGTTTCGGATGAGTCTACTTCAGATTGCCATAAGACAGCCGCTCATTGCCTTGCATTGCAGCGCAAATTTCAGTCCGTGAGTAGTGCCTTCTCCATCATTCCGAGGGTGCCTATACATAGAATTGTGGATCTGTTTCTCCTTGCTTTTGGGCAGATTGGCAGTGCACACTTCTTCCCATTTGAGGTGCCTTCAAGTGGCCTCACGGTCCCTCCCACTTCTAGGAGTTCGCACTTGGCCCGAGCCACCTCCTTGCACCCTTATGGCCAATCCTTGATTGTTCTTGGTTGTTTTCTCCCCGCACCTACATGTCTTCCCCGAGGAAGGCCTCCACCTTGGCCTATATTCACCGAGAGTTGTCGTTGGAGGGTTCCGTGTGTATCCACAAGCTATGAGCATGCCTTGACCCGTTTGGCCTTGCAAGGGATGGACCCTATAGATTCGAGGTCGAATCTCCTCAAAGGGGGAGGGGATGATACGAGCTTGAAGACTCTCACTCCACTTTTGGAACCCCACACCCTCCAAAGCTTAGATTCGAGGACGAATCTCTTCAAAGGGGGATGGGATGATATGAGCTTAAAGGCTCCAACTCGTCCTTATGCCTTGCCCGGACCAGCCTTGGATCTCACGGCGAAAACTAGCACATTAGGGACTATTTTGGTGATCAAGTCAGCCGGCCTTCCTAGGTTTAAATGAAGGGTTATTTAGGGTTTTCTCATGTAATAATTCTCAAGCTATAAATAGAAGGAGATAGCCTCTTTTATAGCTTGCCTTTGATTTTGATGATATTCTCTTTGGCCAATTCTTAGAGTAAACTAGTGTAACTTAGGGTTTTTGGTAACCGGTGCCATTAGGGCTGAAAACCATTGTTTATCTTATATCTCTTCTTGTAATTAAGCTCTTGAGCTTTGTTCTTAAATCAGAAAAGAGAGATCCTTAACTAGTTTATAGAAAGGTTGCTTGGTTTACTAATCAAGAGGGTTTTCTAATTAGTTAAGTTCCTATTATGTTCATCATCGAAACACCTCTAAACATCATCCATTTCCGCTGCAACACATACTCCATTTGAACACTAAAAGCACCTTCATCCGTTCATCCATCCAAGCTGCCAACCTCTCACAAGAGGACTAGATCCAGCTCAAGAACAACAATTCGGCCTCCTTCTATCCAAATCGAAGTTGAGCCGTTATCAAGATGATATGAGCTTAAAGGCTCCAACTCGTCCTTATGCCTTGCCCGGACCAGCCTTGGATCTCACGGCGAAAACTAGCACATTAGGGACTATTTTGGTGATCAAGTCAGCCGGCCTTCCTAGGTTTAAATGAAGGGTTATTTAGGGTTTTCTCATGTAATAATTCTCAAGCTATAAATAGAAGGAGATAGCCTCTTTTATAGCTTGCCTTTGATTTTGATGATATTCTCTTTGGCCAATTCTTAGAGTAAACTAGTGTAACTTAGGGTTTTTGGTAACCGGTGCCATTAGGGCTGAAAACCATTGTTTATCTTATATCTCTTCTTGTAATTAAGCTCTTGAGCTTTGTTCTTAAATCAGAAAAGAGAGATCCTTAACTAGTTTATAGAAAGGTTGCTTGGTTTGCTAATCAAGAGGGTTTTCTAATTAGTTAAGTTCCTATTATGTTCATCATCGAAACACCTCTAAACATCATCCATTTCCGCTGCAACACATACTCCATTTGAACACTAAAAACACCTTCATCCGTTCATCCATCCAAGCTGCCAACCTCTCACAAGAGGACTAGATCCAGCTCAAGAACAACAATTTGGCCTCCTTCTATCCAAATCGAAGTTGAGCCGTTATCAAGTGGTAGCGGAGCACTTGATAAAAGCTCGACTTCCTTTTTGGAGAAGAAGGCCAAATGTTGTTCTTGAAGGATCTAGTCTCCTTTGGGAGGAAGGTAAACCGATGGTGTTTAATGGATGGATGAACGTGTATAGATGTTTAAACGGAGAGGATAACGTCGCAAGAAGGTTGCGGATTGTGCAGCGGATTAATGGATGAAAAGGAGAGTGTTTTGATGAACAATAATAAGTATATAACTTCAATACCCAACAAACCCTCTCTAGGCTAGCTAGAGCAACCTTGTTACAAAGTAAAGAAGATGAAGTGCTGGTTTTAAGAACCCTAAATTACCTAAGCTACACTAAGCTACACTAGGGTTTGGTCTTAGAGAAATAACATTCAAATCAAAGACAAGTATAAAAGAGGCTATCTCCTTCTATTTATACTTGTGAGTTATTACAAGGGCTAAGTACCCTAATACCCTTGGACAAAGGGTGTGAAAGGCCGGCCACTTGATGATGTGGCAAGAGAAAGCTGAGGCAAAACGCTATATCGTTTTGCCACTGGAATGTTGCTTCAGCTTGGCCGAAAATGGGATGCTAGGGTTTGGCGCGGTCCGGCCTTGAGCTCGTATCATGGAGCCTTTAAGCTCGTATCATCCCATCCCCCTTTGAAGAGATTCGTCCTCGAATCTAAGCTTTGGAGGGGGGGTTTCCGAAAGTGGAGTGAGAGCCTTTAAGCTCGTATCAAATGGAAGTCACCAACAGGACTATCTTGGGCGAAATCAAAAGAAACTTGGAAGGAGCACGTACAGAGTGGGCAGATGAGCTACCATACGTCATGTGGGCCTACCAAATGACAATTAAGGCCAGCACGGGAGAAACCCCCTTCTCCCTAACTTACGGTACTGAGGCCGTAACTCCGGTAGAAATCGGGCCCTCAGCTTACACATTGACTACTTCAATACGGAGCAGAACGAAGACAGGCTAAGGGAACAACTCGACCTACTGCCAGAACTTCAAGAGCAAGCTTTGCTAAAAACACTACTCTATAAGAGGAAAATGGCCAAATATCACAACCGACGGGTTAAGGAACGACTACTAAAAGTAAACGAACTGGTACTGCACAGCAAAGAAGCCACCAGACCAAAGATAAAAAAACTCTGCCCCAACTGGGATGGGCCCTTTCGGGTCGTCTGGGTTATCGGCAAGGGTGCCTATCAGCTAGAAAAGCTTAACGGTACGCTTCTACCTAACTCTTGGAATATAGCCCACTTAAAACTATATCACCCAAGAGCGGATGTATTGCTCATAAACTTCGCATAAATAAACAACACCGTGGACGTAGGCTTTTAAATGCCGAACCACATTAAAAAATACTAGCGTCAATCATGCATTATGAAAGGAGCATCGTGTCTCAAATAGCCTTCACCGTTTGTTCAAACGGGCGACTTGGCATCCCATCTCCGTTTTGATGAAAACGGGCGAATGGAGAGAGCTTGCGTTGTCAGCTTGCCGTATCCCGTTCGGTCTACAATGGCCTGACGGTACGCGTTAAGTAACAAATAGCCTTCACCGTTTGTTCAATCGGGCGACTTGGCATCCCATCTCCATTTTTTATGAAAATGGGCGAATGGAGAGAGATTGCGTTGCTAGCTGGCCGTATTCCGTTGGGTCTATCGGCCACGATACGTGTTAAGTCTAACAAATAGTCTTCACCGTTTGTTCAAACGGGCGACTTGGCATCCCATCTCCGGTTTAATGAAAACGGGCGAATGGAGAGAGCTTGCGTTGTCAGCTGACCGTATTCCGTTGGGTCTATCGGCCATTATACGCGTTAACACAGACCTGTACACAAAATCCCATCCCTGTTTTCAAATAGACGGATGGAGAGAGCTATTTTGTCAGCTGACGATATTCCGTTGGGTCTACAATGGCCTGACAATACTCGTTAAGATATGGAAAAATTGCAAAATCTAAACGGAAAGAAATTTTATTCATAAGGGGGGGCCATACGGCATCTACAAAGATAAAAAAGCAACTACCACCTATTCATCATCACCAGGGAGGAGAGGAATGTCCATCAGAGTGCGAGAAACATCTCCAACCTCGCCAGGAATGGGGGATAGAACGCGCAGAAAGCTTTCAAGAAAGATCTTCTTGTTCCGAAGCATGCTGAGGGAGACCTCTACATGGAGAAGGGCGCTGCCAATGATGTCTACCACCTTGAAATCCTCCGGTAGAGCCAGCCCTTTCTTGGCAAGCAGCGGATCCGCAATCTCTTCCAAACCACGGATCTCCTCCTCAGTGGTTTGGATCATCTCATGGATAGCAAGAGAATCTCGAAGGGAATTCTTCTTCACCTTGGAAAGGAAAAACAAGAACTGTCCTAAGGTCTGCTCGTCCATAACGACAAAAACAAGCAAAAACTAAGAGGAGGAGGAGAGCAAAAGGTTAGTTCTGGCCAAACAAGTCATAGCCTATTTATAGAAGGCCTGACAATTAATGGCGCGGTTACAAAGACACCTAAAAATACGCGACCATCAATAAAGCGCTGGGGGAATACGCGAGCAGTGGGAAAAGCAACCAACATTTATTGAAAGGCTGCTAAATTCAGAAACCGCCGCAGGCTAAGCAAAAACACTAGGGGAAGCTATCCACTATCGGCAGTAAATTGCACACAAGAAGAGTCATCAGAACAACGATATGGCTAACGACAATAAAAGAAACGATGCAAGCACGACGGTAAATCCAACCGAAACAGCACAAACACTACCTCAAAATCTCAAACAAACACTCCTCTTTATTACAAAGCCATACGACATCTACAGACAGAGAAACAAAGGCACTTAATCAATAAAACCACCTTCACCCTCGTCATAATGAGGAGGCGAAGGAGGGATCCCCCTGATGGCAGCGACAGCTGAAGTCAAGTCGAAAGAGACTCCTCTCATCCCCTCTAGACAGCACTGCAACATAGCCTTCTGGTTCTTCAGAGCGGTCATGATAGCTTGAACATAAGAAGCTGACATCGCCGCCCTCGAAACCACTGTGAGGGCATTGGGGTCTGTTTCCCTCACAGTATCCCGAAGACACACCAAGGGATGGAGCATGCTTTCCAGCAGATCAATGTCCTCAGAAATACGTGTCAGCATACGCCTCACGACAGAGATATCTCCCACAACGTGGCGCTTCACATAGCAGGCATTCGCGGACAGATAATTTTTGGTCAAGTCATCCATGATCACCAAAGAAAAGAAGGGAAAGTAGAGAGAAGCAAGGAACAAAAAGGGAGGCAACTGAGGAAGAAGAGAAGAAAGAACCCATTTATAAACACACAAGCACTGCCTCGAAAAACCAACCCAACGGTAATGTTTAAACGGTCAAAAGATTAGCCATCATGAGTGACCGATAACTCCTCAAAACTCACTAAGCATTCGGGCATAGCGAGCTAAAACACGAAAGGCTTAGATCAACGGAACAATCAGCACAGACATAGCAAAAATTTCACAACATTTCCATGTCAAGGCAGGCAAACGAGTAAAGAGAAACAAGAATTCACTATTACAAAACGATGGAAATTCAAACGATGTCCAGTCTAAAATAAGAGCACAAAGGAGAAAAAGAAAAACTAAGGATCAGAAGGCGGTGAAGGCTGAGAGGGAGAACTCCCTTCGGGCAATGGAGGCCGATTGGACACACCAGCTGATATGGTTCCTAATTCAGAAACCTTCCAAGTGATGGATCGTTGCTCAGCGACAAGGATTTGAATGCGAAAAACTTGACTCGTTGGAAACTCCAACCTTCTTAAGCGCGATGCCTAGGCAACCTGGACGAAATCCTTCGAGGATCTTCAATAGAACTCGGACCCTCCTAGGTGCAATACCTAGACAACCCCGACGAAACTAAAGAATGGATGATAGACTTCGTGTTTTACTTGAGGCTAGACGCGGCTTATCAAACCGGGTATAGAACAAGGATCTTGAGGGATCAACTGAAGAAAACTCTTCTGGTTTTGTTTATCAAATTCAACTGAGAAAACAATGAGGCGGCTCTCCCTTTTTATGGAATGAAATCCGCCAAACCCTACTTAGTAGTTCACTTGCGCTTAACTACTTAAAAGCGCTCCTAATTATCTATCTACTTAATAATAAAATCCACCTAGATAAATAATAGTCAAATAACTGAAAAATAGATTAATAAATACAATATAATCATTCCAGAACGCCTTCGCATCATCAGGCCAAGGTTTGGGCCGAATTCTCCAAGTTGCGGGCAGCTTGAGTTCACATTGCGTAGTCAAATGTCTCATAGGTCTATCTTTCAAACGGCTAGTCCAAACGGGCTGAAACTTGTCCCATTCGATAGCTAAGACACAAAAATAGTAGGAGGGTGCTCCTCTTCCTGGTCTGGGCCTGACTGGTCCAAATAATGGTCGTTGGCGTTGACGGACGCGTTTTGAAGTCCTCATCCGCGTAGGATTACTGTCAGCAAAAGTGTCTCGATCGATAAAAAACAAACGGCTTAGTATTTTGATCTGAAAATTATACACAATGAAGAAGACATCCTGAGGTTTCCGAATTGATATAGATCACACGATTCTGACCTCTGATGATCGAGATATGGTCCGACGAAGTTGTCCGTCACGTTTGCGCTTAGGGCACTTGTGCATGCAAAAGTAGCAACGGGCCATCTTGCAAAATGCTCATCCAAATGTCCTCAAACTTGGAAGAGGCTCTCCTAAGATCCCAATTGGTCTTGTATTTATCTTGGAACCCGATTTGGAACCTTTCTTACATGAATTGGCTCGTGTAGATGTGCAACCTTGCACTATGCGCCTCCAAGCTACCTTCCATGTCGTCCTTCGCCTAAGGACTTGATCCAGCAATGTTCCTTGCCTAGTTCCCATGTCTAGAGGTTGTTGTAACCTCTCTTGAAGCTTTGGAACGTCTTGGGCTCGACGCTTTGAGTTGATTGGTCTTGGTCGCATGGCGTGTGCGCGTTGTGCGTGCGCTAGGGCTAGGATCGTATCACCAACCACGTCAGACTGACCAACATCTATCGCGGCAATGAGGCTATCGGCGTGATCAGACACCTTTGTTAACTCGAAGTCAGGACCATCATAACAATCGGAGAAGGCAGTCAGCATGGCATCAACAACTTCATTCCGCAACCATCTTCTAGGGAACAACATTCAGCTCCGACTGAAGCCTTTCGGCCCGCTCTTTTTCCGAAGCCAACTCCCGTTGAAGCCTCTCCTTCTCTCGGACAAAGTCCTCTAGACGCCCATTTTCGGCATCTCTCTCTCTCTTCACATCAACCAACTCCTCATAAATGCCCGAGAACTCGGTAGCTTTCGCTTTGGCACCATCCACCTCCGCACGAAGAATTTCAAGGTCCGCCTCAATACGCTCACTAGCGGCCCGAGTATTTGCATGCTCTGCACTCTCTTTCCCAAGATCGCCCATCAAGTACCGAATCCTATCGGACGAATTCTCCTGCAAATAACGAAGCTGGCAGAAAGCAGAAAATACACTGGCCTGGGCTTCGACATGCTGACGCCCTATGGACATTTCGCGAAACTGCCCCCTCTCATAATCCAGGCCGACCATCTCCCCAAAAAAGACCGATAGAGGAAGATCTCTAGCACAGGTGTCAACCACTCCCAACGCCGGTAGACCTTGCTGCGCCAGATCCCTCACGTCCAAAGTATGAGTAACAGGGCCACCGGGCCCTAGAGATGAAAGATGAACATTCGTGTTCAACGACTGTGCGCCCTGCAGATACCCATCAGGGAGGACAATTTCGGCGAGAGGTGGCGCAGGCGTGAAATGAACGCGCAAGGGTGCCGAAGCAGAGGCATCAAGGGAGCAAGTACCGTCACCACCACCCAGTAAAGAAGCATTCGGAGAAGGCCAATGGGAGCCAGACCCACTGCCAGGAAAACGTTGAGGGGACAAAGCATCAAAAGGAGTGCCCCCCAGATCCGGCCCCACATCCGTATTTGCGAGAATGTCTAAGACTTGGCCATCGTCTGCACCAACAACGATGGGATTAAGTTCTCCTCCCCCTTCGCTAGACGTCCCAAAAACCTCCGCGATAGTAGGCGACGAACTTCTTTCCTTCCTCTTTCGTTTCTTCTCAAGCAAACGCGTAACCCTGTCGGCCACAACAGAGGAGGACTTCAGAGCAGAAGGCTTCGGAGGCGACTGGGTCGCCGATGGCTCAGAAGGACAGAATCTAAGGGGAGTAGCAGAAATTGCGGTAAAACCCGATAGAGGCGGCCCAGTGTCCTCTGCCACCGGCACCCTCTCACCGGTAAACTCTACCGACCGATCAAAAACGTTGTGACCAACATCCTCGGCCAATCTCAGCGAAGGAGGAGTGACCGAAAGCGGGGGAACGACAACAACTACCCCCTTTCGAAGGGACCTGGGTTTCTTGTTAGCAAGAGACTCCCCCGTTTGATGTGAAGAAGCCCACACGGCAGACCTTTTTTGCCTCCGAAGAGAAACTTCAGGGCTCTCTTCCCGCTCCACCGAAGGCGAAGGCCCCCCTTCGCTTTTGGGTGCCGAGGACTCCCTATCGTCCTCCTCGTCGTCCTTCTTATCTACAGAAACAATCACGACCATCCCGTTAGAACAAACGACACCATCGGGCAGAGAAGCTAAAGAAATCACAAAGAGGAAAAACTTACCAATACCACACTGCTCTATCGGTTCCCAAATGCCATATAACCGCGTATTGAACGACTTCTTCACAGCGCCTAGGAGCTTCTCGACAGCAGCCACCTCCTCAAGCGTTAATTCATTCTGCTGAGGCTTGACCCATCGGGCATCAGTAATGTGCCGATTGAAACCAGACCTCCAGGCACGGGCAGACATCTCAAGAACGAAGAAGTGATTCGCCCAGTTCTTGATTGATGAGTCAAACTTCTGGAAATGCATAGTAAGAGACTTAACCGAAGGATCAGACTTTAGAGGGTAGATAGAAACCCAACCTTTTCGGATGCTCAATTAGAAGAAATGCCTTAAGAGCCGAAGCCTAGGCTGCGCAATACCGTTGGTAACACACACCCGGATAAATGCATAGATAACGGCCCAAGAATTCAGAGGAATCTACGCCGGGTTTAGATCAAACTCAACCAACATTTCGCGAACCAGCGAATGTAACGGAAGACGGAACCTGTTAAGATTTTATCTCTTATGTGATTGGGGGGTTGACTTCCATTGGTCGGAGTTGTTGTAGATGCCGTCGAATCCACTTGCAAGGTGCCGGAGGGGGGGCTCCGGCGTAGACACTCCGATGCTTAAGTCAGTAAGAGTTTCAAAAATAGCAGCGGTTCTAGTAAGTGAATTCTGGCTTACTTGACGTTTGAATTAAGGGGTATTTATAGGCCACTGGTTGGCGATAGTAGGGCATAAGGGTGGTATCTAGGTGAGATGACGCTCCGGATGACGTCATCAGCGATACCCGAGGATGACGTCATCAGCGATACCCGAGGTAGTGTCATGGTGGATGTCTCCAGGGAAGGTATCGGGGGCGATACCTTTGATCATGTCGGGGGCGATAGCTCCATAGGTCCCTGGGATGGGATGATGCCGTGCGTTAAGAGACGCGTGAGACCTCTCCCCCCGCTGAAGTCGACCATCCCAGTAAACGCTTCAAGGCCTGGTAGCGATAACTTAGATGTCCGGTAAGGCTTGTGGGACTCCCTCTTCGGCAGGGGTCATAATTACAGAAAATGCCCTTAGGATTACCTTAATGGTTATCATAAGCCCAACTGAAAACGAGCCCGAGTGTTTACCAAGGGCTGTCATTCTCTATCCATGTCTGGAATCTTAGGTGAGGGTCCTTTCTTTCTTAAGGTGATATGCTCATAGGATCTCCGAGCTTCTTTGTCTCCTTTAGCAAGACAGAGGTTGGTTTAAATGACGGGTAGAGCTTAGATCTGGAGCTTTCCTCCGAGTAAGCAGATTCTGGCCTTCATTCCTGTCTGAAAACCCGTCTTCTTGAGGTATTAAGAGATCTGAGAGAGACGCCGCTATCCCGTTCATAACCATTAGGGCGTTGCTTTCGCCCAGCGATATTATTCTGCTCGGTCCGTCGGCAGGGCTTAGAAAGTCGCAACTTCATTCGCGTCGTAGGAGAGCTACGGACGGGCTACTTTCGATACCGCCGAGGATTGCGGCCAGGTCATACCGTAGGCTCGCATACGTTCCGGGTCCATCATCCTTTTGAGTGAACTGCAAACACATAGAGGAGATAGGTATTCATGGAAGAATTAATAAACTTTATACTCACAGGGGTTTTGAGATAACGCGGGCTCTGTCTTTCCTTTCCGCTTAAGGAAACAGCGATATTGACGCAGTTTTATGCCATCAGTTGCCTACGATTTGCGCGACTTTATACCACTAGATACCTGTGATGTCGACGAGGTTTTACGCTGCTAGGGCTACCTGCGACATCGACGCGGCCTTATACTGTGGATACCGGCAACCATATGGCTTTTACGTCATGTCCACCCGTAATATCGTGCCTCTTGGCATTTTTCAGGATTCTATCTCGTATCCTGTCGAATATCTGCATCGTTGGTAGTATACGAACGTCGTCATTCGTTTCCATTTCAGGTCCGTCGGCCTTCGAGGGTAACGGGACGGCTTGTCTTTTGAGGACCTCCTTTTTTCCCAAGGCCCTTTTCTCGGAGCCTATAAATCTGGGGGCTTTCTCCACCCACGCTCTTCAGATCGTTAGCAATTCGCATCATGGATCATTTGACTAAGAATTTTCTCCTTTCCAAGGGCCACACTCTCAAGAACCTCAATGATGGTGACGTCGGGTTCCTGGAGAACATGCTGGTCAAGACTTCCGAGGACATCCTGGAGCTGCAAGGGATGCTGACCCCACTCCATTCCAGTCTAGGAGCCACGTCACTGGAGGATTTCAGTCCTTTAGAGAGCGTGTCGAAATTGGCCACTTCCATCGCTCGGATTCAGGTGGTAATCGCCATGCTGCAGCAGCGCAAGGACATGCTGCGGTGCTGTTTGAAGGGGATGAAGGTCACCTTCGCTGACCTGACTCTGGTCATGGACTCTCTGCGAGACATTCCTGAAGTGCCCGAGGACGCTGGCTCTGATGCCTGATAGCGGTGGCTCCCTTTGAGCCTTTTTTCTTTTCTCCTAGTTATACGGTTGTACCTTTCGGCCATTAGGCCATAATAAATAAACTGTTTTCGTTGTGCCCTTAATCACTGTTCTTCTCCTTTAATGCGTCCTTTGTCTTTTTTCGATTGGAGGTATTCTTAGCCCAACTGAAAACGAGTCAATCACTGGACAGTTTCCCCACTAACCGTTCCACATTAATTCTGCGCCGCCAACTCCTTGTCCATTGATTGGGCTAATTTTCAGTTTTTCTCGATCTGGGGGGGATTTCAACAGGCGTGACTGTAAATCCAGATTCGCACTCCAGGTTGTACGCGTGTCAATTCTCAAAAGCCGTGTTGGGAGATCAAAAGCTTTTCCCCCTCTTTTGGCTATTTAAAGGGATCCTTTCCCTCTTTTCTGTTCATCTTCTTATATTTCCTCTTGGTAGATCGCATGTGATCTCATGGCTGATTCTTATTTTTTGGATACAGCGGCGCGGGATTCTCCGCCAACTCCTCCGACTTCGCTGGACTCAGACAACCCTCCTCCGTCGCCTCCGTGGAGGCCGTTTGTTCGCCGGCGGGGACGCAAGAGGTAGAGGAAAAATGCCTCAAAGGTGTCTGCACCGCTTTTCAAGTGTCGTGCCCCTTCTGCTGAAAAGGGGGATGAACCCTCTATTCCTCCTCGTGTCTTGCCAACATTAGCTCTTCCTTCCGCGAGCGCTGAAAATGTCGACCACAGAAGAGGAGCCCGACCGATCATCGATATACATAGGGAAGAGGAAGGAAGAGCCTTTCCCTCCCTTTAGCGGGGAGCCATCACTCTCGGACGATGATGTAGTTTATTGCTATGGTATCACTTGGTCTGACGGTGATTAGCTTAAAATGTCTCGTCTCTTTGTAGATGTCGTATGGCTTTTCAAAAATGAATAAGATAATCTTCCTTTTTCTTTTGTTCCCCTATCGTCTTTCAAACTCACTTCTTCGAACGTCAAGGGTTATCGCAGAGGGGGATCAGTGCCTGAGTGCAACTGTCTTTGGGTTTCTAGTCAATAACCGTCTTTTCTGAAAGACATAAATGACTGTCCACGCGTCTCTTTCTGCTCCGCACGTGTTTCAATTCTACAGGCTGTCTTCTTCTTCAAGTTGAACCTTTATAAGGGAAACCCTATTCTCTTTTATCATTTTTGCTAATATTCTGCAATTTTTCACACTTTCTCTTTCTCCTGTGTTTCTTCTTGCTCGAGAAGAGAGTCTTCGCAACTGCTCGCCGGCGACGACAGTCTGTTCTCCGGCTACTCTTTCCAGGTATTTTGTCCCTCTTTTGCCGTAGTTTATTTTCCCGATTCCTTATGTCTCATATTGGAGCTTCTGCAAGAGTCGAAAATCCCATAGATCTCGAGGCTAGGAGAGCTCGTAGTATTTTCGATTGTGATGAAGTTTTGAGGGCTGAGTTGGAGGAGAACGGTATCACCTTCCCCTTGGGTTGTCGCCCGTATATCCCTACGAAAGACATCCGGCTCCATGCCGCCATGTGGGGAACGTTTCGGCTGATTTACTTCAAGATGTTCCTCTATGGATTTCGTCTCCCACTTCATACTTCTCTGATGAAGCTGCTAGACCACTACGATCTTAATCCGGTTCAAATAACTCTGTCTTCATGGTGTGGGATTTATGCATTCCTTCGGTCATGCGAGATGAAGCGTATTTTCACTCCATCCCTTGATCTGTTCCGTATATTTTTCAAGTTGAGTTGTCGCGCCTGCTTTGTGGATATCACTCCTAGATGGAACGACAGCATCGTGCGCTTTTTCTGGCGGAACTTCCAAGGTTTTGAATAAAATGTGGATAATTGGAAGAATGGCTTTTTCACCCTTCGACTGTCGTCCCGCTGGTGGCGCGGAGGCTTTAATCAAAAGATTGTTAGTGCCGATTGGAAAAAAACCCGAAGTGTTGTCCAGCACCGATGTGTTCCATGTTTCTGCTCTATTAGAGATAGAAGGGCCTTTCCGCATTCAAGAATTTGCTCGATTCAGACCCTTGAAAAATGTGTCGTTGGTGAGTTTTTCTTTTGCCGCGTTATCGCTTCACTTGACTTGCTGTATTAATATATTTCGTTGACAGGCAGCGCGGAGGGTTGTTCTTCTGGTGGAAATAACACTCCTCTGAACGTGACACCGCTTCAGACGTTACCTCCTTCTCTGCCGCCTGAAAGTTCCAGCCATCCAATTATCCCACCGAGAAAAAGGAGGATTAAGACTGTCGCAGCGCGCAACGTTTCCGCCCAATCTTCTCGTTTTCTTGAGAATTGGTTGCCACTTCGGGATAGGGGAGTGTCTTCAAGTCGTCCTGCGACTGAAACAGTTGACAGCGATAGCGAGAGTATGGATACTGGTTTTGAACTGCGTCATGCCACCCTTGCCCAACGGATGAAGCTCAGGGTGAGGAAAAACGATCCAGTGGCGGAGTCGTCCGAGGACAATAGTGAAGATATGGCTGCCGAAACGGAGCGTCTCAAGAAGAAAATCCGGAAAGAAACTGGTCCCCCATTCCTCCTCTGAAGGGAGTTAACGCAGTTCCTCCCCCTAAGGTCGACACTTGTCCTATCGCCAATACCTCGCAAGTGGCGGAGGTTGTCAAGGCACCTTCTGTTGTTCTTTCCAAAACTGATGAGGTTTCCGCGGCGGTGGGCCCACCTTTGCCATCCGGTGGCCCTGATTCTCCAATTTCTTCCTGTATTTCGGACGTGTCCGTGCCGGTTTCAAACCCGAACGTTCCTCCTAATCTTGTCCCGAAGAAACCTCACCCCTTATTCTTTTCGTCGATCTCGGGCGTTGG
This sequence comes from Viola odorata, assembly GCA_963691705.1. Classification (NCBI taxonomy): domain Eukaryota; kingdom Viridiplantae; phylum Streptophyta; class Magnoliopsida; order Malpighiales; family Violaceae; genus Viola; species Viola odorata. The sequence continues at coordinate 20,610,758 of OY829545.1, read as the reverse complement.
TAATTCCGTAAAGAGTTTCTCTCCTCCCTTTATCGCCAACCTTTCCCCTCAAGGTCCTCAAGGAAATGCTGCGTTTCAGCTGGATCTGTCGTCCTTCGCTACTGACGGGCTTCACGCTTTAGGGATATCAGATCCGTTATCGCGAGATGAGCCGGTAGGGACCATAGTGGGCCAGATGTTCAGTTCTTCGAAGGACAAGGAAGAGTTACTGCAGCGCCCTCCTGATGTTCAACACGCCTCCTGAACGATATGCTGGCTAGCTTTCGCGAGCTGAACTATTTTCTCGAGGATCAGAGTGGCAAGGTTCGACGCTCTTCTAACTCGACGGAGCAATTAGATGCCGCTTTGGCGAAGGTAACAGAGCTGTCCAAGCTTCAAGATCGTACCCGGGCAGAGTTGAACGAGTGTCGCGCTGATCTCGCACGAGAAAGATCCAAAGGGAAGGCTAAAGTGGAGCTACTGGAGGCGGAACTAGTGGCGGCCGATAAAAGGAACTCTCTCCTTCGTGAAGAGATATTGTCCCGTGATGCGGATTTGGCCAAAGTGCCCTCGAGGATAGCTTGGTGGAAAGATAAGACTATGGAGGCCTGTATCGCTGGCTTTACAGATCTCTATTGCCAGGGAGTCGTTGACTTGACCAAGCTGTCTGATTATACTTCCAAGAAGATAAAGGATTTAGGCGAATGCGAGGGAGATTTTCTTTCTCTCGGGGAGGAGTAGGCGAATGGTGGCGGCGATATCTGTGCCGGCCATCAACTGGTCAAGACTGATTCTCTGGGAATATTTTTCCATTTATTCACTTTTCCTTGTATTGTAATAACGCCTTTTTCGCGCGAAACGATATTTGCACTTCATTTTTAAATAATCTTTGCTTTGCTTTTCCCCGTTATCGCGGAGGCTACCGGCTTGGTTAACGCCATTCTGTGTTATCTCCTTTAGTGCAGTATCGCTCTTGTCTTATTCCAAGAGATCCTTTCTGCTTTTCAGAGCATTTAATGCTTATGATCTTTTGATTGATGCGGGAGAAAAGTCTTGATAACTCAGGCACACGTGTCCATTTTTTAGGACACCTAGGGCTAGCGTGCTTCAGAATTTTAGCAAGATCGAAACGTTGCCACGTTTCTCTAGAATTGTACTCATTGCTTGAGTCTTTTCCTTGCGATCCTCTCACGCAACGACTGCGATGTCCGTCGTTTCGTTGACTACTAGGGTTATAAAACCCAATACTTGTTTCTTTTGCTTATTTTTGTCGTTCTGCTTTCTTCATATTTTCTCTAGCCGTCTTATTTTCTTTTCACCGTTCAGGGTTCTCGAAGAGTTTTCTCTCTAAAGGTACCTCCTCTTTTCTTTCGTCGTCTTCTCCATCTTTACTTTTTTATTTCTGCCATGGGTAAGACTCGCCGCTCTGAGTCGAAATCTGCCGATGAAAAAAAGATGGATATTACTGTTAGTAGTATCACCTCTGAGGTTGCTCTTAATGAGCACTTAGCCGCTCATAATGCTGTTATCCCTAAGGGGTATAAGGCCATCGTTGCCCCCGAGACAGTACGCTTGAATAGCATTTTGACGGGCAAGCGTAGGGTTCTGTATACACAAATGTTCCGTTACGGTTTCCAACTTCCCATCAACTCTTTCATAAAATAGTTGCTCATTGCCTGCGATTTGAATCCTGTTCAATTCGCCCCGAATGCGTATTGCTGCGTTTATGCCTTCTTAGAACTTTGTAAATATAAGGGGATCACTTCCCCTTCTCTTTTACTGCTTAAATCAGTTTTTAAGCTGATGAAGTGTCGGGGAGTGATAACGATATCGCCCCGTTTTGACGATGACTCACTCAAGTCCTTCACTTGGAAACTTCTCCACATTGAGTCCTCTGTCGATGCTTGGAAGAAAGAGTTCTTTGTGATAGATCTTCCTGAAGACCCCGGTTCCTGGTGGCGGTTTGGGTTTAACCAAGACGTCAAGGACAATGTCTGGGGTCGACCGGAGACTCTTCCTCAGCGCGAACAAGGCTGGTTAGACAAACTTCTTCAACTGGAAATCAGCGTTCATATCCGCCATGTGGCGTGCAGAGTCGATATGAAGGCCTGCGTTAGACGTGAGTGTTGAGTCGCTTCCTTCTTTACTATCACTGATACTAATGCTAACGTTGTTTTGTCATCATGCAGCGACGGATCCTGACTACAAACCTGAAAATGTTAGAAGGTGATTGAAAAGGGCCCAGGACAGAGAAGAAAAAGAGAAGGCCATCTCTACGGAGGCTGCCAATAATTCCACTGTGCTTCCTGCCATTTCCGTGAGCCTTGCTCAAGTATCTTCTTCCTCAGCTGGTGAGGGGAATACCGACATTCCTTCAGGTATCCCTATCGTGACCGTTGCTACCGCTCCTGCCCAACCGTCTTCTTCTAAGGTCCTTGCCAAAGGAAAAAAGAAGAGAAGAACAAGAAGCGTTGCCGCTCTTACTCCTTCTCCGGACGCGGCAGGTTCTTCGGAAGCATCTCCTCTCAAGACTGCCGCTGTGAGTGTGCTTCCTTGTTACGATATGTTGTTTATCGGTGTTTATTGCCATCTCTCTTATTTGTGTTCCGTACTGGGTTCTTAGCAAGAGACCATTACTGGTTCTACCTCCGCCTCTCCCACAGGCGAAATGGACATGAGTCATGTGCTGGGCGGTTCCAGGAAGAGATCTCGGCCGAAGGGTGAGGGTGGAAGCTTATCTTCTACTGTTGCCGAGACGGGAGTCAGACCAGACAACACCTTTGTTTCTATGGATGCTCCTCCGACTCACCCTTCTGGGTTTTTGGTGAACATGGGTACGGCTGAGACTTTCGGGGCTTCACCCAATTCCTTCGGTGGGCCTGTTCATGCATATGGCCCTAACTCGAGCTATCAAGAAGGTTTTCAGGACTTTATGGGCTATCACCCTCATGGTTCCTACGCCGTTCAAGGAGGTTCTTCTTCTCAAGCCCATCCTCCTGTCCCTCTGGCCTTTGTCCCCTCAAGCGTTCCTTTATTGCAGCGCTGCGGCGAGGGGGCCTCCACCTTTAACTATGCTGCGGACCTAAGTTCCTCGAGTGTGCCTGGTACTGTGACTCACCAAGTGGGTTTATATGATTTTCGCAATACGGGCTTAGCGGCTCTCGGGGGCGATGGTTCAGTTGAGGTTTCGGCTTTCCTGGCAGCCCAAATACTGTCGACCCCTGCTGAGCGGGAAGCTTTCCTCTCGCAGACAGATGATGATAAGGTGAACTCGCTACGCACTGGAATCTTTTCCAATTTTGTGAAATTTCAGTACTGGATAGAGCATGTTCAGCGTCAGGCTGCTTCTCTTGCTGTGTCCCTTTCTGAAATTTCTCAAGAGCGAAATGAGAAGAATAAGCTGCTGGAGGAACGCAATCGATTGTTACTGGCTCAACAGGAGCTGCCAAGATAAGTGTTTACCCTTGACGCAAAGAATGTCGTGCTGGAAGGAGAGAAGTCATCATTGGCAAGGGAGAAAACGGCCTGGGAGGAAGAGAGAGCCGCTCTGATAGAGGAATCAGCCGACAAGAGTCTGTGGCACGTTGAGCGGATGGCCACTATCTTAGTCGAATGCTTTGAAGAGGTTCATGGAGCAGATGCGTATGAAGGTGACAAGGTCACAAAGGCCTTCAAACAGAAGTCTGTCGATCTTAATGAAGCAGGCTATCGCCGGGCTAAGGCGGAGGGTTGGAGACGAAAGAACCCTGAGGGTTGACACATTCCCGAGCTTTGCCACCTTTTTTGCAGCCCTTGGGCTTTTTGTTTTTTGCCTCCGCGGCAATATTGTTTTGGTCTTTGGAACTTGTGACTTTTCTAAGGCACCTTTATGCATTTGAACAGTTTATATCTTTGTTGCTGTCTTTTCCCTTTCTTTATTTCACTTTCTGAAATTTCCAGGGTGTCGCTACCATCCTGGCGACATAATATGTTTAATTTCTCGAGCAGACTCGTAGCGTTTCAGCAACAGATATCGCTGAGGTCGGTATCGGGTTAGCTTTCCCAGCGAGCCTCATAGTTTCGTCACTTTGTGCAGTCGTCAATCTTTCCGCCACTCGAAAGTTATTCTGCACATTCTCAATTGTAAACCATTAGTAGCATAACAGGTTACGAGAGATAGTGATTACCCGTAGGAGCTTTTCCGCTGCCGTCATAGGGCGTTTAGTCATGGAAGTCGCGTGAATCGCTTTTTCCGTCAGCTCTACTTCACTAGGGATTACGCATCTAGTTACTAGCTGGAATTTCACGATTCTTTGCTCTTCCATTTTTCCACGATCGGCCTGGAAAGTGCCCTCACTTAGTGAGTCGTCGGATCGGGACTGGCTATCACAAGGATAGGACTTTTCACTTTCAGGCGTTGTCCTCGCTCTAGAATTATGCCCTTACTTGATGAACCGACTACGCTAGTCCGGTTACTAAGATAGGACTTTTCACTTCTAGAACGGAGTTACTATATCCTTGGGGCGTGCCTTGTCTTGATGGGCCGTCTCCGCGAGAACGGTCATTACAAGAAAAGGACTTTTCACTCCCAAGGATTCCGGGTAGTGCCCTCACTTAGTGAGCCATCTGATCAGGACCGGCATTCACAAGGATAGGACTTTTCACTCCTGGAGGGCGATCTTTCAATCCCCACGCTAGTTCAAGGCATCCTGGGTCGTGCCCTCACTTAATGAGCCATCTGATTAGGACCGGCATTCACAAGGATAGGACTTTTCACTCCCAGGTACCCCCTTTTCTATCTGCACAAAAAGCAACCACAAACACCCAAGGAAGCTCTCTCAGGGAGCGTTAGCTAAGGTTAGGGTTGGCATCAGTCAAAGGTGCAGACAGTTCAAGGTCTAGGATAATATAATTTCAAACGAGCAATATTTCAGGAGTTAGATAGGGGAGTACCATCGAGTGTCTCCAGATGATAGGCTCCTTTTCCGATAACTCGCGTAACGCGGTAGGGCCCGTCCCAGTTTGGACTGAGTTTCCCCATACGTTGACCGGCCGCTCGCTTGTCTCTGAGTACCAGGTCGCCTGCCTTTAGCAATCGTTCTTTGACGTGCCTGTTATGGTAACGGGCCATCTTTCGTTTGTAGTGTTGCGTTTTCAAGAGGGTTTCTACTCGGACCTCCGGTAACGCGTCAAGGTTGGCTCGTAACCTTTCCTCATTCAGCTCCTCTCGGAAGTGGGTCACTCGCAGGCTCATGGTCCCGAATTCTACCGGCGTAACAGCTTCGGTACCGAAGCCCAATGCGAAAGGTGTTTCTCCCGTACTGGTTTTAACGGTCATGCGGTACGACCACATCACGTACGGCAGCTCGTCAGCCCATTTCTTTTTAGACCCCTCCAGATTTTTCTTAATGCCACTGAGGATGCTCCGATTAGTCACTTCCGCCTGTCCATTGGTTTGGGGGTGAGCCACGGAAGAGAATCGTTGCTCTATCCCAAATTCCGAGCATTGGTCTTTGAAGAATTGGCTGGTGAATTGTGTCCCGTTATCGCTGATTAGGATACGAGGTACGCCAAACCGCATGATAACTTGGTGCTTGAAGAAACGCCAAGTTTTTTCCGCCGTGATGTTAGCGACCGCTTCAGCCTCCGCCCACTTCGTAAAGTAGTCCACTGCCACTATTACAAATTTTAGTTGGGACCTTGCCTTTGGAAATGGACCCAGGATATCGATCCCACATTTAGCAAAAGGACAACGGGCGATGATCTCGGATATTTCAGTGGCGGGACGTCGAGGAATTTTAGAGAACTCCTGACATTTCGGGTAAGTTTGCACATAGTCGTGGCAATCTTTCTGTATAGTGGGCCAATAGAATCCAGATCTGAAGACTTGTGCAGCCAGGGTGCCACCCGATACATGCATACCGCATATCCCTTCGTGAATTTCGCGCAACGTGTGAAGACCCTCTTGTTCCGTTATGCATTTGGCCGCTGGGTGCGAAAAACATCTTCGGACCAGGTCCCCGTCATAATACGTACAGCGAGTTGCCTGTCTCAGCACTTTTTTCTTTTCAGTGATATTCTCAGGCAGTTCTTCGTGTTTTAAGTATTTGATTATGGGGACTCGTCAGTCGTTCTTGAGTTCTTCCACACATAGAGATGCTTGCTCTTCCATGAAGGAGGGTACAGGTAATTCTCGGTAATACACGCCTTTGGGTATGGATGCTTCTGGGTTTGCAGCCAGCTTGGCAAGGTTGTCAGCTTCGGCGTTGTCCTCTCGGGGAATGTGCTCAAAACTGACTTGCATGCCTTCTTTCTTTATTTCTAATAGCTCCCGCATCACTTTAGCGAGATACTGGGTCATGATGGGCTCCCGAGTTTGAGAGCGCCCCAAGACCTGGTCGATCACTAGATTGGAGTCACCACAAATTTTCAGACGCAGGTCTCCTGTTCTGCCGGTATCGTGCCTTCCTTTAGATGAAAGGCTTCTCCCTATCCGGAGTCCGGCCAGTAACGCCTCATATTCTGCCGCATTATTGGATAATGGCTGCAGGATTCGGATAACGTATTGTATTCGCATATCGTTCGGCCCATTTATAAAGATTCCTGCTCCAGCTGATTCTTGATTTTTAGCCCCGTCTACATGAATGATCCAGAGGTCCGTATAAGTTTCTGGGAACGGGAGATCCAAATCACGCCATTCCTCTTCGGGTACGTCTGTTAACGGATCTTCCGTAAAGGTGCATTCTGCTATAAAATCTGCCAAGATTTGAGCCTTTACAGATGGCCGAGACTGATACCTTAGCCCTTATTGTTCGAGTTCAAGTGCCCAGATTAACATTCTTCCCGAGGATTCAGGCTTTCGAAATATCCTTTTCAGCGGCTGATCTGTAAGCACGATGACGGAAAAAGACTGGAAGTATCTATCCATTTTTCGAGTGGCCTGTATTAGCGCGTACGCTATTTTCTCAATTCGGGCGTATCGCAACTCTGCATCCTTCAGAACATGACTCATGAAATACACAGGGCGGTGTGTGTGGCTATCGTCGCGAACGAGGACAGCGCTGACCACTTCGTCAGCAGCGCCGAGATATAGGTACAAAGTATCGCCTAGTTCTGGCCTGGTCAGCAGCAGATCGGACGATAGGTAATCTTTTAGGCTAACAAACGCCTCTTCACATTCCGGGGTCCACCCAAAGGAAGACACTTTCTTGCGAATGACTTTGAAAAAAGGAAGACATTTTTTGCCTTGTTTGGAAATAAAGCGCCCTAGGGCGATAACGCGCCTTGTTAGCCTTTGTACTTCCTTAACAGTTCTGGGAGATATCATGTCTTGTATGGCTTTAATCTTTGACGGATTAGGCTGGATTCCTTTTTGGCTGACCACGTAGCCCAGGAATTTTTCGGTCTGAAATGCGAACATGCATTTTTGGGGGTTCAGCTTCATATGGTGCAGTTTCATCACGTCAAAGACTTCCTTTAGATCCTACAAGTGATCCTGAAAACTAGCGCTTTTTACCAGTATATCATCAACGTAGGCTTCCACATTTCTCCCTATCTGTTCTTCGAATATCTTGTTTGCCATACGTTGGAATGTCGCCCCTGCGTTCTTTAACCCAAATGGCATCGTCGTATAAGAGTAAGTGGTCGTAGGAGTGATGAAGGCAGTCTTCTCTTCATCTTTAATAGCCATAGGAATTTGGTGATACCCGGAGTTGGCGTCAAGTGAACTCAAATATGCGTACCCGGCAGTCTGATCAACTAATTGGTCAATGCGAGGAAGCGGGTAGCAGTCCTTGGGGCAGGCATCGTTCAAATTGGTGAAGTCGATACACATCTGCCAGTCTCCATTGGACTTAGGGACGAGGACTGGGTTGGCTAGCCAGGTGGGGTACTGAACTTCGCGGATGAAACCAGCGTTAAGGAGCTTTGCTACTTCTTTATCAACAGCTAAGGCTTTTTCCTTAGAGAACGCGCGCCGCTTTTGCTGGATCGGCTTAGCGCTAGGGTCAACGTTGAGTCGGTGCTTGACTATTTCTCGCGATATACCCGGCATGTCTGCGGGTTTCCATGCAAATTCTCCTCAACACTTGTTCAGTAATCGGGCCAACTGAAGGTTTTCTTCTGAACTGAGCCTTTCACTGACAAGGAAATCTGCTTTTTCTATGCCAATTACCGGTACAGGCACCATTTTGTCAAGGGGTTGGGCGCGCTTCTCATCGCCTTATTCATATGGGTCCGTTGTTATACATACATACCTATCACAACTTTTTTGAGTCATGAGCAGGTAACATTCAGCCGCCAATTTTTGATTGCCCTTTATCGCTACCACTCCGTCCCATGAGGGGTATTTCATCTTCAAATACTTCTGAGATATTACTGCTCCAAAGCGGTTGAGGAAAGGTCGTCCGAGTATAACATTGTAGGGCAAGTTTAAATCCACAACAAGGAATAGCAAGCTCTACGATCGCTTGGAGGTGTCTTCCCTGAAGTAGACTGGCAGAGTAGTTACCCCTGTGATAGGGATTGGGACCCCGTCCACCCCAATTATGGGTTTCTTGCAAGGTATCAATTCGTTGTCGGGCCGTTTCATTAGATTGTACGCTTCCAACGAGAAGAGATTTACTGCACTTCCGTTATCTATGAGAGTTCTTCTGACTCCGTGACTGGCAATGATGGGCGTAACCACCAACGCATCATTATGCGGATAGACAACGCCTTTCTCGTCCTCTTCGGAGAAGGCTAACACCATGCGATCTAGAATGCTTATCGTTTCACCTTTCTTTGTCCCGTCATCTCGCTTGCGTTTTTCTCCTAACGCCGTCGTCGGTAGTTCTGGTTCATCCAGGTAAGGAGTCCCTCCCGCTATGATGTTAATCATAGGGAAGCCCTCATCATCTACTGCGAACATTTCCTCACCTCTCCCTCTGAGAGCATTATCCTTTTGTGGGACGCGAGGGGATACTTATTGGTCATCTGCGACCCTTTTTGTGGAATTATTTCTAGTGTCCTCTCTTACTTTGGTTGCGAATTCTCCCAAGTAACCTTCCTCCACCAAACGTTCTATCGCAGATTTTAAGTCCCTGCATACTTCTGTAGAATGCCCCCTGGCTTTGTGGAACTTACAATAAGCGTTTTCTCTTCTCCCCAAGAGTACTCAGGGCTTGACGGGCGCAGGGTACCGGATGGGAAGGTTTCGCTGTTCCACTATCGCCAAAATCTCTGCCCTTGGTAGATTGAGGGAAGGGAAATCAGGATCGTATGCCCGGCTTTTAGAGGAATCTCCTTGGCGCTGAGATGGGGAACTGCCAGGCTTTCCCTTTGAAGTGCTACCTTTCCGCCCACTGGAGGTTTTGGGAATATGATCTTTCCGCCGAGCATACTCGTCGGTGAGGTGGTCATCAAGAGTGGTATTTGCAGGAGCGTTTGGAATCAGAGGTGCCTCAGGTGTCATGTCATAGGTTCTATCTCTGTTTTCCTCTTCTTCCATTTTCGCGTAATTATGGGCTTTAAGTCTTAAAGCGTCCAGAGTCGCTGGAGGGTCCACCATTAGAGCATCTCTCAATTTACTATAACGGTAGTTCCTCTTCAAGGCCTCTATAGCAAAATCAACGGTAACGCCCGGCGTTAGTGACATTTCCAGATCAAATCGACTAAGAAATTCCTTCAGAGTTTCCTGAGGCCTTCGACGCAGGTCGAATAACGCAGCGGCAGATTTCCTGATTGGAATTACTGTGCTGAAACGGCTTCGAAACTTGGATTCCAACTGTGCGAAATTACTGATGGATCCACCGGGAAGGCTTTTGAACCAGAGGCGCGTGACTCCTGATAATCTCATAACAAATATTTGGCATAACGCCGCATCACTGTGCGTCTGAAACTGCACGAAATTCTTCACCTTATTGATGTGTGAAATGGGATCTCTAGTGCCGTCATAAGTCTCAGTGGGAAGCTTCACATGTCGACTGACCTTATGGCGTCTTATACGACGGCTAAATGGATGACCTGATATGTCATCAAGAATTTCAAGCTCCTGGCGTGGGGGAGACATTTCCACAGGACGCCTCCGATTCCGTGGATCTGGCGTGGGATGTCGCCTAAGAGACCGACTATGGCTTCTAGGCGAGTGAGTTCGATATCTCCTACTGCTGGATCTTTCACTGCGTTCAGGGGACAAATTCCTATTTGCTCCTTCCCTTCGACCGTCCCAACGGTTTCTGACCTCTTCCAGATGCCGATCCTCCAGAGGGATGGGACCTAGAGGCACTTGCGGCACATAAGGTTCCACTCGTCCTTGAGTGAGCTGCACAAAATTAATCGGGGGATCAGCTACGGATAAAGTTGACCGGAGATTTCCCTGTAATGACGGTGACAAGGGCCGCTCGGCGACAATATACGGCGTGAACATGACACGGGGAGGTACACTCGATCCGGAGATTCCAGGTGTCATTCTGGAAGCCATTTCAGTCAAATAATCCAACCGAGGACGAAGGGCCGCTATTTCACTCGCAAAATGGGGTTCTGTACTATTTAACACAAATCCCCTCGAAGCAGGAGTAGAGAAGCTGGATCCCGCCATTTGGGACAATGAGACGGTCGCCTGCGAGGAAAGGACTTCCCCTGCAGACCTGATCAAAGGGTTTAGGGATTCTGAAATGATTTGTTGCGTTGTCCCAGAAAGTTCAGCAGTAGCAAAAGGGAACAATTGTCTGCGAATCGAGAAGGGAACATTAGAAGATGGAGGTCGCGTCCGCTCCGACTCAGAAGTCATGATTTTTGCGATCTCTAGGTAGAACAGAGCTTGGCTATTAAGGATGCTCACTTAATACACCAAGGCTCTCAACGAGAGCACCAATTTGTTAAGATTTTATCTCTTATGTGATCGGGGGGTTGACTTCCATTGGTCGGAGTTGCTGTAGATGCCGTCGAATCCACCTGCAAGGCGCCGGAGGGGGGCTCTGGCGTAGACACTCCGATGCTTAAGTCAGTAAGAGTTTCAAAAATAGCAGCGGTTCTAGTAAGTGAATTCTGGCTTACTTGACGTTTGAATTAAGGGGTATTTATAGGCCACTGGTTGGCGATAGTAAGGCATAAGGGCGGTATCCAGGTGAGATGACGCTCCGGATGACGTCATCAGCGATACCCGAGGTAGTGTCATGGTGGATGTCTCCAGGGAAGGTATCGGGGGCGATACCTTCAATCATGTCGGGGGCGATAGCTCCATAGGTCCCTGGGATGGGATGATGCCATGCGTTAAGAGACGCGTGAGACCTCCCCCCGCTGAACTCGACCATCCCAGTAAACGCTTCAAGGCCTGGTAGCGATAGCTTAGATGTCCGGTAAGGCTTGTGGGACTCCCTCTTCGGCAGGGGTCATAATTACAGAAAATGCCCTTAGGATTGCCTTAATGGTTATCAGAACCCATACTTGAAAATCTTCGTATAGAGCACCCGGTTGTTCCCAGTGAAATCGGTATTTAGCCTAACCTCCGGCCCAGCAACCACGGCCGTGTATTTATCTTCCAGAATCCGGCCGCAGGAAATCAACTCGGCATCCAAATCGACCCGAGTGGTTATCACCGAAACCGTGGCGACAATCTTGGCCTCAACTGCGGACATAGGTCTGTCCGTAACGGCAGGAGGAGCAACGGGCTCAGCCATGAGATAAAAAGGAGAAAGAAGGGAACAAAAATCTGGAATGGGCAAGGAAGAAGAAGGTCTCTCTATTTTTTATGAATTTTGCTGACTTCTCTCTTGTTTTTCTAGAAAGGGAGGGGAAAAGGAGAGTGGCGCGCTGTATAGGGCATCATACGACTGATAAGTAAGCGACGCGTGGCAAAGGAAACCCTTGGAAACACCTTTCCTCACGAATGGATAAACCGCTTCGACCAACTCAAATATCCCTCCTCGATTTTCAAACTTGGATCTGACCGCGAAGAGATGATCGGGCGCCACGCAAGCGCGCACGCGCATCCAACCATCATTACCTCTACTCCGCATTTAATGCAAAGACTACAAAAACAGAGATCCAGGCCCATGCCTCCTTTTTTCTAAACAGCCCAGCTTCACAGCTCATTCCCTTCAAACGAATTCACAAGCAAACGGCCAAGCAAGCCATCGGCCCCGCAAGCAAATTTTTTGACAACTCCCTAGCAGAGCATAATCCATCGACCGCCCCTAACGGCCAGCAGTCCTAAACGGCCAACGTGTTACCCACATGCCCTGATAACACCGCAAACGGGCGGACTGAGAAAGGGGCTGACGCCGCCTCCTAATACCAGCAAAACGCGCCTAAAGGAATAAACGGACCCGCAATCGGGCAGGTATCGTACTAAGCCCTTGGTAAACACTCGGGCTCGTCGTCGTTCAGGCATGATAATACATAATCATACTACAGGGGCATTATGGACCTTCCCCCCAAGGGGGACCACCACCGACGTATCAGTCAACTACGGTCCAGCGAGTCTCTTGGGGCCAACAGCCAACATACGGCCTAACGGGCCCGATACGCGCCCGTGGGAGACACGTGTCCCGCTAACGGACTCGGTGTCCTGGCGACACGTGTCCCATCGACTCAAGTGGGAAAGGTCTATAAATACCCCCCATCCCCCACTAACAGAAGCTAAAATCCTTCACTATTCACACATCTCTCGTACTAACTTGACCGTCGGAGCCTCTATGCCGGAGGCCTCCTCCTGTGCTTTTCAGGTACCACGCGGCAAGCCGGACCCACGGAAGGACCCATTCAGCAATCACAGATCCACCCCACCCAACGCAATTACCATTTAACCCACACCTCGTATCCTAGATTATCAATAAGTATAAATTGTATAACTGTATAACTAATTCTGAATGTCGACTCATAACAGAAGAACTTTGAGAGTGATGGTGATCACTAGTTTCTTAGATTTTAGCTCCCATGCACTTCAAAAGACAGTACAAGAAACCGTATTGACCAAGTAAAAATAAAATTACCACTCAACAGTTTTTTTCCCTTTGCTTGATTTACCTATGTAAATGTAGAAGATGCAATGATTCCGGTTGCAGCAAAAAAGAAAAACCTCGGCAACCATTACCGCAAGGGAATCGCTTGCATAGTCAAGGTAAAAGAATTAAGAATTAATCTACGCCAATATTTTCATGAATGTTTAAAGAGTAATAATCTCTTTTTTGTTATTGGTATGAAAATCTCCTTTGTAGGATGAAAACTATAACAGTTTTATTCACAAAAAAGAACAAAATGACTAGGGTAATCTCAAACACTTCTTTACCGTCTTTCACTCTACAAATAAAGTTTCAACAAATGTATATATATCCTCCTTGTTCAACATGAATGAAGGTAGAAATTGACCGCCATGTCAGCATCAGCATTAACAACTAGATGAGTAATGGGAAATCAGTCATGCTATACTGCAAATGTTCGATATGGAGAACCTAAGTGGAGGTAGACAAATCATTGATAGCTTCAGAAAATGCATATACAGCTCTGCAATTTTGAAACTCAGTCACTTATGTTTTGCTGACAGTTTATATATATCAGAATAACATGTAACCCTCCCAGACCATTTCTAAGGTTTTGATGATTTCTCACCACAAAAGGGACAGCGTCAAAAGAAAGGATAGGCTTACATTGATATTCCTGGTTCTATGTCCGTCTTCTAAACACAAACAAAGTACCTCTAGAGCCCTTCCCCAGCCTGATCCTCTCATCGATATACGTGATCTGTAATTTGACCTCGCTTTCACCGCCGTACTGGAAGTCGAATGCTCCAACCTTCAGTTGGGGTGGCTCAAAAGTAACTTGAATCCAACTGTCATCCAGGGCCGTCAACTTACCTGTATATGTACATGTACAGAAAACAGTTATTTCATGTTTGATACACTGATAAAGGAATATCTACTCTTCACAGTAGGACCTTCCAGCATGACAATGACAATGTGAAATTATAAAGATGGATGAGCATCCTATTCCGTATCACACACTATGTATGAGGCTGAAAACTGATGGAATCTAAGGATTCCAATGTAAATCTAGGATGTAATTTCAGATGGTCTCACAATAGGAATTAGCCTGCTTGCATATATTTAGTCTCTCTCTGAGAGAAGATTAAGGAGTTTGATTTGCTAGACAATCCAAATTAAAAATACAACAACGAAAGGCATATCTACAGGCCTACCTTTCAAGGAGACCTCGCCATCAAGGAAGCCCAAAGCAGAGAAGGAAACCTTGTTTCTTATAACGTCAGGAACTTCAACAGCCTGGATCATCTCCTTTGTTTTAAAGACGAGACGGCCGAATGCACTCCTATATCCACCCCCAGGTGAAGTGGGATTCGAAGAGTATGCCACGTTCCACTCTGAAAGCATTCAAATGGTCAGAAGTGATACTAATTTAAACGTAAACACATCCAACATTGTTTAGGAAAGGCCAAAATACAACTCTGTAGGCTGCAAAAACAAACTAATTCTTTGGAATCAGAAACCAAGAATGAGACCTCAATCCCTCTAAGTTTTCTTCGCCACGTCTGCAGGGAGCAGATATATGTGATGCACAGGAATGTAAATTGCAAAACCACTAAAGAATCCTTATACGACCATACACGCATTAGATGCGGATTCTAATCTAAGAGATGCATACAAATTACAATAATTTAGTCATGGAAATTCAGCCACAAAACAGGAGTGATCAGAAGCCGCAAGTAGGAATTTACCTCCAAAGATGAGAGGGCATTTCACAGGCTCAGAGACGCAAAACTTGTGCAATTCCTGAGCCAATTGAGCTACTTCTTGGTGTTCTTGTTCAGTGAGAGCAACTCCTCGATCACTTTGTACAACCTGACATGCAATTCTTACTTGTTACTCCACGTGTTTGATGAAAATGAGCAGGGTGAGTAAAGAGGTGGCAAGATTTGAAGAAATTTATCTGAAAAAGGATGAAATACCTTGGAGAGAATGGATGACACCAGATCATCAGGCCGTCCGGTTCGCACTTCCGGTTCAGAGTTTGAGACGGAAACCGAGCACACAATTGGCTGAATTCTGCTGCGTAGCCCACGTAGAGAAGGCAAGGATTCAACAAGCTGCGACAAGTTGAAGGGTTTTGAGGCGGAGGTTATGCTTTGTGGTTGCCGCTTCCATAATTCAGGGCCTCTAACTATTCCAACTGCAAACGGGGAGGATGAAAGGGCCAAAGAGGCAGTGGCCATGGAAGTCAAGTGAAGCTTGAGCTGAAAATGATTTAATTTATTAAATTCAAAAAATAATAAAAACATTAAAAAAAAAAAAAAAAAAACTCAGTTGATGATGTCTAGCCTGACTAATGCCACGTTCGCAAAGAATCAAGATAGGGCGGCCCCCTCTCCATTGGTTTTATTGGTTGGTATGCAGCCACGCCACGCATCGCATCAATGGAGTTTTCTTTGCGCTTGCATTATCCAGTACAACTGGACTGGGCTTGCCTGTCCTGTCCCCGTCTACGGATCCTGAGCCTGTTGTTGCAGACTTGAGTTCGAAATCAGGGCCCAGGTTTGAACAAGGCTAATGTAATGATCCCTGTATGCACAAAGCTGATCTAAATTACTACTCCCTCCGGTCCGAATTATATGACTTCCTCGCATCCCAATATTCAGTAGGGAGCGCATATTAAGGAGGCCGGATGACTCACTATTTGACCCCAAAAAATTCCGTACTTTTTTTCGAACGTACGTTAATCCTTAACGTACTTCCGAGAAAAAATTAGGGCAAAATTGTCTCAAATAATGACTGTTCCGGCCGTCGTGAGATACGTACCGAAACAGTAAAAGCAAAACCCAAAACGTCATACATTTTGAACCGCAAGGAGTATATGTTTTGGTGAAGAACTTACTTGTAACCTTTTTTATTTTTTATTTATAGTACGTGTGTAAATTTTTAAAAGTTAAATTAAACTTGTTATAAATATTATTCAAAATCGGTAAAACAATAACATTTTTTACTAATACTTTAGTGTTAAAAAAAATTAATATTTTCTACGTATCTAACAAGAAAAATTAACAATGGTTAAATCAACTTATAATTTTATTTATCTTTTAATCAATCTAGGGTGTAAATTAATTAATATATTGTATATCTCCGTATACAGCGTTATTTAAAAATTTAACAAGAACTTTACCGTCATTTTCCATTCTATTGTCCGCCAAAAACGTAAATAAAAATAACGGCGGAATACTCAACACTCGATACAAACAATTGTCAATTAGCAGCCTGCAAAACAGTTAAAGTGGGAGTTACCGCATGGTATTTACTATTTACGATAATACTAACCGCGGAAAAGTCGAAAAGACGGACAGAGAAGAGGACGGACGGGTGAGACTTGAGCGCTCACCAGTCCCCAGGGGCCAGGGGTGTTCTGGCCCTTCTGGGTGTCCCTACTCTTTAGTCCCCACTCGCAACAACTCCCCCTATCCCTCTCTCTCACTTCTCTCAACTCTTCCTCCTCTTCCCCAATATCAATTATTGTCGCCTCCTCCCTTACTTGTTACTTTACTCTTCCTCCTTTCCGCCTTTATCCCTCCAATGAATCCATGGTACTACTGTTCTTTCCTCTCCATCCTTTGCTATTTTGTCACGTTTGATCCATTTCTTTTCGCTTTTATTTTTATTTTCTGTGTCTAGTCGTAGCTTTTATTTGATTTTAGATGTCTCTCTGCTTACTGGTAGAACCGTTTGTTTGTGGCTC
The DNA here is from genome assembly GCA_963691705.1 of Viola odorata. NCBI lineage: Eukaryota > Viridiplantae > Streptophyta > Magnoliopsida > Malpighiales > Violaceae > Viola > Viola odorata. Next base: position 20,594,087 of record OY829545.1, on the reverse strand, counting down.
CTGATTTTTTTTTTACCGCAATTAATTTGCCGTACTTTTCTATATTGAGGCTTGTTTGATTTGAGTTCATCAAAAAATGAACCAAACGACTTGTCCGTTGCTGGCTACTGATTTTGTTTATGAATTTGACGCCTTAGCTTCATTCTGTTCATGTTCATTTGTATGTAGCACGATTGACACGGGGAGTAACGTTTCCGATTTTTTACTGCCTGAGTTTTTTTAAGTTTGATATATGTGTCTGCTGCCGCTTTAGTACGATCTTGATCTCCGTCTTCTCTTCCAGATTCGCGTCCATTGCTCGAATAACTTGCTGGCACTATACACTTCTCATTTTGATACTTGGAACCGTTTATAAACTGGTTCAGTGTTTGAATACCGAAGCAAAAAGATGTTTCAACGCTCTCAACCCAAATGAAGATTTGTGCATGCCAGTTTGGCATCAGAGACTTTCTGGTCATGTCTGGGTCTCGGCAGCGGCAAAACCTAAAGCGGCCAACATGGATTATCATTTTGGTTTCAGCGGTGAGCATCTTCCTGATCGGTGCCTATGTTTACCCACCAAGAAGCTTGTCAGATTGCTATTTCTTTAAATCCAAAGGACGCACTGTGTTCCAAAATCTTCAGATCCTTCCTCCCAAGGAGTTAACTGATGATGAGGCTGCAGCTCGGGTTGTAATTGATGAAATCCTAAGAACACCTCCGATTCAATCAAAGAATCCAAAAGTTGCTTTCATGTTTTTGGCTGCAGGATCACTACCCTTTGAGCGGCTGTGGGATAAGTTCTTGCATGTAAGACTTTGTTCCTTGTTTTTTTCTTTAATCTGTAATATCTACACATGCTTTAAACCATTTTGCTGCTGTAAAGTCATTCATTTATATCCAGTAGATCGCGTAGACTGTTCTTGTGTAGGATGTTGAGGGCCTTTTATTTGAAGCCTAGACTGGTGCACATTCAAAGCAAAGGCTACAATTGGGAAAGTTATTTGTATGGTTGAAATTTCTTATCTACCTGCTGGAACTGCACCATTACAACCTTAGCTTAAGCTCCACTGCTTGCAGTATCTGGGTAGATCTCCAGTTGGTTCTTTTGCCTTTTAACCTGCAGGATGGGAAATTCAGCTTCATTTTCTTTGCCAGAAGGTCTATTCTTCTCCACCTTCAACTTCTATTGACTAAACAAAAATTTACATTTACCAGGGCCATGAGGGCAGGTTCTCTATATATATACATGCATCTAGGGAAAAACCTGTTCATGTCAGCGACTACTTTGTTGACCGAGAAATTCGTGGTGAGAAGGTATGCGTGATTTTATATTCAAAATTATGCTTAAATTAGTGTTTTGCTGATACAGGCAAAAAGTCCAGTTTAGTCCCTTAAAAGAAAATCTTCATCGTTGTCCTTTATGCAAAGTCCATATCTGCTCAAATTTTTTAGTTTACCTAGAAATTTCTGATCAATTTGGTCTTTCATTTTCACTTCCATCCTTGAATTCTCTTCTTTTTGTACTTAAGTATTTAAAACTTAAACATTTTAGTCTCCTAGAATCATTTTAATCCTTCAACTTAAAAGAATTTTATTCGGACCTCCAAAAACTTATAGATGCTTTTATTTTCACATAAGGTAAAATTTCCATTTCACCCTTTCTGAATGCTCTCTAGCTTTTCTATATCTTGTAACTAAATTTTTTCCTTGTTATTTTTCCTCAAAAGGTACTGCTCTAAACCATTTGATTAGTTTGTGCACTTTGTGGTTGTCTTGGATCAATCCCTGGCCGTGCTCATGATTAGTTTATGCTCATACCTTCGATGTTCATGAAGGCCTGAAATCTTTATAAGCAGTTGGCATCTGTTCTGGTCTTGGGTTGACACATTCTCTGTGCTTAGGCACTTGTGAGGATGAAGATGAACCAACAGTTGATAAAAACATTGATAGCAACATTCATAAGTCACATGATGTGGCTGCAATGATGAATATAAATTATTTGTAGGTGGAATGGGGACAAATTTCCATGATTGATGCAGAGAAAAGACTGCTGGCGGAAGCACTCATGGACCTTGATAACCAGCAGTTTGTCTTACTCTCTGATAGGTGAGTGGGATGCCTGATTCTCTTTCTGCACTCATTAAGTATAACCTTTCTTCATGTTGCCTTGATTGGAACTGTCTAATTGTTGAGATTGGAGTTGTCTAATTGTTTGTTTCTTGTTTTCTTTTCAGTTGTGTACCACTGTATAACTTTGACTATGTATATAACTACTTGATGTTCACAAATATTAGCTATATTGACAGGTAAACAAGTTATTGCCTGATTCTAGTTTGCATAAATAATCCACCCTATAGAAGGCTTGATGCTTTCAGAAAGAACCCTTAAAACTGCTTCAAACTTCTTCCCAGTCGCTATATTCAGCATGGAAGTTCCTCCCCGAGGACAAGGTTGATATCATAGAATAACTTTTAGCTTCTACTTGCTTTTCTTCCTAGTTTCGAGGATCCTGGTCCACATGGAAATGGCAGGTATTCAGATCATATGCTGCCTGAAGTTGAGAAGGGGGATTTTCGGAAGGGTGCACAGGTATTACTTTAGGAACAAAAATTTTAGAGGCAAAAGTGCTAATGTTTCACTGCTTCTTTCTTTAACAGGTTGATATTTCTTCATATATTTGGCCGAATCTTTTGTAATTTATGATACCCCTTTTCTTACTCATCACCTATTACAAACTTTCATGGCCGGGCAAGTTCATTGCACTTATACCAGTTCTATTGAATTGCCAATGTAGAGCCTGTTTAGGAAGTTTCTGAGAGCCAGAAACTGAGATGTTCTTGTGTTATCATTTAGCACTTTAGTTTTCTGAGTTTCTGCTCGTTTCATGCTAAGTTACGGAGGTCGTTAAGAGATTTCCTTGGCTTGACTTCATGGGTTACTCATGTTCACGTAACTTTAGAATAAGTCCTTTGGTATGATAAGCTGTTGAAACTGATGCAGTCTTACCCTTGGATTTTATTTTCTGTATGGCAACCAGGCGTGATGGCAATATCATCACTCCAGGGGTTAGCATTGACTTAATGTAACAAGTGATATGCAAGTGGTAGATCTTGATTCATTTAAGTGGGTTCTGGACCCCACAACCCTCAAGTATATGTTTAGACCTTGTTCAATGCGTCAGTTTCTGTTTGAAGATTTGTCTTCTGTTGTAAACAGAATCAGTATCGATTATATGTAGAGACAAGGGTAGATATTTCTCACATGATCTTATTTGATGTGCATTCAGTGGTTCTCCATGAAACGGCAGCATGCCATAATAGTCATGGCGGACAACTTGTATTACACAAAATTTAAGCTTTACTGTAAGGTAATATTTCTAGATCAGACTTAGTTGTTTCTTTCTTTCTTTTTTCCCCCATATATAGTGATGATATTATGATCCACTGAGAACTCTTGATTTTAGATGTGCCTGCATGTGCTTATGTTTCAGCCAAAAATGGATGGGCGCAACTGCTATTCTGATGAGCATTACTTTCCAACTCTTCTGCATGTCAGTACAGCAATACTCTTACCTCTCTTAGAATTGGAACTGCATTTCCAGTCTAACCATTTCTTTTCTTTTTTTGGGAAGAAGTCTAACCATTTCTTTTCTTTTTTTGGGAAGAAGTCTAACCATTTCTAGGTTATGGCCTACGCTTGCTTTTTGTGTTCTGCAGATGGTTGATCCTGGCGGGATTGCAAATTGGTCCGTAACACACGTTGATTGGTCCGAAGGGAAGTGGCATCCAAAAGCATATAGGACTCGAGATGTTACTTATGAGCTCCTTAATAATATTAATGTATGTTTTAACTATTCCTTTACTTCAATTAATTTTCCAAGGATACATGCTATTTATGATTAGCATAGTTTGACATTTTGCACCTAATGCAGTCAATCGATGAAGTGGTGCATGTTACAAGTGATGCAGAGGTATGAAGCTTACTGTATTACTATGATGTAGTATAAACTACAAAGTATTATAGTAATAAAATGAAAAGTCAGCAACACAAGGAGATTTTTCTTCTATGGAAAGATGTTACTATCATATATCATAGGGGTAAATTGTTTGTCATTTGGAAATGCAGAAGAAAGTGACTGTCAGACCTTGCTTGTGGAATGGAATGAAGCGACCGTGTTATTTATTTGCTAGAAAGTTCTACCCAGAGACACTGGATAAATTGATGTTCCTCTTCTCAAACTATACAACAGTTTAGGGATATCTTTTGCATTCTTTGGCTGGAGGCCAAACGTCACACTTTGCTTGCCTATTGAATTGGTAGTCAGGAAGATTTAGACTTGTTGAATGAATGTTGTGCACAAGGCTGGTGGTTTAGTGAAAGGTTACACCAAGAAAACCAGTTGCTGCACTTTTTGCCATGCCAACAAACATACAGACCTTACAAACATCTTTCTGCATTTAACCATTTTTCTTTCGTAATGAGTTGAGCTTATATGGTATGCAAGGATGAGAGAGACGGCCTTTTTTTTCATTTTTTTTATTTTGATATTCGTGTATTACTTTACTAGTATGAAATTGTGGTTAAACTTAACTAGATGGAGATGGAGATGCTATTATAATAGTATTATTTTAAATGGTTGCAACCTTAGATACAGTTATGTTACAAATGCGCGATTGAGTTCAATTTTCTTTCAATTTCTCAAGTTATGGTAAATGAATAACCCTTTTTTTTCTTTAACTTAGAGCTACTGTTTCAATTTTGAAAATTTAATATGGATAAGGGTAGTAATTTAATAACCATAGAATTTATAAAAATGTAAAGTGCCGCATATTTAATATATGAGAAAAAATGACCAATCTAAATAAAACCATGTAATGTTGATTATTCACCCCTTCTAGAAAAATTATACATTATTTTCGACTTTTCATCTCAGCGTGTACATAAAAATCGTCTCGTTCAATAAAATCATGATATGTTATGAGTGGATGGTGACATATAAATAAGTGGATCCACTAAAGTTCATCCACCATTACTTAAGTTTTTAATATTTTTAAATTTTAAATTTTAAATTTTATCTATTTTATCACCTGTAACTACACCAAGTATGAAAAACTGGTATTAAGGTATAATTTCTCAACAAAACAAGGGAGGAAAAGTTAAAAATAAAAAGAACAAAAATACATCTTCGCGGATAACCAAGAATTGATGAAGAAAAGCTGCAGAGTCAGAGTCAAATGTTTTTAACTCTAGCTTGTTCTTGCATCACTTGCTTAGACGGAACCCCATTACGCGTAGCATCAATGCTTGGTCACTAAATAGTAAATGCCCACCTAGATATGTTATAAACTATTGCACCATCAACCCATAATCAATGTACTTACTTTCTTGGTTTTTGTTCAAGGCAGACCAAAGGGGAGTTTCTCCAATTTGAAACATCTCTGAAGTTGCTATTTGGGAAATAAATTGCCCTCTTATTTCTCTAATTGAATTTATTTAAAATTTAATAATTATTAAGTAATTAAATTACTTCCTTCTTTTCATATATAAAAAAGAAAAATACATATTACTTACCTTAAAAAAAATCACCTTTTAAGGGATAAAAAAACCGTTAAATCTCAGCGTTATAAAAAAAAGACCTATTATATTTTTTGACAAAAAAATATTTCCATTTATCTTTTTCGGTAGAAAATTTTTATCACCGTCACTCATATATAATCATAACACACCGCACAAGCCCTTAAATCAAATTATTTTAATGCGGTATAATTAAAAAAATATAAATTATTTTAACTCGAACTTGGATATAATTGATATTTCTTCCATTGGTTTGCAATTTTTGTTTTAAAGTTTTCTTGAAATATTGAGATATTTTAATGATATTAAATATAGTTTATATATTACATTATCTCTAATAAAATAATCGTATATTTATACGATTTTTAGTACAAAATGGTAGGAACTTAATAGTTATTATTAGAATTTAACAAATATGATATATGACAGGAGTCCAAAAATAGAAAGCAACGTAATTTCTACCACATATTAAGATTTAAGAAAATACAATCAAATTTCAACCATCTATTTGTAATGAATGGATGAGATTCTGCTTACGGTAAAAAAGAATTAACGGTATCAAAGAATTAATTATAGCATTTTTTTTTTAAATGTTAAAATTAATAGAAGACCGATGTCACCATTCTATATCATCTGTACTTTGTACAGTTCTGTCCATTGAACCTCCCTTAGCCTCTGTGGGATGAAGGATTAGGAGGGGAAGCGAAAGGAAATTTTAAAATTTTTCTTTGTATAAGAAAAAATTGCTCAAGGGAATCAAAGGGAAAGGAAGGGAATAAGGAGTAAATAAATTGTAAAAATTCCTCCCTGACCCACAACAAATTTTCTCCCAAAAGTGGAAGGAAAAGAAAGGAAATTAGAGACTGAGTTTACTAGGCAAAATCAGAGAGGAGAGAGGTCGATGATTTACGCGGCGGAGGTGGGATAAAGAAGGAGCGGCGGAGGCGGCAAAGCCAGTACGAGCCAAAGAGATTGATTTGGGTCTCTCTCTCTTGGATTCTTCACAATTAAAGAAATCAAAGGAGAAATCTTGAGTTTTGAAGGTGTGGGCTTGTTTGTTTTTTACTCCCTCCAGTCCCCAAAGAATATCTTTTGGGAACCGGGCACACAGCTTAAGAAAATATTGTGTGTGTAGGGGAATCACAGTTTTACCCTTGGCATTTTGGACACCACTGTTGAACTTTCCCCTTTGCACTTCCTCCTCCCGCTTGCTTTTAAATTTTTTTCAAAAATCCCTCCTAATTTTTCAACTAATTAATTTCAAATTTCCTTTTACACCGCGTCACTTCGAAGCTTTATTTTTTTAATGCTCTCTCACCTCCTGTGTTCAATTTCTCACCCATGTTCCTCAATTTGTAGTGCTTTAACATTTCAATTTCGAATTCATATTTCTGGAAAAAAATGGATGATGACGATTTTTGGCCACTTCATTTGTTTGACAACAATCCATTACCACAGAAAAACATCGATATTGGCGATGCAGACGAAGAATCAGGTGATCGATATGAAGTTCTAACCGTCGTAGAAGACGCCGATGCACAGGCCCAAGATGAAGAACATTTGGACGAAATTCATGAAGATTTGACAGCCCAACACTTTTACCCAGCACCTGACAGTGTGGTCGAAGGTGAGGTCAATTATAAAAAAAATTGTAATTTCTTTGCCTTCTAATTTGTGAAACTATGTGTCATCTGTTTCTGGTGGTTTGCAATGGTTAAATACATGGAAACTCGGTCTTGTGTTATGATCATTTTAGGTCCAAAATCAAGAAGAAACGAGCTATGTAATGAGGACAGAAACGCAGCCTATAACATGCTTCTACAGAAAAGTGTAAATGGAAAGCTAAAGAAATACTCGACGAGGGAAGTTGCTGACTTTTTTGCTGTGAATATTCGATCAGTCCAGCGGCTGTGGAAAAGGGGAAAGGATTCAGGCAACCATGATATTTCTCAATCGAGAGTTAGAAATTGTGGGAGAAAGAGGATTGAATTTGACTTGCAGAAGCTTAGAGATATTCCTTTAAGGGATCGATCAACACTAAGGTCTATTGGTATTTCCAAGACGTATTTGATTCGGAAATTGAAATGTGGAGAACTGAAACGTCATAGTAATACCATCAAACCAACTCTTACAGAGGCAAATCGAATGCAAAGGGTGCGTCACTGTCTTTCAATGATTGATCCAGACTCGCTTCCAACATCGAATCATTTCTGCAACATGGAAAATTTGGTGCACATTGACGAAAAATGGTTTCAAACAACAAGGAAAGTCCAGACCTACTACCTCCTGCCTGACGAAGATGAACCTGTAAGAACCATACAAAGTACCAATTTCATTCCTAAGATTATGTTTCTTGCGGCTATTGCTAGACCTAGATATGACTCTCATGGTAATTGTACGTTTGATAGTAAATTAGGATTGTTTCCATTGGTTACAGAAGTTGCTGCTGTGAGGTCTAGTTCAAATAGGATTGCTGGAACATTGGAAGTCAAGCCAATTACCAAAATAGATAGGCATATAATTAGACAGTTTATGATTGACTATCTGTTACCTGCCATTAAGGCCAAATGGCCGAGGGATAGCCTTTTGCAGGAAATTGTCATCCAGCAGGATAATGCTAAGACACATATACAGGATGATGACATTGCTTTCTTAGCTGCAGTAAAGAATTTAGGTTTGAACATTAAACTATTATTTCAGCCAGCAAATTCTCCTGATTTAAATGTTCTTGACCTCGGATTTTTTCGATCTATTCAATCGTTGCAAGAAAGAAAATGTGCAAAGAATCTAGATCAATTGGTGACAGCAGTGAACAAAGCTTTTTGGGAGTTTTCTCCTGTGAAGGTTAATAGCATTTTCATCACTTTACAATCATGCATGATCGAGATTCTGAAAATTTTAGGATCTAATGCTTATAAAATCCCTCACATGAAGAAGGAACAGTTGGCTAGGCTTGGTTTGCTTCCCTCGACATTGTCGTGTGATCCAATCATCCTTGCAACTGCTGCTGCACATCTTCCAGATCAACCTTGTAAGACATGGTGTTCTTCGTTCAATATACAAACTGTATTGGTTGATGTATATTGACATTATTTTTCGTCTCTTTATTGCAGGAAACAGTTGGGTATGGATTTCCATTGCTTGGCATATGGATTTTTTGTTACAAGGGCCAACTAGAAATAGTTTGTTAATATAGGTGGTGCCTTGAGTAATTATACAGCTTCTGTAGGGATTACAAATATGATACGAGACTACTTCTGTTATGTATGCTCCTTTTTAGGATACGTATGTTTTGAATGATATTGTCTCTTTTTGGTTGCTTAGCAAATGGAGTTTTAGGTGTTGCATGTGCTGTCATTTGTTAAAGCTCTACTCATCATACATTATTACTGTTTGTTATCAGTTAAAATCCTAAGTGTATGTTTTCTGACATTTTCTTGTTTAAAAACGTTTTAAGTGTTTGTATGAAATATTAGCTCATACTTTTCTCATCCACCGTCTTCTTCATTCACGTTTTTGTATACTACTCAATTCTTGATTTCAATCCCTTTACAGATTGCTGTGGTGCTTCCATAATGAGTTGACTTTAACGGCTTGTTGGTTTAGGGAAAAGAAAATCTACCTAGTTGTATTTACTCAAATAGATAAGTGCAATTGGAAACTATAAGCATGCTGAGTTGGTTTGGTTGGCTAAGGATGTGTACTTTTCATATTGAAGCCAAGCTGAGATAAACCAGAACCAGAAGAAAAAAAATCAAAATGAAAGAGAGATATATAGTACAACTACAACCATCTTGGATTTTCAAAATAAATGTTTTGGGTCACATAATAAACAGAAAGGTTCTTTCTTGTACCTCATTTACAGTTTCAAAAATCTATAACCAAGAAAGAGGGAAACTTGGTTCTTGATTTTCGAGTTTGCATCAATGTCCTCTTTTGGGTTATCTTCGGTTTTCTCAGAGTGCAGTTTTCTTGCTGGAATTGCAGGCAAATTGACATGTTTACATCTTGTGTCTCTGTCTTATGTAATAATGCTAGATGGATATGAATTTTAGTCTTGCAGAAGATAGATTTATGAATTCAACTTTCCATTTCTTTTTCCTAATCTCTCTTCTCTTGCTGTTAAGTTTAAGTTTGTAAGAAATTGTAAAAAATGTGATTTATGTGTGGCAGAACAGAAAATGGTTTTGTTTATTTCCATAGCTAAAAGTATTGTTGATGGGTCTTGGTTTCCATGGAGTTTTGCTCAATTATACTTCAATTTTGTAGGAAATGTGTTTGCCTTTGTGCTATTTGTGTCTCCAATGTAAGTCGACACATACCCTGTTCTTTCTGAAATCTAACTGATAAAGTTGAAATCTTTTTACCTACAAAGCTGAATTTTCTCTATTTTCAGACCAACATTTAGGAGAATTATCAGAAACTCTTAGTTGTATGGTTCAGATGAAAATGATGATGTTTGTAGATGAAAATGATGATGGCGGTGAACATATTCCAGAAGAAGAAGTTGTTTGCAGAATCTACTTTATTGAACTCAGCGAAGGAGCTGAGACCCTCAAGCTGGAATGCAGTTGCAAAGATGAAATCGCACAAGCCCACAGAGAGTGCGCTATAAAATGGTTTAGCATTAAAGGCAACAAGACATGCGATGTGTGCAAAGAAGAGGTTAAGAACCTACCAGTCACCCTTTTAAGAATTCAAAATGTTAACATTCAAGGTGTCGCAACTCATCATGCTGACATTCCTCACTACAGGCAAGTAAAACTATCTTTCATCACAACTTTGATGTTCTTAGTTTTTCTCTTTCAATGAATAATGCAAAGGGAAAAACACTGTATTTTGATCTTGGCAGCTAAATCGCTGTGCTTCATTACACATCAATGCCGCGACTATCAGCATATCAATTACATAGCCTGTCTTTATTTGTCTGCAGAAAGAAGTAAAGAAAGTACAAGAATATGGCAACCGTGTAGTATGGTTTTTGGACAACATTGTAAATTGATTTTCGGATATAACATTGTAAATTTTGAACCAATTTATCTTATTCTTGAAAGGAATTGCATAGTTTTTCCCCATTGAAGTGCTCATTTTTATTCTCCGATACTCTGAATATCTGATATACCAATTTACAACTCACTCTTTACATTTTATTCACATACAGAATCCATCATTAAATTTCCAGTCAAATTCCGGCAATCATTAATACAACTGCCGGCAACATCAACTGACATTAACCACCACAAAAAATTCAAACAGTCTGTGAATCATTTAATCAATGCAATCATTGAGATTAAACAAACAGAAAATGTTCAATTAATTTGCAGAACAAATAATGAAAAGAGGGAGATTTGGCATTAAGTTTCCAATCAAACAGAGTCTACATCAAGTTGCATTGAACACAAAATCAACTACAGGGGAAATTGCAACCAAACCATCCTCAAACAGATGTGATTGATAGAGGTAAATAAAAATCCATATACATTCACATGGAGTCAACAACTAATCATAAAGTACATTCACATAAAGTACCGATCCATCCTCAATCGGATGAACATTGAAAAACTAAAAAAGGACCAGGTATTTGTACAGAAATCCCTTTACATAATAGCCAAAGACAACCAAACCAACCTGGAAGATTCTTACGCAAAAGTTACCAGCATCCTATTGTTATCCACATCAACAACTAATCATGTACAGAATTACTCCATATCAATAGTACACCGGGAGTAAGAGACGCAACATCACTATGAACTCTGGTTCCCAGGTTGGGTCTGTTAACCGAAACATACTTGCAATTGGGAGCTTGTTGAGATCAAAATCTCTTTCCCCTTTGTATTTGGATGCCATCTGTTTCTCCTCAGCTGAGGGCTCGTTCAAGTCAAAATCGTGAATGATTTTCGGTGGTCGTTTTGATAGACTGGACATCGGACGCCTAAAATCCACAATTGGCTCGACGATTGCCTCTGTATCGTTGCCGGAATCCTCTACGATTGGATATGTTTGGGCAACGGAATGATCTTCAGTTCGCTCGACTGTGGGCTCGATGGTTGTCTCTGTGACGTCGCCAGAATCTTCCATGATTGAATCCGTCTCGTCGAAGGTATCCTCCACTGTTAAATCAATCACCTCGCCAAAATCTGGAACCACCGTGTCAATTGAACCATGGAATCTTCCCAATACTCGTTGATGTCGACGGCGACACTTTTGTAAACGGGAGGAACCCTAATTTTTTAAGAAAATGATGGGTAAACAGTGAAGGAAGAATGGAAATGAAATTGGAGTAATAAACTGAATTATAACGAAATTTTCCATTTCCCACCCAATTCCATTTTCGATTTCCCTCCCAATTTTCCCGTCAAATTTAAAATGAAGCATTCTGACACGCACAAGAGAGAGACCAGAGGGAGAGGGTACTCTGTGCGTTCCTTTGGAGGCAAGGGCAAAGAAGGAAGAAATCGCGCAACTCACCATTTAAAGCCGAGAACGACATTCTATTGGGAAAAAGTTAAAAAAGTTAAAACGACATACAAACAGGACCGGAGGGAGTATCTGAATAGCAAGATTAAGAACCTTTCTTTCTTGTTTCTACCCATTTCGATCCGGGTGTGGGTCGGATTTTGGGCTATTAAACCCTAAAACAAGGAAATTTTGGAAAGCAAGGAAGAAGATGAAGTCGGAGGGAAAGAAAACCATGAGCTTGGGTTTGGGTCATGAGCTTTAAAGAGAATTTCTTTCATTTTCCTTTGTGTATAAAAAATATAGTCATACAAGAGATTTTTTCTACAAATTCCCTTCCTTTCCTCTCCTTTCCTTTCCTTTCCCTCATTAAATTTACGATCTTTTTCTTCGTTAAGTTCCCATACAAGTAGTATTAATGAAGATTTCAGATGATTTATCTAAAAAAAAAAATTATTAACATATAGCGCTGGAAAATATTTATTAGTTTCTTAAAGAAAAAAGCAACAGTATTATCTGTCACGCAAAAGTCTTTACAAGTAGCACAGCCCAGCCTCTCTCTCTCTCTCTCACTGTTACCAACTCAGTGTGACAGCCAGCGAGAGATTTGTTCTCTCTCCTTTCTGAAACATAAAAGGGAAGAAATCTGCTTAGGGTTTTTTGGTTACCTGATGGCGCCGAGGAAGCGAAAGGCAGTTGATGGAGAGGAAGAGGCGGTGAAGGCTGATACCAGGCCCACGACGACGACGAGGGTGACTCGGAGCTCCACCCGGAAAGCCGACTCTAACTCAGCCGAGTCACCGAAGAAGGAAACAGGGAAAGTGAAGGCGAAAGCTGAAGGGAAAAAGAAGAAAACGGCGGATGCTCTTAAGGCCGAGAAAGAAGCTGAGGCTAAGAGAGAGACAGAAAATGCGACGGAAAAGGAAGAAGAGGTTCAGGAGACTAAGGATAACTCAGCCGAGTCACCGAAGAAGGAAACAGGGAAAGTGAAGGCGAAAGCTGAAGGGAAAAAGAAGAAAACGGCTGATGCTCTTAAGGCCGAGAAAGAAGCTGAAGCTAAGAGAGAGACAGAAAATGCGACGGAAAAGGAAGAAGAGGTTCAGGAGACTAAGGAAGCTGTTGAGGGACCCAAGAGAACCGTCGTAATTGAACACTGGTTCGTCTTCATCTTTCTTACCGATACGTCCTGTGCTGTATGTTGTATTTTGTTTGTGCTCTTCTTTAACTTCTCTTTTGAAGCGAATATAGGTTAAATATAAGAGAGACAGACTAAAGTGAAATTAGGGATGGGTTATGTGGTTCGTATTCTGGATTTCTTCACTAGAGAGAGTGCTTACTTTGGACTCTTCGTTTCTAGGTTTTTGAGAGCTTTTGAGGATTCAATTGGCTGAGTGGGTTAGTAGACTTTTCGTGTCATTATAAATAATTGTTGCTTGCTGGTATTTGCCTTTCACATAGATGAAATTAAAACAATGTAATGGTTCAATTATATGGTGTCTTTCCTAATCTATTGTTGCTTAGCGTAGCAAACAGTGCAATTCCTTCAAGACAAGGGCTATACAAGTGAAAAATGGTTTAGAGGATGCTATACCTGGCATTTCGGTGGAGATCAATCCTGATAAGGTATGTTTGCTTAGCATGTATTTGCTTTAATTACGCTTCTGGTGATCTCAAATTTTGTTGAACTTTTTTTCTTTTCCTGCAAAGCTATTATTCTGTTTGGAGCCTTTTGATGTTGCAATGCTTTGAGTGAGCTCTTACTTGCCTACTACTAAGGTAAGTAGTGAGGCAGCAGGAACTTAAAATGAATGATTTGTGAAGTTGGATTTTAGATTTACATATTTGATTCTTTAACCGTTAATTCCTGAGATGAAAATACTGAATTTGACTTTGGTTGTGTTGAATTCATCTTTCTGCAACCTTTCTTTTCCTTTCTAAATTTATTCTGTCATAGGCTTTAATATTTGTGTCTAGAAAATGTTTTTGGTTGCTGTGATTATTTACTAGTGTTGCTACTCGAATTTTAATTTTTCATCACAAGTTTTTCGCATTTTTATCGTCAACTTTCAAAAATCATATTTCTGCTTATTTTCGTACATCCGTCCGAACCGCCTCGCGTAAAAATTTCAAAAGGGGGTGCGACAACTAGGGTCAATTAGACTATTCAATACATGGGTAAGCACATGGAAACCAAGCTGCTTGAGGATGTAAAGCAGAAAGTTTGATGCATACTTATTCAAGCTGCAGAGTTCCATAACTTAGCACAGTAGGAGTCAATTGCCAACTAGTTATAATGAATTCTGGTATATGATCTTTTTTTTGTCTTTTCCAGTTGACTATTTTCTTTGTGTTACCTATTAAGTTGATGATTTTTTCTTTCAACAGCCTAGAAGGGGTTGCTTGGAAATACGGGAGAAAGGCGGGGAGACATTCATCAGTCTTCTGGTAAACGTTCGATCCTTAGTGTCTTGTCAAGAAGCTACTATAATTTTCTTCCATATACATTGTCAATGCAATACATTTTGTTTGTTGGTATTTTGTGGTTGTTGCATATCCCAAGCCTTTTGGAGATGCCCCATTATGATTGCTGATACAATGTATTTTGTGAGATGCATTAAACATAGAAATAGATTAAGCTTTACCCCATTTTTACTCTCTTTTTTCTGTCTGAAGATGAACGTTGATCCCAATCTGGGTGTATTTCAATTGGTGGGAGTCCACTCTTAAGAGTGTTCGGATGAGGAATAGAAGTGAATTTGGTTTTGAATTGTCCAGCACACTCATTTTAAAAGGGGGGGTTGAATTAGCCATTCTAGAATAAACATTGCTTACAGCTGCTAGCATGCCTGATTTTTACCCTTGCAGGACATGAAGAGGCCATTTCAACCGATGAAGGCGCTTGACATGGAGAAAGTCATAAAAGAGATAGTTGACAAGATCAAAGGATCATCTGATTAGGTGACACTACGCCACACAAAGCATGTAGTGGTATTTTGGTGGCCATTCTTTTTGTCATGGTATTGCAGGCTAACTTAGTTCATCTGGTTCAATAGCTGAAATCCTTATACTGCGTTTTGTGATTTTGGTAAGTGACCAAGTTTCCATTTTGGATTTCCTTGGCAAGGCTTATACAGTGCATCAATTCTGATGTTATTATCAAAGCCTTGGAACGGTATAACTACCAAAGTAGACGGCAGGCATGTTATGAATTTAATACTTGCATGGATACATTTCTTTTATCTTCCACGCAGTGGTATATTTTGCTTCATGTTACTGTTTTTTTTTTCAAATATCGAATTATTGATGGCAACATTATAACTTGCTACAAGTTAACGTTGAGCTTGTGCTGGGTTTATTTTGTGACTTCAAAAGATTTTTTTATGAGAAACAAGGAATAGAAATGAGAGGCAGAGGGAAACAGAGAAATGGAGGATAGAACGAATTGATGTCATTCAAAATGATAATGAAGGAGAACCTGATAAATGTATATGAATAATAAATGTAAATTTAATCAATGGGCAAAACTAGGAAGAGGATACATAAAATAGGTAATTTTGGTGCAAATATAATACAAGAAAGCAGCACGATCCCGTAAATGTGTAGGGGTTTGGGTTTTCTTCCATCTCTCCAAGTCGTCCCTTCTTTCTTTTTACTCCCATCTTTTTTTTTCTTTTTTTCTTTTCCCTATGAAAGAAGAAATAGAATCAGAGAAATTAGAATAATCCCAGCGCGGCAACAAGTCCCAGGATGAGCGCAGAGGCGCCGCTCACAGGGGAAGAGGCAGCGCTTTTAGCTTTATCGGCAGGGGAGTCATCGGCGGGGGAATCGGCAGGAGAAGCGTCGGCGGTGGGAGTAGGAGCATCGGCGGGAGCAGGAGAATCAGCTGCAGCTGGTTCGGGTGCTTCAGCAGGCTCGGGTGCTTCAGCGGGTTCGGGTGCCTGGGGAGGAGGGGCCTTCTTTGGGGAGGGTGCCTTGGCTGGTGCTAGAGAGTCAATCCCAGGGGCGACAATCACTGCGCTCACTTCAATGACGGACAGGGGCGGAGCCAGGTTTTGATGATTGGGGGGGCGAGATTAGTGATGAATTTAGAATCTGTATTCAGGGATGCGGGGGTTCGGGGGCAGCGCCCCCGAAAATTTTTTTTTTGAAGTATTTTAAAGAGAAGACAAACGAGCTAAATAAAAAATTAAAAAAATGTTTAAAAATATTTGTATCCGTCACTAAATAACAAATATTTAGATAAACTTAACAAAAAGATAAATAAGAAGACAATATAGAACAATATAGAGCTTGGACTACATCATTTTTTGTATGATTTTTTTCTATTAATTTGATGCAATTAGGTTAGGAGCTGCTTGCTTGGCAATCGTGGTTCGCAGAGGAAGGGGGAGTTGCTGGGCTGGGCTATTGATTCCAAGAGCTGGGCTGATTAATTAAAAAATTTGGGTTGCTGTGGTGGGTTAAAACCAAAGGCTGGAAACATTTATTAAAATGTTTGCGGGGGCTGTAAAAAAATTTGGGCTGCTGTGCTGGGTTAAAACAAAGGCTGGGAACATTTATTAAAATGTTTGGGGGGGCTGCAGCCCCCTCAGGCCTAAGCGTGGCTCCGCCCCTGATGACGGAGATGTTGTAAGGTCTGTTCATGACGGATCCGACAAGGCGTGCGTTCAGAGGGGCGCCTTTGGCTGCGGATCCGAACAGAATGCCGCTAGGACCCTAGGTCACGTTCAAGAAACCCTGCTGGTCATCGGCGATCCCGGTTGTCTGGTAGAGAGTGGTGAGGATGGTGCTCTTGCTCTTGAGCTTTCCGAATTTGATATTGTCGTAGTAATCCAGGACA
Source organism: Viola odorata (assembly GCA_963691705.1). Taxonomy (NCBI): domain Eukaryota; kingdom Viridiplantae; phylum Streptophyta; class Magnoliopsida; order Malpighiales; family Violaceae; genus Viola; species Viola odorata. The sequence continues at coordinate 20,577,235 of OY829545.1, read as the reverse complement.
ACGTGGGTGCTGAGGATCCTCTTAGCAATATCGAGGGGCTTGCCGTTGATGGAGCCCATGGCGCCGTCGGCAACGGCAAGGACGGTGATGGTGCTCCTGGCGTTGATGAGCTTGGCGAGGCCGGTCTGGGTGAGGAGTTGATTGAAGTTGTTGAAGTTGGGGTAGCCAGCTAGGATGTTGGTGATGTTGAAGGCGGAGGTGGTAGTTGCGGAGAGGCATAAGGATGCCGCCAGGAAGAAGAGTAAGGAACAGGCCTTGGGATCCATTGTCGGTTGGTCTGGTCGGGTCCAGTCGGGTGTTTGAAATACAGCTGAGACGATTCCGATTCAGGTCCCAATCGCCTGTCCTGCTGCTGTATTATGAATGCAAGATCAATTACTTATCCCTAATTGAATACACAATTAAATGACCCTGTGTTCCAGTGATTCATCAATCGAGAGCAGCTTAAATAGGGAGGATGGATGCTAGAGGAGTCGGAGTTTTGATGGTTGGCCGCGGTTTCCTGTCTCCACCACCCTCAGATCACTCCATTCCATTCCATATGCTTGTAAGTTGTACCGGTTCATTTTCATTCCCCTCTTTTTTCTCTCAGGACAGAATTGTCCACCAATTTCTCCTCTGTGTGACTAAAACCAGTCATAATTAAACACACATACATTCCTAATTTTAGAGGCGTTCTTTAAAACTCACGTGGAGACCAGACCTTGAGCATAGATTACAACTGATTACCACTATCCATCAGCTGCTTCTCCAAGAAAAAGGAATATCAATACAACCGGTAAGTATTGTATTGGAAATTTTAATTCCCATCTTTCGTCCAACCAAGCTTATAGCAAAAGTTAAGTTAAGTTGGGTTAGGTTTATGGGCCACGCTTTTCGAATTTCACTAAGGCCCATGGTTTGATCCAACGCTAAACTTGTATTTAACTTTTTATAGCCAGACATGAGCCCAAAAGCCCTTTAAAGTTTGTTAGGAGTTTGAGATGAGAAGTCCTTCTGAGACTAATTACACATCGTCAAAGATCTAGAAGCGCAACATAATAATTAATTATCATTATAATATTAAGTATCGAACTCATAACCAATATTATAAGTACGATATTAATTAAAACTACAATATAAGTTAGTTACGTCAAGAATAGATCCATTGCACTTATTTAGTTATATTTATATTCTCATGGAGTGGGAATGTGGCACATATATATATATAACAAAGGTAATTAAAGTTTTTATCATCCCATAACATGAGTAATTAAGAAGTCATTTATACCTTATACCGAACCCAGCCTAACACAATTCCATCTTTCCTTTAATTAATTAGTTTTATTTATTCCCTTAATCTCGATTTATGTGGCTGATTTATTTAGTTATATATGTTTGTGTGTCATGACCAACTCAAAACGTCAACGAGTACCATATGCTTTCGGCTTTATATAGTTTTGTGATATACCCTTTCCCTAATATTATTCTGGGTGCATATCTATATTATATGGTATTCTTTTACCTTATTTTACACGTAATTGGGTGCATATATACGTCAGCCATATCATAAAGAATAATGAAAAGGTCACGTGATTAATTACAGGGTGTACATATTAAAATTTCGTATAAAAAATAAGAGAGATAAAATTTAAATATAGGAAAAGTCAATCTCATATTAATCAAATGAGGTCTTTTAAAATAACCGTGAAGGTCCGGTTCAAAGCAGATTCGTGTGCGTCTGTGATTCACTAGAGTTGCAGGTTTTAGAGTGATTACTATTTTGTCTGTTGCATGGTATAACAGCTGGTGCAGCATGGCGGCATGTCGTAGAAAGATGGAGATCGGATCCGGCTCCTCTAATTTTCATCAATCATTACAAATTTAAGTCATTAATGAGTTGACCAGTCAATAAAATTTAATAAGTGGTCAACTCATTAATTATTTGAATTTTTAATCTCATTTGTTCAATTTTATTGAACGGTTCAAATTACTCAAACATAACTAGTCATGTTTAAGAGAAAATTAGAGAAGCTCAATCCATGGAGATCATACGATACAATCGTAATCAATATATATATATATATATATATATATATATATATATATATATATATATATATATATATATATATATATATATATATATATATTATGGTCTCAAAAGATCAATCATAATTAGGATTTAGGATTTTACGTATTGATAATACATAAAATTATCAGAAGGGCATAATGGACTTTGCACCTTCACAAAGTACTGTTGACCAGCCAAAACGGCATCGCGACCGTTTGACCGAGTCAACGGGAACAAGTGACCAAAGGACAAGTCTAGCCCGATTGTCTCAAATCGGGACAAGGCCGATCCATCCGCCCAAGCAGGAGGAAACGGGTCGGCGCCGTTATATACCCTGGCCTGGTCAATGTGATCCAAAACGGCACCTAGCCGATTCTACACAACGGCAGCCTGCCGATTCCGCCCCAACGACATCGTACCGATTGGGCACAGAAATTAAGCTCCCCTCACAGATATTATTTATATAATACCCCATAGTCAGTGTACATTTAGTCAAGGTTGGCAGGGAGGATAACCTGCTCCCATCAATTCATCATCTGACAACTGGACAAGGGGACGACTCTATTCCCCTAAAGTGAGGTCTCCACCCCACGTTATAATGATGAGCCCCTACTCCTAGACCACCTGCTACGGGAAAAAGGGAAGGGATGTCAGAGGATCTAACAACTCTAGCCCAACCTAAGGGCTAGGGGGAGGTATATAAAGGAAGTTCCTTCTCTTACTGAGGGACAGAGAAAAACAGATACACATTTTTTCCTACACTTAACCTGATATACTGACTTTGGCATTGGAGTTTTTAGGCCGGAAAACACTTCCGGCACTGTGCAGGTCCCTCACGGAGCTCAAGCTACCACCCTCCAGCGTGCCACTTTACCAAAAACCCCTCATCCCGTTCAACGGATTATCATTTGGTGCTTTCATTGAGAGATTTTGAGTTTTTGAGTGAGCAGCCTTGGAACTCAAAGCTCTTCCTTTTTCAATCTTATTGGGGTTTTATCATTTCCGAAATGGCATCCGATCTAAACTTTCAATCAAATCAACCCGCCAGTGGTGCTGCTGGTCAGTATTCAACCCCACCTCCTCATGTCTCATCTTCCCGTGTGGAAATGAACGCCGCAGCCCGCCGGCTTAATTTCCCAGAAATTCCAGAAGCTTTACTTCCCAGCACTCCACAACCTGCACCGTCTACAGCAGCAGTCATCCCACCAGAAGTCATGCATGAGTTCGCTGCCTTGCATCGACGGATGGATATGATGATGCAAACGTTTATGGGAAGAATCCCTCCGCCCGTTCAACAACAAATCCTCCCCCAGCAGATCTTTTCCCAACAGATCATTCCCCGGCATGTCCATGATCAACCCTCGGTGACTCCGCCTTTAGTGCCTCCGCCCATGGCACCCCAGCCAGTCAGATCTATCCTCCAGCACGTCAGTCAGCCAGCTCAACGGGAAAATCCCTCGAATGAACTCCGGCTACCCCGTCAGAGTGAAAATTCGATCAGAGGGGAAGGATACCTGGACAACATGGGAGAGGCTAATAGCCGGGCAGTCCAGCGTAGCCCAAGAAGGAGCCAGAGGCAGTCAGTAGAAGGAAGGTCCGAGAGAGGAAGAGGTCGAGAGAGGTCAATGGATCGGCCTCAGTCGGGAAGGGATCGCGAGAGGGCTGATCGGGACGCTCCCAGAGGCTCTGCCTCCCTACGAGCTCGTGAAGAGCAAGATGATGATCCAAAGAATCCTTTAACCTTTCGGGTTAGGAAGCATCGGGTGAGCAGACACGTCAAATTGCCAACCGATTCTTACATGGGGACGACAGATCCGACAGTTCATGTGAGTTTGGTAAAAAAGCATGTTAAGTTTTTCACTAGAAAGGATGAGGCGCTATGCCAAATATTCGTGATGACTCTGAAGGGAATCGCCAACACCTGGTTTGAGAAATTGCCCGCCGGATCTGTCGACAGTTTTGAGCAGTTGGCGAAAGTTTTTACAAGCCGATTTAGCTCTTGTATTCCTGTGGAAAAGTCTCCAACGATTCTGTTTGATATGGTGCGAAAGTCGGGGGAATCCTTAACGGTGTATGTTGCCAGATTCAATGCCGAGTTGGCGACTCTGCCCGACGTCGCGCCAAACTTTGCAGCTGAGGCTTTGAGGAGGAACTGCAGGTATCGGGAGTTGGAGAATGCCCTAATTGCGAGCACACCAAAGACCTTGGACCTCTTGCGGATCGAGGTGGACAAATATGCGAGGATGGAAGAAGCAGACTTCCAGCGGAAGAAACGGGAGGAGTCCGATCCCCCAAAGAAAGGAACGGCTGTCCGCAAACAGGGAGAAAAGAAGCAAACGGCTGGAGCCCGACAGATGGATCGCCTCGCGGACTCCTCCGCTTTGCTGCTAACCAAGCCGGTGGCGGAGATCTTCGCCATCATAGAAGAACGGAGATTGCCGATTCAGTATCCCAAGCCCAAGCCCGGCGTCGTTATGGGACCGCATAAGGATTCCTATTGCCGTTTCCATAAGGCAAAAGGGCATGACACGGAGGATTGTTTCTCCTTGAAAAAGGCTATTGAAAAGTTAATTGAAGAGGGCTATTTGGGCGAATTTGCGGCCAAGGCTCGAAATAGGGCCAGGGAGGATCGAACTGACGGCAACAGGAGAGAAGCGGAGGCCGATCCCAATGCAGCCGGAACCAGTGTCCAGAGAGACAGAGGAAAGCAGCAGGTGTTGACAACCTCTCTCGATGAGTTCCCCATGATCAATTTGATAGCGGGAGGAACCCAGCAGGAGGAATCGGAGGATGTACCGATTAGGGAAAAGAGAAAGCGGAATGATCCCGTTGGGGAGAAAACAGGCCTATCGGAGCTGGACCGAATGGCCATAACATTTTCAGAGGGGGATGAGATCGGAGTGACATATCCTCAGAATGAAGCATTAGTGGTAACAACCATCATTGCCGATTGCGGAGTCAGGCGGACACTGGTGGACAACGGAAGTGCTGTGAACCTCATTTCTGCCAACGCCTTTAACCGTTTGCAAGGACCTAAGCCAGACTTGAAGCCTTGCCGACGGCCGATCATCGGGGTAAACGGCGTTCCCATTCCTGTGGTAGGCTTAACTTTTCTGTCAATCTTTTTTGTGGAAGACAGCTCCCGCAGAAAGGAGCAGCAGCTATTTCTGGTGGTGGACTTAAACCTGCCATACAATGTGATCTTGGGGCGTCCGTTTTTAAATGCTCTCGGTGTCGTAATATCGCAAAGGCATTTGAAGATGAAATACCCTTCCTGGGATGGCGTGGTTACGATCCGAGGAGATCAGAAGGTAGCTGCTGAATGCTACATCACAATGATTGATGGTTGCTGTGATCGCTATGTTTGCATAGCGGACGATTCATTAGAAGATGATGAGGAGCAGCGTACGCAGCCATTGGAGAGAATGGCCCAAGTGTCGGTGGCTGATCTGCCCACTGAGCATTTTTTAATAAGCGAGAAGCTGAGCAAGGGAGAGTGTGACCAACTTGCGTTTCTGTTAAACAAGTGCAGAGGAGAATTCGCCTGGGTCCCGACGGACATACCGGGCCTTTCGAGGGAAACGGCAGAGCACCGATTGAACGTGTACCCGAATGCCAGGCCAGTGCAACAGAAACGGCGAGCCTTCTCCAAAGAAAAAGCAGATGCAATTGAGAAAGAAGTGGACAAGCTCTTAAAGGCTAACTTCATCCGAGAGGTTCAGTATCCACCATGGTTAGCTAATCCAGTGGTAGTGAGAAAGCCAAACGGGGAGTGGAGGATGTGTATTGATTTCACCGACCTAAACGAGGCATGCCCCAAGGACTGTTATCCGCTGCCACGGATAGAGCAATTGGTGGATCAAACGGCTGGGTATGAGTATCTAAGTTCGCTTGATGCCAATTCTGGATATCATCAGATACCGATGGCGATCGAAGACGAGGAGAAAACGGCTTTCATCACGCCGAAGGCCACCTACTGCTATCGGGCTATGCCGTTTGGTCTGAAGAATGCTGGAGCAACATTTCAAAGAACGGCCAATAAGATTTTCGAGCCGTTAATCGGGAAAAATTTGGAGGTTTACGTTGACGATATGCTGGTGAAAAGCAGAAATTTTGGGGCGCATCTGCGAGACCTTGAGGAAGTATTTGGGATAATGCGAAAATTCGGAATGAAGTTAAATCCCAAAAAATGCATGTTCGCTTTCCAAACTGGGAAATTCCTTAGTTATGTTGTCAGCAGAAAAGGAATTCAGCCCAATCCCGCCAAGCTGAAGGCAATCAAGGACATGGTTTCGCCAAAGAGCGTGAAGGAGGTTCAGCGACTCACAGGAAGAATAATTGCTTTGAGCCGATTCATCTCCAAGCAGGGCGAGAAATGCCTCCCGTTTTTCAAAGTCATTCGGAAGAAGGCACAATTCGGATGGGATGACGATTGTGAAAAGGCTTTTCGAGACTTGAAGAAGTATCTGTCATCTGAATTGTTGCTAACTCGACCCGAAGAGGGGGACACCCTTTTTCTTTATTTGGGGGCGGCCGATGAGGTGGTTAGTGCCGTCTTGGTTCGGGAGGAAAACGGCATACATCGGCCGATTCACTTTATCAGCCGGATCTTGAAGGATGCTGAGCTGAGGTACTCTCAAATTGAAAAAATTGCTTTCGCTCTGTTGCAAGCTGCTAGAAAGATGGCCCGGTATTTCCAAGCTCATCCGGTGGTCGTGCTGACAGACCAGCCTCTAAGAAGGATTTTCAGAAGACCCGAGTCGTCTGGCCGAATGGTCATTTGGGCCATCGAATTGGAGCAATATGGATTGCAATATCAGTCCAGACCCGTCATCAAAGGCCAGGCGCTGGCCGATTTTATTGTCGAATGCACGTTTGTCCAGAAACGGATTCCTTCGCCAGAAAGCAAAGAAGAAGCCTGCTTACCGCTTCCCGATATGAACGGAGATCGGTGGACAATCTTTGTGGATGGCGCCAAGAATCAAACCGAAGCGGGAGCCGGCGTTATCATTTTAGGTCCAGAAGGGATTAAAATGAGGTACGCCTTAAAAATCTCAAGGCCGTTATCAAATAATGCGGCCGAATATGAAGCTCTATTGGCAGGATTGCGCATCGGAGGGAATCTGATCGGTAATGCACAATCGGCCAGCGTCCGTTTGGTCATCTACGGAGACTCAAAATTGATTATTGATCAAGCCAACGGCGATTCTCAGGCTAGAGAGCCGATTATGATTCAGTACTTGAAGAAAGTACAGAAGGAGCTAGCCGAAATTAAAAATATGGGAATTCATGCTGAAATCAACCACATCCCAAGAGAGAAATATGCAGAGGCTGATGAGATTGCCAAGCTGGCAGCAAACTCTGAGGCAATGATGCCACCCGATGTGACGGTAGAGGAAATCACCATTCCTTCTTTTATGGAAGAGCAGCAAGTGCTATGCGTATTAGAGGCAGCCGATGACTGGCGCATTCCGGTGATTAATTATCTCAAGCATGGCAAGCTGCCAGAAAACGCGAGTGAGAAGTTGAAGATCCTCAAAAGAGCGGCTAGATGCACTTACCACGACGGGGTGCTTCTTCGCCGTTGTCTCACTTACCCGGCGGCAAAATGTATAACGGAAGAAGAAGGCTTGTATACGCTCAGGGAGATCCACGAGGGAATATGCGGAATGCATGCCTCAGGAAACACCATGGCTGCTCAAGTCCTCCGAACATGGTTTTATTGGCCAACAATTAGAAGAGATTCGGATAACTTTGTAAAATCTTGTCATAAATGCCAGGAATTTGCAAAGGAACCACAACGGCCAGCAGCTGAATTGTCAAGTATGGTGAGTCCATGCCCATTTGCAAAATGGGGAATTGATATCTTGGGACCTTTCCCAATCGCTAAAAGTCAGCTCCAATATGTTATTGTTGCTGTCGATTATTTCACAAAATGGGCTGAGGCAGAAGCTGTGGCAAAGATAACGGCAGACAACACTTGGAGGTTTTTTATGAACAGCGTTATCATGAGGTTCGGGTTCCCAAGAATTCTCGTGAGCGATAACGACACCCAATTCACCAGCGCTTACTTTAAAAAGAAATGCTCAAAATACTCATTTGAACAGCGGTTCTCCTCCGTTGCGCATCCACAAACAAACGGGCAAACGGAAGTCACCAACAGAGCAATCCTTAACGGGATTAAGAAAAATCTTGAGGGCAAGCCCACAAAGTGGCCAGAGGAGTTGCCGTTTGTTATGTGGGCCTATCGGATGACCACTAAAACCAGCACTGGCATGACACCGTTTGCCATAGCGTATGGGGTCGAAGCTGTTTCTCCAGTAGAGATCGGCGCAATTAGCCTTCGGGTTAAGTACTTCAACGAAGAGCAAAATGAAGAAAGATTAAGGGAGCAGCTGGATCTTTTGCCAGAGATGAGAGAAGAAGTCATTCTCAAAACATTGCACTACAAGCGCAAAATGGCGAAATACCATAATCGGCGCGTCAAAGAACGGCTACTCAAAGCAGGAGATTTAGTCCTGCGCAAGATAACAGCAACGGGCAGAGAGAAGAAAAAGCTCACGCCGAATTGGGAAGGACCATATCGCGTTACCAGAGTCATCGGCAAAGGTGCGTATCACCTGGAAACAATGAACGGTACTCCGATACCCAACTCTTGGAATATTTGCAATTTAAAGCTATATCACTCCAGAGTGAATATGTTGTTTTCACTTGCCGAATAAATGATAAAAATATTGAGGGGACAGATCATTTGCAACTAATAATGTTTAAAGTATATATGTGCCCGTATTGTGCTTATCATATGGTTGCAGATTTAAAAAGAACCGTGGATGTAGGTTACTTTAAATCGAACCACATTACCAAAACCCAAGAAACGGCGACATTATCTCTACCAAGGCTACCTAAGGCTCTGCCTGGGGATGCCGACAACCAAATCGGCAGCAGCCCGACTAATTCAAAACACGACCAGGGCATATATTGCCAACGATACATATATCGCCAACGATACATATATCGCCAACGATACATATATTGTCGCCAAGACATATATCGCTATTGAGGCGTATATCGTTATTGAGGCGTATATCGTTATTGAGGCATATATCGCTATTGAGACACATATTGTCATCACATCGTCATAAGACCATTTCTGTCCTGCTGATCAGACGGTGACCAAATAAAGAAAAACTCAAACCTATCTGTGTCTTAGTAAACCAGATAGAAGTACCTGTGTCTTCGTAAACCAGGTAATAAAGGCTCAAACCTATCTGTGTCTTAGTAAACCAGATAGAGAAACAACAACGCAAAAACAATATCTCCAAAACATCCCAGTGCCGAAAGGTTGAAACGGCCACCTCAAGCGAATGGAAACAGATTCCTCAAAACGGCAACTTGCCGATTTGCCAAAATAAAGATAAGTTCAAATTACAATTGTTTTATCTTTTTTCTTTTCCTTTTTATTTTTTATTTTATTTTTATTTTTCTGGAGTAATATATATATAACAGAAGTGGTTAAGCATTTGCAATAACTTAAAATTGCAAAATTGCAAAATTATATATATTCCGAATAAAAAATATTGTTCTTTACAAAATATCGGCAATAGTCAAAAAACAGAAAAGACAAGTCTAAACAAAAGACAGCTCTATGGTTCATCTTCTGAAGAGGATTGATACTCCTTTGCCTCAGCCTCTCTTTCCAAGGAGTCAACATATACGCCAATCTTTGTGGCATCAAAGTTAATCTCCTCATAGAACTCCATATAGCTGTCGATCATGATATCCTTTGTCTTCTGTCGCCACCAGCCGATCTTACCCGGAACCTTCTCCAACTCAGCGTCCTTCTCTGCGATGCTGCTCCGAGCCGTCTCTAACTCTGCCGTTTTGGTCTCCAAATCGGCACGGACCGCTTCCAACTCGGCAGTAAGCTTGGCCACGTTATTAATCAGGGCGGCCTTATCTTCGCAAAGCTTGTTAACGGAATCGCACAAGGCAGATTTATCCGATAACAGCTCCCCGATCCGACCCTGCTCTTCCCTAATCTTCGCGGAAAGGCCATCTCTTTCATTAAGACTATCAGTCATCTTGCGCGCCTCAATAACGACCTTTTTGTCCGATTCCCGAGAAGCCACTAGAGTCTCCTTCTCTTTCTTAAGGGAAGCATTTTCAGCAGTGGATCGCCGAAGGGCCTCCCTAGACTCCTCAAGCTTCGCATCGACGACTTCTGCAGCATATCGGGAAGCGCATAGACCGCTGTACATAATGCTTTGCAGGTTGGCGAAGTGAGAGCTAAGCTCCAAACGGCGGTAGTTTTCTCTGTCGGCTTGATTGGCAAAAATTTCGCCCATCAGGTGACCGGTCCTATAGTCATTGCAAGCCGGCATTTTCAAGCCAAGGGAACGGCCGCAGCTCTCTCCAAGATTATTCAAACTGGTAACGTGAGTAACCTCCCCGTCAGGGCCTTTGCTGGAAAGATAGCCATTGAAGTCAGAAGGGGGAGGAACTGCATGATCATCCAAAATAAACGGATCATTGGGCACACGAGGACCGACAACCCAGTAGAGCACGGTGGGATCAGAACTGGAAGAATCGGCAAAAGGAGCATCCGCTGAAGTGGTTGCTTGCCCTTCCGGATGAGGAACAGACGGGCCCTCACCAACAAACGGTTCAGCAGCTGCATTTGGCAGATCGGCGTCAGGACTATCTAAGTCGGCATCAGCCCGATTGGTGTCAATCGGCTCAGAAGTGGTGTCAGGCCGATTAATCTGATCGGGCTGAGGAGGAACGGCAGCAGATGGACCAGCTTCCTCTGAAACGGCTCCAGGCCGATTTTCCACATTTTCGGCCAAAACGGCGGCAACCCGTTTTGCCGCAGCAGCTTTCTCCCTTTTCTCCGCAGCTCTCTTCCTCTTCAAAAGAACCCGTTTCGCCGCCTCAATAATCTGCGGATCAGGATTTTTCAAGGGGAAAGATTCAAATGTATCTCGGCCGACCTTTTTTCGTCTAAAGACTGACGGGGCCGAGAATTCCTCATCGTCAGCAGACTGATCAACCTCTGGGTCCTCAGAGCGATTCGCATTATCGGCTACTTCTTCCTCATCGGAATCGACGAGACGAGAACGGACCAAGGACGGTCCTGCAGCAACGGCCGCTCTAATTGGTCGTCCTTCTCCTGCACAAAAGTCAAGTCAGAATTGTACGAAAAAGATTCGGGCAACATTCACAAAATCTGGTAAATTACCATCAAGGGCGCACTCCTCTAATGGCAGCCCCATCGCCATCTTCTGCACATGAAATCTTGTGTCGAAGGCAAGCAGGATATCGATCTGGGCTTGCAACGGACCAGAAGGTTCCTCCGGTCTTACCCACTGAAGCTCGTTTATCGCTGGATTAAACCCAGAAATCCAGAGGGGCTTGGTGGTGGAAAACAATAGGAAGAAATGGTCTTTCCATCCCTTGATGGAAGATTCATACTTGTCAAAATTCTTCAAAAAAGGTTGAAGCTCTTCATCCTTACGAGGACAGAGAGTAGGGGTGTCAATATGGGACCAGTCCCGCAGACCCGTCCCGGACCCGGGGTCTCGGGTCGGGTCTGGGACCAATTTTGAGTCCCGTATAATTTCGGGACCGGGACTGGTCCCGACCCGAAACAGTTCGGGTCTGCCGGGTCTGGACCCGTCGGGTCTCGGGTCTGGACCCGGCTAAATTTTAAAAAAAAACCCTTTTCCTTCCCTATTCTCAATCCGTCAATCGCATCACTTTCTTTCTCATCTCATCTTTCTCACAAGCCGCCGCACACACCCTCACTCAGCCTCTCATCTCATCGTTCTCACTTCTCAGCCTCCCACCACGCCGTCGCATGCAACCTTCCACCCACGCCGTGACGCACGCAGCCTCCCACCACGCCGTCGCAGCCTTCTACCCACGCTGTGACGCACACAACCTTCCACCCACGTCGTGACGCACGCAGCCTCCCACCACGCCGTCGCCGGCAACGCAGCCTTCCACCCACGCCGTGACGCACGCATCCTTCCACCCACGCCGTGACCCGTAATCCCCGAGGTCTGCTTCTCTTTCCAACCCGATTTCATTCTTTTTCACATATCAGTCTACTCCATTTCACTCCACCCCACTTATAATGGTTTAGAAGACTTGAATTTATATTAGATAATAGTTTATGTATGAATACTTCTAATGGAATTGCATTGCATTGACCACGGACAACCTTGATTGATTTATTTTTAATTATTATAACTAGAAATCATGGATGATATTTGATAATGGTATGATGTGAAAGACTTGAGATGAGAGTAAATATGTCTAGTTCATGATACAAACTGAAACTACTTACCTATATATTTAAACGCATATTTGATATGTCTATGTTTTAGAAAGGAAGGGATTTTCAGTTTGAATATAGAGAACGTATGATGGTTATGGTGGTGCTGCACTTATTTGTTGTTGAGGGAATATATGTTATCGTAAGAAGGAGCACTGAATGGGCAGATTAGGAGATTAGGGCTCAGTTCCATGATTGTTTTTTGTTTCCTGGTTGAGCTATTTTCTTAGTGTTGTTGCTTGTTGCCGGTATTGCTGGGAAATTTGTACATGCTTCACTTTTCTGCCTGTTTGAGTACGTTCTCATTATTATTATTATATATATTTATGAAAGATCAATTATAAACATAATAATAAACATAGGTGCAACTGCTTCTGTTTTTGGTGCAACTGCTTCTGTTTTTGGGTGCAAGAAAGTGCCTATTATCAAGCATTTATATGAAAAGGATTATCCTTAATATTTGGGTGCAACTGCTTCTGTTTTTGGTGCTTTGAATATGCTTTTGCTTCTGTTTTTAGTAGGGGTGGGAAACCAAAGTGTAGAATATATAATTATTGTATGTAAAATTTTAATTTTTTTTTTTTTAAAAAAAAAAGATTTTTTTTCCCGGGTCCAGTTTTCCCGGGTCTGGACCCGAGACCCGGGTTCTTACACGGGTCGGGACCGGGACCGATTTCTGGTCCCGTTTTTTTCCGGGACCGGGTCTGGTCCCGACCCGAAAATCTCGGGACTGGCCGGGTCCGGGACCGGGTCCGGCCCGCAGTCCCGTTTTGACACCCCTAACAGAGAGTAACCAGACTGCTTCGGGTACTCAAATGAAAGAAATGTTTAAAGAGCGGGAGTGGAGGCTCTTGGATTTGTAAAAGGGAGCAAACATTAATAAAAGCATAAATTGAAGCCCAGGAATTGGGAGTAATCTGGGCTGGGTTCAAGACATGCTGCACTAACAGATTTTTCACCATGGTTTTCAGAGGAAAGTGAAAACCGTAGGCAAACATCTTGGAGTATAAAACTCTATGGTTATCAGCCAAAGAACTATTCAACCTAACGTTTGGGGGAGCTATAATGGCCTTATGTTTTATCGGCAACTCAATCCCATATTTCTGCAACTCTAGATCTAATTCTTCTGCAGTCCTAAGTTTGGTAGCAGTTCTCTCAAGTTGTTCGTCAGTGGTAACAACAGAACGTTTAGGAGCCATTTTTTCAACCACAAACAACACAAAGATAAAAGAAGGTTAAGAAATACCCGGTGGTTGCGGAAATCCTTGAAGAACAGAGCTTGAAATCAAAAATGGCAGAAAGAGTTTTTTGCTTGAACAGAGAGAGAGAGAGTTTTTGAGGAAGAAGATGGAAGCGGCGTTTGAGAAATGAGGAGTGATTTAGGTTTTCCAAGGGAAACTGCTTTTAAAAGAAACATCTCTCTAACCGTCAGCGTGCCCAATCGGTCGCTGACACGTGGCTCATCTGTTCTGAAAAGCAGCAAGCTGTCAATAAAGCTGAGCGGCGCATTTAAGGAGGAACAGCCCACACGCTTCCTAAAGGATTTTTGAATTTCAAAATTCAAAAAACCTTACTAGTGAAGAGACGTTCCTCCTCAAAAGTAACACACAGTTATAAACGCTTGGCCATTACGGCGCCACGTCACAGGTATACTTTAAATTAAATTTGACTTTATTGCAAGCTAAGTTTTATTTGCAGGAATGAAGAAAAACTTTTCAAATACTTGGAAGTAAATCAAAACGGCAACATACCGATTGTCAGACATCAAGAGGGAAACGGCAAGCCCTTGGTAAACACTCGGGCTCGTTTGTTGTGGGGCCTCTGATAATACATAAAATTATCAGAAGGGCATAATGGACTTTGCACCTTCACAAAGTACTGTTGACCAGCCAAAACGGCATCGCGACCGTTTGACCGAGTCAACGGGAACAAGTGACCAAAGGACAAGTCTAGCCCGATTGTCTCAAATCGGGACAAGGCCGATCCATCCGCCCAAGCAGGAGGAAACGGGTCGGCGCCGTTATATACCCTGGCCTGGTCAATGTGATCCAAAACGGCACCCAGCCGATTCTACACAACGGCAGCCTGCCGATTCCGCCCCAACGGCATCGTACCGATTGGGCACAGAAATTAAGCTCCCCTCACAGATATTATTTATATAATACCCCATAGTCAGTGTACATTTAGTCAAGGTTGGCAGGGAGGATAACCTGCTCCCATCAATTCATCATCTGACAACTGGACAAGGGGACGACTCTATTCCCCTAAAGTGAGGTCTCCACCCCACGTTATAATGATGAGCCCCTACTCCTAGACCACCTGCTACGAGAAAAAGGGAAGGGATGTCAGAGGATCTAACAATTCTAGCCCAACCTAAGGGCTAGGGGGAGGTATATAAAGGAAGTTCCTTCTCTTACTGAGGGACAGAGAAAAACAGATACACATTTTTTCCTACACTTAACCTGATATACTGACTTTGGCATTGGAGTTTTTAGGCCGGAAAACACTTCCGGCACTGTGCAGGTCCCTCACGGAGCTCAAGCTACCACCCTCCAGCGTGCCACTTTACCAAAAACCCCTCATCCCGTTCAACGGATTATCACGTATATAAATATGGTGGTCTCACCACCTCACGGATCAAAAACTACAAAGGGGAAGTCCTGATTGGTAGAAGAAGATATATTGGCACCACTTTGGAACAAAAAAGAGAAAAGAAGAAATAGGATTGATGGGCCGGATCATCTCGACCGAATTCGAATAGATCACTTAAAAATATGCTTTATGTGCATGAAGGGATGAAGGGTCTGTGTCTTTGCAAACTTTATGTGTGTCTAAAGAGGAACAAGAGGATAGCGAAGGTCAAAGGTGTAATTAGCAAAGTGGTAAACCCTCTTCCTCCGGAATTGCATATTGAAAAAAAATATTAAAATCTAATTCCTATATACCCTTTTTTATAGTATATTCTAGACTTAATTTTAAATTTAGAAAAATTAAAGTCAATGGGTATGCGACTCGGTCATTTAGTGGTTGTCACCTCTATCTATAAAAAAACATAAAAATTAAACAAGAGTGATGAAATTGAAAGCCAACAGGGATTGACCATAAACAAATTACTCTTAACTGGCCGGAATATATATGATGAAACTGAAAGCCGCCAGGGGAGGAGAATATAGGTGGTGGTGGTGGTGAGTATGAACAGTCGTATTCTATGGACCATCTGAGCATGTGATCTCATGTGAAGTACAGGCAACAACACACACCTTTGCTCCCCCCGCCTCTAAATCTTTCACTATTGCAATGTGCAACACCCATGCATTTATGGTTTCGTGGTCCATTTCATGTTCTTCCCCACTACTCTTCTTCACACCTACTTCTACTGTTAATAATATTCTTATGTACTCTCGAAATGTCATCTCATATATTAAAACTCATATAAATAATAAAATTTATCGCAAATAATTTATGAAATCCAAGAGCATAACTAAATTAATGGTATGATGTTAGTGGATCTTATGACTTAATTTTACATGTGAGTAAAAGTTATAACTATATAGTTTTAATTTTTAGTTGAAATTTCTTGTGTATATTTTGTAATTTATTGAAAAGTTAAAGAATTTATATTTTTGTTTGATGAAAATATTAATTAATAATTCACAAACCAAAGAGAAATATTTAGCATTTATGAATTAAGTATAAATGCCTTTAATTGATATTTATGATTAATTGTCGCGATGGTTACGTATACATTATACTACTATAATTAAAACTTTTGGTGCAGAGACAAAAACAAGCTAGGTGTAGGAAATTGAGAAGGAAAGGACTAAAAAACATTATCTTTAAGGTTTTCTTGCATGCTCAGCTTCCAACCATGCCGATGATCCAAATGATGAGTCGCCAACAAAAGAAGTCCCGGCGAAAAGGCAACTTTCGTTGAGTTCACTGAAATAACATTAAAAATAAACAATAAGAATTGTAGTATTGTATTTGTACCCGCCCCTCAAGGTTATACATAACTCTTAATTTACTATATTAGAATGCGTGTTTGCAAAAATTATTCCCGACTAATAAAGTGATCATATGTAGTAAATTTTGAAAATATATAATAGTAGATCAATTTATAGAAAATTAGTTCATATGTAATCATCTATTAATAATATGATCTTATATAATTTTATTGATTTTATTGATCTGATGATTCTTTATGAACAAACATATGGAACAATGTCCCAACAAAAATTTGCATCTCCACACTTCACGTGGACGTCTCGTGATACAGGTGATGTGGTGTGGCACCGCACACCTTTCATCTTTCATCTTTCATCTTTCATCTTTCATTTTGTTTTGTTCATGGATTGAAATTGACTTTGGAAAATTCTAAATAAGAAATTGGAAAATGAAATGTCCATACCATAAATAAAAAATCTTTATAAAATGTGGGTGTCCAATCAAAATCAGAAAACCTAAACCCTAAAAAAAGAAGATACCCTTCCGCTTTAGAGCAATTAAAGGAGTGCAAAAGCGCACACAAACACATACACAGATTCCTACCCCACCAATACGGTACAAATGTGCCCTAAAAAACACCCTACGGGCATCCATGTGCCCTTATACTTAATACCAATGGGACCCCCCACCCCCACACATCCAAGATTCTATGCCATCCTCTCCAATTCCCTTTAAAAGTTCAAACCCGGCCCGCACTTATAATTCCCTCAAAGAGAGCATTTTCCTCTCGTCTTTTTATGCCCTCACTCCAATATATATATACCCCTCCCCTACCCCCTCCTTCCCTCACCATTAACACACCTATCCACCTCTTCACTCTTCTCTTCTATTCAACAACAAAACCCAAACCCTAGCCAGCTATTCACGTGCTCGTACCCAATTCAAAGATCAGCTAATTAATAAATAAGAAATCAATAAGAGCAAAAAAAAGAAAAAAAAAGAAACAAGTACTACTAGTTATAATTTTAAGAAATCATGTCAGGAGTATGGGTATTCGAAGACACTGGCGTAATTCGTCTAGTGGAGAACCCAAATGGCGGGCAGCAGGGGATACGGAGGAAGGTGCTGGTGCACTTGCCGACGGGGCAAGCAGTAACTTCATACTCAACTCTGACCCAAATACTGACAGGGTTGGGCTGGGAGAGGTACTACCGTGGTGACCCTGAGTTCTTGCAATTCCACAAGCATTCCTCCATCGACCTCATCTCACTCCCTAAAGACTTTAACAAGTTCACCTCCGTTTACATGTACGACATTGTCATCAAGAACCCCAACATGTTCCATGTCCGTGACATGTAGTAGTCATTCATGCATGGTGTCCCGTTCCTGTCCCCCGTCCCCCGTCCCATCCACTCCCGTTCCATCCCTCCAATATACACATCTATACATCTCTGCTGAATGAATTCCTTCCTCCCATCCGTCTCATCCTGTCTTAATTGGTGTGTTTTAATTTGTTTTCCCTGTAATATATATACCTATAGTGTTTTCCAAATGCCCGCATGCAATGAGCTAGCTAGCTAGGTTGTCTGTATTTTAATTAATTGTCAGTGAATTATAATGTACCTATAGCTAGCTGGCTGGCCAGTTTGATTGTTCAATTTGTAATATCGATTGTTGTGCTTCTCTTGTGTATGTGTTTAAGATCTCAGCTGGTTGATTCCCTTGATTGTTATAATTGGCTACGTATGGAACATGAGAAACAGCAGAGTTTCTTCTCAAAAAACTAAGAACAAGAATATCGATACTCTCCTAGTAGAATCAATTGTGGACTTACTGGGACGCCAAGAAGAAGGAGATCAGATTTTACACTTCCGTAGTATTTCCTGGTAATCAATTCAATTCAATTTCTTCTCTTGCAGGTACTGGTGGGGTGAGTGATAAAAACCTGCACGTATCATTTTATATTTTTATTATTTAATTCCACTGATTTTGCTTTTAATTTTGTTTCACAAGGATTTGATATGGGTGACTGGGGCTATCTAATTTAGAGACAACTTATTGGTAATTAACATAACTATATAATTATCAAGTATATATTGGCTTTGTAGAAATTATTTGGCATGAGTACACTTTTTGTTGTGTGAATATGATTATAAGCCATAACAGGGTAAATTTAGGAATATATATATAGAGGGTTGTCACATTTGTTTGGTGACAGAGAGAGATTCTGACATGTCATATACTCCCTTCGTCAAATTTTAATTGACGCGAGAAGAGAAAATACAAATTTTAAAGAAAAATGGGATCTCGTTTGAAAATAAATATTAAAAAATTAAAAAGTGACTTATTAGTGGGTTCACGTCAAAAAATAATATTACAAAAATTAAAATGGCACGACGTACGAAGACGTCAATTAAAAGTCAACTTTAAAATTTACTCTCCTCGCGTCAATTAATTAATAATTGAGAGAGGGAGTACCTTTTTAGCAATTTGTGGCCAATTTAACATCAATAATTGTATGGCATCTCTATAAAGTTTGGAATAATTAGCTAGGTGTAGAGCAAAGTGTTTGAGTACGAATTAAGCAAATGCTTTCAAGTCCTAACCTTATATTAATGAGCATATACTAATTAGATATATATAGAGTTGGGAATAATAATAAAAAACAAAGAAAATTAAAAGAGATTAATCGATGTAATCATTGTTAATGGAGGTCAATGATTAGCTAAAATTGATATTTTTTCCCGATAAGTTGAAAATAGTATTAAAAAAAGTTAGAACTAATATATTGCCCGATAACATTGTGGAATGCAAATGTATATAGATCCAATGAATTATGTAATTTATCGGTGTATATATTAATTAATTATTATTTTCGGTGTGGGATTGTTAGTACTAGTTACTCATTGACATTATGATTTCTGGGTAGAATAAAGAATGGAATTGGAATCGAGAGGGAGGGAGGGGGACATTTGATGAGTCCCTTTGGCAGGTACAGGTAGTTTCATTCCTTCACAATCTGTTCTGTTCTGTACTTTTTAGTCAGACTGACAATGCATTTTGCTATATTTAGTACACTTCACATTTACATTATTGGATGGGATAGCTCAACTGAATTTCTCACTCCCAGTCTTCTCCTCTATTCTAAAGTAAGAATTGATACTTGACTTGAAGAGGAGGTCCCCAGCCCAGGCCCAATAAGGGGGAAAAAGACGGGTGGGGTTTCACGCGAATGTGTCTTGCCAGGTGTCCAGTTCGTATACGCAGAGAATCTGGTCTGACACGTTGTATTCACATCATCTAAACAACAATGTTTTTCTAGAATAATCTGAATAACCATTTAAACTTTAAAGAGGTAGTGTTTTCATGTTGTTTTCCCAAGACATTTTTGCCCACGCAAATGAACGCCATGTCTTATCAATGTCATGTAACAACTCTTAAATTTTCGTTCTCTTTGCTACCTCTACTAAAAAAACCGACCTTTCAGTTCTGGGTTTATACGTATCAGACACTGATAGACTTGATGCCACTGCCTGGACACTCAATTTTACCTACTATAATACAATTTAAGAAGGTAACAGGAGCTCAAATCCACCAAAGTGGTACCCTCTGCAATTGAAATACAGAACATCTACATACAAATATAGCGGACTCCGATGAAACAAAGTTAAACCAAACACCATTGGCAAAAGTCATCTCCAGTAAACCTATAGCCCCAGGTAGTAGTATCCAGAAGAACAGACTAAAGTTTATTACGCAGCTTTGTAGTGAAATTCATCAATTGTAGAATAAACGAGGCCTTCATCTTCTAGAGATGTAATCGCTTCCCTGCCAAATACAACAGAACAGATTAATAAACAGAATCATCTGATTTGATCGAGGGAATCATTTGATTTGCACGAGACATAAAAGGGAGCTAGGGAACTTACTTAATCTTCTCCATAGGAAGTTTCAGCTGTCTAGAAAGTTCATCCACGTGCATCCCTCTTTCCTGTGCCCTGCAAACAAGAGGCCAATGCACACCAAGAATATCATCAGCCTCAGGAACCAAACATAATGTAATGATAGTACACTAAAAGAAGAAGTAACACACAACACAACTTTAAAAAATCCTTTTTAAGAGATAAGTCTCGGTATATTAATCACTTGTCAATGGAGATAACTCACATGTCTGAAGATTGCTGCAGACAGTGCAGGACCAATTGATCACAGTCCTTCAGACCATCAATACCATATGGCTTTGTGAACTGGGCAGAGATGATTAAAAAAATATTATGACAAACACAAGCAATAATAAGGACTGTCAAAAACTTCCAATGATTGGTTGCATACTTGGCTGGATGAAGAAGCCTGTGGTCCATTTGATCCACTCCGCACAGGAGTGCTCATGGATGCTTCTGTCATATGAGGCTGAGTTAAAGCACCACCCTGCATCTTCAATTAGTGGATAGACATCATCAATATCAGTACAACATCAGGTTATATAAGCCAACCAAAGCACAATTTTCACCAGATTTAGTGCTCAATACCTGCACTTTGGAATTCTGTAAATGGGAATGTATGCAATCAATGAAGTGGAAAGTAACTTCATCAAAGTTTTTCACAGGCCTGCAAAACACCATATCCCAAGCATAAAAAAAGGTGCTCCTACTCTGTTTTGCAAAGAAGCTAGCATGAGTTCAAAATTTATAGAGGCCCAACATGCTTGACAAACTAGACAGATCAAAACTAAATCAATTTCCAAACACAAAGCAAAAGAATCCCCAGTTAGTTAACATTCGTAGAAAAAATCCAGATGTTCAACAAACCAAATTTCACGTGGAGGAGTTACATGATGCATACCTCACAGAGAAAGCAAATAACTGCTTCCCGTCTTGAAAAGTTTTCAAGAGTCCATTAACACGAACGTACATTTCATCTCTGTTGCAAAACCAAAATACCCAAAACAAAGAATATCATTCCACTGTATTCTAGATATTAAAAAATGAGGCACGCAGTTAGGTCCATAATCTTTGAAATAGGATTACCAACATAAATGAACAAGACTAAGAGCTTACTGTACTGACTCCATTTCTGCTGTATCAAAACTTTCATTCACCCTGTTTAAAGTATTAAATTAAACAAGTTAAATTCCATCAACCATCAACGTATTAGTCAGGGTAAAAAAAATGCAAACTATATAACCAGCAAAGATGGGGGGGTCTTGCAGAAACAAAGAGAATACCATCTCTTACAACCAATTCGGCCCGTTCCATCATCCACCATGAAACTAACATCAGACTTCTTTTCTGCCTTATCAAACACCATTCCTACCACAGTAACCTACAGAAATCGACAATCCCACTTGTAAAAATAAAATCCATAGATCACCCCCGAAAAATAATAGAAAACGAACCGTCAAAACAAAAAGGGAAGAACCAAAGCGATTAGAGAGTGATTACATTGGTAACATCAACTCCGTTTATCACGAAATTAGACTTCTCATCTCCAGATTGAGAAGCTTGGCTTATTTGCTTCACCGTCACCGGAACCAAACCTTCACGACTCTGCCACCACCCAACCAAAGACAAAAATACAATAAAGAATGATTAATGGTCAATTTGGCTTCCAATACTTCGCAAGCAGACAGAGAAGTACAGGATGGCTTACTTTGGCAGGGGATGGAGTGGAGTCCGGGAGTTGAGAGAACTGGGATGACATGAATCCGCCGGGGGCGCTGCCGTCGAACTGGGTGCTGGAAAACATTGTTGAAACCCTAGAAAGAGAAGGAGACTTTTGAATTTTGAGAAAGAAGATGAGATAGATTTGATTGATGACTAAAAATGCAAGCAATCTTTTTCTTATTAGGGGATATGCTTCCCGCCACTTCTAGCTTTACACTTCCCGGTTTTTATTTTGAAGAATTTTAGGGTTCCGCTTTACTTTATCTGCTCGTGGCGTGGGCCACTCGTCGTTTGGCATTGGACCCGAGCCCCCGGCTAGGTCGGGTTCTTTTGCCCCTTTAATTGGGCCTATTAGATGGGCCGAGTCAAACTCAGCTGTGGGCCTAAAGTCTACGAGTCAGGAGAGGCAAAAAAGTCGAAATTCCAAAAGCACACGAAGGAGTTAAGAACTTAGGACGGAGACGTCGGGGTCCGGGGAGAGGCGTGGAAGAAACCAAACCAAAAAAAAATCTTTTTTCCTTTTATTTTTTGGTGGCAAATTCATAAATAAATCAGACATTATCTGCAATCCTATCGCTGTCACTCACTCTTCTTCCGTTTTGGACTAACTAACTTTGCAGTTTGCTTCCTTCTTTTTATGTGGTCACCATTTGTATTGCATGATCGCCTCCTCTGCGTCTGCGCTCCTCCCTCATTTATGCTTGTTTTAAATTTAAAAATACTCTCTTGTCCCATCTTTTTCCTCGCACACCAGATTCTCGCCACAAGTTTCACTCTCCACCTTCTCCATCCATGGCCATGGACTTGATTCTCCCCAATTTCATGAGCTCGCCTTCTTTCGGCAGCAACTATCACACCAACGCACAGTCACGCATCCAGTTTCTGCACTCCATTCTGCCAAGAAGCAACAGGTTTTCGTCTATTCGAGTCTCCACTCCTACAGCCGCTGAAACTGCCGCAAATGTAGCCACTACAAGGAAATCCGATAGCAGCAGGGATTTTTTGAAGTTGGGTAAGTCTAGCCCCGCCATGGATCAGCTCGACATCGAACGCGGCGTCTGCGTGCCGTTTCGCAAATACTCGCCTGATTCAGTACGAAGATAAGCCAGTAATAATAGTAATTTGCAATTTTGATTGAATGACATCAAATTCAGTTCCGTGTTCATCTGTCTATCTATCTATCTATCTACCTTATCTTTGTCTGTTGTGGATGTTCAGGTGAGGAATAAAGTACTGGAATCGAGAGGGGCAGTATTGTCATTAATGTCACGGGGAGTAGAGATTGTGTGGAATTTGGGATTCTATTGGTCTACCTTGGTCTATGATTACTTCGTTGGAAGGGATGAAGAGGTGGTTCCTTATCGAGCTCGTCAGCTTAGGAATCTCTTGTGTGATTTAGGGCCTTCTTTTATTAAAGCTGGTCAGGTTTGTCTGCGCTCGCTGTCACCTCTTACACTTTAAGCATGTTCTTTATCATATTAAGTATTGATCAGATATTTATATTCGTCCACTACCAGGTCCTTGCCAACAGGCCTGATATAATTAGACAAGATTATATGAACGAGCTGTGCATCCTTCAGGATGATGTTCCTCCTTTTCCTAACCAGGCAAGGGCACTTTTCTCTCTTGTCATGGCTTGTTCAAATATTCTCGCTCTGAACATGCGCGTATTTGTGTAGGTTGCTTTCAATATTATTGAAGAGGAATTGGGTCAGCCACTCGAGGCTGTTTTCAGCAAAATTTCGTCGCAAACAATTGCGGCTGCAAGCTTGGGTCAAGTGTATCGTGCTACCTTACGTGAAACTGGAGAGGATGTTGCAATTAAGGTTGTACGAGGTCATGTACTGGCTAATTTAAGTTAGAATTCCTTGCAAAGCATGATATGAACTTATTCCCTTGCAGGTGCAAAGGCCACAGATAGAGCCTATAATCTATCGTGATCTTTTTCTCTTCAGAACACTTGCTTCATTCCTAAATGGCATCAGCTTACAGAAGTTGGGATGCAATGCTGAGCTAATAGTTGATGAGTTTGGTGAGAAGCTGTTGGAGGAGCTTGATTATACCTTGGTATTTGCAAACAGTCTCATGCATATCATAGTCACTCATTCTGGTCAAATGATATCTATGCCTATGGCAATCAAGCTCATGCATGTTTTTTTATGTTTGATCATGACTCTGCTTCTTGACAAGTTTAGGAGGCCAGGAATATTGAAGATTTCCTGGAAAACTTCAAAAATGATCCGACTGTCAAGATCCCTCGGGTTTACAGAAAGCTTTCTGGTTCACGTGTTTTAGTGATGGAATGGATAGATGGTATTCGATGCACTGACCCGCAGGTAGGATATCAAATCTATGCTTGGTCACCATTGGATCTTTTAATCCACAACTAACAATACATCACTTGATGTAATTCAGGCCATCAGGGAAGCTGGCATTGATATAAATGGATTTTTAACCGTTGGTGTGAGTGCTGCTTTGAGGCAATTGTTGGAAGTTGGGTTATTTCATGGAGATCCACATCCTGGAAATATTTTCGCCATGCGAGATGGTCGTATTGCTTATGTTGACTTTGGGAATGTTGCTGTGCTTAGTCAGGTAGGGGTATTTGCAATATGTGGCTTGGGAAGACAATTAATAAAGTGCGAGTTCATTTCTCCTTTTAGGTTTAAACAGACAAAATAACTGGCTCGTAATTTTCTCATGGTAGTGGTATGGGATAAACTATATTTTTCTGTTGGTGAAGAGAACAGCTGTTAGTCTACATGAGATAATATTTAGTATGCCAAGGTCAAAAGTGCAGCTTCTTGATTTTACTCGCATCAAGTATGCTTTTTGTTGCCTTTCATGATGATCTGTTTTAAACTTTTCAGCAAAATAAGCAGATATTAATTGACGCTGTTGTACATGCTGTGAATGAAGACTATGTTGAGATGGCAAATGATTTCACCAGGCTTGGCTTCTTGGCTAGCGGGACTGATGTTTCTCCTATCATTCCAGCTCTGGAAGCAATTTGGCAGAACTCACTAGGGAAAGGACTTTCTGATTTCAATTTCAGAACTGTCACTGGTATAATTATGTTCCACAAATTCTAGTTTTCCTGTGTCTTGTTTTTTAGAATTTGTAACGTGCTGATAAAACGGACCATTGAGCATTTTGAACTTTTTTTATTGGGTCTCTCTTTTGTATGGGTCATTTGGATCTGCACCCACGTCATGATTTCTTGTTTGTTGTAGGGAAATTTAACCAATTGGTTTACAATTATCCCATTCGCATACCAGAGAGATTTTCCCTGGTTATCCGTTCTTTATTGACTCAAGAGGGCATTTGTCTGACCCTGAATCCAGATTTTAAATTTCTTGAGGTGAAAGCTCTTTTCCATTACAGTGTACTGCCTTATATAGTTATATATTGTTGTGCCCGTGGTGTCTTTGCTCAATAACCTTTTATGGACACTTTTATTCGCTCAAGTTTTGATGAATATTATAAATGTATTTATCAAGCCTAAAATGTAGTTTCCTTTCCTGTCAAGTTTTTTGGCTCTTAAAGTGCCTTCACATTTTGATCTTTCTTTTCTAATCAAGAGTTTCATTTTAGGTTGCATACCCATATGTGGCGAAACGCCTCCTTACAGATCCAAATCCAGCTCTCCGTGAACGACTCATACAGGTCGGTGCCAATCCATGCTTACTTGGAATATGTTTGCATTTAATGTGCACGTTTGCTGCTTGTTTTTTTTCTTCATTTTGAATTTACCAGTGCAGACGTGGAGTAAGGTGCTTTCACAATCACTGTTAATCTATGGCTACTCTCTAATAGATATACTGCCAGTTGTATGACAAATGCATACACATTGACCAGACTGTTATACGGGGAAGCTGTTTGTGTGGCCAAAGTTTCTCCTCTTGTGCCCTGTGTTAATGATGACTTCCTCCCTGTGTCAGGTTCTGTTTAAAGGTGGTGTTTTCCAGTGGAAACGGCTTGAAAACCTGATTGTTCTTGCAAAGGAAAATGTAACCAAAATGAGCAGCAACCCTGCATTGCAAGCGAAGAACATGTATATGTTCCCTGACGGCTTCCTTTATTATTTTGATGCTAACTTTTTTTAGTGTTTCAAAAACTTGCTACATCTTCCGTTGCAGGCAAGTGGAAAAGAAGCTAGACCTAACAGACACCATTAAAGATGGAGCTCGACTCTTTGTTACTGATGCAGGAATCCGCAGACAGCTGCTTCTTGCTATGACAGAGGACTCGAAGCTTCACATTGAAGAGGTTTTATACGTTTGAGTCCCTTTTTTTGTTAAATTTACTGCATGTTATCGTCTGAATGCTGATTTGCCATCGTTGGTCCATGTTTGTGAGACTCTTTCTGAATATTCCTTTGCTATTTTGTCTTCTATAGCTTGTAGATGTATATAGACTGGTTGAAGACCAAATAGATGTACGGTCTGTAACAATGGAAGTTGCACGAGGTAAGGCTTAATGGAACTTTTCAATATTTGTTTTCTTGTTCTGTGGCCTGGGCAAACAAAGATATCCATGTTTGCAATCTGAATATTTTGTGCTTTCAACTTGCAGACGTACCAGCTTTCATCCGAGATGTCTTGCTTTCCTGGAGTGATTCAGTCTTATCTTAGGATATTGAAACTTCGGTGTAGTTGCAGCATTACAATACATGTACAATTTTACTTCGAGACAAGACAACACCGTGCCAGTTGCCACACGGTCACCAAAAGGATCCCGCCATTTTGTAAAGAGTCAGTCGTGAAAGTGGTAATAATGCACATTTAATGTCCAGGCGGGGACATAAAGTTTTACCACTGCGTATAGTTTTCATCGGATGTCTAATTTGTATTACAGGAAAGTCAACAAGAAACAGCTAGTATAAGTCAAACGCAAACATAATTTCTTCTAAACTATAATTTTTTTTATATAATTTATTAAAAAAAATGACTATCAAATAAATATAAGAATGACATATTATATATAAAAAAATGAAAACTATATAATTGAAGAACGCAACTGGGGTTGAAAAAAGAAAAGATTGTAATTGGGATGTTTTAAAATAAATAAGTGAAGGGCATGTATAGTTATTTCAATATTTGTAATTCGTTGGGGACAAATAAAATTTCAATCTTTGCTGGACATTTTGAAATCCGGTTCGGCTGAGTTAACCCAAAAATTTGGAACGGTTAGGTTTTGTGTAAAAATCCTGCAATCCGGGTACGGGTTGTTTGATTGACCCGGTCAATTTTCTTCAATTTTTTAGTCAATATGTTATGAACTTGTGATGTTTTAATTCTCAAATAGTTTTTTTTTGTATGTGTATACATTTATTTTATTAATTTATATTGATATTTTTTTGTAAGTTTACTATTTGAATTTATGGTCCAATAATTAAGTAATTTTATCACAAATTAAGTGAAAATTATTGATTTTAAAATTTTATCTTGGTAAGTTTAGTGTCGTATTTAAATCGATTCTGATTTTCCTGATTGATCTTTCAACTCCTGATCTCTTCCCCTGTCTGAATCAATGTCCCGAGGTTGGGTATGAAAACTATGCTTTTTTTCTTAAAACTTCTCCATTTTTTTTTGTATAAAAAAACATCAAACTTCTGCTTATCCTTTGAATAATATTATGAATTTTTTTTAATGGTATCCATATTTTTTACCAAGGAAAAAGAACCAAAACAAAATAAATAAGTAAGCGAGAGAGAGAGAGAGGGAGAGAAAAAAAGCGCAAAAAGAAATAAAAATCAGAGGCAAATATCAGATGCCTGCTTCTTGAGTTTGCGGCAACTGCAGACAGAGTGCTCATATTTATCGAGAGACAGCTAGTGAGCTAGATCGTTCTTCCTCATCCGGCTTCCCTCAGGTAAACCTAACCTTCTCTTCTCCTTCACCCAATCAACAATTTGTCCCTCCTACTCCAGAACTTTTTCTTTTCTTTTCTATTATTAATATTTTCGCTGTTGTTTCATGTACCGACTGAATGCAATCTAGCTTAAACAAAGATAATTCTATGTGTTCCTTGCAGCTAAAACAGAGAACACTGTACTCTCGTCTTTCTTCATCTAATTGCGCTCATCGCCGTTTGATGCTCCATCGAAGAAGTAGTCATTGTTTTACTGCCAAAAGAAGGTCGTTGCCTTTCGAACTGTGTTAAATTAGTATATCTGACTACACACATGCCCTGGTATGGAAATCTGGTACTCCATTATTATTCCACATGAACCATATGTTATGCATTGTGTATGGGTGATGGATGATTTTTGCTCATCAGGATCAATAATGCCTCGTAAAGTATTCCATGGAGTTGATTTTGACGAAGACGACTATGATGACTATGAAGACTATGACTACGATGATGGTGTTCAAGACAATGGTTAGTCAACCAGCAAAATAACTTGTTAAAGATTTCAGTTATATTTATTCATATGCTCTATTATTATGCAATTCCTAAGCGCCGTTGATCAAATTACCACTCTTGTTCTCATAATTGATCGGAAAAATAAGCGTTTAGGGGTTCTCCCAGCATGGTGCTTTCTTTTACCAGATTTTCTGTCACTAATTGTTTGAATTTCATTGCAGTAACAGATGAAGCACCTAAACCAAAGCAAGAAAGCAATGCTCCTGCATTATGGCGTTGCTCTATTTGTACCTATGACAATGTTGAGGGCATGACTATGTGTGATATTTGCGGGGTTGTTCGTAATCCAACAGCTGGAAATTACAAGCGTAGCAATACCAGAACAGGTATGCTATTGGTGTTCCTCAAATCCATTACACTACGCCAGCAACTTTAGCAATCAATCTTCTTCCATCATTATTCTGTCTGTGCGGGGTTTTTTTTTGTTTTCCTACTGATTCTTTTTTGTTTCATTGTGTTTTTCTTGGTATGTGGTGATGGTATTTATTTGTTTCTGTTTTTCTTGGACATCTTAAGAATCAAACACATGAAGCGTGGTTTTGGCACTGCTATTATGAAATATGAAACCAATCTCTGATGTCATTGTTGGTTTGGCATCACCTTTTAGGAAGTTTGCATGTCCAGCCTTGCTTTTTAGGTTTCTTTCAAGTTGGTTCTCTCCCTTTATAGAATAGATCTCTTATGTGCAGTTGGCAGTATCTGCAAAGATTCTGGAGTATCCATAATGGCCAAGTCTCTTTTTGCATCATTGCCCCATCAGAAACCCCCAAAGGCTGTAATATTTCAACAGCAAAATGATGATTTTGTGACAGAAGGGCGCAAGAGCTTGTACAAGCACGGGAATTTCCCAGGAAATTTTCTTGAGTTCCATAAGGCTTATAGTTCTTATAGCAAATCCTGCATTAACATAGGTGTGAACAATTATAGAACAGGATATCAATTAGTAGAGGTTATAAGCCATTCTCCTTTAACTCCATATTCCTTTGTTTTGAGCTGTATGTATATCTCCTACCAAGGTAGGGCTTATTTTTATTTATCTTAATCAGTTGACAATTTCTGCATTCACTCTAACCTTTTGTTTTCACACTGTACAGTTCCTTTCAAGTTTGATGCACCATCTCCAGATGATTTGGTATCTAATAGATTAGTTTCCTCAAAACTGTGTTCAAAAGGTATTTGTTATTGGTTCAAAATTTGGAGGTCATTTTATGTTTGGTTGCTTGGACATAGGTTTGCCTTATATCTAGCATATGAGCTAATGTGCATTTTGAACTAGGGGGAAATAACAAATCACTTGATTGAAAAAATGCCAAAGTTTGGACTATCTCCAAATTTGCCCACCCAGGACTCAAGTTTGGTGTGATTATGACTGGATAATCACTTTTCTGCATAGTCATAAATGGGGAAATAGCTTCAATGCATTGTTATTATGCATTTCTCTGGCATTGATTGCTTAGTCAGATGGTGGGACAGAGATTAAGCAAGCACAACAAGCGGAGAAAAATATGCCACTTGCCTTATAATTTTTCTTTTTGTCCAACTCAGCCTTCCTTCTGGCATTGTGCCTATGTTTGTTGTTAGTTAGGTGTGAACATGCTTATGTGCAAATGTGTGAACAAATGTATTTGCTAGCATGATTAATAGTTTTGCATGCATGTCCCAAGCAGCATGTTTTACTAAAATCCCCCAGTTCACTTATGAACAGAATGCTGTTTTCATTTATAATATATATTGCTTTTTCTTGCAGCCAACTTTCAGAACTCCGGACAACAAAAAGTGTCCTCAGGTGTCACAAAAAGTGCACTCTCTGCTGTGAAAAGGGAGGAGAGCTCATCTATGCGTATGCCAAAAGGAAAAGATGGCACTAGGGATGAGAGTAATTGTGCAGTGAATGGGAGGATCAGTGTCCAATCAAGTTCGAGAAATTCAGAGCATGCTTCTTCATCAGTCCCAAAAGGCAGACATCATGATATGGATGAGAGCAATTCTTCCCTCGTTGGTCCACTTCATGCTCAGTCATGGGAAGAAGCATCAAATGTCTCCTCTTCATTGATGCCAAAAGGAAACAGTAGTTCTTCGGCAGTCAGTGGGAGAAATTTACGTAGTCTTGCTAGTAATTTGAATGGAATGTCTTTGTCTGATAAATCTAAAAAATTATCTGATGTCAATTCTGGAAGAGTGAAGTCGTATCAACCTGAGAAATGGATGATCCCTGACAAAGCAGAAGATAATTTGAGTCAGTTGAATCTTGCAATTGTAAGTGAGACATATTTTCATCATATGATCCACGGAAGCATGCTGCTAAAATCTCCTCATAAAGAATTTTGTCTGATTATGTCATTGATGAGCTTCATCTATTTATAGGTTGGCCATGTTGATTCTGGAAAATCAACTCTATCTGGTCGGCTGCTACACCTATTGGGACGAATAACACAAAAGGAGATGCGCAAATATGAAAAAGAAGCCAAAATACAGGTAATATCACTGAAGTTTGTGGGTTTGCTTTCATGCATTGTTGATATTATTGATTTTGTTGGACTAACATTGTCTCTGATTCAAGCAGGGCAAAGGATCTTTTGCATATGCTTGGGCATTGGATGAGAGTCCTGAAGAAAGGGAAAGAGGAATTACTATGACAGTGGCTGTTGCTTATTTTGATTCCAAAAACTATCATGTTGTTGTGCTTGACTCACCTGGCCATAAAGACACTGTTCCAAACATGATATCCGGGGCAACACAAGCTGATGCTGCAATTCTCGTTGTTGATGCTTCAACTGGTGCTTTTGAAGCTGGTATGGCGAGTGGTAAAGGACAAACAAGGGAGCATGCTCACCTTATCAGAAGTTTTGGTGTTGATCAAATTATAATTGCAATTAACAAATTAGATACTGTGGAGTACTCCAAGGATCGTTTTGATTTGATCAAAATGCAACTTGGAACATTTCTTCATTCTTGCGGTTTTAAGGATTCCTCTGTGTTTTGGATTCCACTAAGTGTCATGGAAAACCAAAATTTAGTTAAAGCTCCTACAGATGTTCGGTTATCATCCTGGTGAGTTCTGTTACTGATGACTTCAGGCAATCATATTCTTTTAGTGCTAGGAGATCATTACCTTTTTCTTAACTGTAACTTCCACCTTTGTTGAAAGCTAGGCACAAAATATGTGGAAAAAAAGGTGTCAATAGTATCCCTTTTTTTGCTTCTGCATTCATAGTGATCATGGTAATTGAATTGTAGGTATCATGGGCCTTACTTGCTGGATGCAATTGATTCTCTACAATCCCCTACAAGAGATTTCTCAAAGCCTTTACGCATGCCAATATGCGATCTTGTTAAATCATCTTCACAAGGGCAAGTGTCAGCCTGTGGAAAATTGGAGGCTGGTGCTCTTCAGAGCGGCTTGGAGGTATGAAGTATATTGCTATGTTCTGATTCCAACCTCCTTTCTATAGGGAATTTTGAAAAGGCAGTCCTGAGAATGAGTGGTCGCTTATGCTATTGACCCTTATCTAGAATTCAGTTTGACTTCTCCCTTGAGCAATATCTATTCTTGGC
Organism: Viola odorata; assembly: GCA_963691705.1. Classification (NCBI taxonomy): domain Eukaryota; kingdom Viridiplantae; phylum Streptophyta; class Magnoliopsida; order Malpighiales; family Violaceae; genus Viola; species Viola odorata. Next base: position 20,545,254 of record OY829545.1, on the reverse strand, counting down.
CCTACTCAAGTGGCCTTCAGAAATCAGAATCCTTTTGTTCCTATATACATTTATCTATTACAAAAGTGGCCTGCAATTCATGGACTTGTTGCTCATGCAGAACAAACTAATAGATTAAGAACGAAAATGAAATTTGGGCAACCATCTATACTGCAAGTTTATTGTACATCTTTTAGCTGACTTTGTGCTGCTAACCAGTGTTTTTATATGTTAGTACTATAACCACATCCTCATCTCGTGGTGTATAGGTTCTAGTTATGCCATCCAGAGAGGTTGGAACTGTACGCTCCCTAGAGCGTGATTCTCAGCCTTGTGCTGTTGCAAGAGCAGGAGACAGTGTGGCTGTTAGTCTCGCTGGCATTGACGTGAATCTTGTGATGTCTGGGGGTGTTCTCTGTCACCCTGACTTTCCAGTAGCAGTTTCAAGACATTTGGAGTTGAGGGTGCTGACCTTAGATTTGGCAACTCCAATTTTAATTGGCTCTCATGTAAGGCTTCTTTATGGCAATAATTTTATCTTTAGAGTGTTCTAGGGTGCTGCTATCTTTTATGGTGTCAACCTAATCTACTGAATTTGAATGAGCAGTTAGAGTTTCATATACACCATGCGAAGGAGGCTGCAAGAGTTGTAAGGATTGCGTCTTTACTTGATTCGAAGACTGGCAAAGTCACAAAGAAAGCACCCCGTTGCCTTACCTCAAAGCAGAGTGCTATAATTGAGGTGAATTAATATTAATCGATGTCTGTCAATTTTTGCCAAATAACACGAACTAAGTAAGTGTTAACATCTATTCTTGTTCTCCGATTTCAGGTGGGTTTGGATTCACCGGTCTGTGTGGAAGAGTACTCAAACTGCAAAGCCCTTGGCAGGGTGTTTCTGAGAACTCTAGGGAGCACTATTGCAGTCGGAATTGTAACCCGGATAATCGAGGATTGACAGTATAATTGAGATAATATGGATGGTCGAATTCTAGTTTACCGCAACTGCCAAAGCTGGTGATGGGTATGCCTTTTGAATTTTAAACTTACTTGATTGTTAACATCTGGTTGAAGACAGGATACCATACCATTACCATCCTTGTAAAATTTTGGTTCTTCTATTTGCAGTTGCAAACATCCATCTATCCATCCATGATGCATCATCAGCAATGCTGGCTAAAAAAATTGATTCTTCTATTTGAAATTACAAAGTAGTACTGAGATATATTAGTGATGGGTGTTTAGGAAAAGGTATATTACACATGTGTACCTTGTCAGAGACAGGCACGTATGCCCAATGTGACATCATGCTTGTCTGCAGCTGTACCTCTAATTCTCGCTACGTGATCAAAGGATAGCCACTTTTATTCTTTGTTTAATCATCAGGATAGCCACTTTTTCTTTTATAATTATTTAAAATTCTTCATGGGTAAAATTGTTAAATAAATAAATAAAATGAAAAGAAATAAATATTGTTACAATAATGTCAAATAGAATTTGTAGTAAATGTAAATTAAATAACGGGCATTCATAATTATCGCATTTTCAAGATGAAATTGCAGTTTTTGACACTCAGAATTCTGGAATTTATTTGTTTAAGGATTGTTATTAACAATGTCTCAAATTCCTATAAGCTCCAAGTCAATGAATGCCTAAAAGAGGGCAATTGCGTCAATTTTGACCTTTTTGCAATTCATCAATTTGAGACAAAATTTAAGAAAAATACAAAATTACAAATACTTTACCTCCGCAGAAGTAGAGAGAGAGAGAGAGAGAGAGAGAGAGAGAGAGCGAAGCGCTAGACGGGAAAGCGAGACCCTACCCACTAGTCACTAGTCTCTGCCTGCAATCACATAGTTGTTTCTGCAATCACTCACAGACATCTCTTCTCATAAGAGAAAAGAGAAAGAGAACAATCTCTCTGGCTTCATTCTCTTGCGGGTTTTCATTACCCTTCCCTAATTTAAGGTAAGGTCAGCCTTTTTCCTTTTCAGTCCTCATGTCATTCTCCTTTTTAAATTTTACTCTTGACTTTAGTTTCAGATTGGTGTTTTTCTTGTTTCCTAGTAGTAACTCTGAATCTGATATCTGGTTTTCGGTGGGTCTTTTGCCTTTTATTATTAATTGATTGGTTCTGCTGCTCATTTCTGTGAATTTGGCATCATTTCATACCTTGATTTTGGATAGTGGTCTAATTTTCTTTCTGCCTTGTTACTTAAATTACTTTATGCAATATGAAAATATCCGTGTCATCGTAGTGGTTTTTCCTTGTTTATGATGATCATCTCAATGGGTTTCAGTTAGATTCGAATGATTGTTCTAAAATAGAGAGAAGAGATTGCTATTATATTTTTACTTTGGTAAAAGAGAATAATCTACTGCATATGTCACTATTTAACTGGGAATAGGTTTTTAATGCATTTCAACAAGGATTGGTGCTCATTGCTTTTGTGAAAACTATCCAACCTTGAAGGTGAAGAAATGAAAATAATAAGGTTGTATATGAGTGATCCTTTCTCTGTGACAAACATATCATCTTTCATTATAAGGTACAAGATTACCTGGCATTTTTGCAAACCTTGGGGTTCTTGAGACTTCCTTCACTTTCAGTTCTACTTAACACATACATACATCTTTGTTTTGATATAGGATCTGGGTTAATCCATAGCTGCTTAGGAATTTCTCTATCTGGTTCAAGTGGAGAGTGGATGCTGGGATTTTGTAGCTTACTATTTGTGGGCTTTGTTCATGGCATTTAAACTTCATTTTCTAAGAGCGGCGCCAGCCAACAGTTCTAACATTGACGATATTCAGTTGAACATCAATTGGGAGGATGTGACTTGTCCCATATGCTTGGATTTTCCTCACAATAGTGTACTCCTCAAGTGCTCATCATTTGACAAAGGTTGCAGGCCCTTTGTTTGTGATACAGACCATTTGCACTCAAATTGTCTGGACCGTTTCAAAAGTGCACATGGTATGCCAGCCACTTCAACTTCACATGGTATGCCAGCCACTTCAACTTCTGATGCAACTTCTATACCAAATACCCAGCCAAAGCCAGTAGATGGTGGTTGCACATTGGCTTGCCCCTTGTGTAGAGGTGACGTTACTGGGTGGGTTGTAGTAGATAAGGCTCGTTTGCACTTGGATGAGAAGAAGCGTTGTTGTGAGGAAGCACTATGTACGTTCACTGGAACCTACTTGGAACTACACAAACACGCTCAACTAGAGCATCCTCATGCGCGCCCTTCAAAAATTGACCCTGCTCGGCAGCTTGATTGGGAAAATTTTCAGCAGTCCTCTGAAATAATTGATGTTTTGAGCACTATACATTCAGAAGTCCCACATGGGGTCGTTTTGGGGGACTACGTGATCGAGTATGGAGAGGATGATACTGGAGATGAGTTTGAGGACTTTCCTGGGGATGAAGGCAACTGGTGGACTTCTTGCATTTTGTATCAGGTATTTGATAACTTCAGAAATTCTAGAAACAGAAGGCGGTCAAGAGTAGCAGATACAAGAAGGGGAAATAGACGCTCAAGTTATGACAATTCAAATTCAGATGAGGGTTCTGTGACATCTGTAGACTTTGCAGAGTACAGACTAGATGAGACTGATGATGAGTTTCCAAGTACAAATGGTGGCGCCAGGGCCAGCTCTAGCCATCACAGGTAAATAAGACTACTTCTTCATGCTATGGTTCCATCTATTAATAATGTTTAATTACTTAACTGCCTACCTAAGCCATTAGGGTCGGGCTGGTGGTGAGGGGTAAGAGGTCAGGGGTTCAAATCATTGTAAAAAGAAAAAACTTTACTGCCCATGTTCACACACTCACTCTTGTGGAATGTGCTTGCATATGATAGTCTTTGAAGTGAATAAAATAACTCCCGGCAAAAGAGTATTTTAAAGAAATTGGAAGGGGCTATACTAAATTGCTGTTGGGATGGGCTAGATTGTTTCCCTCTATTTTTTGGTCGTTGATGCAGTACAATGCCATAGCAATTACTGGTTTTATCATCGTCTTCTCATAATAATGCTACTGATCCTGCATATTTACACAGCTCTAGAAGGCGCCGTTCGCGCTTCTATTATCATTAGGTATGTTCTGTACATGACTTTTCATTAAAATATATTTTGTATTTAGTAGTTTTTGGTGGATTACCTTGCCTGTTCATGTTTTTGTTGATTTATATTTTGTGCTTTTAGGTGTCCCTTACTAGTTCACTTGTAATCGTCTTTGCAGCGGTGAGTGGTGTATAAAGAGCGTGAAGCCAAGGATAAAGCAAAAGCATTGCAGATGCTGCAGAATGTGTTACTGGTTGTATTTGACATTTTCATGTGGGAACTGCATTCGCTACTTGGATATTTTAGTTGAAGTTGGTTTATGAATTATAATAGAGATGTGAAAGGTGGTTTAGTATTTTTTCTGCTTTCTGATAGATGTATAAAGCAAATTTTATTTTTCTCTTCAAGCAAATTGCAGCTTGTTATATTTGATAGTATTCGTCTTTTCGTGGTTGCTAGTCTAGCCCAGCCCTAGCCCTTCAAGGAATTAAGCAGAGAAATGGATAATTTGAATGTTCATTGCATAAGATGTTTTCTTGTATGAAGCATGGACGCTTGGCAAATACCCACGACACGTGTCCGATTCCGGTCTTGCTCTTTTCCCCATAATTTTAAATAATTATTAGTGTTAAAGAGATATTTATTGTAAATTATAATTATTAATTGACGCTTTAATTGTATATAGTTGAAATTCTCTTTTTATTATGCATGGTATTTTTATATAATATATATCAATATCTATGATTTTTAATTTTTCCGTCTGATATCCAATATAAATAAGATGGCAGGTTGCTGCCATATTTAGAAAACAAAAATGATCCATTGTTCCCAGATCTATTATCCTGTTAATATTCCTCAAAAACGGCAGCTCTGATTCTGATGTTAGTATATTCCTTGGGTAGATATGCATTCTAGTGAAGGCGGGCAGGGGCCAATATTATTTTATTACGTTAGGGCTAATCCATGGGCCTGAACCGCAGGTCGGGGTCGGGGTCGGGGTCGGGGTCGGGGTCGGGGTCAAAGCCTTAATTGGACTTCAGTAAACATTTAAGTGCTAACATTACAAGAAACAATTCCTCCATACAAGTTTGAAAACGTACACTTTAGGATGAATCCAAGCAATCATAACAGAGACAGGAAAGGAAATACTACCAACTTTAGGAAAATCTGAACCCAAAATATGCTAAAATATAACGAGAAAACAATTCACAAGCTCCGTGATCAATAAGGGACATTGTTGGGAAGGTTTCGAATAACATTGCTCTTCATCCCCATTTTGCTGCGCATTGACTCCACCCCTGATCGGTTCATTGCCTTCATCACTTTCATCCTCACCATATGCTGTTTCGTCTGTACAGTTGCCAGTCCCATGCACCTGTACCTGAAACATAAAATGCAGTTCCAACGTCATGTTCATTCAACATTTTTAATATTCAATGTATTGTTTCTCAACTACGAGGAGAAGAATGAGAGGTTCGGTTAAAGTTTGAAACTGTTCCTCCATGACTGACAACAGATTATACAAAGGGGCGTTTAGGACAGACCTGGAGGCCAATGCAGCAGTAACAGCCAAGCTATTCAAAGCAGAAGGGCGTGGCTTCTGACGATAATACCGCAGATATTCCCGAGAACCAAGTGTTTTGGTAGATACTTTATTACCAGATCTTGCATTTATGATGAGCTCTGAACCACCACTTCCAAGTTCCACTGTGTTAACCGTATCACCTGAAGCAACCAGTTGTTTCCCATCCTCATCCACATAACTGTAACCAGGAAATCAAAATACTCAAATACCCAGCTGAAATATTGAACAATGGAAAGTACTAGAAAAACAAAAAAAGGCAAAAGAGAGGTCGGATAAACTATAAACTAAAACATAATATGATGTATGATTCTGACCTGCTACTGTAATCATAGAATTCTTCTAACTCAGCTTCCTCATCATCACCGCCATCCCCAAAATGCACTTTGCAATGACTTTTTGCTACCATATGCTTCCGCACTGCTTCTAAGCTGTTAAAAGGATGGCACCGCTCATTGCAGTACAAACAGATGAAATCCTTCTTCACCTGAGAAGAGAAACCACACGATGGAAATTATTACAAGTTTCTGGAATTAAAAAAGAAGCAAATCATATGAAATAATAAAGCAGCAAACAATTCAGTACCTTAAGGCTTAGATAAGTAAGAAGACCTTGTGGATCCTTCAAATACTCTACATCAGGGATAAAGAATCCATGTTGTCTATGCATATGAACCATGCAGCTCTCTATGTTATCATGCTCTCTATCGCACATAAAGCAACAAGAGGGATCCAGCAAATCATCTTCGTTCTCATCCTCAGCCATAACATCATTGGAGGTCATCCCATTTACATTCAAATGAGTTAAAGACACAGTGGCCTCTCCAAGCAACTCTTCCTCGGAATCTACCGATTCCCATTCTTCACTTTCTTCACTCTCTTCACCATCTTCCTTATTTGCATGGCTCTGTAAGGGCTGTTTGTTTACAGGACGCTGGAGTGGTCGAACTGTTGTTGTATCCTCTCCTTCATTTCCTCCGTGAGAAGAACGTGTTATGTGATTTCGGGATTTTAGATGCTGTGCGTGAGCCTTTGAACTTCGATACCCTTTACCACAGAGAACACAACTATAGAGCATTGGTGTTGCACTTGACTTATCTTTCTCCGCAGCAAGTGCAGACTGTCTTGCCAGAAATAGTGCTTCAGTAACTCCAGGAACCCCAGCAACCTGAAATAACAAAAATCAAATTTCTAAGAATTCTTCTTCCAAGCGAAAATTTACACATTTTTTAATCGTCAATGGGCAAAGGGAGTCAATATTCATAGAAGCAGCAGTATCATCATATCATTGTTACATGAATTAAAACGTCAGAAATGAAACCTCAAATGGCACCACCGCCTAAACCCTAAAGCACCAATAGGTTCATTATTATTAACACCAGATATTACAACCCCACCACCACCACCTCAAGATGCTCTAATAGGAACAGATCATTCAACAGTATATAAAATGAAAAAGAATGAGTTGCAAATCCAAAAAGTCATGAGAATAGTTATCCAACGGACCGAAGACGCTCTAATCCAAATCTAATGAGAAGGCGGATTATTAATAATAAGAAGAAAAGACAGGAAGGGAACAAACCTTGCGTTTGAGATTGTAGCGGTGCCAATCAGACTTGTAATGGAGCTTCTGCTCGGCATCGTCTATGAATTCTTTGTTACAAGAGTTGCACGTTAGCCCTGACATTTTCGACTCTCTTTTGTTTCTTCTCTAGAGATTTCTATTGAAATCCAAAGATTTATAATATATCTTGTGGTAGAAGTGATGGAAGGAGGGGAGGCCAAGATATACGACGCCTCGCAGTCGGTGAGGAGGAGAAGACGCACTCTATTCGCTTGCGCAAGCGCCTACGATTGATAGATGAAAGATCTTTTACCCTCTTGGTCAAACGACAACGTTTGTCAACTGGATCCATTGATTGGGCCAAAAAACTTAATGGGCTATTTAAGATCCCGTCCTTGAGCCCATTTATCGTTGTACTAGAATCTAGACCCAGAAGCCTCGAAGTGTCTTCTATCCTGCGTTTGACAGCTGTTAATTAATACTCCGGTCATTGCAGGTAGCTGGGGTTCCAGGAGAAGGCCCCGGAGTTAATTAATACGCCTCGCAGTCGGTGCTAGGCTCCGGAGTAACTATTAGTATGAATTTATGATGTTGAATTGTTGATAATGTGACCAATATTACCAGGAAAAAGGGAAAAGAAGAAGAAAGGAAGTATACAAGAAATTTCTTGGTACCTTATCTTCAAAATCCCCCGGTCATTGCTGTCAATGAATGAGCACGTATAGTCAGCAAGCTAATTGGCTACTTCTTCCTACCAAAAACAACTAAATCTGGCTACTTCTTGATAACTTATAAAGAAAACAGAAGAGTATTTTAGTTTTTGCCAGAAGTTTGACTGGTCAGCGCATGGCCACGTGGGTGAAATGACTATCAAGGTGGCAACTCGATATTGATAAGTGGGGTGACCGGTATCTGTACGAAAGAACCGTTATCTCACAGGAAGACCGGTATCTAAGGAAGGATAACGGATATAAAGACCAACGGTATAACCGTTAGCCGCAAAGGTGGTAGAACATAAAGAGAAGGATATTATGGTAATAGCGTAAGGGCTATAACCGGTACTTCTGGAGGTCACCGGTAGCCATAGTAAACTCCTTCTTTATGATATGTAACGGCTATTACACAATTACTATGCAGACGTTACACAATGATTAAGGAGAGCCGCGCATGTCAATAATGAACATTAATGACAGTTTATTGATGAAGGGACAACATTAAATTATCCGTAACGGTCAGGTATGTTCGCCTATAAACATCCTGGAGAAAGGAGAGGAAAGGTACGTGCACACGAGCTAAGTTACAAAGTTAACAATATAACCCTATAAGTACTAACTTGATCGTCGGAGAGTCGACGCCGGAGACTCCCTCCGGCGCTTTACAGGTTGAACCCGGTCAAATCTTGAAGACACGTCCTCAACAACGCTTCCCGAGGAGTCTTATTGTTTTATAAATTATCATTTGGTGCTTTCATTGAGAGCCTTGGATTGTGAAGTGAAATACCCTGATAATCCAAACTCTTCTTATCTTTATAACTTCGTTTACTTAAGGTATCTGTGACGAAAGATGACTTCCGAACAACAAGTTGCAGCGTCTCTAAGCGCCTCGGGGGTCCCGGCGCAAGGATTGTCTACATTTCCTCCGTTGACGACTCTGTTGAATGCAGGATTCAACCCTCTTTTCCGTCATTTGGATTTCCTCCGAACCCCAGGAGACAACTCGGGCACGCCTAACACGTCACTTCCGGGCCCCAGCATGACGACAGCGTTGTTACCGCCAACTGTAGAATCCGTCGCAGTGCTACATCGCAGGATGGATGAGATGATGTCACTCCTAACAAACCTGGCTGGATAGCCAGCGGTGTACCCCCGCACCTTGCCGACTTTCACGGTGGCCCTCGTCGTATCCCAACCGTTGCCTCAAATGTCAGTGCCGCTTCAGCCCCTGCCGCGGGTCCCAGAGGTGGCCGAAAGTCAACCTATTCCCCGTAGGCTTCCATCAGTGGTGATCCCCAGGAGGGAAGAGGAGGGACACATGGAAAACTCGGACAGGGGAAGCGGTCAGGAAAAGGAACGCAGTGCTCATCGCAGCTAGTCTCATCAAGGCAGAAGGAAATCGGTGGGTAAGAGAAGCAGAAACAGGTCCCCAGAACCTCAGCGGTCGGTTAGCCGCAGAGGTGAGGATCGCTCGGTATCTACAAAATGGAAAAGGGAGCAAGACGACGACCCAAACCACCCTTTAAGTTACCGGGTGCGTCGCTATCAAGTCAGCAGGAGGATCAAAATTCCAACTGAGCAGTATGATGGAACGAAAGACCCCATCGCTCATTTGAATAGGGTGAAAGACTTCGTGAAAATCCAGACACGAAGAGATGAAGCCCTATGTCAACTCTTTATTCTCACACTTACAGGAGCCGCGAGAAAGTAGTTTGAGGGGCTACCGGCAGGCTCCATAGACACCTTTTCTCATATGACAGAGCGGTTCCGGACCAGATTCAGCATTTCCATCCCTCTCAAAAAGTCTTCGGAAGATCTATTCGACATCAAACGAAAACCCGAAGAGTCTTTAAGGGCATACTTAGAAAGGTTCAACCTAGAGATGGTTGTCATGACCGATGTAGCGGTGGAGATCGCTGTAGAAGCAATAAAATGGAATTGCAATTACAATAGGTTGGAGAACACATTACTGGTTGATCCACCACCAACTCTAGACCTCCTGCGCATTCGAGCCAATAACTATTCCAGAATGGAGGAAGCGGATTATCAAAGAAGAAAACGGGCTGAAGCGATCCCATAAAAAAAGGCTGAAGAAAAGAGTCAGAAAGAATATACCGGAAAGGTTAAATTATGCTCCCGCCCTCGGGGAAACACGGAACGAGGATTTTCGTCGCTACTGTTACCCAGAGCGGAAATACTAGCCATCATTGAGCGCAAAGGATACCCAATCCGGTATCCTACAAATAAGCCAGGAATCACGCTGGGCAAGCGAAAAGACTAGTTTTTCCATTTTCACAAAGCGGAGGGCCACGACACGGAAGATTGCAGAACGCTAAAAGTAGCAATTGAGCGCTTAATTGAAGACGGATATTTATGGGAGATGGCAGCTCATGGGCGGCAGAAGGAGTTTAATAACCAGCCACACAACTTCCGAGCCAGTGAGGTTGCCACAGGTTCTAATGAGGTCCCCTTGAGGGACAAACGGAAAGATAAGGCCAAAGAGGTCATGACTGCAGCCATAGGGGAGTTCCCTTTAATATCTTTGATAGCAGGAGGCGCTGAGAATTTGGAAGGATCCTCTAGTGCATCGGTGGAGGACCCGAATGTATCTTCGGTCGGAGAAAAGAGGAAACGAGAAAATCCTTTGAGAGAAGATATAGGCATCAGTGTGCTGGATAGAATGATTATTTCATTCTCAGAAGAGGACGAGCAGGGAATCATTTATCCTCAGAATGTAATGGTGGTAACAACGGTGGTTGGAGGCTACCGGGTTGCTAGAACCTTGATCGATAACGGAAGTGCCGTTAATCTTTTATTGTACAAGGCGTATAAACTGATGAACCGCCCGGAAAGGGAACTAATCTCGTACGGAAAACCCATCATTGGGGTGGACGGGGTCCCGATACCAGTCGTCGGGGTAACCTTCTTTCCTGTTTTCTTTTTGGAGGATAACGGGAAGAGAACAACTCAGCAGTTATTCATGATAGTTGACCTTAATTTGCCTTATAATGACATCTTGGGACGACCGTTTTTGAACGCCTTTAGGGCTGTAATTTCACAACGCCATTTGAGGATCAAATATCCTTCTTGGGATGGAGTCGTCACCGTCAAGGGTAACCAAAAGTTGGCAGCAGAGTGTTACATGGTCATGACCAGCGGTGCATGTGATCGGTACGTATGCGTAGCGACTGATCTTTTGATAGCCAAGACGAGAGACGAGCTCAACCAATGGAAAAGATGGTTCCAATACCGGTTGAGGGCCAAAAAGGAGAAAATTTCTTAGTCAGTGAGAAATTAAGCGCAGAAGAGTAGGCCCAGTTAAGCCACTTGTTGCAGAAATATGTGGGGGAATTTGCCTGGGTTTCATCAGACATGCCGGGAATCCCCAGGGAAGTGGCAGAACACCGTTTGAACATAGACCCAACGTTTAAACCAGTACAGCAGAAACAACGCTCATTTTTAAAGGAAAAGGCTGACGCCATCGAGAAAGAGGTAGCTAAGTTACTGAGAGCAGGCTTCATTCGGGAAGTGCAATACCCGCCTTGGTTGGCAAACCCGGTAGTGGTTCCTAAACCTAACGGGGACTGGAGAATGTGCATGGATTTCACAGACTTGAATGAAGCCTGTCCAAAGTACTGTTATCCGCTTCCCAGGATAGAACAGCTAGTTGACCAAACAGCGGGCTATGAATACCTGAGCTCATTGGACGTCAATTCTGGTTACCATCAGATCCCTATGGCAATTGGAGATGAAGAGAAAACAACCTTCATAACCCCCAAAGGCTACTTATTGCTACAAAGCAATGCCGTTTGGATTGAAGAATGTCGGAGCAACCTTTCAAAGAACGGCCAACAAGATCTTTGAGGCGCAGATCGGTCGGAACATGGAAGTGTATGTTGACGACATGTTGATAAAGAGCAAAAGCTTTGAAGCACACTTGCTCGATCTAGAAGAAGCTTTTACGGTCATGCGCCGGTATGAAATGAAGGTCAACCCTAAGAAATGCATGTTTGCCTTCCAAACGGGAAAATTCTTGGGATAAATTGTTAGCAGAAAAGGAATTCAGCCCAACCCCTCAAAGCTTCAGGCGGTGCATAGCATGATATCACCTCGTAATGTCAAAGAGGTCCAACGGCTTACCGGGAGGCTTAACGCGTTAAGCCATTTCATATCAAAACAGGGAGTGAGATGTATTCCCTTCTTTAAATTGATCAGAAAGAAAGCTCCATTCGGCTGGACTGAGGAATGCGAGCAAGCTTTTATCAAAATGAAAGAGTACTTGTCATCGGATTTATTGTTAAGACGCCCGGTAGAGGGGGATACCTTGTATCTATATCTAGGAATCGCTGAAGAAGTTGTGAGTGTTGTGTTGGTGCGAGATGAGGACGGTCTTCACAGACCCGTTTGCTTTATCAACCGAATTTTGAAAGACGCAGAACTCCGGTATGGTAAAGTGGAAAAGGTCGCTTATGCCTTAATACAGGCTAGTAGAAAGATGCCGAGGTACTTCCAAGCATATCCGGTAATTGTACTAACAGATCAACCGTTAAGACGGATATTCAAAAAGCCAAAAACTTCGGGGAGAATGGTTATCTGGGCCATCGAATTAGAGCAATACGGGCTGCAGTACTAGGCACGCCCGTCAATAAAAGCTCAGATTTTAGCTGATTTTATAGCAGAATGTACATTTACAGATTCACAAGGGGGCGAAGATAGTGCAATCTATGATAGCAACTTGCGGCAGCCGGAAGCTTACAGGGAAACATGGATAATTCATGTAGATGGAGCAAAGAACCAGGAATTTATAGGAGTCGGTATTATCATCTCCGGTCCAGACGGAGTTAAGATGAGATACGCGCTCCGAATTTTGAAACCACTGTCTAATAATGCAGCAGAGTATGAGGCGCTGCTGACAGGACTCCGTATTGGAAAAGAGTTAAGTACAGGAGACACCCGCATGGGCAAGGATTCAAGGGAGCTACGCTTAGTGATTCATGGGGATTCTAAGCTAATTGCTGATCAAGTTAACGGCCTGTCACAAGCCCTGAACCCCATGATGATCCGGTATCTGGAAAAAGTGTAACGGGAGTTAGCCATTATGAAGGATCAAGGAATACAGGTAGCGATTGAGCAGGTCCCTAGAGAAGAAAATTCAGAGGCAGATGAGATTGCCAAGTTGGCTGCTGATCCAGCGGCTGTTATGCCCAAAGATGTGTTCATAGAAGAAATCATAACGCCTTCATTCATGGAAGAGCAGTCGGTCTCGTGTCTAAATGAAACGGAAAACGATTGGAGAGTGTCGGTAATCAACTACCTTAAACACGGAATATTACCGGAGGATGTAAAGGAGAAAATGAGAATTCTTAAAAGGGCAGATAAGTGTTCCTTATACGATGGGGAGCTCATTCGACGATGCTTCTCCCATCCTGCGGCCAAATGCATTTCTGAAGCAGAAGGCCGATATGTGCTTCGCGAGATTCATGAAGGAGTTTGTGGAATGCACGTTGCGAGAGGAACCATGACAGCACAAGTCTTGCGAATGGGATTTTACTGGCCTACAATCAGGGGAGACTATGATCAATTCGTGCGAACCTGCAAATCTTGCCAAGAATATGCAAGGATTCCTCGACAACCGGCAACGAATATAACGGCAATGCTTAGCCCGTGCCCATTTGCTTAGTGGGGAATTGATATTTTAGGACCTTTTCCAGAAGCTCGTTCGCAACTTAGTTTCGTAATCGTTGCAGTAGATTATTTCACCAAATGGGCCGAGGCCAAGGCAGTCCTAAAGATCACGGTAGAAAATGCATGACATTTTTTCCAAACTCAGGTAATTTACCGGTTTGGCATTGCCAGGATCTTGGTAAGTGACAATGGAGCACAGTTCACCAGCGCTTATTTTCGAAGAAAGTGTTAGTCCTTATCAATCGAGCAACGGTTCACATCTGTTGCACATCCCCAGACAAATGGTCAAACAGAAGTCACTAACCATACCATACTTAGTAGGATTAAGAAAAACTTAGAAGGAGCTAGCAAGAAGTGGGTAGATGAGCTGCCCAACGTCATGTGGGCCTACCGGATGACTGAAAAAACAAGCACAGGGGAGACACTGTTTGCGATGACATACGGTACTGAAGCGGTAACACCGGTAGAGCTCGGAGCTATTAGCTTAAGGGTACAATATTTTGAAGAAGAACGAAACCGTCAGTCGCTACAAACCCAACTCGACCTATTACCGGAACTCCGTGAGCGAGCATTTGCAAGAATTTGTAGTACAAGCGCAAGATGGCAAAATATCATAATCGGAGGGTCAAAGAAAGGTTGCTTAAGGTGGGCGATTTAGTGCTTCGTAACCAGCGAGCGACGGGACATGAGATGAGAAAGTTGAGTCCCAATTGGGATGGACCTTACCGGGTAACAAGAATTATCGGGAAAGGGGCGTATCACTTGGAAAGAATGGACGGTACTCTTTTACCCAATTCTTGGAATATTGTTAATTTAAAATTGTATCACTAGAGGGTAGAGGTGTTATTTGTAAATAATAAGTAAATAAATAATACCATGGACGTAGGCATTATTGGCCGAACCACGTTAAAAAACATGCCAGCGTTCCTTATTTTTTTCAGATTATAACATGACACTGACCATGAGAAACAGGAAGATGCTACGCAATTACCGGCATGAGCACCGGTAAGCGACATCACTGACATGAGTATCAGTGGTCCAAAAACCACACTTTACCAACAAGAGTATTGGTAAAGTAATTTTTAAGTCTTACCGGCATGAGTACCGGTAAGCGACATCACTGACATGAGTATCAGTTGTCTAAAAATCACATTTTACCAACAAGAGTATTGGTAAAGTAATTTTTAAATCTTACCGGCATGAGTACCGGTAAGCGACATCACTGACATGAGTATCAGTGGTCTAAAAATCACATTTTACTAACAAGAGTATTGATAAAGTAATTTTTAAGTCTTACCGGCATGAGTACCGGCAAGCGATATCGCGGATGGAATTCTGACATACATCGATAAAGGATGCGTGTGTCTTGCTGACATGAATATTGCCAAGATAACATGCACGTTAAGGAGAAAACCAGTAACCTATGTTGTGCTAGTAAAATTTTTGGCATATGGAAGGGAATTTTAAGGAATGAGAAAGGAAACCTTCGATAAAGCACTCAGGCTCGTTTGTCTTTTGGACTTCTCAGAAATGCAGAATGCACAAAGATTTAAAATAAAGTAAGGAAGATGCAAATAACGGGAAAGACGAGTTTTGGAAATAAAAGTGCTAAGTGCACATAAATCGTTCAACAAAAGTGCTAAGTGCACATAAAGGCCCTATCTATTACAAAAAATTCACTAAAGGGAGGAAGAGTCTTCATAGGGCTGGAGGAGATGATTGGTTCCCGGGAGCAACCTCTGCATTAGCATTATCAATGTCATTACCGTTAATGAGAGCATCCTCATCATCGTCAGCCCCGCTAGAATCATCGTCACTGCTCACGTTGTCAAAGTCTTCCTCCTTCAAAGCTGCTATCCGGATGTCACCATATTGGCCAGCTCGAACAGGACAAAAGTTCTTTGGGCCATAATAATCTATGCATCCCGTAATAACAGCCTTGGCCATGGCATTCCTCCATTTCTCGATCCGACTAGGAATGACGTCAAGCTCTACCTGCTTCTCGGCCAGACTTTGTCGAGCAGCAGCCAAGTCCTGGTTCGCCAAAAGCAGTTCCTGCTCCATGGACACCTTACGAACAGTAAACTCTTCTCGGAGAGTAGAGGCAAGTTGTTCCTTCTCAGTAACAGAATCAGACAACTTCTAAACAGAGTAGTCAAAGTTTGTACAACGGCCGCCAGAGTGTCTTCTTTCTTTTTTGCCTCGGCCAGCTCTGTTTGGAGAAGAGTTACCATTTCATCAGTTTTCTATTAAAGCTCTATGGCCTTCGAGAGTTCGCTCTATGGCATTGATTCTCTGCGCAAATGATTTCATAGGCGTACTGGAGATAAGCCATCTGAGTGTATGAAAGGCTACGACAGTAGTCCAGCTGAGAGCTAAGGGCTGCTTTTTGAAATTCAGATCGGTCGGCATCAGAGGTCATGATTTCAGAAATCAGGCAACCCATCTGAATATCTTGAGCACTGGGTTTTGGCATCCAAAGTGTTTGACAACTCTCATAACCAAAGTTGCGGAGATTTAGCTCACCAAGGGGAGCATTGCTGGAGCCTCCACCTGATAGTCTTACGGAAAGATCAGGAGGGAGAGGGAGAGTGACATCTGAAACAGGAAGCGCGGAAAGCTTGTCTCCAGGCAGCAGATGAAGAGAGGGAGACTGAATACATCTAGAGAATTAACGACATCCTTCCCGGAAGCTCCAATGAGTGTGGCGTTGGGAGCAGGGGGAGGAGCGAGCTCCATCTCGAGAGCATTGGCAGAAAGAATGTTCTCCTCAACTCTGCCCTCTTCCGCTAAAGATGAGTCTGGAACCAGGGCTGATTGAGGAGTGGGAGTACTTTCAGAGTCAATCTCCTCAATAGTGTTTGGTTGAGCAGAAGGTGTAACAATATGCGGAACAATGACTGGAACCTCACCAGGGGTAACGGGATCAGGAATGACCACGACATCGTGCGAGGGAGAAAGAGCGCGATGTCTCATCCTCTCTAACGGGTGAAGTCTCATCGGAGATGCGAAGACGGCGGGTTTTCTGCTCAGACAGCTTTCGTAGCGCCTTTCTTTTCGTCCGTTTCCCCATGGAACTTAGGGAGTTGAGAGGCATTCTTTCACCACTGGTAGACTCTTCAGTGGCGGGAGCAGCAATGGAAATAGTTTGATCGGTACCGGCAGCAATCTCAGTAGCTACTTGGGGATCAACCTCCTCAGCTATCTCCTGGTCGGTAACTTGGTCAATCTCAAGATCGACACGGGCTAATTCTGGGTCTGAAGATGCGGAGACAGAAGCAGCTTGGGTTAACGGTTGAGGAATGGAAATGGTAATCCTACCAGAACCAGAACCGGAAGCGGAACCTCTTTTCTTTTTGGGGATGATTGGAGCAGGAGGCTGAGCAGCGACTTTCCTTTTTTCTTGACGTCGCATACACATTGGCTTCCAGCCTGGGGGGACGTCTGCAAGAAAGCAAAATAAGAGTATAAGGATCAAGGGAAAAAGTAGGTGCCTAATTTTCATCCTAGATGCTCACTTTCCCCACAATCTTTAAGTGGGACACCGGTAGCCAGTTTTTTGACATGGAACGGAGTCCGTATGGCAACAAGCTTGGCAATATCTTTTTTTTCATCCTCTGAAAGATTCCGGGGAAGCGTCCAGTCACTATCAACAAGGGCATAATTGAAGTCGGGTCGCCACCAAGCTTCCGGTAACTCAATTACGAAAAAAATTTCCTTCTAGAGCTTAACCAATTCCTCAATCTTCTGGAAATTTTGGAGGAAAGGAAAGATTTCGTCTGTATGCCATCTAGGACCAAAATCGATAACTCCCTTGCGGCTGTAAAGTGTATAGAAGTAACGGAAGAGCCTGAGGGAAGGCTTGACCGCGTACATCCGGCAGATCCGGATAAAGGAGGAGATACAGGTCCAGGAAGGGGGAGTTATTTGTGCTGGATTAAGGGCGGTCCTTTTGAGTAGGTCTGACACCATGGCGGGAGGAGGCAGGTGAAACCCATACGAGAACATCTTCGTGTATAGAATGCAGCGCTTGCCGGGCATCGCACTGTTAAATCTGAGGTCAGAATTGGCAACGTGGGTGTGGCAATCGTCGGGAATCTTCGCCTTCAGGCTAGCAAGGATGGCATCTAGAGTTTATTTTTTCCAAATCAGAGATGGCATAATATCCATATCTTCGACGTCTTTGGCAACAGGGCGAGCGCGAGGAGCCATGGATAGAGAGGGGAGTATGAAAGTAGGAAAGAGAAAGGATTTTGTACCTGCGATAATTGAAGAAGCGGCGCAGCGATGAACTTGTGGAGAAATAAGCAGGAAGAAAGTTAGGGTTTTTATCTAGCAATTTAAAGATGAAAGAAGAAGGAAAGAAAAATCAAATCGTTATTTGTAATGAAAGGGCATAAGTTGCGTCACTTCAAAGGATTTTGTGGAAATCGAAGGGATGCGTTTGAGGTGTACGTGCATCAAGGGGCTGTCGTTTTGAGAAGTAAAGGCGCAAGCATTTAATGAAAAGTCCACTTTTTACGGGTAGGCGTGTGCCACATAAGCCACTGCAAGGGTCATCATTATTATTGACTCTGTGGTTTCGGCGGGAGGCTCGACACGTTTTAAACCCGCACGAGGCACGCGTGTGGGAACCACCGGAATACCACGACGATAACGGGATATGGTATTGTACCGGGATATGTAAAATAAGCCCTTGGTGAACACTCGGGCTCGTTTTCGTTTGGGCTTCTGATAACTTATAAAGAAAACAGAAGGGTATTCTAGTCTTTGCCAAAAGTTTGACTGGTCAGCGCACGACCACGTGGCTGAAATGACTGTCAAGGTGGCAACTCGATATTGATAAGTGGGGTGACCGGTATCTGTACGAAAGAACCGTTATCTCACAGGAAGACCGGTATCCAAGGAAGGATAACGGGTATAAAGACCAACGGTATAACCATTAGCCGCAAAGGTGGTAGAACATAAAGAGAAGGATATTATGGTAATAACGTAAGGGCTATAACCGGTACTTCTGGAGGTCATCGGTAGCCATAGTAAACTCCTTCTTTATGATAGGTATCGACTGTTGCACAATTACTATGCAGACGTTACACAATGATTAAGGAGAGCCGCGCAGGTCAATAATGAACATTAATGACAAATTATTGATGAAGGGACAACATTAAATTATCCGTAACGGTCAGGTATGTACGCCTATAAACATCCTGGAGAAAGGAGAGGAAAGGTACGTGCACACGAGCTAAGTTACAAAGTTAATAATATAACCCTATAAGTACTAACTTGATCGTCAGAGAGTCGACGCCAGAGACTCTCTCCGACGCTTTGCAAGTTGAACCCGGTCAAATCTTGAAGATACGTCCTCAACAACGGTTCCCGAGGAGTCTTATTGTTTTATATATTATCACTTCTCTCCCCTGAAGAAGCAGGTATCTGCAACTTTTCTTTGCTGCAAGTCTTGTTCCTTGTTGATTGCTGTGATGCAGTAGCATAATATTGTAATAAGAAAATTTCCTCAAAGATGTCGAGCTTCGTGCCTGAGCCTCCCTCCGACGTCGATGGAGCAAAGGTGGCCGCCTGTAAGTCTTCCAATCTTTTTATACAGTACCGTTCATTATTTATCCCCTATATTTGTTTAACATTCCTAATTAATTAAGCTTGTACGTTTACAAAATCATGATTTTTTCGTATAAATTCAATTAAATACATAGTCCGTCAATGATAGAAATTTCCATCTAATTAAGCCCTTCCTAATTTAAATTCCATAAAATATATCAACCCAACTTGCCTCTGTCACGGAGAAGCGGATCTTTACCGGAACGAAAACGAGTAAGTTGTAGAGATCGGTAGTCATTATCTTCTTTAGAGACTTGCAGTTGTTTACAACCGTGGCGGCACGTGGATTCAAAACGTTGTAGATCTGACGGTGGAGTGATGGATCTGGAGAAAATAGAGCTGCAATTTTTACCCAAACCCAAAATTAAACCCACCGCTACCACCATCACGACAACAAAAATCAAAATCGCACCTCACTCCTATTTGTCATCTTCGACTACTGCTCTACCAATAGCAATGACAGTGATATTATCATCCTCAACTTTACCCATTAATCACTGTTTGGCATGACAAATGGCAAATGGGGCCGGGAGTAATCATGGAAGGAATAAGATAGTGGGAAAAAAAGGATGAGAAGGAAAAGGTAATGTGGGGGTGGGCTAGGCTCGGTGGCGGTCGGTGTGGAAGAGAGCTGATGGTGGTGGTTGTGGAAGACTCCGGCGGTGGGGTGGGCTAGGTGGTGGCGGAGAACTTGGGTAATGGAGGAGGGAGAAGGCAAACCGAGAGCAATTCCAGAAAAATGATGCTGCTAGTGCTAGTCTGATAGATATGATTTGGGGTGGTAATTTCGTAAATAAAATGAAACTGATTTGTAAAATGATGTAGACGATATTCTTCAGAGTGAGTGATCAATCATGAAACTGGATCTGATTCCGAACTTCTTGTTGTTTGCCTGGATATTCCAAAAAAGTGACGCTCTTATTTATGATTTGGGATGACAATTTTGTAAATAAAATGAAGCTAATTTGGAAAATGATCACATCATTCTATTTGTTAATTCTTGCGGCTAATTCTGCCCAAATAGTATTACTTTTTAAAAATATTTAAAGCTAATAAAAATGGACCCTACAATCCTAGTCAACATGCTAAGTGGGTCACTTCATCCCATTTTTAGAAGTTAACACAACACAACTCTATTTTTCAATGGAGCGTGTGTATAAAAATTATCTAACTAATGAGGTTGTTATATATAGATAATAGATAATTATACGTAATAAAATTGATAAAATTTAAAATTTAAAAATAATAAAAATTTAGGTAATGGAGGGTGAACCATTACTGAATCTGTTTACATATAATCACCCATTATAATTTTATTAATTAAACAATTTTTATATACATGTACATGCTCACGTGGAAAGCTTATAACTTCTTACATTTCTCACTTATTATGCTAGAAATTAAACCATAGTAATAATAATGGAAATGTGAATTGATGTTATTCTATTATATTATATTATATTATATGCAAGGGTAAAAAAGAGTTAACATAGTACAAATGCACTAAAAGACACGAGCAAAGATGCTTGAAATAAATTGGTTAATTGGGAATCTTATAGAAATGCGGGGATAAGTCGATAAATAAGTCATACACACACTGATGGATTCTAATACAAGGCCGTCACCGACATAATCTTTTGATTTTGGATGTGTATATATTTGCAGCCATAATGGTCTCGATCATGAGTTTTGCAATCATTGCCATTGCAATCTGTTGTGCCGGGAAAGCAAAAGAAATGATTGCACAGGAACAGAAATCAATGGTAGCAGTTCCGCCGGTCCAGAATGTTGCCCAAGATTATATAGCCCTTGATGCACCCACAATGGAGAAGTTTCTGGCAGAAACCAAGAGACCAATGAGATTCACTGCTCAGCAATTATGCACCTTGACCAACAATTACTCTACTAGGTTAGGTTCTGGAGGTTTTGGAATAGTTTATGATGGGTGTTTTCCTAATGGAGATAAGATTGCAGTGAAAGTTCTGAAAAGGAGCTCAGATGGTAGTGTTGAGAGTCAATTCATGGCGGAGGTGGAGACAATTGGAAGAACACACCACATCAATGTGGTTAGGCTCTATGGTTTTTGTTATGATCAATACATGAGCGCGCTCATATATGAGCATATGGAGAATGGATCTTTAGATAAGTACTTGTTCAGCAAAACTAGCCAAGAGATCAAATGGGAGAAACTACATGATATTGCAGTTGAAACTGCTAAAGGCATTGCTTATTTGCACGAGGAATGTCATGAAAGAATCATTCACTATGACATAAAACCTGGCAACATTCTCCTAGATGGAAACATGTCTGCTAAGGTTGCTGATTTTGGCCTTGCAAAGCTTTGTAACCGCGACAAGACTAATGTTTCTGTCACCGGATATAGGGGAACTCCCGGCTATTCAGCACCAGAGTTCATGTTGAAGAACTACCCCATTACGCACAAATGCGATGTATATAGCTTCGGGATGGTTTTATTCGAGATCGTAGGTCAGAGGAAAAATACTATTATTGGTTCTACTGATAGTCTGGACTGGTTTCCAAAACGTGTTTGGGATAAGTACGAGAAAGGCACACTAACCCCATTGGTGTTGGCATCTGGAATTGAAGAAAAGGATAGGGAGAAAGCGGAGGCAATGTCCCTAGTTGCTCTATGGTGTGTTCAAGATTCGCCAGCTGAAAGGCCTACGATGAGTGCAGTGGCAAGAATGCTGGAAGGAGGGGTGGAGATCGTGGCACCTCCCAAGCCATTTCACTACATGTATTCCATGGGGATGGATGCTCTTGCTCTTAACATATCTCAAACGAGCAGTGGCTCCGACTATCAAACAAGTTATGGAACTAATTCTCAATGGTATAAAGAAACTACCCCAATCATGGCCAAGTATGAAATAGAGGTAGCTACTTCATAATAACTAAGTCCATTGTCCCAGAACGAATGTCATGACGTAGATGAGTTTGCTTGTTGCATGACTGATGTAATTAGGGGTGCCCAAAACTTCCGATTCCCGAATTTTCAATTTTTCCGACCCGAAATTTTCAATTTCGGAATCGAAAATTCGGAATTCAGAATTAGATACCCAAAATTTTAATTCGGGTCGGAACGGGATGGATTTTAAAAAATTCGGGTACCCGAAATACCCGAATTTTTCATGCATAAAACGACGTCGTTTTATGTATAGCACTTATTTTCCCTGCATCATTCTCCTCCTCTCTTTCATCGCGATCTCATTCTCCTCTCTTTTTTCCATCTGTCATCTTCTTCAATCATCTTCTCCCAATCTCTCCTCCACCACCACCCACGTAATTAATTCTCTTGCTTCTCCTTTTTCGTAGCCTCACTACTCTCTCCCTCTCGCAGCCAGCCTTGCTCTCTCCCTCTAGCTTCCGATCTGTCACTGCCAATCATTCGATAAATCATGCATAAACCACACCAACCACAATCAGATCTGCCACTGCCAGGCACGCCACCGCCACAATCAGATCTGCCTCACCACCGCCACAATCAGATCTGCCACGCCACATTATTTGGTTGAATTCGGCTTGAACTTTGAATGGGTTATTCATTATTTGTATGGTATGGATACGGGTTTGTATTCAATTGGTGTTGGTGGCTATGCAATTTATATGGATACGGGTTTGAATTCAATTGGTGTTGGTTTGTATTGAATTTTATTTCTAGTTTTCTTCTCCTTCCCTGTTCGTCTACGGAAAGTTGCTGGAAATTGTCAAAATTCACTGAAGAGGGAGATTACTTGTTAAACTTGTCAATTCATAATTTTGAAAATTTCGGATTACCCGAAATTATGAATTCGAAAATTCGAGTTCGGAAGCATTTTAATTCGTTTCGGAACGGGATTGAAAATCCAAATTCGGAATTTGAAAATTCGGAATAACCGAATGGGCAACCCTAGATGTAATATTACAATTTCGCTCCCAATGTTGCCATAATAAGTTAAGTGGTAGGAGGGGCAATTTTGTAACAAAATATAAAAAAATATTTAAAATTAAATGAGTTTGTCTTCATCATTGTTTTTTTAATAGTTGAAACTAAATTGAATTAATGGATATAAAATTTGGAACCAATAAAAGTAAAAAAAATTAAAATTAAAATTGATTAAAATAAAATGACAAAAATTTAAGATCCAGGTGTATTATTGTCTAGAGTAAATAATTTTAGTTGACTATTGTAAGATAAATGAACTTTTTAACTTCAAATCTGACTTTTAATTAAGAATAGAAGGAGTAGTTAACTATGCTATTCATTTATGTTATAATAATCTAATATATATCTACTACTTTATAATAGCTAAATAACTCAAATATAGTTATGTAATTATTATTATTATAGAGTTTAGTAACTACATTTATAAACATTATAACCACTCAATCGAAGACGCACTCTATTCGCTTGTGCAAGCGCCTACGATTGATAGATGAAAGATCTTTTACCCTCTTGGTCAAACGACAACGTTTGTCAACTGGATCCATTGATTGGGCCAAAAAACTTAATGGGCTATTGAAGATCCTGTCCTTGAGCCCATTTATCGTTGTACTAGAATCTAGACCCAGAAGCGCCGAAGTGTCTTCTATCCTGCGTTTGACAGCTGTTAATTAATAACTAGTAGTATTAATTTATGATGTTGAATTGTTTTTTTTTAAATAAATAATATGATGTTGAATTGTTTTTTTTTAAATAAATAATATGATGTTGAATTGTTTTTTTTTTGAGTTTATCTATGATAAAAAAATATTTGTAAATAATGTTTTAATCATAAAATGGTCTCTCAATCATTTTAAAGTTATGATAGGGTAAACGATTGCGGTCCCTATATTTCCTCAATTGTCTCAAATAAATTTTTAAATTTTTAAATGATTTAAATAGGTCTTTACATTTATCCCAGTGTCCCAACTAGATTTTTTTTTTAATTTAAATAATTTTCAAGTTTCTAAAAATTTTAAAATTAATAAAATAATTAAATTTTCTGGCGTGTCAAGAGCTAATGTGACAAATTAATAAAAAAAATCCCAAAGTGAGTGGGGCTCATTTGTGCCACGTCTTCAACCAAACCTTACATGGCAGAACTAACCCAAAGGACCTACTTTTAAATGTAAAAAAATACACATTAGAGTTTTACAAGCGTAAATTCATATACAATACTCGGTAATGAGTATTTTATATGACATCACATATTAGTTTAATCTCACGATATTTCAAGATTTGAACATGCGTTAAGTATTTTTAGTACAATATTAAATGCATCAATTATCAAAGCCTACTACAAACTACCATTTTGTTTTTTGTCAATAAGAATGTCATGGTGTGAGACAAACTACAAGAAACATAAGCAAGGTGAATTTACTCTTTTATTCATTATAAGTTTACTTTTTATTTAATCTGTTCATATAAAATTACTAATATGAATCCAACCTAATAAAAAATATTTTCTAATTATTTCCTCCCCTCTCCTCTTTTCTCAATGTCATAGTGAAATAATTTTCTCAATCTAAAAAAATGGGTATATTTTTCAAGTATTTTGGGTTGAAGAATTAAAAGAGGGGAGAATACATGGAAGGTGAGGTCATAAGAGAGGAGACTAATTGAAGTGGATAGTGACAAGTTTGACTTTCATGTCAGTCATATTTGAATTTTAGAACATGCAATAATGGTTTTGTCCGGTCTCCAATTTGTATATCCGTGTTTTTTAGGACCAATATTACCAGGAAGCATACAAGAAATTTCTTGGTACCTTATCTTCAAAATCCCCCGGTCATTGCTGTCAATGAATGAGCACATATAGTCAGCAAGCTAATTGGCTACTTCTTCCTACCAAAAACAACTAAATCTGGCTACTTCTCTCCCCTGAAGAAACTGTTGATTGCTGTGATGCAGTAGCATAATATTGTAAATTGTAATAAGAAATTTTCCTCTCAAGATGTCGAGCTCATGGCTTGAGCCTCCGCCTCCCACGGACGACGATGGAGGAAAGGTGGCTGCCTGTAAGTCTTCCAATCTTTTTATACAGCACCGTTCATTATTTATCCCCTACATTTGTCTAACATTCCTAATTAATTAGGCTTGTACGTTTACTAAATCATGATTTTTTCTTATAAATTCAATTATATACTCTGTTATCATATAATTGACGCTTTGGAATAAAAGGAGTGTTTTTTTTCTTTATTATTATTTGGTTTTCGTTACATGTTTGCCCCTGTTTTTTCATCAATTTACCGTGGTTGTACCACTGCCTTCATTCTCAGGCAAAATTCAAATCCCTCTCAAAATTAGTGCGCGGTAATTACAATGAAAATGAGAGACCCTTTTAGTAAAATTGTCAATAAAGTGTATTGGGGTATGTAAAATGACATTTAATTGAGAAAAAAAAACCGTAGGAAAGTAATAATTAGTCGAAAATGGAGGGAGTAGAAATTTCCATCTAATTAAACCCTTCCTAATTTAAATTCCATCAAATATATCTACACAACTTGCGTCTTCATTTTGAAAAGAGTAACGCTATTTGGCAGAATTGTCGGCCAAAATTACCAAGCACAATGATGTGGTCGTCCGCATCCTCTTCTAAATCAGCTTCATTTTATTTACAAAATTACCACCCCAAGCGCATCACTTTTCTGGAATTGCTCTCGGTTTGCCTCCTCCCTCCTCCATTACCAAGTTCTCGGCCACCACCTAGCCCACCCCCCACCGCCACCACCGGAGCCTTCCACAACCACCCCATTAGCTCTCTTCCACACCGACCGCCACCGAGCCTAGCCTACCCCCACATTACCTTTTCCTTCTCATCCTTTTTTTCCCACTATCTTATTCCTTCCATGATTACTCGCAGCCCCATTTGCCATTTGTCAAGTCAAACAGTGATTAATGGGTAAAGTTGAGGATGATAATACCACTGTCATTGCTATTGGTAGAGCAGTAGTCAAAGATAACAAATAGGAGTGAGGTGCGATTTTGATTTTTGTTGTCGTGACGGTGGTAGCGGTGGGTTTAATTTTGGGTTTGGGTAAAAATTGCAGATCTATCTATTTTCTCCAGATCCATCACTCCACCGTCAGATCTACAACGTTTTGAGTCCACGTGCCGTTTGTTCCATCCCACGCGCCGCCACGGTTGTAAACAACTGCAAGTCTCTATAGACTATAAAGGATAATGACTACCGATCTCTACAACTTACTCATTTTCGTTCCTGCAAAGATCCGCTTCTCCGTGACAGATATTCTTCGGGGTGGGTGATCTAACTGGATATGATTCCGAGCTTGTTGTTGTTTGCTTGGATATTCAAGAAAAGTGATGCTGGTACTGTGGTACATATGATTTGGGGGGTGGCAATTTGTAAATGAAATGAAGCTGATTTGTACGATGATGTGGACGGACACGTCACTCTGTTTGGTAATTCCGACCGATAATTCTATCCGAATAGCATTACTTTTTTAAAAATATTTCAAGCTAATAAAAATGGACCCTACTATCTTAGTCAGCATGCTTAGTGGGTCACTTCATGGTATTTTTAGAAATTATACACTACTCTTGTTTGTGTATAAAAATTGTTTAACTGATGAGATTGTTATATTTAGATAGTGGGTGGTTACATGTAATAAAATTGATAAAATTTGAAATTAAAAAATATTAAAAATTTAAATAATGGTGAATGAACCCTTAGTAGATCTGTCATAATTTTATTAATTAGGCGATTTTTATATACATGTCGATATAGAAGCTTATAATTTCTCATATTTCTAACTTATTATTGTGCTAGAAATTAAACCATAGTAATAATAATGGAAATGTGAATTGATGTTATTCTATTATATTATATTATATGCAAGGGTAAAAAGGAGTTAACATAGTACAAATGCACTGAAAGACACGAGCAAAGATGCTTGAAATAAATTGGTTAATTGGGAATCTTATAGAAATGCAGGGCTAAATCGATAAATAAGTCATACACACACTGATCACTGATGGATTCTAATACAAGGTCGTCACCAACATAATCTTTTGATTTTGGATGTGTATATATTTGCAGCCATAATAGTCACGATCATTACTCTCGCAGTCATTGCCACTATTGCAATCTGTTGTGCCAGGAAAGCAAAAAAAATGATTGTACAGGAACTGAAATCAATGGTAGCTGTTCCGCCGGTCCAGAATGTTGCCGAAAATTATATAGCCCTTGATGCACCCACAATGGAGAAGTTTCTGGCAGAAACCAAGAGGCCAATGAGATTCACTGCTCAGCAATTATGCACCTTGACCAACAATTACTCTACTAGGTTAGGTTCTGGAGGTTTTGGAATAGTTTATGATGGGTGTTTTCCTAATGGAGATAAGATTGCAGTGAAAGTTCTGACAAGGAGCTCAGATGGTAGTGTTGAGAGTCAATTCATGGCGGAGGTGGAGACAATTGGAAGAACACACCACATCAATGTGGTTAGGCTCTATGGTTTTTGTTATGATCAATACATGAGCGCGCTCATATATGAGCATATGGAGAATGGATCTTTAGATAAGTACTTGTTCAGCAAAACTAGCCAAGAGATCAAATGGGAGAAACTACATGATATTGCAGTTGAAACTGCTAAAGGCATTGCTTATTTGCACGAGGAATGTCATGAAAGAATCATTCACTATGACATAAAACCTGGCAACATTCTCCTAGATGGAAACATGTCTGCTAAGGTTGCTGATTTTGGCCTTGCAAAGCTTTGTAACCGCGACAAGACTCATGTTTCTGTCACCGGATATAGGGGAACTCCCGGCTATTCAGCACCAGAGTTCATGTTGAAGAACTACCCCATTACGCACAAATGCGATGTCTATAGCTTCGGGATGGTTTTATTCGAGATCGTAGGTCAGAGGAAAAATACTATTATTGGTTCTACTGATAGTCTGGACTGGTTTCCAAAACGTGTTTGGGATGAGTACGAGAAAGGCACACTAACCCCATTGGTGTTGGCATCTGGAATTGAAGAAAAGGATAGGGAGAAAGCGGAGGCAATGTCCCTAGTTGCTCTATGGTGTGTTCAAGATTCGCCAGCTGAAAGGCCTACGATGAGTGCAGTGGCAAGAATGTTGGAAGGAGGGGTGGAGATCGTGGCACCTCCCAAGCCATTTCACTACATGTATTCCATGGGGATGGATGCTCTTGCTCTTAACATAACTCAAACGAGCAGCGGCTCCGACTATCAAACAAGTTATGGAACTAATTCTCAATGGTATAAAGAAACTACCCCAATCATGGCCAAGTATGAAATAGAGGTAGCTACTTCATAATAACTAAGTCCATTGTCCCAGAACGAATGTCATGACGGAGACGAGTTTGCTTGTTGCATGACTGATGTAATATTACAATTCGCTCCCAATGTTGCCATAATAAGTTCTTAAGTGGCAGGAGGGGTATATTTAAAATTAACGGAGTTTGTTTTCCTAGTTGTTTTTTTAATAGTTGGAATTAGATTAAACTAAGGGATATAAAATTTGAGATCAATAAAAAAAATTAATTAAAATAAAATAACAAAAATTTAGGATTGGACCTCGTCTACCATAAATAAAACTGAGCGATTTTCTAACCACGTACGGGCCAAAAAACATTCCATATTTGTAGCATTTGGACAAATGATGCGTTTAGTTACCAAATCATTAACATTTTACACGAACATAAATTACTAACGGAAAAAAGAAAAAAGAAAAACTGAAAATCATCCTCTCATCAACGGCTTTTAAATCCGCAGCCCTTCCTGCCTCTCTCTCTAGCTCTCCCTCTCTTTTTGATCCTCTTCTGCTGACAAAAACCCAACAAACATGGAAACCAATTCCTCAATTCCCCGATCGGGCGGCAAAGTACTTCGACCTAGACGCCCCACCGCTCGCCGGACCCCTTACGACCGCCCCCCTCCTCCTCACCTCTCTCCCAATCCCATTCCTCAAAACCCTAATTGGATGTCCAGGCTCATTTTCTCCCCTTCTCGTATGATTGCTACAGGCGCTGGCAAAGTACTCGCCTCCGTCTTCGCCGCCGAACCTTCCTCTTCCTCCTCCTCCTCCTCGTCAGATTCCGAATATGATTCTGGTAAGATCTGTAAAAGCATTTGTTTGAGGTTGATGCTATAGTAATTCAAGAATATTTCTCTCTTTTTTTCTTATTAAGTTATCAACTTGACTTGTCTTAATCCGTGTATAAAATAAATTCTCTCAGATTTCATGAGATAAATGCATTAAACTAGACAATGCTCTACATTTCAAGTTGTAACATTCCCTTATTGCAATTCAAGTATGTTATTTCTATTCGTTTTTAGCTTTCATACCAACTAATTACAAATAATAATAATGATAATATCAGATGCATTTTGATTTTTCTTAAAAGTACAGTACATCAATTAAGTGGAATACATTGAACTTTAATTTATGGACGGGCATTTGCTCATCATCTTCCCCTTGAAATGTTACTAGAGCAGCATTTATTACCCCTTTTCTCACTATGCTGAGTGCTCCTTTTCCTGCATGTTTGAAGATGATGTCAGCGGAGAAGAGCAAGATATTTCTTCTCAACCTGGCGATTTGATGGAACCGGTAGTTGTTTCAGATGTCTTTTGTTCTTTAAATGCATGAACAAACAGTTATTTGTTAGGTCCAGTTGATGTTTGATCTTTTTGGTTTGTTTTTATATTAGGAGAGACCTGAGCATGTAGAGTGGAAGAGTGAAACAAAAAGTTTAATTGCACAGCTTCTCATGCAGGAAACATTCTCGAGGTATTTGAGGTTTTTCTTGTTGCTTGTAGTTTGTAATGTCTTGTTGCATTTGCATGAAATTTTGAGATGGTCTAGTTCTTCAATTATTTGAATCAGAGCCAAGTTTGTAACATATAAGCAAGTTATGAATTCATGTAAAATATGTTCTATGTAAACTTTATTCTTTGTTGCTTTATTACTTTGTGAAATGTCTCTTCATGTCCTAAATTTTTTCTGCTTCTGAGGTTTCTCATATTATTTTTCACTTGTATCTCTTCTTATACTCAGTTTTTACTTCAAATTCTTAATTCTTAATTCCAGGGAAGAGTCCGACAGATTAGTGCATATCATTAAGTCAAGAGTTGTAGATTCTCTCGTTGGTGGAGGCAGACCAGGTGCAATGGGAGAGCAGACAAATTGCCACGGTAGTGTTACCTTACAAGCTTTTTTCGATGCAAAGAGATGCTTAGAATTGATTTTCGGGATATATATTTTGTTGATGGTTTTACTCTTATCTTAGATGTTGCTGTGCCTGATCTCCGTGATACTGCCGTTACTGAGGCTAAAAGATGGCTAGAGGGAAAGAGATTGGGGTCAAGTTCAAAATCAGAATTGGGACATGGAACCTGCACTTTAAATACTGCTATGCTGCCACATGTTAGTAATCCATTTCTAATGTCTTCACTTCACGATTGCAATGGATTAACTGATGCACTGTAACACATTATGCAGTCATGCTGTTTGGAATTGATAACTGCTTATGGTGAACAGGTTGGTGAAGCTGAACAGGGTTCACCAGTTGATGTAGCCAAATCTTACATGCAGGCACGACCTCCATGGGCGTCTCCATCCATTGACCATATCCAATTAAAACCGACATCACCAGCTGGGATGCAATTGTTTGGTTCTGCTTCAGCATCTAAGGTTGTGTTTGGAAGGCCACTCTCCCTCTCACTCTTGCTATAGGTTCCTGTATTGCTTTTGCTATTACTACCTAGAGCTGTTTTTTACTTTCTGGAAACTCAGTCCCGGTGGCACAAGATGGTGAAACTGTAAAAGTGACTTTTGATACTGATTTGTGTTAATTTTCTTAGATGAGTGCATAAATTTAGCCTCTGAATATTTGTTCTTTCTAGAAGACTATGATTCAAATTCTTACTCGATGATGAGATAAAATGCACCCATAGTTAAGTTAGGGATCAGGGAGAAAAGAAAATTCCTCCTTGAATGCGTATTTTAAGCTGGAAAATTTCTGGTTCCAATAGTTTTCAAGCTTGTTGGCTGATTTTGAGTATTGTTGGAAAGACATTTAGGAAGGGACGGAGACTGAGTGTACTGTTAGAGCCTTTAATACAGTAATATAAACAAGGCTAGAAGCAATAGATCGAAAATCATTCCACCAGTGCGTTACAGGACTGGCGGCCTGGATGTGGCAATTTAGGAGACAGTCTTTCTCCTTCAGGATTTTGGCATGAAAGCCTCTGCTTTAGGGACTTACTTAGCCGTGTAAAGCTTTCCCTTAGCAACAGGCGTGACTTCTTAGCCATTAAGAAATAATTGGGGTTATCAAGTAAAATAGTTCTTTGTTCCCTAGATTGTACTGACTCAATTTCATTGTGTGGTGTAACTGCAGCTAAATATGGAGTCTCCTGCCACTGGCTCATGGAATATCCATGAGGAACTACGCAAAGTGAGATCTAGGGCAACTCAGGAGATGCTGAAGAGTCGAGCATCTTCAAAAATTGATTGGCCTGAACTGACTTCAAATTTTAAAGTTGGGCCTAATTTATTTGAAACATCTAGTGTACACGTGACCACGCAAGATCAGGTGTACAATCCTGCTCAATTGGTAGACGTACCCTTGGACTGGAGCAATCCAGCAACTGTTCATGGCTGCACAGGTGTAGCTTTTTTACTCTGAGGAACTAAAATCAGTTATAATATATAAATAAATAAACGGCACTCGTCTTTAGCTTTTTCAGATTCGCAGATTGTACATAATGGATCACAAAACGATCTCGGGGCTACACCGATCAATCAGGGAAGAGGAGGTACTTGTGAACTCTCGCTTTCTTTGATGGATTATTTCAATTTTCCCTCACTAATTAAAGCCGTTATGATGCTGTAGAAGGAGTATTAAGCTATGCACAACAACTTCAGCCTTCTGAAGATGCTATACCTGGATCCCAAAGGTTTGTTTCTCCCATTCTCTCCTCTCTTTTCTCCCCCTTTTTGCTTGCATGTATTCTCATGTCAGCAAGCTCCTTTTTCAACATGTATATATGTCACAGTGCTGCTGATAGCCCAAAGGACGCCACTAAAGATGATCAATCTTTTGTTGATATCTCTATGGTTGGAGGTGCTACTCAAGGTAAGAGCTTAAACCTAGTAGTCTAACAGCGAGAAACTATTTTCGGATAATGTGCAGCTTTGCAAAATTGATTGTTAATGAGGTTTACATTTGCTCATGAATTGTGAGATCTCTTACTGTTTGATTTATTTTGTTGTCAATAGACATCCTTTGTTCCTGAATGGAATGATCATAATGCAAGATACTCATGAAGTTGATTATGATTTGAGATTTTCCTTTCCTCATGCTGTTCTTTTCTCCAGATGCAGTTCCACATTTGAGATTTCTTGAAATAAATTGTTCAACATCCAAGGAATCTGCTGTGGGGAGCTATGCAGTTGCTACTAATGGCTTCCCCACTTCAGGATCAAGGTGAGACAAATGGTTTCTGGCTCTTGTTTGGTAACTGCTGTATCCATTAACATTGATACCTCTCCATCAGATTGTCTGCAGGACATGAAAGAGGTGAAGAATCTAAACCATCTAATGAGGGGCACAATCCATTTAGCTTGAACCAAGAGAAGATGGCAATCCCATCTAATGAGGAGCATAATCCAGTTACGTTGGGCCAAGATATGATGGCAAGAGGCACTCCTGCTGAGGAGACCTGCCAGCTTTTAAGCGAAGCATCCGTCGAGGTGCTGATTACAAATGAGAGTGAGAATGCAGGAGTACCCTCTCCCTCCCAGAATAGTTCTAGTATGCACGATGAAGAGTTATTAGAAGACCTGACTCAGCCGAAAGCTAAACGAGGCTTGGCAGGCAAGAACAGTAGCGTGACCGAGACACAGCAAGGAAGGAAAGTGAGCAGATACAATAGGAGAGGCAGGGGACGGGGTAAATACTAAGTAGTGGTAAATTATGTTGGCTTTGTAAACTGTAAAATTAACCCTAAACTATATTAGGAGAACTCCACGCCATGGCCGGGCCTGGTAGCTAAACTGATTATTTGTAGTTCCACTTCCTCACCATGCTACATTGCTACTTTTCCTTCAATTAGGTGGTCTGTGGTCTAAGATTTAGGTACTGAGCAAGTCCCCCAGAAGGTCAATTGTCATGCTTGTACTGTATCATATCACGTTGGTAGACTTGTTAGCCAGAGTGCAGTCCAGATTTGTTTTGGATTTAAGCTTTAACCTACGGAATTTAATAATTTTTTTTCAATAAATCGTTGATCGTTCTTAGTTATTATTACTAATGGTATGATACTAACTTGCCTAGTCAGAGTATTTGAATATGGATTTTTAAAAAAAGAAAAAAAGAAAAGAGTATTTGAATATGGGCCGGGCTCGAATTGTTAGCCAGTTAATCATTGAGTAGGCCCGATCTGATCCCTAATTCCGTAAGGGCCCAACCTATAACTATAACATAAGGAGGTGGGTTAAAACTTGAGAAAGTTAGAACTTGGAAATGAAAGTACAAAGATTTTTTGGTTCCTCATAAACCCTTACACTGCAAACGCACAACACAGCTTGATACGCCAAAATCCATGGATCCCTACCCTTCCTCCTCTTCTATTGCCCAGAAAACCTGGGAACTGGAAAACAACATCATCACTGTCGACACGCCTCCAGCCACTAGCTCCACCACAGCTGACGCGTCGTCCGACGCAATCTTCTACTACGACGAGGCAGCACAGACCAAATTCCAGCAGGAAAAACCATGGACCAACGATCCCCATTACTTCAGGCGCGTCAAAATATCGGCGCTCGCGCTCCTCAAGATGGTGGTCCACGCGCGATCCGGTGGGACCATCGAGGTCATGGGACTGATGCAAGGGAAAACTGACGGTGACGCTATCATTGTTATGGACGCTTTTGCTCTCCCCGTTGAAGGGACTGAAACTAGGGTTAACGCCCAAGCTGATGCTTATGAGTATATGGTCGATTACTCCCAAACTAACAAGCAGGTTCGCGGAATTCATTATTTACGTATATCGCTTTTAATCAAAAATTTACTTGGATTGACTATCTATCGGAGCGTACTACGACGTTGTTTACAGTTTATGGAGTTTTATGTATTGTTAGCTAAATTAATTTGTGGTGCCCCTTTCAGTTTTATGGGTTTTGATCAAGTGAGTAAGTGATTATGAGTTAATGCGGTTGTGTAGGCTGGGCGTTTGGAGAATGTTGTGGGGTGGTACCACTCCCATCCTGGCTATGGATGTTGGCTCTCGGGAATCGATGTTTCGACACAAATGCTGAACCAGCAATTTCAGGAGCCATTTTTAGCTGTGGTTATTGATCCAACTAGGACTGTTTCAGCTGGGAAGGTTGAAATTGGGGCTTTCAGGACATATCCCGAAGGATACAAGCCCCCGGATGATCCTGTCTCTGAATATCAAACCATTCCTCTTAATAAGATTGAGGATTTTGGTGTGCATTGCAAACAGGTTAGGTCTATTGAGCTTGCCTGCTTCCTCTAGAGTTTTTGTAGGCTTTTTTTTCTTGTCTAATATTGATTTTTTTTCCAGTACTATTCTTTGGACATCACTTATTTCAAGTCATCTCTTGATTGTCATCTGTTGGATCTTTTGTGGAACAAATATTGGGTGAACACTCTTTCATCTTCCCCTCTTTTGGGCAATGGAGACTATGTTGCTGGACAAATTTCAGATTTAGGTTAGTTCTTAGTCATTTTGTACATTTTTAACGTTTATTGTTGTATGTAATGCTTAGAAGTAATCATTGCTGAATTTAGTCCAGTGCTTAGGTTAATAATTTTTTTCCGAGTACCAAGTAGATGATCTTGCAGCTGAATAACATTCTGCTGTTTATCATGCAGCGGAAAAGCTGGAGCAAGCTGAAAACCAATTGGCACATGCCCGATTCGGGCCTCTAATAGCACCACCTCAAAGAAAGAAAGAGGTATTTTTTTTCTGATGTAACTTAGACTCCCATATCTTGTTTAGTTAGATAGAAAGCTATCAGTATGTACCTGAGTTCCAAACTTCTGGAAGTAATCTATGGTATGTAAACTACTATGTCCTGGCCTTTCAAGAGAATTTCCTTATGGTTACTAGAGGAATTATAGGATACACCTTGGCAAATGTGGGAATGTGTTATTTGATGAATGTTTTGCCTCATTTCGATAATTTCCAAGACATTCTGGCAATGGATGCGAGCATACATTATACACCTAAAATACAAGGCCTGTGGTTCATGTATGCATGAATGTCAAGATAATGGAAGCGTCTTCTGCGACTGTTTTCATGCATTGTTCATTAGAAATTGCTGCAATCTTCCTTTGGTTTGTTTGGGATGGCCTTTGTCTTCACCTAAATTGTTTGGTCTAGAATAGGGGGGAAATTTTGTAACTTGGAAAGAAACCATGCTGTGTATCTTAGTTTTCTAACTTCGGTAAAGATAAAATAATCTTCCTTTTTTGAAGTTATTACAGTTCTCTCCTTATGCAGTAACTGTTTTTAAGCACTAGATGTTAGTATATTTTCCTGCTTTTTAGCATCGTAGTCCGTAGTGGTTGCTCTTTACTTAGTGGCCAGATAGTGAGAGTAAATTGCATGGCAGGTGTTCCTCCCCCTTTTGTTAGGTTATACCTATTTTTATAACTGGAGCTATTTAAGTTCCATGCAGTACTTCAATAGATGTATACTTTCTGTGTTTTTATATTCAGTTTCTGTTTATTATCATACATCTCTTTTTGGTTTTAAAGGTGTACTCTTTTAATTTCACCTACTATTTCTGGTTTGTTCAAACAACTTCTATAATTTGCAGGAAGAGTCTCAACTTGCTAAAATTACTCGTGATAGTGCTAAGATAACCGTGGAGCAGGTGCATGGATTGATGTCTCAGGTAATTAACCAGTTTTTCAATCTATTTTTCAGATACCTAGTTCACTTTGTAATTTTTTTTCCCAGCCTAACTTTTCCATCGTCATGTTTTATTCTGTAGGTCATCAAGGACATCCTTTTCAACTCTGTGAGGCAGTCTAATAGGTCCAGAACTGAGACACCTGGCCCTGAACCCATGGTTGAAACCTGATGTTGACTTCACAGCGGTGGTGGATGCTCAATATCCTGCATGCGGCATGACTTATTGAATGAAATTCATAACAAAGGAAGAAATTGGCGCTGAGATGTCTTTATTGGAAGTTTGGCTGCTTTTAGGCTGATGTAAAATCCTTCTTGAATCCACCATTGATACGTTTGGAATTTCAGCGTTTTGGTGTACTTTGGTACTGTTATTCATGTTTGACTTCTTGACTAGGCATGTTAGAGATGTAGGAGCTGTTTTTTATTGCAATGTTTCCTGTGATCAAGTGTAATGTCGAAAACGTGCAAGCCATTTTATCTTTCTCCAGTTCTGAACTTTCTCGATCAGTGGAATGTTGAGCTCAAGTTCTGTAAATGCATGCAGGAACAGCTCAATGGAATTTTTTTTATATAAGATCAAAACGATTTTGATTAAACGGATCCAATTTGCCAGATCAACCCATTTATTAAAAATGTCATTTTTAAACGAACTAATCCGTTTTGACACTCCTAGTCTACTAATTCGTCACGTGCCTTGATGCTCTTGTACATTGTACTACTATTTATTCTATTATTGTTGGGGGAAAATGAAAATAGTTGGTTATGGGAGGATATATTGTTGGGGAAAAATGAAAATAGTTGGTTATGGGAGGATATATTCGACCCTAAAGTAGGGATTGGATTGGATTGATTTTGGAAGATTGAGAAGAGTCTAGGGTTAGGACCCCTAGTAGTGGGAAGTTTCTAATCTACTACTACTAGTCTACTAGTAATGGGCTTATTCTCAAAAAGATGGTTGAAGAAATGGATGGCTTGTATATAAAGAAAGATGAAAAATGGGGAAATTAAAATATTATTAATCAAAATGATTTATTTTTATTTTTATGTTGGAGTAGTGCGATTCACAGGCAAAAGAAGTGTGACCTGGATTATCTTTTTTATTTATTTTAGTTTATTGTTGCTGTGTAATCAATCATTTTCTTTTAGATGCTAAAGTGAAAAGGGGCCCTTAAGATAGGGTCTTGGGTGATCACTATCAGCGTCCACTAAGAGAGAACTGAGAAGGGAAGGGAATGGGCCGAAGGGCCAAAGAGCAAAAAGCCAATACCAAATCTTCTTCCACTTTTGGTGCCAAGCGAGTGAGTGCGCTTCGCCTCGCTTCTATGACTCTAATCACACTATTCAGCAAATCATACTCTGTCCTGGCCTCAAGATTCTCACAAAAATATACTAAATAACAAAAAGAGTGGTTCTCCAAAATAGTAAGGGAGTTATCACTCTATAATGCAAGTTTTATATTTGAATATAATATTTAGGATTTTTTTTTTAAATCCGACAATATTCATATAAAATTTATGTGTTATTGAAAGAGAGAAAATAATACATGAAGAGACAGAAAATCATCAAACCTCATAGGGCTTGCTTGTGCTTGTTGTGCTTGTGGTGATGACCCTTTAAACTAAAGTACTTGTGACAACGTCACATGGAATTGCCGCTCTACCACAAATGGCAAAAACCCTTTTCTTTTATATATATATCTCTCTCTTTTTTTCTATCTTCACTCACTTGAATTTTGTGATGGGCAGAGACACTTAATAATACTTTGTTTGTTGTGGCTTCGTTACAAAGTTAGAAGAAAGGTAGACACACATGTGAAATACAAGAACACGCATCTTCTTCACGTTTATACAAAAATAAAACCACTATAACTTTGTTTCACGTCATCTGCCTAACAAAATCTTTTTCTTTAGTGTTCGATTCTCATGCTTGGCTGGCAAAATCTTTTTCTTTAGTGTTCGATTCTCATGCTTGGCTGGCCTCTCTGCCCGTGACCTATCCATCCTTTCATCTTCCCCGGCCCTTCTGGCCATTGTTTCATTAAATACAAAGATTATTTTTTTCCGTAGCTTATTAGTTATCTGATTAGTGATAAAGGTACTGGTAGAAGCTTGAACTCAAATTCGAATCTCACTTTCACCTATAAAAATTAAAAAAATAAAATTGTTTCTTAATCATCATTAAAGTTTATTTAAATACATAGATTATAATTAACACAAAACAAATGAATAGTTATGCATCATATAGCATAAAAGTAGTATTAAAGATACTAACATTTTTACTAATTTTTATACTAAAAGTACAAGTATCATCTTCACATTCATTTGGTAGTTATTTATTTAAATAAAAATAATAATATAACCTAAATAGGAAGAAATAAACCTCAGTCATATCTTGACACGTCAATTAGTACAATTTCATTAATAAATAGTTAATATCTTAAGTATAATTTATACCATAAATCCAAAATTATCATGCATGCCGACTACATTTACAATTAATGTATATAGGTAAGGGTCGGTAATCCATGTGGATTTTTTTAGGTCCGACTATATACGGATCATGAGATGTCATTATCAACCAAGATTGGGCTACTGAACCGGTACGTACCACTACCCCCGGTACCGGTCCGTTATTATATTAGGTTGTCCCTTCGACGTAGTCCTTCACTTTGTAATGTTAGAGATATATATAGGTATTATGCTCTAACCACTAGCTACACGACTAAGGAAAGTGGCTGTCTACTCATGATAATTTAAGAGATTCAAATTTAACTTTTTTTTTCTTATTTAAAAGAAGGTGTATCATTGAACTACAAACGTGTTTATTATAACATATACTAATATCGTAGTTAAAAAAGAATCGATATTTTTATAAAAGCACTAGGTAGGATAGGACTGAATTATAAATAGGTTCTAGGATAAGAAATTAATTGAAAGCCCATCTCCAAGAGAGCATGTCATGTCTATTCCATTCCTAAGAAGAATCTTAGAGGTGTTGGTCAGGTACAGTTTGAAAAGGGAAGAGAAGGGAAATTCAGGAAAAAATAGCCATCTTCTTTTCTTATATTCCAATTCCAATGGCAATGGCGTCTTTCAACCCCACACGTCATTTCTCTTGGTCTAGTTTAGTCGTCTTATCTTTTTAATCAGCTTCCTTCCTTCCTTAATAATAATTCATGTTCCTCTTGTCTTACAAGATTTTGTCAAGCACACACTCAATTAAGGAACCACATTGTCAGTTTGATCAGTCAATTAAGCCTTCAAGACTAGTTGATAATTGAAAGTTCAAAACAAAATCTTGTCAAAAGGGTTGTTTTCAATGACCCAAAAAGAATGAATATTGATTGCGGTCAAGTGGTAAGAAACTTGTTCACATTTAAATGAAATTTCGAGTATAAGTCATGAGAATGGAGAAAATTATATTGAAAGAATCACCACCTTAAGAGCTAACAAAATTCAAACAAAATTAATCTCAATTGAGAGGATATACTTAAAAAAGAAAAAAAGTGTGAGCCTCTTATTGGAATATAAATGAATGAGCCTCATCACATACGGAGTCGTATTCAATAATACTAGTTGTGGGGTGGGAATATTTGTTTTCCTTCTGTTCCAGTATGGCTATATTCATCGGTTTCGTCTCAATGGAGCGCAAAAACTCTAATTATAACCACTACTCCTTTCATTTGTCCCCTAAAGATGTGGAATCTCCGTCCTTTGTATAGCTAATACCACGTGTTACATGCCCACAACACACTTGGCATCAACTTATGGCAGTCTCCATAAAAATATGCAACAATACATAACACCATTAGTATCATTCGCTTCAAACCTCACTTTCAGTACTATTATATTTAGCTTCCGTGACAATTGTTAGAATGGTGAGAGTATTAACTATTACTCCTAATTAGTATTTTTTTTGCGAGGATTAGGAGGAATACATGCACATATCACTTTCATTAGTACCTTCTTTAAAATTAAATGATTTTTTTTTAATAAGATGATGCTTGTTAGTACTTTTTCCTCAGTTTAATTTGGTTTTTCTTTTCCTTCCTCAAGGAATTAATTCTCTTGTTTGAATTTAAACAGTCAAAGATAAAAAGGCATAAGAGAGAATAGCTTAAAATATAAAAAAGCGTCAACGGAAGTTGTATGTACGTTTTGTACGGCCTCTTTTTCCTTTTGAGAACGAAACCAAAACGCAATTTGATCGTGACAGCCTCCCTTCCTAATGCCTTCTATTGACCGCATCCTCGTCACCGTCTAATCCATTGAAAATCAATATTCTGTTGTAATTGGTCAGTAACTTTTTTTAATTTATATTTAAATAAAAATAATAATCTAATCTAATTATATTTTAATATTTAGTATAATTTTATCAGTAAAATAGTTAATATCTCAAGTATTATACTAAAAAAAATTAACTAATTTTAAACCAACTTTTACCCATCTATGAGAAAAAACAACTTTTTAATAGGTTAAAAAATGGATCTTATGGAGAGAAAAAGATGTGTGAGCTACGCTGGAATAAAGAGTACGGTAGGATATGGTTGGTTGAGGTTTCTTCAAAAAAATTAACCTTGCAAAATCAGTTGAATAATCTTACCACTTGATCCGATTAATTACTCTCCTTTCTTGTCTCCCCACTTGCTAATTAAGGATTTACTACCAATTTAATGATTTGGACTTGTATATTTTTGTCCATCAATGATGAGACGTGTATAATTTGTTTACCAATTATCAATGAATTTTCTTTACCATAAATGTTTCACGAGTCAGCTAACTTTAGTATGTTTTTGTGTAAATTTTAAATTTTTTATTGATTTTTTACGGGTATTAATATAAAACGAATACAATAATTATGTTAGGAAAATATATTGGCTTGCATCATGTTAAATGTTATAAAAATAATCACATCTTTTATCATAATTTAAGCAATTATTGGTACCAAAAAAATATTTATAAAACTAAAATTAATTTGAAATAACGTTCCAAACTCATTTTTATTTTTATTTTTATAAATGATATATATATATAATGTTGATATTTTTATTTTTTTTATTTTCTCGCGTTTTATTACGCTTTGCGTGTAGTGTATGTGATTCATAGCTTTCACTTGGGAGTCTAATTAATTACGGTAAATGATAATAACGGTAACGATAAGAGCAGATCCTTTGACTTATGGGGCGATTTGCATATATAGCCGCGGAATAGTCAAACTGAGACCCTACCATATTTATTTTTATCTATTTTTTCGTAGGTAGAAAATATGCAAGTCTTTCAACATCATTGACCTACTAGCATTACTAGCAGAAAATTCTCTGAAGAGAAAATACAAACTGTTAATCTATTTATATACTATATTATTATTATTATTAATACTTACCTACAACTTTTTTTTAATTGTTATTTTTTTTAAATATTTTTGTTTATTTAATTGTCATTTTTCGGTTTTTAATTTTTTTTCAAGATCATTTTTTATAATCAATGACAAAATTAACCATAAATAATTTAAATTAATCACTTTTTTGGAGAAAAATTAAAGAGAAATAATTCATAATTAATAAGAGTAGTTTAGTCAAAATTTATATAATAATTGTATTGCTTATCGTACGAACTAAAAGAACGACAATTAAAAAAAACGGAGGGAGTATTAATTTATTATACATCAATTGCTTTTCTCATCATGACCAATGATATCTAAATTTTGACTATTAAAATTAAAAATATAACTTCTAGTTACACGTTTTTTCCATAAGTTTGAAACAAATATGTGTAAGTGTAACTCTTAAAATTAATTAATTAAAGGGTGTTAATTAAAATGTTCAGACCGTGGGAAAGGAGCGTAGCGCATTAGACTTGCGGAGCAATGGTAGGGTCACCGCCCACCCACTTAAAACTTTTAATCCTTCAATATACATTTTAACTCTTCAATTGACTATGAATCTTTAAGCGCATCCCCCAACTATTGTAGTTTTCAAATTCGTCCTCTAACCTCTGTTAGTCACACTGTCACACATACATCCCCAAAGTACTCTGTCATCCAAAAGTGTCCATCCACTCTGTAAAAACGTACACACACAACAACAACAAAAAGTCAAGCAAACTCAACATCATAGACGAACGGTAAAGAATGCCTCAGATTAAGTATTTCTTCTTCTAAGGAATGGAATGGGAATGGCGAGTTTGGACAGAGAGAAGACAGCCCAAGCCCACAAGCGGAAATGAAATTTTCCCATTCTTTATTTTTATCTTCGATTCACCACCGTACGTGGTCAAATCAGAGAAATTGCCTACTTTTCTCCTAATTGCTGTTAGGATTGGATTGCCTTGCTTGCAGTTGCCGTGGTACCACACTTCCACTCCGCGCCGTCCCCACATTGGCTTCGTTTGTTGTGCACGCTCAACGCAGTCCCAAGCTGCGTTTTCTCCCACGTCATATTATTCCTTTTTTTTTTTAAAAAAAAAAGCTATTAAAATAGTAAAATAGGTTATTAATGTTATTACATATTGGATATTACTGACTATTCTGAAGGGGAGTGATTTCTTGTCGCAACCAAACGCAATAAAATTTTAAATTTTAAATTGTCGAATCAATTTTTTTTTTATTCTGCCAACCAAGCACACTTAAAGGGAAAAAGAAAGTAAGTACTTAGGATAGATTAAAAAGTAGTATAGAAAAAGGAAAATAAATTACTGGGATTAAAATCAGGATTATACAGGATTTTTAAAGAGTTAATTTAGCTTCAAGAAAGGCAGCTGAGGCTGAGCTGGCTGGGGCGGGCCTCAGTCATGAGTACCGGTGAGAGGCGGGTGTGGTGTGGGGGAGGATGAATTTGGGGGCAGAAGGAACGGAACGGAAGCATCTCTTTTTCCAATCCCAAACAAACACCATTAATTGTAGCATAAACGCCATTTGGTCCCTCTCACACGCTCACACTCAGTCCCGCTCGTACTTGCCACAAAACCCACCCTAAGCAGCGCGTGGCACCTCTTGTTTGACAAACGGCATAAAAGTGCCTGAATGCCTGTGCCTCTCCTCTATCTCCTCACGCGGGTCCCACCCAACCTCACACGAGCCAGCCCTCTTTTATTTTCTACGCGCACCCCCGAGAGAGCCCTGTAGGTTGTTGTATTTATATAGAACGCAAACTCCCTCTCCCCATTTCAAGTTGCCTTGCCTTGCCTCGCCTCAATTCCATTCAAGGCACGCATCGTCACACACCAATTAGCAATACCAAAAACAAACACCTTCTCTATTTCTCCTCCTTCTACTTGTTAGACTTTTCGCCTCCACCACTACTCTGCATATCCACCATCTTCATCGCATCCGTTTCTTTTTTATGTTTTATATATAAATCTACTTCGATCGGGGGAGCTAGGTCCTATTCTTCATCGACTGTCGATTAAGCTTTCCCTCAACACGACATGGCAGCCAACAAAGGCATCAGCCTCGATGAAATCAAGAACGAGTCCGTTGATCTGGTATATATATTCTTTTCTATGATTTTTAATCTGTCAATTTCTGTGCTCTGTGCATGCCTCAAAATATTAGTGATGCATCTTCTATTCCCTACTATTTCATCTGTTTTTGCATCTCTTCTGAAAATCTTATTAAAATTGTTACTACTATATTCCCTCAGTAGTCAGTACTGTATTTCTCTCTTTCCTTTCTTTTTCGTTCTTGTTTTTACGCCAGCGCTTGGAAATTGGCGATTCTGATTTGTTACTAGTTAGGAATTTGGTGGGTTTGATAGGGGTGGGGAAGCAAATCGGCGGCGTAAGTTATGGTGTATTGTACACTGATTGTTGTTTGCTTTTTACGGGTAGGAGGAGTACCAATCGATTTGGTTCAGCTCTCGATAAATACCAAATTAATAAAATATTATTTTTGAAAAAAATATTAGACTTTTGTTTTGTGTGACTTCTGGTGGTAGACCCCAAAAAAAATTCCCAAACAATAATATTTTACATTATTAAATAGAAAAAATATTTTTTGTTGGCCCCGTTATTATTAGTAAAAGAAAAGATGTCAACACGCACTCGTACCACATGAAACGAATGAGGTGTGAGGACTTTATGATCAG
Source organism: Viola odorata (assembly GCA_963691705.1). Taxonomy (NCBI): domain Eukaryota; kingdom Viridiplantae; phylum Streptophyta; class Magnoliopsida; order Malpighiales; family Violaceae; genus Viola; species Viola odorata. Next base: position 20,501,039 of record OY829545.1, on the reverse strand, counting down.
AGAGCGTGGCTAGCCAGTGAAAGTGGAGTTTGGATTACGCGAATCGTATTCCATTTTCCGTACCCCACCGCGCCACCACCGTCGCACGCTCTTGTTCTCCCACCCTGAAAACCACGCGCTCGCTCTTGTTCACATATGGAAGCGTGCTAATCTTAGTAACTCTTTGATTTTTTTTTAAATTTCAAAAATAATTTTGTTACACTTACCATATTTTACACAGTCAAGGTTCATTTCCATTTAATAGTTTATTACCATTTGTATCCTGGTCAGTGCTTTGCTTGGTATTTTACCGTCTGGTGTTTCTATCTGTAATAGGAAACCGTCGCATGGGTAATTTAATGGTTAATTAGGTGGTAGGTGAGTCAAAATATTCATGGCCAATTTTGTTTTGTTAAAATAATGAATCTATGATTATATGGATGGACCGTGAAGTCCGTGGTGGGTGATAAAATGGCTCAGAGGTCAAAGATGGGGACAAAAAACATTTGACTTTATACACTGATAGTACGTAATTAGCTTTAATTCATGTTCAACTCATGATTTTGAAGGAGATTGCAAAATACTATACGTTACTCAGTTGTTGTCTGAGTGGTTGCCTTGTTAAAAATAGGGTCTTCAACAAAATTCATGGATGGACATCCTACCTACTTGGTTGTTTACATATTTGTATTTACCAAACTTCACTCTAGTTTTCTAATTTACTTTATCTCGATAATTTTCTGATGGAGTTAGCTACTCTGAGGTCTAACAAGGAGAAACTAAACGATGGTAAACCTTAACATAAGTTATGACACTAACAAAAAAGAAAAGAAGATAATTTGTTTTATCCGATGGAAGTGGTCGTTTTCTATGTTTATTGGGACAAAATCTCTGATCAATTAGAACTTGGTTTACAAGAAAGGGATTGAGTATCGGTTTTATTTTCTCAGATAGGTAACTTGCTTGAATTGATTCTTCTTATGAAAGATGAAAAGCATTCATGGTTCTTCCTTGTAACGGCTGATTTTGTGGTTTTCAGGAGAGGATTCCAATTGAGGAAGTGTTCGAGCAGTTGAAATGTTCAAAAGAAGGTTTGTCTTCGGAGGAGGGAGCCAACCGGCTTCAAGTGTTTGGACCAAACAAGCTAGAAGAGAAAAAGGTCATCTTTTAACCTCCCTGATTGATATTGTGCCAGGAAATGTACCCTTAGTAGACAGACATAGCCATTAAGTTTTGGTCGTTTCCGGGATACTCAACTTCAAAATTTCCATGTCTTTAACTACAGGAGAGCAAGGTTCTAAAGTTTCTTGGCTTTATGTGGAACCCATTGTCATGGGTAATGGAGGCTGCTGCAATCATGGCCATAGCCTTGGCAAATGGTGGTGGGAAACCTCCGGATTGGCAGGATTTTGTTGGAATCGTTGTTTTGTTGGTCATCAACTCTACAATCAGTTTTATTGAAGAAAACAATGCCGGGAATGCAGCAGCAGCCCTCATGGCTGGTCTTGCCCCCAAAACTAAGGTGAAAGTCGCACTTTCAATTACTTCAGTCTTGTATTGTTGCCTACTTTCTCTTTCAATTGTAAAGTGATCTAATTCTTGTTTCTTGAGTAAATGTAGGTTCTCAGAGATGGTCGATGGAGTGAGCAAGATGCTGCAATTTTGGTTCCAGGAGACATTATCAGCATCAAATTGGGAGACATTGTTCCTGCTGATGCCCGTCTTCTTGAGGGTGATCCTTTAAAGATTGATCAATCTGCACTTACAGGGGAGTCACTTCCTGTTACCAAGAATCCCTCAGATGAAGTTTTTTCTGGCTCAACATGTAAACAGGGTGAAATTGAAGCAGTTGTTATCGCAACTGGTGTGCACACCTTTTTTGGTAAAGCTGCCCATCTGGTAGACAGCACCAATCAAGTTGGACACTTCCAGAAAGTTCTTACTGCTATTGGTAATTTCTGTATTTGCTCGATAGCTGTTGGAATAATCATTGAGCTTGTCGTCATGTACCCAATACAGCATCGTGCATACAGAGATGGGATTGACAACTTACTGGTTCTCTTGATTGGAGGAATTCCCATTGCCATGCCAACTGTTTTGTCTGTCACCATGGCTATTGGTTCTCACAGGCTTTCCCAGCAGGGTGCTATTACAAAGAGAATGACTGCCATTGAGGAGATGGCAGGAATGGATGTTCTCTGCAGTGACAAGACTGGAACCCTGACCCTGAACAAGCTGACTGTTGACAGGAACTTGATTGAAGTTTTTACAAAGGGTGTGGAGAAGGAGCACGTTATCCTTCTTGCTGCAAGAGCATCAAGGGTTGAAAACCAGGATGCTATTGATGCTGCAATTGTGGGGATGCTTGCAGATCCAAAGGAGGTCAACCTTCAACTGCCATTTTGTTTCACGATGTCTTTGTCTGAAGTTTCACAATAAATCAGGAGTGTGTTGTTGATTGATATTTTCTGCAGGCACGAGCTGGTGTCAGGGAGGTTCACTTCTTTCCCTTCAATCCTGTGGACAAGAGAACTGCTCTGACTTATATTGACTCTGATGGAAACTGGCACCGAGCCAGCAAGGGTGCTCCTGAGCAGGTAATCATTAATTTGCAGTGGCACATTGATCATAAGGTGTCTGGTATTTATCTGCAAACTCATGACTTTCATGCTTTAATACAGATATTGACACTGTGCAACTGTAAGGAGGATGTTAAAAAGAAGGCTCATTCAGTGATTGATAAGTATGCTGAACGTGGACTTCGATCATTGGCTGTTGCAAGACAGGTCTGCAATGAACCTGTAAATCCTTTTGTTTCTGCCTCAATAAATAAGAAGACTAAGCTTATTGTTCTGTCAACCACGTGCTTGCAGGAAGTACCCGAGAAATCGAAAGATAGCCCAGGTGCACCATGGCAGTTCATTGGTTTATTGCCTCTGTTTGATCCTCCCAGGCACGATAGTGCTGAGACCATCAGGAGGGCTCTCAACCTTGGTGTGAATGTCAAGATGATCACTGGTAATAATTCCACAACTATTATTTCAAATTATGTTTCTGTTAAGCTACTGAGGTTGGGCCAATTGTGAGGGGTTAAGGGATCTCTTACGAGTTTGGGGGTTCAAATAAGCTTATATAAAAGAGTCTCTATTTCATTTTCTACACTACTCAACTCACTGTGCAGGGGATCAGCTTGCCATCGCAAAGGAAACTGGCAGGAGGCTCGGAATGGGAACAAACATGTATCCTTCCTCGTCATTGCTTGGTCAAGACAAGGATGCTTCCCTTGCAGCTCTCCCTGTGGATGAGTTGATTGAAAAAGCAGATGGATTTGCTGGAGTTTTTCCAGGTGATTTCAGCTACTATGCAGTTTTCAGTGAATATGTCAACTCTTCATTTTCTTATCCAAACCATACCTTGTCTCCTATTGCCTCTTGTTTTTATTTCTATTCTACTGTTTTCTCAATTTCATTTTCTGTGTGCTATTTCACTTTTTTTACTGTTAATATCTTAAGGGCTTATCAATTCCAATACTGAAACTTGGTCACAAGTTTTAACGTCATTTGATTTACTTTGCAGAACACAAATATGAAATTGTTAAGAGGCTGCAGGAGATGAAGCACATATGTGGAATGACAGGTGATGGTGTTAACGATGCCCCTGCTTTAAAGAAGGCCGATATCGGAATTGCTGTTGCGGATGCTACTGATGCTGCCAGAGGTGCCTCTGATATTGTCCTCACTGAGCCTGGTCTGAGTGTGATTATCAGTGCTGTTCTGACAAGTAGGGCAATATTCCAAAGGATGAAGAACTACACCGTTAGTGACATTTTCTGTTCTTCTCAGTGCCTGTTGCTCAACAGTTATAGAATTTTACAATTTTCATACTCACTTCATTCTTTCCTACTATTTTCAGATTTATGCAGTTTCAATCACGATACGTATTGTGGTCAGTATTCATATACCTGCATTGTAATGTTTTATTAAGCTGTGAGTGGGCATTCATTTTAATTTGTACATTTTCTTCTAAATATGGCAGTTTGGCTTCATGTTTATTGCCTTGATTTGGAGGTTTGACTTTGCTCCATTCATGGTGCTGATCATTGCCATCCTAAATGATGGTGAGATCCTGATTCATTGTTTCTTTTCATTTCGTTGTGTTTTTCACATTCTTTGTACAAATTGCGTTTCATCAGGTTAGAATGGGGTTGAATCTGATGTTATTACAAACTCAAATTTCCAGGGACAATCATGACAATATCAAAAGATCGTGTGAAGCCATCTCCACAGCCAGATAGCTGGAAACTTAAGGAAATCTTTAGTACTGGTATTGTGCTTGGTGGTTACATGGCACTAATGACCGTGATATTCTTCTGGGCTATGAAAGATAGCGACTTCTTTTCTGTAAGCAGTTTTTGCATCCATTCACTGCGTAAATTATGCTGCTTTTGTTTCATCTTATAATTTTGTTAATGCAGGATAAGTTTGGTGTAAGATCGATACGTAATAGTAACCCAGAAATGATGGCAGCCTTGTACCTGCAAGTGAGCATTGTGAGCCAGGCGCTTATTTTTGTTACCAGATCTCGCAGTTGGTCTTTTGTGGAACGTCCTGGATTTCTTCTTCTTTCTGCCTTTTTGATTGCTCAGCTGGTAAGGGTTTTACCTTTAATGATTTAGTTAATATAATTCAATGTAGGGTAGGCAGTATGAAACTGGACAACACATACTAAAAGAATCCATTACATCCTAAATTGTGCTAATAGTTTCTAAGGTATCCAGTAATTGATCACCCAAAAAAACCTCTTTCAGGACTTCCTTGGAATTCCCTAGACTTTCTGTTCAATTCCTCAAACATTGTGTGTATTTATGTTCAGATATCACCCAAAAAAAGCTCTTTCAGGACTTCCTTGGAGTTCCCTGGACTTTCTGTTCAACTCCTCAAACATTGTGTGTATTTATGTTCAGATTGGATTTATTTTCTCTACTTAATGCATTCAACTGCTCTGTTACTTTCAGGTAGCAACATTGATAGCAGTCTATGCTAACTGGGGTTTTGCCCGTATAGAGGGTTGTGGCTGGGGATGGGCTGGTGTGATCTGGCTGTATAGTCTTGTAACCTATGTGCCACTCGATCTCCTTAAATTCGCAATCCGCTATGTACTGAGTGGGAAGGCATGGAACAATCTTCTTGAGAACAAGGTATGTTATCCTCCTTGTATAACAACATTGTCATTCTGTTCTAAGAAACAAATTAAACCATTCACACTCATTTTGCATTCTCTCTCTTGTACAGACTGCCTTTACAACTAAGAAAGACTATGGGAAAGAAGAGAGGGAAGCACAATGGGCTGCTGCACAGAGGACCCTGCATGGCCTTCAACCACCAGAAGCCAATAACCTCTTTGCTGACAAGAATAGTTATAGGGAGCTTTCAGAAATTGCAGAGCAAGCCAAGCGGCGAGCCGAAGTGGCAAGGTAAGCAAAAGCAGTGAATGTGCTGCAGTGTATTTTTGTCTCTTTTGAACATGCATTTCATCCATTTTCTCCTGGAGTTTAGGAATTGAACCCTACTCTATTGGTGTTTGTTGTAGGCTGAGAGAACTACTTACCCTGAAAGGGCACGTTGAATCGGTGGTGAAGCTGAAAGGACTTGACATTGATACAATTCAACAACATTACACAGTTTGAAGAGTTTGGAATCTCAGCTGCTGCAACATATGCGAGAAGAGAGAGCCGAATATTTTATATGATGACGAAGAAGGGCTGAGTTAGAAGAAGGGCCGAGTTAGAATCTTCTTAGATAGGTCTTTTCTTCTAAACCATTTGGGTACTTTATTTTTGCTAGTTGTCTTATTAATTACCCCAGAGGAGAGGAAATCTTCTAACTATAAAAGGGCTCAGTAGCTGCCCCTTTACATTTTCCTTTTCAATCCTATATTGAAGGTTACATGCATTGGAGCCATCTTTTGTTCTATGGTCGGTCAGTGGTTTCAACCATGGCGGCTCAGTTCACAGCCCCTTTTAAATTTTACTGGAAATAACTATGTAGGCATAATGATCACAAGAACACTTTTGGAAACTTGGGTTTACAAAAGCCTTTCGTATTTTCCCCTTTTTGACAAATAGGAATTCCAAGTTGAAGGATTTGAAGTCGAGATTTAACTACACCTATAAGAAAATCCTGCATGTACTTAAGTACTGTTCCACTCGCTCACTGTTTACTTTCGATCTCCGAAAGTGTTAGAAAAAGGAGTTTTTGCAATCCAAATTTGTTAGCCTACAAAACATTTGTAATCGATTCAGTTGGAGGATAGGATTGCAGAGAAAATATCCAAGGGAACAAAAACCTCAGTTTTCTAAGATATCCTGCGGCAGTCTCCTCCATACATGCAATATTAACTGGGACATCATAAAACCACCATCAATCCTGAAATTCCTGAACCATAAATCGATGGCAAAATGACACTCGGAAAATTTTGACTAACAAAGTCAGCTACACACTCACAAAAGTGAGTCAAATAACAACAGTTGATCAAGTTGCTATACAAATTGACTAACTGTTGAAATTTACATGTAACTTAGTTTGGCTACTGGCTTTCGCTAACTCCAACTCTATCCTGCTATGGTTTTGTACAGATTCCAAAATGTGCTCTGATACAAAAGTTTACACTAACTGGGGGGGCTCTTCGCGCTTGTAGTACCATCCTCAAACACTTGATGAATGGCTTGTGCTAGATTCAATACAATCTCTGCATAAGCTGAGACAAGAATAGGGATAAAGTCAGGGGAAAAGTAGAACAAACTTAGAAGCATTGGACAAAACAGAAAGCAATTATAAGATCTGGGCTAGTGTTTTTCTTTCTTCTTTCGTTCTTTTACTTGGAGGCCAAAATATGGATCATTCCTGATAACAGCAAAAGAAAAAGAATACCTAGCTCCCAAGCATCATCTAATGGTAGTCTTAATGTTAGTCATGATGAATATTAAAGTTATTAGGGACAACGTAGCACCTTCTGGCAAGCTCATGTTTTGTAAGGCATCCTCAGCGTAGGATAGGCGGGCATGGCTGGGATGACTTCCTGGGGCTCCAGTCTTGTTGATCTGATTTGTTGCCCATGCAAAGACTCTGACTCGAGTTGGAAGGACGGCGATCAGGTCTGCGTACTTAAGACTGACAGTTACCTTGCTGCAACAAGCAAACCATATTGGAAAAATCCAGTCCATGACCAACCCAACCGCCCACAAAGGAATATACACATAATATAATGACTAAATGTATACCAACCAATCAAAATCATCCAGTACAAATTCAATCATGTGGTAAGGAAGGCTATGGTAGAGCTCTCCTATTTGGTTTCCATACAACTCTTTAATAAGACGAACCTACATGAGAGAATGGTGAAAGAAAAGAGTATATTATGAGTATTTTATTCTTCCAAAAAAGTTTCTAAGCAGGCAGAAAATTGCAGCAAGGTATGAAAGCAGAGCATAATCTATCAATTGAAGAACAAGGGAGCACGGAATGACTTTAAGAAAAAAGAACTTGCACAACCATAGAAGTAGAACAGATCTATATTCTTTCCACCTCATAATGAAAAATTGGGATTGAATCCCACCTTTTCTGGGCATTACGGAATTTAACAAAAGGCTACCTCTCTATAGCCATTGAGCCATGGGAAGAGAGGAGGCTATCCCCAAGAGAATATAACAACGATGCAGGAAAAGTATGTAATGAAACATGCACACACATATCCATAGACCTCAATCTACATCACATGTACAAGTACATTAAATAATATGAAACATATAAGTTAGATGCAGGTGCTGATGAATACTCCAGCCCCTCAAACCAAGAATAGTGTGAAGAGCGGGTGTACAAGTGCTGCTCACAAAGAAAACATGAGAAATTAATAGATAACTTGCGCAAATTGAATAACTTTGACAGATCATAAAATATCCACTGAAAGAGAATTACAATTTGTTATAGAACCATTCAGTAAATGATGTGAGAACAAGTTTCTAGGCAAGACTGGACTGAACACCAAAACTTGGACATTTGACACAGTGGCATTAATATATTTCGATAATAGGAAATGACAAGATACCTGTTCCCTTCTATCCACGTAAGACTGCAGAAGCTCTCCAATGTAATCGATAAATCTCTGAAAGCAAATCATTGAGAATCAAAACTGAGAGTTGTGAATATCAAAACAATATGAAGTCATAGAATACATTAGAGAACTAAATATACCATAGCATTGGATGAAAGAAGATCATTTTCTGCTTCACGTATTGGCAGAAAGAAAGGGACTGTATGTTCAAGGACAGTCATCTTCTCGAGAAATGACTTGCTCTCAAGAACACAGTGGTACAGCTCACATGGTTCTCCTGCATACATATATGCATAATCAGCTTGTCAGCTGCACTAATAAAAGGAGCAAAATAGAAAGTCCTTGCAGATGCATGTGTCTGCATCTCCGAGATATTAAGACTTCACACATTCTCTTTAAGCCAACAACATACTGAAAATCTTATTTCTAGCTCTTAAATTTTGGAGCAATGCCCCAAAATGGTAATTAGCGGTCAAATTTACAATTCCTCAAATCCTTAACAACCTCCAACTGGCCATTTCTATAAAATCATTTTTTCAAGGAAACAAAACAAGGTGTAAAAAGACAAAGCCTGCACATCATGATTAGAAGATGAGGGAAAAGCATTGTTCAGAAAATTTGCATGTAGAAGAATAAAATGGCATGAAACTCAGGTAAAGTCAGATGAGCACAACAATAATTGATGTTGGGCAAACTTGAGGAGATATTAAAGGTAAAACACCTATCCTGACAAACAATGAAGAAAAATATCACAATAAAAACACCTGCATATGAAGTCTCATATTGGATGCCAATTCTAACTCCCTCCAAACTACAAATCACCTGCTCAAAGACAAATCTTTTGTCAGAAAAAGAATCAGTGGTGCAATGCTGTTCAACAAAATCAACAATTGAAAAAGGTTTATAAATGTAAAAGGAGAAAACCACCAGTAACATTTAAGTTGCTTATTATCAAACTCTACAAGGAAAATGCATATTCTATCTCGAAATAAGTTGATAGGCGACTCAGGAGACCAACATTAGTGAGGTTAGAAGGAGCTGGAGGAAATGAGTAGAATTCAGGGTTGGTAATTAGATCCAGGGATGAACATTATTAGCAAACCAATTGATGATGAAAAACAAACAAATTGAAGAAGATCGAGAACAAAGAACTATGAAGAGAGATGCAGCTGGGACCATCATACATAACCCTCTCAAATAGTGCGCACCACTGTCTAGTGACTCTAATAAATGAGAGAAGAATTCAAGCACGATTGAACATGGGATCTGCTAATAATGTAAAATGTTACCTTATTTCCAACTCTATAAGTAATTCTTTCCTCAACATGGTGACCAGGCACCACATGAGAATCCCCCTGCATTTCCTTTTTTTCAGCCTCCATATGAACCTGTTGAGATGTGTAGGTTAACATGTTGGACAATTTTGTCACTTGCAAACTCAAGGCATTAAGATATAAAGCATCTTGTAAAACAGGGAACACAATATTAAGAGAAAGTGAAGTCATCTAAATTTGAGATATCAGCATTGAAAAATGAGAATAATAATTTCAATAGCTTTAAAGTATGTGATTGTACCCTCTCTCTTATTGTAGCTAATAGTCCATCATTCCATTCCTCCCCCTCTAAGTAAATCTCTAGAAGAAAACAAGGGGTAAAATGACACTCTTTAATCAAAACGCTTACAAATATAACAAACACTCCAACTGAATGTTAATAAACAAAAAAGTGAGGAAATGGAAATACAAACAGAGGATAAATGTTGTTAGTTAGCATTGTGTTTTGCATTCTACATGTTACTACCATATTCCAAGATACCTTGAGTTTGAGATGCCCGTGCTACTTCAAATTCCTTCTGTAGGCGCTCAAATATCATCTTGTCAGAATCCCTGTTGAAATCAATAAATCAGCAACTCAAAAGCTTTTACAAGGTGATCAATGGCTTTACAAGTTCTAAGAAATATTTACCTAGAAAGGCGCTCTGCCAATTCCGCATGCCTCTTGAGAACATTTGAAACTGTTAAGCGAAAAATAAATAAATAAACAAAGATCTAACAATCCTTCTAAAATCAACAACCCAAAAATCACAATTAGGAAGTGATCTAAATACATCTAGTGCGTATAGTCTCCAGCCGAATATCATCTTCCTGCAACAGTAAAACACTACGATTACCAAGAAAACCAGTGCCCAAAAGACAAACGAAAAGCAATATTATTAGTTTATTAGGCCATAGATATAAGGAAAGGAATAATTACCACTTCGCCCATGGCTCCATATGAACGCAAAGTCAGCGGCTCCACTTGCTGCAAATCACCAGTCCATAAACAGAAGTGAATGCCATTTTCTCTGCTTATTGTTTACAGAAGAAGCAATAGTAAAAAGCGAACAAATTAAATTACAACAAAATCAAAACATGCATTGGTTGGATAATTGGTTGAGTAGCTCCGATGGCTAACAACTGACCTTGCGAGAGGAGTCCGCAGAGAAGGAAATCTTCTTTTGCTTCTTTTTCAGAGACTCTTCTCCGTCGCTTTCCATTGATTCCCACTGCACGGAGCTTACGCCGGGAGCTGGATAGTATCAGAGCTGTGTCCTTTGGGTTCTTAAATTTTAGGGCTCTGTTCTTAATTTTAGGGCTCAAAAGAAGAAGAAAAAACGAAAATTGAGAGGGAAAGACAAGTCACAAGACAAGACATCATTAAAGTTGGAGTTGGGTTGGACCTTCTTCTCTCTCCCTGGCCCATATTCAACGTGCCAAATTGATCACAGCTCACTCACTCGCCACTCAAAGATTAGGAGTGGCCCACTTCCTTTCTTCTTCTTCATTACCCAATTTCGTTTCTTCTAATTAGGGGTGTTCATTGGAATTCTGAAATTTCGTTCCATTCCAAAATAAAGTTTGAAATTTTACAATTTGGAATCGAAATTTTCGTTCCGAAATTTATTTCGAAACAGAACGAAATGTGTCCAAAAAAATTCGGAAGAAATTCCGAAACATTCATATATATGTTAGTTTTTTTGTTTTTAATCCAATAACACTAAACAGCCCTAACCTAAACACTAAACAACCCTAAATCACGACGCTCGCTCCTCACATTTTTTCTTCTCCTCTCTCTCTCAACCCTAAATCACGTCGTCCGCCAGCTCCCTTTCATCTCCTCTGCAATCGATGCTCTCTCTTTTGCAATTGTCTCTTCCTTTCTCCTCCTCTCCAATCATCGTCGCTCTCTTTCTTTTCCTCTGCAATCGTCGTCGCTCTCGTTTTTCTCCTTTGCAATCGTTGTCGCTCCCCTATTCTCCTCTAGTAAGTCTAAACCCTAAGAAGGATGCAGAATCAATTGCTATTTTAATCACTCAAAATAATTAAATTAATTAGCAAATATGTACTGTAATTTTTGAAATTGATGGAGCAAACATGTACGGTAATTTTTGGAGTATTATGTTCTGTAATTTTTTCAATTTTGGATTGATAACGGATAGGTTTTGGAAAAAAAAATTAAAAACTTTTATTCTGTAATAATTTTGGAATCAAAATTTGGAATCTATAAAATTACGGAACGGAATAAAATAAATTTTAAAATTTTTAGAATTTCGAAAAATTCCTATGAAGATCCCTACTTCTAACAACTCTCACTTTTCAACTGAAAAATTCAGCACTTTCTCTTCTTCCACTAATTTTGTGTGTGCGGTTAAATTCCACTATTATTTTTGCACTATTTCTTCACCGATTATCATTATCATTAATGTCTTATAGAGGCTGCCTTTTTACTAAAGGAATGTCTTGAAGGAACTTTTCCATCTCTCTTCTACCTCTTCCAATTACTCTTCATTCCATCAACCATGGCACTGATTCTCATCCTGATCCTCCTCTCTCTAAAGTTCATCTCTTTCTCCACCGCTTTCACTCCCGCCGACAATTACCTCCTCAATTGCGGCTCAGCTTCCAACTCCACGCTCGACCGAAGGGTCTTCCTTGCTGATTCCACTCGCCTCCCCAGTTGGGTTGCTCTCTCCGCAGACAGCTCAATTTCGCTCGCTAACAGAAACCCATCTCCCAACTCACCCGCTTTGTACCACACAGCAAGACTTTTCACTGCTCCCTCCACCTACAAGTTCAACATCATAACCAACGGGACTCACTTGGTACGTCTTCATTTCTCCCCGTTTCCATCTCAAAACTTCAATTTGTCCAAAGCTAAATTCAATGTTCGCATTAATGGGCTATTAGTATTGAAGATTTTTGCCCCCCAAAGTTTTGTACTCAAAGAATACATCATGAGAGTAGATGGGGAAGTGCTTAAAATACTGTTTAGTCCTGCCGCTGATTCTGATTTTGGGTTTGTTACTGCAATTGAAGTGTTTTCAACTCCTAGGGACCTTGTTCTAGACAGCGGCGCTAGGTTGGTTAGTGCTAACGGATTCCAGGAGTACAAGAATCTTTCATTGCATGTATTGGAGACTATTCATAGGATTAATATAGGAGGTTCAAAATTGACACCTTTTAATGATACCTTGTGGAGAACTTGGATCCCTGATGATGATTTTCTTGTTTTGAAATCATCCGCTAAGCGTGCTGTCTCCTCTCATACCCCTAATTACCAAACTGGGGGTGCGACCAGGGAGATTGCGCCTGAAAACGTGTATATGACTGCCCAGCAGATGAATAGGGATGCTCCTACGCTAGATGTGAGATTTAACATCACATGGAATTTCCCGGTTGGTTCAAGAGGTGCTCGCCACTTGGTTCGGTTGCATTTCTGTGATATTGTTAGTAATTCGCTTAATCAGTTGTACTTCGATGTATACCTCAATGACCTCTCCGCTTATAAGGATCTTGATCTGTCATCACTCACATTCCATGTGCTTTCATCTCCAGTCTATGTAGACTTCATTGTGGATTCTGATGATCTGGGAGCTATGCGTGTTAGTGTAGGACCTTCGGATCTTAGTGCTCCAACAAAAGTGAATGCTATTTTGAACGGGGTAGAGATCATGAAGATGGTTAATCCTCCTGTTACACACAGTGGGTCGAAGAGTAAAACTTTTTGGATTATGCTGGGTTCAGCTCTAGGTGGCTTTGCTGCCTTGTGTTTGGCTGTACTTGTAGTTATTCTTGCATTTAATTGCAAGAAGAAAAAACTAAAACCAAGTCGTACAGAAAGTGCAGGTTGGACACCATTGCGGGTCTATGGAGGCAGTTCAGGCAGTAGGTTGTCTGAAGTGACTGTCAATGCATCTCCTACCACTAATGGTTATCGCACTCTGAAGATCCCTTTTGCTGACTTACAGTTAGCTACCAATAATTTTGACAAGACTCTAATTATTGGTTCCGGAGGATTTGGTATGGTTTACAAAGGGGTTCTTAAGGACAACACAAAGGTTGCTGTAAAGAGGGGTGTGCCAGGATCTAGACAGGGCCTTCCAGAATTCCAGTCCGAAATAACAACCTTGTCCAAGATTCGTCACCGGCATCTTGTTTCTCTCATTGGGTACTGTGAAGAACAGTCAGAAATGATATTGGTTTACGAGTTCATGGAGAAAGGGCCATTGAAGGAGCATTTATACGGTCCAGGATGTTCTTTTTTGTCATGGAAGCAAAGGCTTGAAATTTGCATCGGTGCAGCGAGAGGCCTTCACTACCTGCATACAGGTTCGACACAAGGCATCATCCATCGTGACATTAAGTCTACAAATATTTTGCTTGATGAAAATTATGCAGCCAAGGTTGCTGATTTTGGTCTTTCAAGATCTGGTCCTTGCTTGGATGAGACTCATGTAAGCACTGGTGTAAAAGGTAGTTTTGGATATCTTGATCCAGAATATTTCCGACGGCAGCAGCTCACAGATAAATCAGATGTTTATTCATTCGGAGTTGTGCTTTTTGAAGTTCTCTGCGCTAGGCCTGCAGTTGATCCTTTACTTGGTAGGGAGCAGGTGAATTTAGCTGAATGGGCAATGCAGTGGCAGAAGAAAGGCATGCTTGAGAAAGTTATTGATCCGCATCTCACAGGAGAGATAAAGAGAAGTTCTCTCAAGAAATATGGTGAGACGGCAGAAAAATGTTTGGCAGATTACGGTGTTGATAGGCCGAGCATGGGCGATGTATTGTGGAATTTGGAATATGCTCTTCAGGTTCAGGAATCTGTATCAGCAAGAGACGCACAGCAGGAGAGTAATACACCGGCAGCGGATCCCCAAGTTTTGTCAAACAACACCAGGACTGTAAGAGATGATGGGAGTGGTACTTCAGAAACAAGAACCAGCCAAGTTTTCTCTCAGTTGTTGACAAACGAAGGCAGATAGTGTTTGACCGTCGCATTCGCATGGATACAGACAGCCGGTACTCGATCACTATCATAAGATGATGAAGTGGATCATCTATAGCAAAACATAAGATGAAGAGATTTAAAAAAGTAGTTTTGCTGCACTTGATTGTATGTATGTATAAACATGCATTAATTGTACAAGCAATGTTCTGTTGCTAAATAGTAAATAGATATGGTGTTAATCTAGCTTAAGGGCTTTCATCCCTTTGTCTTAATCAAAATGTTGGTCCGTATTATTATTATATAGGATGTTGGAGCGGAAATATATCATCGACAGATTCTTTTCTTTTTCTTTTTCTTTTTGAGTAAAAGTATAAATAAATAAGCTACATATTAAAAAAAATTATACTTTTTTGTGAATATTTCAAGCTAATTTTATTTATAAAATAATTTATGGTTTAATTTTTTATAACTTTGGTTTATGATTCTTTTCAATATCATAAACTTTGTTTTAGATAGAGAAGCCCAATTTTTTTTGTTAAAGCAAAAGAAATTAAAAGTTATAAATAAATTATTGAACAAATGTGCCCCTGCTTCAAACTTTTTTACCAAATAATTAATACTTAAATTTTCAATTTAACCTAAAAAGTATCAATTATTGTGTTAATAAGAATTTATAAAATTGCCAAGTAGTAAGAACTAAGAATCATTTACGCACACAAAAGGATCACGAATGTTCCAATACACGAGTTAAACCAAATGGTTTTAATTTAGGAAATGTTTGGGTAGGAAAATGTTCCGAGACGAACTCGTTTTTGTATTTCCAGACGTCAATTAATCAAATTCGCTATCTTATTTATAAAAAAAATTAAAAGAAAAAAAATATGAAAAAAAAAGACAGGAAATGAAAAGAAGGGAAAAAAAAATTAAACACACACACACAAGTTGAGACCTTGAGAGAGCTACCGAGAAAGAAGAGTGCGAAGAGAGAGAAAGGAAGAAGGAAGAGAAACATACAGGGAAAAAAAAAGAAACAAAAAAACGAAAAGAGCAAAAACTATTAGCAGAGAGCGACTCAGCGATCGAGCTAATACACCACCACCGCAGCACCCTCCATTCTCATACTCATGCGAACAATAATGCACTCAATTTGAAGATATAGAAGAACCCACTTATTATTCACACTTGAAGATTCGTCGCGCTAAGAATCGAAAAGCGACTCAGTCTCCCGCTTCTCTGCAATTGGTGAACTTCATTCAGGTTAGACTCCAATCAATCGCTGCAACTCAATCTTCAACTCCTTCACCTCGTCTTTTTACTCTTCATTGTGCTTTGTTATCTCTGCTCTGTTCTCTCTTTTCCAACTCAATCTCTCCAACTTACTGATCTCTGTTTTTAACTTCAATTCTCTGTATTTGAAGTTCCAAGCTTTTCAATTTTTAATACCCGATGTTTGTATTCCTCGGTGCAGGGGTATAATTGGGCTGTTCGTACAGTTCGGGCGGGAGGCCGTGTAGTTCTTAATTTTAGTGACTTTAAGTTAGGGTTTTGATTTATTAGGGATTCTGAGTAATTGGGTTTTGTTCTTTATGGTCTGGGAATAAGTTTAATTACTGAAGTTTGATCTCTAGGGTTTTGGGTGTTCATTTAGGGACAAAAGGAATGAGATTTGTTTTTGCATTGTATGGTTTGTTGGAAGATGAGTTTTGGGTTATTTGGAGACAGAAATAGTTGTATCTGTTTTGGAAGTTCGCAGGTCTCTGGGATTTGGTCAATAGTGTATGCAGAGGTTCAGTGCTGATTTGCATTGAATTGACATGCTGGTGGGTGAATCCTTGGTTGTTTGGAGGTGAGGATAACAGTAATTGGGAGTGTAATACGGGGCATTTGGGGTTTTGCTGCTCTCTGTTGGATGGTGTACGAATCTGTTTGTTGAGAGAAATGCAACCTCAGCAGGGCTCCAGAATTGATTTGGTTGATTTGAAAAATCAGATACTGAAGAGGATTGGGGTTGATAGGTCCAAGAAGTACTTTTATTACCTGAATAGGTTTTTGAGCCAGAAGCTGAGCAAGAGTGAGTTTGATAAGTCATGTTTCCGGTTGCTTGGGAGGGAAAATCTCCAGCTCCATAACCAGCTTATACGCTCAATATTAAAGAATGCATGTCAGGCGAAGATACCACCGCCAGTTTATGAGGCGGGTCCCGCAAAATCTTCTGTTCAAATAGCAAAAAGTCCTCCCAGTAGAGAAGATGGCCAAGAAATAAGTGGGTCCCTTATTCCAAATCAGAATCACAATGTGCCCATTTGGTCTAATGGGGTTTTACCTGTGTCCCCAAGGAAGGTTCGGTCTGTGATACGTGATCGGAAGCTCAGAGATAGACGTAGCCCGCTTGGGCCAAATGGAAAAGTTGAATGCATCTCACATCTATCATCTGGTGCAGAAGATGGTGTCAGTAAGGCTATTGTTATGGAAAATGGAGAATTGCCTCCTTGTGATTATCAAAGGCCAATGCAGCATCTTCAGACAGTTGCTGAGCAACCAGAGAATGAAAGGGAGGGTTTGCTTCAACAGCCCACTGAAAAAACAAGAGCACACGGCAAAGAACCGATGGCTCATTTGGAAGATGGAGAGGAGGTGGAGCAAGCAAAGTGGTTGAATTTATCCAGAAGTCCTTTACTTGCTCCTATAGGGATTCCATATTTATCAGCAAGCGTGGGTGGGGCCCGTAAAGCTACGCCAGTGGCAAGCACCGGTGATTTTGTTAGTTGTTATGACAGTGGTGGATTGCCTGATACAGAGATGCTGAGGAAGCGCATGGAACAAATTGCCGCTGCACAGGGCCTTGGAGGAGTTTCAATGGAGTCCGCAAACACATTGAACAGTGTGTTGGATGTATATTTAAAGAAATTGATTAGGTCCTGTGTTGATTTAGTTGGAGCAAGGTCTCCGCATGATCGAAGAAAACGTTCTGTCCATAAGCAGCAGGTTCAAGGCAAGGTTGTGAATGGCATTTGGCCAAGTAATCATATACATGTGCCAACCAGTAGTATGCCTGCTGAGCTTACACAGGAACAGAGGCCAGATTCCTCAATATCTTTGCATGATTTCAAAGTTGCCATGCAGCTCAATCCGCAGCAACTTGGTGATGATTGGCCATTGCTGTTGGAGAAGATCTGCATGCACGCATTTGAGGATTGATGTTATTCCCATAAAGATCTGTTTATCCGAGAGCTGTTCTTGGGTTGTAGCTATCCTGATTCAAAGGCCTGGGAAGCTGCTGTTGGAATTTGTCGATGCACCCACCCAGCTCCAATCCTCTTGTCAGGATAAACCAGATGGCTTACCCATTGTATGAAGCTCAGCCCTAGCAAGATGAAATATGGGGTTGAGCATCGAAATGTCTGTATTGTCATGGTGGGGATTCAGTACGCCTGAGGAAATACAGCAACCAAGGTAGGGACAGTTTCAAATGGAAATGCCACATGATTGGTTGCTCTATTGTATGATAAGCATCGCTGTTGGCTGTGTCTGGTGCCGCCACTGCTACAGAGCTCAAAAATTCTTCTGTATAATTTACAGCCAATGAAGAGGGGAAAGTATAAGACAGTTTTGCAGGATACTCTCATGTAGTTTGGTGGAAAAGGAAAAACCACTTAGTGTAAGAAGAGCTGAAGGGTTGCTCAATGTATTTTTATGAGAATTGATTGGCATTCCAATAGTAATAATACATTGATTATCCATTAATTGACATTTCTTTTGACTTCTGACTTTGAGTTTCTTTTTTCATTTAAATGCCTTACGGAAATCATTGCTAATGTTATTCTGCCACCCATTTTCTCATGTACTACTAGATAGGATTGTGCCCTCTCAGTTCTCAGGCTCAGCCAATAATTTTTGTGTGATTTATTGTGATTGCCACTTATTATTCTTGGGATACCTCTGTTTAACTAAGAAGTTTCTCCAAGCAAATACTGTTGTAGATAGTTTGTGGACGAGAATTGGGAATTTGATCCAGCAGGCTGCTGTTTGTTTGTTTGTTTTGTACTGCTGAGGTACATCAAGGGACAGATTACTTATAGTTCGGTGTTATGTTGGCAGGTTCAGATTTCCTTTTTTACCTTCTATGTTCTATCTGTGTCCGTCTCCGTCCCCTCCATCGATCGGGGAAGATTTCTTGACTTGAGAATTCTGTTCAGTTTCTTTCTTGGTCTATAATAGTACTAACCCTCAATTCAGATTTCAGGGACCAGTTATGGGAAGCGGGAATCCATTATTTGGGTGAAGTACAGTCATAGCTTCATCATAGGTGTGGCTCATTGCAGCAAAAACTCTCTTTAAAAAAAGACGGAAAAAATAAAGAAAACAAAAGAAAAGAAAGAATTCTGCATCATCTTCCCCAACAAATCATGGCTCCGGAACTGGAAGAAAGCGCTACACTTTTTTCACAAAATGTTTGTCATAAGGCTTACCATATATGCCGTTTGGTCGTCAGTGACACTCACACGCCTTTCCATTTCTGCAGCAGAGAGCGACGAGTCATTCGGTATTCCAAACATTTTCTGTTTACCGTAACATCGATGCTCTTAACACAGGAAATTGAAGGGTCCGTGGAAAAATTAGTCACACAGGTCATCTTAACGTCTGAAGATCCCGTCACGAGATGACCTTCCAAGGAATAAGAATGTTTCGTTAATTAGCTGATAAGAATTTGTGGCACTCGTTTTTTTTTCTTCTTTCTATTGTATTTTAGAGGTTTATTATTATCATTATTAGCTCATATGGTTTTGAAAACGATTGACAGCTCTCCATCCTTCTAGCCATGAAAAAAAAGAAGAAAAAACTACACAGCTCTCCATCCTTCAGGCCCTACCCTACGCCGACCTTCTCGTGGGACATCAATACATCCATCTCTCTGTCTAAATAGTAAACCAAGTTACGTCTAAAAATGAATTGACGCATCCAAATTTCCGGGCCAACACCTAATCTTTCCAGAAAGCCACACCCTGGAACTCCCAAGTGAGTAAACTGCAGGTGCTATAAGGACAAGTCAAAGTAGATGTTTCTATTAAAAAGGGGCGAAAAAGGGACGGTAGAAATCTATGAGAGTAATTTCATTGATGGTTTCCTTTCTTTAGGAGAATGCCGAGTTCGTGCTATAGAAGCAACAGACCCCCCGGACTTATTATTCTGTTGTAATGAAAGATAAATTCTATATGTACACGAAAGATATTATTCCTTGGAGAAAAGAAGAAAAACAAAGAGTATAAAACGATCGGATAGACTGAATTTTTGTACAGAATGAAAATAGTCAGTCTCCTCCATCCAATCTTCTTTGAACAGAATTAGCAGGATGGTGGTGGCGTTGTTGGTGATCGTGTTGAGGAAGGAGCTGCAGATGCCTTACATATAGGGCACCAGTTCTTCAGCCTCAACCATTGCTGTATGCATACCACATGATATCGGTGCTCACAATGCAACCTCCCCACTTCATCCCCTACAGCATACTCTTCCTGGAACCCACAATAAAGAGTGAAGAGTGAGGAAACCGGTCATAAAAAGGCGCAAAGGATTGGTTGGCGAAAAAAATACATCCCATCCGTGATGGCATGCCATCTAGTAAATTGCTAATTCCTCCAAATAATAAGACCTTTCCTTCCTTTTGGCTCTTCACACACACTTTTCTTATAGACTGACAATGAACTAGAAGTTGCATGGGGCCAAATTCTTCAAAGTACATAATACAGTAACTGTGATGATTTATCCCACCCACCCTAAACCCTAAACTTCAAAAATCCAGTGCGAGGCACATCAAAGTCTATACAGGCTACAAATGAATGGAAGAAGAAATAATTAAAAACCTGGCATACGCTGCACTTGACATCATTTGGATCCCCTCTGAGGTTTGTAGGTGCATCCTCTGCAGGTGCTGTCTCATAGACGCCCATCTTAAGACATTCAGATAATGCTTCCTCTGGAAGTGCTGTGCTCACATTTCCCATCCTCTCTTCTAGAGCTAACAACTCCTGCCAAAATTCAAATAAAATGCAGTAAGGTTATGATATTTGAAGGCAATGCAGTAGTCAGTAGTCAAAACAAGCACAAGTAAACTTCTTGTTTATATAAATAAGACCACAATGGACAAAAACAAAATGAACACTCCATAGTATTGACCAAAATCAAATAACAAACCTCATATGACATATTATCAATATCTAGTCTCAACTCTCTATGTTGATCATAGAAGTTAAGTCCATTAAGGAATAAATTTGTCTCCAAAACGAGCAGTTGCTGCAGGGGAAGAAAGAAGTAAAACTCTCAGAAATGACCTGATGACAAACCACCTGATGAAGTAAAAATGCCGAAAAATAACCTACCTCGTAAGTTAACTCTTCATCTTGCTCAATCCTCTCTAGTGCCAACAATACCTGCAGGATAGTACTTAAGAGCCATCTAATGACAAACGTTTCACTACCTGAGAAAAAAAGAGAAGGGGGGGGGGGGGGGGGGGGGGGGGGGGTGTTACGTCATATGACATGGATCACATACCTCAGCGATTCCGTCCATGTTGTGGCGCCGGAAGCTCTCACGATTCATTAAAGATCGAGAATTGCCAAGTTCAGCAGGACTAGATGGCCTAATACCCCGTAAACTCTCATTGCCACTACCATGTCGGCTATAAGAACTTGGGCGATGTAGGGAGGTTTCCACAGAAAACTGCTGGGATAAACTAGAAGAATTCAGATCAATGGGTAGATCAGCCTGAGACATTTGCGGGATCATGAAATGACACTCATTTGGTGATACATTATTTCCAATTCCTTGATCAACAAACCTTGCCCTAGAGTAACCATTGAGTAATCTTCGAGTCCTAACAGATGCAGCACTGTTATCCCTGCTTGCAAGCCCACCTCTGGATCGCCTTGAATCGGAAATGGAGATACCAGGGCTGGAACTTGAATTCTGCCCTTCCACCAATGGCCCACTCATCTTCTTCCCTCTGGTAGAGGAACTACTTTCACCCTCACAAATTCTCTTCTTGATTGTGCCCTTCTTTCTGCTTAGATATGAGTCTGATGATGAAGCACCTGACGGGATGACATCTGAAATTGAATTGCATTTGAGATTCCTCATGCCATACCTGCCCATGTTCCCACGTGCACCTTGGCCTGTGCTTTTAGATGCCAGAGAAACTGGTGAACCTGCTAGAGTTACTGGATTTCCTAACCCTGATTTCTGATGAAAACTCCTGCGAGACCTTGTGCTTGTGGCTGTAGAACTTCCAGCTTCTGTGGAGGTAGTAATTTCACTAGATCCACTTTCATCAGACTCAGGAAGGCCTCTTTGAATATTTCCATGAGGACTTATAAGTTCTGGGACCTCAGGCTCACCCTGGCTACTGCTAGTTTCAGACGAATCTATTTCCAGGTGAGAAGACAGCTTTTTCCGAGGTTCCAGAGAAGATTTTCTAGACTTGCTGGTTGCAGAGCAAACTTTGGAAGAACTTCCAATTATTTCCTTGCCAGTAGAAGGCCTAAATGACGGCTTTGAAGATTTTGCTTTTTCAGAATAGTTGATTTGAGTTACTTTTGAGGAGTTTGGTCTGCCATTGCACCCAATCCGGTTGCAAAATTGAGCATTTCGATCTCTATTATTACCACTGTCTCTCAAGACAAGAGCAGATCCCTTCCTAGACACAACAACCTCATCACCATTTCTCTTTCCAGAGTAATCATCCATGGATAATGATATATCTACGCCTTAAATCTGCAATTAAGAAAACAGATCAATATTAGACCCACAAAACCTTGCGATCAAGTACATCAATTCTTCACAATGTAATGAGAAATCTAGCAAACCAAAGACACTTATACAATTAAGAATGCACCACAAATCATGTGGCTGATTCTCATTAATCATGTGAAGAAAAGTTTCCCAAATCTACCAGACGATTGGCTCATATACTTCCTCAACAGGGAGACATTTATATCCTTTGCAAGGAAAACATCAACATTTTGATACCAAAACAAGTCTGAAATTATCAAAGTCAATGGCTTCGGACTTACTGGGCAAAACATCTACAACCAGTAAGAGGAAAAGAAGAAGAACAGTATTCAGCAAGTTGATAACTTCCCTTATGAGACCATTTACCAAAATCTTTTGGCTTATCTCCGCCAAAGGAAGAATATAAATAAATCTCACCTCAATAGACTTCCAAATAAAATAGCTCTACAACAGATATTGTTTCAATTATAGCAATCCGCAAATTGTCATTTGTGAGCACAAGCGACTTACTTAGATCATCTATATGAAACCTCCTACCAAACAGCACAAACACACACCACATATACGCACACAAACTACAGTAGTATGTTTACAAAACCATGAATATTCTACCACGCATATTAAAATCAAAGCAGGATTCCATGAGAAACAATTTCAAAACCACGAGAACATTGAACAATACAAGAATAAGTA
Organism: Viola odorata; assembly: GCA_963691705.1. Lineage (NCBI taxonomy): Eukaryota > Viridiplantae > Streptophyta > Magnoliopsida > Malpighiales > Violaceae > Viola > Viola odorata. The sequence goes on along the minus strand of OY829545.1, from coordinate 20,478,209 downwards.
GCTTTCTGCAGCAGTAATATACGTGCTTAAATCTTTGTAAAACTCAATTATATCATGTTCAAATCAAAAACGTCTACCCAACAGAGAGTGATTTGTTTTCCTCTTCCCTGTCGTATAATCATACACATAACCGGGTAGATGTAGAGAAACAAAAAAGAAGAAGCAAGTAATTAAAACTTGATAAAAGCAGCTAAATTTCTCACTACAAAAGGCAAACATCAAATAAGAACAGAAACAGTCTTCCTGCCATGGAAACGGAGCTAAGAAAATAAAAAAGTAATAAGACAGCCTAGTTGATGCAAGAATATAGGAAGAAACACCTTGGGATTTCAAGGGACAATCGCGTGCAGTTTGATCATGTTACTTACAGGAGGGAGAAAAAAACAAAACAAGAACAAAAGAGAAAGTAAGAAGAGGAGGAGGAAAGAACAAGCAAAATAAGAGACAGAGGATCCATCCAGATATGCCTCTACGCCTACTTCATTTCCCAACAAAAGAGGGTCTCTCTCTTCTGCTTTCTATGAACCAAAACAGCCAAACTTTCCTACCAATTATTCTCCACACAGATTAATTTCAATCTAATTTTCCTAAAAATAAACCAGCCTTTCCCCCGCAATAGTCGGGCTCCAAGAGAGAATCCATTAACTTCCCGATGACGACGAACAGGGAAGGGGGAGAAACTAGAAATAAAATTTGACCAAAAAAGGAAATCGAATTTCTATGAGAGTGAGCTATTTAGAGGTGTATACCTTTTTTCTTTTTAATTTCCGTTAGGATATTGAATACAGAGAGAGAGGTAAGGGGGGAGGGATGGAGAAGGAACGGTTGAGTTAGAGAACAGGCTGCAGGGTTGGAGAAAATGGAAAGAAAAAAGGATATCTGCGTGTTTTTATATATTTATTTTGTTGTTCTTATTTTTTCTTTTTAGAGAGAGAGAGAGAGAGATGCATAAACGTGTTAGTTTTTATGGATTGGAGAATAGTTGGACGAAGAAGAAGAAGAGGGAGGAGATCCCGAGCTGAAGAAAGGTCCCTCTTTTATTAAATCGGTACTCCTTCTCAATCGTTGGATTACTTGCGCCTTCCAGGATGATCCAGTGGTCCAGGAGGCCCAACTACTATTTCGGTTTACGACAGGCCCATATATAATTCATAGTATATAACAAGCTTTAGCGAGAAATTTTACGGATTTGACAAGAAACTCATGAATTATCAGAATTCTCAAGAACGAGCGTAAAGCTAACAAGAAGTGTAGTCTAACAAGGGTCGGCGTTGTCGAAAAAAGAATGATTAAGACAGAGTAGACAGTAGACAAAGTTATGCACTAACTCTAAACTAATGTTTTTGGCCATCAACAGTTTGTCCTCGGCTTGTTTTTTCTTCTCTTTTCTTTTGCCTTGAAAGCTTGCTTTAATTATCCTATATATATATAATATAATAATATTTGGTAATTAAGGGGTTAAATGGATTAACATGGACATAATCCTACAAGGTAGGTGCTGGTGGGGTAAGGTCCTCCACAATCCAGATTCCAGGAGGACATTCGCCACAGTTGCCATTTGTGATGATCTGGTTTATTTGTTCATATCTTCTTGTTTTATTGCTAGAATAATTAAGATAATACTAGTACTAAATCCTGACTGATAATCGTGACGTTGGCACAGATAATTGCAGGAAGCTGTGGACTCCAATTTATGTAATTAGTCTAAAGAAGGGATCATGTACTTGTTGATGTTGGCTTAAGCCACCAATGACCAAACAGTAGGATTGGTTGTGTTCCATGATAGTGACGAGTTCAACAAAACCAACCTCATTTTCCCTTTTTTGTTCTCAGAAAACTACTACTACTTGCTTGCTTTGCGTGCTTTTCCTTCTTTATTTGACAAGCGAAGTTGACAAGGTTGAGTTGAACCAAAATGTATTCTACTCAAATTTCCTCAACTCAATAAGTGATTGTGTATGGAGATACTACACATTAAAAGTATTTTATTCCTTAACGGATCAATTCGGTACGAACATCATTAATTCTAATCTTCAAACTTTAATTTAATCACGAATAAGATCATCAATTTCATCACCAACAAATAGTAAATAAATACGTATGGGAGTAATAATTAATTAAGTAGTGCCCCTCTCTAACATGTCAGCCTCATTTTGTCTTTGTTTCATGGATTATTGAGTTGAATGTGCCATAACTTTTCCTTGTTTATTCTCCTCTCTATCACCAACTAATTACTACAGTATATTACTGACCAGACTCACCACAATTCCATAGTTTTATGTTTAAAAAGAAAACCATTCGAAATTTTTATGATTTAAGATAATGAATTCGATTAATAATATAATTAATTTTAAAAAATTGTTTAAACCACACATAAATTTTGCCAAAGAAATGAAAAGAAGTAGAAATTAATTGATCAACGTTGACTCTCAAGATAATGACATTGTGTCTTTACTCCTCTTCTTTATCCCCACTTCATTCATTAGTAATTCAACTTGGTTTTATTTTGATAAGTCTCTTCTAGAGATGAGGTTAAACACGGTTAGCTGCACCACTCACAACCACTAATTAACTATTTATGATAACTATTTATAAATAGTTAGGTTGTGGATTAAGTGATTTTCACGATTAATTTCTTATCAGAAAATTTTAAGTACATTAGGGGTAATTTATCATTTGCTATCTCATCGCACCAAAAAAATGATACATAACAATAACTGAATTATATTTCACTTAATAATTACATATAACCTAATATGTAAAGAAAAATTCAATTAATTATCGTATGTTAATTTTTTACGTAAAAAGATAGTTAACTCATCTACCTAATATTTTTGTCGCCCCATCCCAAGTCTCTCCTTAATTCGTTTATTTAAGTTTGAGAGGAATTAATATGGCATTAATCACCAGATTCACCACACCGTGCTTCCAATTGCTTTATTGTTTTTCTTTTTCTTAAAAACAGTTTTGAATTGTCTCCGCTTGACGGCCCTTAGGAATGGGCTTGAGATTGTAGTTGTAATTGTACTAACAACATAGCCCGCTTGATGGGCCTTAAGCCCAAAATAACAAAAAGCCTACAAGCATCACAGAAGGACCCGTTCCCATCATGTGTTGCCAACCCAGATAATGAAGTAACTAACTCATCAAGTAACCTGTCATCACCAGCAAATGAAATTAAATAATTATACGAACATAAAAATAATATTTCTCACCTTTTACCTATAATTTTTTTGTTTTAGAATAATAATCGCTTAGAGAATTTTAAATAGGTGTAGAACTATACAATAATCGATGGTTTTTCTTATTAGTTATCACTGATAACTCGTTGGGTGGAACGTTATTTTGATTTTATTCATATTAGCCCATTAAATTATTTTTTTAAAGTACAGTATTTGGTCCCTCCAAAATTTTATGTTATTTCACAACAACCCTTAAAGTTTTAACTTTTTTATGTCAATGTACCATATTTTGCCTCCTAAAATATATTGTCCTATTTGATCCCTCACATTTTTGTATCATTTTATAATGTCCTTCGAAAATTTAAATACTCCTATGCCAATTTACCATATTATTTCTCACAAAAAAAATTAACTGGTGTTTTATTATTATTTTTTTTTAACGATTTGAAGGAGTTATTTTATTTAATTCATTTCATAAAGAGTGGTAATTGCTTGTTACGTTAGAACCAAAAGAACGGAAAACAGTTAGTAGTACCCTTCGTAAAAGTAAAACGAAGAAGAGGTCAACAATGTCCCCTCACCTCTCGCTTGGGTTGTCTGATTTAGTTTTATCATTTCATAGCCTCCACTACTATCTTCAGCCATGGCAACAACCTTGCTTCTTGCTCCCCGCGTAATTCGCGCGCTGTCCTTTTATCCACCACCACCCGCAACAAAAACCCATTTCCCTCATCATATTGATCATCTCCTCCATTTCTTAACCTAATTCATTTTGTTGATCAAGCTGCCTCGTCTCCCTACCTTAATGATCTCACGATTTTGATTTTGATTCGATTTGATTTGATCGGGTGTGTCACCTCTTCATGAATCTCCATTAACGATTATATATGATCTGCTTGGTTTGATTGATTATGTATAATATGTTGATGAATGCAAGATTTCCATAGATGATACTATGATGCAGGATTCTTTTAATTGATTCAGGAATTGCAGAAGGAAAAACATGGCAACGAAAAACGACGATCATGCATTGAAGAAGGAGAAGAAGGCAACACCTTCCTCCTCTTCTTCTTCTACAACCTCACACTCGACTCGTAGACCGGCTGCAGCAGCGACAAGTCCTAAGCCAGCCAACGCCAATGTCAAGGCGGTCGTAGCCTCCACATCCAAACCAACCCCACCCTCAGGATCAGGATCAGCCAGGTCGTCAGTCCCTAACTACCTAAAGCCAACAGTGAACTCAAGAACCAACACCGACACTTCCTCCACCACCACCCTCAGGTATGTCAGGAAATCTACCCTCCCTCATGACGACACCGCAACCGCCACCCGTCACCGGAGTATTACTGCCGCTCCTCCCAATAGGAGAAGATCCCTGGACGTGCCTCCATTCGCTTCCTCTCGCTCCTTCAAATCCCTAATCTCTCCGGACTCCGAGAGGCCAACATCTGCTAACACCGGTGCTACTCGGGAGAGAACAACCATTCGTTCAATGTCTTTCACGCCCAGGCCTAGTCATTCAAGCAGCAACAAACCTGCAACTGGTAATTTGGAGAGGAATTCCAAGTCATTTAAGCCATCTGTAAAGTCATCTTATAATCCATCATCATCAACTCCCACCAATATAAAGCGGACCACAAGTCTCACCTCTAGGAACATATCTCCCAAAGATCAGATGTCGCTATCGCAAAATCTGATCAGTGACATTGATGTAACTCAAATTTTGGATATTCACGGAACCACCCAAGAAGAAGACTCTAATTTGATCCATATCGACACTGTTAATCTAGAGTCGACATCGAAAAATGAAGAGCCAGTTTTTTATACTCCCAGAACTGGGATTGAACAACTGAATGACACAACAACAGGACATGGAGACGTTAACAACAAGGAGAAAGAGGAGGCAGAGCCATCATCAGATGACAAGATTAATATTATCAGTCCCAAAGTTTCAGAAGCAGAAAGGGAGGCCCAAACCCTGCAGGTTGAAAAACCTGATCATCATGAGAATAATGAATTATTACCTGAAGACAAAGAAAAAGAAAAAGAAAAAGAAGAAGAAAAAGAAGAAGAAAAAGAAGAAGAATGCAAGATTGATGAAAAGCAAGAAAATGACAATGTCATAGAAAGCCAAGAAATTAGCGGAGATGATGGGAATGCAGCTGATTTGATTGTAGATGAGAAGAAAGAAGAAGAGGAAGGGATTAGGGGGGAGGTTCATATGAGTTTCGCGGAAGGGGAAACTGTACGCGCGGGGGAAAATGTGTGTGCAAAAGAAGCAAAGGCAGAGCAAGAGCAGGGAGAGAAATCAGGGAAGAGAGGATCTCCAGCAGCATACAATGATGTGATCGAGGAGGCGAAGAATAAGCTACTTGCAAAGAACACCAGCAAAGTGAAGGCATTGGCTGGGGCATTTGAGGCTGTCATTGATTATGAATCTGCTTCCAATTCCAAATCGCCCGTTTACCACCACCATACCTAATTAATATTTGTTCTAATTGTGACTAAATCATCATATCATGCATTGTAATGAATCTCCTCATCATAACTTGTGTAAAAACATTTCAATTCCCTTGAATGTTCTTCTTTCCTATCTTTTGAGTCAAGCTTTTTTTCCAGAGAAGCAACAATTTTGCATATTTTGGCCTCATTATTGGAGCCTTGTATTGATTGAAGCCAGCAACAGGATAGCTAAGTAAGTAGCAGAGCACTAACTAATTAAGAGCATAATTCGCGTGAGAATGCTGCAGGATCTTGCAAGATAGTGAACTGGCAATTAGTTATCTGGTTGTAAAGTTATAGCTTTACTGTTGAAATTTGTGCTTTCTTATTGCTGGTAAGTAAGCATCTGACCACAATTTCTCAAAATTTTAATCAGCATTTATCTGCAACCACTTGAAGATTCAAATGAATAGTAGTACTATTATGGTCGGTTGATGAATGTACCCCAAAAATATAGGTCTCAGCTCCCAAAATGTACAGCAGAAAGAACAATATTTATTTAAATTGATAGTTTGTACAACTTGATTCAAAATGTTTGATTGAAAAAAATTAAGGAACGCAATCCAAGAAGCAAATAATAAATATGGTTCTAATTTATTTCTTGATCTGGATGGCGCATTGATTATTCACCATTCAGTAATCCCTGTCAAAACTACTCCCTCGGTGGTAACGTATCTGCAGAGAAATCTGTCTCTCTAATAGCAGCTGGCGACGAAAATTAGCAATGAAAAGCTCCGCCTTCTTGTCGATATCCTCATCCGAAGAACAGCAGCTTTTAGCCCTTGTCAGCATCCGTTTGCTCTCATCCCATTCTTCTTCTTCTTCATCATTTTCTACTAATATTCCACGCAAGCCTGGTCGATCATTGAAGCTTAGGGTTCGTCGCCGCCTACTAGAGCAAAGCATTGAAGCTATGCTCAACTTGTTCAAGTTTAAGCTCAGCAGGAAACTGATCTTCTTCACCGCCCTCTTCAGGGTTCCTATAACTGACCAATTTGAATTTTGTCGACCCACCATTTTTAGAATAATAATTATCAACTGTATTTTTTTGTTTTTAGACAGAAATGGATGCGAATAGAAGAAGGTGGCTCTTATATATGGCAAGACCACGAAAGCGTGTCACCAACGATTGCTTTTGTTTATGGTGAAAGTAACGACGAACGTGACGAAACTCATAAACTAACTACTAAATAGATGGATATCGATAGAGTGACAGTTCGGAACAAATAGTGCTATATCACAGATGAGCTGTCTGCACTGCCGTCTACCAACTGATTTTTTATTTGGGCTTCTAGTTTTCCTGTCAGGTTCCTATTCTGCTTCCTCATTTGACTGTCACCATAAAGTTTGACACAGCTGCTAAGATTAGCAACGAATCTTGAACTGGGCTCAACACGGTCACTTTAAGAAATTCTTGATGACCAAGTCTTGGTTAATAAAGTTCACTTTTGGGGCAATTCTAAATGCACTAACTGGGCCATTACATTATATATCTAACTTTACTAAAGTTAAGAAATATTTTTGTATTTTTATTTTCTTTTTTCATATTTCATAATTTTTTTTAGATATAAATTATGAAATTTAAACAAAAAGTTACGGAATATATAAGAAAAGTTACGAAATTTTTAAAAAAGTTATGAATTCTTTAAAAAGTTACGGAGTTCATTCTTTAAAGTTATGGAATAATTCAAGAGGGTATTTGAAAAAAAAATTAGTTCAAGAAGGGTATTTAAATTTGACCGAAAGTTCGAGAGGGAGCTAGTATATATTTAAAAAAAAAAAATTGGGAAACAACTATAAACGGCCCCAGGTTTAAGCGCACTAATGTCTAAATCTTAAGCCTACTCAAAGGCACAAGCCCATTTATCAATTAATTAAGATCTCTTTTTCTAATTAAGGTGTCATCATCATAGTTGCTGTTTCATCGCACAGTTTAATTACTGTTTAAACTTAACATTGGAATGAAGGAAAAAGGGAGAGAATTGCGAACAATATGGATCAATAAATTACTTAAACCAAGATTGGTATATTTTGTATTCTACAAGAAGTCGGCTCATGGCCTAGCACCTCTGCCTGAGCCTGAGGTTCAATTAGTTTAAATAATTGTTCAACCGTAAAAACTCCAACAGCCCTACAACTCGATATATTCCCCGCCGTACCATTCACATTACTGTATTTAACAACAATAACCATCCGGTGCTTGTTCCTCAAAATTAGATCAATCACATGGCCAATGGATGTTGTGGTTGTAACACAAGGAGGTGGACTTCTCATCATTGTCATCAGCGGCGCATCCAACTGCACAAGGTTTTGAGAACTTGTTTTAGCTTGGAAACAAGTGGTTGATGCATAGACTTTCAATAAGGTATCAACTGAGATGAAATTACTGATCTAATGAAGGGAGTGTGAGTTAATACTTAATAGTAACTAAGGAGAATCAAAAGAACAATTGGCAGGAACCGTTTCAAAGTACCTCAATGCAGTCTTCACGATGCAAGAGTCCAATGCAGCAGCCCCACTCATCTACAATTGGCACCACTCGATCCCTAAAGACGCGCATAACCACTTCCTTCAAGTGCAGGGTACCAAGTAGAGGCTTAGCTGCTTTTATTGGGATCATTATGCTCTCAATATGTTCACTTGGTGATACCTGGACAGAGACGTTGTCAGACTATGTAAACAAATTTCTTCCAAGTAAAACAAGTCTTTACAAATTAGATGGAAGGCCAAGCAGGGAAAAGGTCCCGTGGGGGTAAAATTCATCCACCTTCCAGGTTCCTCAGCCACAAAGTTACCAGAGGCTAAATTATAACTGGATAAGAACACCAAAGTGTAGTTTATGCAACTGGTTTATCATTGGTCAATAAGGTACAATGCTCTTCAATGGATTGAAAGCATAAAATGTTTTAGATACCTGTGGAAGCAGGTGAGGACTGAACATGGACTTTGTAAATCCCAACAAGGCCTCCATGCGCAAAACAACCTGAATTTCATTTCCAAACACAAACAAACTTTACATTTAAGACAAACCAGACATGATCAAGAGCTTAACAAGAAATTATCATAATTTGAGAAATCCAATTAGAAAAGTGATTTTTAAAGCAATTAGGTGCAATCAAAAAGTGCTTGACTACAGCTTCCCCAAAAAGTTTCTCAAATATCAACAGCTGCTCCAAAGAAAACAGTTTAAAGAAAAAAAAAGTGACAATAACTGCAACCCAGACAAAGAAATCTTTCTGTTGGTTATAGTACGGGAAACACTTTGCGTCTGACAAAATAGATCTCAACACAGGCACCAAGTTTGGGTGGTTTATCTATTCCCTATTCAGTTAAAATCATGAACAGTAAATAACTGCATACCATGCCTCCACGGCTTGTCCATGACACACCATTCCATTTTTCGCTGATGAGTGAAAGCTTTGCCATAGCAACATCAACCTAAGAAGCCGAACAGAAACAAAAAGTTGAATTAGTTGCTCCCTTATAAGCTTGCTAGAAAAGTAAGCTTATAGATACTGCCTACCTGGCCACTGTTTAAAGCTGCCTCCATTAGAAGATGATCAGCTTCTTCTTGCATAGCTGGAGTGATGGTTCCAGCTGAATCTGGCCACATGCGCTCATTCAAGCTTTTGACCATGTTGTAATCTCCTTGAATGGCAAATGCACGCATCATGGAAAGATAGAGGTGAGGCTTTGGCCTAATGTTTGGATTTATACCCGCTCGCTTTATTATTTCTCCAAATATACAAAGTGCATCTAGATATATGACAGAGAAATACCTCATGAGTTGTAAGTCTCCCACTATAGCAATGCATCAATTATTGCATGAAATAGGCTAAATGAACAAGCAAATTATTATATGATACGAAATTTCAATTTAAACGAAATCTATAATTTCATACAGGCACCATTGCAGATTAGCAGTACCCTGGGAAAAAATTCTAATGCAGTATACCCTTAATTGAGCCGCAATATAGCAATGCATCAACTGTTGCGGTGAATGCAGTTCGGTCAGTAACTATATCACGTCTCAATTTCATTTCCAACACAATAGTCTTAACTGAAAGGAGATCCTTGGCATGCCCAAACCCCTACAAAGAAAACAGAGGGAAGATCTTACTCAAAATATGGTTTAATGAAACACATATGCCATGCTGATTCAACATTATAAAAAATTAAGTGCAAGATTTAAATAACAAGATCTATAATTGGATAAAGAAAAATCCTGGCTACTTAAGCAAACCACCCAATGATTTCAATTTAATACTGCACAAGTGTATGAGGAACATACTGACCTTAAGTAGTGTAGTGTATGTGACAACATCAGGATAGAGATTGTTGTTGTTATGTTTCTGTGCTTTTTCCTGAAAAAAAATAATTAGTAGGCATAATTTGGGTTAAAAGCGCTACAAAATTTCATCTATAATAGCGTAAAATTTTGTATGTACAGGCCTTTCAAAAGCATGCTTGCAACCTTCATTTCTTCAAGGAAATGCATGGCAGAATCCAACTTTTCAGCCATAACAGATGCAAAGATTAGAGTGTTATAGGTGAGCCTGTCAGGGATTAGCCCAAGATGCAATATTTCATCTTGCACAGACAGGGCAGCTAGAGGGCAGCCAATGTTTATATACCCCTGAAAGATTAAAAGGAAGCACCTTAAAATAAGGAGAGGCTGAACATAAATCGCATAGTCTCTAACACGCAATCTTATTAAATAGTACAAACTGAAGCAAAAACCTTCATGAATATATTGTATATCAGGATGGAAGGTGTGCCGCCTTCACGAAGCAAAAAACCATAACGAGCAAGAAGACCATTTGCTCGGCGTAGATCTCCTGCACTACAGCAATCCAAATGAAGCAATAGCAGTAAGCCCCAACTTCCCAATGGTGGCACCACAAAACACTAGCACACAAGTGCACATTTACAATAATGATTGAGGTTATAATAAAAAGTAACACACTCAACAAATGTATGTGATGGGTTCAACGTATTACTATTAAATTCCAAACCTGATCCTATTCCTAGTCCCCGGGCATAACCAAGCCAACATTTCTCTTGAAATGTATGGCAACAATAAATTAATAACAATGACTGAAGATTCTAACAATTTTTGGGCAATAGCCGACTAACCTGCCTGGACTAGAGCATTTAAGAGGCCAAAAATGATCGGAGCTGATAACTGTGGACTTCCCGCAGCTGTACCTTCCTCAAGGGACTCGAGTATTTGAAATGCTTCATCAATTCTTCGAGCCTGACCCAAGCCCTTTCACAAAAAGTGATCACAAAAGCTGGGTGATTAGCAATTGAAGAAAAAGGAGACAAAAATGAGAATAGTAATGAAGAACAACATTGAATTTGAAATACCTTCACCAGTGTGCCATAGGTAACGGCATCAACCCCACAACTCTGGGGAGTTGACATCTCACGAAACACTTGAAGCGCTGCATCGATGTCGCCGCAGTGAACACAAGCCTCCATCACTGCATTCATAACGATCGTGTTCAGATTCCCATACCGTTTCTTGGCGGTTTCAACCTCTTTAAAAATCTGAACATTTAAGAGTAATACGTTACAAAATTAACTTTGTGATATGATGGATAGAAAATAAGACAGAGGTGGTGAGGGTGAAACCTGCTGGAGCTGTCGCCGGCGAGTGAGCCGGAGGATGCGGGAGGTGAATGGTTTGAGATTAGGAGTGGGAGCTGTTTTGAGAAGACAGCACTGTGTTGGAGAAGAGGAAGAGAAGAGGATGGTGGAGGAAGGCGATGACTTTGTTTGGGTGGGACAGATGAACGGTAGGTGATGCATCAGCATTGCACTGGTGGTGGTGGTGATGGAGCTACCCATCATCAGCCATGCAGCAGCACATACAGCCAGAGTGTGTGAGTGGGAGGCAGAGCAGAGCAGAGCACGGAGAGAGCGATCAAATCAAACGGATAATGTTAGCAAGAACGTTTTACTCATAGAAGAGTTTTAGGAGGAGAATCATTCGTCGGCTGAATTCCAGTACTGGGCCAGGCCCAAAAAATAAAACAACGAGGCTTGAAAACCTGTCAAGCAAGCCCAGTCTACTTTAGGATAGAAATTAGAATCGTCTAGAAGCGACGCGACGACGCGCTTTTTCAAGCATTTTGACAAGCACCTTGCCGTCAATATCATATTTTCATATCGCTTCTAGGCTAAGCTACACGGTTCCAGACTGCTTTTTGCGTTGGGTATTTACATACCTCAAACTTGACAATCGATGACAGATTTCGACTAATCAGAACTCTCATTATCGAAGATCAGAAGAAGAGTAGACTCGACTACCTAGTACGTAGGTGTTAATTGGGGTTTGATCGGAGAAGATTGTTGGAGTATTTATAATATCATGTGTTTGGTGTTTGTGTGCGATGAGGACGAGCGGATTGTCGGGAGACAGGCGGCGCCAGGAGCTTGTCCCTATTGTGGAGGGATGGTGCAGGCCATGGATGTAGAGAGTCAATGGACGTTCTGTTTCTTGCCTCTGTATTTCAAGACCAAGAAGAAATTCTACTGCTCTCTTTGTGCCAGACGCTTGGTCATCCAATAGCACACCACCACCACCACCTGCCCCGTGTGATTTGTACACACATACTCTATTGTATGTATATATCCATCAAGGATTGGAAAATGAAATGGAGCTAAAATGTAGTTGTTCATATATATAACATGAAAGTTTAGTCTTCAGATTTGTTTTATTTCTAGCTGGTAAAACCCTTGATCTTGTTCGGCGGTCGTGCCACAAAAACGATCCGGAAATTTCAGTTTCTTTGAGATGTTCATGGAGAAAATTTGCTAACAGGATTTTGGTTTTGGTTTGAATAATTTTCTAATGTTGAACATACTTTCTTTTTTCTTTTTTTTTTTATAAATAATATCGAAATAAATTAATTCAAATCTACAAATACAAAAGACGCAATCGTTTCGGGTCATTCCCGTATCCAAATATTTCTTAAACCTCAAAATATTTATCACAATTTTTATTATTTTTTATTTACTTTGTCTTTTAAAAAATTTTGTTTTCTTTATTTCTAATCAATATATATATATATATATATATATATATATATATATACAATTTTTATATTTTCAAAAATTAACAGAAATATTGACAAAGAATAAAATTAAAAAGATTAAAAAACATTCCAAGTGTTACATCTAATAGTGTTTGAATTTAATGATGAAAACTCCAATACAGTTTAACCAAATTTTTAAAATAAAATTTAAATTTATTTATAAAAAGAAGTTAAATAAATTTCGCGTTAGTAAAATTATTAGTGTCGATTCAACAATAAAAGATCAGAAATTTCTTTGTTAGGAGAATATAGATTCAAGTCCTTTTAAAAAATTAAATTAAAAGAAAATAAATAGTATTCCTTCAATATTGACATTATAGGAAGAAAATAATAGTCATTTTTTATTTACAAAATTAATTAAAATATTTCAAAAGAGCGTTGAAAATAGTGAAAGTAAGGGATAAAAAATGAAAACCAAAGCCGTCGAGGCATGAATGACATGTGGGTCCTTGTACCAAATTGGACGAAGGAAAATGTGAAAGGGTCCAAAATGTAAAATACCCCCGTATCCGTAAGGCCGTTTAAAGATTCGGAAGTTCTCGTCCTCCTTGCTGCCTTCGCTCGTAACTCGCACAGACACAAGGAGGTAGATCTTGGATCTAAGAAACTCGCACACTACTGCACTGAGCTCTGTGCAATTCGGTTTCAAGCCAGTTCAGTCTCGCTCGCAAGCTAATCCCTACAAGGTTTGCTCTCCCCCTCTGTTTTATTTCATTGGCTTGGTAATTTAAGCATGGAAAACCATGTGGTTTTAGGCAAGTAGATTTGCGGTAGAGAGATCTATTGCTTCATTTTTATGTCAGATAGCAATGGTGGAGTTGGATTTTAACATTAGATATATGGATCTGATTTGCTTTGAGTTATACTTAACATGCTTGTTGAGATCATTAGTTTGATTAAAATTTGATCTGATAGCCTGTAGTTGGTGTTCACGCTTACTCATTTTGATGTGTTGGCACTTACTTGTTTGGACTTTGGATGCTGTGTTTGTGATGTGATTTCCTATGATGATTATTAGTTTGAGGTTAATCTGTATGCTAGTTTAATTTGGAGCAATGTCGATTGGTGTAAATAGGAGGGAATGGAGAAATCATGTACTCTACTTGTCCACTTTGACAAAGGAACACCAGCAATTGCTAATGAGATCAAAGAAGCTCTGGAAGGGAATGATGTGCCAGCAAAGGTTGACGCCATGAAGAAGGCCATCAGTCTTCTGTTGAATGGTGAAACCCTACCACAACTGTTCATCACAATTGTTAGGTATGTTCTGCCTTCTGAAGACCACACTATTCAGAAGCTACTGCTGCTTTATTTGGAGTTAATTGACAAAACTGATGCCAAGGGCAAGGTCTTGCCTGAAATGATCTTGATTTGTCAAAACCTGAGGAACAATCTTCAGCATCCAAACGAATATATCCGTGGGGTGACATTGAGATTTCTTTGTCGTTTGAATGAGACGGAAATAGTTGAGCCATTGATTCCTTCTGTTTTACAAAACCTGGAGCACCGACATCCTTATATCCGGAGGAATGCTATACTAGCTGTCATGGCTATATATAAGCTTCCACATGGTGATCAGCTTTTGGTTGATGCTCCTGAGATGATTGAGAAGGTTCTTTTATCAGAGCAGGATAAATCAGCTAAGCGGAATGCATTTCTCATGCTTTTTACCTGTGCACAGGATCGTGCCATCAACTACCTTTTGACACATGTTGATAGGGTTTCTGAATGGGATGAATTGCTTCAGATGGTTGTGTTGGAGTTAATCAAAAAAGTGTGCAGAACAAACCGTGGAGAGAAGGGAAAGTACATTAAGATTATCATTTCTTTGTTGAGTGCTCCTTCCGCTGCTGTTGTATATGAATGTGCTGGGACACTTGTTTCCCTATCATCTGCGCCTACCGCTATCAGAGCTGCTGCCAACACCTATTGTCAGCTGCTTCTTTCTCAAAGCGACAATAACATCAAGCTCATAGTGCTTGATCGTCTCAACGAGCTCAAGTCTTCCCACAGAGATATTATGGTTGATTTGGTTATGGATGTTCTTAGGACACTTTCAAGCCCTAATCCTGATATTAGGAGGAAGACACTTGACATTGTCCTTGAGTTGGTCACACCCAGGAACATTAATGAAGTGATTCTCATGTTGAAAAAGGAAGTGGTCAAGACACAAAATGCAGAGCATGAAAAGAATGGTGAATACAGACAGATGCTTATTCAAGCCATTCATTCTTGTGCTATTAAGTTCCCCGAGGTAGCAAGCACGGTGGTTCATCTGTTGATGGATTTTCTGGGAGATAGCAACATTGCTTCAGCGATTGATGTTGCTATCTTCGTACGAGAGATAATTGAATCCAATCCAACACTAAGGGTTTCGATCATTACAAGGCTTTTGGATACTTTCTACCAGATTAGGGCTTCGAGGGTTTGCTCCTGCGCTCTTTGGATCATTGGGGAGTATTGCTTGTCCCTTTCTGAAGTGGAGAGTGGCATAGCAACCATTAAGCAATGTCTTGGGGAGTTGCCATTTTTCTCAGTTTCAGAAGAAGGGGAAGATAATGCTTCAAAGAAGCCTCAACAAGCAACTTCGGGAACTGTTTCTTCTAGAAGACCAGCAATTCTTGCTGATGGAACTTACGCAACACAGAGTGCTGCCTCTGAGACTGCTTTTACACCTCCTACTCTTGTCCAAGGATCATTATCTTCTGGAAACTTGAGATCCCTTCTTCTCACTGGTGATTTTTTCCTTGGAGCTGTTGTTGCATGCACTCTGACAAAGCTTATCCTGAGATTGGAAGAGGTGCAGCCTTCTAAGACTGAATTGAATAAGGCATCGACAGAGGCATTATTGATCATGGTCTCCATGCTACAGCTAGGGCAGTCTTCTGCTCTTCCTCATCCAATCGACAATGATTCTTATGATAGGATTGTTTTGTGCATAAGATTGTTGTGCAACACAGGTGATGACATGAGGCAGATTTGGTTGCAGTCTTGTCGCCAAAATTTTGCAAAAATGCTTTCTGAGAAACAGTTGAGGGAGAGTCAGGAGCTAAAGGCAAAAGCTCTGGTTTCCAATGCTCAACCAGATGACCTAATTGATTTCTACCACTTGAAGAGCAGAAAGGTAAAGTGTTTCATTGTTTCTTTAAGCTTTTAAATTTCAACCAGCTGTCTGTTTTTTGGCAGCGTTTGTAAGTTTCATTTGTTGTGATCCTTAATTGTTGCTGACATGACGTGCCCATGCCTACCATTTTTCATAAGCTCTTTTATATGCATGTTATTTGGTGAAGTATACTATGAACCACCACTGAGCTCATAGCTCAATGGTATTTCTTTAAAGCAAAAGAGGTAGGTCTTTACCAGTCCTTAGTATTGTATTCCTAGCTATGGAAGAAAAATAGGGATAATATTAGAGGAAAACTATATGTTCCTTTTAAGTTAGTTCCACTTGATTGGTTGAATCTACTTTCTACTTTCAGGTTTTGTCCTTTGGATATCATTTAATCCATTTTTTACATCAATATGAATTCTTGACCTCATGAAATTCCAGGGCATGAGTCAGCTAGAGTTGGAAGATGAAGTTCAAGATGATTTGAAACGTGCAACTGGAGAATTTATCAAGGATGGGGATGATGCAAATAAGCTTAACCGCATCTTGCAACTCACTGGGTTTAGTGACCCAGTCTACGCCGAGGCATATGTGACTGTGCATCACTATGACATTGTTCTTGATGTTACTGTCATCAACCGGACCAAAGAAACCCTTCAAAATTTGTGCCTGGAATTGGCTACTATGGGTGATCTTAAGCTTGTTGAGCGTCCTCAGAATTATACATTAGCCCCTGAATCAAGCAAACAGATAAAGGCCAACATCAAGGTGTCCTCTACTGAGACTGGAGTCATTTTTGGGAACATCGTTTATGAGACATCCAATGTACATGAGCGGATGGTTGTTGTTCTCAATGACATCCATATTGATATCATGGACTATATTTCTCCTGCTGTTTGCTCTGATGCAGCTTTTAGAACCATGTGGGCTGAGTTTGAATGGGAAAACAAGGTATTTCCTTCCTTCTGCCTTACTCACAGTATTACCATTCCAGTCACCTAATTTTTTCTCGCTTATGTTTCAATCTTCAATCTTAGGTGGATGTACATGTATGCTATTTTTATTCCCTGTTCATCTCAACATTTTCCTCTCCCCAACAACTTCTGCATATCTACTTCCTTAGAGTTTAATATTGTTGAGTCTGATGTCATCACAATTAACCAGTTCCCTTAGTAACGGTGGTGTTTGGTCAACCCTATCTTTCTAATCTTTGTTTGTGATTTGTGTTTCAGGTTGCTGTTAACACAACAATCCAAGATGAGAAAGAATTCCTCGACCATATTATTAAATCAACAAACATGAAATGTCTCACCGCACCGTAAGTTACTCTAAACCATGCCATGTGATAGTGCTAGTACTAGATCATTGTTTTAGTAAATGAGAAAATACGGGGAGAGAGCTTTTATTTTCGTGCATGTTTATCATCAAATGGAGTAACGCTGGTTGCTATATGACCATATTGTTTTTCAGATCTGCACTTGACGGGGAGTGTGGTTTTCTGGCTGCCAACTTATATGCGAAGAGTGTGTTTGGGGAGGATGCCTTAGTAAATGTAAGCATAGAGAAACAGACAGACGGGAAGCTTAGCGGGTTCATCAGAATTAGGAGCAAAACTCAGGGGATTGCGTTGAGTCTGGGTGATAAGATCACTCTCAAGCAGAAGGGAGGCAGTTGATGCAAGAACATTACACAATATTGTTCCAGTCATACTGTAGATACCCCTCCTTGCTCTTTATAATTGAAAGCCTTGTTAATATTTTGATATTCACCAAAATCCTTTGAGCTGCAGGTCATCGGCATTTGTCCTCTTCTGTACTTTGGGGAGTGTGTGTCACTGCTAGGTCGGCGCTGTTGCATTCGGAGTCATGCTTCTAGAGTTTAAAGGTTGCTTAAAATTTCCATGCCTTTTTTTGTTTTTCTGGCCCTTCAAACTTTAGAGTTGCAGCCAACAATACATTTGTAGTTGAGATTGTTACGTGAAAACACTATTTTAATAAGCATGAACTGATTCTTGATTTTCTGTTTTCCAATGTTCTTCATCTACACCTGTCTTTCATGTTAGCTTTTGACATTCACGAGATGTTGAGTCCAAATTCAATGAAAACAACACAAAACCCGAATTGGTTGTTCAATCGATTCATGTTACACGCTAGTACTAGTAGAGCACAATTCCGTATTGGTTGAAGTTTCATTTTATCACTTGCAGAGTTTCAATTTCTTAAAAAACATTGCGACAGCTGACTTGGGATATGGCTTGGTAGCTAGGCAAGTTGGAATATTCTCCGGCTGTTCAATCCATAGCTTATGATCAATCCCTCCAGCTTTTAGCTTCTGGGACAAGTTCGATATCTGGGCTTCTCCCTTCACTTCAAGAGTTACCTGAGTCCAAAATCCATACAAAACAGTAAGCCCGGCCCACTTACATCTCAAAACAAAGAGTTTAATAATAATAGATATTATCGAGTGATCTGAAGCGAAAAGTTGTGTAATTGTACCTTGTGCATAGAATCGATGTGCTGAGGGCTGCAATACTCAAGAGTGTGAGGATCGTCCCTGTGGGACCAGACGGCGGATACGGAGGCGTGGCATCCTTGTGTAATCACGCTCCCCAGCGGCCACGTGTCAATTAGGTCTCGCCGCAGCACCACATACTGTACTATCACTTCATCCGCCGCATCGGTGGAGCTGTTTGCCTTTACACTGTCGGCGTTTTGCGGAATGGGATCTGACTCGGAAGCTTGTTGACTCATCGAGTTCGCTCGGAACTGTGGAATGAGTGTCCAAGTGGCTACACGGAGACGCGAAGGTGAAAGGGTAACCCTAGCTCTAATTCTCGGTGAAATTGTGAAATGGGGTAGAGAGGATCGACATGGTGACAGAAAAGAAGCCATTGGACGATAAAATAGCCCCAAAACCGGAACTGATACGATACGACATTGGGTCTGGAGAGATATATGGGCTTTATGGGCCTTATTTCTGCTACTGGTTGGACCATGAAAACTCAATTTTGAATTATTATTTTTTAAATGAAAAGGTAAGGAGAATGAATTGGCCATTGAGTCAGTGTTGAGAGAGTTGAGATAATCATCTAAAGCTATTTTTCTTAAACTATTGTAATAATTTTTTCTATCTATTTTACTATAATGAATGGGAGAGTGATACTTTTTATAATTAGAAAATATTAATAAATATAATTTTATATATAAAAAATTACAAATAATTGTGTTTAATAATCAAGATTGGTTTGTGTGCATGTAAAAAAAATAATCAAGGACTATTTCTTTTAGTTTTATTGCTATTGATGCGGTGCTTGTTTGACTGGCCCACCCAACAGATGAATGGATGAAAGAGTTTTCAAGTTACTAGGAAGCCTCGTGTTACGTACGTGTCGAGGGTGGAAAGGAGAAACATAAGGGTAAGATCTCCCAAATTTTGTTTTCTTGGATCTTATGGAGTAGATAAGGATGAAGAAAGAACACTATGTTTGACTTTGAGCTTCTAAGTCTCGTGACTGGTGAAGGGAGGCCGGCGGCGAGTGCCTTGGGTTCAGTCAAAACTCAAAAGTCAAACAATTTGCGTACTAGGCGGCCCGGTGGTTGTGGTGGGCTGGTCGAGCTAGACTAGGCTTGTTAGTACCTACATACTACATACAACTTCGAGATTTTTATTTTTATTAAAAATATATTAAACATGTGGTGAATAAAAAGAAAAATATTTTCATCACTAGACCGGACTGGACCGGACACCACCAAGTCCCCGAAAATTTCGCAAAATATCTTGTCAGCAAGACACGTAGCAAAATGGTATTCGTATTTTTTTTTTCCAGAAACTGAATATCCACGGCATACCAAAAATAAATGAGGATAAAGATTGTGGAAATAGTAGACTAATTTATTTAAGTCATCGGCATTCGGCAGTTGGCACGCAATGTCCTAACATTTAATAGAATCTTATCTGATATAATGATAACTCTTAACCCACCAGTTCACCAATAACTCAAAAACGGATTTGAATAAATAATTATATACACTTTAATTTAAAGACAACAACAGGAGAAATATCCTCATTAAAGGAAATAAGGATAAGGTTGCTTCAAACCCAGCTCATCCAAGTCGGTGCTCCAATCAAAAACAACTACCACAGAAAGAGAGGATCGATTGTTTGGAGCTAAAACTTGGATTATTAATTAAATTAAATAACATTTTGGAATTTTTAATTTTTATTGATGAAAAAACATTGGAAGGTGTGGATTAAGTTTTTAATCATGATCGTGATCATCATCATCATCATCTTCTTCTTCTTGCAGATCTGAAAGAGCGAAACAGCTTTGAGACTTGAAACTGAGGCCGCTCTTAAACTTCCTCCTCTCTACACTTGCATCTTGTTCTGATACTAGCTTGGATGGCGACACTAATGACGACGACGACGAAGAAGATGATGATGAGGACGGGTCATGATCTTCATATCTAGTTCCTCTCTCTTTCTCATCTTCTTCCAGCTCATCCAAAGCAGCAAGAATAGGCATGGATTTTGGATTATTTGACCAGCCGTAAAATGATGATTTCCTGGTGGAATTAAATAACTTGTTTGCCATCAGAATCCTCCTCCTCTTGTTGAATGGATTCTCTGGCTTCTCCACATCTTTCATCTTACTCACCACCGTACAACAACTCATATCTGATAAATTCCCAAATGATTTCGATTTCCCAGAAAAATGATTCGATAACCCCCTCCTGCTTTAACCCCAGAAACAAAATTCACATTAATTTTTATTTTAGCTCAAAAGTGAGAATGAAAAAACGAAACAAATTGCAAAAATTAATTAGAGGCTCACTTGTTGGGGAGGGATTCTTCCAGGGAATCCAAAGAAGCTAAAGCTCCTTTTGATGAAACGGCGTTTTCTTCATCATCTTCATCGTCGCTCGGAGCTCCAATCGACGACGAACTGTCCGATGAATAATCTGGCGATTTCTCGGACGACCCGATCACGCTCCCTTCTGGATCGTTGTCCCCCTCCGCGTTTATAATGATGCAAGGAGGATGCGCCGCCGCCGTTGCCAACTGGCGCATATCCTGAGCCGCCGGAACAACCACCAGCTGGTCGATGCTGAAGGTGGGACCCACCATGACTACCTCCATCAGGTGAACTAATCACTTATCCTAACTCGCAGCCTGTAGTTTTAAATTAGCTATATATATGTGATGTGACCGTTCTACCCTTGCTCCAGCTCCCAGCCTCTTCGTCTCCTCTTCCGCTTTGGCTTCCAGTTCCAGATGGGGTTTGTTGTCATCAATTAGCTCAACAAACCGGTGGGGGGTGCGCAGGATAAGCGCTGAATAGAGAGAGGAAAGAGTGGGGGTTAAGGAGGAAAGGGAAAGGAATTATGGATGTCAAAGACCACAATGTTTCATTTGGAGAAGAGGGAGAGAGAGAGAGGGGGGAAAGCAAAGGAAACAGACATGATATATGAGACGAGTCAGTCTGCTGCGTATGGAGAGGAGGATTAGTATTAGTTATTTACCAATTTACCAATTTACCATGACACAGGTGTACCGTGTACGTATACGTGTGTGTGTATAATCTACAGACAGTACACCGTATAGTTACGGTGCCCGGATATACTATATTATCCTCTTTTGTTTTTTCTCGAATAGGGGAAATTAATTTTGATGGTTTGAGGGGGGAAAAAGGTGTACGGCCAGCAATATTCCATATTTTGGTGATCGTTTTGTTGATATATCCAAACACATGTGTTGAATATTTTAAAGGATTTTATAATGACAATTTGCAGAAGAACAGAGCATATATTAGTAGATGCTATTTGTTTAGTTAACGCCCATGAACTCCACTTTCAGATTTTTGTTTATTTATTTATGGTGGACTTTTCCTCATTGGCCGACAGATGTTCTAATTCATGCTTTCAAAAAAAAAAAATAGCAATCCAATTACTATACTTCTTTATCAGTACTTGCCAAGAATAACCAATAAATGGTTGCATTCTTGCTCTAGCCCATTCAATTGCCCTTCTTACTCCACCCTACTCTATCATAATTAGAGTAACAAATTATATTCGAGCATAATTAGAAACTGAAAAATAACTCTTTCAATATAATTCTTTGAGTTCGTATTCATCTTTGGCTTAATCGATTGCAATTTGCAATAGTCTTTTGTTTATCCCACCAATCCATTGTGGGACCAAACAACCAATCCACTAATTCACGCAACTTTTTCTCTTTTGTGCGTGCAAATTATTGGTATGTTACCCTTTCTCTTCTTTCTTGGAAAAAAAAGTTAAAATATGGTTTCATGAAAAGTTATTCTAACTTTGGGAAATTCAATCACTAATAGCACGTAACTGCATGATCCTAATTTTCTCTGCGTGACAGTCTCATTCCGAAATTTTCATGCCAGAAGAAAAAGTAACAGTTCCTGCAAATATATGATGCAGATAGATGGGCAAGCGCAATAGCCAAATACCATGTATAGGGACAGAATTTAGCAATTTGTCAAACTGTATTCGCATAAAGCACACGTCAAATCAAAAACCCTTCAGAAATTTGACACAATTTGACACTCAACAGCACGCAGGGAAGTCAATCACTACGTACGTTGCTTCTGTTTTAGTAGTCTCCATCCCATGCGACAATTCTCATTCTTTTGGTGCAATGAACCTAATGGCTAATACTTTTATAACCAGGAGAATATATGCACTCAAATATACATCCATGTTGCACAAAACTACAAAAATTACAAGGAGAGACTCTAGGGTTAGGAAAAGCTAAAAAATATTAGGGCAAAAGGCCCTCAACTACAAAAAATAATTATGGAAAAGGAAGCTTGTACACAAAGAATGGCACTATGTTGTCGTGTTCGCTAATCTACATTTTCGGGTATATCTAGCATTGCCTCATAACAAAATACATAAGGGTGACTGGATTTAATATATTACCCACCCAAAGCTTAACGGAAACAGTGATTGGGAAATCAAACTACGAAGGAACTTACGGCGAGGTGGATGGCGATGCACTTGATGAGGATGCTTCAGAAGGATGTGTAAAAGGGTTTGAACCATCTACAGATTCTTTAATGTCAAAAATCGGCTTTAATCTTCTCTCAACTTCGCTGCTTAGTAGGTCAGTCTCCTCAAGAACCATAGAGAAAGCAGTATTGCAAGATTCCTCATCCCTAAATGCTAGAGTCCATCTCCCGTCGACTAAATTTTTTGTTTTGACCTTTCCAAAAGGCAAGGCTGATGGACGGATCCTCAAGTGTAACCATCTTGAATGCTTCTTATCGATTCTAGGCTGCAGGCGTAAAACACGACAGTAGTTGTGAAATTTACACATCAAAAGCAAGAACATAACAAAGCAATAGTATTCTTCCTATTTAGTGAGTTGTGCCCAACCCTATGCATGATTTAATTATGAAGAAAAATGCATCTGAATGTGAAATGTGTGCCATAACTATCTGGGGAAGCGATCTCATAGGTAGTTCATACATACATTGGAACCAGCTAAAGGAGCAACAACACGGACCACCCCAAAGTTCTGCTTCAAGGGTAGTTCTTCTAAAAGGAGGATCCACCCAGATGACCCCTTAGAAATTGCTAAAAAGCGGAAATGACGTTCTTTACCCCTTTCAAATGCAATCCTACAAGGCACAGCATCAACTGCATATGGCAACGAGACCATGGGAACATTAACATTCATGATTCTAACAGCATGATCTTACAAAATAAAACCATATTATGAATCTAAAATTTAGAAGCACAGAAGCTGAATTATTATGATTCATCATAGCTGGCAGTACTTGAATGAAAATACACAAGCAGGCATCATGGTGTGCCATCACCCTGTATTATCAAAGTTAAGTACCAGACAGAGAACTGACCAAGTCTCAACTCAGTGCCTGGCTTTGGACCTAAAAGATCAACGCCAGCAGTTGTTGCACGATCGCTCTTTGGGTCGTCAGTTGGAGGATAAATAGGAGGCTGGTCAGGTAAAGCTCCACCATTGGAGAAAATTTGAAATTGATGAAGAAGTACAAACACCTAAAATGGCAACAACAAAAAAAATCAGCAACACATAATATGTCAAAATACCGACAAAGAGAAAACAATTCACATTGCAGATAGAGCATCTATACGCCGGATTGTTCATGGTCTATATATTCCTTCCATTCCCTCATCATACACCCGTACACACAGAATAAGACTAATCTATTTTCATTTTATTTGACAAAATAATACTAGTAATCAAGGCAACAATATACAAATAGCAATAATAAGGATGGAAGCCAAACCTTCACCAGCTCACACATTTTCTCACCAGCAATAAATGATGAATCACTGGGAAGAACTTCTGTAAGTAAAACAAAAACATTGAATCAATTCCCTACTAAGTAACCCCCCACTCCTACAACAAACCGACAAAAGTATAAAAACCAGTTTCCAATTTGAAGCAGTTCAATTAGCTTTACCATCAGGAGAGGAACTCCGTAGCGGCAAGAGTATGCATTGCGGCTCTTTAGGAGGTGATGACCCTTCGATGGCTACAAAATTTAGAAGTTATTGCTCAAATAGATGACTTCAGTTAACAGCCTCAAATGCCACCCTAAACACAGGATTTCCTTAAGTACCTTTTTTACAGTTCTTCCATTCATCACATAGGACTGTTATAAGAAGATCAGGCCACATCCCTCTTACCTCCTCTAAAAGAGCATTGGTGCAACTTTTGTAGGAGTCCTGTGCTCAAGAAGTAAATTGTGTTCATCAATCACCCAAAGAAAAACAAGTAACATAAACAAATGCAAGGGAGCACGACAAAGTCCACAATACAAGACCAAGAGAGAGACTTAGAAGTATATGATTGCTAGGCCAAACCATATAGCAGGTACATTTCACAACTTGCTGAACATACTTTCAAAGGCTACATTTCACTTATGTGCTCTTTGCTTCATACAACCTAGAAACCGCAGAATCAGATCTGTCAAATGTACAAGCAGCAGTACATACATTTAATGATGGGAAAGGGGAGCCTAGCTTTAATAGTTCTGAATCTGCAGTCTGAATGTCTAAGTTAATGTTTGTTTGAGTCTTTGAATATTTAAGCTTTAGTTTTTGTTTAGGAGTCTTTTAAGTTCTGTCAGTTTAAGAGTCTAGGGGTATTTTAGTAGAGCAACACTTACTCTGAGTAGTTTGAGATGCTGGGAATTGAACTCTGCACCAGTATAAGGAAGTAACTGCCGCAAAAGCCAGCCACCAACCCACAGTATCTCCGCAGATATATTTGAACGGCAGAAGAGACTCACCAATGCATCAAGAACCTAAAAGAACATATCAATATTAGGAATTACCAAGTTTTGGAATTAAGGTCTAGCTCATCTAAGTTTTATTGCAGGGCTTCATGCTAGTATAACTTAGTAGTGCTAAAAATAAATTCATGAAACAGAGGCGAGCAGAGACACTTATGATAATAAAAATACGTCGGTAACTCGGTATAGAACGCGATTGTGGATACCTTATCAAAACATTAATGATACAACTAAACAACTAATAGCATAGATACACTTCCCTTCTTCATCTAATGTAGAGGGATCTTAAAAATGGAAAACTGACGATGCCAGAAAATGTATGCATACAGGAAAAACTCATTGACTCTGAAAGGAAAAATGTACCTGAAATCTATGCATGCGTGGGCTTGTTCCAACCTCCAGGGAAGACCACATTACTCCACAGTAATCCTGTAAAAAATTAAGATCGACCCATCAGCTCCGGGTCAAATACCAACTATAGAAGGGAAATTTTGAAAGAGGAATAATAGTAGCAATCAATTAACCCTACATATCAAAACATGAGGTGAATAAAGTAAATGTCCACAAAAAAGCCTTAAAGTGGAACACAATGAGCCAATAACAGGCTGTTGTAGTTACCTGCTAAAGTACCAATGCATGAAATTTGATGTTTTATCTTATAACAATCAATATGAACTCAATCACCTAGAATTCTTCATATAATTGCCCCAGTTTCTGGATGGTAAGCTCCAAGAAAGCATGATAAACCAGTTTCCATGTTGCTTTTTACCCCAAATCCACTTTTGCTAATACTGCGGCCATTGCTTTAGAAGGAAATGGAACCATTACCTGGAGCTTTCGTAGATAAACATCCAACTCACTGCTAAAACTCTCTCTTACAAAACCACTTTGAAAGGAAAAGAGTTTATCTTCACCTCCGCCCTCACCAACCAATGCTTGCTGCAAAGGAGGAACAAACAGACCCATTAAACGTTGTGTCCTTACTCCTTAGACACACTTCCACCCATAGTGTCATTTCCAATGCAACTTAGCTTTGAAATCTTAACAATGCAGCCTTACTGAAATATTGAAGCCACTAGGCAAGCTAAAGTGTAACTAGATTGAAAGTTTGCTTTCCATTTTGTATACTCTGTAGGTACAAAAAGTTGTGTCCATCTTTTGACCTCTCTTTTATATTATAACTATCTTGTCTACATTCAGAAAGACCCCCATCTTAAATTCACACCTAATCAGCTGTAATTTGAGAATAATATTTATTAAAAAGGTTACAGAGCGCCAAACTCAGTAGAAAAAGTATATCTACAACTCACCAGCAAGAGTTTCTTATGTTGCTTGCGTTGAGGGAGAATGCCAAGTGCATCGAGCATTGTTTCATCTAGTTCTACAGAAGGAGATATAGAATAAGATAACAGCACCAGGAATCAACAATAATGTAAGAAAAATAACTCCAGCAGCAAAACCTTTTGTCTGCAACAATGTAGCTAGTACGCTCAAAGAACCAAGAACTTGTAGATCATCCCCACTCGAAACACAAGAAAGCAAAGCATCCCTACAAATATTACAAATGTCAATACATAAATCAAAGGGGTGCAAAGAGAGTTAAGAGAATTAAAAAACACAGTAAAAAATGACAAAACAAAGCAGTCAGAGAAGTGATAGTTTAACATGAGGCTCTAGTCTCTTTATATAATTTGATCATGGTCAAGTAATGGTCTTCAGCGAAGGAAATGCAAAACAATCCATCCACGATGATAAATCAAAGAATTACTCCAACTAGGCTTAGATGTCAGTCATAATTACTCAAGACTATCCCTGGTCACTAAAGGGAAAGTGGAACCATTTCTCTCAGTGATGGTCACCAAGGAGGGCAGTCATGTTGCAGGCTAAGTAAATAACTCTAGGTTCTTCTAGAGACAGAATCAACCATGAAAAGACATGATTCCCAGTCAAAGTTACTAATACATAATAATAATATGCACAGAAAGACCTGCTTGATTTTGCACACTCACAATACGATTGATGATGAAGACCATGTATTTTAAGCTGATGCAGTTTAGAAGAAATTGAAAACAAGTAAATAAATAAATAAATAATACTCCAACTAGGCTTAGATGTTCAAGAAATATAATAGCAGCATAATGGTTTTTTACCTCAAAGTCCAGTTTGGACCACTACAGTTATTTCTTATGATAACTTCCTCAGGATGAACTTCAGAAGAACTAGACAAGTTCGGCACCACCACTTTTAAACTTTCATCCACATTAGGAACACCATCATTTTCTGACTTTTGGCTTTCATAATCAGTCATAAAACCATTGAGTTTAATCTCGGAATTTAGAACAAAGGCCTCTAATGGGTAGAAAAACGCAGCAGCAACAGTATTAGCCAAATCTTTAATTTTAAATATGCGTAAGATGCAACAGAGTAGGTACAGAGAAGTGATAGCATCAATTTGTAGGCCCTATACATAGAAGCAAGCAAAAGTAAAGTGAGAACAAAGTGTGTTGGAAGCAATAAAAAGTGCATAGACAAACTGCTAAAAGCACAAGGGCTAAAGGAAAAAATAAAGGGACAAAGCATTCAAAAAGAGCAGGCTCATTACACTAACTGCATCTATCTGCAAAGATGGCAGAAGTAAAGGAAGTATCAAAAGTTGCAAGATGTTGTCTGTGATTAACCTCCCAACATCAGGAATCCCAGCAGAAATAACATCACTAAAATAATAGAGATTGTCCTCAATTTCATCTACAGCAGCAAGAATTGAAGTGGTTACATCTCGGGCGGGGTTTCTGTGACAGAAACCAAAACAAGAATATTTATAAGATACACGCCATCTACTCACTGCAATAGTAAGTTCAACAAATCAAACTCTTACTTTAGAGTTTCAGAGACCAATCCATTAAGATAAATGCACTTCTTCCGGAAAAATTTAACCAAGTCTATAAAATAATCAGAATGAGGAGCCCTGGTGACAAATTTGTTCACATATTCATCTCCAACTGAAAACCAAGAGCAAATATAAATTAAAGTTGAATCAACTACGTCGAAAGACCTTTGAAAGATGAACAAGTAGCAAAATAAGGGAAAGAGAACAGGCATGGAATAACATAAACTCACCATGGTAAACATTCAGTGTAATAGCACGAACTGCAGTGCGAATCATGTTCTCTTCATGAAAAGCAAATCGTATTGCCTCAACATACAGTGGAAAGGAAACAACTTCTTCCTACATGCAAATAAATAAATAAATAAAAGAAGTGCATGGTGGATATGACAACTACTGCAAAGAAGTGTCTCTATGATAAACCTCAGGTCAGCTAAACATAATCAACAAAAGCTCAAAGCGAGCATGACAAGTTCTGATCGAAAAAACTTACATTTTGTGACTTCACCAGGAGGCAAATAGTATCCTTATTCAGCTTTACACTTATTGCTCTTCACGGACCATAGTTCATGCCATTAAACCAAAGTGCGAACAAGTATAAGGCCAACAGCACAAAACTCATATAGATGAAACCAACTACCACCTAAGAAATCTAAATGGCAAAAAGCCTACCTTAAGAAGGAAATGTAGTAAGATAACAGTTCTTCATTGCGAAAGTCAAATGCATAAGTAATTAGGAAGTTAATGTGTTCGTTACTGAACATATAATCTGCAAGAAAATCAGAGTGACAGGGTCAATAAAAGAGAGGGATGAAGGAAGAAAAGGAGGAGAGTGAGGAAGTTGTCCAAATACGAACATACATATGGCATTGTCGGATCTTAAATTCTGGATCATAATGCTCACTGTCTGCAGCAACTGAAGGGAAACAGTGACAGTTCTGGTAACTTTGAGTATCCGCACAAACTCTGCCATGACTTGCTTCTCCATGAAAAATCTGCAAGAAGAGTTTTCAAAACGCTGCGAAGTTGCTGGCAACAGAAACATAACAAATTTGGAAAGGAATTGCAAGTCTTACTCAAAAAAGTTCGGATCATGCTGGTCCCCATAAGTTATCAACTCCGCTATCGACCTCAGGGCCTCAATAACAAATTCCTAAAAGTAACAAACGCAAACAATTTAGGAACTAAGTTTTATTCATTCTAGACTTTAAAGGGATAAGAATAACAGTAAGAATACCTTGTTCACCTCGTTAACAATTTGAATTTTCTGCAGCTGATCAGTCAAATAACTGTATAAAGAGCGCCAAAAAATATATTACATTGTAGTCGTATTACATAGGCTCATAATTCTAATTTTATTTAAAATTTTCCCTTCTACAATAGGAAGGAAAAGAAAAGGAAAAATAAAAAAGCAAGAGAGAAACCTGAGTTCTTGTAAGGAAAATCGATCTCTGGATCTCCAGAAGGGAAACCACATGATTTGTTACGATCGGAGCTTCGCAGCCTGTTTGGAACCTAGAAATATGTAAAATATAAAATTATATTCACATTAATTTATCATGATGGGAGTTCAAATTCTATTGAATACATGATTTGCGGACCGAACTAAATAAGCCAGAAACACTAGTACCTGTCGTCATTATCCTCCACCTCAACGATCGCCGCACCACCGCCACCGCAGGTCAGCCAACCAGTGGTTCATTTGCCGTATCAAACACCGCAAAGAGCTAATGACTGTGAAGCGCTACGAATTGCTTGGCTGTAAGTGAAAAGAAGATTCCAGCCTGATGCAGTGGGGAAACGAACTGTGTTTCTCTTCTTCTTTTTTCTTTTTTTTTTTGCCAAAGAGAAAATTAAACAGGAAAAATGTTAAACTGGTACATGCGTCTTTCCGCACTTTAAGAGCAGTAGTTGTCTGCAGCAAGACTTTGTTGAGCTCAAAGACCACAAAATAAAAATAAAACTCCCCTAAATTAATCACTACTGACTTGAAAATTAATCTTTTTTGTGCTTGAGGTATTTTTTTTAAAATGCAATTATGGAAAATAACCGTAAATGGAAGTATAGCTGAAGAAAAACTTTATAAAGGAGATAAAAAGAATCGGAAAAGAAAATTTTCTCTGTACATTGTGAAAATACACAGAAGAATAAGGTTACCATAAAAGACGCGGACGAAACAAGTCAAGTTGAAACGGAAAGGAATTACAAACTTTGGTTGACTTCAACGGAATCGGGCTGGGAAGTAATGGGCCTTAAGCCCAAGTGACATATTGAAATAGATGGACTGGTGGCCCAGTTGAGAGGAGGCGTGTTTGATGTGAAGAGCTAACGGATGCCACCTGCAGGCTTGAAAATGACATCTATTGTTTTTAAAAAAAAAGGGAATGATGGATACCTTAACGTTTTGATTAAGCTACTAATAATTAGTTACATTTGTGATGAAGACAAGATTTGCGTAAATTCAATTCCAAATCATGTTTGGAAAAAGCCACGTAAGAAGACGATTGGGTCACGACATAATTGTTTTCTTACACCCGCCAAATGTCACACAAATGCTGAAAATATTGGCGCCTCTGAATTCAACCATTTTTTTTTCTTTTAATAATCTTTATTATTCATTCAACTAAAATCCACCCGATATGAGCAGCGACGGATTTAGCCTGAGGTCAGGGTGGGCTACCGTACCCCCAAATCCAATCAAAAAAAAAAAAATTGTTGATGTGAAGTCGTGTCGTTGTTGTCGTTGCTTCAGGTTCGATTAAAGGAAGAAGAAGATGAATAGTGATGAGAGGGAAGGAGCCACGGGCTTGGACTTTGGTTTTAAATAAAATGTTGGTCATGGGCTTGCCAGGCGGAAAGGTGAGCAAATTTTCAATCTATATCATTATTAAGTTGAAAAAGAATTTTTTGATAGTGTAGAGAATGAGAGAATCATACAAGAATATCAAAAAATGAAAACTCGTAAAGAACAATCGTAAAAAGTACGTATATTGTATGAATTCTAATGTATAATTAATTTTTTTCTATATTGTCTTCTTATTTATTTTTTTGTTAAGTTTATTTAAATATTTATTATTTAGTGACGGATACAAATACTTTTAAGTATTTTTCCATTTTTTCGTTCAGCTCAGTTGTCTTCCCTTTAAAATACTCAAAAAAAAAACAGGCACGCCACCCGCGAACCCCGCACCCCTGAATACAAATCGGATCTGTCACTGGATTTGAGGACTTTGAAAAAGTATCAATTGATCTCACAAGTTTTCTCCTGTCCCAATGATGATTTTCCTAAAATCTCTTGTTTTTCTGCTGTCCTTTCGATCCGCGATTGCGGGAGCAAGGAATGACACTGATCATCAAGCTTTGCTTGAATTCAAGGCCAAAATAACAGCTGACCCCTTTGGAATCATGAGCTCATGGAACACAAAAATCCATTTTTGCAAGTAGTAAGGCGTAACATGTAGTAGTCTCCACCACCAAAGGGTCACCTCTTTGATCCTGTACAATTAGCAAGGGATCTGAACTTTTTGTTCACTGTTTGCAATGCAACTAGTTTGCAGCTACATGGCTATCCATGTCAACAATTTTGGTGGGTCGTTGCCTAGTTCCATCACCAACTTTACGAGCTTAACAATATTGACATTGAACTACAATCAGATATTTGGAACGATTCCAACTGGACTTGGAGATTTGATCGACTTGCAGATGCTGCATGTAGGAAACAACCAACTATCAGGAGAAATTCCTGAAGAAATTGGAAAACTTCAGCAGCTACAAGACCTAAGTTTTCGGCAAAATCAATTCTCAGGTAACATTCCATCTCACTTGGGAATTTAACCCTTGTGACCGAACTCAAAATGCAACAAAATAGGTTGAGTCGCAACATCCCCTCAAGTCTTGGGAATTTTAAAAAACTCTTGTTGTTGGATCTAAGCCAAAATAATCTGAGTGGTGAAATCCCAAAACAAGTTATGAGTATCCATCTTTGTCCATCTACATGAGCCTCTTTCGAAACAATTTGACTGGTTCCCTCCCTACAGAAGTAGGAACTCAAAGAATCTTGGAGAATTGGATGTTTCAGAAAATATGTTGACCGGAGATATTCCTGCTATCCTTGGTAGTTGTGAGATTGGAGATTCTTCGCATGCAAGGCAATTTCTTCAATGGGACCATCCCTATGTCCTTACGTTTGTTAAAGGGCCATCGAGTTTTAGATCTTTCTCGCAAGTTCAAGCTCTTCAGAGAATTCGCATTTCAACCAGTCTTACAGAAGCTTGCACAAAACCACTGATGGGTTCTCCTCAGCTAATTTGCTTGGTGTAGGTAGCTTTGGGTCAGTGTACAAAGGCACGCTCGAAGAGGATGGAAGGGTAGTTGCTGTGAAAGTGTTAAACCTTTCGCTCCCGGGAGGTTCCAAGAGTTTTAAAGCTGAATTGAATGTCAGGTATCGCGGAATGTGAGACACCGTCGCACCGAAATCTAGTGAAGCTGCTAAGTGCCTGCTCTAGCCTTGATTATCAAGGTAATGATTTCCAGGCTTTGATTTATGAATTCATTGTTCACGGGAGTTAAGACGAGTGGCTGCATCCATTTCCCGAGCCCCCCCGAGTCTCCAATGAGCTACTTAAATTTTCTTCAAAGACTTAGCGTCGCTACCGACATTGCTAACGCGATAGAATACCTTCACCAATACGGTTCCCATACACAAATCGTGCATTGCGATCTCAAGCCGAGAAATGTCCTTCTAAATGCTGAAATGGTGGGACACGTAGGAGATTTCGGATTAGCAAGAGTGCTATTTCCAGAAGCAATTCATTTCCATTCCACGAATTATCAGTACTCAAGCATAGCAGTAAAAGGAACTATTGGCTACACTGCTCCAGGTATTAATTCTGATATTTTCATTCTTCATTT
The DNA here is from genome assembly GCA_963691705.1 of Viola odorata. Classification (NCBI taxonomy): domain Eukaryota; kingdom Viridiplantae; phylum Streptophyta; class Magnoliopsida; order Malpighiales; family Violaceae; genus Viola; species Viola odorata. The sequence goes on along the minus strand of OY829545.1, from coordinate 20,445,205 downwards.
CTATATATATATATATATATATACATATCCAACATTTTTTGAAATACATGTGAAAAAATGCTGAATATGGAATGGGTAACGGTGTTTCGGGCATCCGGTGATGTGTACAGTTATGGAATCCGACTGTTGGAGTTGTTTACAGGGAAAAGACCAACAGATGTGTTTTTTAAAGAGGGGCTGAACCTTCATACCTAGGTGGAAGTTTTACTTTTACCTGAAAGAATTCAGCAGGTTTTGGATCCAAATGTTGTTCAGGAAATGAAAGACCAAACGAGCCAACAGGATGAATTTGATGACCACAAGTGCTACATCAGAACTTGCCAGGTTGAAGAGTGTGATATGGTTTCGATCCTTGAAATAGGAGTAGCTTGCTCTGCTGAATTGCCAGCAGAACGTATAATATCAGTGAAGTTGCGTTTAGGCTGCGAATGATGAAAGAAAAACTTCTCAACAGTGAATACAAAGGGGAACACAAAAAACTGCAAAAGTCATATTTCTTGATTAATTGATGCTGCCCAACCCAATGTAATACTATTAGTGGAGTATTTCGTGTATATGATTCCGTGATTTGCATTTACAATTTAAAGCTAAAATTACTAACAAGTTTTCTGCTATAAATCAAAATCATCATTTGCGTGCGTCTCTTACAAAAGGACGCCTCAAGGAACCCTTAAAAGACACGTTTCTTTGGCGTCTTGTTCAAAATGACGCCTTTTAAAATACTTTCAGGAACGTCCTTTTAACCGTTCTCTTCTTTTTTGCGTAGAACTGTCTTGGAAAGAACGAGTGGATTTGATTATGGACCGTTGAAATTAAGAGTATGGCCGGCCTGAATCATGAACCGGACTCCATGCAAGAAAATGATAATGCATTAAACTAGTGAATAAATGTGATTAATTAAAGCATTGAAAAATGAAAACAGTTGTTTGTGTCAATCCATCTCCAATTCCAGGACCGCTACTGCCTTGTAGAAAATTTTAGGGCAGGAGGAGCCAGGAGGAGGGGACCTTTTACAGATTTTGCACAAATTAATAACCATGACGAATGGGTCACTGCCAGAGTCCCCATTCCCATCAATAAAACCGCAGAAGACAAGCAGCAGGACAAGCAGGAAACAGCCATCACTATCAATAATTTGGGAATTCTGACAGGCCAAAAGCATCATTCAAGAGTGTAACATCCAAAGAAATCAATACATCTTTCATGGTGTGCTACTATTTAGGCCAGAGACCAAAATCAAAATCAAGTTAAAAGAATGGCATCGAGCTAAGAGATGTTCTCCTAAAAAGGAAGGAAGGAACAACTGTAAGTCCCTGACGAGAAGAGAATGGGGCAATCGTCCATTGAATATTAGAACACTTCAGAATTGGTACAAGTAAATAATTTAATTCCTGCTAGACACCTAACTGCTCTTCATATCAAAAAATTGTACACAAAATCCACCAAGTTACTACCCCACTTAACAGTCACATCTGAGAATTGACTAAAATGAGTAAAAAGGAAAAGCAATATTGAGAAGCTATACCTCAAAGTATTATCTACGACTTTATTAAAGCCTTACTTAAGCTTTCATTCTTGAAATCCCATCCACCAGTTGCAAATAGCGCGCTGGTTGGTTTTGAAGCATTTTAGCGCTTATGAAAATCCCCTCAGGGCGAAAACCCAGACAATGTCTGACTTGTTCTTTGTAAAAAGAATAAGACTATGAAATAGTTCCAACTTCCAGGACCATGAGCGAATCGAGTATGTACAGAGAAAAAACATCTGACTGTGGAGGGTGGATCTTTCAATGTCAGTTCCCTTCAATTTCACCAACATTCACAGCTGGACAATCACGCAACTGCAGAGGCTGTGCGACGAAGATCTGCTGCACCATAGTTCAATTTTGTTCCTTTGAAACTTCCGTATCTAGCTGGCTTCGGCAGAAATAGGGAGCTTAGCATTTGCTCCAAAGTGTGCACTGTGTACTTTGAATATTTACCACCGCTTCCCTCTTGCTCGACCAAGGGCCCATAGTTCTGCATATAACTTCGATACACAGGCACAACTGTCTGCACAATCAACTGGCATGTCTTCTCCCTGAGATCTCTCTCCGGCATTACCCAGGTAGACTGCTTCTTATACATTTCATCAAAAGCTTCATTGAAAGTTTTTAGCCTTTTCTTGACGAGATCACGAGCAGTGGCACGACCACCTGAGAATAGAATTAGGCCTTCGCGGCTTAGATGGCCAGGAAGCTTCCCCCAACTGTCTCTCAACAAGATAGAGGCATAGTAGTCCTTGTGCTGCTCGTGTCCCTTAAACCAATGATCTCCCAAGAGATCCCCCAGTTTTGTTCCCTTCAAATGCTTGTACAAATGATAGTGGTTGTTCATAGCAAAAAGGTCCGCTAAGATTTTGTCTTCATAAGCCTTTATCCATGTCTCCAGATTGAGTTCAATAGCTTTAATTATGTTAAAGATCTCTCCAACAAGGAGTCTCTCCTGAAACTTCTCATGCTTCCAACTTCGATGAATGACCAGAACCTGTGTCAAGATAGGCTTATAATTATCCCCGAGCAGTTTATTACAGTAATCAGTAACAAAGCTCACAAGTTTTGGAACACCCCCATCTGAAGGAGGTGGAGTCTGCCGCTGTATCTCCACTTGAATAAATAATTCCCAGAAAATCTCTGCCACCCCATCAATCACTCTCTTAATAAGGTCCCTCGTCAGGTTTTGGATCTCAATACAGGCTGTTCCACCAAAAAGCCTGTTAAAATCCAGTCTTAATTTGTTGAGGGATGCAAATATATCCAACAACTTCAAAAGCTTGATTGGATCCTTTTTACTTTCTGTAACAGTCTTCCCAAACTGGAGAAATGCAAGAATACCAGCCTGAGCAGCTATTTTGGAAAAGCATCCCATCCACACATCTAATCCAATCCTCTCAAAGACATCATTACAAAGCTTGTACTCCGCTTCAAACAAATGCTTCACTGCAAACTCCAGATGCTTGCCCCACTGAGCTATATATCCCTCTATGCTCTGCACGTCATTGAATTCAGCAATGGAAATCTCAAGGTAATCCAAATTAAGTGCCTGCAAACTAGCTCTAACATTTGAACTGCGAACTTCGATATAGATGGAAATGCATTTCTCAAGTCTTTTATTGGCAATCAACCTCCCGAGAATGGCTTGCAACTTTTGAATAACTGCCACAGGTAAAGGCGATGGCGCGAGCACTGCCTGCTCACCAACTGTTGAAGGTGAAGACATTGGGAGTGGCACACTATGCTCAGTCAAGAGCCGCTGAAACTCAGCTTCCAATTTATCCAATGCAGCATCTAAAAGCCCACCATCTAGGTGAGCCCTTTTGTCATCACTTTGCAGTTCCCTGAGACTCTTCAGTGACTTCTTCAAGCTAGAAAGATACCTTTCATCAGCTACCGAATTATCCTCCAAGTACTCCACTATATCCTCCAACCATTGAATTGCCAATCCACAGTTATCCCCCAAAAACCTTAAAGCCTCTTCAAGGCGCTTCAACACAGATAAATACCCAGGTAAATCATTTCGTGGATCCGACAACAACGACTTCTCCAGCCCATGAACTGCATCAAAAACCTTAAGCACTGCAGCAGCAGGGCCAACAGCACGATTAATGTGCCCCCCAACAGCTACAAGGGCATCCTTATCAGCACGGATGGGGCGAACTGCCGCTTCCAGCGAAGGCAATCTCTGGGTTATCTCTTCCAATCTAGGCCCTGCCTTTTCAAGAGCAGAACCTACAGATTTTGACTTTTCTAAGCTTAGCTTCAATGACTTCCTTGCAGCTATCAAATTCCGAATCCTATTGCCATTTTTTTCATCACCATTCAGGGATTCCGCCATTAGAATCCCAAAATCTCTAATTTACAACACCTACCCCAGAAAAAGAAAAAGAAAAAAACCCAGCTTGGATCTCAAATCCTCACTCAGTAGGAACTAGACTAATAAAGCTCAAAACTTATAGTTCAAGCTAAAGTTTTATTTTTTCTTCCTATGAGTATACAAACAATTAGAGTGTAGAAGAGTTAACCAGGACTAGTGTAAGAAGAGATCATTTCTATGTAGCTCAACAAACTTCACCAAATCAAAACTAAATCAAACCAAACACAATCTGAGATAAAAGTGCGAGGCTTGTTTTCAGTTTTTCTGCTGAGGTAGTTAAGAGGGTGAGAAAGTAACTCACTTGAGAGAAATGGTGGTTGAAAATTGGGAGCTTCAACTTATGTGCAGCTTGAAAAGAGCTGACTGAGTTGACCCGGCGAGTTGAAGAGTGGAGAAACAGTGATGGAATCTTGATTGAATCAGAGAGGTGATGGATTCAGAGAGAGAGAGAGAGAGAGAGAGAGAAACCCTAAATCTGATGAGAACGATGAAGAGAATGAGTAAAAGAGAGCCTTTTACACCATACTTTTTTACAGTGTACAAAAGAGTAGTGCCAAAGTGCATGACAGTAAAGCAAAACTTCTCTTTCTGTTTTATCTTTTTTTCCATTCTAGTACTAATTTAACTTCATTTTTTTATTCTTCCTCTGTGTTTTGACTTTCAGCTCTCTGTACTAACATGGCGTATTAGACCAATTTCTGATTAACGGCTGTGTGATTAAAACGTAGACGTTATTAATCGGTGTGAGACTGACTGACATGTAGTCCAACGTTATTTTTCTCAATTAAGGTGATAAGCAAGTGTATCAGATTAACTAATAAATACACAGTTCAAACAAAATTAACTATAATAAATCCAATGGAAACGTGGCATTCATGCACTGTATCATGGTGATTATTATTTAAGAACTAATACTTTTTTTTCACCTTTCTACTTTTTAACATAACTACACGCAGAAATATAAAAAACACAATTGTTTATAAATTTAATATGGATTAAACCATCTGAATGAATTCAAGGTAATAAAAGTTCGGACTAATCAAGATAGAGGGTTGGAAATGGAAATCAAATAGCCATAATGAATCAAGAGGTAAGATCAATCGGTAAAATACAAAAAAAAAATTGGAAACAATCACATCATGGAATGCGACTGCGCATCCAACATGGGTTCTTTTTTAAAGTAATTGGAAAAGCAATTTTGTGAGTCAAATTTTATTTCCCCATAGGCTGGAAGCATGATTGCACTATTAGAATTAAACAAGGGTTATGAGCAGACTAATTACATAGAGCAACTCAATCATTAACAAAATCATTACTGGAAACAAACCTAATTTTTCAGAACCATGATTACCGAAAACGGGGTTGTGGATCTGACAATTTTTTATGGGCCTTGAATTTGTAAAACTTGCAAAAATGAACCCCTGGGGTTATCTCGGTATTCCCTGAAAGTGGAGTTAGAGTTAAAGTATGTGTTGTGTTATGTTTTGAAATTTTCTGTACTTAGAGTTTTAAATATGGTAAGAGATCTAAAAGTTGAAGGACTTTTATATTTAAAAAATTTAATTACATTATTTCCTATTTTACTCAGAATAAAACTTAAATATTAAGGATGCGAGTTGCAAGGAAGGACTTTAATTATGAGCTGAGTATGAAGTTTATATTTAACTGGCTTATTGAGTTTGGAGAATATAATCTCGTTATACTGAGAACTAACACTAATTATTGTGCCAAAATTCTTATACTGCTGATTTTATAAAGTATCTGAGATTAAAACTAGCTAGGTCATAAAATATTATTATTATTACTACGGGCTGACCGATGGGCTGGGCTTATTGTGTTGGTCTTTGGACTGGGTAGCATTAAATAAAGAGTCCTTTTCCTAGATGAGTTGGGTAGCATTAAAAGTTAAAACGTAGAGGTTGTAACTTGTTCGGTGGGAAGATTACTTTTGAACAAGAAAAAAACACGACAAATGGGCTACTGGCTAATTTGGGGGATTATCATCTTTGCTCCTACACTTGCAAAAACGGCAACGTATAGAATACGGAGGCATGGAGAAAACGCAAACTCCCTCGTTAGCATTCAAAATTCAAGGGGAGCACTTATAAGAACAGTTGACCCTTCAGACACTTGCCATATTCCACTCGTCTTAGTTAACAATATAATATATTTTTTTCTTAAAAAGTCCAATCACTTGCTTTGCGTTACTCGATGGTTTGAATTATAATTTTAAGAAGGTAGAAAATTATACTTTGAATTATAATTTTTTAAATATTTAACAGTACTTGAAATTTGTCTCAATTGAAAGGGAAACAAAATCTAACTTAACTAAATAATTTATAGTTTTGTCCACGCGGTGTGGCCATATGCGGATTGACTCCAAGATGCCCCGCTCTTTAGGTAATACAACCAGTGGTGACAGGCACCTAACCACCAGTGAATTTGAAAAATGCTCACCATACTCAAACATTATAAACGTAGCTTTAAATACTTTGAACATAGCTTGACGGTTCAAAAAATAAATTAAAAATTAAAGAGAAGAAATGCTGCCCCTCTACTAGCTTCCAATTAAGAAAAAATGTACAGCCAGTCCAACCACCTCAAAATTACAAAAGTCTATTGTCATTTCCTAATCCCTACTTTAAGATAATTAAATAAATAGAACTTATTATAACTATAATTTGTTTCTTCATCTATTTTCACGTTGACTCGAACACCAAACCCAAACCGCCGGCTACGTTCTCCTGCTGCATATGCACACCCATACCCAGTTGTTGCGTGTGTCGATGCTCCCCTTCGTATGTCACAATCAGCATTGCCGGATCATCTGTTGCCCTTTCCACATGTTTCCTCGCTGGACATCCTCTCATCGTACTACACTTGTAATATCCCCTGTTCATTAAAAAATAAAAACCAAAATGTAAGAAACACGCATCGTTTGACTTAAATGTTCTGCAAAACAAGAAACATTGTACTACTAATAATATTGACTTATTGTTACTATTAGTACCTTGGGTAAGGTGATCCCTTGATTGGTTTCTGTCCATACTTTCTCCATGAGTACTCATCTGGCGGAATATCAGCAATCTTAGAACTAATCGCTGGAACTCTAACAACTTTTTTCACTCTATTCTTCCTGCATTTACATAACAAACAACAATCAGTTAATCTAATTATTGATTAAAATTACCTTTTTAACAAAAATAAAAAAAAAGAACATTGACTCGTGAACCAAGCGCGTGGGTCGTGATGAGTCAGCAGTCAAAATCAGGCGACCGGGAATAAGACAAGAAAGTTTTAATATCAAGGTAGGAACAACTACGAGTGTGGTCCTTCCATTTTATTTCTCAAACTACGAACAAATATCATCAATAATGTCAGTGTCACGCGAGCTACCTCTCTCTACTTTCTTCTTTTAATTTTAATGCTCAACTGTTCAGCAAACCAGACTCGTTGACCTATGACTCAACAGTATCCAAGACGCAATAAATCCGAGTTAACCCCCATCTAACTCCACCCAACTCAACTACTCTCCGAGTTAAGAGATCATCCACAATCAAATCAAAATAAAAGTGTGTTCCCGTTTTCACCATCCTAAATATCAGGGATTATTAACGATTTCTTCTTGTCTAAAAAAAGATTACTCCGAGTTTATAGAGTTTTAAATCAGTAAAAGTCAACTTAAGCTATGGTGGGACCCCAGTCAAAAGCTGAGAAAAAAAGGAAAGGAGTAATTGCCAAGGTGCGCCGGATGTGCGCAGATCACCACATACCTTCTCTTGGAGCAATGGCACTTGTTGCTGCCCGCGGAGCCGGAAAGATCCCCGGAGTGTGAGTGCTCATGGCACTTCTTCTTGCTGTAAGGCGCAGATGAGAGCGGCGGCTTGCCCGCCGAGACAGCTGGAGCCAGAAACAACGACGATCCCTGCTTCCCGTTTGAAACGCTTCCGTCTCCAGTAATCGCCGATGACATGAACGACGAAGTCGAAGACACGCTAAAACTGTTGTTGTCCTTTGTGAAGTCAAGCTCCGCAGTTTTTGTATTGGAGCTGAAAATATTCGCCTTTGAAAAGTCAAGAGTCAAACTCTGCTGCTTTGACTGGCCAAAACTCACCGCACCGGTAATGATCGGAATCTGAGGAGCCTTCGCCGGATGTAGAGTCACCGGACCTTCGGTGCGGTGAGTGAAAGGGAGAGATGGGGAGGAGGATGAGGATGGGGATGAGTATGAGGTACTGGAGGTCTGTTGAACCGGTCCGCGTCTGAACCGGGCGTGGCCGGTCCGGTTTAGGAGGGAGATGAATTTTTTGAACTTGGAGACGGTGATGTCGGTGACGGCTGAGCAGTCCACTTGATTAATCATATGGTTAGTATTAGGTTGTTGTTGTTGTTGCTGAGACATGATGCGAATCAAGTGCTCCATGCCTTGCATACCTTGTGATGCGGCTTCTTTTATAGCCATCTGATCATCCATCTTTGCAAAACCCATTAGATCGACGGCCATTATTAGCAAAGTTTAAGAAATCAGAGGGCAGTTTTAGAGAGAGAGAGAAAGGTAAAGAGAAGCAAGAGCTCAATGAGACATCGGGCGAGAGAAAGTGAGAAGACTAAAAAACAGGACGGGGGTTGATATAAGGTGTGGGGTGACCGGATGACCGGGTAGAAAGGATTGGAGTCAAAAGAGAGGATATGATCGGACGGCTGAGATGAGTTTGAAATTTTCTACGGAGTACTATTAAGAATTATTAAATAAAGAAATTGGATGCCAGGAAAAAAGATTGAAAAATGAAATGGGAGTGGATTGTGGGCCCTTTGTTAGAAATCAAAACAGTTGAAAAGACCCAAGTTGGGTCAAAGATGTACCGGTTGTTAACTTGTTTAACTCGTTTTAATTATTTTATGGAGATTAACTGCACTAGTACAAGGACTAATGAGAAAAATTGTTTGAATCTTTTTTGAAGATCAACAGCAGAAGAAGTCTAGAAGGACGTGCGAAAAATATATACATACCTTTGAATCTTATGTGGACGTTATTGTACATTATATCCCCTTTACTACGAATTATTGTGTATAAATACTCATTACTCTTACAAGATTAAATAAAATATACATCTATTCTTTTCTTATTATCATCGATCATATTATATGGGTCATAACCACAAATAAATTCAGACATCACTACTTCACCTCAAACAGAACAATCTTAACAATTGTCAATTCTCAGTTTCCACACACTCACAAAAGAATTGAGTATGATAACCTTACACTATTATTATATACTACAATACAAAGTTGTCTCACTATAGCACCTCATAATTAGTCTCTCAACAAAGCTAAAACGAATCGGACAAACTTTCTACACCTAATCTCTATTTATAGAAATTGTCTGCCTTGCGAGATAGGAAAATTTATAAGACTAAAAAACTTTAAATTGTTTCCTTTTCAATCACAACTCTATATTTTCTATTTAGACAACACAATAAATACTCTAATGTATTAAAAACCTCATAGTATAGAAAATCTTAAACTATTTCCTTTACAACACTAGGTTTTCTATATAGACTATGTAATAAATTCTTTCCATAATAATTAATGCAAGACACAAAATTAACAATGTCAATTTTTCTTTGCCTAACTAACAACTTACTGAATTATTACCTAATATTATTGGTCAATCTAATGTTTGTATAATTGATTGAAGAGGCTTGTGATTTAATAAACCGAAAACAAAATTAAAATATATTTAGAAATATATAGAAGAAAGGTAGCTTAAACTATCGACTACAGTATAAGATATAGTAATACTAAAAATACTAAATTCTTAAAAATTATATATTTTTTATTAACTAATAGTGATAGTGGATAATTAAAGTTTATTTTGTTAATAACAAGTCGATGATAATGTGGTAATTCAAATTTTGAGCAAGAATAATTTATTACTTTTTTTTAGTTCGATTTGATCAGACGCATTAAATTGCTTCTCAATTTGGGCTCCAAGGCAAATACGGTGACGAATGATCTCACGAATCTTCCTTTCGAAGGTATTAACTGAAAGGTATTAACATACCGTCTCCGTTTTAAAAAAAGAGTACCACAACTATTTTGCATAACTTTGGATTATAACAGGACCGACGTAATAAAAATGAAAATAAAATATTTTTTCTAAAAAGAATACATAATGGAGAGGTGGGAGCTGACTCAGAGTGGGGATTTACGTGTAGATAAATGGCACGACCATTTTTTTTTGCTCCTTTTTACCGTGACTGGATGCTGCCGGTAGGCATTTTCTGCACCGTCAGATTTCTCTTCGACGGTTCATGTGTAAATTAGCGAGTTGACCACAACTATTTAAGTATTTATGCACTTTATTGTCCAGAGATTTTAGAAAGCTTCGTCCATTCTTTTCCTTTTTACACTGACCAGAAACAGAGCGACGTTTAATTAAACTGGAAGAGAGTATTAATTTTGTTTCTTATTAGTTAGTTATCATTTGCATCTTTTTTTTTATAGTTTTGAAAAGTTAAGATGCGTAATAATTCAAAAAAAGAGTAATAATTCAATGATAATATATATTATCAGTATCTGATAACTTAAGATCCGTAAAAATGGAGAATCTTAAGAAATTAAAAATAATAATATAAATAATAATAAAGTAATAAAGATGTCAAACAAAGATCGACTACATACGTTTGACTTTTCTTTTTTAATATCGTGATCAAAGCATTTTTAAAGAAATGGATTCTAGGAGATTTGTTTCCTGATTTGATTCCCTACAAATAATAATATAAAGATTATAATTCGATACAATCAGACCGACTGTAGTGGCCCACAATAGCTGTCCGCTGCACCAAAAATAAAAATAGTAGAGAATAGAATTGACTAAGCATATGTCCCATATTTTAGGGAAAAAAAATAGTTGACTAAACCGTAAATTATGCGGACGAAATCATTCGAAAATCCAATATTAGTTAGTATAATTTATATGTCGATCTTTGTGAATATCTACATCATCTAATATATTCTGTTGTAAGAATTTGGATTTCGAATTGCTTGGTGATAATCCAAGGGATGGGGTGAGGGCTTTTCCGTCAAATGGCATCTTGAAGTGAGGTGGTCGGAGTTCCTTGAACGACCTGCAAAGCGCCGGAGGTGGACTCCGGCGTAAAAACTCCGATGCCAAAGTCAATGTTTGGTCTTATTTTGAGAAGTTCTATGTATGTGTGTGTAAGTGTGAGTTCATGAATTCTCAGTCTCTGGAATGTTTCTGAATACTTTGGAATCCTTGCCTTCAACGTTCTCCTCTCTTGCCTTTTAATGTGGTTTGAGTGGAAACTTTTAGGCTTGTCCCCCCACTTTTATGTTAGTGGAGACATAAAGTATGATTGAATATACATAAAGCTGGGCTAGTGCCCTTGGGAGAATAAATATTCTCCTTGTCTAGTGGCTTTATAGAGACTGAGTGGGGACTGAAGAAGTTGTCCCCCACACCAGCTTTGACCATAGACGTTATAGAATATAATGTACAATGTACCTTTATTGGGAGCTTATGCCGTTTGTGGCAAATCGGCAAGGAGCCGTTGTGTTGAATCGGCATGCGCCGTTTGTAGGGAATCGGCATGGTGCCGTTATTCCCAAATCGGTTTGGTGCCGTTTTGGAGGCAGTTGACTGAGTCAACCTAGGAAGTGATGCCGATCCGTAGCCTCTGCCTGGGTCGATGGATCGGCTCTGTGCCGTTTGAGGACAACGGGCTGGACTTGTCCTTTGGTCACTTATTCCCGTTGACTTGGTCAATCGGTCGCGATGCCGTTTCATGTGGTTGACTTGGTCAAACCGGTCATGTGCCATTTTGACTGGTCAACGGTACTTTGTGAAGGTACAATGTCCATTTTGCCCTTGTGATAATTTTATGTATTATCAGAGGCCCAACAACAAACGAGCCCGAGTGTTTACCAAGGGCTTGCCGTTTTCTGGCTTGATGCTTGACAATCGGCAGGTTGCCGTTTTGGTTTATTTTCAAGTATTTGAGAAGTTTTCCTTTGTTCCTGCAAACAAATAATAAGTAGCAATAAAATGAAAATTAATTTTAAAGCATACCTGTGACGTGGCGCTTTAATGGCCATATGTTTATGACTTTGAAGAGGGTGCCTTTTCCTTTGTAAAATTTTTGAAATTTGAATTTCAAAAATCCTTTGGGGAAACGCGTGCCGTTTCACATTAAATGCTTGGCTCAGCTTTATTGGAAACTTGCTGCTTTTTCTGAACATGCCTGCCACTTGTCAGTGACCGATTGGACATGCTGACGGTTGGAGAGACGTTTCATTTAAAAGAGGGTTTCTTATTGGAGAAAACCCTAAATCAATCTCTTTCACAATCGCCGCTCTCACTCATCTTCTTCTTTCAAACTTCTCTCTTCCTCTCACTTTTGCGAGTCTGCTTCTTCAAGTTCTGGGCTTTGTTGTTCAAGGGTTTCTGCTATTCCTGGTATTTCTCAACCTTCTCTTCTTCTCTGTGCTGTTTGCGTTTGAGATATGGCTCCTAAGCGTCCAGTTATTACCACCGATGAGCAGATTGAACAGACTGCCACCAAACTTGTGTCTGCTGATGACTTAGCTTTAGAAATAGAAAAGTATGATATTGTGCTGCCCGAAGGATATACCCCCACTGTAGCTTCCCCAGATATTAGGTTGAACAGTGTTTTGGCCGATAATCATAGAGTTTTGTACTCTAAGATGTTTGCCTATGGTTTTCGCCTTCCTCTGCATTCCCTAGTGCTGACCCTTTTGAAGGTGCATGTTCTGAATCCTGCCCAGTTTACTCCCAATTCGTGGGCTTCAATTTATGCCTTTATCAACGTCTGCCACTGTTTGAAGATTAAAAAACCTCCAATCCAGCTTTTTAGATATTTCTTCCACCTGAGTACTCGTAGCAGTTTGATCACCATTCGTCCCCGCAAAGATAATGACCTTCAGCCGTTTCTGCGGCATTTTGACAAATATGAATCTTCCATTAAGGGATGGAAAGATCATTTTTTCTTGGTTTCTTCTGCTGAAAAGCCTCAGTGGATATCTGGGTTTAACCCAGCAATGAACGAGCTGCAGTGGGTGAAGCCTGAGGATCCTTCTGGTCCGCTTCAGGCTCAAATTGATGTTCTAATGACCTTTGACACAAGATTCCATGTGCAAAGGATGGCCCTGGGTGTGCCGTTGTCGGACTGTGCCCTTGATGGTGAGTTACCGATTTGCTCGTGAAATACAACATGTATTTGCTTTGTGAAATTCTGATGCCGATTTCACTTTGTGCAGGAGAGGGGCGATTCATTAGATCGGTCTTACCAACACGATCGGCTCCGATTCGCTCGTCTTCTACCGATTCCGAGGGCGAAGGTGCCGGGGGGGCGGAAGGTGAGGCCGCTGCTGAAGGTGAAGGTTGCTCGGACGTTCCTGTGGTGGATCAGTCAGCATCTGACGAAGGATCCCTTTTTAGGCGAAAGAAGACCAGCCGAGGCACCTTTGAGCAGTTTCCCTTAGGATCCCCCGATCTGCAGATTCTTGAAGGGGTCGAACGGGTTCTCAAGAAGAGGAAGAGGGTTGCCGAAATGAAAGAAAAAGCTGCCGAAGCCAGACGTGCTGCTAGAGAGGCTGCTATGGCCGAAAATAATGCAAATCGGCAAGGGGCCATTCCAGATGATGGCGGTCCTTCTGTTGCCGCTCCTCCTGAGTCTGAGCAAGGGGATCGGCAAGCTGCCGCTTCTGAGCCAGTTGACATCGGCCAGGCTGATGCCGTTATAGAGGATGCCGATCAAGCTGAACCTGCTCCTGGGCCAGCTATTAGCGAAAATTCTTCCGTTCCTCCTCCAAGGGTTCCCTTCCAGAGAGAAAATCAGACAACTGTCTCATCCGATGTTCCTGCTGCCGATTCCTCAGGTTCTTCTCCCGTTATTCTTCATTGGGTTGCCGGTCCGCCAATGCCCGATCCTTTCATATCGGATGACTATGCGCTTGCGCCTGCTGCCGATCTTCGAGGCCATCTCTCGAGTCAGGGTCCTGACGGCGAGACGACACATATCGCGAATATGCAGAACTTTGGGGACGTCGGCTGCCGTTCCCTTGGATTAGATGCTCCAAGCAGTGCCGACAGGCGAACCGGGCAGCTGATTGCCGAAATGCTGGCCAACGAAGGGGATCGACAACGGTTCAGAGAGATGCCGTTTAGTGCGCAGTTTTCTAACGCCGAAAGCAATATCTATCGCAGCTTGTGCAACATTCGCTATCTTGCAGAATCGACCGACCAGAAGCTAGCCGATCTTAGGCAAAGCTTTGAAGCCGAGAAAATCTCCCTCCGAAAAGAGATAAAAGAGCTAACGGCCGCCCGAGAAAGTGATAAGAAGGTCGTTCTTGAGACACGCAAGAGGCTGGCCGATAGTCTGAATGAAAGGGACGGCCTTTCTGCGAAGATCAGGGAAGAGCAAGTGCGGATCGGGGAGCTATCCAGAGAGAACTCTGCCTTAGCTGATTCCATGAACCGGGTGCAAGCAACTAATGTCGCGATGGTCAACGATTTGAACAATACCATTGCCGAGCGAGACGCGGCCCATGCCGATTTGGAAATCAGAACGGCAGAGTTGAAAACGGCCAATAGCGATATTGCCGATAGGGATGCGGAGCTTGCACAAGTCCCGTGGAAGATCGGCTGGTGGCGGCAGAAAATGAAGGACATCATGATTGACAGCTACATGGAATTCTATGGGGAGATTAACTTTGATGCCACGAAGATCGGCACATATGTTAACTCTTTGGAGAGAGAGGCCGAAGCAAAAGAATATCAGTCCTCTTCAGAAGATGAATCATAGAAACCTGCAGCTTAATCCTTCTGCCTTTTTGATTATTGCCGCTTTGGCATGTTTTGTAATGAACAGTTAGTATTCGGGATATATATATATAATTTTGCAGTTAATAACAATTTTTATTAATTGCTAATGTTTAACGATTTCTGTTATATATATATCATACTCCAGAAAAATTAAACAAAGATAAAACAACAAATTGTACTTATCTTTATTCTGTAAATTCATGAATCTCGCCATTTTGAGTCAAATCGGCTATGTGCCGTTTTGAACAAATTAGGCTTGGGCTGTTGTAACAGGAATCGGCTGCTTGCCGTTCTTGATATGGCCGTTTTGAGGTTTGCAACCTTTTTGGCAGAATCAGCTGCTTGCCGTTCTTGATATGACCGTTTTGAGGTTTGCAACCTTTTTGGCAGAATCAGCTGCTTGCCGTTCTTGATATGGCCGTTTTGAGGTTTGCAACCTTTTTGGCAGAATCAGCTGCTTGCCGTTCTTGATATGGCCGTTTTGAGGTTTGCAACCTTTTTGGCAGAATCAGCTGCTTGCCGTTCTTGATATGGCCTCTCTGTTGATTCGGCATTGAGCCATTTTAAGAAATATTTGCCATTTGAAACAGACCTTAGCGCTCTGTCTGATCGACAGGACCAAAATGTCTGAAGAAGATATGATGACAATAGATGCCTCAATAATGATATATGCATCAATAACGATATATGCATCAACAACGATATATGCATCAATACTATATATGCATCAATAGCAATATATGCATCAATACTATATATGCATCAATAGCAATATATGCATCAATAGCAATATATGCCTCAATAACAATATATGCCTCTGTGGCGATATATGTATCGTTGGCGATATATGTATCGTTTGCAATATATGTATCGTTTGCAATATACGTATTAGTTTGCAATATATGTATTAGTTTGCAATATATGTATTAGTTTGCAATATACGTATTAGTTTGCAATATACGTATTAGTTTGCAATATATGTATTAGTCAATTCTTGGATTTTGGTGACGTGGTTCGGTCCAAAATGACTTACGTCCACGGTTGATTTAATTCTGCAATCATGTGATAAGCATAATACGAGCAAGTATATGCTTTAAACATGGTCAGTTGCAAATAATTTGTGTCAACAGCTTTTCATAATTCACGAGTCAGGTGAAAATAACAAATTCACTCTGGAATGATAAAGCTTTAAATTGGAAATATTCCAAGAGTTGGATATCGGAGTACCGTTCATTTTCTCAAGATGATACGCTCCTTTGCCAATGACTCTGGCTACCCGATATGGTCCTTCCCAATTCGGCGTTAGCTTTTTCTTTTCTCTGCCAGTTGCCGTTACATTGCGAAGAACTAGGTCTCCAGCTTTGAGAAGCCGTT
Source organism: Viola odorata (assembly GCA_963691705.1). Lineage (NCBI taxonomy): Eukaryota > Viridiplantae > Streptophyta > Magnoliopsida > Malpighiales > Violaceae > Viola > Viola odorata. The sequence goes on along the minus strand of OY829545.1, from coordinate 20,429,050 downwards.
CTTTGACACGCCGGTTGTGGTATTTTGCCATCTTCCGTTTGTAGTGCAATGTCTTTAAGATGGCCTCTTCTCTCAGTTCTGGCAAGAGATCCAGCTGCTCCCTTAGTCTTTCGTTATTCTGCTCTTCGTTGAAATATTCAACTCGAAGACTGAGTGCGCCGATCTCGACTGGAGAGACAGCTTCCACTCCATACGTCATGGCAAACGGTGTCATGCCGGTGCTGATCTTAGTTGTCATCCGATAAGCCCACATGACAAACGGTAATTCTTCTGGCCACTTTGCTGGTTTGCCCTCAAGATTTTTCTTGATTCCGCTAAGAATTGCTCTATTTGTGACTTCGGTTTGACCGTTTGTTTGTGGATGTGCGACAGAAGAAAACCGTTGTTCGATCGAATATTCTGCGCACTTCCGTTTGAAGTAGGCACTGGTGAATTGAGTTCCGTTGTCACTTACAAGAATTCTGGGGAAGCCGAATCTCATGATGACATTGTTCATAAAGAATTGCCAAGTGTTGTCTGCCGTTATCTTTGCCACAGCTTCGGCTTCGGCCCATTTTGTGAAATAATCGACAGCAACAATAACATACTGAAGCTGATTTTTAGCAATCGGGAACGGTCCCAGGATGTCGATTCCCCATTTCGCAAACGGACACGGGCTCACCATATTTGTCAATTCGGCTGCTGGCTGTTGCGGTTCCTTTGCAAACTCTTGGCATTTATGACAAGATTTCACGAAATTATCGGAATCTCTTCTGATTGTTGGCCAATAAAAACCTGTTCGCAGAACCTGAGCTGCCATAGTATTTCCCGAAGCATGCATTCCGCATATTCCTTCGTGGATTTCCCTGAGAGTATACAAGCCTTCTTCTTCCGTTATACACTTTGCTGTTGGATAAGTAAGACATCGGCGAAGAAGTATACCATCATGGTAAGTGCATCTTGCTGCCCTTTTTAGGATTTTCAGCTTCTCATTCGCATTCTCTGGTAGCTTGCCATGCTTAAGGTAATCGATGACTGGGATGCGCCAGTCAGCGGTCACTTCTAATACACATAGCACTAGCTGTTCTTCCATAAAAGAAGGAATGGGAAGCTCCTCGATGGTCACATCTGGTGGCATCAAAGCTTCGGAGTTCGCGGCTAACTTGGCAATCTCATCAGCCTCAGTATTTTTCTCTCTAGGAATATGGCTGATTTCGACGTGAATCCCCATATTTCTGATTTCGGTGATCTCTTTCTGTACTTTCTTCAAATATTGAATCATTATCGGCTCTCTGGCCTGAGAGTCACCATTGGCTTGGTCAATGATTAATTTTGAATCTCCATGGATGATCAAACGGACATTGGCCGTTTCTACATTGCCGATCATATTTCCTCCGATCCGCAATCCTGCCAGTAGTGCTTCATATTCTGCTGCATTATTTGATAACGGCTTTGAGATTCTTAAGGCGTATCTCATTTTAATTCCTTCTGGGCCCAAAATAATAATGCCAGCTCCTGCTTCGTTTTGATTTTTGGCACCGTCTACAAAGATCGTCCACTGATCTCCGTTCGGATCAGGAAGCGGTAAACAAGCTTCTTCTTTGCTTTCTGGCAAGGAGATCGGCTTCTGTACGAAAGTGCATTCAGCAATGAAATCGGCCAATGCCTGTCCTTTGATAGCGGGTCTGGACTGATATTGTAGTCCATACTGCTCCAATTCGATGGCCCAAATGACCATTCGGCCAGATAACTCTGGTCTTCTAAAGATTCTTCTCAACGGCTGGTCTGTTAACACAACCACCGGGTGGGCTTGGAAATACCTGGGCATTTTCCTAGCAGCTTGTAGTAGGGCAAATGCTACTTTTTCAATTTGAGAGTATCTAAGCTCCGCATCTTTCAAAATTCGACTGATAAAATGGATCGGCCGATGTATGCTGTTTTCATCTCGAACCAGAACGGCACTGACCACCTCATCGGCAACTCCCAAATAGAGGAAAAGGGTGTCCCCGTTTTCAGGTCGAGTTAGCAATAATTCCGAAGATAGATACTCTTTTAAGCCGCTGAAAGCCTTTTCACAATCGTCCTCCCATCCGAACTGCGCCTTTTTTCGAATGACTTTGAAGAACGGGAGGCATTTCTCACCCTGTTTGGAGATGAATCGGCTCAAGGCAATTACTCTTCCTGTGAGCCGCTGTACCTCCTTCACACACGTCGGCGAGCTCATATCGGTAATTGCTTTTAGCTTAGAAGGATTAGGCTGAATTCCTTTCTTGCTAACAACATAACCAAGGAATTTTCCTGTTTGAAATGCAAACATGCATTTTCTGGGATTTAATTTCATTCCGAAATTCCGCATTATCCCAAATACTTCTTCAAGGTCGCGCAGATGCGCCTCAAAATTTCTGCTTTTTACTAACATGTCATCGACATATACCTCCAAATTCTTTCCAATTAACGGCTCAAAGATTTTATTTGCCGTTCTTTGAAATGTTGCTCCAGCATTCTTTAAACCAAACGGCATTGCCCGATAGCAGTAGGTGGCCTTCGGCGTAATGAAAGCCGTTTTGTCCTCGTCTTCGACCGCCATCGGTATCTGATGATATCCAGAATTGGCGTCAAGCGAACTCAGATATTCATATCCAGCCGTTTGATCCACCAACTGCTCTATCCGTGGCAACGGATAACAATCTTTGGGGCAAGCCTCATTCAAATCGGTAAAGTCGATGCACATTCTCCACTCTCCGTTTGGCTTTCTAACCACAACAGGATTTGCTAGCCACGGCGGGTATTGGACCTCTCTGATGAAGCCAGCTTTCAACAGCTTCTCTACTTCTTTTTCGATTGCGTCTGCTTTTTCTTTGGAGAAAGCTCGCCGTTTCTGCTGAACCGGCTTGGCATTTGAGTACACATTCAAACGGTGCTCTGCCGTTTCCCTCGAGATGCCTGGAATGTCCGATGGGACCCAAGCGAATTCTCCTCTGTACTTATTGAGTTGAGACGAAAGCTGGTCACATTCTTTTTTGCCCAGCTTTTCGCTTATCAAGAAGTGTTCATTGGGAAGATCGGCAACTGACACTTGAACCATTTTCTCCAATGGCTGTGTACGCTGCTCCTCATCATCTTCTAATGTATTATCAGCAATGCAGACATAACGGTCGCACCGACCATCAACCATAGTTATGTAGCATTCGGCAGCTACCTTCTGATCTCCCCGGATGGTAACAACACCGTCCCATGAGGGATACTTCATTTTCAAATGCCGTTGAGATATTACTACTCCAAAAACATTTAAAAACGGACGGCCCAAAATTACATTATATGGTAGGCTTAAATCCACCACCATAAATAGTTGTTGTTCTTTCCTTCGGGAGCTGTCTTCAACAAAAAAGACTGATAAAAAGGTTATGCCTACAACAGGGATCGGAATACCGTTTACCCCAATGATCGGCCGTTTGCAAGGCTTCAAATCTGACTTAGAACCTTGCAAACGGTTAAAAGCATTTGAGGAAATGAGGTTCACAGCACTTCCGTTATCCACAAGAGTTCGCCTGATTCCGTTATCAGCAATGATGGCCGTTACCACTAGGGCTTCGTTGTGAGGATAGGTCACTCCGATCTCATCCTCTTCTGAAAATGTTATGGCCATTCGGTCCAGTTCTGATAGGCCTGTGCTTTCCACAACGGGATCAATCCGTTTTCTCTTTTCTCCAATCGGCAAATCTTCCGATTCTAATTGGTGTGCTCCTCCTGCTATCAAATTGATCATATGGAACTCATTGAAGGTGGTTGCCAACACCTCCTTCCTTCTGTCCTCATGAGCACTAGCTCCAGCGGCGTGGGGATGTTCTACCGTTTCTCTCCTGCTGCCAGTAGCTCGGTCCTCCATGGCTTTATTCCGAGCTTTGACGGCAAACTCGCCCAAATATCCCTCTTCAATCAGCTTTTCAATTGCCTTTTTTAAAGAGAAGCAATCCTCCGTGTCATGTCCCTTTGCTTTATGGAAACGGCAGAAGGATTCCTTATATGGCCCCAAAACGGCACCCTGCTTTCGTTTGGGATATTGGATCGGCAGTTTCCGTTCTTCAATAATGGCAAAGATCTCTGCCATCGGCTTGGTCAGCTGCAAAGTAGAGAAATCATTGGTTCGATCCGTTTGTCGGCTTGTTGCCGTTTGTTTCTTATCTGTTTGTCTGCGCGGAGTAGCCGTTTCTTTCTTAGGAAGATCGGATTCCTCCCGTTTCTTCCTTTGGAAATCTGCTTCTTCCATTCTTGTATATTTATCGACCTCAATCCGCAATAGATCCAAGGTCTTTGGCGTGTTGGCAATGAGAGCATTTTCCAACTCTCGGTACTTGCAGTTCCTTCTCAAAGCCTCAGCTGCGAAGTTAGGCGCGACATCAGGTAACGTTGCTAATTCAGCATTGAATCGGGCAATGTACACTGTTAAGGATTCCCCTGATTTTCGCTCCATATCAAACAGGATTGCTGGAGTCTTTTCTACAGGAATGCAGGAACTGAATCGGCTCATGAACACCTTTGCCAGCTGCTCAAAACTGTCAACAGATCCGGGTGGTAGCTTCTCAAACCAGGTGTTGGCGATTCCTTTCAGAGTCATTACAAATATTTGGCATAATGCCTCATCTTTCCTAGTGAAAAACTTGACATGTTTCTTCACTAGACTCACGTGAACTTTGGGGTCCGTAGTTCCTTGATAGGAATCGGTGGGCAACTTAACATGTCGACTCACCCGATGCTTCCTAACCCGATAGGTTAAAGGATTCTGCGGATCATCATCTTTTTCTTCCCGATTCGGTCGAGAAATAGACCTCTTGGAGGCCGGCTGATCACTTCTTCCCCGATCTGCCACAACTTCCGAACGAGGTCTTACTGCGGATCTTTCCCGGCTCCTTTCATGGCCATATCCCCCTTGTGATGCTTGTCTGCGACTTCCTCTTGGGCTATTCTGGATAGCTCGGCTGTGGACCTCCTCCGCGTCATCACGGTATTCTTCTCTTCTGGGCGGATCTTCATTTTGATGGCTTGGCTGTTGCACATACAAAAGATTATCCTGGTGAACTTGCTGACTGCCGATCTGACGCGTTACCCCAGCCGGTGGGACTGGTAACCGTGGAGGCGCCAGAGACGGTGTCATCGCCTGCTGATGATGGATCTGTGGAGGAAAAAATGGTGGGTTGACTGGCGATGGAAGTCTTCCAAGGAAAGTCTGCATCATGATGTCCATCCTTTGATGCAAGGAATGGAATTCATTTGCGATTGCTGGCGGGATGGCTGCTGGTGCCGGCTGTCCTGGTTGCGGAGTGCTGGGGAATAAAACTTCTGGAATTTGAGGGAAATTAAGCCGGCGGGCAGCGGCGTTCATTTCCATTCGAGAAGATGATGGTTGCATGGATGGAGGTGGAGTCTCATACTGACCAGCAGCATCTCCAGTGGGTTGTTGTGATTGAAAACTTGGGTCGGATGCCATTTTGGAAATGAAAACCCCCAAAGATATAGAGAGAGAAGAGCTTTGAATTTCAAGGATGCTCACTCAAAAAATCAAAAGCTCTCAATGAAAGCACCATTTGATAATCCAAGGGATGGGGTGAGGGCTTTTCCGTCAAATGGCATCTTGAAGTGAGGTGGTCGGAGTTCCTTGAACGACCTGCAAAGCGCCGGAGGTGGACTCCGGCGTAAAAACTCCGATGCCAAAGTCAATGTTTGGTCTTATTTTGAGAAGTTCTATGTATGTGTGTGTAAGTGTGAGTTCATGAATTCTCAGTCTCTGGAATGTTTCTGAATACTTTGGAATCCTTGCCTTCAACGTTCTCCTCTCTTGCCTTTTAATGTGGTTTGAGTGGAAACTTTTAGGCTTGTCCCCCCACTTTTATGTTAGTGGAGACATAAAGTATGATTGAATATACATAAAGCTGGGCTAGTGCCCTTGGGAGAATAAATATTCTCCTTGTCTAGTGGCTTTATAGAGACTGAGTGGGGACTGAAGAAGCTGTCCCCCACACCAGCTTTGACCATAGACGTTATAGAATATAATGTACAATGTACCTTTATTGGGAGCTTATGCCGTTTGTGGCAAATCGGCAAGGAGCCGTTGTGTTGAATCGGCATGCGCCGTTTGTAGGGAATCGGCATGGTGCCGTTATTCCCAAATCGGTTTGGTGCCGTTTTGGAGGCAGTTGACTGAGTCAACCTAGGAAGTGATGCCGATCCGTAGCCTCTGCCTGGGTCGATGGATCGGCTCTGTGCCGTTTGAGGACAACGGGCTGGACTTGTCCTTTGGTCACTTATTCCCGTTGACTTGGTCAATCGGTCGCGATGCCGTTTCATGTGGTTGACTTGGTCAAACCGGTCATGTGCCGTTTTGACTGGTCAACGGTACTTTGTGAAGGTACAATGTCCATTTTGCCCTTGTGATAATTTTATGTATTATCACTTGGTTAATAAAGCATGATTTCTATCTTACACTTTGTTAATGCTTGGTAAATTTTAAGATTATTTACTGTAATATTTCTGACAATCCATGTTGACATTTTTTCCCCCGACAAACTATTCATCTTAATATGTTTACATAAGGTAAATTTATATTTATAAAAGCATACTCAAAGTTATGTAGGATTGTAACGTGTTCTCAACACATGATTTAAGAATGAAGAGTTCACCAAATGTCAACAAAGAACTATTATAGTAGTATTATTCTTTGTCTGAGAGTGTATATGAATTCATGCATTCATGCCTTAGACTTTTTGGGCCGTCGCTACATTTCAAGGTATACATTTGACTTCCACACACGTGTTTCAAGGACAACGACCAGACCACATTCTAGACGTAGGGAAATAGTAATACACAAATCAGACTACAAATGGGCCAAAAATATACGGCCCAGTATCCAGAAAAAAATCCAATCCCTCGATATTGGAGGATTGAGGCTGTATTTTGACCGGTGGGCCTAAATTTATTCTTAGACTAGAGCCCAATTAGCTTATGATTTGGGTTTGGTATTTTTAAATGGACAGTTGAACAATTCCGAGGTGAAAGATTTGCTTGAAAACGGTTATATGTTAACCCCATTTGGATGAAACATGGGTCCCACTTTCATCGTGCTTTTTCTTTGGAAGTTCCTGACAAGTTGCTGGCGCAGGAGATTTTCTAGGGGTGTCAAACGGGTCGACCCGACCCGTTTAACTGTGACCCGTTGGGTTGAGGGTCAAAAATGACCCGACCCCGTTTCGGACCCGCAAGATAGCGGGTCGACCCCGCCCGACCCATCTGACCCGTTAAGCAAAACGACGTCGTTTTGACGAATCAAAACGACGTCGTTTTGCCATGTTTTGTCTTTATAGAGATAAAATTTCAGAGGGTCAAACGGGTCGTAAACGGGTCAGCATGACCCGCACGCGACCCGTTGACCAGTTGGCGACCCGCTGACCAGTTGACTACCCGTGAACAGTATAATATGGGCCAGCCCGCTCAAAATCGAGCGGGTCAACCCGTCCAAATTCGGGTGGGTCGGCCCGACCCGAATTTTTGACCCGGGTTTTAAAATTTTTAAAATTTTTTTTTGATATGGGTTTTTGTTTTTAAAAGTAATGGTGCATTTAAAATATCAATTTTCTTTACGAAAAATTTTAAAATAAATAATTTATAAAAATAAGTTGTTATTGACTTGATTCTTCGGTTAACAAACTTTATACTATATATTTTATGCATTTAAATTTCTAAACAAATACTACAATGAAATAAACGGATTTAAAAATGAAATTCTAGCATAAACATTAAACAAATTACATTTGTACTAATTCTTACATTAAAATTGCATGTATTTCAACAAAAATTAGCAATCGGAAGTAAAATTAATTCTATACATGCAGTTTAGATTCTTAGAAGAAATAATATTTTCAGTCAACTCCATTCGTATACTATACATCACATCACAAATTAAATGCATGCAGTTTAGATTCTTAGATGAAAATGAAATGAAACTAATTCCAAAAAAAAGGATGAAGAGGTTTTATGTCATCTTCCTTTACGTTCTCTCAATACCACTCTACATATCCGAAAAAAATCTGTGTTATGCTTCTTTCTTGATCAGGACATTATGTTCCACAGTTGGCAAAGAATCCATGACTACAACAAACAATACAAGCGACCCATACTCAATCTGAAAGGATTCATGGTAAGAAAAACGCATACAAAATTGGCATCTTTCATTCATTTATTTTAAATCATGAGATGAACTACATATTAACATTTCAGGTAATTTTCAAGAAAAAATTTAGAATAAAAGTTGAAAAATTACTATAATTTGCAGGTAGGGAATGCAGTGACTGACAACTACTATGGCAGCATTGGAACTGTTTCATACTGGTGGACTCATGTAATGATATCAGACATGACTTATCGGTCAATCATGGACAATTGTAACTTCAAAGCAGAGAAAACAACCAACAAATGTGATGATGCAGTGAACTATGCTATTAACCATGAATTTGGTGATATTGATCAGTACAGCATCTACACACCCGCTTGCCTGCAACTTCCAAATCAGACAACAACATCATCTCATGCTGTACGACTCAAGAATACCCTTTTGCATTTGCGAAGAAGGGTATCTGCGTTGGTCATGATGATCAACTCAAATGTTATTCAAATTTATTAAGCAATGGATAAAGAATATAAACATGTTGCCAGCTCCCATACAATCCCTCACACAGAGCAGAAAAATGGTGTGGATGTAGCAAAATAATGAAAGTAATACTATGATCACATCCAAGGCTGAGAAACAAACAATATTAGATCATAATCATATCCATAAGATCTTGACACCTGACAAATGCTACCCAAGCCCATCCAAGGGCAAGCGTTAAGCAGATAAAACATCCCTGCACCAAAAAGCATGAAGATTCAGAACTACAACAATTCCATCTTTGAGCATCGGAGAGAAACAAAAGTAGGGGATGAGGGTGAAGATCAGGAAGAAAAGAAGAAGAGCGCCCATAATTCTATTAAAAAGAGAGAGTCGGGTAAGAGCCTTTAGTGACCTTGGTAAATCACATATTTCAAACAGCACAACAACTAGTTAAATACAGCATACTATTCGTGTATAAACAAAAATTATTGGGCAATTTTTCAGGCCAAACCCCATTTTAACTTCTGCCTCCAAAATGTCAATGGATAATTAAACTAAGCGAGTTTAAAATATATTCCTCAAGCACTTACAAACAACAATAGTCGAATATTTCCTGCCTAATTCAATCCTATGCTCGAAAATGCAACCACAAAAGCAACCTTATGCTAATTGGTTACTGTGACCAGCATTCAAATACTCGCCGGCTAGATGATGAACTCACATACAGAATGGAAAACACAAAGTTCAGAACTTTAAAGACAGATGCTTCTATTTTCCAAAGCAATAGCAACCCAGATCGTAAATAAGCCTCATCGACTAGGAAAGCACGAACCCGAAAGCGTAACGAATGCAGGAAAAGGAAAGGAAAGCAAACCTGGATCTGAACGAAAACGGCAAACGGACTACAAAACGCTCTGCTGAGAGAGAAGATATACCAATCTAGATTGTCCTAGGTGAAGCAGATGAGCAGCGACGTGGGTATTGAACGGAGGGCGGGTTTGGAGATGTTTTCTGCGTTTATATTGTGTAACCGCGGAAAACCTAGCTTTTCTTATTATCGGATCTATATTCTAAATTGACCAAGAAGACGAGAATCAGATCAAACAGAACAAACCCATAAAAGCAACGAAATCAGATCAGATCAGATCGAGGAGAAAAGAAGCCATCAACAAACCAAAGCGCATAACATATTGGGCAAAATTAAAGAAAGGACATGAAGAAGAAAAGAAGGAGCAGAAGGAGCAGCAAACATAAAATAAGGCAATCATCGCGTTCAGATTTAAACGGGTTAGACGGGTCAACCCGTGACCCGTAGGGTCGACCCGTTACTGACCCGTTATTTAGCGGGTCAAAAAATAATGACCCGATGGGTCGAAATGAGGGTCGGGTACGGGTGGACCCGTCGGGTCGAACCCGTTTTGACACCCCTAAGATTTTCCCACAAATTTACCTTACTTTTTATTAGAGGAGTATTATTTTAACTAAAATTTTATATTTTATAAAATTATACATGGGATCTATTTTTAACCATTTTGTTAAAATCTTTACCAATCTCTTTTAATAATTGACCCCTTAAAATTTAATCCCTTATAAGTTAACTCTTTAAAATTTAACCTCATTTTTTCTCTTCAATCCAAACATACTCTTGGGTTTAATTTTTACTTTTTAAAACTAGAGATGAATTTAGTTTAAATTTTTAGAGTCCGATTGATTTAAATTGGGTTTTTAAAGAAATTAAAACACCTAAATGGTTTAATTATCTCCCAAAAATTGAAAGAAAAGAACTTATTATAAATATTTTCAAAAATAATCATATCACACACATAAGATACGAATAAATATGTTTATAAAAATGATAAAAATTGTCTTTTTATTTTCTTTTTTTTTGGCTTGTGTATGTGCCAAATAGATCACTATTGGTTTAGTTCCGTCAGCATTCTTAATGCCCTACATCAAGTGACGTAGATTTGTTATAGCTTAATTAGGGGTCTCAGGTTCGAGCCTTAAGTATACAAATGATCTTAAAACCTGTGAAGGAGAGATGTGTCGCCCTTCAGGATCGTGCCCGACACTCAATATAATGATCGGATTACCGGATGATCTACGACAAAATAAAAAGAAGAGGGGGACAAATTATGAGTAACAAACTTAGTTCGTAAGTACTCATTCCGCCTCTAACTAAATGACTTATTTGGAGCTTTACACGTACTAAGATAATCATATTCTTCACACATTTTAGTAAAATTTAACTTTTCATACTTTGTTATTTTGACTAATTATTTGTCCTCAATAATTAGGAGTATATTAGTAAAATTTAACAAAAAAATTACATCAATATAATAAAACGTTATTTAATTTGAAACAAATATTTTTTTAAAAATATTATTTAATTTGAGACGAGAAATTACATTATATACCTTTCTTTATAAGCTTAAAAATTTCGATCCATGGTGTTGTCTCAAATTTCTAAATTTTATGCGGCTCAACTTTCTAGATTTTATGTTTTTCTTATAGAGAGAGAGAATCGATGTGAACTCATGCTAATTGATCTCACTGGTAATGACAAGTCATAACGTAGATGGCGGAAGGGGAAAAAAAACGATAGGTTCGTTCATTTTCTTTTTTATTATATCAAAGATCATCAGCTTTCATCAGTCATGAATCCAAAAAGCGACTATATAAATCCGAACGAAACGTGTTCGATCAATTTTTTTTTTAAAAAAAAAAAATTCGAATGAAACGTGTAAAATGCAGGATGGACTGGCGTGTTTTGGGCCAAAGCCCACAAAGTTAACCGCGATCCGTTTTTCGTTTTGGCAAAAACATTAACCGTTATTGGACCAAACAAACGAGGAAGCAAGGAATTTGCAAACAGTAATTTCTTCCTCTTACCTCTGATTTCACCTGCACTTGAAAAGAAAACGAAGTTTCCGTTTGCGTTAGATCTAAGAGAACACTGAGAAGTCAGACGCACCAACTCACGCCCAAAACGTTTCTTTTTTTACGAACGAAGCAATTCGCAACTAACGCCACCTAATCTCCACAACCGCAAGTAGATCGAAAGCCTCACCAAGGTACCGCTCAGTGATTTCATTTTATTGTTTCCGGTTTGAATATGGAATAGTGCCTGTTTGGTTACTGAGAAAATGGGAGGAAACAACGGGAATGATAAAACTCTTCATTTTGATTTCCATTAAGCATCTTGGCTGAGGTGAATGAGACTTCAAGTTTTGTTTCTTAGCTCTAGCTCATGTGATTTTTGTATTTTTTATTTTTGAATTTGAACTGTTTGTTCTGAAGTGGCTCGGAGGATTATATTAATGGTTGTTGACATGCTGAGGCGGAGGAGGTGATTGTTGAAGGTTCAGGGTGGGAAACAAAGTCAGAGTGGATCGGATGGACAAGAACAAGAGCCGTATCGATCTGCTCGCTGCTGGTCGTAAGAAGGTATACTATTCATGCTCTCTCTCTACGTTGATCCTTGCAGTTTGCTATTATTAATAGGGAAGGGGAACGAATGCACTTAAATTTAGGAAGCTAGGAAATGAGCTTGTTTTTTGTTTCCCAGTTGCGTTGCTGCTTGAGTATTGTTATCATTTTCTTTTGGTGTTACTGTTTGTCCTGTACAAAGGGAGAACATTGGCTTTATTTGGTTTGTTAGCAGTGATTGTGAGTTGAGGGTAAATTCTAATTTTAGTTTCACACCATCAGCTTCAGCAGTATCGTCAGAAGAAAGATAATAAAGGTGGTAGCAGTCATGGAAAATCCTCAAAAAAATCTGGCAAGTCTGAGCAGCCTGATTCTGATGCAGCATCATCTACTGCTGAATCTGAAGGGTTGCGCCAGGTTCTAGAAGAGGAAATCGATTCTCATGCTGATCCAAGTTTGGGAAACACAGGCTCATCGGTGTCTAATTCATTGGAAAACTCTGATTCAGTCGGCTTGCAATCGACTGTGGTGACACCTGAATCAGGAACAGATGATACTCCATTTTCTGATGATGCTGGGACATCCATGCATGATGCTGGGGTTCATGAGAGTACTACTAATTCCTCAAACATTAATGAAGGTGAAAGTGCTCAGATCATTGATGATGAGATGAAGAGAGCACAGTCCTCGGAAACCTCTGTCGTTAAAGACTCTGGACGGGAAATGAAACACAGGGATAGGCCTCTAAACATTGATAGCAACAATGGAATGGCTGCTGATTCTAGTTTGGAGACTGTAGACTCGTCAATGTCTCACTCATTGGAGGATTCTGTTCCTGTTGACACATCAACTCCGGTGACTCCTCAAACAGAAACACTGGAGAGCCCATTGTCTTATAATGCTGAGATTACAGAAAATTCTTCTGATTTGTCAAGCCTTAATAAAGGTGAAAGTGCTCAGATTATTGGTGATGAGACGGCAAGAGTACAGTCTATGGAAATCTCCAGCATTAAAGAGTCAGACGGGGAAATGGAACACCAGAATGCGCCTCTAAATGTTGATGGCACCAGTGTAATGACCTTTCCAGCTGTAATGGGACACATCAATGTGGAAGAGAGGAAGGAGTCCTTGCCATCACAAGAAGATGCTCGAGATATGTCCTTGATCCCTGCAAGGGCAGATCAGGTAACAGATGTAGGTACTCTTCTTCTCTTGTTTCTAATTTTTATCAATATTTTACTTCTCTGGATTATTTGGTAGATCGGGATTATTTCATGTGGATTTGATGTATAATTGAATTTCTCATTTGTTGCTGGGTAGGGGCAATGCAGGATGCTGGTGATTTGGTTTCCAAACAATTTGGCGGAAGCTGTGACATAGAGTTTAGAGCAGACCGGAGTCCTTCTCTACCCAAGCATGGTCAACGCGCTGAAACTGCTGGAGGGATACCTTCAGAACAGATTGGTGATGAGGTGGAGGTTTCACAAGTGAACCCCTCTGATGGTGCAGTTGATTTTGAAGTGAAAAATCATTGCGAGGATCTGTCTAGCGTGGATCCACATAAAGCTGGACAGTTGGAAGAATCACCTGATCAAACCCATCAGCCTGAGGAATCTTTTGTTTTTGTTGACAGAACTCAGGAAAGGCCTACAATGACTGAAGTGTCAATTCCAGACCAAGGATATAAAAAAATTGCTTCTGAGAATGAGCACCCAGTTAACTTCTCTCAGCTTGTGGAGGTGATAAAGGGGCTAAGTGAAGATGAGTATAAGTTACTCATTTTGTCAAGGGGTTCTTTTTCGAATACAGAGCTGGGGACTGGTAGTGTGGTCTCACCACATGACCTTACTGGCTTGGTGGAGAGACTTAGAGAAGAATTATTCATCACCAGTTGTACGAAGGAAATACTCCAGCTGCAGCTTTCTGAACATTTTGTTCTGCAAACAAACAATGACCAGCAGATTCAGCGATTGGATCATGAGACATCTGTGCTTCGTGCTTCACTCAAAGAAGCTGATGAGAGGAATGAATGCCTTTCCCAGGAGCTTGCACACAGTTTTTCTGAACTCCAGGCTGCTGTTAGTCACAAGGAAGAGCTCCAAAACCAATTTCATGTCGCAAAAGCAGAGATTGAGGAACTCTCTACTAGATGTAATGAGTTGCAGAATAACGTGGAAAATCAATCAGATCTACTGAGCAAGTCAAAGGAGTCAGCTGACAACAACAACAACTTGGTGGCTGCGTTACGGGCGGATATTGCAAATTTGGATGGGGCTATTGCTTCATTGACTAAGGAGAGAGAGCTACTTTTGGAGGAAAAAGATTCTTGGGCCCATGAGAATGACATGCTGTTGAAGGAATTAGCTGACTGCAAGAACGTGGTGGCAGCTTTACAGGTGCAAAGTTCCGACTTAAGTATAACTTTGTCTTCAGTTGGAGAAGAGAGAGAGAAAATTGAAGGGGAGAAGGAGCAGCTTGCCAGTTGGAATGAGAAATTGTCTATGGAGTTGTCTGATTGTAAGAATTTGGTGGAAGCTCTACAGGTGGAAAAGGCTGGCTTAAATGGCAACATTGCTTTGGTATCTGAGGAAAGAAATCAGCTCGAAGAGGACTATTCCATTAATGAGAACAAACGACTTTCTTCTGAACTTCTTGTACTTCGTGAGAGGTTGTGTAAATATGAGGGGGATTGCTTGTCGTTTGAAGCTAAGCTAAAAGAATTTACAGCTGATCTTGAACAACTGAGCGAGGAAAATATATTTCTTAATTGCAGCCTGGACATACATAAAGCTATGATACAGGAAATCAAGGAAAGGGAAGCCCACATGTCACCTACTATTGGGGAAACAACAAATGAAGTAGGAAACTTGCAAGTACTGAACCGCCATTATGAAAATGCAGCCGATGATGAGCTTCCTTGCGGAATTTCCGGAGAGCAGGATGCTGACCCCATGTCCTATGGACTTACAGGAGGCCAACTCCCTGATCTATTTGAGCTGGAAGTCTTTAAAGAACCGCTGGAGGAGGCCATGAAACTATTGCAGGAACTTGATGTGGCACTTGAAGGGATGCAGACACTTTCAATTAATAGATCCATTTCTAAGGTGGGGGATCCACGAGTGTCAAAGTTGATTCAAGCTTTCGAGTCGAAGGTCATTGAGGATCAATCACTAGTAACTGATGAGTTTGCTTTAGCCAAAACATACCTGGGGAATTTAAAGGTAGTGCTGAGGCAGATGGCCTTGGATGCTGAGCGTGCTAATCTAGTTTTCAAGTTGGGGCGAGAGGGTAGATGTGCTGCTGATCTCACAATCAGGGAGCTGAAGGGTCAGTATGATACCCTAATGGATCACTCTGACAATTTAGAAACAGCGTACCTTGAGCTTTGTGTTCTTTATGAAGCTGTAAAGCAAAATCTGTTTGTTTTCAAGGAAAAGAACAACGAGCTTGAGGCTCTTTCTGAAACTTCGAAGCAACAAGATGATAGCCTTAAAGCTGAAAACCACCAGCTTGGTGAAAAACTCATCGAGTATGAATTGAGAATTAAAGAATTGCATAATCAGTTGCATGAATTACAGCAAAGTTCAGATGAAATGGCGTCTTCGCTTCGTGATCAATTAGAAATAATCCAGAAGGAAGCAGCTGAAAGGGCACTGATAGTTGAGCATGAGTGGAATTCTACAACTACCAGTGTTGTTGAAGCATTTGAGAGACTTGACTCTGTTGGGCCTTTGCTTGCTTCCACCATCTCAACTAGCAATCATGATTCCAGGGATATAGTTAGCCATGTCGATGCTTATGTTAATGCTGCTAATAAGATGATTGAGGATCTGAAGCAGGAACTGGAAGCTGTCCGCACTGACCATGAGGCAACCTTAAACTTGTTCAAAGATGTGAATGAGAAATGTAATGATTTGCTTCAGAAGAATGAATCAGCCAATGGAACATTGTGTAGGCTGTATTGTGAGCTTGGAGGAGTTGTGGATAAGTCACTGGGCTCTGTGGCAGAATCTGTGGTTGGCATACAAGATGAAGGTTTGCCTGACCCTGTAGATTACACCAGGTACAAATCCCTTGTTGAGCAATTGGAGAATTTCTTGGTTGAGAGACTAGAGCTTCAGTCTCAAAACAACAAGCTTAATATGGAGTTGATGAGTCAAACAAAAGATGCTGAGGAAATGAGACTTGGGGGGCTTGATTTAAGTACTATTCAAAGGTTGATTGAAGATGTCGAGGAAGTAGTGCAAGTGGAAGTTAGTGACATGGTCTCAGACAGAATGCATGTTCCACATTTGGAGTCATTGGTCTCTGTCCTTGTTTGTAAATACAAGGAAGCTAATGCTCAGCTCAGCTTATTTGGAGAAGAGAATAGATCCAAAGTAGTGGAATTGGCACACTTGCAGGACACGGCAGATCAGCTAACTGCCTTGAAACTTCAGCATGAAAATGAAATCCTTGTTTTGAAGGAAGGATTAACCCAGGCAGAGGAATGTCTTGTTGCTACACGTTCTGAATTTCAGGAGAAAGTAAGAGAACTTGAACAATCAGAACAGAGGTTGTCTTCTATTAGAGAGAAGCTTAGCATAGCTGTTGCCAAAGGAAAAGGGTTAATTGTGCAGCGCGACAATCTCAAGCAGTCCCTGACAGAGACATCAAGTGAATTAGAAAGATGCTCACATGAATTACAGTTGAAAGATATGCGGATGCATGAGTTGGAAACAAAGCTGAAGACTTATTCAGAGGCTGGTGAGCGTGTGGAGGCTCTGGAATCTGAGCTTTCATACATTCGCAATTCGGCTACTGCATTAAGAGAATCATTCCTCCTCAAAGACTCTGTTCTCCAGAGAATAGAAGAAATTTTGGAGGATCTGGAACTACCTGACCATTTTCATTCCAGAGATATAATTGAAAAGGTTGACTGGTTAGCCAGGTCAGTGACTGGAAACTCATTGCCTCCTGCTGATTGGGACCAAAAGAGTTCTGCCGGGGGGTCATATTCTGATAGTGGTTTGGTCGTTGTGGATGCATGGAAAGAGGATATTCAACCAAGCTCTAATGCATTGGATGACTTGAGAATAAAATATGAGGACATTCAGAATAAATTTTATGGGTTGGCTGAACAGAATGAAATGCTGGAACAATCTTTGGTAGAAAGGAACCACTTGGTGCAGAGGTGGGAAGAACTTTTAGACAGGATTGATATGCCTTCACACTTACGGTCTGCAGAGACAGAGGATAGGATTGAGTGGTTAGGCAGTGCACTTTCTGAAGCTAAAAACGAAAGAAATTCTCTGCTGCAGAGGATGGATAAACTTGAAAACTATTGTGGATCATTAACTGCTGATTTGGAAGAATCACAAAGGAGAATATTTTACTCAAATAGTGAGTTAGCGTTGTCCCAAAAGAAGATATCTGACCTTCAAATGGACCTAGAAGCAGCTACATCTCAGAGTGAGAACTTTTCTGAAAGATTGGAGTTTCTGACACGTGACCATGAAAAACTTTCAATAAAGGAAGTCCAGTTAGAGCTTGACAACAAAAAACTGCTGGATGAAGTAACTGGCTTGCAGGAGAAATTGGTTCAGAAGCTTGGTAGTGAGGAACTTATTCAGAACATTGAGGGTGAGATAAGGAGATTAGAGGATTTGGTTTGTGATGCATTGCAGGTTCCTTGTAGCAGGGACTTGGTTTCTGGTGCCAGTAGTACAGAGTGCCTGGAAGGATTACTGAGGAAGCTTATAGAGAACTACAGAAGTCTTTCTTTAATGAAATCTTCACTCGTGGATGGAGTTGAAGAGCATGAACCTAAAACATCTGATTCAGATCTTGTAGAAGTGGGAAATAGAGGCACACAAGATGCCGAGGAATCTGATGTGACTCTTCTGAAGATGTATGTGGATAGCAAGGAGCCAAATGTTGATTTTCTGGAGAAAGAGCTGGAGAAGACGTCTAGTGAGCTGATAAATCTGAGCGATGAAAGAGATAGATATGCTGAGAAGCAGCAGTTATTGCTTTGTGAAGTTGACACACTTGACAAAAGAAGAATGGAGTTGCAGGAGCTACTTAGTCAGGAAGAGCAAAAGTCTAATTCTTTAAGAGAGAAGCTGAATGTCGCAGTTAAAAAAGGGAAGTCGTTGGTGCAACATCGCGATAGCCTGAAACAAACAATTGATAAAATGACTGCTGAGTTAGAGCACTTGAAATTTGAGATTAAGCTCCGGGACAGTGCTATTGCTGAGTATGAACTGAAAACAGGAGAGTTGACCACTTACTCTGAAAGGATTGCATCCCTTGAATCAGAACATTTGTTGCTGAGGAATCGCTTGGCTGAAACTGAACACTTTTTACAGGAGAAAGGACGTGTGTTGAACTTGATTTTGACCTCTCTGGGAAACATTAATGTCGGTAGTGAAATTGATGACAGTGATCCCATTCAGAAGCTGGAAGACATTGGGAAACTATGCCATGGTTTGCGTGCAGCTGTGGCATCCTCTGAACAAGAGTGTAGAAAATCTAGCAGAGCAGCGGAGCTGCTGCTTGCAGAACTGAATGAGGTGCAAGACAGGAATGATGGTCTGCAAGAGGAGTTAGCACAAGCCACCATCAAACTTGCAGAACTCTCGAAGGAGAGGGACATAGCGGAGGCTGCCAAACTTGAAGCTCTTTCTAGTTTGGAGAAGTTATCCACAGTGCAGTTTGCAGAGAAAAAGAAACAATATTCTGAGCTGTCGATGTTAAAATCTGCCACAACTGAACTCCAGAAGAGCTTCTCTCTTGTCAGGAGTTTACTTGGTGATGTTTTATCCAAGGAATTGGAACTTTTGCAAGATCTTAAGGCTGCTATGGAGTCATGCCTAAATGGAGCTGTAATGAATCATGAGGTTCAGGTGCCAATTTTCCATGCATCTGATATCATTTCGTCCGGCAGTTCAGAAACCAAGGTATATTGGTATCCATTGATTCCTGGTATAAAATGAAATCCTTTTGGTTATAAAGAGCCTTATTTTACAGACAATTTTGGCTTATTAATTTTGGACATTTTCTTTGAATGGAATGTTTTGGTTATCATTTTATCTCTAATATGATTTTTTTTCCAGGAGAACACGCTGTCCATGGATATTTTGTCAGAATCCCATGTGCCAGACCATTTTGACGACAATTTTATCATTCAAGTTTGTAGTTCTGTGCATGAATCAGTGAGAGAAATTGGTTCTCTTAAAGTAATATTAAATGAACACTCAGTTGCAATACATGAACAAGCGAGCAGTCTATCCAAACTCATGGCGATATGTCATAGCAAAATTGCCTCCCAAAAAGAGTCATTTGATGCCATAAATAGAGATATTAAGCACATGGAATTGATTGGAGAAGAAAAAGAGCAGGAAATTGCATCCTTGAACAGGAACATCTCCTTGTTGTATGAAGCCTGCACCAGCTCAACTATGGAGATGGAAAATATAAAAGGCAAACTAGTAGGAAATGCGTTGCCTGCTGGTGGACTTTCTTTTGGTGTAGAGCGTAATTTCTTCACTGAGGAACATATCAAGAGTGTGACAGAAAGATTATTGTTGGTTCTGAAAGATTTTGGTAGTCTGAAAGATGAAATTATAGAGGGTAACAAAAATGAAATGAAAATGACGATATCAAATTTGCAGAAGGAGCTGCAGGAGAAAGACATTCAGAGAGATAGGATATGCACAGAGCTGGTTACTCAAATTAAGGAAGCTGAAGCTTCTGTATCAAGCTACTCCTTGGATCTTCAATCTTCAAGAAGTCGTGTGCATGATTTGGAGCAACAGGTGGCATCGATGGAGGAGGAGCGGAATTTATTGGTGCAGAGGCTAAATGAACTTCAAGATGGACAAGCTATCTCAGCAGACTTACAAGGAAGGGTGCAATCACTGACTGATGTGCTTGCTGCAAAGGACCAAGGTTAGTGCCGTTGACCTTGAAAATAATTATCTAATTTTTGCTGTGCTGTTGTTCTTGATTTAGATAATCCATACTAATGGTGCCACTTATTGGTAACAGAAATTGAAGCCCTAATGCAAGCTCTTGACGAGGAGGAGGTTCAGATGGAAGATTTAACTAACAAAGTTAAGGAACTAGAAAAAGTAGCTCAGCTAAAGACCTCTGATATTGAGAACCTTGAAGCTTCTCGTGGGAAGGTAATGAAAAAGCTTTCTATTACTGTGGGCAAGTTTGATGAGCTTCACCACTTTTCTGAAGGTCTCCTTGAGGAAGTTGAAAAGCTTCAATCACAATTGCAAGATCGTGATGCTGAGATCTCTTTCTTAAGACAAGAAGTCACCAGGTGCACTGGTGATCTTGTTGCATCCCAGATGAGCAGCAAGAGGAATTCAGATGAGATGCACGAGTTATTGACATGGTTAGACACATTGTTCCCTCAAGCTGGGATGCAAGTTGTGGAATTTGATAGTGAAAGTCAGCTTGAGCACAAAGAAGTTCTTCAGATGAAGATCACCTCAATTTTGTCAAAATTGGAGGATGTAAGGATGGAAGCCCAGAGCAGGGATGCAATACTGCAGACGGAAAGAAGTAAAGTTGAAGAATTAACACATAAAGTTGAAACACTTGAAAAATCTGTACGTGAGAAAGAATCCAGATTAAATATGCTTGAATGTGTTGAAGATTTAAGACAGCCCACAAATGCAGCCTCTGAAATTTTGGAAGTTGAACCTGTGGTGAGTCTCTTAGTCATGCACAATTACATTGGATATTAGCAGTTTGTTATGCATTGTCAAACAGTATGAAACATGCTGAGGCTTCTATGATAAGAGTATGTTAAGTCATAATTGCATTTTGAATAACTGGATTGAACTTAGCTCAAATCAGCCAAATAAATTACCACTCACACGTAAAGATATCATTTCTGTTTCAGATAGACCGACCCATGACCAGCCTTCCGGTATAGAATAACATTAGTGAAAATTTTAAGGAGGAATAGACAGAACTCCGATGAGCTGTTAAGTTGGTCATACCTTGAGATGGACTTGTTGCTTCACTCTAGAGAAATATATACCATTTTAATAATACACGTACATAACCTTTAAACTCAAATGGAAGTTGTCCCTTAGTGATGTCTAATACCCTGATGGGTTTATTTTTTCTGCTCATGTGATTGCTTTATTGCCTGCACTCTTCAAACAGTTTTTGGCTGATCAAGTGATTGTGTGTTCAATACAGTGGATATATGCTTTTTGTGGTCATTCTGGCTGGGAGCTGAATTTATTAGTTGCGTTTAGCTGTTGACCTATTCTGAGTTTTAGTGGACTCTCATGCAGATAAACAAATGGACTGTTCCTGGGCCCTCCACTGCATCTCAAGTTCGAAGTTTGCGCAAGGTTAATAATGATCAAGTTGCTATTGCTATAGATATGGATACTAGTAGCAGCAGTAGGTTGGAGGATGAAGATGATGATAAAGGTAGCCCTCCACTGGAATTTCTGTTGTCCTTTGCTCTTTCTTCTGGTATTCTTGCAGTATAAAAGTTCTCTCTCTTTTCATTCTCATTTTTCTTGCTCCATCTCAGTTCATGGTTTCAAGTCACTTACCACATCCAGTATTGTACCAAAGTTTACAAGACCTGTATCTGATATGATTGATGGCCTATGGTAAAGATTATCTACGTCATTCATTGTCCTTTATTCATCCAATACTTGTCTAGATTTCTTGGAGATATAACCATCTTACATGGGCATGTTTCAGGGTTTCCTGTGATCGAGCATTGATGCGACAGCCTGCCTTAAGGCTTGGTATTATTTTATACTGGGCCCTAATACATGCCCTGGTTGCTATGTTTGTGGTCTGACAAACCAAAGTGGTTAGTGATCTTTCCTTGTTTTGTCTTGTCTGTTTCATTGATGAAAAGCGCTCCAATTTGTCATTTTCATTTGTGGTTCTCTCCCTGTTCGTAATATTCTGCATTCTCTTTTACTCGGACTTTCCTATAAGCAATTTGTCATTGTATTGGGACCTTTAGATTGACGACCCCTTTGCTTTAAGGTTCAGTAGTCTTCCTACAGACAATAGCCTGTGGCTTGGAAGACCGATTCTTTCTTGTGGTAAAACTTCATTTCTTCTCATATCTGCAGGTTTCGATTTGTCTTGAAGGCTTAGCAGCATGGACTCCTGTCCAGCATTAGTACCTGTATACGATTTTGAGATCAGCAGAGTAGATTGGTTTTTTTCTTTCTTACAAATATACAATCAGAGATTATTATTTTGTTCAACCAGGCCAACTGTGATTCCCATTTTAATTTAAAAATCTCAGATTGCTTGGTTGTCATCATCCAATAAGGAAAAGAATCTTCCCCATTACAATGAGCAGTTTTCGAATGTTCTCTTGAAACAAAGGTTGCATTTTGTTGGTTACCATTACATTATTTTTTTTATCGGTCCATTACATTGTTACCAAGCTTAAGGGGTTTGGAAATTAGACATCGCAACAATGCTCTGTATGCTACTTTAATTAGTTTGTGTACATATATATATATAATCAGCTCTTAATTGCAGAATGCGCACGTTATTTTTATGTAGAGCATACCTCCAACTCGTTTCCAGTTTCAATTCATACATGCACAGAATTTAATATTTATGCTATTTAAAATCAATTTTATGCATTATTTAGGTTATGCACCGGAGATTGTTAACTAATGATTTCTTAGTGGTAAAAAAAAACTGGGATTATAGCAGGAATGTTGAAAGTAAAAGATAAGAAAATTTCAATAGTTTCAAGAGTGAGACGAAATATTTATTGGGTTACAAGGATATTTCGTCCTATTTCCTACAAGAAAATCAGAAATGATACAAACTCGTTCAACAACAGCCAACTAGCAACTTACCAAATTCTGTAGTCATTGAGACAGGAATGCATTGACTTGATCACCATACTCTTTTGCATTCCCTTTTGGATTTTCTTGAAATCTTTGTATCCTGAAGTGCTGAAGCTCTACCCCTTTGGCCTCCCCACTAAGCACTAGGTCAGCTAGAATCCGACCCACCACCGGAGCCATCTTGAATCCGTGGCCTGAGAACCCGCCCGCAATAACCACATCCTTCCCAAACTCCCGGCCGAGAAAATCAATCACAAAATCCTCATCGGGCGTCATGGAGTACATGCACAACTGAGTAGCAACAGGCCCGGCACTATCCACGAGACCCGAAAACCTCCCCTCTAACCATTCCTTCAGCGAACCAAGCAGCAACCCGGGGCCCCATGGCCGCTTATCTGGGTCACACCGGTACCCTCCATGCACCGCAGCCTTGATCAGCCCCGGAAACTCCAACGACGGAGTACCGTAAACGTAAGGATCACTGTAGCTAGCAAAAGTTGGGAAACCACCGGCAATGGAGAAGTGGGCCTGATGGGCTTCCTTCACCCTCCAATAGCAAACTGTTGTTTCCAAGGCCCATATAGGTAGATCAAGCCCACTAACACTTTTAACCAGATTCTTCATCCACGCCCCAGCCGTGATCACACATTTCCGACCCAAAAACTTCTCGCCGTTGGCACCAACCACACGTATCATCCCATCCTCATTTTTCACAATATTCTTCACTTCCACATTGTCTCTCAAAATCGCACCTCGCTGAAACGACAGCGTTTGGTACATCGACACAGCCTTAGTGGGCTTTATGACCCCGCCAAGCCCAGTAGACACGGCGACCCAATTCTCCGGCAAGTCAATCCTGCCGGAGAATTCCTCAGCCACCTGCGCCCGGTCCAAAACCCGGAGTGGGACCCCCTTCTTTTGACAACTGGAGATGACGGAAAGGAGGCTTTTGCTGTCAGATGGGCCCATGTCGAGGTGTTGGGCCTTGAAATACACCTTGTACCCGATTTCTTCCTGGGCCTCCTCCCAAAGGCGGGCCGATTCAACAACCATGTCGCAGTAGTAGTCCTCCGGGTAAGTTGCGCGGATGGTGCGTGACTCGCCGTGCGACGATCCGCGGTGGTGGAGGAAATCGAACTGCTCGAGGAGGAGAACCTTTTGGGATCTTTTGGCCAGCTGATAGGAGGTGGAGCTACCCATAATTCCTGCTCCGACGACAATTGCGTCAAAAAGTACTGATTGGCTGCTGGAGCTGGAATCCTCCATCTCTCTGATCTTGATTGATTGGTGGTGCGGTGGTGTTGAATGAATGATGATGATGATGATTAAGTAGAGAGTGTAAGCTGCTTTCCAAGTCAGAAACGCGTGGAACTGCAGACTCGTCACGCTCACCAACACCAACTTGTATGTCTTATTTGGATGTTTGCTACTCTTCCTCGTTCTCACATGTTTGGGCATAAAAAAATTAAAGATTCTCTTGGCTTGACCAAAGCTTTCTGTCACCATACACTACTATGCCACTAGCTACCTCATTAGTGCTGCAATCATCCGTATAAAAATAAAAATTACTTACCCTTAATTTAGTATTCTAAAAAAATTGATTGTTATTCTCTATAGTGATTGTTACAGGGAGGTCACGTCCCAAACTGAAATTTAGATGATGCAAAGATAGACGAAATCACAGTGGAAAGTGACTCGAAAATTTGAGATTCTGAGGTTTATTGTGTTTGGTTGCCACAAGAAATCACTCTCCTTCGGAATTCAATTTTATTTGACCCCTTGAAAGTGATTCCTTGATAGAAAGAAAGTTAATTTCTTTCTTAAATTACATATTTGTCCCTTTATACTAACATTGTTCTAAGAAAGAAAGAAAAACTTGTACCGTTCTCTTAGTTTTAGTTCCCATTTTTTTATTAATTTTTTTTACAATGTGTTATTTTTTTAGTTCTAGATTTTTTAATATTAAATTTTTAAATTTTTTCTACAATTTCTCTTTTTTTATGTTTCAGATTCTTTTTTAAAATTTTGGTACATTTTTTAATTTAAAAAAAAATTATGATACATATTTTAAATTGTATATTTTTTTTTTAAAAGTTTGAGAAAATAAATCAAAAAGAAAAAAACTCGTGGCATGTTACATTGCATGCCACATGGGCACAAAATCGCTACGTCATCACCCTCAGCCGGTACAGAGATTAAATTAAACTAAGTGTTATAATTTATGGACCTGATTAAATAATTTTATAATTTAGAATCTAGATTAAATAAAGTGTTATACTTTAGGGCTAAACAATTCATTTGTTTTAATGAAGTTTAGAAGTATTTGTTAGCCCAAGGGCAACTTACTCTTGTTTTGATGATTTTAGACACACAAACTAATTAATAATACTAATGCAATTTGAAGTTGAAGTGTGTGTAGTTTGCGACGAACAAACAAAAGAGGCAACAAATCTATTATTCGCAAGCTCAAGATCAAGTGTACATTAGGGTTTTAATCATGTAAGTATGATTCTAATTAGCACTTGATTTATGTTCAAGATACCTCAAGGAAAGTTTTCAAAAAGGTTTTGCACGAAAACGATTTTTGAAACTCGGGTTAAGGAACGTTTTGTTCCTGGCGGCATACCGCCAGGAATGGGGTGTGTTTGGCGGCATACCGCCAGACATGGGAATTAAATGGTTTTCCGAAGCGAAGCTAGCGGCATACCGCCCCGCCCAGGGGACAGGCTCCAACAACTAGTTTTCCCACTAAAAACAGCTAGTTTTGAACCCATTCTTCCTTGTCCGAACTTCTACTCTTTCTACACTATAAATACTCATCTTAGATAAGTTAAAACATAACAAGGAACAACAAGAAAACACTAGAAACCCTTTTACACAAAATCACATTTTACAAGCTTACAAAAATCAGTTTTTACAACGCAAGTATTTTCACAACGATTTCAATCCTTCTTGCGTCACTTTGTCCAGCTTGTTTTGGGTTTCTTCTTGAGGTAATTTTGAGGTATTCTTGTTCATTTATTGGTGTTGATTATTGAATCATACATAGTTTATTTGTACACCAATTTGTGTTGCTATTTAACATTTCTCGTCAAGTTATCTTGATTGTGATAGGTTGTGATTGAGCCCGGAAAAATCACATTGTGAGGTTTGTTGGTTGAGCCCTTAGCAAAAACCAAAGTGAAAGGTTTATTGGTTGAGCCTTTAGGAAAAACCAAGTTGAGGTTTATTGGTTGAGCCCTTAGCAAAAACCAAGGTGTAAGGTTTGAGTTGAACCCGTAAAAACTCAAAGTAATAACGAAGTGTTCGTTGTTCAAAATCCTAAGAGGAGGACTCTTAGGTAGTGGAGTACAATTCTTTGAGGAATTGGAACCACTATATATCCTTGTGTTTTTACTTTCTATTTCCGCACTCTAATCCTTACTCTTTGTGTTAGAATTTTTATTTGCCTATTCACCCCCCTCTAGGCCGTTTTATCAGTATTTTCATTTTTTTTCTAAAAGAATATTACATTATACCTTGACTTCGATTTGATTTTTCATCGAATGGTGTAATTCAAGCCTATTTTCTACTATTCGAGGAAGATTATCATGTACACTGGCCACTGGTATGATTTTTTTACCCTGGTGATATAATTAAAATATAGTTACTATCTTTCTGAAAAGAAAATTACATTGTTATAATTTTCAAGAACTGTAATAGGAAGGTTATATCATTTGTCATGTTCTTAACTTGCAATTAGTCAGAAGAAATAGAAGAGTAAGGACAAAACACATATATTTTGAATGTTGGATAAAGAAGGTTCATAAAACTAAATTATGAACAAGATAACAAAGATTCAAATATATAAAAAAATAAAGTAGTAATTTTTCTTACTTTTTTTAGGATTCCCAAGTACAAGACAAACACAATAATGTTATTTTTTCTGAATCTTAAATTTCAACCAAACACAAAAAATAAACATTTCCCCTCATCACTCTCCGGGAGAGTGATTTTAAAAAAAAAAATAACATTTCGTGAACCAAACGCAAAAATGTAACCTTATGAAAAGATTCTCTCAATTCTCTTATTTGAAAGTGATTTCTAAAAAAAATTAGAGAATCCAACATTCCTATTTTTATAATTTGAAAATTATAACATATTATATATATGTATATATTATTTATTATTGAACATTTTTTAGATTTTAAAATTATTACTAATTTTTTAAGTAATTACTGTCTGAGTAAGGTTACATTTATAAAGTTATATTTCGAGAACCACCCTACCACCTAATGAAAAAGAAAAAATTGCATCCATTTATCCTCCTTTACCACTGACCCAATCCAATGGCCTACCAAAAAAAGCTTTAGATTTAAGAAGCTGAATAATTGAAATTAACAAACAACTACGGTGAAGATTACATGGCTCTTTTCTTAAATAAAAAAAGAGAGAAAAGAAATTAAAAATACATGTATTTAAAAGAAAAAACAGAAAGAAAGATTGCTCAAGTCTTCTTGTTGGGTTGGAAGACATACTTAATGATTGAATCTTTAATTGACAACAGATTAGGAAACTCAGTCTTCAACTTTGTAGCGTCTAGCTCATTGTTACTTCTTGGTGCCACTATCACTTTTGCCTGTTCTTCCAAATCGAAATTGACCCATTTGAATCCAGGATCTATGTATTCCTTGTACATCTCTAATATCTCATTATGACTCACCACTCCTGGGTTCGTAAAGTTCCATATCCCTCTGCAATTCCTTTTCGCCATCTCAATTGAAATTGGCAACAGCTCATCTAGCACAGTCATGCTATTTGGTATGTTCACCACTTTGTTGTAACGACTGATCTTGGTGATGAAATTCCTCGGATTGCTAAGATCAGACGATATTGGCATCCGAACGCGCAGAGTGCAGACATTGTCATATTCTTTCAGGAGTTCCTCAACCTGCACATAGATACAGCTCAACTTTACTATCAGTATCATTACTGATCAGAAAAGAAAATCCGTAAGTTCAAATTGTAAATGTGATAAGAATTACTTACCATGGCCTTGGTTAGGGAGTAGAAAGAGCCTGTAAAGTTAGGCTTGTCCTCCTCTTTAAATCCAATACCTGATCCTTCTGGGTGTTCTTGATCATACTCGAATATGCAACCGGTTGCGAAATTCATCATCAAAAGACTATGTTTCTTGCAAACATCAGCTAAAGTAAGTGTTCCTGCCACATTTGTCCTGATTGTTTCTACCTTATGCGTTTCACACCAATCAACATTAGGCCTTCCTGTAACCCCAGCTGCATTGAATACATGAGATGGCTTAGCTCTCATTATATCCTCCTCAATTGATTTCCTATCTTCCAATCTTCCTCTACCATATTCGAACGCAATACCCTCTTCTCTACATAGCTTGCCAAGCAACCCTCCTACCCAACCAGTCCTTCCATAAATCAAGAACTTCATTCCTGATGAACTCCCATTTCGCTCGTTTACTAGTCCGGTCTGCAAGAGCCATGCATCATCATCAGAGTGCGTAAGCAATGACATGTGCGAATGCTGGAAAAGAACAGCCGATACATCACCCCACCAATTAGCATTCTTGGTATACCATTCCATTGTTATCTTTAAACCTTGCTCCCAAGATGTTCTCTCTTTCCATCCAAGATTCTTCAGCTTCTGATCATCCAAGAAGTATCTTTTATCATTAAAAGGTCTGTCCTGAACATAACGCACAGCTCTTCTCGGATCCAACCCGAAAAGCTTGCATATGTCCTCTGCCACATCTTGAGCTTTCCTCTCCTTCTTACTCCCAATATTATACACGTGCCCAGTGACCCCTTTGTGAAGTATCACATCATATGCCTCAGCAACATCTTCACAATACAGATAACTTCTCACATTCGATCCATTGCCATAAATTGGCAACTGCTCGCCCCTCATCGCTAGAAGAACAAATTTGGGGATAAGCTTTTCCGGGTACTGATTAGGCCCATACACACTGTTCCCTCTTGTAGTAATTGTAGGCATGCCATATGATCTATGATAAGCCAGGACAAGCATTTCAGCCGCGGCTTTCGTTGCAGAGTAAGGATTTGATGGAAGCAACTGAGAAGCCTCAGGATTACCATTATCTGTCTCCATTCCCGTTTCGCCATAAACCTCATCAGTACTGACATGAATGAACCTTTTGATCTTTCCTGTAACCTTACAGGCTTCAAGAAGCACATGGGTACCATAAATATTGTTGTTGGTGAACTCAAAAGAATTCCCAAATGAATTGTCCACATGGGTTTGGGCAGCAAAGTGCAGGATTGTATCGATATCCTCAGCTACCAAGAGATGATTTATAAGATCAGGACAAGCAATGTCGCCTTTTACGAATTTGAAATTCGGAGAGGAGAGGCATGGGGAGAGGTTCTTGGTGCTGGAACAGTAGTCTAACTTGTCAAGGGCAATGATCTTGTAGTTTGGATAGTATTTTATCAATCTTTTAGTGACATGTGAGGCTATGAAACCTGCTGCACCAGTTATCAGGATCTTTTTTGGTGCATAAGGGACAGGATTATTCGAAGACATCACTATCAAATTTTAAGGAACAATATTAGCAATCTAGCAATCTCCTACTTCATTCAGACAACAATGCAATAACATAATTCATGAACATTGAAAAATTGCGAAACACAAGTAAAGAAAAAACAAGAGTTAAGAATTGAGACCATACTTACATGACAGAGGAGAAAGTAGTGGTTGATCTGATCAGAAAGATGAACGCAAATTAGATTTGGAAATGGAAAGAATGAGGAGAGGTCGAGGTGGTAAGTAGTTAGAGATTAAGGAGGGATTACTCTATTTGCGGCCTCAAGACAATTGTAACGTGTTATAGTTCTCCTTGCATTTCGTTTTAGTTGTTGGATTCGGATCCATAGCTATTAAAGATTTATTCGTAAAAACTACTAATTTGGGTAACGTTTGGTCGACGAAATATTTTTTTTTTTTTTGAATCATTCTACTAGAAAGTGATATATAGGAGAATGATCGAAGGAAATATTAGTTTTTTGCGTTTAGTTAACATTTAAGATTTATATGAAGGTATTATTTTTGTGTTTGTTTTATACTCGAAATTTTAAAAGAATGTAAGAAAAATTATACTTTATCCTTAAATAATTATTTAATTATTTTAAATACAATATAAAATAAATATTTTTATTTCATTCTAAAATATAATATAGTTAAAAATAATATTGTTTAAATAAGATATTTAATAAAAATTAAATTAATAAATAAAATAAAAAATAATAAAGAGAAAAGGTTGAGTCTAAACTCATTTAAAGAAAATATAGATTAATATATATATTAAAATAAAATGGAGATAAAGATAAAAAATAAATCTAAATTTTAATATTTTAATTAATCGCAATCCTGAACTATTTGTTTATTTAATTACTGTCGGATTTATTATTTAATCACCTCTTACCGACCGTTAATTTTTTTGGCGCATACGATTGCCACATCGGACTCTCTTGGGCACCTCTTGTAAAACGACACCGTTCCCATACATCGTTCTACTTTCTCCACCTTCTCCTTATTCCCTCTCTCTCTGCAGCCCCCCTCACCCTCTTCCTCCATCACCGGCACCAACCACACCAGCACCACCCCACACCCCTGTAGCCGCCACACCAATCCCATCCGACTCCACTCACTGTCACGGGCCTGGAAGGAGAACCGCGACGCAATCGTAAACAGAGGGGCAGAAGATGAGAACAGTAAGCTTCAAAGGAAACTGAAGCAATAGAGGACGGAGAGAAGCGATTGAGCGGAAGCGATTTTGAGAGGGAAAACGGTTAGGATGGTTGCAAGGGATAGGGAATTCATTGAATTCATCAAGTGGTTGTTCATTGGCCAGATAATTGGATAATTCCAATCTCTGATTTTCTGCTCTTTATAGATGTTATTTCCTCCGTTTGCTGTTGAAACTACAAACAGACAAACGCTGCCGTTTCACTAACAAAATCCCAACAGAGATAGCAAAACGCTACCGTACTAACACACAAACATTCACACAATCAAACAATTATTCAAACAATCAACAATCAACATCCAGTTTTCTTCCAGCTTCTTCTTCCTATATTGTGGTTGTGACACTCACCCTCTCTCTCACTCTCTTCCTCAATCGCTCTCCTCACAGAATACACTCACCTCCCTCTCACTCACTCCTCTTCCTCAATCGCACTCTCTTCACCGCCGCGCCTCATAAAGTGAGGCCGCGAAATAGAACCCAACCACTAGTAGAGCTTCCCAGGTCAAGCTCCACCATTAACACCTAAAAGAACTCCTCGGTAAAACCTCAGACACATCAAATATCTACATCGGCCGGACAGAACACGCAGCCGCTCCATAACTCAAATCTAACTTCACCCAACCTGAAAAAAGAAGGGAATGGTGCAACAATTAAATTATTATGGTATCCTTTTTAATATAAAAGGAAAATCCATACAAAGATGAATCCTATCTGCAACTCATTTTTTCTTGAAATTTCAATCTGCTCATATTTTACGATAGAGTAATGCTAACTAGCTCACTGAGATAGCTCACCAGGCCAATCATGCTTGTGCCACGTCAAACGAAAATTACAAAAATGCCATTGATTGGCCTGGTGAGCTATCTCAGTGAGCTAGTTAGCATTACTCTTTGAAAGAGTAATGCTAACTAGCTCACTGAGATAGCTCACCAGGCCAATCATGCTTGTGCCACGTCAAACGAAAATTACAACCCTTTGTTGTCCTATGTGATGTTTGATGACCCCCAAGCGACTGGTGAGTAAAGAATGTCTTATTGCAGATCCTGCACTTGAATCCCTCTCTTGATTCAATATTTTTTTTATGGAAAATACTATTAAAATAAAATCAGAAGATAAAAAAGAGAATCCATCATATGATAAGGGCACAATATTTACTCGATAAAGAACCGGCGGCTGCAACAAAGCGCGACGGTCGCGGAGGAAATGGAGAGACCGGTGACGGAAATAGATCAATGAGCTAATCAGATCTGCTGTATGGTTGGTGGCGACGTTGATGGCGGCCGGAGAAAGGGAAGGGATATGCTGGTGGCTATTGAGAGGGAAAAGGTAACATATCTAATGTGTATAAATGGGCTTTAAGCTTCAATTGATGGAGGGAGGTGGAGAAGGGTGGAGGTGGTGGGAATGGAGGGAGGTGGTGGAGTGGTGGCCGGGAAAGTTGAGAGAGAGGCAATGGAGGGCAACGAGGAAAGATGATAAAAAAATGTCAATCCGACGTGGCAACAATCTGAAGTGGCAAAAAATTAAGGTCAGATCTTTTTTAACGTTAGATAGTGATTAAACAATACTAAATTATATTAAGAGTAATTAAATAAATAAATACTTCAAATTGTGATTAATTAAAATATTAAAATTCAGAGTTATTTTTTTATCTTTATCCCATATGTAATTTAAAAATATATATATAACTTTCCCACGTCTTAATTAGGGAATCATTTTGGGGGAAAATAAAAAGGTCAACTTTATTTGATAAATCATTTTCGAGTCATATTTTATTTTTAATTTCGTCAACCAAACGTTACTTTAAAATAGTTGTTGTTCTTATTAGATTGGATCCCTATGCTAAGTTCTCGTTGCTCGCTTATTTACAGATTTTCATTTCAACTCTTTCACCAAAAAAGACGCCTCAAAAAATATAAAAATGACACGTCCATTTGACGTCCTTTTCAAAGGATGCCATATGAACTTTTAAAAGACGCGTCCATTTGGACGCCCCTGAAAATCTCAACAGGATGCGTCTTTTTAATACTTCCAGAAGCGTCCTTTTGAAACGGACGCGTCTAGTTGTCATCTTTTTAAAAAGAACATCGTCTCTTCAACATTTTCAGGAGCGTCTTTTTAATCCTTTTTTTTTTTGCCCGCAAAGACAAACCGATAGAATTGATTCAAGGTTGTGGGCTAATTTTATCGGCTGATATGCAAACGGGTCGAAATTTAAAGCCCATCAAAGAGCAGACTGGGCCCACACGATAAGATATTTAGGGGCAAACGTTGAATTTACAAAATCCCAAGGGTCTAAACGACAAATCCCTAACTTTATACAGAACTTCAAAAGCCCTAAAACTAACAAAGCAGAGTACACACACACAATCAGAAAACGGGAGAAACAAAGACAGCTGCTACGGCTAGGGTCTCTCCTCTTCTCTGGTACAGATCTCTCCTCACTCCTCTTCTCTGTTCGTCTTTCAACCGCAAGTATCTGTACTCTCATGTTTTCTACTACGCGTGTTCTTTCTTTCGTGGTTCCGTAATTATGTATTTCTTGAAGTTCAAATAATGGTAAACCTCATTACTAAATTTTGTTTGGAACAATTTCCTTTGCAGATATTATTGCTAATACAATGTCTCGCGTTTATGTCGGTAATTTGGACCCCCGAGTTTCTGAGCGTGATCTTGAGGATGAGTTCCGTAAATTTGGGGTTATAAAAAG
This sequence comes from Viola odorata, assembly GCA_963691705.1. Lineage (NCBI taxonomy): Eukaryota > Viridiplantae > Streptophyta > Magnoliopsida > Malpighiales > Violaceae > Viola > Viola odorata. The sequence continues at coordinate 20,395,658 of OY829545.1, read as the reverse complement.
GTTGGTTTTATTGGTCTTGTTTGTTTAATCTGGTTTACTGTATCTTTTTGGTTTATTTAATTTGCTTTTCACAGTATTTTTCTGATCTTCGCTTCTAGATGAGATTAGTAGGAGTGTTGTGTGCGGTTAAACTTGTGTTTTGGAATTAGAAGTTGTGGTGTTGATTTTTCTCATTGTGTCCAGTGTATGGGTTGCGCGGAGGCCTCCTGGTTATGCTTTTGTTGACTTTGAGGATAAAAGGGATGCAGAGGATGCTATTAAAGAATTGGATGGTATGTATAGATAATGGCATGTTGTATACAATATCAGTTGGTGTCTTGAGTCTTGACCCCTTTTGCAAGAACTGTGAACACGGTCACTTTTAAAAATATTTTGGATATACAACATTACTTCTGCTACACTATTTTCATTCTCTGTTTCATTACTCTGTCCTTAATTGTCTGCACTTTTTATATTGTTAATCTTGATAGGAATTATCTTCCCTTAGAGTGCATACCAGGCTTGTATCATAGTTCGTTCCATTTTACTAGCTGATCAAGTATTTTTTTGGAGCAGGTCATAATGGCTGGAGGGTTGAGATGTCTCACAACTCCAGAGGTGGGGGTGGCGGCGGCCGTGGAGGTGGAGGTGGTGGTGGTGGTCGTGGACGCTCTGGTGGTTCTGACTTGAAATGCTATGAGTGTGGGGAGCCTGGCCACTTTGCCCGTGAATGCCGCATACGTGTAGGTTCAGGTGGTGGAGGAGGTGGTGGTGGTGGAAGAAGACGCAGCCGCAGCCCTAGGTATCGTAGGAGCCCAAGCTATGGTAGAAGGTAAGCCTTGAAAGTGCAAGGGGCACAGTTTGGTTCTTTTGCTTTTATGATGGATAACTCTTGCCGCTTCTCTGATGCAGAAGTTACAGTCCTCGTGGACGATCCCCTCCTCCTAGGCGTCGCAGCCCTTCACCTCGTGGGCGCAGTTATAGCAGATCACCACCACCATACCGTGGACGTGAAGAGCTTCCATATGCCAATGGGTGAAGTTTCTTGAGTTTGGTTATTCCCTTTTTGTTAGTCAATGAAGGGTTGTGGACATTGAACTATGGTATTGGCCATGCAATAACAATCCTCATTGTTGTTGGTGTTTTTTGTACAGAAATGGTGTAAGGGATCGACGCCGAAGCAGGAGCTAAGTGTTGCAGTCTTGGTAAATTGTATTGCTTGGAGGATAATGAGATTATGTGTGTTTATTATATTTGGACTTCAGTACGACTATCTTGTAAGCGGGCCACGCCCTCAGCGTCATGAACTTGGTTAAGTTCCCTCCGTACTTGTTACTATGTTGGTTAAATTTTTTATGTTATGCAAGATAGTTTTAGGGCTTTTCAAGTAGAGTGCTCTGTAGGTATTTATTAGTATGTTCTTATTGAGACAGATTGCTTTTAAATAGTTGTGCTAAAAGTTTATGCTTTTTTTCTTTTTTGTGTTGAGGTGTCTTCTGCTTCTGCTTCATTGGTTTTGTGCTTCTACACTTGAGGTTTCATTCTTGGCTGCCCTGCATTGGTCTTCAATTTTGAATGTTTGGGGGTCCCAGGTTACTTCATGTCTAGATGCTTCTGTCTCATTGCACTCTTCTGCTGTGATGCGCCGCCCTCAAACTGTGGTGGCGTTTCTTTTACTTTACTTAAAAGGATAAAGAGCTGCTTCAAACACTTCTGGCAGGTACTGATATCTGTTGCCCAGAAGGTGTCATTCAGGAATCTAAAAATTGATCAGATGTCAATCTTATCTTTTCCTTTTTCTTTTTTCATTCCAAGTTGAAATTAGACGGTTTGAATTTCAGGATTTAAGGTGAATACCTAGTTTTCTTTTATGAAAAAAAAAAGGTTGGAGGATTTCACATTCTTTTTTCAATTTCTATTTTTCTTTGAACGAGTGTTCCTTTTTTTTTCAATTTGTGATTTTTTTAAATATATGAGATTTTTTTGGTTTATATTTACCTACCCAAAGATTATTTTCTTTCTCACCTACTTTGGGCTTTGGCCTGTTAACACACGGTTGAATGGTTTTACTTTTGAGCTGTTGGAAGGACTATACTCTTCATGGGTCCTATGCATACGAGCCTTTGGCTGCTGGCTTTGCTTATTACTTGTCTTGTCTATTGTTACTTTGATTCTTCCTGAAGTGGCTCGGTTCTGTAGTGTTCTTGGGAATGATTCTGCTGGATGATACTGTTACAGTGTTACTGGCCCACAATTTTGATGGCCCTGTGTTTTTCTTCTGCTGCTGTGGGTGCATGAGAACAATTTAAACCCTTCGGCCTGTGCTCGAGCTCTTTAACCTAGTGAAGGTCAAAACGAGAACATAAACTGCCTCCTCGATTTTGGGTGGTATTGGATATAGGAGGCATCTCAGTTCAGGTGCTTTATTGTTCTTACATGACAGATTGTATAGTATGACAGGATGTATATTTCTTTTGGATATATGTTGTTCCTATTGATTTCCGCGTCATGAGATCTGTGAATTTGTTTAATGTGGATAAAAACCTATTTGCCAGAACATTGCTCGATGAAAAGAAAATAGACTTGCTATAGCATGAGTGGATTACTTTCGAATACATTGCTTGCAGAATAGCCTACCTGGGTTTAAGCTTTGAGGATGACTTTTGATTGATCCGATAGTTGCTGTTGATAATGGTAAAAGGTTTGCGGGCATCTGTGGATATCCACAGGTACAAATATCCTTCGTTTACACCCACCATATGAATTCGGGTTTGGGCATACCTGTATATATGCGGGTAAGTAGGGTGCTTGCTTACCCTATAATTTAGCCATTAGTTAACATGCAAGCGTATGTTACATTAACTTTATATGGGTCAAACTGGTGCCATCCTGTGGGATCTGCGTCAGGATGCATCCTGTGAGATCTTTTTTTTTTATTCTTTAAAATAAAAAAACATTTGAATTTAGTAATATTGTAGAAGCATATTATGATTAAAATAAATAAATAGAAAAACTAAAGAATACAAGCTTGTGTTGTAGAAGCATTTAATTTCAATGGTGGAATATGTGGCAGTTGATCCGATTTTAGACGAAGAGCGATTTAAAAAGCCAATTTTTATGTAAGATCTCTTGGAAATTTTTAATCACTACTAGATTTGTTATACCCAAAGAAATTTACTGTAAAATTAGAATGCCAATTCTGATCCGTTCTGAGAAGAAGATAACTATGAGATCCGTTTCTATTCGGTAATTAATAGTTATAGCTGTACTTGATTAAAGAATCCTGTTAAAAAAAGAAGAAAAAGAAAGGACTTTAAAAGACGCAACAAAAAGAAAAGCTGGCTGGCTGGCCAAGAAATCTGGTGGCATTGCATATTTTGGGGTCAGCTGCTCTGTTGCACTCACTGGATTCTCTCTAATCGATGTACCCAAAAACTAGTACTAGTATTTTATAATGGGTCGTCTGGTTTTGGATCATGCCCTTCACGTCCTCTCCTTCAGTTTGATCAGTCTCTCTTTCTATATATTACTAGTAACGTGCACAAAAAACATAGTAACTGAATAAATACTACATGTGAGCTGTGTTCTTCTTCTTCTTCTTTTTTATCTTTTTTTTCTCACTATTAATTTTTTCGGTGGCAAGTCAAACATATAGGACAACCACTTCCTTCTTTCTCCAAAATCTGAATTCAAAATTTTCCATGGATGCCCTTGTAGTGGGAATTGGGTCTCTCTCCAGCGTGTTTCATCTCAATGATACGTGATTTTCACCATTAAAATCAATGGAGCTCAAGAAAGAAAAGCTAGTTAGGTGAAGCATCTAACTTTATCCTGTGTTCCTTCTTATCTGCATTTTACTGTAATTTGATTCATGGTTTTTTGTAATTTTACAGGTTTAATGATACCCATCACCTAGAAAAGCAATTGCCTGCATATAAATCATCTGCTCCATTGTCGAAAACTGAAGCTAAGAGTAGTAGTAGCGGAAGAAGCAAGATTCCAAAGTTCGGAAGGTTTAAGGTATTCCCAGAGAATAATGATCATGAGCCGTGGAGGAAGAGAATCATTGATCCAGGAAGTGATGTTTTCCTGAAATGGAACAGGATTTTTCTCTTCACCTGCCTGCTCGCACTTTTTGTTGATCCATTGTTCTTTTACCTCCCATCAGTACTGAATGATGGTATTGCATCTTGTATGAATACTGATTTGAAATTAGGGATTACTGTAACTTGTTTCCGTACCTTTGCGGATATCTTCTATGTATTGCATATTGTAATGAAGTTCAGAACAGCTTATGTAGCACCTAGTTCAAGAGTTTTTGGTAGGGGTGAACTTGTTATGGATCCTAAAAAGATTTCACGACGCTATTTACGAGCTGATTTCTTCCTAGATCTCATCGCTGCGTTGCCCCTACCTCAGGTACTTTCTGCATTCTGTTTTACTTAATTGGTGTATTGGATTACTACAGCAGAATAGAATGCTATAACTTAACCATGTGGCCTACAGGCATGTTTGGATAAATGTGGCTTTGCCTGCTCTTTGCTGTTAAAATATTAGATGGGGAGCAATAATTATGGCAGAACATTTGGCTTTTTATCCATCCTTCGTTACATGTGTCTTCTTTTTCCTTTTCTTTCTATTTTTAACCATGGAAGGAAAACTGTTTCTGCTGCAAAAAAGTGGCTTGACATTGGCTTTTTTCTTTTTGGCAGGTTGTGATTTGGTTTATTATACCAGCAGCTAAAAGTTATCATACTGATCATACCAACAATGCCCTTGTCCTCATTGTCCTGCTCCAATATATCCCTAGATTATATCTCATGTTTCCATTAAGTTCTGAGATCATCAAAGCCAATGGAGTTGTCACAAAGACCGCTTGGGCGGGTGCTGCATATAATCTAATGCTCTACATGTTGGCTAGCCATGTATGTGATTATTCTGTGTGATAGCCCTCTTTCTGTTCTCTCATTCTTTCAACTATATTACGGCTACTTCTTTGCAATGATTAGGTTTTTGAAATTTTGATCTTGTAGGTCTTAGGGGCATCATGGTATTTGTTGTCAATAGAGCGTCACGCAACCTGCTGGAAATCTGCTTGCAGTAATGAATTAAGTCCTAGAAAGTGCTATAGGTTCTTGGATTGTGGTACTTCAGATGATGTTGATCGTAAGATATGGGAAAACAGTACTCTTGTGTTTAGCAGATGTGATCCAAATAATGGTACCTTCTTCAATTATGGCCTCTTTGCAAATGCTGTGTCACGGAATGTTGTATCCTCTCCCTTTCTTGAGAAGTACTTCTATTGCTTATGGTTTGGCTTGCAAAACTTGAGGTACAGTTTCATGGAAATGCGCCTTTACCTGTTTTTTCCCCCTTCTTTTCATTCGGATTTCTAATTGTTCTCCATTTATTACACATTTCAGTTCCTACGGTCAGGGTTTGTCTGCAAGCACATTTATTGGGGAAACGGTGTTTGCCATCCTTGTTGCCATCATGGGTTTGGTTTTGTTTGCCCATTTGATTGGAAACATGCAGGTAATGTGGAAGCGTGATGCCCTTTCCAGCTTTTATCTTGTTTAGTTTTGAAGTAGTTGTGTATTTAGATGAAAACTTGGAGCAATTAGTTAAACTCAACATTCAGCTTTTCTTGCTGCACGGCAACTTCTTAATCTAGGAAAACTTGCTTGCAATTTCCATGTTTGTCTTCGATGCAATCAACAATACTTATAACCTTCCCAATATTCATTTTGACATGCTCTCTGTGTGTGACACAGACCTACTTGCAATCGACCACTGTGAGACTTGAGGAATGGAGGCTGAAGCGAAGAGATACCGAGGAGTGGATGAAACATCGCCAACTTCCTCAAAATTTGCAAGAACGAGTTAGAAGATTTGTTCAATACAAGTGGCTTGCAACTCGAGGGGTTGATGAAGAATCAATCTTGTGTGCATTGCCTACAGATCTTCGTCGAGACATCCAGCGTCACCTATGCTTGGATCTTGTTCGACGAGTAAGTTTATCCTCCATTGTCAGCATCAAGCATTTGAACTTTTTCTTACAGTGTCAGTTGCAATTTCCTTCTACCATTCAAATGGAATTCACAATATTTCTCTGTATTGGCAGGTTCCTTTTTTCGCACAGATGGATGATCAGCTAATTGATGCCATATGCGAGCGTTTAGTGTCCTCCTTGAGCACCCAAGGCACCTATATAGTTCGTGAGGGGGACCCAGTTACGGAGATGCTTTTCATTATTAGGGGAAAGCTAGAGAGCTCAACTACAAACGGAGGCAGGACAGGTTTCTTCAACTCAATTACTTTGAGACCTGGTGATTTTTGTGGAGAAGAGCTGCTTGCATGGGCATTGCTTCCAAAATCTGCACTCAACTTGCCTTCCTCCACGAGGACAGTGAAAGCATTGGAGGAAGTGGAAGCGTTTGCATTGCGAGCAGAAGACCTCAGGTTCGTGGCAAATCAGTTTAGACGTCTGCACAGCAAGAAGCTACAACATACCTTCCGATTCTACTCTTACCACTGGAGAACATGGGGAGCCTGCTTCATTCAAGCTGCTTGGCGCCGGTACAAGAGGAGGAAGATGACAAAGAGCCTAAGCACATCAGAGTCATTTGCACTTTCTGTAGATGAGCAAACAGCAAACGAGGCAGAGCAAGAGGAGGAAGAGCAAAATGCCACACCTTCAACTTCCTTCCAAACGAAACAGAACCTGGGTGTCACTATTTTGGCCTCAAGGTTTGCTACAAACACAAGGAGAGGAGCTCAGCGAACTAAGCTGCAAAAGCCCGACGAGCCTGACTTCTCGAGGGAACTAGACGATGATTTGTGATATAGGTTAAATGACTCGTAGAGTAAAGCACCATCCACCTCTCGTCTTAGGTATACGAAAGCTAGTCAATGTAATTGGTGCTTTTCCTATCCGTAAGTTCTACAATTTTTTTACTCCTTTATGTATACATGTAGGCATGTAGCAGGTGCAGTTAGCTCTAGGACTTTGTTACACTTAGGCATGGCGAAAACATAATTGCAATTGGACTCTTGTAGAGAAATGAAGAAATTATTCAACAATTTCAGGTGCTGTTATTTTGAGACCACAGGATCATCTGGTATATCTTGTGGAGCTGAATTACCAGATTGGATGAAAGACTGTTTAATCAGGGAGATGAGATCAAGGAAATGGTACAACTGCATCATTTACATTTATTTATTCATGGTCTTTAAAGTTGTAGGGACTTGTTTGACCATCAATAACAATAATAAATAAATTCAATAATATAAGCAAGAGAACGAGCATGGCACGTTAGCAGGAACAACGGCATCACATCTGTTATCCTATGGTCTCTATGAACGTCGAGAAATAGTGTTGGAGGTGGCTAGGTTGGCGTCTATGACTGCCTGCTAAATATATTCGCTCCGATTAATGGAGATTTTCTGCTGAACTATACAGGGTTGGTGTTAAAGGTGGCTAGGTTGGCGTCTACTTTTACCAGTTGCTCGTTTGAGCATAATAAACGGACTATGAATATCTAAGCTCATAAATTGAGCCAATTTGTATTAATTTCTAGATTAAGAAATATTTGGATAGAAGAATACCCCGAGATGATCGTACTTTCTATATTTACAGATGTGAATTAATCAATTTCACTTTACTTTAAAAAGCAAAAAACAAAAAAATCTTGACCTACCTGAAATTTTACTTTCTGGATCGCCCAATTCCAAATTTCATATTTTCCCAAACCCCACTTGCTTTTGCTGCCCCCACCCTACTGCCAGCCATACACTTTGCAACTTCAAGAAAATGCATGGAAATGACATGCTAATTTGTTTTTCATCTTTCCAAGTATCCGTTATATTTTTCTGTTAAAAATTAATTTCATTTAAAGATAATCGGATTGGAAAAAAATAACTCTTCAAATTTGAACCTAAAAATCACTCGATTATGGCCAAACTTGATGGCATGACTTTCTTCATTATTTATTTGGCTTCTTGTTTATAGGTTCCATTACAAGATTTTAATGTTGTGGACCATACGAACAAAGTAGTGAAATTGTACTCATTAACATATCTCCCCACCTTCAACAAACGCAAATTAAGACAGGAATCTTGATATGCCCCAGTCCTAAAGATCTCATGACCCTCCACCAAGTCATTTCATGTATTGGGGGACCCTTCCTAAGGGCTAAGGGCTAAGGGCAAGTGCACGGTGGGAAATGGAAACAAAACCTCAGCCATCAACAAACTTGCTTAGTCACTTTTATTACTAGCAGCCTACCGACACTTTCTTTGGTATTTTGCCTTTTTACAAAAAACATGGAACCATATAAGCATATGCACATGAGTGAGTGCACATTCCCTTGTTCACATCTGTGCAACACATGAGCAAATAAATATCCAAAGAAACAAAAGGAATATAAAAAAAGCTGAGAGAAAAAAAGGGAGTTCAATCAATGTCAAATATTATTAATATTACTGGAGAAAAGTACTGAACAGATGTAAATGTACATACTTTACACAGACTGGCACTATAAACTACTACTATGAAGAAGGAATCCTTAAAATCAAGAAATCATGAAGCAAGCTTGTCCTTCAACCTCACTCAAACTCCTGAACTTTACAAACTGCAATATGGCTTGAATCTTAAATGCTAACCACACGCAAGCAAGAATATAAGTCAACTGTGAAAGAAAAAGAAGAAAACAATGAAGAGTAATCCTAACTATGGCAAACAACGATAGTTCAACGAGATCGAGGAAACCTACTGTTGACACCAATGTGAAGAATATATAAAAATATGAGATGTGACTACTGTGTGACTAAACAATTCATGAACAGAGAGTCCTATAGAATGTTCAAAATCAAATGAAGTTTTTATTGAACTGGAGGATGTTACCCTTTGCCAGTTGCTGTTGGAACTTGGAAGGGAATGCTGAAGATCCTAGGTCGTAACTGTGCATATCAAGTGGAGTGCATGCTCGTTGCTTCTATGATCATCCATTCCATCCTTAGCTCATTTGTTCTCCAATTAAATCAAGGCCGACGATGAGGAAGGTAATGCCTTGGAAAAGAAGGAAGTAGAAATGGACTCCCTGCGCAGATAAAAGGCTTCTAACAGAAGCAGTGAGTAGGAGGAACGCCAAAGCAAGCTCTTTCCTGTATATCTTGTTCACTTTTTTAATAGGTCCTGGAGCAGCTTCTTTCTGGTCATTCAATCGCATCAACTCTCCAATCTCTGTCTCGGAAGCTCCTCTATGTATCGGTTTTTGGTTGATTGACTTTGAGTCCCTCTCAGCAAAGGCCAGCAAATCTGATTCGGATGACCTGCCAGCCTTCTTGGTAACAACCCACTCATAGGAGCTACCCAGCTGGAATAGCCCAGACACCATTGCATGGAATTTGGTAACTGACATGGTGTTTTCAAAGAGTAGATAAGGAACAAGGAAAGGGATGGATTTCGGAGAAGGAAGAATGTTGAGGAATGACATCATAATAGGAACATAACAAATGACCCACATAGGAAGCTCAGCCTCTGGGACAAACATGGTTAAAGGAAGAATTATACAGAACAATGTGAAGGAATAGAAGGGAAGGATCAACTTTCTCAATAGGAAAAACAGAAGAATTAAGTTTGCTTTCTTCCATACTGCTATCTGCAAGAGAGGAAATTTAAGGCCTTGTCAGTTAAGAGTGAGTAAACTGTTGTCCAATGGCGCCCATAAACTGGGTATCAAATGTTGTTACCTTGGAAGTAATAATTGTTGGAAGACACAAGCGGAAAAGTTGCATAGGGCCAGAATGCCACCGATGTTGCTGCTTCCTGTAAGCTTCATAGGATTCAGGAACTTCACATAGGACCTGAAAGGTAACACATACAAAACCAACTTGTCAGGAGAGACCAAAATTGTGGGAAACTTTTGCGCCTGCTTCTGTCTATAAAGAGGTTTGCACCAAAATTTTAGTAGTCAACAGATTACCATTTAGCAGAATTTTCAGAACTTCCAAATTTAACAGAGTAATGCCACCCTAACTAAGAATGTGTATGTCCTTGCTATGTATTTGATAACACAGTTGAATTCACCAATTAAGATCTACGGAGATGTAAGAGTACCTTCACATCATTAAGGTAGATAAACTTCCAACCGTTGAGATGTGCACGAACAGCTATGTCCATGTCCTCTACGGTTGTTCTTTCAAGCCATCCACCAGACTCCTCAAGGGCCTTAATCCTCCACACACCGGCAGTTCCATTAAAACCAAAGAAATTTAACAATACACCATTAACCTGCTGTTCCACCTCAAAATGAAAGCACAAATTAATGTTTTGGAGACGAGTCAATAGATTCTCATCCTTGTTCATGAAGGCCCATCTAGCCTGAACCAGCCCTAGTTCAGGATTCCCCTGCAATGCAAGGCAAAGAATCATGTGGAGCTATTCCTAAAAATAAATTTTGACTTCTTTTTTTTTTTAAAGAGAAAAAAACCCCACCTTGAAGTGTGGCACTGTTAGCTTAAGAAAGTCTGGATTAGGCTGGAAATCAGCATCAAAAATTGCAACAAACTCGTAATTCTTCACATAATCACAGCTCATAGCTGACTTGAGATTTCCAGCTTTGTAACCAGTTCTAACCAAGCGATGCCGATAAACTATGTTGATACCCTTTTGGCTCCACTTGGCAACCTCTGCCTCAATTAACCACTGGATGCTTTCATCATCAGAGTCATCAAGAACTTGAATGAGTAGACAGTCTTTAGGCCAGTCAATTTGGCAAACTGCAGAGATAGACTGCTCATAAACCTGCAATATAGCCAAAGCATAATGACTATTAATAGAGCAAAGCTTGAAAATGATTGCATTTGTATTTTATACTAATACTTAATGTACCTACTAATTGCTAATTATAATAAGGACTTCCCCCCCTGGCTGACATAATAAATCCAATCATGTAATTTCAATCTTTCAAGGAAACGATGACTATTATCTTAACTGTCTACTGTTCATAGGAACTGTATTTGCAGTTTTATAATCTCAACATATCTGACTGACACATAATCTTCAAACTTGCCAACAAACCCCAATGAATCCATTGACTTGCTATATAGAAATAAAAGTCTTCTCTGAAAACATTTTAAGTCTTCCACTAGTCAAATCTTAGAATTTTGGTACATCCTATTCCTAGTCAACTAAATTTCAAATCAGTCTTTAGCCCACAATAAGCACAATAACCATTTGGCACTACCTAGATACAAAATCAAAGGCAGGAATGAAATTTTGCAAAGGAAGTGATTAGTAAATTACCTCCCTCTCATTACGCATAGGTATCTGAACAAGAACCATGGGGTACTCGTAACCTGATGCCTCGATATCGTCTGACTTGAATGGATCACCTCCATCAATCCTCGGCTTAATCTTCTTGAACTTAATCCAAAAGCAACCTAAGCAAAGTATCAAGCGGTCTAAGGATTGAATAAGGAACAGGACAACGCAGAAACTTGAGAGAGCTTGAATTGCAGGTGCAATATAATCCGCTCGAAAAGTTAACCAACCAACATAAACCATGTGAAGAAACCCTTGCAGATCCAAAGTCCTTGGAATATGCAGATTAGCATTCTCAAAATAGTGCCATCCTTTAAAATAAGCAGCTACTTCAAAAGCCAAAATTGCCAAGGAAGTCACTAAGAACACTCTAATGATGCCTAGCATCAAATTTCCTTTGCCTAATCTCTCAGTGGCAACAGTAACTCCTTGCCTGAAGATTAGCCTTTTCTTGATGGTTCCAAGCAATGCCCAGAAGACCGTAGCTAGCCAAGCTACACAACCGACAGCTCTATGAGCCCTCAGGAGCAGCACCCATGTGACTTGCTTCGCATTCTTGCCTCTACTCCTCTCTACAGGCCTGAATGCAGCATCTGGGCCGTTGATTTCCACAACAGAGAAATTGGGGTTCTCCATTTTCACCACCACAGGAGTTCCTTTGCTGCTGTTCTTAGCCCACAAATCTGCAAAATCCCATCTTTGAGCCATTTCCCCCCTCTAGAACTAACCAGACACTAAGACAAGAACCAAACAAAAACCAAGACTAAATACACTCAAAGCGTCGAAGTTTAAAAAATCTTCAGAACCCAGATCCCAAAACCATGAAATGAAGAGACACGCTCATCTTTTTTTTAACTCAAGAAAGTGAAAGAAACAGACTTTGATGTTAGTACTCCTCTCATGGCAAGTACAATGTGGGTAGAGAGAGCAGAGCAAGGACGGAGAGGAAGAGTGAAGAAAGGGAGAGATGGGGTCTGTATTCTAACTAGAAGACAACCCACTAAAGGATTCAACATGGGTAAGCAAAGCAATATTAGTAATGAGGAAAGGCATCTGGTTGCAGCCAATCACCATGTGTAATATTCCAAACAACCCCCGTTCCTGCCTTTAATTTACCAAAATCAGTACTGAAAAAGGAAAAAAAGAGCGAGTGTCATGAAAAACTTACCACTTTAATATTGACAAATCGTTATTAGCGCACGCTGACATAAGAAATTATAAAATGGAAAGCCTTTTTTTTCCTTTAAAAAGCATTAACGTTAATTTTGTGTGGAACAAAAGAAACGAAACAGGAAACTTCTTCTCAAACCTTTATTTGCTCTTAAATATTTAACAATTGGCAACTCTATATACTTAACTAAGGAGTACTAAAGGTTAAATCTTTTTAGAAAATGGTCAATAAAGAGTTTATAAGACCGAAACATCAAACATGGTTTGACTATGGAAGTAAAAAGTTCTTACAACCTAAACTGAACAAACAACAACCTCGTCCACACGATTTAAGAAAACAATATATATATATATAAATTTTCCTTAAAAAAAAAAAAAACAAATATATGCACATTTTTTTAATTTTCTTAGAAAATGTCGGTGATGAGGAAGGAGGGGAGAAGTAAGTATATTCTTTCGTTCTTCTATCGTAGCTTTGCAAGTCAGATCATGTTTTTGCCTACATAACCAAAATTCAATTGAATTTAGGGACACCAGTAAACATCCTATATGTGGTACCCAAAAATAAATTAGAGATACTGATTTTTCTCTCTCTTTCCTTTTTTTTTTCCAATACTAACACTATTAATACCTAGAAAAAAAATATAATAATAATATGTATTAATGGAAATTATGTTTTTGATAAAACTAAAATTAATTTTTGAGTAGCGGGTGTCCAAGAAATATATAGTATTAGAGATACTAACTTTTTATATTAAAAACACACGTATCATCTTCCCGATCATTTCATAGTTATTTATTTAAATATAAATAATAATATAACTTAATCGTGAGAGATAAACTTCAATCATATATTAATATATCAATAAATATAATTTTATTAATAAAATAATTAATATTGCAAACATTATTCATATATTTATTGCATAGGGTTGGTCCATCACTGCTAATTTCCTAAACTATTCAAGGATCTTATCGCCCAGCTATAGCTTTATACTAATACATACAGATACAGCCCACCCTTCATTTAATTTTTCAACCCAATTACAAGCAAAAACCTTAGCCAGATAGTTATGGCGAAGCCTCTATTTGACTTTCACCCCCCTATCCTATCTAGCTAGTATCCAGCCCATTATACTCCACCCACCCTCCTTGTGGAGGGTTTTATTTTTTAAATTAGTTACAATGTTGTGAATCAAACCATATCTATATTATAAAAACGACATACATTAATAAATTGAACTATAACGGAGTACTAAAACATGGGCAAAATATATGCACTTGCTTGCAAGAAGAAAGAAAAAAGAAAAAAGAAATGGCAAAAAAGGGTTAGGGGACCCTGGACTGTAACGTTTTATTTAATGGGAACCCTCAATTATTTTTTTGTTCAATCACCCCCTCAATTATTTCATTTTGTTTAATCACAACCTTACTGTCATGTTTTGCTTATATGGCACCGTTATATGCCACGTCATGTCACGTTTTGCTGATATGGCACCGTTATATGCCACGTCATGTACTCACTCGATGTCACGTTAACAAGACACGTCATTAAAATAACCAGCAGTGCCCTAAACTTATCTTCTTCCTCCTCCTAGCCAATGCAGCCAATAACCACACACCCAAACCCAATCCGTCCAACCTTTTTCTCTAATCTGAATTTCCTGCAAATCCAACACAAAAACCAGCAACAAGGCAACAACAAAGCAAGGAAAGGAAGAGAAAGCGCAACAAATGGAATTTCTAGTCAAGGGTAAATGATTAACCCAAATTCATCTCTGCAAAATCCAATTTCAATTAAATCCCAAAAGTTCAATCTGTCAAATTAAAAAAGTCATCTTTCTAAATTAATTAAGCCATCTCCTCTGCCGAATTGATTCCCAGAAAAAATCCAATTTCTCACACTCTCCCTGATTGAATTTCTCACCCTCTCAATCATTAACCAAATCTCGGTCTCCACCACCAAAATCAATCACTATCACAAACCCAAAATCAATCACCATCATAAGCCCAAAATCCGACCGCCTAACTACCACTGCCGACAACACCCATCCTCACCACACACATCACAGCCCGATCTACCACTAAATCGGACCACCTCACCGCGAAACCAAAACCAAAACCAGGTCCGACCACACACCACCTCAAAACACAACCATCTCCCCCTTTCACCCAATCCAAACCAGTAAAGAAAAGGAGAATAAGAGAAGGGTTGTACTGGTTCATAGGCCGGTTGGGTTGAGAGAGAGAGAAAAGGAGAAGAAGAAGAAGGGAAAGTGTCTGAAAAAATGAAGAATAAGAAGAATAGGGTTTAACGACGTGGCTGGAATGATGTGGCAAGTTACTGACGTGTCTTGTTGACATGGCATCGAGTGAGTACATGACGTGGCATATAACGGTACCATATCAGCAAAACGTGACGGTAGTGTTGTGATTAAACAAAATGAAATAGTTAAGGGGATGATTAAATAAAAAAATAGGTGAAGATTCCCATTAAATAAAACGTCAGAGTCTAAGGTCTCCTAACCCCTTTTTGCCAAAAAAAAAATACACTTCAAAGGAAGCGTTTGCCTTACTTTTTAATTTCAAACTATAGTTTCTCAATCACATTCAACATAATGCAGTGACAGAATATGCTATTCAATTGAATATCGGGTCCAGAAAACTACCACAAAGATATTGTGCGCGATGAATCATCCATTTCTTTTCTTGCCACTAAAGTTTCTTTACCCTCCCCTATTTTGGGACACTAGTAACAGTGAACTATAACCTTTCTTTGTAAAAATATAAGTGAATCATGTAACAATATGAGAAGCTCAGATGGAAGAAACTTCAAATCCAAAATTTGAATTTGACATGACAACTGAACGAGGCAATTCTCAAGTGCGATCTATTTACGATGAGCCTCAATGTCTGGGGTTAATTTTTGAGGTTTCCTCTTTTTCTGCATATATTTGGCATATGAGTACCATACTCCACCAGCTGTGTTGATTACCAATCCAGACACGTTCAGAGCATGCACTTGCACACCACCCAGCAAGACAAAACCGAGGGTCTGATCAACAGGGGAACAAACTTTAATCATTATGAATTTGAAGATCTACTAAATCAAAACTCAAGGAAGGCTATTTTTAAATCTCACAACAATTGGTTTAGAAAAGCCTAATTAACAGTTAATTTTTGGCTTTGAGGTACTCCAAACACAATATCTGAGGACATACCGTGGATCCAACACCTTTGAGAACTCCCACAATGGTTGTTGTTAGAGCAGAGTTGACTATGGTACATAAGAACATGGTGTAGTTGAGAACAATTCCCATCACCAATGAAAGAATAAGGATCAGAAAAAATGACACGGAACTACTCTGCAAGTACACAAAGATATCAAGTTAGAGCTGTTCTAAAATTAGCAGATAAATCAAGCAACCCTCCAATCAGTTTTTTACCATATTGCTAATGATGAAGAAAAGTTTGGCAACCATACTAGTGCTGCAGCATAATTCCACTTAATATTAAGTTTTCACATGTTCATCGTAACATGTTGATACCAAATCTAATAGGCATTATCAGGGAATATAACGATTTCCGCAACACTTTTGAAGTCCACACCAACATTAAGATTAAACTATAATTATATGATTTCTAATAATAGTCTGGCTGCAGAACCCAGATATTTAGTGGAGTCTATATAAGGATTTCAAGTTAAGATTCTGACCTTGGCGAATAATAATGATAAGGAGTTTGGAAATTCTCCAGTAGCTATGATGACAAACATCAAAAAAGGAAGAGAAAGAAAGCTGTTGTAGAACATTATCTCAATAGAAGTGAGCCCTTCCTCCGCACCAGATTTCTCCACCAACACAAGATACATTGTCTGCATTCAAAACAAAATCACAATTAACAGGGAATTGCAATTACGATTCGCAGTTCAAATCCAGCACAACAACAGACTTAATAGTCAACCTGGAAAAAAACGGAAGTTAGGGCCATGCCGTAGCCAACAAGGTCAAAGGAAAAATCTCCCAGTGCTGCTATTATGACTCCAGCAGCAATCAATAGCACAGAAAGTGTCACCTGATGTATTGACAGAGAATTGCTTATCTCCCATAAACGCAGTACATTCAAACATCACCAATCAAGAGTAAGCATTTCCAAGGATCAAATAAAGCATTCATTAGATCAATGGCTTTTTGCCAACTAAACACGATGGATACCTATTTATAAACATACTAATTCAAAAAAAAAAATCATTGCACAAACCTGTGTTGTAGGTTTTCCCTTTCCTGAAAAGAAGCCAGCGATAAGTACAGCAAGCGGTGTGAGTCTTTTTATGGCAATATACATGGGAATATTAACTCCTTTCAAGCTTGCCAAAGCAAATGCGACATTAGCATTGTAGAAAAAGGACACAGGAAACAGTCTTTTAGCTGTTTCCATTTCCAATCCCTTAGCCTTCGTGTATCCCATTTGTCGACCAAAGTGTATAAGCAAAGCTGTCGCCAGTTGCTAAACACAGCACAAAGAAAATAATCAATCGGATAACACCTTAGCAAGGAATTGGAAGCTTCATTTCTTAATTTATGAAATACATACAGATAGATATATAGTACCTGCAGCGCGAGAAGAGTCATTGAGTGAGCATACTGCATAAGAATGGCTTTATTAATAAAAACCATCGCCATTGAAGCAATCCCATAGGACAAGGCCGCAGACAAACTGCGCCACCACAGTAACCAGAAGAGTCATCAAGAAACATTAATTAAGCATTCAGATCAAGGCAAAAACTGGATTAGCTAATAAAATGGGATAAGAACATGCAGAGTGATTACTGAAGCAGTAATTAAGTTCAAATACAGTAAAAGAAACAATTGCAGGTGTGGCAGACCAGAAAGAAGGAGAACCTTAAAACAGAGCTGGCTTCTGCATCACTTCGATTTTCCATGATTACTGCACAGAGGAGAACAGAATGTCACACTCTGGTCACTCCAATCACAACATCAGATCCAATCAAATTCGCATTAAGACAAAAACCTGCAAAATTAAACAGTCGCTTAGAATTCGTAACCTAGCTCGAACAGAACCAGAGAAGTAAAGAAGAAAACTGATCACTAACAGAATCACTCACCATACTCTCCGTGAGTACAGCGCACAGCCTTTGTTTGTAGCAGTAAGGTGATTTGTTTATTTTTGGAGTTTTGTTTGTTTGCTAGGATCACGAGAAAGGGGAGAAATGGAGCAGCGGTTCCGGGAGTGATAAATAGTAAAAAAGAGAGCAGAAAGGAGGAGGAAGGTGCGCATGGATTTTGGAGAAAGGAAACTGTAATGTTAAAAAAATAATACTCCGTAATAATAAATCGAAAGAGAGAAAAAATAAAAAGGAGAAAGAGATAGAGCATTGGGTTGGGTGGTGTTGTTGTGCACCCATATGAACAACAGCTGGCAATAGATAGATACAAACCCAAACAAACCGAACATCGCCATCACTCTCACCCTCACCCTCAGGCTCAGGCATCGCACTTGCTGGGTCGGATCGGACCAGATAGGTGATATGAAAGTGAGAAACGAGAATAGGTGAAGTTTCTTTGGATTCTCCGCCAGTTTGACCGGGTAACAGGCTAGGGATGCCCGGTTGCCATCCCAATGTACACTAGCATACTCGAGCTTCATTTATTTAATTTTTTATATTGTATCTATATAAGACTCGTTTTCAACGCTAACACTTAACGGATCACTATTTCTCGTTCTTACTTTTTGGCAATAATTCTAAATATTGGTGGAAAACTTGAGTATAAATTATACTAATAGTTGCTAAAAGTATTTATAAAATTAACATTTCAATTGCGTTAAAATTCTTTTATATTTATTATTGTAAATAGTAATTTTATATCATATATATATATATATCATATCGGTCTTATAATTTTTAATTGCCTCCATCGCAATATCGAATACAGGAAAAGGCACCATGAGGTCCCCCCTCTTATTATTTTCATTTTTATCAGTCCTTAGGTTTTATCAGACGTTAGCACTACCAAATCCCTGCCGTTAAAAAATGGACGGATTGCGACTAACGGACGTTAGTTGTGATTATTTAAATATTTTTTAATATTTTTTTAAAAAAAATTCACAAAAAATCATAAAAAAATGTAAAAATTCACAAAAAAAATGAGATAAATTTTAAAAAATTGCTAAACCTAAAAATCCAGAATTTTTTTAAAAAATTCATAAAAAATGTAAAAATACCAAAAAAATCTTAAACTTTCAAAAAAAATCTATAAAATCCAAAAATAATTGAAAAAAATCTAAAGAAATTTAAAAAATAAAAAAATCATAAAAAATCCAAAAAATCCAAAAAAATGTAAACATTCCAAAGAAAAATGGAATTTTTTGGTTTTTTTTAATTTTTACATTATTTCTTGAAATTTTTACATTTTATCGGAATTTTTACATTTTTTTACTTTTGACATTTGTTCTGGATTTTTACATGTTTTTATGAATTTTTACATTTTTAAATTTTTTTAAATTTTTTTAGATTTTTTATGGATTTTAACATTTATTTGGGAATTTTTACATTTTTTTCAAAAAATGAAATTTTTTCCTGGATTTTTA
Source organism: Viola odorata (assembly GCA_963691705.1). NCBI lineage: Eukaryota > Viridiplantae > Streptophyta > Magnoliopsida > Malpighiales > Violaceae > Viola > Viola odorata. Next base: position 20,376,574 of record OY829545.1, on the reverse strand, counting down.
GGTTTTAAAATTTTTTACATCTTTTTGTGAATTTTTACATTTTTCTTGGGAATGTTTACACTTTTTTGGATTTTAAAATTTTTTTATGATTTTTTTCATTTTTTAAATTTCTTTAGATTTTTTTTGTTTTTTTTAATTATTTTTGGATTTTTAGGTTAATTGATTTTTTTGGATTTTATAGATTTTTTTTTGAAAGTTTAAGATTTTTTTAGTATTTCTACATTTGTTTTGAATTTTTGCATTTTTTTGGGATTTTTTACATTTTTTTCAAATTTTTAAAAAAAATTCTGGATTTTTAGGTTTAGCAATTTTTTAAAATTTTTTTCATTTTTTTTTGTGAATTTTTATATTTTTTAATAATTTTTTGTAAATTTTTTTTAAAAAAAATTTTTTTTAAATTTAAATAATCATAACTAACGTCCGTTAGTCGCAATCCGTCCATTTTTTAACGGCAGGAACTTGGTAGTGCTAACGTCTATAACGGAGGGGAGCTAATTGAACAAATTTATAACCTAAGGACTAACAAAAATGAAAATAATAAGAGGGGGGACCTCGTGGTGCCTTTTCCCGTATTCGAATACTGTATCGGTGTCCATGCTTCATAAGTCGAGACAATAAACACTACTAGGAGTATTAATACTACCAATCATGTAACGACATTCTTGTGTGCTATATCACTTTTAATGAAGATTTTGGGCCTATGGCTCCCCTCTTGAATCGTGACATAGAATCTGAGATTTCTGCAAATAATGAAACCCCAGAAAAAATTACAAAAAATTGAAAAAAAACTCCCAGCTCAAACTTTCCTTTGATAGTGGGGTTTTTTAAAGAATATAAACGAACAATTAGTGGGGCAATGCACCATAAATTATGAATCATTATTTGATGTTCCTATCTCTGCTTTCTTAGCTTCATGTCCATTAGTGTCATCCAAATCACAGACTGGTGACTCCCTTTTCAAATTATGAGTTTTGCTCGAGATCAACTCCCCCGCCGTATACGAATGAGCACTGCCATTAACTTTGACATCCTTCACAATGGCAGCTTTTGAAAGATCGTCATTGATTGAATACTCCACCACAATAGCTTTGGAAGAATCCTTTACATGGCCGGAGTCCCCAATCGAAGCAGAACAACTTGAATCAGAATCAACTTCACTCGTACTATCAGGATCATCTACGGCAGATGAACATAACTGATGACCGAACCTCTGCTCTGCATCCACCATGTCCTCAGAGTCAACCCCAGAAGATGATCCATTTTCATGTGAGGAAACACCATTAGAAACAGCTGAAATTGACTTAAAATTTACCACAACATCCTCAAGACGGTCGCTTACAACTTCAGAATGATTCTCTGAAACAACGGATACAGAAGTGCTCAATGCCTCTGCTGGCTCCAATGCAGAGGAGGATTCAACCCTTTCTTTTGTGTGAAAATCCAATTCCATTTCAACCATTTGTTCCTGCTCCTTTTCCGAAGATTTATCGTCTCTAAGACATGATGGTCGAACAGAAAACCTGCCCAATATCAATTAATAAAGACATTAAGCACCACCACAAGATTTTCCCAAAATGCTGTCTGTTTGAACAAGATACACATCCCACCCACACCAATCAATGCACACTGATGTTAATTGTTCAAAAAGAGAAACCAGATACACCGCACATCAAAGGTTTCTTTTTCTTTTCATGCCACCAATTGGCAAAAACACACAATATCTACTCATACAACCACAAGTCAGGGAATGCAAACAAGCAAGCATCAGCAATCAAAGGAGACAACTAACCCATCGGTAGGAATTATCAATTAGCATTTAATAAAAACATATTGAGGATAGTGAAATATAACACTGTAAGAAATCAGCAAAACATAATGATCAAATGAATACCAAAGTGGCATTTAAATAAATCCTATTCTAACACATTCTAAAGCAGACTATCACGCTACAGAAAACAAAATAACAATATACAGAAAAATCGGTAATAAGATGGTGGAGGTTAGCCAGAAACAAACAGCATGAAGATTATACCTGCTATATAAAAGCATATATGCCCCCTGTGAAAGCACCTCTTCCAATTCAGCACTTGCGACCTGAGAAAATCATCACAATAGTTAAAAGGCAAGAATAGTTCAAATAACAGGCACATTCATGGTGCAGAGAAAATAAGAGAATTTGCAAATACACACTCAGCCATAGAGGGAACATATACCTTACAGTCATCAATTCTATACCAGTTTCCATGGAAATCCTTGGTATAGCAGATGTAATGACCAAAAAATGATGCATTTAGCATGTCCACATGGACAACAACTGCATACAGTTTGTACACATCTGAACCATCTCCTTCCTCACTCATGTAGGGGCTGAGATCCAATTTCTCAGGAAAAGTAACCCTTTTGTTAAGTTTCCCAAACCTCCCACTCTGCAGAATTTTGGCAATAGATGCAGTAAAACAAAGTGAATCTTCAGCAATAATAGATATTAAATTTAATGTTTTAACACAAAAAGACAATCCAGCTAAAGAAATATATTAAATTATAATTTTTTTTTAAATCGATACAAGAGGTCCACAGCTCAAACCTGAAATCTTTTCAAGGCAATAGTAAGAATATTTGGAGCCTGTCGAATAGTGAGACGTTTCCATGCCTTGACATACTCATTACACCTATGGCAAGAATAATATCAGATCGGATTCAAGCATCAGGAGGAGATAAACCCATGGTTATGCTACTACAGAATATCGAGACTATTTTGCTAGCTGGTTACTTAAAAGTGAATTTCGTAAACTGATTACTAAAAGAATATGCCTAGAAGAGAGTGTTTGTACAAGCTTACTCATATCAAATGCATATGGTGATTCATGGTAAGAAGACACAAGATGCAAAGTCAATGAACCAATGTCTTGAGCTTCAAAATACTAGATAAAAGCCATACCCATCACATTTGTACATATTGTCTCCATGAAGCATCTCCTTGTCTGTGAATTGATCAAGGCACTCCTCCAAGGATTCAGCATCCCCATGAATTTCAACTGTTAAATCCATCATATTTTCAAGCTGATTCGAAATCTTATTGCATTTTGCACATATAACCTAAGACGTCAAAAAATATTATATATATATATATATCAGATCTGTTAGCACATGAACCAAAAGATGAGGCAGCGCTAGTTTAAGTACATAGATTATTGATACTGAACAAGACATGCCATAAATTAGTTGATACTAAGAAAGGCCATGCTAAACTCACAACGTAAATCCAATAATGATGGGAATAAAATTACTATTCACAAGACACAGTTTAGGCAAAAGCCCGCTAAAAAGAAGACATCATTGCCTACAGTGATGGTATATTCCATGACTGTTTTCTAAATGATCACTAAAGTGTATAAAAGTCTGAGATCCCAATGGTCTTCCCTAATCCCCATCAATGTTCATTTACTAAGGTATATTCTACATCCAGCTTCTCAAACAATCAAGACAACTTCAGTTGCTCCTCTTTTGCTTTTGCACGAATTGGTGCAACCAAGAGAAGAACAATTTACCAAAGCGAAGGTAACACGGCATCCAAAAGTTCCCTCTAAATCTTCTAAGACAAGAATATGGGAACTACAGAGAGGAAAATTAACAAGAAATGAAATCAACAGGCATTCGCCTACTGATGCATAACCTGAGATTGAAGGTGACCGCCAAATATATGCTGAATAATAGTCGTCTCTTGTGTGGCAGGATCGACAGCTCTTTCACCTCCAAATTCATCAAGGCACACAGATTGCATTGTATCAATGGCAAACCTACAAAAATCCAAAAAAAATATTGCATTATCACGGTGTGTATGTCAATGGAGTAGGCAGTGCAATAGCAAACAAGTTCCTTCTTGAGGCCCTTTTGGCTCTTTTTACATCACACAACTGACATCACTGATGAGTAATAAATAAATAGGTCTAATGGATCAAACGAAAATAATATGAACCTCATGAACTCGTGAGCATCCTCCTGTCTTCCGTATCCAAGATTACCACCAATATTAGGTAACCGAGAGAGAATATTCATTGGTGAAAATGGAAGAGAACTTTGGCTTGCTCTTTCAACATGGCCTTGAAATACACAGAGAAAGCACCAATCATTACGTCTGCCTGAAAAAGAAAACAAAAAGGTTGTGAAGAGTGATGAATTTTGTCCAAGCTTCCACTTAGAAGTAGAATGAAAAAAAAGAAGAAAAAAAAGAGAGACAGACTTACATTCTCGCTGATGGCCACTCTGCAACAAGAAAGCAAAAAGTGGCCGCGTGTATGTGAGACACTGTAGAACCACATTAGCAAAGCAACTGTACAGAAGAGAAAATGAATATTTGAATAAAATGATTGTGAGAAAAGAATAAAGTGCAAAATATAATATAACATAATTACCATACATTTATATGAGTGTCACATGACTTATTTATTTGTCAATTAATAAATAGAGCGCAAGTGTTAAACCTGTTTCCACAATTTAAGAGGCCACAAGGAGCAAATGCTGGCTTGTCTGAGTTGTAAAGTTTGATAAATTCCTCATATGGGAAAAGAACCTGTTAATATCAACATATATTACTGTTTCTCTTTGTGTAATAACAACAATAATCACCTAAAAAATTTAAGTGCTAATCCAGAAAAAAAGTGAAATGAAAGGTAGTACCTTTCTAGGCTTCTTTATCGGCTTCAATTTTCCCGTCGGAGGAACAAGTGCAATACCTGAAAACCTTCTACCCCCGCCAGCTGATGCTTTAAGTCCATCATTTCCGCTGGCAGTCAGAGTTGAGTTTACTTTCCCAAAATCCTTGCATTCTGACTTATGCCCAGAGTTCCAATGTGCTCCTTGGCATCTCGTGGAGCTACAAATTATTAAGTACAATAAGAGAGCCTAAATCTTCAGAACATCTATACAACTTAAAAGGCTGAAACATAAACAACCCTTAAGAAATGCGCCCTAATTGTAGCTACCAACCCTGAAGGTCAACGATAATAGCCAACTCAAATCAGTGCAGACAGAAAAATGGATGGTACAAAAGACAGCACACAAGTGACCAAGAACTGACAAAAACATAGAAATGCAATAACAATAAAACAGGAAGTACCGTGTCCGGTTACCTTCTAGGATAGAAGCATTTTGAAAACATGATATCAAAATCCATTATACTTAACTTGAATCCATAAATATCTGATCTTTCTATAGCCATCTCGTACAGCTAGATTAGCTAATAAATCAATAGCAGTTAACAATGCATGAAGAGGAAAAAAACTCTATAAACACTCTCAATGATGACAATTAGTTTAGCACCAAGCAGATAATCTTTACAATTACTGACACCAAGGAGCCAAAAAATGAAACTTCGATAAAAACAAGGCGCAAAAGTGGCAGTACCAGTATCTGACAGATTTACAGCGGGAGCATTTCTTAGTGCCAGGATTGACGCAATTGGCGCAGATGTAATCCTCAGCTTCAAGGGGGTGTAGAAGTTTGTCTGTCATTGCGTGACTATTACGAAGATCACCACCACCACCACCGGCGTTACCTTCGAAATTGGCGTCGACCACGAAGTATTTCGACGCCACTTTCTTCACGGCGAATGACAATCCAACCACAACCGATAACACAGTGACTATCAGTCGGACGTACCAATTCAGATCCGACGATGTTCCCCCGACATGCATCTACCCGTCGATCATATACATACATATATGGAAACGAACAACAAATTTATGGTCTTTTTCCTTTCCTCTTAGCTTTTTTAGAATTACCAAAAAATAAATTATAAATAGTTGAATAACTGAATGCGTGTGGCCATGTGGGTGATAGAGGTTGAGGACTTGTAAGAAAATCAAAATTAGGGTTTTGGGTGTTCGTATTAGTAGCAGGATTTGGGGAAAATATAGGTGGGCCCTTGATCCTTTTTCTAGCTCTCTCTGTTCTTCTAGTATATTTTTCTCTCTTTCCTTCCTGTGCTTTTTTTCCCTCAGAAGAACTCTCTCTTTTTGTTGTTAAAAAAAGAAATGAGGAACTGAAAACTGAAAAGGGTCACATGCTGTGAGCTAAGTGAGAATCACCGCAAATCAGAGGAGAGAAATGTAACTTTGCACACCGGATGATTCATCACATACTACTGGAGTGGAGTGGGGCCTGATTTTTATTTTATTGTAATTTTTTGTAGATAAGAGGTGAGATTTTTATTTTAGGGTTTAAAGCATAAGATATTTGATTGAGCAAATTATACATAAATCGTTTAAAAGACTCTTATCTTATGCCAAATATAGAATATTTTGATAAAAATTAAATAGATAAAGGCACCTTAATCTTTGCTGATGATGGGCCTTGTCATGTTATCGCAGGCTCAAGTTGATAATGAAGGCAAGCCCAATTAAAATTAAATATGGGCTCAGTTTAATTGCAAAAAGGGGCCCGCCGTGTTAAAAGAACTTAAGCCGAATGAGTTGGTTCCCACCCGGTTATGTGGACCGGGCCATTTGAACTTAAATGACATTAAATGACATGGACCTGCGCATCATTAAGTTAGCCCAGGCAAATCGTTCCTTAAATGTAACTCGAGCAATAAAGAGTAAAAAAAACCGTAAAAAATTATGAATTCGGATAGGTTGTGAACCAAACCACATGGCATCATCAGTAAGAATTAAGAGATGTGACACCTAATGATGGCTCATGCTCATGGCTTCATTTGATGAAATCACAAAAAAAACAGGTTTTAGCACTGAATTTGGTGAAATAATCTGAATTTTAGCACTGAGCCAGTCATACTCTTACACGTGGCCGCTTGTGGTTACGTTACAAGGAATAAGCAGCTTAGCGAGCACTGAATTCTTACCTTTTCTTTTTATTATCAGTCTTTAAAATCCTTACCCTTTTAATGCTACATTGCTAATTATCTTTAAATATGGAAAAACCTAGCCAACCCTTCTCTCTAGAGAAAAAAATCCTAACCACCTTGGGCTATTAAGCTAAAATGGCTTTGGAATCCCTCCTCTCTTTATGTCTCTTTATGAGGCATAGTCTTTATTTATGAGGGTTAATCCTTTGTACTGTTCCTTTGTGTTCTAATTTATAAAAAGTGTGGAAGAGACGGATCACTTATTATGTAACAAAACTATTGGATTCATCTGGCAGTAAAGATGAAGATTCGACGTTTGCGCTATTACCGAAAAAAGAGAGTAGAATTCTTATTTTTGTATCTTTTTGTTGTTAAAATGATCAAAATTGTATTGAGTAGCTTTTATTATGGTTAAGAAAGTTCTATTTTTGACGGTTGTATATTCAATTGACTCTATTAGTATTATTCTTGTGACGAGTTATTTTCTTATCATCAATGAAACTCTATCTTCAATAAAAACAAATTAATCATCTTTAATTATGGCATTATCTATTTAATTAACGTGGCCCCTTGCAAGCGCATTTTGTGAGACCTGAAAGCGACTGCTAACAAGTGAAAACATATTACTAATAGCCCATAATCATCTCTTTCATTTTCCATTTTTTTCAACAAAAAAAGTAAGTGAAAAAATACTAGAAAATTAATAATTAATATTACAATTAATTTATTACCATTGATAAAATTTAAAGTATAATAAACTATATAAAAAAAATCTATATTTAATTACCATTGATAAAATTTAAAGTATACTAAACTACATAAAAAAAACTCTATACTTTACAATTTTTAATGTAAAAATACTCTTCACTTTCTTAGTGTAATGTATTTTATATTAGGAATTGAAAGTGGAGTGTATTTTTACATTAAAAGTTGTAATTTTTGACAACTAAGAAAGACAAGGAAATTTTGTACTCTCTCCACCAGACTCTAATAAATGACGTTTTGAAACCGGGTATGAGAATTAAAATAATGATTGGTGAAAATATTTTTAATATTAAACAATTATATTTTTCTTCTAATCAATTTTTTGAACCTAAAATATCATTTAAAAAATCCAAAATGAGTATATTACAACAACTATATCCAAACGAAGGGAGCATTAGTTATGGGGATAGAGAATTTATGTTTAATTAAACTTTGTGGAGCATGTCGATTGAAAGTGACAAGCAGCTAATTTCTATCTTCAGTAGAAGGGCTCCGGATTAGAAGGCTAACAAAGCAGGAGAATCCGGAGTGGTGTTGTCCACTGTCACTCCATCCCATCCCCTCTTCCACGTGTTATCTTAATCATCCAGTCACAGTCTAATGTTTCAAATAGTCATTAATCTGTCCTTGTACAGACCTATTTTTGTCCTTTCGCATGGCATCGCATCCCATGCATGATCGATGTTCAAACTCTTGAATCAATCAGCACTTTTGGAGTCTTGGATTTTTCTCATGACATAATTTGTGAGAAATAAGACTTACTCCTTACCAAATTAGCAAAAAGTCGATGGTAGTTAATTTGTGATAATTTGAAGTTGATAGAAAATTGAAATCGATAGTAAAAAAATCCTAATGGTCATAATCTGTGATTTATTACCATCGAAAGCTAATAAATTATTAGTTTTCTATGGTTAAAAATCACAACTGAAGTTGATCGAATTGACAGTGAGATTCGGAATTAACGAATCTATTTAGTTACAGTACCATTAATTCATTTTTAGTTCCCTCTTGACAAGGAAACTTCCCACGTTGACCTTCATTGAACATGGGCCTAATTAACTAGTATTTTTTCACAAAAAATGAGTCTACGGCTAAGCTCGAAATCATAAAATAGTGGTTTAATTAATTTGTATACAAAATTATATGAAAGTTTATTATGTTAATTATGTTTTTTTCCCTAATTGATGGGGACCAGGGGAATATACTGCATTAGCATATGGGTTAGTCGTCTACATCAGTAATTAATCATATGATTGATTGATAGAAATATGGTTGGCGTTCCTTAAAAGGTGCCAGCACACTTCCCCTTTCGATCAGCTCATTAGATTTAATTAATTGTTTTATTTTTCAGATTCAATCGAATATTGTATTTCATGCTATATGCATCTCATACTAATCCACCATAATTATTCGTAAAAATTATTTTGCATACTAATCGATCATCGTTTTTTCAAAAAATGATTTTGCACATTTAGTTGTCGTATTTCAATTTTCAAAATTAATTAAAAAGGAGTGGTTGATAATTAATAAGGATGTACACAATACTCTAAAGTCCAACCATACAATTGAGGAATTATATACTATTCTCGGCTTTCTATTTTTGTGTGTACGTAAAGATCGTTAACTAATGAGGTTATTACACGTGAAAAGACTGATAAATTTTAAAATTTAAAAACACTACAAATTTAAGTAATGGAGGATAAATCTCTATGACATTGTATGATTTTATTAGTTCCGCGATCCTTATCTATTACATATTGAGATGAAAGTTACGAGTAGTGAGTGTATCATCGCTCGTGCCTCTACGGTAGTCCGCTTGAAATTTGCCGCGTACAGCACCAAAAAATAATTAGCGACACAAAGGTAAACGTGTCAGATTAACAGCCTCGTTGGTCGATCCATGCAATTTTTTTTGTAGTCTTGTTTTGGGATTGAGGAACTGGCAAGATTAAATACTACAACATCAGAATTATTTAGTCTTATACCGTAGCACACACCCATACAGGAGAAAAAAAAAGAAAAATACGTTTCTCGAATTCACGAAACTTGAAATGGATCTCTTGTAATTGTAATGGTTTTGATTGGTACGTAACGGAACCACGTGGTCCACTCTGATTGGTCGAATGGTATATTCAATACTGCTGGGGTGGTGATTCCTATTTCCTACTATTAATTATTATAAGGACGGTGAAGCCATGTTTCACAAATTCGGTGAAAAGGGAGCGTATCACACTAATCAAAGTTTCTTGCATTTAATTTACTAATCCGCTTATTAGGATTCTGTCCCCCTCCAGTCATATTCCATCCCCACCTCTGTTAATTTCTCTAAACAGCGATCATGTCAACAAGATGAAGGATCATGTCCATAAGATGAAGGAATTAAATCAAAATGTTTTAAATTAATCATTATTTTAATCTCAACGTATCCAAATAAATCACTCGATTAATCATATATAAGCTGAAAGTAAGAGAGTGTTTCATTTTGACGACATCATATCAGCATCACCACATCAGTTGTACCAACTTGACCAATATGATGATACCACGTTAATGATTCTTTTATTTTTTACGTATGAAAATTAAAACATATAATTATAACTACACGTGTAAAAATCCGACATGTCTAATGTTTTTTTGTTGTTGTGTTGCCTCCAATTTGTGTGCATGGGGTGAGCCAGATGATCACATGGGGAATTGGCATAGACAGTCGAAATGCCAGAAAGAAAAAGAGCGAAGGAAAATGGCTTAGTTGTTTTTGGTTCATAAACTAATACCCACTTCCTATTTTTAAAACTAAATTCAACTCATCACTCCATGTCTTTCCAACTAATCCAATTCAATGTCCTGTTTTGCTGTGCTTATAATTATAGTATTAATTATTCCCATTTTTTTTATTTATTATTTTACTGTTTTAACTCTCCATGACATAGCGCGTGAATCCACGCGCCGTCCCACAAACGTCACACCTAGGAATAGTAAATGGCGGGGAACAAACAAGAAAACTTAGAAAAGCTTCCTCCAGCATTTAAAAAATGAAGGAAAACCCAGCATAGCATTGTCTCTGTTCTGTTATTTATATTGTTGCGGAGTAAAGGTCGGTCCATATTATTCAAAAAGAAACACAAAAATTGGCGTTACAGAGAGGAAAGAGAGAGCTTCAGACCAATTTGTGGATTGGAAGAATCTGAATAAGGTTCAATTGCACAGCGGGAGGAAGAAGAGAGTGTTGAAAGTATATATGTCTGTTGGTGTCAATGGAAAACGCCAAAGCAATTATCTAATAGTTTTGACCTCCGAATTTGCACATGGCTTCTCTTCATAAAATGTGCTCTCTCTTTTTTTTACCATCACTCACATGCTCTCCTCTTTCTCTCTCTTTTTCTTGCAATTCTTTTTTGGATTCAACAATTGAAAAACTATTGACTTGGTAGTTGAGCAGATTCCTGCCTCATCACCAACCTCAGATCTACAGTGAAAAGCTTTTTCTTCTCTTTCTCATTTCTCTGCAGAAAAAGCCAGACACTCTGCTCCTTTCCCCTGTTCTTCAAGCTTCGTCATTCATTCCATCCTCAAGGTTAGCTTCCTTTGACTCGAATTTGATTATCTAAATGTCGTCTCGTTGGAGACAACTTCCTTTCATTCAACCAGCTCTTTTAGTCTTTGATTAATTTGATCACGGATTAGTACTGCTTAGTCTTTTCTGGCGATTCTTTATTCCTTTGAATTGATGGATCTTAATTAGGTTCTTGAATTATCTCAGTACAACATTAAAAAAGAATGAAAAGTATTCCATGATTGAAAAGGTTTTGACAATGACGTGTTACAACTACTTCTGTGTTCCTGTTGTCTAGTGAGTTGGCTGTGATGTCATCTTTTTTCCAAAAAAATTGATTTTTTGTTGGTGCAATGATGGCGTTGGCATCCAAATTCCATGTCCTTTTCTTCAAGTTCAACCGTTTCTAGCTGAAATCACAGAATTTTCATCCTTTTCTTCTTTGATGACGACATGCAGGAGAGTTTTCTTGGTGACATTAGTTCTGCAATTTTTACTACAAAGGACTCTTGAGTTTTTTTCAATTTTGAAACTTCAGTTTTCTTTAATTTGAGTGTTATAATCAATTCCAATTTCCAGATTATGTCTTTCATTTTCCTTGTATATATCAGTCCACACTGTATTTAAAGAAAAAGATTGAATCTTGTATTTATTGTCAAGCCTAATCTCATTTTTATTGATAAACTACAGACTTTTGCAGAAACTGTTCACATTCTGGGGTTTGTACTATTAGTACAGAAGTCTGAGGTGATGACTCATGTACTATTCGTAGCGATTTTCGAGTTCTTAGGCATTGTAGAAGCATAAGCTGGATGTAAGCTATTGATGGTTTGTGAAATGGATCCGAACGAACAAATGGAAGAAGACATGGAGATGGAAGCCCTCCCTTCAATGTGGCCTGAAGATATTGACAGTGAAAAACCATACAATGTAGAGAAGCCAGGAGGGGATCAAGACATGTTAGAGGAGGTTACGATCGTTGAGGAGCCCTGCATTGTCGATTTCCATCGACTTCTAGAGCTCACTAATTATACTGATAGGGGTTCTTCTCAGTTGGCACACCTTGTCAAGCATTGGGAGTATCAGCAGGCGAACGCCGTGCGCCTTCTTAGGGAAGAGCTTGACATCTTGAACAGACAAAGGGAGGAAGTTGAGCTCAAGAAATTGGAGATTTTGGAGGATTTTCGATTCGAGGAAAGATATGGCGGGGATAAGCGTCCGATTTCTATATTGGATGAAATTATTGACTTATATCAAGAAGTTCCTCTGCGGAAAAAGGATGTCATTGTTCATAGTAAGAGAGAAGAAGTGGAAGCAGAATTCGATACTGTTGCGTACTGGAAACAGCGCTCGGTGCATTTCGAGAAGTTGTTGGATGCCAGCATCCAGAGAGAGCATGTTCTGCTAGAGAAGCTTCAGGAAAGTATAACAAATCTGGTAACGCAGACATCGCCTGTTGAAGAATTGTCTCAGATCCTGAAAAGAGCCGATAATTTCTTACATTTCGTGCTTCAGAATGCTCCAGTTGTTATTGGACATCAGGTAATTGTGATTAGAATTCTGCTGTTGGGTTTTGAGATGGATCAGTAAAGGAGCTTACTCTGTCATCACTCCTCTCTTTCAGGACAAAGACTTGAAATATCGGTTCATCTATAACCATTTCCCGCGCTTGCAAGAGGAGGTAATAAATCACAACTGAAGTTTCTGTTCAAGGTTTGACAAGATTTAGATTACTGCTTTAAAAGTTCTGCTGCATTTTTCAAGTTACATCTTTCTAGTAGACTTTACACATAATCTGAACACCTTTTTATCAGTTCTTCACAACTTTTTCTTTCCTCTTCATTTCTCAAGAAAAACCTGTTTTGTTTTCAGGACATTTTGGGGAAAACAGATGTCGAAATTTTTTCAGGAGCAGGAGTTAAGGAATCTCAGGATTTTAAGAAAGAAGTTCTGGAAAAAGGATTGCCTGCCAAGAGGGAGATCACATTTGAGACGGAATTGTTTGGGTCCAAGACATTTCTGATTTATGTGGAACCAGTTTTCAGCAAATCAGGAGAGACAATAGGTGTAAATTACATGGGGATGGATGTAACAGATCAGGTAAAGCTTGTTTCTTTTTCGTGAGATTCCGGCTATCTATATAGAAAAAAACCATAGTTCCCTTATGTTCCTGAAATGACAACAGGTAAGGAAAAGAGAAAAGATGGCTAAACTTCGAGAGGAGATAGCAGTGCAGAAAGCCAAGGAATCTGAGCTGAACAAAACAATCCACATAACAGAAGAGACAATGCGTGCAAAGCAAATGCTCGCGACCATGTCCCACGAGATCAGATCTCCACTGTCAGGAGTTGTTAGCATGGCTGAGATCCTTTCGACCACGGACCTTGACCGTGAGCAAAGAAAACTGTTGAATGTCATGATATCTTCAGGAGACCTAGTACTTCAACTTATAAATGATATTCTTGACCTTTCCAAGGTCGAGTCAGGCGTTATGAAGTTGGAAGCTACAAAATTCAGACCAAGAGAGGTCGTAAGGCATGTGCTCCAGACTTCTGCTGCGTCATTGCAAAAAGTTCTAACATTAGAAGGACGTATCGCGGATGATGTTCCGATTGAGATCATTGGAGATGTTCTAAGGATTCGACAAATCCTGACCAACTTGATCAGGTACAAATTAGTTCCAATTAGAATGATTCCACTTAGTTGTTTCATTAATAAAATCCTTTATTGTTTGATTCTGATTGCATTGCTTCTATTTTTTTGCAGCAATGCAATCAAATTTACCCATGAAGGGAAGGTAGGGATAAACCTTTATGTGGTACCAGATCCATGTTGGGGAAAAGCAGAAGAAGGCCATCAAAAATCAGCAGCAGATCATTCAACCACCAAAAGTCAAAAAGAAGAGAAATCTACTTCTGCATCTCAAACTTGCAATGATAAGAAAGGTACCCACAGGAAAAGACACAGCGAAGGTCCTTACCCGAATCTTTCTGCTGAGGACGAACCTCGAACTCCATCTAAAAATGGAGACATTATAAATGAAGACATGGAGGAAGAACCAGAATCTACTGCAACAACAGTCTGGCTACGCTGCGATGTTTATGACACTGGAATAGGAATACCAGGTATATTACCAGTATAGTTGACTTCATCTTTAATTAATACAGAGAGCATTATGTCTTTTTTACTCAGTTTCCTGGAACATTTTAGAAGAGGCACTGATTCCATTTCTCTTTTATCATTGAACAGACAATGCTTTACCTACTTTATTTAAGAAATACATGCAAGTCAGCGCAGATCATGCTCGAAAATATGGTGGAACGGGTCTTGGCCTTGCAATATGCAAACAGCTGGTAAATTTATCTTCTTCTACATTCTTGCTTGTTCGGGAAAGAATGTCCATTACTTGAAAATATTATTACTGAATGTGGACTACTTCCTAAACTTTTATATGGATTCGGATTAGGTTGAGCTGATGGGCGGCCGTCTGACAGTTTCCAGCCGAGTGAAATGCGGGTCTACATTTACATTTGTGCTGCCATATAAAGTATCACCGATATGTGATTCTTCAGATGATCCTGATGATGAGATTTCTGAGATGGAAGATCATGACTCAGCAGCAGAAGATGAAACTCTTGGATTCTTTCAGTTCGAACCACGGACTTTAGGCTCTCTATTCTCAACTAATGGATCAGCAAGGACCCAAAAATTAATGCCGCAAAGTATTACTTATGTAAATTCACATAAACTAAATGGATTCCATAAAGATCCTTACTCATTTCACTCAAATGATGTCAAACCTAAAGATGCAGCTCAAGTTGAGGACTCCTTCTCGATGGATGAAGTTCCTGAAGCATTATCTGAACCTGAAAGCACAATTAGTCACAGCCCGGAGCCTGAACATGAGAATGCAGTTTGCAGGAGTAAACAGAATCTAGACAACCAGAACAGTCAATTCTCCAACCATAATACAGATTCCACAAGCCAAACAGAAACAATCAGGGAAGGAGGGACAGGGTCAAAGCCAAACGAACACGAGGAATCCTGTCAGGCAAAGGAAAGGTCAGACATAAGTTCTCAGTGCACATCAGGAAGTAGTCCACAAGTATTGACATCAAAGTCAAAGCCTAAGATCCTTCTTGTGGATGATAACAAGATAAATGTAATGGTGGCGCGGTCAATGATGAAGCAGGTAGGCCACACCATAGATGTTGTGCATAACGGAGTTGAAGCTGTGCGTGCAATTCAACGCCATTCTTATGATCTCGTTTTGATGGTAATTTCTTCGGTCCAGAAAACCTGTAATTGATATGAAATGCTTTTAAAGCTGTAATAAAACCATGCATGTTAACAATTTTGCAGGATGTATACATGCCAGTAATGGATGGCCTTCAAGCAACGAGACTTATTCGTTCTTACGAAGTTACTGGCAATTGGGATGATGCTGTAAAGGCTGGAATCGAGACATGTGCCCCTGCGAAGCGGATCCCTATAGTTGCGGTGAGCATATCCACCCTCTAGAGTATACACAATTCCATAAAGCTGAGTGCATAAACTGATGAATTAGTTGCCAATGCAGATGACAGCAAATGCGTTATCCGAAAGCGCAGAGGAATGTTACAAAAACGGCATGGACTCGTTTGTATCAAAGCCCGTCACTTGTCAAAAACTCAAAGAATGCCTTGAAAAATATTTGCCTTGATGTCTTGTGTAATTATTGCTTTGTGAATATTAATGACAGAATGGTAGGAAAGTTTTGTAACAACTGTATAATGTTCTTTGCAGCCATTATAAATATCTCAATAGAAGTTGTATAGATCAATCTCATTCCCCTTTTCTTTTCTATTTAGTATTATTTTCACTTTTTTCAGCTGAAGTACAATTTTCTTACATTAAAACTCCTATATTAATGTAAATACAAGTAATTCTAGGCACTAACTTAGATTGGCCTTTCATGGTTTGGGCTGTTTAACTGATCAACATTTATCACCAATTCTTGAGGTCTGGGTCTATCAAAATAAAACTCCGCAGGTTCTTCCCTGTTCAGATCTTCATGAACATCGTTTATTTCAGCCACTCTTTCCTGACTTGGGCTACCTTGATCAATGTTTATTATCAATTCATGAGGTGGTCTCTCTTGCCTTCTCAGATATGCTCCACCATGTTCTGCAGAAGGCGAATCCCCTGGAAAATATGTATGTACAGAATAGGATGTCGGGCTCTGCGCTCCCATGCTAGGAGGACTGCTGACACTTTTCCTGAAAGTATGAGATTTCATATCCTTTTGATTGAATATTCTAAGCAAAACAAGGATCCTACTGCACACTGAAGTTCCCGAATCCGAAAGGATTTCCCAGTTTTCATAAAGAAACATGCCCAAGCATATCAAGAGAGCTATTATGGAAGCCACTCCAGCAATCAGGAATAATCCCCAGAAACTTTGGAGACTAAGGCTACTTGAAGAAACTGAGGTGGTATTATCAGGGCAACTCTGTTTTTGAAACCATGCGTCTTCTATTTTCTTCATTTTCTCTCCTTCTCTCACGCGTAGAACTGCCCTTGACACATCAGATACTAGAGGTGAGCCTATAGGAAAAACCTGAAACCCAACAAATAGAAGTAATGATTCATACATCAGAAACTAAATGGTCATGTTTGATGAGATGGAGATAGAAAGAACGAGAAAAGGAGGGAGGGAACATACAAAGCCTAGGCCATCTGTACTAAAAGTTGGCTCAACCATGGTGTATTTGGAGCAATACTGTCCTAGAAATATTTTGATATAGGGAACTTCGTCGAAAGCTGCAGCAATTCCACCATTTCCACTCCCTTTTTTGAAGAGTTCATCACACTCTTCAGGAGAATTGTACACCAAGAGCTTGGACTCGTCGAAACCAATCCGTTTCAATTTACCCAAAACAAAAGAACCATCCTGGTACCCAACATAGTCTCCATTCCTAATGAGCTGATTTACATCAGTAACACTGGGTTGGAGCTTCTGGACTGTTAGGAGACTGGTCAAACTCGCAGTATAAGATTGTGTGAGAATGAGTACAACAAAGCACCAGATCATCACCACCGCTCTAGCCAAGTTGCTCACCACTCTCTCCCCTGTCAATGTTTGAATTAATACATGTTCAACAGCAGGAAAAAAAGGATAAGTAGACTTGTACAATGGTATTTTCAAGGGTGAAAGGACTTACTCTGTGCAAAAATCATGGTTGAGAAAGAGAACCAGAAGCTAGTGCCAGCTTGATGTGAAGGAGGTCCTCGAAAATCTTCATTGATTCTATGTTCAAGAACCCAGACTACGAAGCCAATGAAAATAAAGAAGCAGAAGCTTGTTACCCAAAGGTCCCATGTTAAAGGGGTCAAAAACACCCATGCATTTTTGCTGTGCTTGTCTACAAATGGAACTACCATCGACACTCCAGAATCTGTGTAGGGAAGTGTAAAATCTACATACAAGGACCTGTTAACGACGATTGTTACATCTCCCACCACAGCATCATACACCTATTGGCAATAATAATAAGCAGAATGAGATGAGACTTGCATCAAAATTATGAACAACTAAATATAATAAATAGTGGAAAAAAGATTGAGAACGTACTCCTAAATACACTTGATTGACCAAATCATCGTACGTTCCAGCCCTCTTCCCATCAGGCTTAGCAAAGGGTATGTAATCATAAGCCACAGAATATGGTAATTCTTGGATTACAGCATCAAAAACATCGATGCAGTATCCGGTAACTCGTGTGGTGTTAGAAGTAGGATCTCTTGTAACCTTCACAAATTGATCAAAACCATTCTTTTTTACTGGCACACCTACCCGCAACCTTTTCCCATTCGTTGGTATCTGCCAACCTTTAGGAACTGAAGTTGAGTCCCCTGGCCATATAATTGGTGCAAGACTAGAGTTAGAAGTTGAATAGGTACTTGTTGTGTTGGTTTTTAACTCCAATTCTTTGACAAGTCCACTTGTTGGTGTCCAAAACCCAATCGCTCTTGCTCCATTGCCATTAACATTAACTAGTTCGAAAGCTGATGATCGTAACACTCCATCAACAAAACTGAAATCTCCTGCAAGGCCTTTGAAACTGATATTTGACAGTGCCTGAAGGAGATCAGGACCATTTTGAGAGACCCCAAAAGTTTCAAGGTCAGTAGTAGGATTCCCAGACACATTCCGCATTTGGAAGCTGAAGTTTGAAATCCCCGCTTGCTCAACTGCCATAGCCAATGCAATGGCAGCATCATATGCCCAGAGACCATAAATTAGCAATTCAGGATCAACAATATCCGGATTATCTTGCTGAAATTTCCTTTTCCATCGGACTCGAAAATCTTGCATCTCTTCTGTTCTTGGAACATAAGGCCTAACACCCAAAACCCCTTGCATTGAATCAAAAACAGAAGGATGATCAGGCGCTGAGAAGGGTAAGGAGTCAGTGATCCCATTGGTCATGACCCAAACAAACCCATCTTTCATCATTCCAATCTCTTTCGCTTTCGACAAAAAGCGAAAACCGATAGATGGCAACATATGCAGGATGAAAACCCTAGTTGGCATTGTCATCAACTTGTAAAGTTCTTGAGAGAATTTGTCATCAGTAGCCAATGGAGAAATTGCGCTCCTGTAAGGGATTTTGACATTAACAGCCTCAAATGCATCGATTAAGTAAGGTAAGATTCCTTGTCCATAGTCATTGTCAATGTAGATCGGCACAACTTCTCTCCAACCAAAAGCTTCCACAATTGCACTTATGGCATTGACTTGAGTTGAGTCAACTTGTCCAGCTTGGAAGAAATAAGGACTCCTGATGGATGTGAGAGATGGACTTGTTGCAGAAAATGAGATGATGGGCACCTCAGCTTTTTGTCCTAAATCAATAACAAATTTGGCCTCCATTGATGTCGATGGCCCTAGAATTGCTTGCACTTGTACATTCTTTATAAGGTCCAGAGCTGTATTTTGCATGAGGCGCATAACAAAAATCATAATTAGACTGCATATCTTCTCTTTTTTTCTTTCACTCTTTAACAAAAGAATTACACATTCATCTGGTAATCCTGATAAGGGAATTTCCCAAACTCAAAAACCCTAAATACCCAAATCATGTGCTGTTTCTTCAAGAAAGATTCAACTTTTGGGACAAAATACAATTTTGTGCCCACCTTAAAAACAATTGCATCGGTTGTATCGAGGAGTAAACAAGCGCACCCATTCAATTCGGCACATTGAAATAACCACACCACAACTTTGTTTGCTGTTGGCATGGAGTTGTTAACGGGTTAGAGTGGAAGTCCGTTAATACAACGAACTGAATCCATGTAATCGACCCGGATTCCACCTGAGTGGGATTGAGAAAGGGGGCGATGCCAATTGAAGCGGCAGGCTTGGCCATTTAGGGTAATTTGCAGGTTAGTGTTTAACTGTGGTAATTGTGAATTGTTGAGTGAGGAAACCGAAATTGGAGAGGGGAAGAGGTAGATGATGAAGAGACCGAAAATTTGAGTGCTAAATTATAGATTTTGGTAACTGATGATGTTGGAGGATGTGCGACCCAAGGTCAGGGAAGAAGAAGCTTCGACCGGATGGTGAGGTCGTTGAAAGCGGCGCGCACATTATTATTCACTTCGTTTGATTTGGGCTTTCTTTTGACGCTGTATAGGGCCCAAGATCTTGTAATATCTGGACCCTAACAGTAATTACGTTTTTTCCTCTTTACAGCTGCTCTTCGGTCTCCTCATATATATATCCAAGTAGAAAATTAATTAATTTTTCAACAAATCGGATGTTAAAGGATGAATCGAGATTTGACTTTAGAAGTTAACGTGTCAAGTTATTATTATTTTTCTTTAAAAAAAAAAATTATAATAGACTTGCCGATATTTTTTTTTTATAAAAATTGATTATATTATTAATTATCGTTTAAAAAAAAAAAAACTACGTATGACCTATGGTATCGTTTGCGTACTTATGATCTATTGATAATGTTTGTTTATATTGTTTGATAATAACATATAACTAATACTAATATTAGTGCTTACTTAAGCTAATAGAATAGTAAGTAAGAGGAGATTATGACGTGACGCTGTTTTTCAAGTCAACGATGTCCACACCGCCGGAAGAGTGGAAGAAGAACAATTCTCTGGCCAGAAGCAAACCTTTGATGGCGATCAACTCTACTACGTCTACCGCTCAGATCTCTTCTTTGATTCATTATAGCAACTCTTACCAACTCTTTTAATTGTTTGCATTTTGTGGCACCATAAAATTCAGGGTCATTTAAAAAATTTAATTTTTCATGTTAACTAATGTGATAAAATTTAAATAGTATACTTAATTTATTTTAACGATTTAGTTCCATCACATTATGAGTTAGTATGAGAATTTGTTAATATTTTAAATTTTAAATCTCTAATTTTAATCTTATAATTAAAAAAGAGGAAAAAAGTGCAATCATCCACTTGGTTGCAACACAAATTAAGGAAAAGAAAAAGAAGTAATTAATAAGGTAAGTCTTTAATGACGAGGAGAAACTAAAGAGATGATAAAATGAATTACGTACCGGCAGCAGCTGCAGCAACAGCATCTTCTTTGGAGTCTCTGGCGTTGAGGAGGAGCCGGGTTTTGTAGTGAGCACCTGCACCGCCGTAAAAATCTGAGAGGGCCATGTTGATGCAACTCATCGCCATCTTCCCGACCGCGCTACTCTCGATATTGTCAACCACCACACCAACTTTCACTTGTGTCAATGTTTGTGCCGAAATGATAGTAATTGGAAGTTGTGGGAGTAAAAACCATAGGAAGAGATTGTACATGATCATTAGAATGGATGGGCTGCAAGGAGGGCTGTTTTTCCTCATCTTCCACCTCAATTACTTAGTTCTCTATTTGATTTGACTGATATGGTTTAGTTTGGTAGCTACCTAGCTGTGCATAGTGGCCGCTGACTTTGCAAAGATTGTAAGACTTGGTTGCTTATTACTTAAGGAAATAGGGAAAGAGGACAACCCATTTATATACACAACGTGTCTTTACCAAAATAAGTGTATCATTGTCATTTATGGATAAGGGAGGGAGATATGAAGTTACAGGGAGCCATGTATTGTGCCATTTATGTCAAAGATGTATGTGATTCACTTATTCAAGTTAATTTGGTGAGCTACATGAAGGAGCAAGGCATGGATTCTTAAAATGTTGACTAGTTTTTTGTTAATTATAAAAATAAACTTGATTAAAAATTGCCAGCCCCTCTCTTTCAGTAACTAATTAAAGCGGTTAAGCAAACAAGAGGTCCTACAATGTCTTCCTAAACCATACTGGTTATGAAAAGAAAATTATACTTCATACTTAATTAATTACAATAATCTCATGATCAGTCTTCTCTACTAGGAACTTTCGAAGAAGCATCTTCTTCTTCTTTTCATGTCAAACTTGAAGAATTTTCATTTGTCACGTATGTCGGAGAAGATTTAGCAAAGGGGATGCTCCCATATCATTCAAAATCTTAATTAATTTAGTCCTAACAACTACTTAAGCAGCTCCACATAAGTGTAATTACCTTTTCAATATCACATGAGCACCACTTGACCTAGCAACAAAAGAAAAATAATACTATCAATTTCTCAAATCTCTCTCTTCGTTTCTCTGCTGTCACTCTCCCTCCTAATCAAGACACTGTATAAAAATAATGACAGAAAAGAAGGTGGGAACTCTGGAGATAAAAATGATCATAAAAATCACTCTTTTAGTAATTAGTATCTAATTAATAAACTCTCAAAGACTTGAATTTTACACTTCGTTTGCTTACTAACTTTTGACTGCACACAAAAGGTTGACGTTGAGTTTATGTGAGAGCAAACAAAAGAGAATTCAGCATTTAACAACGGCCTTGGACTTGGTCATGGTCATGATTTCGAGCTTTGATTTACAAGAGAGTATAGACTGGACAACAAGAAATATCCTAACTATTACTTTTTCAAATAACAAACTAATCTCATTCAACTAAATTTTACAACGAGTCGATACAAATAAACAAATGAGTGATTAAGATAAAATCATAATAATTGAAACTCCAAAAAAGATTATTCTTTTTAATACTCCAATTTAAAATTTTAATTAATGATAAACACATCTCATAGTACTTTATCATAATTAATATTAAAAATTTAAAACTAATAAAGTTGTTACTCATCTCATTCCTAAGAATATAGAACGTATCTCTTTTCACAAATATCTTTTAAGAGGTTTGACCAATTCAAAGTAGGGTAGTGTTATTACCGCACTTAAAATCAGTGTTATCAAAATCGAATCGGATCGATTGATCCGGCCGGTTCAACCGCTAAATTTTAAGTTTTTGGTTCGATTCAACTATCTGATCGGATATGCATACGAATTGGGTTTAACTGTTCGAACCGGCCGTTTTTTACACAATCAACGACCCTAATTCAGACCGGATTGAACCGCTGGTTCAAACCTTCTTCTCCAAAACGACGTCGTTTTGGTATTTTTTTATTTTTATTTTTTGAAATTTTGATGGGCAGGCCCATTACAAACATTGACCCAGCCAGTTCAATCCGGTTCAATTATCTAAGATTGAACGGTTCGATATGTGAACGGGTCAAAACGGTCAAGTGGATCAATCTGGTCGAACCCGGTTAAACCAGGTGGAACCAGAAAATTTTCATTTTCAGTCCGGTTCATTGTCCAGTCCGGTTCGCTGTCCGATCCGGTTCTGATAACTATACTTAAAATCGTTATTCTCATACCATTAGTTTAGGATTTTACTATATTACCTATTCTTTTAGCTGTTTTTTTTAAAATATAAATTTTAGGAAGTTATAGTACCAATCAATTAGACTCGTTATCTAAAAAAAGAAAAATAATCAAAATCTCTTACTCTAACCGGTTCCATATTTGTTTAATTTGCAAATCATGTTCTTCGTTACTTTTTTTTTTGTTAGCATTACAATGATTTTTATTTAATCGAAGCATTATAAAATTGTACATAGGACCTTTAAAACCAAGTTGATCAATGTTTATGAGGTGCTCTCTCTTGCCTTCTTAGATATGCTCCACAATATTCTGCACAAGGCGAATCCCCCGGAAAGTATTTGTGTACAGAATAGGATGTCGGGCTCAAGATTGCTGACACTTCTCCTGAAAGTATGAGATTTCATATCCTTTTGATTGAATATTCGAAGCAAAGCATGAATCCTACTCCATATGGAAGCTCGTGAATCCGGTGGCATCAGGATTTTCCAGTTTTCATAAAGAAACATGCCCAAGAATATCAAGAGAGCTAAAACTGATGCCACTCCAGCAATCAAGAATAATCCCCAGAAACTCTAGAGACCAAGGCTACTTGATGAAACTGAGCTGGTAGAGTCGGGGCAACTCTGTTTCCCAAATCTGTTAGGATATTTGAATTCCATTGGTTGATATAGTAAAAATTATAAACGAAAAAGAGATTGTTAGAATCAGGACACAATTTTTTAACGTGGTTCGGTAAAAACTGTACCTATATTCATGGAGAGATTTTATTAACTGAGAGACTTTTGCAAGGTACAAGTATATACCAGGTTGAATACACACACCAATCTTTAACCCTTTGTACTTACCACTCTCAAGAATTTCACTCCCTTATACACTCTCAACACCCCGAAGTTGAAAGAAAATATTACAAAACTCTCCTAACTTTCTTGGTATTACACCCGAATACTATATACTTGAGAAAATAATTACTCTCAACCGGAACTAATTATTTTCTACTCACCTACAATTCTTTGCACTCTCTCAATTGCTTCAGTTACAATTGAATTGATTGGAGATGATTTCTAAGCTCCATATTTATAGATGGAGCAAACATTAACGCTTGGTATTAATTAATACCAAATATAGGGAGGGAAGTTACAAAACCGAACCCATCTGTGCTAAAAGTAGGCTCAACTATGGTATATTTGGAGCAATACTATCCAAGAAAGACTTTTATGTAGGGAACTTCGTCGAAAGCTACCGCAATTCCACCATTCCAACTCCCTTTGGAAACTGAAGTTGAATCCCCCGGCCACATAATTGGTGCAAGACTAGAATTAGAAGTTGAATAGTTACTTGTTGTATTGGTTCTTAACTCCAATTCTTTGACAATTCCGCTTGTTGGTGTCCAAAATCCAATCCCTCTATCAACATTAACTATTTGGAAAGCTGATGAGTGCAACACCCCATCAACGAAACTGAAATCTCCTGGAAGACCTTTGAAAGTGATATTTGACAATGCTCGAGATTAGGATTGTTTTGAGATACCCCGAAAGTTTCAAGATCAGTAGAAGAATTCCGAGACACATTCTGCATTTGGAAGGTAAAGTTCGAAATCCCAGCTTGCTCAACAGCCATAACCAATGCAATGGCGGCATCATAGGCCCAGAGACCATAAATTTGCAACTCGGGATCAACAATATCCGGATTATCTTGCTGAAATTTCCTTTTCCATTGAACTCGAAAATCATGTAGCTCTTTTGTTCTTGGAACATGAGGCCTAACACCCAACACCCCTTGCATTGAATCAACAACAGAAGGATCAAAAGTCTCTCTAAACTTTATCAGAGTCAACTTTTTTTGTTCTTGCGATGTGAAATCTAGTAAACGTTTGGTCCCCCCATCGGCCTCGCAGTGCATGGTACTTTTGCAGCCACCAACATCTCATTCATAGCCATGATTGAATCAAGGTGTTTCACAGTCCCTACCATGCAAAATTCCAACCAGGAACGGTTGTCCGAAAGCACCTGTAAATATATGGTATCATTATCTTTGATAGCATCTATCAATGGAGGAGTACTGACCACATCTCAGTGATTCCTGGACAATCTGTTTGTCTGTTGTTGGTCGGGCCTTCACCGGTGTAGTCTTGCGATTCAGGAAGTAAGAGAAACGGGCTCTAACCTCACTTGCCCTACTGTAATTTGATTCAGATCTTTTTGTAGTTCGTCCACATCAACAACCTTGGCAAATCTAACAAAACCAAACCAGAGATCCTGCCAATTCTACGAAACATTCCTGACAACCCCTAGCTTTTCAAAAGATCGCCTCAGTTAAGCTGGTGTTGATAACGACGGGAAACCCTCAATGTAGAACACCGCAATCTCTTCCCCAATACTCTCTTTACCCGAACGCTTAACATCCATATCCCTGTCACGCACAACAGGACGCATAGTTGGCGTAAAGGGTATCGCTTTTTGACCTAATCTTGACGGATCCAACGCTGAAACCCTAACTCAAGGATTATCTGATTCGCTTAATCCCAATCCATTTCCCCGCACAATGTTGGACCAAACGTTTGCGATTTTGTTAACCACAGTATCACCCATGGCTCAAACCTGACAGGAAACGATGGAGAGAGAGAATTTCACTCCAGCTACAGTGGGTATACTGGTGTTTTGAGTGTCAATTGCGTGAGACAATTTGACACTTTGATCTCCCACGGCAGTGGGCTGATCGGAGGGTTTCTTTTTCCTCTCAGTTCCACCAGATGAAGGACCTGTTCCGGATTGACTTGGGGGGAAAAATGCAACTTGAGTCTCGATTTTCACTCGTTTTTCTTTTTCCTAACTTCTCCAACTTCAACTGTTTGGGATTAATTAAGGCAATCGGCCAGTACCTGAAGAGCCTACTATAGAGTTTTACTGGTGATACATAAATCCACGGGAACATAATGTAAATATTGAAAAAAAAGGCTAAAGGAAATACTGAACTACAAAGAAAATTATTCTCTGCTTGATTTGATATTTATTTCCATCAGCGCATCAGAAGAACAGATCTTTAAAATAACCAAATACTAACTGGAAAGATCGTGACAGCTTGCTACCAAGGGCCCTATTTGTCATAAGAAAGCAACGCAAAAAATATGAACAGTTCTATCTCGACTTCTGTTGGGTGTACCGTAGTATTCCATATACATCTACAATGCCTGGAGGAAAAACGAGATCAGTTGCAGCTCTTACTGAAACCTTTGCCACTGCAGTAACATTCACAGGAGGGGTGAATAGTGGCCCAACCAGCGGCAGCTGGGTGAGCGGTTTCGCATGTTGAAGAACCTGCAGAAGAAGTACGATTGATTGTCACTCACAGTCAACTCTAAGCAATTAGACACTCATACAATATCCATGGTGCTAGAATTCCTCTACGCTACACTTTCAAGAATGCCTCAAACAAACAATAGCATGTAAATGGAAAATGCAACACTCCTTGGGATTTATCTCAGGCGATCATTGTCTCACAAAATGTATTGCTGACAACCTTAGCGCATATAATCATTGTATGTAGATTCCTCACGCCAGTTTAGGACCTTCTTTTTTCCAAGAGAGAAGATCTTTATCGTTGAACAGAGCACAGGGGAAAGACGGAGACACGATAGCTAATATTGGGAAATTCAAAGGTTGTATATGCAGGTATTACGGCCCAAATTCAACTGAATCTGCCACAACCTGTTTGCCCTAAAGGACCATCGAAACATGTTTGGGGAAGACGATAGAATACAGTTCAAGGTAACAGGAAGCACAAGTAATTACCATCTCTAAAGGAGAACCAATTACACCTAAAGGTAGCTTCATGCTTCCAACATTTCGAGTCCCGTGAATAAACCCAGGCCTGAGAATCACTCCTGAACAAGCACATAACAAAACAACATAAGTCCACTATATACAGCCACATTATAGTTACAACACACTTACTACTAGCTCGAAATGTGTAACCAGAATAGGAGGAACACTATGTGTTCATGCAACTTCGCAACGCATAGTAGCACTTCAAGTTTCTGTCTATAAGGCCAGCAGAAAGAACCGTAATACAAAAAGGAAATGCAAAACCATGCATGTCATCCTCAAAGGAAAGTCATTATTATCCACTTCAAATTAGTAACAATTTACGAGGATGGAAGAAGAAATAATACCTCCATAAGGAAACTTGGTGAGCAATTCTGTTTCAGCAGCTCTCTAATTCAAACAAGATGCAAGTAAGAATACACATAAGGTATGAATGATAAAACAGCACAAATGCTTATGTATAATGGTTAGATTTTTTTTATATATATTTTTTTTGCTATAGATAGGTTGCAAGCTAGTAGGGTATATTTTCTAAAGAAACCCAATGAAACAAATTGATATGTTACCTTTCCATCGTAATATCCTTGCAGTAAGTATTTGGCCACACCAAAATCAGCAGCAGAGATGTACACAAATCTCTTTACATCTTTAGATAAAATGAGCAGCCAATTATTAATGAAAACAAACAAGAAAAAGATGTAACAATGAGTTCATTACCATGAAGAAAGAAAGGAATCCAAAATGTAGTACTAGATCTTATCCATTACCATGTTCTGAAGCGGCTCTAATCGCATTGATGTTGGCAGTCCCATTAATTTTATACATCTGTGATTGTGAGCCAAAACCTCCAACACAAGAAATCTAGAAATATAAAAACCTCTCATTAGCACAACGATTGAAAGGCCATTAAGCAAATGCAGAAGCATAGAGATTCTCTCTCTAAAGGATTTGCTAATTTCAATTGAAATATTAAGTAATCACATACAACAGCAGTAACTCCATTCAGAGCCTCCTTCCATGACTCAGGTACAAAAAGGTTTCCTAGCACAAGAAGAACATTGACAACAACATTTCAGTGGCAGCATCACACATAAGCATAAAGTGAAAACATAACTACGCCATATAAAACTAAACCTTGATGCCATGTAACGTTGTTAGTCCACGACTCATGTATTGCTGGTTTGCCAGACCTGTAGGGTAGACGCAATAAAAAACAAAACATAACTAAACTGTTTAATCACGACGAAAAACCCAAAATTCTCACAAGACGAGCAACATCTAAATAAACCAACAATGTGCCATGATCCAATAACCATTTAGCAGCAAAGTGAACTTCAACGCATACTACGACCATCAACACTACAACAATCAATTTACGAAAATGAAATAGCAAAATACCTGCTAAGGCTAGCAACTGACAAACCGCGATCCAGAGCTTCTTTGCAGACATGGGTGCCAACAAATCCATTTCCACCCAATACAAGCAACTGAACCAAAGTGGTAAACCAGGGTCAACCAAAATGCAGAATACCACAACACTAATCAACAAAATAGTAATTACGATCAGTAATACCTTCTCAGAGGGAGGAGGGGGCACGTGTACAGGCTCCGCTTCCTCAACTTTGAAGGGTTCGTCGACCTTATTAGGATCAGTTGACAGATATCTCTCATTCTTAGGCACGCTCGTTTCCCTATTCCAATTTATCCCAAAATAAACACACATTTTCACTTCAATGCACAAACCCAAAACATTAGAAAACAAAGTTAAACGCTAAAAGATTTTGTCGCTATGATCACATACCATAATCGCGGGAGCGATGCTCTTGACTGGATTAACCTCGACGCGACGGTCCTCATTTGAGCTGCAATTAGGTTTTCAAACGATCGATTCTTGCTTTAGCTTAACTGCTGCTGCCTAGAAGATTCGATGGGTGGGCTACTTAAGTAACGCAGAAGAAATGAAAGAGAGAGAACAACATGGCGCGTCACGGAGGTGACAGGTACCGGTGTGCATATGTGGCTCGATTTCAGCCTCGAGAAAACCATTTACAGACAGTCCTCATTATATTAAAAGTTTTGGGCTTGACATCATAAAGGCCCAATAAGTTCTTAGAGAGCTATAATTTTGGGCTTTTGGGCCAAGGTTTCTCAAACTACTTGTATAAAGGATGTCTCAGATTAAAACGTAATTAACAACAAAATTAAAACCGTACGGCATACACACTTCTTTTGATTGGAACATGCTCATGTTACTTTGTTGATCACCTTTGATGGTCTTTATAAAAGAGAAAAATACTACTTCTATTTGTAGGATCTAAGGATCTGACGGCGTGTGACTCAGAACATAGTGAGATATTTCAGTTCATATCTAGATCATAACACAAATTGTATAATGGGTGAGAAGAAAATGAAGATAGTGCTTTTAAGAAGAAAATAAATAAATAAAAGAATTATAAAAATAAAGGGGTTATGATTTTTTCACGTATTCTTATTTTATTTCAAATTTCTGGTTTTTTATAATCTAAATTATCAATTTTAAATGTTTTCAGTTTTTCTAATTATTTTTAAATATCTTTACTATTTTGAACTTTTTTGAACTTTTTTTTTGTAAATTCTTTCGTCTATCGTCAAATATATTAAAATAATAAAAATTGACGTTATCTTTCTCCGTTAAGGAATATTCTCACGACAACAGACAAAAGAAACATTGGGGACCGAAACAAACTCTTGGTAAACGTTGAGGACCCGCCCTGTGTATTAAACTCTTGTGCCTGCCCAAAAATGCTTAAAATAGTTTTATAAGAATATATTCTCTGAATATTGTTCTTAACACTAACTTTTAAAAAAGAAAATATTTGGGCTTGACATTATAAAGGCCCAATCAGTTCTTTGAGAGCGGTTAATTTGCGCCTTTGGACCAATTAGTTTCCTTCTTTTTTTCGGGCCCCGCTCTCTCGGTATTCTCAAAGGCCCAAACACCAGTAAGCGAGGTTTTATTTTATGGCACGTGCAAATTGCATCAGCTGCCAACCTGGCATTAGATTCTTGTAGTACATTCTATGGACTTGTGTAACTAAGGCATCTATAAAAAGCAACCTGTCGGGAGAGGCATGCAAGCATTTTGGATAGATAAATATTTTCCTCCATGAAAATTACAACTGTATATTTTAATTTTCTATTTTTAATTGCTACTAATTCATTGTTATTCTACTAAATAATTCCCTTCTCGTTCCATTATTTCAGATTCGAGCCTCATTGTAAATAATAAAATAAAATAAAAACATGATAGTTTATTGGTAAATGGGATGCTCAAGATTGACATTTTTACATTTTTATGGGACATTTTTTTTTAGCAGTATAATTAGTGCACTAGTATAATTATTATTTCTAGCAGTATAGGGTCCCTCAATTGATAGTGCAACTGTGCAACTGCATATGTGTGTTCATATGACAACAACCGATCAAAGAAAGATCATGTCATCTTTGGACTCATATAAATTGTATTGTTATTACTCCCTCCTTCCGTCGTTTTAGACGACAACAAAAAATGATCAAATTAATTATTGTTTTTGCAATTCTTTACAAGGACGGAGCCACGCTATGACCAGAGGAGGCTGTGGCCACCTCAAGCTTTTTAATTTTTTTTTTTAATATATGTCATTAGTATGTTAATGATTAAAAAAATAAAAAAATGAGCACTCAAAATTTCCAATTCCAACCCGTACTCTCCCTCTCCCTCAATCAAATTTCCTCCATTAAACCACATTCTCCCAAAATTGAAACTTTAACTCCTAATCCTTCTCTAAACAAAACCCAACCTTCAATTTCGCTCCAAAAATATCCAAATTTTCTAAAAATTCGAAATCCCCAATTCAAAACCTAACTCTCAAAATTTTCACCATCGTGTATTGTAACTCGAAATGATGCACACCCATTGTTAGAATAATTTTGTTTGTACCGAGTTAGTGTGTTACAGTTTTAAAGTGCAACATGCAAGGTAAAGTACAAATACTCTTAAACATTTTTTTCAATTTTTCGTTTAGCTCGCTTAACTTCCCTTTAAAATACTCCAAAAAAAAATCGGGTGCGCTGCCCCCGAACCCCCGCACCCCCTGAATACAAATCCTAAATCTATCACTATCGCCCCCAAAACATCGATTCCTGGCTCCGTCACTGATTCTTTAGATAATTTATGATTAATTTATCTGATATTGAGAATAGAGATGAATATTTATTTATTGACGAATTTATTTTATATGAAAGAAAGAGATAATTATTTAATATTAAAAGAATTCTAAAAATTGAAACTAATCATTTCCTTAATTCTCATACCGATAGATAAAAAGACTGAAAAAATGACGCACCAATTTTCTTAGATTGGGCTCATCAATTATGTCTTTAACGAACCAGTATAGTTAATTTGTTTATGCTTTGCTTTAATTAGTTCTTCTCAACCATATATATGTCAGGAGATGGTGTGCTTTCCAACCGCAACTAGCTAGGTAGTGTCATATACTTAAAGACCTACTATTTTATAACTAACTGCATGAGGATGATGTACACTTAAACTTTCCAACTTGATTACTTGCCGTACGTGGGTAACTTCTACTATGTATTACTTCATTGTTTTATAATGGAAGTCCTTGTTTAATATAATGAAAGCAACAAAAACTTTAGAGAGAGGGAAAAAACATAGATTCTCTGGTTAACTTAATTAGTTAATGAATCAAGAAAAGGGTGGTTAGGTTAATGTGATCTACACAAGAAGGGGAAGTGGTAGAGGAATTTTTTGAGCTCCAACAAAAAGATTTAAGCCTACGTCGGTAAATATGCCAATTAAAGTCACAATCGTGGCCTTATCTATAGCAAAATGAGAGGTATCATGTATATGTTGTGCGTCATAGATGCACCAGATTGAGGTGTAAGTGCTCATTTTATGTGCCATGTTGTGCTCTGACAAGAGATTCCAACACCAAATCTTTAAGATTGGATTAGAACTAATTACTTGATTAATGAGAGAGTAGTTAGTAATTTGGACGCAAATCTCTGTCAATTAGTGGAGTGATCCAATCAACATTCAACATGCATGGCCCAATATCCACTTAATTATCCACTGTTACCGGCTCATTATAATTAACACTGTACCCATATCCAAATATTAGTATTATAAATCACATCAATAATTCTGATCATGCCAATTGGCAAGCAGCTAGCAAACGATACTATTCTATTCTTTAGGTTTCATTAAATTCATTATTTATAGCCCTGTCATGATCATCATGATATAAAAGTGGCACCTGGGTTCCACATCAAATTTCAACCAATTAGATTCACCGCAATCAATCATTGATGGATCGATCCGCTATTTATTTTTTATTTTAAAAATAATTAAAGACTGTGGAAAACCGTTTGCTACTATAAAGTAACGTAGGTGCATCAATGCGTGTCTAATTAATCAATTAAGATCAATGGAGGATACTTATCGTGATCATGGATTAATTTTTTTTTTTTTTAGATAAGAATTCTTATCCATATAGTTGTTTCTTGATATATTAAGATTTAAAAAAGAAAG
Source organism: Viola odorata (assembly GCA_963691705.1). Classification (NCBI taxonomy): domain Eukaryota; kingdom Viridiplantae; phylum Streptophyta; class Magnoliopsida; order Malpighiales; family Violaceae; genus Viola; species Viola odorata. Next base: position 20,344,213 of record OY829545.1, on the reverse strand, counting down.
ACATTTGATTCCACAAGCGTGTATATAATGAATTGATTATTAAATTGTAGAATATTGAGAATCTTGTGATTCCTATTGGATGTAATTAATTAAACTTCGCCGGAAAATTAAACCTATAATTAAGCAAGTTAATTAGCCATGGTCATGATTAAAGAGATATGGTTCAGTACAAAAAGTTGATTCTAATCATCTGCTAATTTAATTAATTTGTAAGAAAGAAAAAAGTAGTAGTAGCCAGTAACGGAGAGGAACATAAGTGTGGGACTCATTCTCATTTTTCAACCCAAACTAAAGGCTGCTTTTTAGAGGAGGAAAAAAGAGAGGATAGGCGAAGCGTGTAAAAAAAAAAGATCGGTTCACTAAAAATAAAATACTTTCGATAAATAGTTTACTCCATTATTTTTATAGTAGATCAATAAATAAGTGCATCGTTTTGAATCTTTTTACAATACTATTTCTAGAATGTTAAGTCACAATTTACACTCACGCAGTTAAATAAATATGCGAATTGTCACTAATAATGGGTCTATATCATGCTCGAACGATCCAGGTGAGTAGTTAAAGAAGCGCAAGATACCACTCTTTTAATTTGTTGTGAGAACTATTGTTTACGGTTACGATAAATAAGATGATAAACTCATACTTTGTGTTGTTAATTAATTAATTTTGAGCAATTTCCCCCATCTGATGAAGCTGATTTGATAAAAATTTAATCAGTACTTTGTTGATGATGGAAATGGTATGTTTTAGGATGGTGGGAAGTGATGAAAAACTGTGGGTGTCCAGAAGACATATATTGGCAACAAATTGGCACTGATTATTAAAATGGAAGATGACGGAGCTACGCACTTTGTACCAATTGGATAACTAGTGCGCTCCTCCTCCTCCTTCTAGTGTACGGCATTACAACTTTTTTAAGTAAAGAGAGAAGTGATCGAGGTAGCCAGGGAAGGGTGAGGGGTAATGGCCCCTGGCAAAGGGCAAGTGAACCCAAAAAGCGGAGGGTGGTTGGCGTTGGCGACAAGGCTCTTCCCACAACACCTCATATGATTGGGCACACGCCAGCAATTTCCCAAAGTTCTGGGTCCCTTCCATAATTCACCTGGCCAGCTCCCTCCATTCATGTCTTTAGTTTGTTTTCATCCGGCCCTGGCTCTAGCTACCTGCTACATCACCATGTTAATTTGTTGATACACCTTTTCAATCAAAGAAAAAAAGAAAGATCGCCATGCTGATTCTAGACAGCACGCATAAATATAGAATTCATTTATTTCATTTCTTGATTTATCAAATTTCCCAACGCTTTGCACGCAGCTTTTTTCTCTTTAAAAAATATTTTAAAAGAAATTATAAATTTATTGTGAGAACTGAATCTTTAAGCTTAATCAATTGAAAGGAGATGCCGACGTAAGACTCTACCGTTACGGAACATTATATTAATATTAAATTTAAACGGATTTCCATTTTTCCTGTGTATAAATCCAAAACCAATACTGTTTTTTAACTGCTGTCATCATCATTCATCCACAACAGATTAAAAAGAGTTTTGCATCACATAATAAATATAAGGAATCGCTCCTAGATTGAATACGACGCCGTAGGCCATAACAAAATTCCAACTACAAAAATTTGCTAATTGATCATGGCGTGCCCATAAAAAGTTGCAGTAGTAGTGATGAAAGCCTATGAAATTATACATCATAATTACTTACCTGCACCCACCAACCAAACCAAATACGTTTTTTTTTCAATGTTGATTACTCCATATCTTAATCTCGTCGGTGGCGGGAACTAACTGCAACAAATTTTATGATAACATCTTTGCTAATTTGAGATTCGAACTTGAAATATATACTTTACAGAAAATCCTACTAAAATTAGTTAGTATTTGTGAATTTTATCAATTAGCAACTAAATAATCACTTATTTGTGAGATCTTGGATATTTTTTTCTTGTTTTCAGATGTCTTGTCTAATCTCATTTTAAGCATTATTGGTTCCAAAAAGGATAATTCTCAATTTTCTTCTTTTTCAAAATTCGAACTGAAAATTTAAGTTAAATCTTCTTCTTTTTTTCCATTGTATTTTTGGTACATCATCCCAACATAAATCATGGAGCCTAGCACCCAAAAAAAACTAGCCTATGGTTATGGGCTATATCCTCTTGTAAAGGTGGATATGCTGGGGTGAATTTGTAGAGATTTAGATTTTTCAACATGACAATGATTAAATATTTATCTTTTCAGGGAGTGACATGGGGAATGAGAAATATTGAAATGATGTAAAGAAAGAAGAGGCATAAGAGGTTGTTGCCACTTTACCTACATGTACTACAGTGCTTATTCCATTTTATCTGCAACTAATGATCATTAATGTGCGTGGTTGCCCACATATCTCGTCACACCAACTAAACCCAAAGTGCGTTTTTACTGTGGCTTTATTTTGATTAAATGGACCCCAAGCTGCACCGAATATGTTACTAATGTTGCCTCTTCTACTTGTAAATTGGCTATAGTTGTTTCCGAGTCAGATGTTACTATACTTAGTTACTTACCACTGTTCATTGGAATTTCCTAATTAATTCTGTTCCGTTCTAAAATAAATTTCGGAAATAAAAGTTTGGAATTTCGAAATTTGGAATCGAAATTTCTATTCCAAAATTTATTTCGGAACGGAACGGAATTTGTCCAGGAGTATTATGTTTTGTAATTTTTGGAGTATTATATTCTGTAATGTTTTCAATTTTGGATTGATAACCAATAGGTTTTGAAAGTTTTTAATTTAAAATAAAAAAATAAATAAAAAATAAAAATTTCGAACTTCCGTTCCGTAATAATTTCAGAATCGAAATTTCGGAATCTATAAAATTACGGAATGAAACGGAATGAATTTTAGAAATTTTGGAATTTTGGAAAATTTCGATGAGCAACCCTACTTACTACTACTTTAGGCTCTCTTTTTCAATGTTTCTCGGTGTCTTTTTTTATTTTTTTCAGTATAAAATTATTCTCGTTTCAAAAGAATAGTTTTTTCAGTACAGTTTTTTTTAACTTTTTAAATTCAAATCTGAAATTTATATAAAAATAAATAAATATTTTATCACTCGATCACAATTATCTTACTAACAGTTGCTCCTTATATTAGTGGGATTTGTTTTTCTCGGATACAAAAGCAAGTGATACCATTACATCAACACCCAAACATTCCCTTCTAGAAAAATTTATATATCTAGTGGCCCGTGTGGGGCTTGGAATTCATATCTATGTATTTTCTGCTCTCTAATAATGCAAAGATTATGAATTTCACTATTGATGTGATCTTATATAACTCAATAAAGTAGTAGTAATTCCATAAATAATAAACAAAAAATAAAGTAGTGGCATCACATAGAGCGGGCAACTTCAATAATTTTCAAGGAAGTTGTACCATTAAAAGACCCATTTGCCCCTGCCTCAACCCGATTAACAAGGGACACCATGATGGTAGATGATGCCCAAGATATATAAACGGATGTTAAATTATACACATATATCAACAACAACAACAAAAATTCCGGTGCTTGTTTATTGAAGTCGAATTTGATCATCCCACCTATAAATAAAATAGAATAAAATTATTAAAACGTTGTACGATGTTATCTAATAAAGAATATTAGATATATGCTAATTATGTTTTCCATTAAATCATGAATTGGATATGATCGTTCCTTTTATTTAATTTTGATAAATTATGATACGACTATATGAGGAATCGAAAAATGCTTTATTCTCTAGCTAATGTGAATAAACAAGATTGGTGGCCGTTTTTCAGTTGTATAGAGAAATATTCTTATAACATACAGTATGATCGATGCATCTAAATCACATATATAGTGCAATATTCACAAATTAATGCTTAGGAATATGATTTCACAATCATATAGTGGGAATATAAAATGGTATATATATATATTCTTAGTTTAAGTTGCATTTTTAAGTGGAAGCTACGTGAAAGGGATACAAGTGACTCAGGTGAGGTCCACCTGGGTGTTATGTCTCCTTCAGTTTAAATCCATCATGAACCCAGCAATTAAAATCTTTATCACATCATTTTATATTTCAACCATAAAGATGTCAAGCTTCCTCTAATCTGATAATCTCTGCAGACTACTACCATACATTGGCTTAGCTTTCAGGCCATCGACGCATATTGCTTGTTCTTAAATTATGAATGTCAAACCTAATATTGACTGATTTGCCTACATCCGGTTTTAAAAAGTAATTCGCAACTAACTAATCCCACCCTGATACGATCCTGGTTCCTTAGGATGCGCAACACCAACTGTGATCTTTGTTCAAAGACGGATTTCCTACGGAATAGAATGAACTGATAGATAACTCGACAAGTACGAGCTTAGACCACTAGCTAACCTGTGCTAAGTGCCCTAATCGATTTCAAGTCAAGGGTCTTGAATCGGGTTCTTAGGACTAGACTCAACAATGTGAGAATCACACTAAGATAAACGAGACAATAATGCAATTCCAAGATTTACTTGTATAAGACTCAAGTATTGCGGACTCAAGAATAACAAGGTTCAACCAACTTGAACAAGGGGCGGAGATTGAAGAGAGTAACTCAATTTATCAAATAACAGCCCCTTTCTAAGGAGGCCAAAAGGCTCCTTATATAGGTTACAAATAAACCCTAATTCCACAAGAGGAATATTACATAAAGTACATACTTAACTAATGAACTAAATGTCTATTTAATTAATTAGCTAAACAAAGTAAAAGCAATAAACGCGTGCAGCTTCTGGACAACAGAAACGGACAAGTGCCGATAGAGGTAGGGACCAATCGGGCAGGAGCCGTTTCATTCAAGGGCAGATAGGCGCCAAAACGGACACGCGGAAATGTTGAACCAAACGGCAACGGGTGAGTCAAAACGGTAAGTGCCGTTTTGAGAGAAACGGACGCGTGCCGATAGAATGGTCAAATGCCGTTTGACCAATGCCGATTGTGCCAGTTGATCAAGTGCCGTTGTGCGCATAACGGTCAATTGCCGTTTGACCCACGTCATCATCGGTCAAGGCAAAAGTGAGAAGATTCACTATCTTTGCCGTCTTCTCCCTAAGTGCAGTCCTCTCACTTGTCATCTCAGATTCTAGCTCTTTGTGGATGAGGGATGACAATCGGTCTTGAAGTCGTTGGGCTCTGGCTCGAGTCATTGGACCAGCTGGTGGTAACGGTAACTGGATGCGTGGATTCGCATCATTCCCTCCCCCGTCGGAAGGATTCGTCCTCGAATCCGTATCGGCATCATCCGCAAGTCCATACTCGTCATCTGCATCAAACAAAACTAAGTCAGAAATATTGAAAGTGGAGCTAACGGCACCATACTCACTCGGCAACGCCAGTTTATAGGCATTGTTGTTGATCTTCTCAACAATCTGGAACGGTCCGTCTCCTCGAGGTGAGAGCTTGCCGCGGCGTTGGTCAGGAAAACGCTCCTTGCGCATATGCAACCAGACCCAATCGCCAACCTGAAACGTCACTAGCCGTCGGCCCTCGTTCCGTTTCTGCACAAGCTTCTCATTCATACGCTCAATGTTCTGTTTTGCCTTAGCATGTAAGTGCTTGACAAAATCAGCCTTCTGTTCACCATCTAAACTTACAACATCACTCAACGGTAAAGGAGTTAAATCCAAAACAGTTCTAGGATTAAATCCATAAACAAGCTCAAACGGTGAGTAATGAGTAGTAGAATGAACAACACGGTTGTAAGCAAATTCAATAAACGGTAAATGATCAACCCAAGTAGAAACATGCTTACGAACTAAGGTGCGCAAAAGGGAGCCAAGAGTCCGATTTACCACCTCTGTTTGGCCATCCGTTTGTGGGTGATAAGAAGTAGAATATAACAATTTAGTACCAAGTTTCTTCCACAAGACACGCCAAAAATGGCTAAGAAACTTACTATCCCTATCACTCACAATCGTCAAAGGAATTCCATGCAAACGTTGAACCATCAAACCACCACTATGGGCTTCATGCACAAGTAATTCACGAAGAGAGCAATGAGGAATACACAAATTTTTACCCCGAAATAAATACCCCTCATGCTTATAGAATTTAGAACCAGAAATAGAAACACCATGCATATAGATATTACCAAAATCAGAATCGGTAGCATAGAGTTCTATGATGTGCGAAAATCCAAGCAACTTAGCATTAAGAGAAGTAATTAACACATACCGTCGAGATAGTGCATCGGCAACAATGTTCTCTTTACCTTGCTTGTACTGAATATGATAAGGGAAAGCTTCAATAAATTCCATCCAAGCGGCATGTCTCCGATTTAGCTTCCCTTGTCCCTTGAGGTACTTTAAGCTCAAATGATCAGTGTGGATGATAAACTCTCTCGGCATCAGGTAGTGTTGCCATGTTTCCAAGGCGCGAACAAGGGCATAGAATTCCTTGTCATATGTCGGGTACCTGAGCTGAGCATCCTTGAGCTTCTCGCTGAAATAGGCAATCGGCCGTTTCTCTTGCATCAGCACGGCGCCGATTCCTAACCCGCTGGCGTCACACTCTATCTCAAACGCCTTAGTGAAATCGGGCAAAGCTAGTATTGGAGCGGTACAAAGCCGTTCCTTGAGGGTAGTAAACGCCTCTTCATGGGGCTGTTCCCATCGGAAGGCAGTATTCTTCTTTGTTAGATCATTCAATGGAACAACGATGGTGCTAAAGTCCTTCACAAAGCGCCGATAGAAGCTTGCCAAGCCATGGAAGGATCTGACGTCACTAACGGTCTTGGGCGTTGGCCACTCCTGAATCGCGCGGATCTTTTCTTCATCCACTTTAACGCCATCTGTACTCACAATAAAACCAAGAAAACCAACTTGTTCTATTGCGAAAGAACACTTACTAGGTTTAGCAAATAATTTCTGTTCACGAAGTGTTAGAAAGACTTCCCTAAGATGTAAAACATGCTCATCAACGGATTTGCTATAGATTAAAATGTCATCAAAATAAACTACAACAAATCTGCCAAGTGCCGAAGTACATGGTTCATTAACCTCATAAAGGTGCTAGGAGCATTAGTTAAACCAAACGGCATAACCATCCATTCATATAAACCGTACTTTGTTTTAAAAGCAGTTTTCCATTCATCCCCTTCTTTCATGCGAATTTGGTGGTATCCACTCATTAAATCGATTTTAGAAAAGATTTTGCTGCCACTTAATTCGTCTAACATATCATCTAAACGAGGAATAGGGTGACGATACTTTACAGTGATTTTGTTGATTGCCCGGCAGTCAACACACATTCTCCAAGTTCCATCCTTCTTCGGGACTAGAATGACTGGAACGGCACATGGGGATAGACTCTCCCGAACGTACCCACGCGCAAGCAAATCGTCCACTTGCCGTTGTAGCTCTTTGGTTTCCTCTGGATTGGATCGGTAAGCAGGCCGATGTGGAATTGCCGATCCAGGGGCAAAGTCTATCTGATGTTCAATGCCTCGAATCGGAGGTAAACCACGTGGTATCTCCTCGGGTAGAACATCTTCAAATTCCTGCAAGAGAGAAGAAACACCAATCGGAACGGTAGGCTGCCGATCCGTTGTACCCGTTAGTAAACAGTAAGAACGGAAACGGATGAGAAAAAGGGGACGGCTTTTGTCAAAAGATTTTTGAGAAGAAACGTTTTCCTCAACTTCGCTCCCCTTGGCATATACACTCAATTTCTTTTTATTTGCCTCTCCTTTTCTCTCAATGCCACTCTCAGCACGCTTACTCTTTTCGTGCGAATGTTTACTCTCTCCCTCTGCATGCTTGCTGTTTTCATGCGAATGTTGAAGGCTCACACACTCAATATTTTGCTCTTTATGTTTCACTCTCAAGCCTTCTTTTTCCTTCTCAAGCTGTTTGGCAATTTCATACTCAACAAGGGACTTAGCAAGCCATTGCTGATCTTCAAACACTTCAGCTTGGGTTAACGGTGCCAAGGTGAATTTCTTGCCATCCTTTACTATCCTGTAGAGATTGCGCTTCCCTTCATGATTCGCCTCTCTATCAAACTGCCATGGTCGGCCAAGGAGGATATGGCTAGCTTGCATCGGCACAACATCACAGAGAACTTCATCATTGTATTTGCCGATCCTAAACGTAACAAGTACTTGTTTGGTCACCTTAATACCGTTAGCATCCGTCATCCAATGTAGATGATACGGTTTCGGATGCTTCAATGTTGGCAAGGCCAACTTGTAGACCATCAACGCACTGGCACAGTTAGTGCAGCTGCCGTTGTCAATAATAATGGAGCATCCTTTGTTATCAATCACACCTCGGGTGTGAAACAGATTGGTTCGTTGCTCCTCATCACACACTTCTTCGGTGGTCTGGACACTCAGGTTCCGTCGGACCACCAGTAACCGAACCTGCTCTCTCTCCTGATAGTCACTATCGGAATCGGGACTGCTATCGGTCTCGGGTGCCGATTGTGCTGGCTCATCGTCCGATTCCTCCTCTCCATTCGGCCGGATGATAAAGACTCTTCTATTTGGGCATTCTGATTTCTTATGCCCTCGGCCGTTGCATTTGAAACACACAATGTCTTTAGTGGCTGGCCGATCCACTGGTGGAGTGTAAGGTTTTGTAGTTGCCGTTTTGGAAGGGATAACGGCACTGAAAGGATTCTTTGAAACGGTAGGAACCGTTCTATCGTCCTTACTCCAAGATGACTTCTTCCAAGTTGTAGAACCGGTAGGCCTAGAAGAATTCTTAGCCTTCCGATGCTTCTCAATCTTTTGAGCCATGTGAAGCATCTCCTCGATAGTGTTGTATTGCGTCAGCTCCAAAGCATCGGCAATATCTGCGTTCAAACCAGCACTGAACCTAGCCATCGTTACCTCAGGTTCCTCAGTAACCTTTGCCTGTGCTAAAGCAATCTCCATCTCATTGAAATAGGCTCCAACACTCTTGCTGCCTTGCTTTAAGGTCTGAAGCCGTTGATGAAGCTGACGGTGAAAGTGAATCGGAATAAACCGTTGTCTCATCGCTTGTTTCATCTCGCCCCAATTATCAATCGGACCAGCATAAACGACTGCTCTCTTCAGGTTGAGCTGCTCCCACCAATGACTAGCGTAGCCACTGAATTCAACGGCTGCCAGCTGAACCTTTTTACTCTCCGAATAATTGTGGCATAAAAAGATAGCGTCTATCTTCCGTTCCCAAGTCAGGAATGCATCAGGGTCATCGGTACCCTCAAACGGCGGTATCTTCATTTTGATGCTACTGATATTAGCATCCAATCGGTCATCTTCCCGTTCTCTTCTACCAACCCGTTCTCCTCGTCTTTCCCCTCTCGGACCATCCCGAGCATATATATATCCTTCTCCTCCGTCAGGTTCCTCTTCTAGATCGGGTTGTGGAATTTGTGGTCCACGTCTAGCAAGTCGTCTAGGAGGAACGTTGACCATGTCACGCTGCCGATTCACTTCACGTGGTCGACGGGCGTTGTCATCCTCGTCGGACGGTTCTGTTATATGTCCATCGGTTCTATCATCAGCTGCTCTATTCACTGCTCTCGGATTTGGGTTTAGAGTAGCTAACGCTTCGACTCTAGCCATCCTTGCATCGGCAGTTAGTTGCCGTTCTGTCATGGCTCTAAGTTGTTCCGTTATGTTGGCTAACATAGCCGACAGATCGGGTTGTGCTCCTTCTTGAGACATCTTTAAGTGCCTGAAATTCACAACACAAAAGAAAACGTAAAATTGCACTAACCTAGCGCTCCCTCACGTGTTTACTCTCGTGTTTAAACACTCTAATAATCTCACAAAATTCACACAAAATCTCCTGCAATGTTCAAGCGTTAGTGAGACTCAAGAATCCAATGGAAAGCTGCCAAGAAGACTCTCAAAAGACAACTAGCTTCAAACAAAACGGGATACTTGGTATTTGTTTAATTGCAAGATCAATCAATTAAACAAATATCAAGTGGAGTGGAAGACAATATTAAAGAATCAAAGAAAAGCTTTATTTGACTCGAACGACTCAAACAAAAGTAATCCTCAATCTATGGTATATTTGGTGCATGGGTGAGAGAATAAACTAAGTTTTGCCTTTAATAAGTGGAAGACAAAAACAGAGAATATTCCTATGGGAAAAGGTAGTGGGTGCGGGACAAAACAAAGTGGAAGGATGGGTTGCCTTCTACTTTTCAGAACACTTTTGTGCAATGCTAAAAGTATGCTTAATAAAATATTTGCACATGCAATCCCAATAATTTTGACAGATGTGGGATCGGTCAACAAACAACACAAATCAATTTTCCTATCACTGGAATGAATCAAATCAGGTGTTTGTACCAACTTATAATCTTTTTTTTTTTTTTTTTTTTTTTTTTTAATCCTGAATGCACAAAACCCAGTCTTAGTAGAATGCTTGTAACTTTCGTTTCAGATGTCCAAATCACTCGATTCCTTTTGATTCGGGATCTACACAGATATAGCTTTCTAACGACACCAATATCACCCAATTCGGATACCAACTGATACGTTAAAACAATTTTGACAACTGACCAGAATTTGCACATATACTAACCAAGTACAGCAAGGAAATCGGTTCTGGAATGGAGTAGAATGATTTACCGATTTCAACAATGAAAACTTGAAACAAAGAACGATACTTACCAATCTTTGAACGCCTTAAGCTCCGCTACCAACTGATACGATCCTGGTTCCTTAGGATGCGCAACACCAACTGTGATCTTTGTTCAAAGACGGATTTCCTGCGGAATAGAATGAACTGATAGATAACTCGACAAGTACGAGCTTAGACCACTAGCTAACCTGTGCTAAGTGCCCTAATCGATTTCAAGTCAAGGGTCTTGAATCGGGTTCTTAGGACTAGACTCAACAATGTGAGAATCACACTAAGATAAACGAGACAATAATGCAATTCCAAGATTTACTTGTATAAGACTCAAGTATTGCGGACTCAAGAATAACAAGGTTCAACCAACTTGAACAAGGGGCGGAGATTGAAGAGAGTAACTCAATTTATCAAATAACAGCCCCTTTCTAAGGAGGCCAAAAGGCTCCTTATATAGGTTACAAATAAACCCTAATTCCAAAAGAGGAATATTACATAAAGTAGATACTTAACTAATGAACTAAATGTCTATTTAATTAATTAGCTAAACAAAGTAAAAGCAATAAACGCGTGCAGCTTCTGGACAACAGAAACGGACAAGTGCCGATAGAGGTAGGGACCAATCGGGCAGGAGCTGTTTCATTCAAGGGCAGATAGGCGCCAAAACGGACACGCGGAAATGTTGAACCAAACGGCAACGGGTGAGTCAAAACGGTAAGTGCCGTTTTGAGAGAAACGGACGCGTGCCGATAGAATGGTCAAATGCCGTTTGACCAATGCCGATTGTGCCAGTTGATCAAGTGTCGTTGTGCGCATAACGGTCAATTGCCGTTTGACCCACGTCATCATCGGTCAAGGCAAAAGTGAGAAGATTCACTATCTTTGCCGTCTTCTCCCTAAGTGCAGTCCTCTCACTTGTCATCTCAGATTCTAGCTCTTTGTGGATGAGGGATGACAATCGGTCTTGAAGTCGTTGGGCTCTGGCTCGAGTCATTGGACCAGCTGGTGGTAACGGTAACTGGATGCGTGGATTCGCATCACACCCCCTCCCCCCCTTTTTTCCAGATTCCTTTAATGTATTTATCCACGTACATATTTTATATTTATTAGCTAAAAAATAAAACGAGTGCTAAGAGACTTATCCAATTTTAACTCAATTTTTAATTTTAGAGTCTGAAAAATATAAAAAATCATATTAAAAAAGCTCATTTCTTTAAAACCCGACAATGATTGAATAAAACTAATTTTTTACCGAAAAGGTAAAAAATTATATAGATTGTTATTATTGTTGTTATGAACCTTAATTAACTGATCGAAAGTGGTGAATATTAATAATAACATTTTATACTGTATGTGTTTTTGAAGTTATTTAAATAATTTACAAAATTATTACAGAACTGATTAATTTAGGAATAGATTAAAAAGAAGATCGATGGGCTTTGAAAATTAGAAATTCTATAACTCAAAATGGCAATATTAATTAATTGTTTCATTCATTAAATAGGAATTTAGGATACTCTCATTTACCAAGTCACGTCACGAGCAAACAAGCCCCCCCTCTGATTTGGTATGTGTGCCTCCAGATTTGCTTGACGGACCACAGTCCATCTGGACCATCCATATGGTCGAGAGTTAAAAACCAGGTACCCGACCATGTCTACGTTTTAATGCACCTATGTTTTCTGACTCCAAGGATTGCGGTTTCTTTTTTCCAGGTTGAGTAAAATATAAAATAACATCAAACGATTCAAATTATAAAAAACAACTTAGTATATAATAAATTTAGGATTTAGCTAGAGAATGAAATGTGCATAGAAATCAAATCCACCGTACTAAAAGACAAATGTATATTAGCAGGAACTTCGATTTCTATAGGTTAATTCGATAACAAAATTTAGGAATACTCGTGGTTCTTTAATTTAAAAATCCTACGGACATTTATTTAAGCACTCATTGGTTCACGATAAACTCGGTCGAGGAACCAAAAAAAGAAAAGCATACTCAGGTCACGTGATCATATATTTCATTTTGTATTACATGCAGTCCTCCACGGAAAATTAAGGATCTGAATAGTCCTTTTTTGGAAACTAATTGTTTCTTTTAAAAGAAATCAACGTAAAACGCACGCATCCTACACAAGAATCACAACACGACGCGCCTATGGCGAATTTTTAAATATTAAATAGATCATGTCCTTGTCTTGGGCGTTCTTAGGCCATAAAATTAAAATAAATACGGACACATGAAAAGGAAGTACTGTACAGTACCAAATCCGTGACCCCAACGAAAATAAATAAATAAAACTAAAAAAACACAACAGAAGCATCATCCCTCGGTCTTTTCCACTTATAAATGCAAACCCCTCTCCTTCTCTTTTTCTCCAAGTTCACGCATTTCACCTCTCTCCTTCACCAAACCAAACCTTCTCTCGAGTAATTAAAACACCAGAAAATCTAATTTTATTTTCCTTCCCACAACCAACAAAAAAAGAGAAGAAAATGAGGCCCATCAGCTCATTTAACCCTCCCCCCTCCACCACCGCCTCATCGTCCGGTCCGGCGGTTGCGCAGCCGCGTTCGCCGTGGCACTCGCCGGTGCCGTACCTATTCGGAGGACTAGCAGCGATGCTGGGTCTGATCGCTTTCGCTCTACTCATCCTGGCCTGCTCTTACTGGAGACTCTCCGGTCGGTTGGACGACGGAGAAGGCGGCGACGATCAGCCACGAGACCTGGAGAATGGGGATGGAAAAGATGGGAAACCAGAGAGAGTGTTTGAGGAGAAGTTTCTGGTGATTATGGCTGGGAATGAGAAGCCCACGTTCTTAGCCACACCGGTCTCGAGCCGAGCTTCTTCTTTCGGAGAGAAAAGTAATTCTAAAATTGAGAATAAAGAGGGAGCAGACGGGAAAAAATTGGAAAATGAGGAGAAATTGAAAGAGGAAATGGGTAGTAGTAGTCCTGGAGAGGAAACAAGGGCGGAGAGGACACCGGAAGAGGTAACGGGAAACAGAGAAAGCCAATCACAAAACCAGTGAGCAGCAGCACATAGTTTAATTTCTCCTTTTCTGCCTCTTTTCCGGGGACGAAACAGAGACTAGTGCTTTCCAGCTAGCTATACCAGAAGAGTTGCTTTTGGTTTCATTTTTGCTTTTTTCTTTCATCTTGGGTTTGGGTTTGGGTTTGGGTTTGGGTTTGTCTTTCCTTTAAGTTCTCCGGGAAATGTAAATTGTGGTGAGTGGTAGAATAGAATACAAGTCCTCTGTTCCATCTAATTACAGCTCAATCTTTTTTTTACCAATCAGTCTGAAACTAATTACTTTGCTTTCCTATATTTCACATATTTCCTTGCCTGCAAATTTTAATTAAGAATAAAAAGTTTAAGGGAATCTTGTGCCGAAGGCAGTGTGAATTCGCTCCTAATTTCGACTAATGGAGAATAAAGCAGAGAAAATGACTTGATTTGGGAAATATTCCCTTCAAGAAGAAAGATAATAGCCACCGGAAAAGAAGCCGGTGACCTGTGAGAAGGCATTTTTGTTTACAAATAACCAAAAATGTTAGTGGTTGGATTCTTTTTAAAAAGTTAGCTGCTCAGGTTGAGCTGATGAGATCATGAGCCGTTAATTTGTTAGTGTTTTCTTGGGATGCAAAGAGGGTGGGACACGTGCCGGGTCGTCATTTAATTGCAGCCAGAGAGAAGCGACGTGCAGGTCAAGCGGGCAGTTTGGGTAGTGGACGCGGCGATGCGGAGACGCGTTTTGTTAGTGTAAGATTAAATGACTGTGCTTGCAGTTACATTTATGAGCTGTCCTGTGTATTCGCTGTGGGAATTAGGAAACGAAGGATTCGGCGATTCGTAGGCACTTGCCGTATTAATTAATTAATTAATTATGTGGCAAAACTTGGAGTACAAGTACGACTCACCTCATGTCTCGTTTCCAGTTTTAGTTCTTGAAGTACAACTGTGACTTCCTAGAATGTTTTTTCTCTCCTCTTGTTAACCATTTAGGTAATTAGTAAGAAATACCACTAAATTATTAATTTATTGATTCTTTAAATAATAATCCCCGGTTAATACTTCCTCCGTCCCATATTAACTGTCACTTTACTGTTCGTGCACGTATTTCGAGGAAGCCGAATGACTCACTATTTGACTCTAAAAAAATCCGTACTTTTTTTCGAACGTACGTTAATCCTTAACCTACGTTCGAGAAAAAATTCAAAAATTTTTGAGATCAAATAGTACGTCATCCGGCCTCCTCGAACGCGTGCATGAATAGTGAAAGTGGACAATTATATAGGTCCGGAGGGAGTATATAGCATGTTAGTCGTCTGCGAATCACATAATACTACCTAATAAAAATCTAGTATGAATTTAAGTTTAGGTCTTATTTTCGTCCAAAAAAAATTAATTTTTAACCTAAACTAGTGAGTCATGAGAGTAGAATAATACTTATACTCCTCTATTCATATTTAATGAACGTTTGGAGTCATTTCTCACGTTTACAATTAATTGACACAATCTTAATTTCTGTGTCCACTTTACTGTCCTATTGTGTTGTGAGCCACGTAAAGACTGATATGGTGTCGCCTTACTGCTGCCTCATTAATATTTTACTCATTTTTTAAAAATGTTGTGCATTCATTATTAACGTAACGTCATTTAATAATAAATGAAGGGAGCATCTATTTTCTTTACACTAAACATGTGATCTCTTAAAAAGTTTCCTAACTCCTCACCATTATCATGCTTTGAAATAAACGGTTAAAAAATAAAATGAGGAATTTTTCTAAGATTTACGATCGAAGAAGAGGACCAAATATAATAAATAACTGAAGATTGAATAAACTTGGTCTCTGGTCGAGTTATTGTCAGACTAAAAAAAATCTTTTTAGCAGGGTGTATGCAAGTTGGTGTACTATCATGTCATGGGCTTTAATAAACAAGGATGGAGAAACATGCTATTTGGGCCGATCTTGATCCAATAACACCGGTCAAAACTAGAGGTTAAAACTTAAAAGGCTAAACTATTTTGGGCCAGCTATCAAGTTGTAGTGGACTGGACCCGCATGGTACGATGCGACAGTTTTACGCCACTCTGGTCTTAAACGACGCCGCTTCTGAATGTCAAAGACTAAAGAACAGCTTCTACAAAGTAAAGCTTTAACTAGGAAAATAATCACCAATACTGCAACGAACTAGACCGAGCGAGCGAACAAAATGGGCATTTTGTTCACTCGTATGTTCTCTTCTGTATTTGGCAATAAGGAAGCTCGAATCCTCGTGCTCGGCCTCGACAATGCCGGAAAAACCACCATCCTCTGTAACTCTCTCTCTCTTTCTCCTACGCTTTTGATTTGCTGTTTGGATTTTTTTCAATTTTGTGATAAATTTCTGCATTTGTATCTGTTCCAGATCGGCTTCAAATGGGCGAGGTAGTGTCGACAATCCCAAGTAGGTTTCAAGCTCTGCGTTACTATAAGTGTTTTTATTGTTCTGCTGGCTTGATCTGATCTAAATAATGATGTGATTTGATGTTTGTTATTGTCTAGCTATCGGCTTCAATGTGGAAACTGTACAATACAACAACATCAAGTTCCAAGTCTGGGATCTGGGTAAGTAACAAGTTTTGAATACACGCTTTTATTCGCAGTTGATGTAGGATTTGACTGGATAGGAAGTTATTGTAATAGAGAAGCAGTGATTGTGTTGTGCATGTATAATTAATGAGTGGACAGAGCTTATATGTCCTTGTTTGGGTTCCTTTGTTGTGCATTGGGTACGAAGGTTTATGAGTTTGAGGTTTTGGGATAACAATATTTTTCCATTCTAAGCCTGTAGACTTAGTTTTGAGGTCTGTTATCATTGCGTGAGTTAGCTGGAAGTCTTGGATTCAATGAATTTCTGAAAATTATGGCCATCTTCTAGTTAGTAGTTCTTAAAGGTTATGTAAAAACTGATTTTGTGGTCTGCTGAAACAGGTGGGCAAACAAGTATCAGGTAACTTTATCACCTCACTTTCCATGTTCTTTCTCGAATATTTATTGCTTGTGATTTCTTCCCTCTTCTCCAACATTGTTTGGGGTTATTTTCCTGTTCATTGCAGGCCGTACTGGAGATGCTATTTTCCAAATACGCAAGCAGTAATATATGTGGTTGACTCAAGTGACACTGATAGAATTGGAATTGCCAAAGAAGAGTTTCATGCAATTTTGGAGGTACATTCCTGGCTTTTATCTAAGCAGCAAGTCTATGTTGTTGTTAATTTGTAGAGATGCTAGGATACTCTGCTCAACTTTACTAAGCCAAAATAGCAAACTAATGGTGGCTGGCTATATGGATCATTGTCCTCTATCCGCCTCCTTTCTGATTAAATTGTTCAAAAGGTGTATTGATCTGGCTGTCTGACCTGGACCAGGAAACCTGGGAACGAGGCCTTTGTCCTTGCTCATATCCCCTTGAATCTCAACTTAGTTTTTGGATGCAATTTTAGCTGAGCAATAAGAGATGAAAAGAAAGAAGCACAGACAGCTTGTTAGTTTTCTATGCGTAATGTTAGGAGACTCTTTAATGACCTAGGTAGAATATTTAAAAGGCATCTCAATGTGGTTAATGTTAGGAGACTCTTTAACTTCATGGGTTTCATTTTCAATAATATGAAGCATAGATGGGAATCAATTTTGTTTGGAGTTTTATCATGCTGTGTATGTTGTGGTAAGGAATTAGTTAATGTGATAAGGGAACAGTGCTATTAATTGCTAGGTTTTATAATGTGTTTGTTTTTTCTTTCTACTACTTTTGATAACTAAGCAATTTGGATAGAAATCAGGTTACGAATTTGAGTGAACACGATGAAGGAAACTGTGCCATGGCTGACACGTTATATCATTAGACATAGATGGACACTCATCAAATGACCTGTGACACAAAATGGAATTCCCAAAGCATTTTTAGTAGATTTAATGATCCTTCTGAATTCTGATGCAGTTGGATCTGTTTGCAGGAGGAAGAATTGAAAGGTGCAGTTGTCCTTATTTTCGCGAACAAGCAGGTGAAGAGTATTTCCTAATCATACAGAATTTTGAAATATTGGCATCTTTGCTAGTTGTATCAGTGTCAACTGATTGATGTGTGGTTCACGCTGCCAAAATTGGGCTTTTTCTGTTGCCTCAAATCTCTTCAATCCACTACATACTAAAAAGTGATTATTTTCTTCATGTACTGAAAAAGCCTATCATCAATTCTTCGAGATTCTTCTAACGTGTCAAAATCATTGCTATCCGAGTAGGATCTTCCTGGTGCACTCGATGATGCTGCTGTGACAGAAGCTTTGGAGTTGCACAAGATAAAAAGTCGCCAATGGGCCATCTTCAAGACTTGTGCCGTTAAGGGTGAAGGCCTCTTTGAAGGCTTGGACTGGTAAGCTTACTTTTCTGTTGAATACTGGACATATAGGCATTCATTAAATTGCTTTGATTAGTAACTTATTCGTTAGAGTTTTACTACCTCAATGTCATGGGTCATTGGAATAATTTTGGTGATAGCTTTATTCTGATGCTGCCAATTTGATGTGGCAACATAATGTCTTTCCTTTTCGGTTTTTCCCCTATGTGGAAGGGGTTGAATTACATGCTTCATCCATCATGGAAATTTTCAATTACACTCATGAATGAAAGGGGTTTACTGTAGATAATGACAACGATCAAATTATCCTTCTCTGGACCTGCCTAAGCAGGACTAGCATTTGACTATGTCTTATACAGCCTTGAAATCATCTAGATTTGTTTCATAAGCCATAGCCATACTGACTGACGAATGTCTTCAGGCCTAGTTGACCTATACCAAAAAATCCATTTGGGCTGACATGATGATATTGTGACTTGGTTGCCCCACTGAACTTCCATATTGTTTGTGTTTTGTTGTCTCATGTTGCGGAGGTTTGATGCTTTGTCAACTTTTCCAAGCAATGCTTCACGAGTAAATTTTGTTTTGCAGGTTGAGTAATACTCTGAAGACAGGAGGCGGCTAAACTGAGGTAAACTTAAGTGTACTCAATGCAGGAGAGAGAATTGCTAGTATCATTGATCTACTACACTTGCGCACAGATCCCTTTCTTGATGTTCTCTTATTTCCATCTTCATTTGTGGAGGTTATACCGTTCTAATTTCTCTAGATTTATACCAATGAAAAGGGGAAGTCAGAATTGTCACATTAATTTGTTAAAGCAGTCTCTTATGGTTATTCAATATATATTATGGTGTGTCGGCAAGTAGGTGTGTAGTGCAAGATTTGTGAATTTTGCTATGTTATTCTTTTGGGGCAATAACAGCAAAGCCAATTGGTTTTCACCAACTACGAACGATTGGCTAAAGGTGACAAACGACCTCCATGGATAATGAGATTAGTATGCGGAAGATTGTTAAATTATACTTGTCAGTTTTTGTGTTGGTAAATTTCAATGCGAGCAGGCTTTCAAAACGAAGGCCGGCAGAGAAAAGGCGAGGGTAGCTTGTTGGGCTTTTTTTGAAACTTGTTTGCAATTTAGGAAAAAGGACCAACCTGTCTGTAGTTGGAATCGGAATTGGGCTCAACTTTTCCAACTCGACAACCTTCGTATTTCTTTATTGACCGGAAAAATGAAAAAACCTAGATCAATATCTATGTGGGCCGGAAAGCTGCCAAAACGCAGATAGGCATCAAGAGAGAGAATTCAGTATTTTATCTTTGTGAAGAAATACACATTTACTGCTAGTAGGGGTGTACACGGGCCAGTTCGGTTCTGTTTTTGAGCTAGAGAATTAGACCGAATTGAAATTTAATGGCTCTACTTAGGGTAGAATTGAACCGAATCGTTACTATCGATTCAGTTCGATTTTATTTTTTTTAGTTCGGTTCGGGATGGTTTCGGTTCTGACTCGTTTGGTTTTTTTAATCTGGGAGACGTGACACACTAAGATTTCGGCACATCACCCATGATCCTTCAGCTTTTGAAAATAAGAGGCAAACGTGCAGGCAATGGGTTTCGAACCCGTTTGCGTTGGCAAATGGGGCAAATAATTTGCGAGTTGCCACTATGCTCCCACAAAAGTTGTGATCAAAGTGTGAAAGTTTTATCTATATATTACTCCCTCCGGCCAAAATTAAACGTCGTTTACTATTTGGGCACGCATATTAAAGAGGCCGAATGACTCACTATTTGAGACAATTTTGCCCCTTCCTTTTTTCTCGAACGTACATAGTAAACGACGTTTAATTTTGACCGGAGGGAGTAATATACAACATCCATTAACAAAACGACACTGTTTATATTAAACACACAATTTTGATTTTTTTTTAAAATAATGCTTTGATTTACCAAATTATAAATGATAGCCTAATATTATAAAGATATTTTAGTATTATAAATTTTTAAATTTTATGATACAAAACATATAAAAATTTAAAGAAACTAAATATTCTTTAAGATGATAGGTAAGGAGTTAACCATTAAATCAAATTTAAATTTTGATATCATAGTGCATAAATATATGAACCTGTTCTCCTGATTTTACGGTTCGGTTTATGAATTTTAAAATTAGAGAACCAAACCAAACCGAAAATTTCAATTCAATCCTACGATTTAAAAAAAATTAATAGTTCAGACCAATTTAGTTCGGTTCCCCATTTGGATCGGTTTTTATACACTGGTGAGGGATTGCTGAGACATTTAAAACGTGAGGATTCAAATCCTTGGAAAGAGAAGAAGGCATCTATCTACCCCTGATAATTGACAGAGGAAACCGACCAAAATAATTTAGTCCAAAAAAAAGTAGGTTTGAATTATTAATTTATGATTTGACCCACAAAAAAGATAATTTTTTTTATATAAAATACTCCATCATGCGAAGCTATCACACTAAAAGCACTTATGGGTCTTCTTTTCTTTTCTATTTTGATAATCACATAAGAGATTTATTCTTTCTTTTATTGTACTATTATCTATTAACACATTTACTTTATACTGCAGTAATCCGAATCCAAGTAGGTAAAGGTTAGGACGACGAGGAGTAAAGAGCCAGGTGACTAGTCCATCTCTGCAGATCTATCCAGAAGACCAACTGGAGTATGAACATAAGTGGCCCCGCCTTCACTCACATTATTCAAGCTCCCCATCCCCTCACTTACTCTTTACACCTTCCATTTAAAACCGTAGAATCATTTATGTCGTTCTGAAATAGTAATAATAAGTAATAAAATAAATATCAATAAATTAAATAATATGTACAGTAATATTTAATAGCAAAACGACTTACTTTAAAAACCAGAAGGAGTGTAAATATAAATTTATCTTTTATTTACTATTTTATTTCTTTATTTATTTTTTAAATAGCTTATAAAGCCAAAAAGCGAAACACCTTCCCCTCTGATCAAAAAGGTTCAAACACCCCCATCTCCATCTCCATCTCCATCTCCATCTCCCTCACCATTCCATCCCGTGTGGTTCCCACCTTTGTAATTAAAAATTGACAACTCCTACTCCTTTACTAGCCTAATACATATCGCCCCACTTTCACTTGGCTAATCTCTATCCACGTGTTCTCTTCCCATTCGCTACCTCCCGGATCTCCCCGGCCCCACTAGATAGCCAAGCCACGCCACAGTAGCGCACACATCATCTCATCTACACCATTATTCACCACGAAAAAACTGTACCCCCCAAGTTTTCTCAACCAGAAAGACAATTGAGCTTATAGAGAGAGAAGAGAGAGAGAAAAGGATTTAGCTTGTGGATTGTGAGATGGCGTCTAAGCTGTGTGACTCCTGCAAATCCGCCACCGCCACTCTCTTCTGCAGAGCTGACTCAGCCTTCCTCTGCGTCAACTGCGACTCCAAAATCCACGCCGCCAACAAGCTCGCGTCCCGCCACGCGCGCGTCTGGGTTTGCGAGGTCTGCGAGCAGGCTCCCGCTCACGTCACCTGCAAGGCAGACGCCGCCGCTCTCTGCGTCACCTGCGACCGAGACATCCACTCCGCAAACCCTCTCGCTCGCCGCCACGAGCGCGTTCCCGTCACTCCCTTCTACGACTCCGTCGCCTCCGTCGCCTCCGTCCCCCCTGCCAAGCAGCAGCAGCCTAACAGCAACAACAACAACACCAACGCAGTCAACTTCCTCGACGACCGCTACTTCTCCGACCTCGACGGAGACGCTGACGTCAGCAGGGAGGAAGCGGAGGCAGCGTCCTGGCTCCTCCCTAACCCTCCGAATAAGGTTATGGAGAGTACGGGCCTTAACACGGGACAGTTCTTGTTCCCTGAAATGGATCCTTATCTGGATCTGGATTACGGGCCGTTGGATCCAAAAGTGGAAGCGCAGGAGCAGAACAGCTCGGGGGCAGACGGCGTTGTTCCAGTGCAGAGCAAGACCACTATGCAAGCTCCTCCGCTGTTGAATGATAACTGCTTCGAGCTGGACTTTTCTGGATCCAAACCGTTCCCTTATGCTTCTTATACCGCTGCAGCTCAGTGCTTAAGTCATAGCGTAAGCGCCTTTATTTAATTATTATTTTGCTAATCATTTTAAATCAATCAAAGTACTTTTTGACCATGATTAAAAAAATACTAATTATTTCAGGTGTCGTCGTCATCGCTTGAAGTTGGGGTTGTGCCAGATGGGAGTGCGTTGACGGACATATCAAATCCGTACAGTAGATCAGGCGGTGGAACGGAATCGACGGTGGGGAATCAGCCGGTGCAGCAGCTATCGGCGGTGGATAGGGAGGCGAGAGTGTTGAGGTACAGAGAGAAGAGGAAGAATAGAAAGTTCGAGAAGACGATCCGTTACGCGTCACGAAAAGCGTATGCGGAGACGAGGCCGAGGATTAAGGGCCGGTTCGCGAAACGAAGCGATGCCGAAATCGATGTGGAAGTGGACCATCGCAGCTTGTATGCTGGATTCGGCGTCGTTCCATCTTTCTAGTAAATTTTAAAATGAGAGTAAAAATCCTTCTTTCCTTGCTGTTTTATTAATCTGTAACAATAAGAACTTTTATGTTTTTTCCTTTTCCTTATTGTTGTTGTTGTTGTTGATGTTGTTTTTCCGGTCCTTCGTTTTTAAGGGGATTGATGTGCTAATACTAATAGTATTGTTGTGTATATAAAGTAGGGTGTTTTAAAAAGTTGTATGATCCATGGTTACCAATTATCTAGTACTCAGTCGCTAACCTTTTCATTTTGTACTGTAACGTCCGACAACTCTACTTAAAAAAAAATCAAATTATGTCAGAATTGCGGACCGTGATACACTGACAGCTGTTATGTTAAGTATAATGAAAAATAATACTTTTGAGAGAATACATTGCAAGTGTGCATGTGAAGCTCAAGCTAAATGCCATTTGTTTTTAGTTGACTAAGATTCCATTTCCAGCTCTTTTTTTATTGTTATCTTTCCAACCATGCCCTCATCGTCTATTTTTAAGTCAAAAGAAAAAATGATCTTAAAATACATTTGTAAATTTTTATTAAAAAATACGAAAATTATAAACAAATATTTAAAATTCACAAAATTAAAAAAAAGAAGAAAGTGATTTCTATTCCATAATTCTATCTTTTTATCATTCATTTTTTTTTTCTATTCAAAAGAAAAAGATAGTGGAGATCTGCACCAAGCTGACCGAAAAGGAAAAGGTAAATATGATACTCCCTCCGGACACAATTACTTGTCATTTTACTATTCCAGCACGTATTTTGAGGAAGCCGAATGACTCAATATTTGATCCCAAAAAAATCCGTACTTTTTTTCTAACGTACGTTAATCCTTAACGTACGTCCGAGAAAAAGTACGAAACTTTTTGGGTCAAATAGTGAGCCATTCGGCCTCCTCGAAACTCATACATGAATAGTAGCCAGTGACAAGTAATTGTGTCCGGAGCAGTGTTATCAGAACCGGACCGGACAGAGAACCGGAAATGGAAATTTGATGGTTCAACCGGGTTGAACCGGGTTCGACCGGATTGTAGTTGCTGGTCCGTCCGGAACCGTTCGCACATTAAACCGGATTGAACCGGCTGGTTTTTTTACTGTAGCATTTTATAATATATAAAAATAAAGTATATCAATCAAGTAGATCAAAAGTTGAAAATAAAGAAACTATTTAACATTCAAATGAAACTTAAATATTCCAATTACAAAATAAAGAAACAATCCAACATTCAAACACTTAAATATTCATACACACTTAATTATCCAAATTACAAAATAAAGAAACAATCCAACATTCAAATGAAATCATTCTCAAAGTTTAAACACCTAAATATTCAAATTACAACAAAATTAATTCCATGGATTGGTTTCAGGTTGAGAGGTCGAGCCACTAGTGTTGTCGAAAATGTCTTGAACAAAAAATCCGCTTTCATTTCCTTCATCTTCATCATTGTCATCATCAAGCATATTTTGTAGGTTCAACTCTAGTATTATCAAATAAAACATAAAAACAAAGAATCAATAAATTAACAATAATAGTTTCATATCAACAACTTTTAAAATAAATAGGTAGTTACTAACTTACCATCATTAGGGACATCTTCTTGAATATTGCATGCTTCCATCTCATTTCGAAAAGTCTCTAATTCAACACTTGTTAGATTTGACGGTTCATCCTCTAATATCCAACCATCATTATCTCGAAAGTCCTCAAAGTTTATAGGGTCATAATTCCTACCCTTTAAACCCCTACATTAATTAACCAAAATATTAGCCAAACAATTTAATCCAAACACAACTACAAACAAAATTCAAAATTATTGATTGTTTGTTAATAAATAAAAAGTAAAAAGTATAGAAACTTACTTTTGTTGTAGCCTTAAGTTGTAATGAACATATACCAAATCATTAAGTCTTTGATGCTCCAATCTATTTCTTTTCTTTGAATGAACATGCTCAAATATGCTCCAATTTCGCTCACAACCAGAAGCACTACACTGAAGTAGGCAGATCACGTTTAATTAGCAAAGTGATTAACATGACAAAAATCCAGCAATATACGGGACCAACATTCAAGCAAAATTTAAGCAAAATTTAAGCAATATTCGGGACCAGCAAAATTCAAGGAAAATTCCAGCAACATTCAAGATAAATTTCATGAAATTCCAGCAACATAGTATAATTAAACTAAACTGTATTTTATTAATTTTAGAACTCAAAATTAGAAACCAACAACCTTAAACATTTGCTAATTATAAATTATATAATTAAATTTAATTCATTGCATATTATATATACTTTACTACAACAATAAAAAAACAAGAAAAGAGAAAGAAAATCGAGAAAGAGAACCTGCTGTTGCCGTCGCCGTCGCCTGTCGGGCCGCCTGCTGTCGCCGTCGCCGGTCACTGCCCCTTGCGGTCCGTCACCGGTCACTGCCCCCACGCCGCTCGCCTCTAGGGTTTGTGGTTGTTTTCTTGCTTGCTGCTGCTGTAAACGTGAAACAAAGAAAGGAAATTAAAACAGGGGCAAAGGATTTCGCGAAAGAGAAGAAAACTTAAGTGAAGAGCAAAACGACGCCGTTTTGGCAGGTGCCAAAACGGCGTCGTTTTGATAAGTCTCTGGTGGGCTCAAAGCCCACATGTGAAAACGGTGTCGTTTCGGCCCATGGGCCGTGCCAAAACGACGCCGTTTTAGAAAGGCAAAAAACCGGCCAATTTGTTAAAAAACCGGCCGGTTCGCCGGTTGGCAAAAAACCGGCCGGTTCGTCCGGTCGGACCCGGGTCAGAGGGCAATCCGGTCCAAAAGGCGAATCGGACCGGAAACGTGAAAAATCCGGTTGAACCAGACCGAACCGGCCGGTCCGGTCCGGTTCTGATAACAATGGTCCGGAGGGAGTATATAGGAACCCGACCTGACGTAGCGTGAGGCCCGACCCGTGAAAAACCCGACCTGATTTCGCACAAACTCAAAAAACAGGATCCTTCTCTTCTTCTGGGTATTTTTACAAACACTTTGTGTGCAGGCATTCATACCCAACAACAAATCCTTCTCTGAACTCGAACCCATCATCCGCTCCCTCCCCGCCCAGCTCGGCCCAACCGTCTCCCTCCTCTTCGGTCCTCGCCTCGCCACCTTCATCGCCGACATCGCTCTAGCTCATCAGACCCTGATTCAAACGGCGGCGTAATCGCTAACCGCCCACGACCTCTGGTGGCTTGGTAAGCTATGCCATTTGTTTATTGTATTTGATCTGGTCAAATATCAGTGGGCTATATAGATGGGCAACAAAACTGAATTTCAGACTACTTAGATTATAGTAGTTCTTTGTGTGTGCTTGTGTCTTGGTGTATTCGTCCTGTGCGAAAACCAATTTATAAGGTTGCTTGAAAATTGAATCTTAGTTTTCTTTATTCCTTCCGCAGTTTGGCCATTGACAGCCTTGGGAATTGAACCCAAGTTCACAATTCCTCACTCCCTCAAAATGGATGAAGATGTTTTTGCCAATGGTTTTGTTGGAAGTGTTCCCTCCGATTACTTTTGACTTAGAAATATACAATAAGGACATAATTGGAAGCACAGCAAAAATGAGAGAGAATAGGGGTGTACAAGAACCGGCCCGGACCGGAAACCGGACTGGAACCGTCCTTTTTTTGGCCCGAACCGGACCGACCCGGCTTCTTTTTTTTTTTACCCGGATCGGACCGGACCGGAAAGTTCCGGTTCGGTCCGGTTCTCCATCCCTCAAATCCGGGAACCGGCCCGGAGAACCGGTAGAACCGGAAATATATATTTATATATTTATATATAAATAAATATATATGCATAATAATATCAAAGTATCCATTTGGTTCAATGGTTAACTCATCACTTATTATATTAAAGGGGAGAGGTTCAAATCCTCTTGGCTCCCACTCTTTTTGTATTTATGTGGAAAATTAAATTTTAAGTAAAAAAAAAAAAAAAAAAAATTCCGAGCCAGAACCGGAACCGGCCCGGAAAATTTAGAACCGGCCCGGCCCGGACCGGAAGTGTCCGGTCCGGTCCGGTTCTGTACCGGACAAGAACCGCTATTTCCGGTCCGGTTCGGTCCTAGCCCAAGAACCGGTCCGGACCGGACCGTGTACAGAGACTAAAAAAAACAGATGCATATGGTCTAAGTTTCACGGGCAGTCAACCACACTAGATCAGCTCAGAAGTGCAATAATTCGAAAACTCAGGCTTCACAGGATAGAAAAAGGTGAGTTAATGGAAACTTTACAGAAAATTGTAGACCAACCATTTTTTTCTTGGCAAATAGTCCATTAATCTATGAAAGTTTCTGGAGTTGATTTGGACATTGTATATATATCCAGGGACGGATCCAGGAATGATTTTCAGGGGGGGCGGGGGTTCGGGGGCAGCGCCCCCGAAATTTTTTTTTGGGTATTTTAAAGGGAAACCAAACGAGCTGAACGAAATTTTTTTTTGGGGTATTTTAAAGGGAAACCAAACGAGCTGAACGAAAAATTGAACAAATGCTTAAGAGTATTTGTATCCGTCACTAAATAACAAATATTTAGATAACTTGATAAAATTGAGTCAATTGAAGCAATTTCTCCTTATTGAAAGCAACAAAGGAGTAATTCGCTATTCCTCTCATCAAATCGATTATTAAGCTCATGAAGTTGCATATCAATGACTTGATAAAATAAATCAACTTGATAATGATGTAGATTGGAAATTTGCTCACCTTTCCGCCTTGGTCTACCAACATTTGGACCAACATTTGATGGTGCTTGAGTAGATGGTTTAATCAAATATTTGTCCATATCTACAAAAACAAATATTAAGGCTAAAATATTTGATCCCGACCAACAACCACAAAATAAAAAACGGAGTCGACTAAAATATTTTAAAATCAATCGCCGATTCACCCATTCGTACGAAATATTCGATTGATGGACGACCAAAATTTAATTTTAAAAATACGAAACTTTGGCTAATTAATTTAAAATGCAAGATTGGAGTAAACCGTTAATCGATTTGTGAAATTGAGGATATGTAATTAATCTAGAGATGTAGCACTAATTATTTAACAACATATTGGATATCAATTTACTCAATAAGGCAATTAATTTGGGGTGGGTTAGATTAGGGATTTGGGCTGGGCTGTATACTAAATTTTTTTTCCCATTAGCCCAGGGTGGACATCAGCCCACGGTGGCCCCCCTGGATCCGTCCTTGTATATATCTACTTCTCTTCTCTTCTAACCAAATTGCTCCATCTCAATTGTCGACTAATGAAAATTAAATCTTCAATTTCAATTCTTCTTTCTTCCTTTTAGTATACTTTTAGACCACATCATGTCTGAGATTGAGAAAGGATGGCTAGTGGGTTGTTGAAGAAGACAAATGAGTCGGCAGAGATGGACAAGAGTGATAAATACGATTGAGATACAAGGGTTGTTTTGTAATTGACACACGATTATCGTGAGAACGACAAATAATTGAGAATGGTAATTCAGTAGACAAACGTCAATTATATGAATACAGTGGGAATAGTTTGTTAGGACTTACACCATTATTATACGCGAAAACTGTCAAACCAATCTTGTATTTTACGCGTTAATGATTTGTGGATGCTGCTAAAGGGCCATTTCGTTGAGAAATATTAATATTATCAAAAAAATTATTTTACATTATGAATTTTAGAAGTTAAAGAATATTAGGAACATAAGATTATTTTGTTTAGTAACATTAGGTATAATACTCGAGAAAAAAACGATCCCTTAGACTAAATTATTCTATTTGTATTTCATTTTATGAAAAATATCCTTATATATATATATATAAAGTATAATAAAAATAACTATATTAATAATGTAATACATCATAATTAAACACATGTTCACTAAATTTGCATCAAATTGATGAAAATAAATAAGCATAAATTTGCATTCAAAGTGTCCTAAAAGTATTCAGACGTATTTAGTAATATTTACGGCGAATCACTAAAATATCCGATTTATATTTAATTTTTTAATATTATTTTTAAATATCTAGATAAAGACTAAAATAGAGTATTCGTGCTTTAGAGATTTTCGGACAATAAATAAGATAGAGGTAGTGGTAGCGTACAATTTCATAGTACCTTTTAAGGTATTAATTGTTGTCTCTTTTTTTCTTCTTCTAATTCTAAGACTACAAACCTGTATTATATCTTGATTGACGATTAGAAATGGTTATCGGCTAAGATGGGATTCTCTCTTTGTTTTTCTCCCACAACAGACGGAGCTAATGGCTAAATTCAGTCCTGTTTTGAAGCAAAGTTGCGAAAACCCACAAAATTAAAACATTCCAAATTAGTGTTAGTTATTGTACAGTTTTGTTCATTGAGACAACAGTCAAAATCAAAGCAAACACCCACCTACGCCTACAATAGCTGTGATGAAGATTATCGCACCCGCTTTTTAGAATTTTATCCTAATGCGACACGGGTTTGAGACGATATGTGAGACGAAATTGGACTCATTTCACATGGTGCAATGAAGTCGCCATCCTAATTTATTTCTAGGTTTAAGGAACCTATTTGTCATGCATAAAAAATAAAAAACTAAGGCAAAGTGTTGAACCCGAGAACAACGGTTCGGGGTCGATTTATGGACTCGGGAAGGTGTTAGGCACCTGAGTCACATCCTAAAAAGGTTACCGGAGAAAGAGGTGTTTAATCATGTTTGAAATATAAAAATCCTAATTTAGTGATCATGCCCAATGGATTAAATTCTAACAATTCTAACTATTTTATGCATATGAACGGATATGCGGAAAAGCGTGAAATAAATAAAAGGGTGAGAAATGTTTACTTGTGAAGGGTATCGGTTGATTTACCCTTTGATCGAGATTGAAGAGGATGATTGATGAACGATACGTATTTGACGATCTTTGTGCGCGAGTAAAAATAATTGATTTCGAACAAACAAACACGGGCGAGATAGTTACCTATGATCAATTAACCCATCTTCTCTCCTTTCCTTTCCTGTTTGGGCTTAGCATAGGCCAAGCCCGTGATTAATTAAAATGAGGCCAAGCCTCCTATTCATCATCTCTCTTCACGTCGTCTTCCTCCTTTGAACACAAGAGGAGCCAACAACCATGGAGCAACGAACCAGCACAGCACACCAGTGGCTCCGGCGACAGCAGTAGCTTTAGCGACAACAGTAGCTCCAGCGTAGGCAACAGGCGGCGGCAACACTAGTGGCAGTGGCGTAGCGCAGCAGTGGCAGTGTGGCGGAGCGTGGTGACAGACCAGCAGCGCACGTCATCTTCCAGCGTCGTTCCAGCAAGCAAGAACAGCAAGCAACCGGCGACGTGACAGGTAGCAGCGGCGTGACAGGCGACGACGACGGCCCAGCAGCGCAGTAGCTTGGTGATGACGAGGCAATAGTCTAGCAGCGGCGAGGGGAGGCACGACAACGGACCAGCAACGGTGGCGCTTCGATGGCGAAGAAAAGAGGATGACAGTGCTGCGGTGGTGGAGGATGGAGGGCAGTGGTGATGTCGATGCTTGCGTTTTCCCTCCTCCCTCTAAAGAAAACGTGATCCATGCTATTTATAGCATGCTTGAGGCGGTGGAGGAGAGGGTGACGTCAGCGTTGATGACGTCGGAAGCGATGACGAGGATGATGAGCAGTGCAACGACGGGACGTGGTATTGATATTGTCGGGTGATGATCGAGGACGAACGTGAGGATCAAGGGAAGAACAGTAAGGCGGTTGGACCTTGCTTTCCTGGGTTCATGGATGAACCAAATAGAAAAGATGTATGCCTACGTGGAAAATAGGAGGGCCATCGATCTTGGTTGACTTTCAGAATTCAATTAGATCAATGGTAGAGATGAAAAGCTTGATTTATTATTTAACTATTCAGTTTAAACCGACGGTACGAGCAATTTTGCGAGAAAATGAATATAAACTCGAACCGAAAATGTTAAAATGTATAATAAAATAAAATAAACTAATCAGCACACAGTAAGCGATGAAAAGTTTGCTATATGGTTTGATAAAAAATATTCGCTTGTAAGCAGTAAAAGTTCGAGCGTAACAAAATGCTAAAATAAAAATTGAGCGAAACGCAAAGAGATAGCGCGAGTTAGAAAAATAATAAAAAATAAGTAGCTAATGAGCGAAATTGTTCGACCATCGGTTTCGAGAATTTTACTCGGAACTGATATGAGTTCGAATGGGAAAAGTGATCAAAATGCAAAAAAAGTACGAAATAAAATTTAAATGACACGGAGCATGAAAATAAACATCAGATTGACGAAAATAAATGGAAGTATGATTTTCAAAAATTGATGATAAAAATGCGACAAATGAAAAATTTAAAATCCAAAATCGGGTAGCAACAGTTGCCCCATCTTTACTGTGTTATCAAAAATCTGATGTAATCAAGATTTTTGATGAGCAGTAAAGATGGATGCTCCCGAGCCAGCAATGATTTGAAAAATGCAAAATGTGAATGCAGACTTCCCTGATACTGGGATGAAAAGTAAATCGGCAGAAATGTAAATGACGACTTCCCTGATAGTGGGGTGAAATGTAGATGCTGACTTCCCTGATAATGGGGTGATATGCAAATTGGCGAAAATGTAAATGACGACTTCCCTGATAGTGGGGTAAAATGTAGATTATGAAATGTAAATCAGGTAGGGATTGTGCAGAAAAGTAAATCAAGTAGGGCGAGGGTAGCACTCGCAGTCCATACCTTTGTGCGGAAAAGTAAATCAGGTAGGGCGAGGGTAGCACTCGCAGTCCATACCTTGATGCTTGAGCATTGTCTGATGCTGATGTAGTTCTGACTCAACTATGCAAATTTAAATATTTTAAAAAGGACATGTTGTGGGGACGTGACCTTCACAACGTTTAAAAAGACATGATGTGAGGGACGTGACCTTTCACACCTTTGAAAAGACAAGTTGTGGGGACGTGACCAATCACAACGTTTAAAAAGACACATGTTGTGGGGACGTGACCGCTTACAACATGGCTGACATGATGTGAGGGACCTGACCTTTCACACCTTTTAAAAAGACAAGTTGTGGGGACGTGACCAAACACAACGTTTAAAAAGACACATGTTGTGGGGACGTGACCGCTTACAACATGGCTGACATGATGTGAGGGACGTGACCTTTCACACCTTTTAAAAAGACAAGTTGTGGGGACGTGACCAATCACAACGTTTAAAAAAACACATGTTGTAGGAACGTGACCGCTTACAACATGGCTGACATGATGTGAGGGACGTGACCTTTCACACCTTTTAAAAAGACAAGTTATGGGGATGTGACCAATCACAACGTTTAAAAAGACACATGTTGTGGGGACGTGACCGCTTACAACATGACTAACATGATGTGAGGGGACGTGACCTTTCACACCTTTTAAAAAGACAAGTTGTGGGGACGTGACCAATTACAACGTTTAAAAAGACACATGTCGTGGGGACGTGACCGCTTACAACATGGCTGACATGATGTGAGGGACGTGACCTTTCACACCTTTTAAAAAGACAAGTTGTGGGGACATGACCAATCACAACGTTTAAAAAGACACATGTTGTGGGGACGTGACCGCTTACAACATGGCTGACATGATGTGAGGGGCGTGACCTTTCACACCTTTTAGAAAGACAAGTTGTGGGGATGTGACCAATCACAACGTTTAAAAAAACACATGTTGTAGGAACGTGACCGCTTACAACATGGCTGACATGATGTGAGGGACGTGACCTTTCACACCTTTTAAAAAGACAAGTTATGGGGATGTGACCAATCACAACGTTTAAAAAGACACATGTTGTGGGGACGTGACCGCTTACAACATGACTGACATGATGTGAGGGGACGTGACCTTTCACACCTTTTAAAAAGACAAGTTGTGGGGACGTGACCAATTACAACGTTTAAAAAGACACATGTTGTGGGGACGTGACCGCTTACAACATGGCTGGCATGATGTGAGGGACATGACCTTTCACACCTTTTAAAAAGACAAGTTGTGAGGACGTGACCAATCACAACGTTTAAAAAGACACATGTTGTGGGGACGTGACCGCTTACAACATGGCTGACATGATGTGAGGGACGTGACCTTTCACACCTTTTAAAAAGACAAGTTGTGGGGACGTGACCAATCACAACGTTTAAAAAGACACACGTTGTGGGGACGTGACCGCTTACAACATGGCTGACATGATGTGAGGGACGTGACCTTTCACACCTTTTAAAAAGACAAGTACTAAAGTCGCTCTGGGAGGAGGAAATTCATGCAGGAAAATAAAGCATGCAGGAAAGTAAATTGCAAGAAAGTAAATAAAGTAGATGTGAACTTCACTTAGGCGTTGTTGCCCCCTGAGACATTGATGCGGAAATTGCAATGGAAACTCCACTCGGACGTTGCTGCCCTTTTAGAGGTTGATGTGAGATCCTTCCGGACGCTGCTGCCCGTCGGATGTTGATTGAAAATAATGCACCTTCATTCGGATATTGATTGGATAGCGGGGGAGCGTGATCCACCACACGAAATTGATTATGGAGTGGTAACGTGCTCTATTCGGATACTTGTTGGTGGAGATTCGCGGCAATGTGAGATTTCACTGACGCATATCTGTATCCTGCAAATAGGGAGGAAACAAACACGAAGCAGTAATGGATGGAAAAAAGAGAGAGCAATTGATAAATGAGAAAATAATAAGATCAAATCATGTATGCTGTATATCAAAGTATTCCCACACTACCCTAAGGTTTGCCCCCGACATTTTATAAAAATAACTTCCCTATCAAGAGAAGGTTCAACAAGTTTATGCATTTCTGGAGAACATGTCATCCAGTTTCTATCATATAAGCATGCTTGATACAAGCCTAGAAAAGTATCTGCATCTTGCCTAGAAGATAACGACCTCAAGGACAAGACTTTCCCACAACATGTAGACATAAGCAATCCTCACCGGATACTGGTGTTTGCGCTCATACTAAAAAATAAGGCTACGTGTTACACTCATAAAAATGCAACAAAAATAGCACAAAATCAGATTTGCAATGTCAATCCCAGTGAATAAACTTCAGATGAAGATGCACATGCATGGGAATTCATATAATCGAAAGGACTTTGCTAGGGAGGAGAAGTGAATATTTTTCTCAATGAACATGGCCTGTTGATTGGCCGTGGTGAGGACAAAGTGCACAAGCCCTTCAATCTTTTCTGGGGATGCTTCTTTCCGCGATCACTTTGAGGGTGTAGCGCCTAGATTCTTGGATCCTTACTGAAGATGCTTTTCTTCTTGATCTCTCTGAGGACAAGGCGCTCCAGTTCTTTGATCTTCATTGAGGATGCCCCTTCTTGATTGCTTTGAGGGCACCGTGCCCAAGTTTTTGAATCTTCACGGGGGTGATTTTTCTTCTTGATCGCCTTGGGGGGATACTGTGCCCCATTTTGTGATTTTCATTAGGGATGCCCCTTTTTCTTAGGGGATCACTCCGTTGTGGACTAAGTGCATCAGTCCTTGGACCTTCGCGGGGGGATACCCCTTCTTGATTGCTTTTAGGGCACTATGCCTAAGTTTTTGGATCTTCACAGGGGTGATTTTTCGATGGAGTTTTTTATGAGTTGACCCTGGGGCCTCTTTTGCACTTGCTTCTGCTTTTGTTTTGTTTTGTTCTTTGAACACTTTTGATTCTTTTTTCTTTTTTCCTTTCTTTCTTTTTTTTTTCTTTTTTTTCTTTTTTTTTTCTTTTTTTTTTCTTTTTTTTCTTTTTTCTTTTTCTTTTCTTTTTTTCTTTTTTTTTTCTTCTTTCTTCTTTTTTTCGAACACAAAACACATCAGCAAGCAAAGAAAGTACAGCTTTTGTGCTAACTTTCTTCAGTTATGGTTTAAGGCTGAGGCCTCCGTCTATTGTTTTTGTTCGGCCTTCTTCCAGCGCTGGCCATCAACAATTCTTAGAGCTTTCATATTCCTTCTTGCGTGAGCCAAGTTCGCTGTGCACCCTTCCTCTAGTTAGCCATCTCAGTCAGGCACTGCTCATTGTCTTATTGAAAAAAATAAAAAAATGGAAGAAAGAGCAAAGTTCAATGTCATTTTACTGTTATCTCATGTCTAATGGTGCATGTACCATGGATATTATGCAAATCCGACTAGCACCTAGTTTGGCATTTGCACACATGAAAGAAATAAGGCGTAGAGGCCCAAAATGCTCACAGGGATGTGTTTGTGACTGCTTACATCTAAACATGTTGCAGATATAAGAGCTAGTAGGCGAGATCATGCATGTCATATAATTTCAAATGGATGTACAAGTTATCCTTGATGCAATAACATGTTGAACATGCTCAATCTAGGGAAGGTTTGAAAATTTTGAGGATAATGTGGATTTTATTCAAAGAATTTTATGCACAGTTTATAACAAATCTTAACAGTTTTAGCAATTTTACAGACAAAACGTGATGGCATGACCGCTCACAAGAATTTTATGAATAATTAAAATGAATTTCCCCCAATGCGGGAATGAATGATTGTACAAAAATTAAAGAGGTAGAGAGGTAAGGGGACTTCTCTGGATGTGCGTAGCAAGCGGCAGCTAACGGTCTAACAGGTTCACTGTCGGGGAGTCAGCTTCTTGATCCTGATCCAGCATTATTCGTGCTCAAATTGGATAATAGTATTGACACAAATATTTCTAACGGTTCCATCATTGCCAATCGCGGCCTGATCACTCCTTGAGTGCACGATCTCCATGTAGACTCCGTCTTGGGAATGGCTGAATCAATTCTGGACTTGGTTGGATTGCCAAGGAAAGATGAGCTCAGAATGAACCTTGAGACTGGTTATTTGCAAAATGTATTGATGTGTTTCAAAGAGGCAAGCTCGGCGTAGCAGATGAAGAACCCTTTTGAA
Organism: Viola odorata; assembly: GCA_963691705.1. Taxonomy (NCBI): domain Eukaryota; kingdom Viridiplantae; phylum Streptophyta; class Magnoliopsida; order Malpighiales; family Violaceae; genus Viola; species Viola odorata. The sequence continues at coordinate 20,308,686 of OY829545.1, read as the reverse complement.
ATCTTTCCTGATTCGCTCCTTGACTACTTTTGGCGAGGATACATCTTCTACGCTGGGGATGGCCGATTGTTGATGATTTGTTCAAGAAGTGTGGCTTGAACATCATTTGGAGTGACAGGAGAGAGTCATTGGTCAGCTTTAAAGTCCGCATTTAGTGCCCACTAATTAGGGGGTTTGATATTCACATGACCTTCATAGTGTATGTGCACGGAGAGAATTTGCAGAGAATGGAGGTGTTGACCAAATTCAAAGCATGAAAGATTTTACCATGGTTGAGCTTCGAATTTGCAGTCGAGGGCCATGTAGGGCATAAATGTTGTTGTAACACAGAACAAGAACACATTAAGTATGTGGATTGGGACCCCTGGAGGACATCTATCATTGCTATGTTTCTTCCCCAATATGAGAAACTACCTGCAAAGGGCACTGGGTAATAGTAATATTTTGATGGTAAGATTCCCCGAGGAGGATCGCTCAAGAGTTGATAGGAGGAGGGTTCCTCTGCACTTGCTATAGCGACGATCTGAAGGCAATGAGAGGATAGCTGAAATGAGCTCTTGTGGCAAATTACCGCTCTCTATGCCTTGCCCCCCCGGTAAAATGGGCTCAATCTTTGGTGCTCCCTGACGCCTTCTCCTGGTCATCATTTCAATTACTTGCCCCCCAGTTTACAAGTCTTATTGCACCTGAAATAAAATGGGAAATTAAATAGTAAGTTTGAAGGGAAGGATATCCCAAAATTTCGAATTAAAATAGAAATTTTGAAAAGAACACGTGGGTTGCCTCCTACGGAGTGCTCTTGTTTATAGTCGTAGGCTCGACTAATGGCCAAGCTTCCTTTTACGCCTTCTTTCATGGAAGAGCAAGCATCGTTTAATTCGAAATAGATAGTTAGCGCTTTTAAAAGGAAGCTTGGCCATTAGTTTTTTCTTCGTCTTCTATGGCCATAGGGATTTGGTGATACCCGGAGTTGGCATCTAGAGAGCTTAAATAAGCGTATCCAGCAATTTGGTCGACCAGCTGATCAATTCGAGGAAGGGGATAACAATATTTGGGACAAGCATTGTTTAGATCGGTGAAATCGATGCACATGCGCCAATCTCCATTTTGTGTGGAGGAAATAGAAAGTGACTGGAGAGTCCCAGTGGTAGAGTATCTGAAACATGATAAGCTACCGAAAGAAATCACGGAAAGAAGGAAAGTACTGAAACAGGCGTCGCGATGTACATATTACAATGGAGAGTTAATACGGAGGTGCTTCTCCCACCCAGTCGTTAAATGCATAACGGAACAAGAAGGTTTGCATGTGTTGCGAGAAATTCACGAAGGGATATGCGGCATGCACATCGCCAGCGATACACTGGCAGCCCAAGTCTTCCGGTCGGGATTCTATTGGCCCACCATACGAGGAGATTGCCATAACTTCGTGAAAACCTGTCAGAAATGTCAGGAATATGCTAGGATTCCTCGAAAACCGGCCGCGCAAATTTCAGAAATAATCGCTCCATGCCCGTTTGCCAAATGGGGCATTGACATTTTAGGCCCGTTTCCAAAGGCTAGATCTCAGTTGAAATTCGTGATCGTGGCGGTACATTACTTCACAAAATGGGCCGAAGCCGAGGCGTTAGCCACCATCACCACTGAAAAAATTTGGCATTGTTTCAAACACCAAGTCATTATGCGATTCGGGGTGCCACGCATACTGATTAGCGACAATGGAACGCAGTTCACAAGCCAATTCTTCAGGGATCAGTGTGCAGAATTTCAGATCGAACAAAGGTTCTCTTCCGTGGCGCACCCTCAAACCAATGGCCAGGCAGAAGTAACCAACCGCAGCATCCTTAGTGGCATCAAGAGAAACCTGGAAGGATCCAAAAAGAAATGGCCAGACGAACTGCCATACGTACTATGGGCCTATCGCATGACTGTCAAGGCCGGCACTGGAGAGACCCCGTTTGCGTTAGCATTCGGAACCGAAGCTGTCACACCGGTTGAGATCGGAACGATGAGCCTTCGGGTGGCTCATTTCAAAGAAGAAAATAATGAAGAAAGGTTACGTGCTAACCTTGACGCCCTACTGGAAACACATGAGGAAACTCTCCTGAAAACTATGCACTACAAAAGAAAAATGGCACAATACCGCAACCGGCAAGTGAGAGAGCGATTGCTCAAAGCTGGAGATTTAGTGCTCAGAGATAGACGAGCGGCAGGGCAACGCATGGGAAAACTCAGCCCAAACTGGGATGGACCGTATCGCGTCACCCGTGTTGTGGGAAGAGGAGCTTACCACTTGGAGACGCTCGAGGGAAGGCCCCTGCAGAACTCTTGGAATATAGCTCGGCTGAAGCTATACCACGCCAGGAACTAGCTCATCCTATCTGGTAATATCCTATTTGGTAATATCAATGCTATTCTAACAAGATATATCTTCCTGTGCGTTCGCTGTTGATAAAATGCAGATAGTGAAGCATGCCAGGAGTGAAAATCCTATCCTTGTGATGGCTGGTCATGATCAGACAGCTCACTAAGACGAGGCACGCCCTGGCATGGCTAAGCGTTGGGAGTGAAAATCCTATCCTTGTGGCAACCGTGCTCACACAGACGGCCCACTAAGACGAGGCACGACCCCAAACGCTCCCGGGAGTGAAAATCCTATCCTTGTGGCAACCTTGCTCACATAGACGGCCAACTAAGACGAGGCACGCCCCGGTATCCTTAGGAGTGAAAATCCTATCCTTGTGGCAACCGTGCTCACATAGACGACCCATTAAGGCGAGGCACGACCCCAAGGAGAGACCAACTCCGTTCTGGAAGTGAAAATCCTATCCTTGTGGTAACCGTGCTCACATAGACGACCCATTGAGACGAGGCACGTTCTAAGGACGCGAGGTTTCAACGCTTGGGAGTGAAAATCCTATCCTTGTGATGGCTGGTCCTGATCAGACAGCTCACTAAGACGAGGCACTCCCCAAGCCAATCTTTGACGAAAGGAAGGAAAGGATACCCCAGCTAGTAACTGAGCGGTCGATACCCGGTGAAGTAAGGCTGGAAAGGCATCCATACTGCAACAACACCGTCACAGCAGGCCTAACGGGGTAAGAAAGCTTCCCCTAACGACAGAGAGCGGCATGAACGTGAGCAACGCCGATTCATTCTTGGAAATGCTATCAGAAGGCAATGATAAGGCCATCAAAAAGGCGGCTGAGAAACCTGTACGAAAAGACATGCGAGAGCAAAATGGGCATATCTACTGAAACGCGGCAACAAACGCCATGGGTGAATAATCGCGCAAGCAGTATTATGAAACAAAGCAGACAAGGAAATTCCATTCAAAAGGCGTGGCCTAACCAAAGCAAGGAGCGATATTGTCAATATTACAAAACAAGGAAGGGCTCATCAGCCGCAAAAATCAGAATACATCTAAACTCAAAAGCCTAACGAGCGGGTGATAAGATCCGAGATCTCTTCTGGTCGGAAACGGCTGCAGCAGCTAGTCGGATGGGAAGCGATCGGCGTCGGAGGTACCTGCAAAGCGCCGGAGGGGGACTCCGGCGTAGACACTCCGATGCTTAAGTCAGTTCGAATTTTCAGAATGGTAGAGGTTCTCCAAGATGATCTCTATCTTACCTTCTGTTTGGAATTCGTGGGGGTATTTATAGGCTTAAGATGGCGATACCTTACAGCGATAGGGGTAGGCAACGTTTGTAACCATCGCTTCGGGCGATATCAGTTCCGTCATTGGGGCGATAATCATGTAGGGTCTATCGGGAGCGATATCCTCCTTGGTCCCCTAGGATGGGATGACGCCGTGCGCATAAAGGTGCATGAGATCCCCCCCCCCCCCCGCTGAAGTCGACCATCCTAGGAGACTTCCGCTGGCAAGGGCGATAGGCAGATGTCTCCGAGAAGCTTATAGAACTTCGTCCAAGATAGATACCATAGTTGCCGTGTAGCCGTCAGGAGCGCTCTAATTGTTATCATAAGCCCAACTGAAAACTAGCCCGGGTGTTCACCAAGGGCTATCCATGTCTGCCATCTTAGATATGAGTAGATTCCTTCGTGAGGTGATATCTCCACAGGGCGTCTGAGCCCCCCCGTTGCTCAGCGCTGCTCAATTTTAGTGTCGAGTCCGAACTTGGATCCGTAAATTTCCATCGCTCAGATTAACCTCATCCTTTGTTTAAGATCCGTCTCCCTGAGACGTTAAGAATTCTTACTAAGAAACCGCTATCGCTTTCATGGTTCAGAGGTCGTTTCTTTCGCTCGGCGATATTAGTCTACTTGGCTTCTTTGACAAGACTTGTGAAGCTTTATCTTCGTTCGAGTCATAGAAGGACCGTTGACGGGTTACTCACGACACCGTCAAGGGTATTCAACCAGATCATGCCAGGGAGCGGCGTATATTCCAGGTCTGCTATCCTTTTAAGTGTACTGCAAAGACACAGAGGAGATAGATATCTATATAGAAGTTAGCAAACTTCATACTTACAGAGGTTCGAAATCACGTGAGCCCCCTTTATGCTTCACATCCGAGAAAACAGCGATATCGACGCGGCTTTACGCCATCAGCTTCCTTATGATTAGCGCGGCTTCACACCACCAGACGCCTGTGATGCCAGCGCGGTTTTACGCATCTAGGGCCACCTGTGACATCAACGCGGCCTTATACTGTGGATACCGGTAACCTTATGGTTTTAGCGTCAGGACTACCAGTGATATCGTGTTTATCGACGTTTTTTCAGACTCTGTTTCGTACTCCTTCCCATATACATATCGCAGACAGCGTACGATCGTCACCTTTTCCTTCCGTTTCAGGCCTATCGGTCCTTGAGGCTTATCGGGATGGCTCGTCTTTTAAGGACCTTATTTTCTTCTCTTTTTCCATGGCCTCCCTCCGTTGGAGCCTATAAATCGAAGAGCTTTCTCCACCCACGTTCTCCTCACCTTTATCAGTCAGTATTATGGATCACTTGACCAAGAATTTTCTTCTTTCTAAGGGCCACTCTCTTAAGAATCTCAATGATGGTGACATCGGGTTCCTGGAGAATATGATAGTCAAGACCTCTGAGGATATCCTGGAGCTGCAAGGGATGCTGACCCCGCTTCATTCTAGGCTGGGAGCTATCTCCCTGGAGGATTTCAGTCCCTTGGAGAGCGTGTCGAAGCTGACCGCCTCCATCGCTCGGATCCAGGTGGTGATTGCCATGCTGCAACAGCGCAAGGACATGTTGGGGTGCTGCCTGAAGGGGATGAGGGCCACTTCCCATGATCTTGTCCTGGTCATGGATTCCTTGAGGGACCTTCCTGAGGTGCCCGAGGATGCTGGTTTTGACGCCTGATAACGGTGGCTCCCTTTGGGCCTTTTTCTTTTCCTCTTGCCTTGTAAATGTATCTTTCGGCCGGTAGGCCATAATAAATAAATCGTTTCAATCATTCCGCCTTGTAACTGTTCTTCCTCTTTGCTGCGCCCTTCGTCGTTTTCCAATGAAGATATTCTTAGCCCAACTGAAAACTGTCTGGCTACTGGGCGGTTTTCTGTTGGTCGTTCTATATTAACTCAGCGCCGTCCCCATTGTAACAACTGATTGGGGGATATATTCTTGATTAGCGCGAGATTTCAACAGGCGTGACTGCAAATCTATGCTTGCACTTCAGACTGTACACGTGCCAATCCTCAAGAGTCGGGTTGGGTGATCGAAGAGTCCCTCCTACTCTTTTCCCCGCTATTTAATGGGACGATTCTTTTTTCATTTTCGTCTATTTTTTTTTCTTCGTTTTTCTTCGCAACGATCTCATGGCTGATTCTTATTTGTTAGATACGGCTTCGAGAGACTCGCCACCAACTCCCCCGACTACTCCTGATACGGATAATCCTCCTGCCAAACCCCCTTGGAGACCGGTCGTCCGCCGGCGGAGTCGCAAGAGGCGGAGAAAAGAAGCTGCTAGGCAAAGGAAAGGGGTTGCCAAGGCTTCTAAGTCATTTTTCGACTCTCTGGCTTCTTCGACTCGAGAGGAGAAAAAACCGTCTCCCTCTCCGCAGGAATCGCCTCCGTGGGCTCCCTCTGCTTGTTCGGCCGCCGGGGCAGTATCGCCAGGCGTTAAGGAGGAGTCACCCAAGTTGACTTCTGCCGCTGGAAAGGAGGTCGGTGAACTTTCATTCTGGGGTGGCGATCATGGAGACGACGTGGTCTACTGCTACGGCATTACTTGGTCCGACGGTGAAGAGTAGGGTCTAACCCTTCTTTTTGTAGATGCCGTATGGCCTTCCTCATAATAATGAATGATGGTTTTACTTCCTTTTCGCTTCTCATCGCTTACTTATTGTTTCTTTCTGAGCGTTCCGGGTTATCGCGGAAGCGTCCCTTTCGCTACGGGTAACTGCCTTCAACTTCTAATCGGTAACTGTCTTCTTTCAGAAGGCACAAATGACTATCCACGTGTCTTTTTCTGTTCTGCACGTGTTTCATTTTTACAGGCTGTCTCTTCTTTAGGCTTTTCCTTTATAAGGAAATCATCTCTCTCTTTTACTGCTTTTGCTAATATTTTGAGTTTTTGCACATTTTCTCTCTCTTCTGCACTTCTTTTCTTCGAGAGGTTTTACCGCGACCGCTCACTGGTGCCGGCGACCGGCTCACTGGCTTTTTGCTCCAGGTATTTACTCCCTGTCCCTTATGTCTTCAACTGTTGAAAACCCCATAGATCCCTAAGCTAGGAGAACTCGCAGCATATTCAATTGTAATGAGGTTTTGAGGGTTGAATTAGAGGAGAGTGGTATTACTTTTCCCACGGGCTATCGCCCTTTTGTCTCTTTGAAGGACACTCGGCTGCCTGACGCCATGTGGGGAACATTCCGGTTAGTTTATTTCAAGATGTTTACTTACGGATTCCGTTTCCCACTCCATACTTCTCTGTTGAAACTGCTAGATCATTATGACCTTAATCCCGTCCAGATTACTCCACCCTCTTGGTGTGGTATTTACGCTTTCCTTCGTTCGTGCGAGATGAAGCGTATATTTGCTCCATCGCTTGATCTATTCCGCACGTTCTTTGTCTTGAGTTGTCGCAACTGCCTGGTAGATATTACCCCCAGATGGGATGATGTCATTGTGCAACTGTTCTGGCGGAACTTTCAAGGTTTTGAGGAACACGTAGATGACTGGAAGTCTGGCTTTTTCACCCTCCGTTTGCCGTCACGACTCTGGCGCGGGGGTTTCAATCGAAAAATCAATAGTGGCGTTTGGAAAAGACCGGACGCGCTGTCAAGCCAGGATGTTTCCAACGTTAGCGCCTTGTTAGAAATAGAAGGGTCTTTCCGTATCCGGGAGTTTGCTCGGTTCAGGCCCTTGTCAGAGTGCGTTGTGGGTGAGTTCCCTTTTTCTTCTTTATCGCTTCAATCTTCTTAATTTGCTAATATGTTTTGTTGGCAGGTAACGCTGAGAGTAGTTCTTCTGGGGAAAGTGACGCCCCTTTGAACGTAACACCTCTCCAGTCGCTGCCTCCTTCTCCTTCGCCTGAAAATTCCCGCCGCCCACCCATTCCGCCTGGAAGGGAAGGGACTAAAACCGTCACAACTCGCAGAGCCTCCACTCGACCTTCTTGTTTCCTTGAAAATTGGCTTCCGTCCCGTGGCAAGAGGGTAGCTCAAGGCGATCCTGTGTTTGAGAAAATCGACAGCGATAGCGAGAGCATGGACACTGGTCCTGAATTACGTCATGCTACTATTGCCCAAAGGATGAAACTTAGGTCGAGGAGGAATGATGACACGGCGGAATCGGCTGAGGACGATAGCGAAGAAATTGCAGAAGAGACGGAGCGTCTCGTAAAGAAGGTTCGCACAGAGAAAACTAACCCCCCAGTTCCCCCTTTGAAGGGAGTTAACGCGGTCCCCCTCGAGAATATTAACGCTTCTCATGCCGCGAGTACTTCGCAAGTGGTGAAAGATATCAAAGCTATCAGGGTGCCTTCTGCCGTTTCTATCGAAAACAATGAGACCTCGGCAGCTGTGACCTCTCCTTTGTCGTCGGGCCATCCTGCTTCCCCGATAGGTTCTTTTATCCCAGAGGCAACCCTATCGGTTTTGAATTTAAGCGTTCCTCCTGAATTTCTCCCACGGAAGCCTCATCTTTTGTTTCTGTCTTCAATTTCGGGCGTTGGTGATTGCGCAAAAAGTTGTTCCCCTCCTTATATCGCCAACCTTTCTCCTCAGAGGTCCCAGGGCCCCACTGGATATCAGCTGGATTTGTCCTCTTTCGGCACTGACGGGCTTCGTGCCTTAGGAATATCGGATCCGTTATCGCGAGAAGAGCCCGTGGGTCCCATAGTGGGACAGATGTTTACTTCTTCCAAGGACAGGGAAGAGTTTTTACAGCGTGCTCCCGAGACACGACAGTCACACATCATGAACGACATGTTGGCTAGCTTTCGAAAATTTCATTATTTTCTTGGAGATCAGCGTAACAAAACTCGACCCTCTTCGGATTTGCAGGAACAATTAGACGCGGCCTTGGCGAAGGCGAAGGAGCTATCGCAGTTGCAAGAACGAACTCGGGCGGAGTTGGAGGATTGTCGCGCTGAACTTTCTCGGGAGAAGTCGAAGGGGAAAGCGAGAGCAGAGCTAATGGAGGCGGAACTGGTGGTGGCTGATAAAAAGAACGTCTTCCTCCGTGAAGAGTTGTCATCTCGTGATGCCGATTTGGCCAAAGTTCCTTCGAGGATAGCCTGGTGGAAGAATAAGACCATCGAGGTTTGTATCGCAGGATTTATGGATCTCCATATCCGAGGCGCCGTCGATTCATCCATGCTGGCCGATTACGCTTCCCAAGAAATTAAAGATCTTAGTGAAGGCGAAAGGGGTTTTCCTTCTTCTGGGGAAAAGCAAGGGAATGATGACGGCGAGGCATGCGATGACTCTTAATTGATCCATTGAAGAACATTGCTATTTGTTTTCCATGTCTTGTAATAACGTCCTATCTCGCGGCGATATCGGTACCTTGCTCTTCGGGCGATATCTTATTTTATTTCTCTCTCTTGTACTGTCTTGAGAACTGTTCTTTTATTCAACGCCGATTTGCATCATTTCCTTTCTTGTGATATCGCTTTTGCTTTTTATCAAAAAGTCACATCTACTTTTCAGAGCATTTAATGCTCGCGACCCTTCTGTCGGTGCGCGGGAAAAGTCATGATGGTGCAGACACACGTGTTCGTTTCTTCTGTCGCTTCACCTTAGCGTGTTTAGAAATTTTAACAAGATCGAAGCGTTTGTCGCGCTTCTTCTAGAGTCGTACTCATTGCTTGAGTCTTATCCCTCATGCCGCTTCGACACAACGACTGCAGCATCCGTCGTTTCCTTTTAATTACTAGGGTTATAAACCCTCTTTATTTCTTCCCTTTTCTTTTTCACTCCACTTTTTCATATTATCTCTCGGCCGTCTTGTCCTTCTCACCTCCATTCAAGGCTTTCAAAGTTCTTTCCTTTCAAAGGTATTTCCCTTCTTTTCCCTCGTCTTCTTCATTTCTATTTCCTTAGTCCTGCCATGGCAAAGACTCGCCGTTCTGAGTCAAAATCCATCGATGAGAAGAAAATGGATACCACGGTCAGTGTTATTACCACGGAGGCCATTCTCCAGGAGCATTTGGCTACTCACGGTGCCGTTATTCTTGACGGTTACCAAGCTGTTGTTGCCCCTGGGTCAGTTCGTTTAAACAGCGTTCTGACCGGCAATCAAAGGGTCTTATATGCCCAGATGTTTCGCTACGGTTTCCGGCTCCCTATCGATTCTTTCGTCAAGGGTTTGCTTATTGCTGGCAATTTCAATCCTGCCCAGTTAGCCCCAAATGCATATTGCTGTGTTTATGCTTTTTTGGAACTCTGTAGATATAAGGGGATCACTTCCCCTTCTCTTTTGTTGCTTAGATCCCTTTTTAAATTGATGAAGTGCCGGGGTGTGATAACCATATCGCCTCGCTTTGACGATGATTCTCTCAAGTCTTTTACTTGGAAGTTGCTCCATATTGAGTCTTCTGTTGAGGCTTGGAAAAAGGAGTTCTTTCTGATAAATCTTCCTGACGCTCCTGGTCCCGAGTGGCGTTCTGGGTTCAACCAGGACGTCCAAGATGGCGTTTGGAGTCGACCAGGGACACTTCCCGCTCGTGAACAAGGATGGGTAAACACCTTACTCCAACTGGAGATCAGCGTTCATATTCGACTCACGGCCTGTAGAATGGCCATTCAGGAGTGCGTTAGACGTGAGTATCGCGCTACCTTTCCCTTTCATCACTGATACTAACGCTGACGTTATTTTGTGATTTTGCAGCGACGGATCCTGATTATAAACCCGAAAGCGTAAGAAGACGCTTAAGGAGAGCTCAGAATAGAGAAGAAAGGGAAAAGCTCGATTCAGAGGCCACTGATAATCCTTCTGAGCTTCCGGCTACTTCCGCAAATCTCTCTCAAGTATCCTCCTCCTCAGTTGGCGAAGGGGATACTGACATCCCTGAAGGTGTTCCCATCGTGACCGTTGCTGCTCCCTCGTCTTCTCAGGCCCCTAAGGCCATTGCCAGAGGAAAAAAGAAGAAAAGAACACGGAGTATCGCCACTCTTACTCCTTCTCCCGACGCTGCGGGTTCTTCTGAGGCACCACCTTCCCTCAACACCGCTACCGTAAGCGTGTTTTTTTTTTTTTTTGTCGCGATATATTGTGCCTCAATATCTGTCGTCATTTGATCTATTTTTCTTTTTTCTCAATTTGTACTCCTTGCAGGAGACCGTTGTAGTTACTGCTTCCGCTCCTTCAGGCGATATGAATCTCACTTATGTGCTGAGGGGTTCCGCGAAGAGGGCCCGGATAGAAGGCGAGGATGAGAACATACCCTCCTCTAACATCGCGGGGGAAGGTGGTTCCGTTAACGTTCCTAATTCCGCAGTGGTTCCTCCAGGTGGACATTCCGCGGAAGTTTTGGGGAACCTAGGAGGTGCGGACCCCTTTGGTGCTTCGCCCAGTTCCTTTGGTGGGCATGTGCATCATTATTCCTCTTCTTTAGGCTATCAAGACGTCTTGCAGGACCTTTCGGGCTATCAGCCTCATGGTACCTTCCTGCCCCCGGGCAGTTCTTCTTCACAGGTTCACGCCCCTGGTCCTCTGGCTTTCGTTCCCTCTAGCGTTCCTTGGCGGCAACGCTATAATGAAGTCGGAACCTCTTTCAATTTTGTGGCGGATCTTTGTCCATTAAACGGGCTCGGCGAAGTGACCCATCAGGTTGAGTTGTTCGACTTCCGTTCCCGTGGTTTGGCAGCCATCGGGGGCGATGGTTCAGATGAGGTTTCTGCCCTGCTGGCTTCTCAAATTCTGGCCTCATCTGCAGAACGGGAAACTTTCCTTTCCCAGGCGGAAGATGACAAAGTGAACTCCTTCCGTGCTAGCCTTTTCTCCAATATGATGAAATTTCACTACTGGGCGGAGGAGGTGAAGCATCAGACTGTTTCCCTCCGTTCTGTTTCGGCGGAGCTGTCCAAGGAGCAAGATGAAAGGAAAAAGGTGTTGGCAGATCGTTCCAAGATACTGCTGGCTCACCACAATTTACAGAAACAGCATTCCGCTCTGGAAACAGCTTTGTCAGAGGAACATGCCAAAGTGACTGCTTTGGAGAATGAGAAGTCCTCTTTAGAAAAGGAGAAGGCAGCTTTGGCGGAAGAGTCAGTCGATATGGGCTGGTGGCATGCTGAACAGACCGCCCGTGTTCTAGTTAAGTGTTTCGAAGAAATTCATGGGGTGGATGCGTACAAGGGCGAAGATGTCGCGAAAGCCTTTCTACAGAGTTCTGCCCATATCAACGAGGCAGGCTATCGCCAGGCCAAGGCAGCGGGCTGGAAACGAAAAGACCCCGAGAGCTGATATGTCGCGATATTTTGTCGTTCCCTCCAGCGATCAAATATCGCTTGGCTTTTGTCTTTTGTCTTTGCGGCATAATTATTTTGAACATTGAATCTTTGTAAATCCTTAAGATGCCTTTAATATTTCTAGACAATCCCTTTATCGATATTCCTCTTTTATTTTTCTCATCGCGAGACTTCTCTCGTCACTGGGGTTGCCTTATCCTCACGGTGCGTTTACTTTCTTGAGCAGATCCTTGGTATTTATACCAAGATGACCAAGATCTATGTCGGGTTGGCCTTTCGATAAGCCTATCGATATCATGACCACCGCTCCTTCCGCTGCTCAGAAGTATTCTGCACATTTCTAATTGTAGATCATCAGTAACAAAACGAGATTTGAGAGATAGTGATTACCCGTAGGAGCCTGTTCGCTGCCATCATTAGGCTTTATCACGGAACCCGTTTCGAATCGCGTTTTCCCTCAGCTCTATACTTCGCCAGGGATTACTCATCCGGTTACTAGCTGGAATTACGCGATCCTTCACGTTTCCCTTATCTCTCGTTCGGCCTTTCTAAGTGCCTCATCTCGTGAGCTGTCGGATCGGGACGGCTATCACAAGGCTAGGGAATTTTCACTTTTATAGGCGTTGTCCTCTCGTTTAGAACCGTGTCCTTACTTAATGGTTTAGCTGCACCAGCCCGACCGTTAAGATATGATTCTTGTTTCTAAACAGAGTTTCTAACTCTTTGGGGCGTGTCTTGTCTTGATGTACCGTCTCCACGAGATCGGTTATCATTAAAGAACTTTTCACTCCCAAAGATACCGGGCAGTGCCCTCACTTAGTGAGCCATCTGATCAAGATCGGTCATCACAAGGATAGGACTTTTCACCCCCGGGGGCGTCAAGGATCTTTCAATCCGACGCTAATCAAGGATACACTGGGGTCGTGCCCTCACTTAGTGGGCCATCTGATCAAGACCGACCATCACAAGGATAGGACTTTTCACTCCCAGGGTACCCCCCTTTTTACCTGCACAAAAGCAACCACAAACCCACGAAAACTCTCCTATTGAGCGTTAGCCACGGTTAGGGTCGTTATAATCCAAATAGTGCAGATAAAATTAAACTCTAGGATAATATAACTTCAAACGAGCGATATTCCAGGAGTTGGATAAGGGCGTACCGTCAAGTGTCTCCAGGCGATAGGCCCCTCTTCCGACAACGTGGGTTACGCGATACGGTCCTTCCCAGTTAGGACTAAGCTTTCCCATACGTTGTCCGGTTGCTCGCCTGTCTCGGAGCACCAGGTCACCGTTTTTCAACAATCGCTCTTTGACCTGCTTGTTATGATAACGGGCCATTTTTCTTTTGTAGTGTTGCGTTTTCAGTAGGACTTCTTCTCGAACCTCTGGTAACGCGTCCAGGTTAGCACGTAACCGTTCCTCGTTCAGTTCCTCACGAAAGTGAGCCACCCGTAAGCTCATGGCCCCAATTTCCACTGGCGTAACGGCTTCAGTTCCAAAAGCCAAAGCGAAAGGCGTTTCTCCAGTGCTAACTTTTACAGTCATGCGGTATGCCCACATCACGTATGGCAATTCATCAGCCCACTTCTTCTTAGACCCCTCTAGGTTTTTCTTAATACCGCTGAGGATGCTCCCATTAGTTACCTCTGCCTGTCCGTTGGTTTGTGGGTGAGCCACGGAAGAGAATCTCTGCTCAATCCCGAATTCTGAGCATTGGTCTTTGAAGAATTGGCTGGTGAACTGGGTCCCGTTATCGCTGACAAGGATACGAGGCACCCCGAATCTCATGATAACTTGATGTTTGAAAAAACGCCATGTTTTTTCTGCCGTGATTGTGGCAACCCCTTCAGCTTCCGCCCACTTCGTAAAATAGTCCACAGCCACTATCACAAATTTCAGTTGGGACCTTGCCTTTGGAAATGGACCCAGGATGTCAATCCCCCATTTGGCAAAAGGACAAGGGGCGATGATTTCCGATATTTCCGTGGCTGGACGTCGAGGAATTCTAGCAAATTCCTGACATTTGGGGCAAGCTTGTACATAATCGTGGCAATCCCTTCGTATGGTGGGCCAGTAGAATCCTGATCTGAAAACTTGTGCCGCCATGGTGCCGCCTGACGCGTGCATTCCGCATATCCCTTCATGGATTTCGCGTAAGGTGTGAAGGCCCTCTTGTTCGGTTATACATTTGGCGGCGGGGTGAGAAAAACATCTTCGAATTAGATCCCCGTTATAGTACGTGCAACGAGCAGCCTGTCTTAGCACTTTCATCTTTTCAGCGTTACCGTCAGGCAGCTCTTCGTGCATCAGGTATTTTATTACCGGAATCCGCCAATCATTCTCGAGCTCATTCACACACAAAGAGGCTTGTTCCTCCATGAAGGACGGCACCGATAGCTCACGATAATACACATCTTTAGGTATAGATGCTTCAGGATTCGCGGCCAGCTTGGCAAGGTAATCGGCTTCAGCATTTTCCTCTCGGGGAACGTGCTCGAAGCTGACTTGCATGCCCTCTTTCTTTATTTCCACTAGTTCTCGCGTTACCTTAGAGAGGTACTGCACCATAATAGGTTCTCGAGCCTGAGAGTGTCCTGAGACCTGGTCAATTATCAGTTTGGAGTCTCCACAAATTTTTAGACGCAGATCTCCTGTTTGGCCGGTATCGCGCCTTCCCTTGGAAGAAAACTCTCTTCCTATTCTGAGTCCAGCTAGCAACGCCTCATATTCGGCTGCGTTATTGGACAAAGGCTGCAAGATTCGAATAGCATACCGTATATGCATATCGTGCGGCCCATTTATGAAGACTCCGGCCCCCGCCAGTTCTTGGTTTTTGGCTCCGTCCACATGAACGATCCAAAGATCCGTATATGTTTCTGGGAACGGGAGATCCATATCGTTCCATTCCGCTTCAGGTACACCACTCAAAGGGTCCTCTGTGAAAGTACACTCCGCTATAAAATCAGCAAGGACCTGAGCCTTTACGGATGGCCGGGACTGGTACCTCAAACCATATTGTTCGAGTTCTAGGGCCCAGATCAGCATTCTTCCTGAAGATTCAGGCTTTCGAAATATCCTCTTCAAGGGTTGGTCTGTAAGTACAACGATAGGATAAGACTGGAAGTATCGGTCCATCTTGCGGGCGGCTTGTATAAGGGCGAACGCTATTTTCTCAATACGAGCATATCGCAGTTCCGCGTCCTTTAAGACATGACTCACGAAGTAAACTGGGCGATGAGTGTGGTTATCGTCACGAATAAGGACGGCGCTGACCACTTCGTCCGCCGCGCCCAAGTACAAGTACAGGGTATCGCCGGACTCGGGCCTTGTCAATAATAAATCGGATGATAAATAGTCCTTTAAGTCCACAAATGCTTGCTCACATTCTGGGGTCCACCCGAACGTGGCTTTCCGTCGTATGACTTTGAAAAAAGGGAGGCACTTTTCTCCTTGCTTGGAGACGAATCGTCCCAGAGCGATAACGCGCCCCGTTAGCCTTTGCACTTCCTTAACGGTTCTCGGCGATATCATATCATGTATAGCTTTAACCTTGGAAGGATTAGGCTGGATACCTTTCTGGCTAACTACGTAGCCCAAGAACTTACCCGTCTGAAATGCAAACATGCACTTCCGGGGGTTTAGCTTCATGCGATACCTTTTCATCACATCAAAAACTTCCTTTAGGTCCTGCAGGTGATCATGAAAATTTGCACTCTTCACCAGTATGTCGTCAACATATGCTTCCACATTTCTCCCTATTTGTTCCTCAAAAATCTTATTTGCCATTCGCTGAAACGTGGCCCCCGCGTTCTTTAGTCCAAATGGCATCGCTGTGTAACAATACGTGGCTTTAGGAGTAAGGAAGGCAGTCTTCTCCTCATCCTCTAGGGCCATAGGGATTTGATGATATCCGGAATTGGCGTCCAATGAGCTTAGATATGCGTACCCAGCGGTTTGATCAACCAACTGATCTATGCGAGGAAGCGGGTAGCAATCCTTAGGACAAGCATCGTTCAAATCGGTGAAGTCAATGCACATACGCCAGTCTCCATTGGGTTTAGGAACAAGAACCGGGTTGGCTAACCAAGTGGGATATTGTACTTCGTGAATGAAACCCGCGTCAAGGAGCTTTACAACCTCCTTTTCCACAGCCGACGCTTTTTCGGTGGAGAACGCCCGTCGTTTTTGCTGAACTGCTTGGCGTCAGGGTCAACGTTAAGCCTGTGCTCGGCTATTTCTCGTGATATACCTGGCATATCGGCGGGCTTCCATGCGAAATTTCCTTGGCATTTGTTCAGCAGCCGTGCCAGTTGAAGATTTTCCGTTGGGCTGAGCTTATCGCTGACCAGGAAGCTGGCTCCCTCTTTGCCTATCACTGATACGGGTACCATCTTGTCAAGGGGTTGAGCGCGCTTTTCATCACCCTGCTCGTAGGGGTCTGCCGCTATACACACGTATCTATCGCAGCTTGTCTGAGTCATGAGCGAATAGCATTCTGCCGCCAGTTTCTGATCACCTTTTATCGATACCACCCCGTCCCAGGAGGGGTATTTCACCTTAAGATGTTTTTGTGATATCGCCGCTCCGAAGCGATTGAGGAAAGGCCGTCCGAGTATGACGTTATAGGGCAGATTCAGATCCACAACAAGGAACAACAAATTCTCTGACCGTTTGTAAGTGTCTTCTCGGAAGTATACGGGTAAGGTGATTACTCCCGTAACAGGGATAGGGGTCCCATCCACTCCAACTATGGGTCTCTTACTAGGCGTTAACTCATCGTGGGGGCGTTTCATGAGATTGTAAGCTTCCAGCGAAAAAAGGTTCACGGCACTCCCGTTGTCCACAAGAGTCCTTCTTATACCATGACTGGCGATGACAGGTGTGACTACCAAGGCGTCATTATGGGGATAGATAACGCCTTTTTCATCCTCTTCTGAAAAGGATAAGATCATACGATCAAGTATGTCTATCGCTCCACCTTTCTTTGTTATGCCGTCTCGCGTACGCTTTTCCCCTTTCGCCACCATCGACTGTTCTGATTCATCTACGTAGGGGATCCCTCCCGCTATGATATTGATTATGGGGATGTCGTCGCCATCTATCGCAAAGGTTTCCCCACCCTTTCCTTTGGGAGCGTTATCCGGCTGTGGGACTTGAGGGGGCCTTGGTCGTTCGTCTGCCGCTCTTCTTATCGGATTGTTTCGGGCATCTTCCCTTACTTGAGTCACAAATTCTCCCAGATATCCTTCCTCCACCAAGCGTTCTATCGCCCACTTTAATTCTCTGCAAGCCTCTGTGGAATGTCCTCTGGCTTTATAGAATTTACAGTAAGCGTTTTCTCTTTTGCCTAAAAACACTCCAGGTTTCGTGGGTGCAGGATAACGGATAGGAAGATTTCGCTGTTCCGCTATCGCCAAGATCTCCGCTCTTGGTACATTCAAGGAGGGAAAATCCGGATCATACGCCCGATTTTTGTTAGCGTTCCCTTGACGCTGATGAGGGGAACTACCTTGTTTTCCTTTCGAGGAATTTCCTTTTTGCTTATCGTAGGTCTTTGGGATGTAATCTTTCCGTCGAGCGTAATCATCAGTGTAATGATCGTCAACCAGAGGATTTGCGGGAGCGGCAGGGATGTGAGGTGCCCCAGGCGGCATATTAAATGTTCTATTTCTATTTTCTTCTTCTTCCATTTTCGCATAATTATGGGCTTTAAGTCTTAGTGCGTCCAAGGATATTGGAGGATCCACCATCAATGCATCTTTCAGTTTTCCATAGTGGCAGTTTCTTTTCAGAGCTTCTATGGCGAAATCAATAGTAACGCCCGGCGTTAATGACATTTCCAGATCGAATCGGCTGAGAAATTCTTTCAATGTCTCTTGGGGCTTCCGCTGTATGTCAAATAACGCTGCGGCAGATTTTCGAATTGGAATTGCTGTATTAAATCTGCTCCGAAATTTGGATTCCAACTGTGCGAAATTACTAATGGATCCGCCAGGAAGACCTTCAAACCAAAGACGAGCAACTCCCGATAAGGTCATAACAAATATCTGACATAAAGCCGCATCACTGTGGGTTTGAAACTGGACGAAATCCTTCACTTTGTTGATGTGCGAAATAGGATCTTTAGTACCATCATAAGTATCAGCGGGAAGCTTCACTCGCCTGCTGACCCTGTGACGTCTTACACGACGACTGAAAGGGTGACCTGAGGTATCATCAAGAATCTCACGCGCATGACGTGGGGGAGATATGTCTCCTTGTCGCCCTCCTTCCCTTGGTTCAGGTATATGATGTCGCCTGGGAGACCGACTGCGACTCCTGGGAGAACGACTTCGATATCTTCTGCTACTGGATCTTTCACTGTACACGGGAGATAAACTCCTGTTTGTTCCTTCCCTCCGTCCGGCCCAACGGTTCCTCAACGCCTCAAGCTGCCTGTCTTCCTGCAGAAGAAGTCTTTGCGGCATTTGTGGTACATAAGCCTCTACTCCTCCTTGAGTGAGCTGTACATGACCAACCGGGGGATTTCCTACGGATAAAGGCACTTGGGGGTTCTCTGGAAACAACGGGGGCAGAGGTCGATCAGCAACAATAGATGGTGTGAACATGACGCGAGGAGGAACGCTAGATCCAGAAGCACCAGGCGTGACTCTAGTGGCCATTTCAGTCAAATATTCCAAGCGGGAACGAAGGGTCGCTATTTCCATAGCAAAGGGATTTTCATTGTTAAGCACAGATCCTTCTAAAAGAGGAGTGTAAAGATCAGATCCCACCGTCTGTGATGAAGAAATGACCGTCTGTGAGGAGATAGATCCTCCGGCGATCCCGACCGAGAGGTCCAGAGGTCCCGAGATAGTCGATTGCGTCGTCATAGAGAGATCAGCAGTAGCAAAAGGAAATAACCGCCTGCGAGTTGAGAAAGGAATATTAGAAAATGTAGACCGGTCTGGCTCCGATCTGGCTGTCATAACCGTTCCGATCTCCCAACTAAACGGAGCTTGGCTATTAAGGACGCTCACTTAATACACCAAAGCTCTCAATGAAAGCACCATTTGATAAGATCCGAGATCTCTTCTGGTCGGAAACGGCTGCAGCAGCTAGTCAGATGGGAAGCGATCGGCGTCGGAGGTACCTGCAAAGCGCCGGAGGGGGACTCCGGCGTAGACACTCCGATGCTTAAGTCAGTTCGAGTTTTCAGAATGGTAGAGGTTCTCCAAGATGATCTCTATCTTACCTTCTGTTTGGAATTCGTGGGGGTATTTATAGGCTTAAGATGGCGATACCTTACAGCGATAGGGGTAGGCAACGTTTGTAACCATCGCTTCGGGCGATATCAGTTCCGTCATTGGGGCGATAATCATGTAGGGTCTATCAGGAGCAATATCCTCCTTGGTCCCCTAGGATGGGATGACGTCGTGCGCATAAAGGTGCATGAGATCCCCCCCCGCTGAAGTCGACCATCCTAGGAGACTTCCGCTGGCAAGGGCGATAGGCAGATGTCTCCGAGAAGCTTATAGAACTTCGTCCAAGATAGATACCATAGTTGCCGTGTAGCCGTCAGGAGCGCTCTAATTGTTATCAGGGGGCGGTGCATTGATTCCTCCTTGCTGTTGTGATTTCCATTGATAGAAGCCGTCATCAGTAACAGTGGGGATTCTCCTATCGAAATACGCAGAGAGATCATCAATACGGAGTTTTTCTACCCCATAATGATGCATCAAAGCCTCCGACATGAGCCCTCCGTCTTCCTTCAAGTACCACTAGTTCTTCTCAGCGTTTAGAGTAAGATCGGCAGTCAACTCGGCATTCCTCTGCCTCTCCTGACGCAACTCATTCTCCTCCCGAGAAAGGCGTTCGGTCATATTGGTACTCCTCCGTTTCTCCTCCTCTAGAGCGAGCTTGACAGCCTCCAACTCTTGCTTAACAGTCGTCACCTCCTGTCGGGCAATCTCTGTTTCTTGGTTGGCAGCGTTAAGGGCATCCACAAAACTCTGCCGGTCGTTCAGCAACCTGTTTATCTCTCCCTGACCGTTTGCTACGACCCTAGCATTCTCCTCGTCCAGGTAATGGAGATGGCAGAATACAGATAATGCTTGGGAGTTTATACGCTCCTGCTCGCTCCTAGCCACGAAGGCATCCCTCTCCCTTGGAAGAGACATAATTTTGGCCGCCAGATAAGAGGTAGACGCAAGGATAGTATCGAGATCAGCCTCGGCAGGAAACTGCAAAATGTTGTCCCTGAAGGAGCGCAAACTAAGATGATGAGTAGGCATGAGGGGAGGACTATAATGAGAAACATCGGCTATCAAGGCGGGAGCAGGGCCACCTCTCGCGATAGAAGGAGGAGACATTAGGACAAAGAGCAGAGCGGTAGGAGAAGGAGGTCGACTGCTGGAACCTCCCGCGTTAGGCACAGGGGACCCGTCTCCCCCAAGTGCTTCAAGATTAGGGGCACTCGGGTTATAGCCTGTCGTGGTGGAGAAGATTGTGGGACCACCACCGAAATCAATACCATGCGATTGGTCAGTAGGAATACCCTCGCCCTCAGGAATATTCAGAGAAGGATTAGCAGCAGAAGAAGAGGGGCTGTGCTGAAGCTCATAGCGAGCCCTCTTCTGACGCTCTCGAAGGATCTCAGCGACAGACATGTCACCTTGAGAGGTTGACTGAGCAGAAACAGTGGCAGCTTCCTAGAAAATGCAGAGTATGATAAGAGAATTATGCGGAATAGAAGGAAACCGTAGAAAGAAATGAATGCATACCTGGGTGACTGAGGAAACTAGAGGTACTCCGATAGGAATGGGATCAGTTGTCGCCTCTGAAGAAACAACAGTCTGGGAGGAAACGGGTTGCGTGACATGTGTTTTCTTCGCCCTTTTCTTCCTTGCAACAAGGGTAGCGCTCGTAGCGGTAGCGGTCGCGGTAGCAGTGTTCTCTCCCGCAGTGGCAGCGGCAGCAGCAACCCTGGCTTCGGCTGCAGCCTTCTTTCTTTGTTCCTGTTTCCTTTTCCTCCGGAAATACTCGGGCTCCCAACCAGGCGGGGGCATTGCACAGTTACAGAAACGTTAGCGTTAGTACCTCTTGGCAATACAAAAGAGAAAGGTCAAACGCTCACCCCTCTTGCACTGTTCCAAATCCAGACCGTTAGCCACTTTTCGGGCATCAACGCTGAAATCCAGTTGAAGTAGCGTCTTCAACCAGCCATCTTCTGGATCAGAAAGGGGTTTCCGATGGCCCCAAGCTCCATCTTTAATTTTCTCATTGAAGCCGACCCTCCATAACGGCTCGGGCAAATCAATAATGAAAAATTCTTCTTTCCAATGAGGAACAGAAGACTCGATGCCCATAAGCTTCCAGGTAAAGGGCTTCAATGAGTCATCTTCATAACGATGGGATATTGATATCACCCCCTTACGAGAATACAACTGGAAAATGTCATGAAGCAAGGCCAAAGTGGGAGACTCGATCCCCTTGAAACGGCACAGTGCGGCAAAGGCACTAACAACGCAAATCGCGTTAGGGCTCAACTGAGCCGGAGCCAAATCAGAATCAGCCAACAACAACTTGACAAGCGGGTCAAGAGGAAGACAAAACCCATGATCAAACAGCTTAGCATACAATATTCTACTGTTACCGGACAGAACGTTGTTCAGGCGAAGTGATTCAGAAGCAGCGCGCACGGGATATTCTTTGGGAAATCGCGCATTGCACTCAGCAAGCTTGCGATTAACTAAGGGCAGAGTATAGAGAGAAGTGGGGGTAATATTAATTTTGTCTTCCCCGGCGGACCCCTGAGGATCCCCTTCCTCGGAAGACTTCTTAGTTTTAGCCATGCCCAATAAAAGAGAAATGACGAGGAAAGAAAGGGTGTGTACCTTCGCAAAGAGAACACCAGGAGTCTCAGACCAGAAAAAGAGAGCGGCGCGAGCTATTTGTTCAAAAGGCAGCAGCGTGCGAGAGAGGAGATTAAAAAAGAAAAAGGAGGAGGAGAAAACATCATATATAACCCTGAAAGGGCGTGACCAATCAACAATGGACACATGGCAAAGCAGCGCGTCGGGAAATAGGGCACGCGCAAGAAGGTACAAGTTTAAAAGCAATAATGAAACGCTTCAGTGTTCGCGTCTCCCTAGAAGACGCTTGCTTCAAACGGCTCTTTGAGGAAAGACACGTGTCTTTTTCCATCATTACTTTTCAAAGTGCATTAAATGGAGGGACTGCGGCATTTAATGACCTAAAAAGCAGCGCTGGCCTCGCCAAACGGCGCGACAACACAAGGAAGATAGGGAAGAAATAACGGTAGCATCACAATGATTCACGCAAGTGCGATAAAGGCTACGTAGCGTCAACATTATTATAGAAGGAATAATGTCAAATGGTTTTCAGAAAAAAAATAAAAAATAAAAAATAAAAGGAGACATACAACAACAAGAATAACAAGGGAGGGTCCAGAGACCCATTGCGGCACTTCTCGAAAAGCAAAGCGGCGCCCCAATCATTGACGTTAGCCACTTTCCCCTTCTGGAGCAGGAGGACCAATCCCGCCTTTGCTAACCTCATCCATCACGGTAGAAATATAATCAGCAACCTGGGCAGGGTCAGAAGAATTACCCCTGAAACGGGTCGTGAATCCAGAAACGAAGACTTCCAAGACCTTCTTCTTCCACCATTCCTCCTTTAATGATGCCCTAGCGAACTCCTCGTCTCGAGCAGATATCTCTTCGCGAAGAAGGAGATTTTTCTTCTTCTCCAGAGCAAACTCTGCCTCCAGAACTTCCATCTTTGCTTTCCCGACAGACCTCTCTCTGTTCAATTCTTCCTGCGACTCGTCGCGGAGACGTGTTAGCAACCTTGTCTGGTCTACCGCTTTTGCAAGCTGCACTTTCTTAACGCACAGCGCATTGGAGAAATTGCGTGACTCGCGATCATGAATCTCGAACAGATAGTTCAGGTGACGGAAGAAATCCAGAGAATCATTCATCACATGGCGGAGACGTGTCGTCGGAGGAAGCTGAAGAAATTTCTCCTTCTCCTTCTGGGAGCCCAGCATCTCCCCTATCAAAGGCGCAGTAAACTCGTCTTTGGAAAAAGGTTGGGGAACCCCGACAGCGCGAAGACCATCAAAGCAGAATCCCTTCAAATTCATACGATAGGACGGGGTCTCGTTAGGGCCGCCATAAGAAAGATTGATCGAGGGAGCCGGAGAAGAACTCGGGGCAAAACATTCGTGATAGGAGAAAAGAACAGTTGTGGAAGAGGTTTAGGCGGTAGCCTAGCAGCTGAATCCGCAACAGAAGACGTGGCCACTACGTCAGGAATGCAATGAGAAATCGGAGAATCGGGAGCGTCAACTGTAGGAAGAGGACATGACGTCAGTGGGACCTCCGCCTCGGTAGAACAAGTGGCAACCGACGCCTCGGTAGCTTTCACCAGTTGGGAGGCACTCATCTCGGGCGAAATGGCAGGGATAGGAACAATTGCTGCATCTACAGAAGATATCCCGGTGGCCTGCTCGTTCGTGGCCAATCGAGGTTTTTTCCGGCGCAAGGAAGAAGCGTGACAAAGGTCCGATTCGACATCCACATCCTCATCGTCACTACCAATCACCCTCATTACGGTCGGGCTGGAGTTCGTCCTATTGCGACGATCTCGTAGCCAATCTTCCACAAAGCGAGAAGCTCGGGCAGAGCTGACGGGCCTCCGCCCTCCCCGGGCAACCGTCTTGACTCTCCTCCTCGGGGGTCGAACGCTACCCTGATCGGAACCCTCGGCAGGGGGGAGGCTGGTAAAGTTTGAAGCGGCGTTACATTTAAAGGAGCGCCAGCGTCACCTGGGAGATAACCGTTAGCATCTTGCTTGCGTTTGTATGCTGTTGATGGTAGGTCAAATGGAGGAAGAAGAGAGCTTTGTAACGAGGACAGACACGCTGCTTACGCGATGCTCCTAACAAAAAGTGTTAATGGAAAGCTCAAGAGGACAACGACAACCGAAGTTGCCCAATTCTTCAATGTGCATATTCGTTCAATCCAACGGCTTTGGAAGAGGGGAAGGGAGTCTGAAAATAATGAGGTTTCGCAGTCCAGAGTTAGAAATTGTGGCAGAAAATGTATCCAATTTGATCTCCAGAAGATTAGAGATGTTCCATTACGAGATAGGACAACTCTAAGGTCTCTCGCTTCAGTTTTGGGTGTTTCCAAGTCATTTTTACAAACAAAATTGAGAAGTGGAGAATTGAAGTGGCACAGTAATGCGGTGAAACCAACATTGACAAAGGGAAACCGTGTGCAAAGGGTTCGTCATTGTCTCTCCTCCATTGATCCAACCTCCAACCAGTTTTACGACATGGAAAATGTGGTGCACATAGATGAAAAATGGTTCCAAATGACAAGGAAGGTACAGACTTACTATCTTCTTGCCGAAGAAGATGATCCTGTAAGGAACATTAAAAGTTCTCATTTTATACCTAAAATTATGTTTCTTGCAGCTGTTGCTAGGCCTAGATTTGATTCTCATGGAGAATGTACATTTGATGGTAAGATAGGGGTGTTCCCATTGGTAACAGAGGTGGCTGCGGTGAGGTCTAGTGCAAATAGGAAAGCTGGGACTCTAGAAGTTAAGCCAATTACTAAGGTAGATAGGGCTGTTATTAGACAATTCATGATTGAGAAAATACTACCAGCCATTAAGGACAAATGGCCGAGGGATAGTGTCATGGATGAAATATTCATCCAACAGGACAATGCAAAAATACATATACATAGTGATGATGTTGATTTTTTGGCAGCAGTAGATGATGTGGGTTTGAAGATTACACTTTTGAGTCAACCCCCTAATTCGCTTGATTTGAATGTGCTTGATCTTGGGTTTTTTAGAGCAATTCAATCACTGCAATCAAAGAGGTGTGCAAGAAATATGGATCAGTTGGTGGAAGCAGTTAACAAAGCTTTCTATGAGTTTCCTGCTTTTAAGGCTAACAACATATTCCTAACTCTCCAATCATGCATGATTGAGATCTTGAAAATTAGAGGTTCTAATGTGTACAAAATTCCTCACATGAAGAAGGCATAATTAGCTAGGCAAGGGTTGCTACCTTCCATGTTGTCGTGTGATCCACTTCTCATTGCCACTGCTCTTGCTCATCTTCCTGCTGTTCAATGTAAGGTTTGATGTTGGTTGTACATGTCATATTTTAACTGTGTTTGGATTCACTAATATGTATTGACATTGTACTTGTGCCTGTTTTTTGGGATGCAGATGTGAAGATCCAACTGGAGTTTGATTTTGCCATTTTTTGTTAAAAGTTCCAGTTTATTAATGGATTTTTTTGGCAGAAGATGTGCAAGGAGTGGAGTCTTTTGTGTAGATATAGCAAATAATGCAAATATATTGGCTATTATAGTCATTAGGTTGTACCTTTTGGGTGGAGTTCTGGTTAGGATATGCATTGTCCAAGGGAGAAGATCATTCTCTGTTTGTTACTGTTAGTTATTGTATGTGGAGCAAACATAGTGTGCTCTTGTTCGCAGGATTTGTGCAACAAATGTGAATACTAATTTGATGCAGCAATATAAGTACCTTAGTAAATTGTGTTTGGAAGCAACTTCTATGTTCAATTGGTGTCTGCATAAATTTCTATGGTTATAATGATTTGAATGAGATGTTGAATTTTTTGTTTGGATGAGATGTTTGGTTGCTGGTTTGGATCAAGTGTTTTGTTTGGATGAGATGTTTGGTTGCTGGTTTGGATGAGATGTTTGGTTGCTGGTTTGGATGAGATGTTTGGTTTGGATGAGATGTTTGGTTTGAATGAGATGTTTGGTTGCTGGTTTGGATGAGATGTTTGGTTGCTGGTTTGGATGAGATGTTTGGTTTAATTGAGAGATTGGGTTGCTGTTTGGTTACAATGATTTGTTGAATTGCTTTGCCTTGATCGATGAAGTTGGATTTAGATTAACTTGCCCTGTTTTGTGTCCAAATTTAGTTGAAATTGATCATGTGATGAAGCTACTGTGTGCTAGGATGGAAGTAGGTTGCATGCTTTTATCAGGTATCTAAGCAGAAAAGGAGTGTATTGCAGAAATTAGATTCCTAATTTTTAGGCAGCCTTTTACCTTCCCAAACACCACACCGTTTGACCACTTGGTTTACACCTCTTCACACAGGTGTTTCTAACCCTAGGCAGCCACTATAAATGCTTTCTTTTCCCTTGTTTCACCAGAACCCTAAACGGCCACAATTATTCATCTACTAATCCTCCTTCTTATCTTCCACCTCTTTGAATCTGTGTGCAGGTCATTCACCATGGAACGCCAGGCCAAAGCTGAAATCCTGAATGAGGTCCAAGAGCTGAGCAGGCAGCTCCAAGAGGAGATAGTGTAGCAAGAGCACTTGGCGCTTCGCACCAATCTTCACACCGGGCTGCTGAACCAAAGGGTGGAGGAGTTGACCTAGAGGAAGGATGATATTTTTGAAGAGGACTTTGGGGACATGACCATTCCAACTGTTGATTGTATGGCTAAGTGTATCACACATCTCTCTACTAGGATTGCTCATCTGGAGCACAAGAGAGATGTGCTGAATCTAGGAGCCAACAATGCGAGGGCTGTTGATGTTGAGCTGAACAGGTTTGCGAATGCCATGCCAGGCATTCCAACCACTGATTAGTTTAACATTAATGTATCCTGTTTTCCTTTACCTAATCTCTCTGTCACGTGTGTGTTGTGATGGAGTTTGAATAAGAATTTGTGTTTTATCTTTCCCTAAACTCTCTGTCACAAGTGTTTTGTGATGGAGTTTCAATAATAAATTGTGTTTTCCTTTCTCTAATCTTTGTCTCTGTTTCGTCTCTGTTTCAATATGATAGGCACAGTGATTGCATTGCATTTCATCATGTTTTATTGTCCATTTACTAGTTTATTTGGACAGTAAACCTACTGAATTATCCTTGATTTCCCCTTTTCTCTACAGTTCTGGTCTGTTGGCAGAATATTGGAGTTTTCGATTTTCATAGCTGGAGCTGATTTTCCTGTCTTGGCCTAGACTTTGGCCAAGACACGTTCGCATCTCAAGCAGCGCACCAGTCAGATCGTCTTGGCCTAGACTTCTGCCAAGACTCTTTTCGCGACACAAGACTGTTGAGAAGTTGCGTTGGCACCCCTTTTGGGCTTCGCTTCGCGTGGGCCTTGGCTGCTGGCAGGCCGCTTCTATTCGCAAATCCAGAGGGATCTGAAGCCTATCTTATGAAGAATCCTAAGGGATCTCCCTCTTTTGTATTTGCGATCTTATTTCCAATTTCAAACAATTTATTGTTACAATCTTTTTAGAGATTTTCTAGGAAGTTTAGTTGAAGTAGGACAGAGGAGTTTTAGGGCTATTTAGCCAAACATTGTTCCTCCTCTGTCCGCAATCGGATTCCGACCTTCTTCTTCTCTTTTCTTCTTCTTTGACATTGTTAAACCTTGCTCCGGATTTTATTTAAATCTCGGATTTATTATTTATGCAAAAATATATATTGTCTTTTTAATTATGAGTATGATTAGCTAAACACCAATTCTTGGTAAGGGTTGATGAGCTGAAGTTCTTATGCATTCGTGAGATTAAACTGTGCGTTATAATCTCTTTACTTGTATTTATTTATTTCTTAAGCTTAATTCATCGCTTACTCACTAGAGACAAGGTTTGATCATCCTTGCACTCTAGTAGAGAGGAGTTGTAGCTGGTCTAGACGGAAAGGGAGCACCCGTCGGCTAGACAAAGTAGGCAACTAGTCTCGAGCTAGACTAGAAGAAATAAGCAATCTAGGTTAAGACCAGATTGACAACCTAGGATCTCCATAGGGAGATACCTTGGCCTAGGTACTATCTTCCCCTATACCATTGAGGAAGCGAACAGCCATTCAAGACAGCAGTCAAACGGATAAACCCTTTAACCAGCAAGGTGTCCCTTGGCTAGGATTACCAGGAAAGGGAGCACCCGCCAGGTAATTTGAAGAGGAGGGAAGACAGGAGTGAACAGGAGCACCTCCACTCTATAGCAGTACTATAAGCAAATAGATGAATATATTTGAATCCATGATCGAAGCATAAGAACAAAGCTCTCACATCGCCCTTACCTGGAATTTCCTCTTATCGGATTTACAACAATCTTGACCCCAGTCTTGACCAAGACTTTGGCCAATACTATTTTAAACTATTTTTACTTCTTTCCGTTTTGTCTTCAGTTTCAGATTCCACCCAACCAAAACTCAGTGACGAGGAAGTCAACCCAAGAATTACATTTCCTAGAGGTCTCTGTGGACGATCCTCTTACCATCATCTACAAACTCTTGTAGACAGTGATAAGTTGTATTTCTACCCCCAATTCCATACCTATTTCACTATTATATTTGACGTGTTCGACGCCCGATCACACAGCATTTGCAAACGGTTTCTAAATCAGGGAGAAATATAGACCAAAAACTAGAAACAAAATGTGCATTAACCAGAATGTACATTAACCAATGTTTGCCCACATTTCTAAATCAGGGAGAAATATAGACCAAAAACTAGGCACAACTATGTTCCATGTTTTCCCACTCCAATAATTCTGCCAAGAAGATGTACATTAACCACAATGCGAATGTACATTAAGCACATACCCATCCAACCCAACTCTAACCTGATATTGAATTCATTGCTCAAACAAACCACAAATCTGAAGTAAGAAGCATTTTCACAATAGTATAGATCATTTGGTTTAAAAACAGAGATCTTCCAAACCATATGGACAGTAATGACTGATCAATTGTGGAAAAAACCACAAACCATACATCCAAATCCTAAACTCAAATTGAAGTCATTGCTCAAACAATCCACAAACCATTAATCCAAATCCTATTGTTTCTGGATGAAAATGCCAACCACAAACCACAATGCAGACTAGATTAATTGCTTTGGCAAAAGACAGCAAGTAAACTGAAAACAGAGATGAATCTCGAAAAAGACTTGAAACACAAACATAATTTTTTAGTCTAAGTTATCCAGTCAAAATCCAACCACAAACCATAATGCTCCAAAGTAGATTAATTGGTGAACAAAAAGGCTAAAAATAAACTGAAAACAGAGATGAATCTGGAAGAAGACTTGAAACACGAACTGATTTTATTTTGATTCCAAGTTTTCCACTCAAATTCCAACCAATTCCACCTAAAAACAGAGCAATCTGGAAATAAACTAAAAATAGAGAGCAATATGGAATAATCTTAAAACAATACATTTTTACAAGTTCCATGTTTCCAGTCAAGATTCTATCCACAAACCACAATGCAAAGTAGAGATGCTGATCAACAAGAAGAGTGGAAAAGAACTGAATAAAGATCATTGCTCAAACGATACTAAAAGTTGAATAACATTGATATTTTGGTTTGATCTTTACATCATACAGCTTTTCTACATACTTACAGCTTGCAGATTGCCTAACATAACCAAAAACTACCCATTTCCTTACATACAAAATACAACCAATTCCACATACATCAACAACACCATTCTGTTGATCAACAAAAAACTAGAAGAAAAACATTTTGGTCATCAGTAGTAGGATGGAAGCAAGAGACGCAACATCTCAATAAAGTCTGGTTCATAACTTGGGTCCTCGAATTCAAACATACCTGCAATTGGGAGTTTGTTGAGGTCAAAATCTCTCTCTCCCTTGTACTTGACGGCCAACAGTTTCTCCTCAGATGAGGGTTCATTCAAGTCGAAATCGTGGATAACTTTCGGCCGTCAATCGAATACCCTGGTCTTCAAATTCACAAGTGGCTCCAATTTCTTGTCGCGACCCGAAGGCATATCCCCATCATTGTAGAAGCTATCCTCCACGATCAATGTCATTTCGTCGCCGGAATCCTCCACGGTTGCCTCGATGACACCCTCGCTGGAATCCTCAACGGTAGCCTCGATTTGGTCGCCTGAAGCCTCATTCCCCGCATCCGCGGCCTCTGCCCCGATTCCGATTGAATCTCGGACTACCATGTTCATTGAATCGTCAAATTCAAACATGGATTCGTATTGAGAATCTTCCATGTACTCGATGGTTTCCATAATCGAATTCAACAACCCAATTTCGCATAACTATTCTCTGGAATGAAGGAGGAAGATGTGGACGGAGTAGAGGAGACAAAAATTTATGCAATTGCGTGAACATATATTGAACACAGTGAACAGACCCCAAATTTCCCATTTCCCACCCAGTTTGATTTTCAATTTCCCTCTCAAATTTTGGTGAATTTTGAAAACAGATTTGAGCTTCATCTGCGATGGGAGCAGATGTTCGTATTGGCTTTGCAAAGGGAGCGAGGGTGTTTTGGTCAGAATAGCGTGAAGAAGCTCTCGAAATGTGAGAACGACAATTAAAGGGAGGCGCGGTCGTTTTTGCTTAAACGACAAACAATGGAGGACAGAGGGAGTAAAAAACTAAGGCAAAGTGGGTCTGAACTCGAGAGCAACGGTTCGGGGTCAATTTTTGGACTCGAGAAGGTGTTAGGCACCCGAGTCACATCCTAAAAAGGTTACCGGAGAAAGAGGTGTTTAATCATGTTTGAAATATAAAAGTCCTAATTTAGTGATCATTCCCAATAGATTAAATTGTAAGAATTCTAACTATTTCATGCATACGAGCGGATATGCGGAAAAGCCTGAAATAAATAAAAGGGTGAGAAATGTTTACTTGTGAAGGGTATCAGTTGATTTACCCTTTGATCGAGATTGAAGAGGATGATTGATGAACGATACGTATTTGACGATCTTTGTGCGCGAGTGAAAATAATTGATTTCGAACAAACAAACACGGGCGGGATAGTTACCTATGATCAATTAACCCACCTTCTCTTCTTTCCTTTCCTGTTATGCCAAACCCATGATTAATTAAAATGAGACCAAGCCTCCTATTCATCATCTCTCTTCACGTCGTCTTCCTCCTTTGAACACAAGAGGAGCCAGCAACCATGGAGCAACGAACCAGCACAGTAGACCGGCGGCTCCGGCGACAGCAGTAGCTCCAGCGTAGGCAACAGGCGACGGCAACTCTTGTGGCAGTGGCGTAGCGCGGCAGTGGCAGTGTGGCGGAGCGTGGTGACAGACCAGCAGCGCACGTCATCTTCCTACATCGTTCCAACAAGCAACCGATGACGTGATAGGCAGCAGCGGCATCACAGGCGACGGCGGCGGCCCAGCAGCGCAGCAGCTTGGTGATGACGAGGCAATAGCCCAGCAGCGACGAGGCGAGGCACGACAATGGACCAGCAACGGTGGTGCTCTGATGGCGAAGAAAAGAGGATGACAGTGCTGCGGCGGTGGAGGATGGAGGGCAGTGGTGATGTCGATGCTTGTGTTTTCCCTCCTCCCCCTAAAGAAAACGTGATCCATGCTATTTATAGCATGCTTGAGGCGGTGAAGGAGAGGGTGACGTCAGCATTGATGACGTCGGAAGCGATGAGGACGATGAGCAGTGCAACGATGGGACGTGGTATTGATCTTGTCGGGTGATGATCGAGGACGAACGTGAGGATCAAGGGAAGAACAGTAAGGCGGTTGGAGCTTGCTTTCCTGGGTTCATGCATGAACCAAATAGAGAAGATGCATGCCTACGTGGAAAATAGGAGGGCCATTGATCTTGGTTGACTTTCAGAAGTCAATTAGATCAATGGTAGAGATGAAAAGCTTGATTTATTATTTAACTATTCAGTTTAAACCGATGGTACGAGCAATTTTGCGAGAAAATGAATATAAACTCGAACCGAAAATGTTAAAACGTATAATAAAATAAAATAAACTAATAAGCACACAGTAAGCGATGAAAAGTTTGCTATATGGTTCGATAAAAAACACTCGCTTGTAAGCAGTAAAAGTTCGAGCGTAACAAAATGCTAAAATAAAAATTGAGCGAAACGCAAAGAGATAGCGCGAGTTAGAAAAATAATAAAAAATAAGTAGCTAATGAGCGAAATTGTTCGACCATCGGTTTCGAGAATTTTACTCGGAACTGATATGAGTTCGAACGGGAAAAATGATAAAAATGCAAAAAAGGTAGGAAATAAAATTTAAATGACACGGAGCGTGAAAATAAACATTAGATTGACGAAAATAAATGGAAGTGCGATTTTCAAAAATTGATGATAAAAATGCGACAAATGAAAAATTTTAAATCCAAAATTAGTAGCAATAAAGATAAAGTTAAGTGCCTGTAATTGGGTCGGGCGGCAGAGTCCCTTTTTATCATCAACGTAATCTAGCTCCTTCAAGACAAGATATTCTTTTATTTATTTATTTATTTTTCCATTGTTTTTATTGTCTCAAATTAGATTATATTTTGTTACTTTTTAAGTAATTTTTTTTAGTTAACTTTATTAATCTATTTATATAAAATAGAAAGTCATTTAATTTAAAACGAAGAGAAATCGCTATAAGAAAGAGTTAAAACCCATGATGTAAAAAAAAGTACTCCCTCCTTCTTTTATTAAACGTCTTTTAATTTTTAACGTACGTCCGGAAAAAAATAAGGAATTTTTTTTAACATACGTTCGAAAAAAAGTATAGAATTTTTTTTAGTCAAATAGTGAATCATCCGATTTTTTAATATACATGCACAAACAGTAAACGACGTTTAATTATAAAAGGAGGGAGTAGGCGATGTTTACCTCAGGGAATTTTCTCGAAAATTCTCTAGTTTTTTGAAAACTGGATTTTTTTTTCCGAAAACGTGTTTACTTCACGTTATTTTCATTTTGAAAACGAAAATGAAAATTTTCGGAATGAAAATTCATGTGTAAGTTTTGTAAACACCAAAAACCTGTTTTCAAAATTTCTAACTGAAGCAAGCATAAAACTGAAAACTCGGTTTTCAGTTCGAAACATTAATGAAACTTTTTTTAATACCATTATACCCCTCTCATCAAATGGTAGAGTAAACGCAGCCAGAATTCTTCTTCTTCTCTCCTTGCCCTAAATCACACGACGCTCCTCTTCTTCTCCCTCACGCCGACCTTCTTCTCCTCTCTCGCCTCCGTCCTTAGCCTCACGCCGGCCTTCTTCTCCTCTTTACGTGAGTGGTTACGGGTTGTGGAGGATTACCAATCGACAGGCGGATACCGGATTACTTGGTCAACTCGGGCGATTCGGTTTTGGTGGGTGTTTTTCAGGCTGGCATCGACTGAATCCGGTGGTTTTGATTGTTTGGAAAGTTTTTGTTCGGTGGGGTTGCAGAGTTTGGTCTCAGATCTTGGATTCCGGTGAGTTTTAGTGGTGTTTTCTGTTTGGTTCAGTAGTTTTACTGATTTTGGGAGTTGGGTTTGAAGTTATTGACGTGGTTGAAGTAATTAAGAATTGTTCTTTACGTTTCATTTACTCCTGTGTTGTTTACTTTCATTGGGGACAGGAAATCTTGATTTTTATGACCTGTGTTTTTCAGTTATTTTTGTTGTTGGGAGGTTTAATGCATTTTAATGTAGGAGGTTCATTTTGGTTTGGATTTTTATGCATGTCGAGTAGCAGTAATCAGCAAAAAATGCCTGGATCAGCTGTTATTGATGCATTAATGTATAGGAAATGTAAGAGGAAGTGGGTGGCACGTTTTAGATTCTCTGTATATTGGTGGAAAGATTGAATATAGACCAATTCTAAGAGAGTAGAGATGCTGCAGGAACCATAAATTATGAATATGGATGATTGAAAGTTGGTCAAAGTAAATTTGGTATGGTCAAAGAGATGCAACCATGGATGAATAATATTAAATTCTAGCTTCTGGTGTCTTTGAACACTAATATTTAGTTACAGAGTAAAAGAAAATAGGTTCTAGATTTGCTGTTCATTTTCTTTGTACAAGAGTAAGGTAGAAATAAACAATAAACATAAAATGGTGAGATCCTCTGCACCAAGATTGCTTGCCCGAGGTGTCACTTTGTATCATTAGCTTGTGGTTACTTTAAATGCCAGTGGCAGGTTCAACAACTTTCATTTACTCTGACTTCCTCCATAGTTTCTAACTGTAAAAAATGCTGCCTCATTGTGTTGTTTGAGTGAAAAGAAAATTCTGTTGAAGTAAATTGGTGTATTCAAATGTTTGTGACTAGGCAATCGTCAGATTATGTTGTGATGAAGTTAATATAATTCTCTAAATCTCAGTACTTCAACTGTATCTTCTAATTGTGCTTTCCTACTCTGCTAGGCAACGGACAACGATGATGACAGCGATGAGGAGGAGGATCTTGAAAATGATAGAAACAGCGATGGTGCATCACACATGATGGTGGATACACCACAGTTTTCATCAATCCCAGAACAACCAGTAAACCTGCCTGTAGATGAGCCACGGGCAGACGATGCTCAAGCAGAAGACGGATGGATGGTTGTTTCATCTATGCGTAACAAGGGTAAACGGAAATATGTTGATGACCATATAATTTATATACTCTTGATTTTCCTGTCGTAGTATTTCGTCAGTCAAGTATAAGTTGGAGTGGTAGAGTTTGGATGTGTCATCGATATTTGTCAAAATTTTGTTTTGTCATCCTTGAATATAGTTGTAAACACAGATGAGGTATTATTTGAGTAGTCCATGATGTAGTTTTATCTTTGATTTGGAGACCATTTAGTCTGTTGGTTCAGTGCATCTCCTATCCTGTATGTTTGCATCGGCGTGTGTTTAAGTTTTGTTGTGACTTATGAGGAACATGAAGAACTAATCATTCCCTTCAAATTGTTCTTGGGTCCTACTAAAAATTCAATTGATTTATTTAAAAATTCTAGTGATGAACTAAAAATTCTAGTGATAAAAAATCTTGGGTCCCCAACAGATGCTTGAAAATGGTATTTCAGATTTTCTCCATTTATGTTGACCACTTTTTGCAATCCATGAAATTTGGGAGAAGGATAAGATTTTTCTGAACATAGAATGTGCAATCTGCTCTGGATTTCTAGTCTATTAAGTCGTATTATACGCAAAATCTACGTGGATTAGTACTACTAATAATGACATGATTTGGACCATGGTTTGTGCCTGTTTATGTTTGTTGATGGTTATATATTTTGTTTGTGGTTCAGTTGCTTGCCTTCCGATTTGGTGGATGCTGTCACGGTCCTACTTATTCTGAGGCCCGTGTGGCGCCTAGATTCCACATCTAGGCCAGCCTTTCCCCTGTCCTTGACAGTAGTCTTTGACAACCCTCATATAGCTTCGTCTCGTGCAGAACTATTGACAAGACTCAGCACCGACTCCTCTGATCTCTTATGGCTTAGTCTAACCCACGACTAACGCCTAAGCCATTCTCTCCTTCTCGCGCACACGCCCGACTAGGGCGAGTCCATGATACTCAAGGCCCTCGCCTGAGTCGCTCGTATGTGTCTCGTAGGAAGGCTCCTCTCGTCCTCGGCCATCTCTCGAGGCCACGCCCTCTCAGGCCTCTAGCCCATGTTCGCCCGCGCCTCTCCGCAATGTACGACCATGTCATAGGCTGAGTTCTCTCACCTCGGCCTATGCTTGCCCTACGCCTAAGGCAAGGCCTTTATCCGATCCTCGAACCCTTAGATAGTTCTTCCGTAGCAACCCTCGCAATCCTTCTCGAACCTCGTCCCTTTGTTATATGCGCACTACTAGTTCTAACATGGACTTAACTAGAAGTGGCCATCATAGCACAGCCATGATGGCAGCGCTCATTCCTTAACACGGAAGGCTCACTCGCACACCTATGCCAGACCTGCATAGGAGAAGCTCACTTAGGCAAGCATATTCTCATATCTTGCCCAGGGGTTGGTGGAGAGCTATCACACCCCATTGGACTTTCCCTTCACATACCCTATGAAGGGCTACCCGTCAAATCCATGCGCCTTCGACGCATCTCAGGTTCCATGTTAAGGCTAAGCTTGAACACCAAGGCTTAGACCTTAACACTCTCCCCCACTTAATAATGTCGATGCCCTCATCGACTAGATCTCCAATCTCTTTAGACCTGCGTTACCAAGGAACATGAGGTTAGAACACGTTAAGGCCATAATAGATTATCATAGGCTCTCCCACACTTCAATACTCATTATTCTTTTCACTCATTTCTTTATCTCTCCTTTATCCTTCTTTTCACTCTTCCCAACTCCTCAGATTGTGGTCTTATCACTCAGTTTCTTTTCACAGCTCGTGTCTCACACTCGCCTCTGAAGAAGTACATTCTAGGCATGATCGATATTTCCCCAGTATCCGACCCCTCTAGTCGATCCCCTTGGAACCTATCGATCATACTTACAATGCCACGCCTTCCCACCACTCTCTCTTATCTTTTATCCCTCAATCGCATGCTCACTCTTTTCATGCGGGCTGTTTTCCCTCAATCACATGCTCGCTCTTTTCATACGGGCTATTTCCTCATTACACTCATTTTATCACTCTTTCTTTTCTCCATTCTCACTACGCTCACCAAAGCCTACTTCCTTGGGTCGTAGCATCGCGTAACACTTTGTTTCCGTTCCAGCATCCGGTACTAGATCCGCTTCTCCAACTCTCACATTGGCACAAGCGTCTCAAGCACATAGACGTATCATCCTTCCGAACCAACCCACTTAGCACGTAGGTGTGTCGTTCCATCGAGCCGATATCCTATGTCCTAAGTGGGTCGCACGGTACCCCACTAAGTCAAGCGCCTCCGCGCCTTAATATCATATCCCTCTAAGCTAAGCGCCTCTGCGCATTCTCATTCTCTTACCTGGCTCAATTCCTCTGAGCCAGTGAGTCTCATATGTATAGCTAGATTGTCACATACATATAAAAGCGCCTCTGCGCATTCTCGTAATGCCTCATGCGTATTCTTTTCGCCTCTTTGCGCTTATGCACTTCATATGCATAGTAAGCCATACTCATTCCATAAGCCACACATGTTACCATGTGCTTGAGATCTCACGTATGAGATCTCATGACTCATCTCAGGCTACGCTCATGCGCTTCCCGCACATACATGCTCATTCCATAAGCCACACATGTTACCATGTGCTTGAGATCTCACGTATGAGATCTCATGACTCGCTTCCTCCTCCACTTCAACCATCGATGTCCTCATCGATCTATCTCAAAGGGTTGATTCGCCCTTACTTACATGCGTCAGGTGCGCAATGCAGGGCCCAAGAAAATCTCTAAAGGAACACCACTTCCTTCTTAGATTTCTTGTCCGTCATTACTCACTCAATTCCCACTGCCTGAATCAATCTTCCATATCATATTCAGACTCATTCTTGCATTATGTCCGACTTGACTTGTGCATTCTATTAACCATTTCGTGGACTAGAAACGCTAGCTACCCATGCAATGCTCTAAAGACGCTAGCTACCCAAAGGTCTGGACTAGAACTCTAGCTACCCATAACCCATACCTTATGGACTAGAACTCTAGCTACCCATAACTATGGACTAGGGACTTTAGCCACCCAGAGTACGGACTAGGAATTCTAGCTACCCATCAAATGCCTTAATAGACTCACACCTCAATCTACATAATCGCTGATACTTTCGTATCTAAACTCGCCCCTTTTATCTCGATAGGGCTCGTGTTGGAACTTATTGCCTGACCACTATGTGATGTGCACAATACAGAAACCAACAACTCATTTTCTCCGCATTTCTCACACTCAGGCGTGTTTCTTCCAAACAACAGCCATCGCATTCTCATCTAGAGCACTTGGCCTCTAGTGTCTCACTCGTTGCTGTCATACCGACATCTCACTCGTAATGATGGCTAATTTCGTATTAGCATCCACGGGTTCGTCATTCCCGTCAACTCGCATTCTCGCATCTTGGCATCACAAGATGTTATCGAGCTTAGGCTCGCCACATTGGACTAATGCACTTCACGTGCATAAGTCTTACTCGTATTAGCATCCACGGGTTCATCATTCCCGTCAACTCACATTCTCGCATCTTGACATCAGAAGATGTTATCGAGCTTAGGCTCGCCACATTAGACTGATGCACTTCACGTGCATAAGTCTTACTCGTTTAGCTCCGCTACCAACTGTCACGGTCCTACTTATTCTGAGGCCCGTGCGGCGCCTAGATTCCACATCTAGGCCAGCCTTTCCCCTGTCCTTGACAGTAGTCTCTGACAACCCTCATATAGCTTCGTCTCGTGCAGAACTATTGACAAGACTCAGCACCGACTCCTCTGATCTCTTATGGCTTAGTCTAACCCACGACTAACGCCTAAGCCATTCTCTCCTTCTCGCGCACACGCCCGACTAGGGCGAGTCCATGATACTCAAGGCCCTCGCCTGAGTCGCTCGTATGCGTCTCGTAGGAAGGCTCCTCTCGTCCTCGGCCATCTCTCGAGGCCACGCCCTCTCGGGCCTCTAGCCCATGTTCGCCCGCGCCTCTCCGCAACGCACGACCATGTCATAGGTTGAGTTCTCTCACCTCGGCCTATGCTTGCCCTACGCCTAAGGCAAGGCCTTTATCCGATCCTCGAACCCTTAGATAGTTCTTCCGTAGCAACCCTCGCAATCCTTCTCGAACCTCGTCCCTTTGTTATATGCGCACTACTAGTTCTAACACGGACTTAACTAGAAGTGGCCATCATAGCACAGCCATGATGGCAGCGCTCGTTCCTTAACACGGAAGGCTCACTCGCACACCTATGCCAGACCTGCATAGGAGAAGCTCACTTAGGCAAGCATATTCTCATATCTTGCCCAGGGGTTGGTGGAGAGCTATCACACCCCATTGGACTTTCCCTTCACATACCCTATGAAGGGCTACCCGTCAAATCCATGCGCCTTCGACGCATCTCAGGTTCCATGTTGAGGCTAAGCTTGAACACCAAGGCTTAGACCTTAACAGGTGAGGTCCAGCAATCCGGCCAAGCAAGTGCACTGTTTGTATCTTCAGGAGGAATGAGAGTCATAGTAGGTCCTGAATGGAAATGTAATTCTGTCAAAAGAAAATTATCTGAAGTTCATTTTCTTCATTTTCATAGCTCATTATGTTGCGAATCATAAAAGGGAAATTCCGGTTTAATTTGTCTAACCGCTTGACTGTTTACAGGTTGAGCTCTTAATTCCTCAGCTGCAGTTTTTAGACGATGAAGGTGCACAAGCTGAGCTCTGGGATCTTTCAAGGGTCTTCCTGGAAACAGTTATGGAAGAAAGTGGAAGTCAGGTTTGTTCTTAGTTTACAATTCTATTTTGATCGAGTTTCGTTCTTCGAAGTTAATGTTCTCCTATTTATAGAAATGTCACTTACTGATTGAAGTATTAAATCTGCACTATAAAGCTTTAATGCTTGTTCTTCCAAACCTAGTTTCATGTACTTAAAAGTTGTCATGGTGCATGTTTTTTTTTTATAAACATCTTTATATTTCTTACATTGCATTGATCCTCATTTGCTAAAGTTGGAAATTTCAAAGTTTAGAGAGTTAGAGCCATATTTCCTGATGCTGGAGCTGCCGCACTTCTAAAATATCGATGGAAAGATGTCGCTTTTGGATTCTCGAGGTAATTTCCTTCATGCTAATCTAAATGCTTATGTTTTGCAGCAACCTTCCATAATGGATAGAGTAGCAATTTATATTTACGGATTCCTCCGTATACTTGTTTAATATATCTGTTAATTCTTTTGGATTGCATTTCATGTATGAAATTTGTGCTTCCCTGTGATCTAGCTTAAGTGACAGGAAGCCGGTTGAGGATGAGGATGAGATTGTGGTCATGGTAGTTCCTGATTATCAGATGTTGGAAAATGTACAGAAAATTACAGCCAATCTCGCAGATGATCCGGTATAACACTAAACTCCTCTATCCCTTGCTACTCTAATGGTCTTCATGCACATCATTATTGTGTAATTACCAATGTCCTGCCAATCTCAAATATTTCCAATGGCACACTATCATGGAGTCACAAACTTATTAGGATGTTTATTTGTGTGCTGTAATATTTTTAAGTGTTTGTGCACCTTCACCTTAAGTAGAAACTATTTTATGTGTTCAATTTAGTTCCTCTCAGTGCTACCTTTTCTGTTTATGTATATTGAGGATGTGTATATTGCATCTGCCCAGAGAACCCAACAAGCTACTCTAACACATCTCTGCTGCAGAAATCCAGCCCAATCCTTGAGAATGTGTATATTGCATCTGCCC
Source organism: Viola odorata (assembly GCA_963691705.1). NCBI lineage: Eukaryota > Viridiplantae > Streptophyta > Magnoliopsida > Malpighiales > Violaceae > Viola > Viola odorata. The sequence goes on along the minus strand of OY829545.1, from coordinate 20,268,652 downwards.
AGAGAATGTGTATATTGAGGAACCCATTATTATTATTTTCCTTATACATCTTTTTGTTAAAAATGTGTAACATATCTGGTAATTAACAACGGCAACTTTGTCCAGAAAAAATATCAATTTCTTTTCAGCTTTCTAACAGTAATAGTATAATTGAGGTAATCAAATTATAATGGAAGCTGTTTCATTACACAATTGTCAGGAAATGGCAATTAGATTTTTAGATTTTTGTTAGTTAATTAATTAGTTAATTCATTAATTAATTAATTAATTATATTTAGTATTTAATTAATTAGTTAAAAGATTTCTGATTTTTAAAAATTTAAATTGAATTGTTTAATATTAAATTTGATCGAACAAAAACTTCTACGTTAGGGACTTGTGGGTGCACAAAGTCGACAATTAGGATTATTTTAAGTGACTAAAATAATAAAACTTATTCTTTATACTAGTAGTGATAATGAAAATGCATGATTGAGGGGACCATTTCTGAAGGAAATTGTTTCAATGCTCGTGGTTATACAGGGCAAAAAATGGGGACAAACAAATAAGAAACATGATTGTGGGGACAATTATTGAAGGAAATATAATTGTGGGGACAATTATTGAAGGAAATATGGCAATGCTCGTGGATATACAGGGACAAAAATAGTGATAGCCATATCACAATAAATAGGAGATCAAGTAACCAGTATGCGTAGGAAGGAAAAAAATAGAGAGTGCGTTAGATTACGAGGGAGCAACGAGTCAAGTGGAGTACGTTTGCTATGTAATTTTTTCATCAATTACTGTATTAGTAGATTGTTTTTATTTTCATGTAGGAATATGAATTACAATATTTAAATGCAATATTAGAAGATTGGTGTTATATTTAATAAGTTTTTCCTTTTTAAAATGACTATTTTTATTTTAAGTTTCTAAATTAATAAAACTTTTTTCCATATTTATTTCATATCGAATATATTAAAATAAATAATTATATTATTAAAAAAATAATTTTCAAATGATTTCTTCTTTTCATTACAAATATTTTCGGTTTTTCACAAAAAATGAAAACGCGCGAAGTAAACACGTTTTTCAGTTTTCAGATCAGAAAATTCTTACATTCAGTGCGAAGTAAACGCGTTCTCCAGTTTTTCTGATCAGGAAACAAGCGGGAAGTAAACGCGTTTTCCAATTTTCAGAATGAAAATAAACAGCAAATTGAAAATTGAAAATTCTCCCAGGTAAATGGGCTCTAAATGTTTATAAATAATTGAGTCTTTCTGGAATGATAAGAGTCAAGAAACCTCATGCCTTGCTAACCAAGGCGAATTAAAAAAGTAGCACTAACATATATAGTATATTATATACTCCTTGCTAACCAAGGCGAATTAAAAAAGTAGCACTAACATATATAGTATATTATATACTCCTTGCTAACCAAGGAGGCGAATGTTATATATAAGACACGTTGGGTGGTTCAACGTTCAACCAAGCTGGCTCTTTCATCTCAATCTCTAGTCTCTCATCATTTTCTGTTTTTGCATTTTTGAAAAAAATATAAAAAACATATAGGAGAGAGTAGGACTATGATGATCACTTTATGTTCGCTCGTCGTGCGTAATGGCAAAATTGCCCTGCCGATAACACCACGCATAATGTTCTTCTGAGTCCTCTCTCCTTTTTTTATTTTCACATTTCATGTTGGATATTATTTTTTTTTTTACTAAATTAATGATGGATTTGTGCTCGAAGGTATAGGTGTTGTTAGATCTGGTTTGTTAGATACCAGATTTCATGTTGGATCTAACACCTCTACGTAGCTGAATTTGTGCTCTTAAATATTATGGAATAATTCTATTTATATCTACATCGATTGATTGAGTATTTCTGATTCTTTTCCCCGACTAATAGTTTGTTTTCGAGTGTTTTTCTATTGCAGATTCAAGCACGTAGGAGGAGAAAATAAGACTTATTTCTCTCTACATTCTTCTTCTTCTTCACCATCTCTTTCTTTCATTGATCTTTATGATTCCTCACCCTTTTTTTTTTTGTTGAAAGCAGACTTTCAAACAAAAGTCCACAATCTTATTAATCTTTCCTTATGGTTGGTAGATACTCACAACCCGACAAGATCTGGTATCGAGCAAAGCAATCTGGTATCTAACAACACCTATACCTTCGAGTCATAGAAATGGACTCCAGTAGCCACCCTTACCATCATCCACGAATAAAATACAACAATAAAACAGATTAAATTCACCGTTTCTTATCATATACTATTGATAATACAAAAGTATATCACAAGGGCACAACGGACATTGTACCTTCACAAAGTACCGTTGACCAGTCAAAACGGCACATGACCGGTTTGACCAAGTCAAACATATGAAACGGCATCGTGACCGATTGACCTAGTCAACGGGAATAAGTGACCAAAGGACAAGTCTAGTCCGATCGCCTCAAAACGGCACGAAGCCGATCCACTCGCTAAGCTGTGAAGAAACGGATCGACACCTCTCCAAACATTGACCAGGTCAAGGGTCTCCAAACGGCAGCATGCCGATTCCACACAACGGCAGTGTGCCGATTTGCTATAAACGGCTTAAAGCCTGCAATAAAGGTACACTGTATGTTATTTCTATTAAATCAGTGGTCAAAGCCACACATGGGAGACAGCACTTCCTGCTCCCACTCAACCATTATAAAACTATTACCTATAGGGAATGTTTATCCTCCCAAAGGTATGGTCTCTACTTTATGTTTATTAACTCTTACTTTTGAACCACTTTGTGGAAAAAAGAGGAAAGGTGTCAGTAGATCTAACCACTCCAACCACTCTAGTCCTACATAAGGACTAGAGGGAAAGAGAGGAGGGACAGATCTGGAGCTCCCAAAAAAGAGACAGACACTGTTCCGATTTACATTCTCTGCATCCAAACACTGACTTTGGCATTGGAGATTCTCCGCCGGAGCAAGCCTCCGGTGGTTTTGCAGGTCGCTCAAGGGGCTCCGACCACACACTCCGGCCTGCCATTTGACGGAAAAGCCCCACCCCGCTCAAGGGATTATCAAATGGTGCTTTCATTGAGAGCTTTTGAAGTTTCAAGTGAGCAAGCCTTGAGATTCAAAGCTCTTTCTTCTCAATAATTTGGGGTTTTCATTTCCAAAAATGGCATCCAATCAAAATTTTCAATTAAATCAACCTGCTGGTGCTGCTGCTGATCAACGTGAAACACCACCAGCCCAAGCTTCACCTTTTCCAGCGGAAATAAGTGCTACGGCTCAACAACCTAATTTTTCAGAAATTCCATGTCCAGGCGCAACCCCAGAGGTCATTGAACCAGCCATCATGCTTGAGTTTGCTGCCCTGCACCAAAGGATGAACGTGATGATGCAAACGTTCATAGGAGGAGTTCCTCCGCCAGTCAACCAGCCAGTTGTTCCTCAACAGATCTACAATCAACAGGCAGTAGAACCATCTTTGGAGCCACCACCAGGCCATCAAGGTGCAGATCTACCCAGAGGGGAAGACATAGAAGAATTTGTCAACCAAATAGCTCAACGCAGCGCAAGGAGGAGCCATGAACAATCATCTCGAAGTAGATCCGAGAAAAGGAGAAGCAAAGAGAGATCGGTGACTCCACATAAAACCAGGAGAGATCGTGACAGAGGTAATCCAGATCTGTTTAGACGGTCTGTTCAGCAACCAGATCGCGAAGAACAGGACGATGATCCAAGAAATCCGTTAACCCTTCGGGTTCGGAAACATCAAGTGAGCAGGCATGTCAAGCTACCATCCGATCACTACCATGGGACAACAGATCCGACGGTTCATGTGAGTTTAGTAAAGAAACATGTTAAGTTTTTTACTAGAAAGGATGAGGCTTTGTGCCAAATATTTGTAATAACCCTTAAAGGGATAGCCAACACTTGGTTTGAAAAGCTACCAGCCGGATCCATTGACTGTTTCGAGCAGCTAGAAAAAGCATTCAGAAGCCGATTCAGCTCATTAATACCGACGGAGAAATCTTCAGCCGTTCTGTTTGACATGGTGCGACGGTCAGGGGAATCGTTGGCTGCATACGTGGCTAGATTTAGCACCGAGCTAGCAACTCTTCCTGATGTAGCACCCAGCTTTGCAGCAGAAGCGTTGAAAAGAAATTGTAAATATCGAGAATTGGAGAATGCTCTGATTGCAGACACTCCTAAAACCTTAGATCTTTTGCGGATTGAGGTGGAAAAATATTCCAGAATGGAAGAAGCAGACTACCAAAGGAGGAAACGGGAGGAACCCGATCTCCAGGGTGCATAAAAGAAGCAAACGGCAGAAAGTCGATGTGCAGATTGGTCAGCCGATTTCCCTTCAATGCCGTTGTCTAGATCAGGGGAGGAAACGGCAATATTCTCAAAACGGCCTAGTGCCGAATGACCTCAAACGGTTCAGTCAAAACGGCATCAAGCCGAATCGTCAAAACAGAGATAAGTCCAAATTGCTTTATCTTTGTGAAAATTTCTGGAATATTATGTATGACATGAGTTATCAAATATTCCCAAGCAATGAAAAATGTATATTTGCCAGTATTGTTTCTCATATGATTGCAGATCTCGAGAAAACAAAAATCAAATCAACCGCGGACGTAAGTTATCTTAGACCGAACCGCGTTATCAAAATCAAATCAATCGTGGACGTAAGTCATTTTAGGCTGAACCACGTCACCAAAATCCAAGAATTGCAAACGATACATATATTGCAAACGATACATATATTGCAAACGATACATATATTGCAAACGATACATATATTGCAAACGATACATATATTGCCAACGATACATATATCGCCACCAAGGCATATATCGTTATTGAGGCATATATCGCTATTGATGCATATATCGCTATTGATGCATATATCGCTATTGATGCATATATCGTTATTGATGCATATATCGTCATCAAGGCATATATACATTGTCATCACATAAAGACCATGCTGGTCATGCTGATCAGACAGACTGCAAAATTACAAAGTCCGCTCCAAAACGGCAAAGATACAAGGTCCGTTGCAAGCGGCAAATTTTCAAAGACATCTTCTGCCTTATCAATCGGCAATATTGTCAAAACGGCCCAGTGCCAAATCGACAAAGAGGCCAAGTCAAAACGGTTGCAAACCTCAAAACGGCCATAACAGAACGGCAAGCGCCCGATTCCGCTAAACAAAAAGAGATAAGTTCAATTTCAATTGTTCTATCTTTGTTTTTATTTTTCTGGAGTATGATGTATATATAACAGAAATCATTAAACAGTAGCAATTACTAAAAATTGCAAAATTATATATATATTCCGAATGATAAATTGTTCATTACAAAATGAGCCAAAACGGCATTAACCAAAACATTGCTAGATGTTCATACTAACGGCCCAGATCCAGAAGCGGCGTTAGGGCCAACAGGAATATCATCATCATCTTCGTCTACATCTGAATCGGAGAAAGGTTCATACTCCTTAGCTTCAGCAATCCTTTCTCCAGCAGCAACATATCGCGAGAGATTGTCCGGGTGGAAATTCTTCTCGCCATAATAGGAGACATAGCTCTCCAACATGATGTTCTTCATCCTCTCTCTCCACCAACCGATCTTCTCAGGAACTTTCAGCAGCTCTGCTTCCTTAACGGCAATGTCATTTCTGGCAGCTTGCAAATCGGATCGGGCTGCGCTAAGTTCCTCAGTTAGCTTGGCAATGGAATCGGCGAGAGAAGCTTTATCTCCCGAGAGCAAGGCGAAGGAATCGGATAGAGCAGTTTTCTCCTCTAGCAGCTCACCGTTTCTCCTCTGCTCATCCCTGACCATGGCAGAAAGACCATCTCGTTCTTTTAGGCTATCAGCCAGTCTGCTTCGAGCATCCATAACAGCTTTTTTGTCCGTCTCATGAGAGGCCTTCAAAGTCTCATTCTCTTTCTGAAGGGAAGCGACTTCAGCGGTTGATTGCCGAAGTGCCTCTCTGCCCTTTTTAAGCTTTAACTCAACGGCCTCAGCTGCATAACGGGTAGCGCACAAGCCCCTGTAGAAAACACTTTGCATGTGGGAGAAATGACAACTCAATTCCAAACGATGATAATGTTTCCTGTCGGCATCGTTGGCAAACATCTCACCAATCAGTTGACCGGTCCTATAATCTTTGCTGCCAGGACTCTTCAATCCGAGAGATCGGCGGCAGCTTTCTCCAAAATTGTTTAAGCTAACCGTGTGAGTAATCTCCCCGTCAGGACCATGACTTGAGAGATAACCTCTATGAACGGAAGGAGGAGCGACTGCATGATCATCAGAAGTAAACGGCTCAGGCAAAGGTGGACCGGCAACCCAGTGCAGTTTAATCGGCATCGGCGATGAAGGGCCAGGCCGAACTGGATCAGGAATGCTCTCGGAAGCGACCGATGTGCCCGCAAAAACGGGAGAGTGATGCTGTAACGGCGTCTCCAAAGGGGGAACCGAAGCCCCTGAGCCATCAGTGCAAGCAGGAAAAGGAATGTTTGGAGCAGGCCTTGAAACGGTTTCAGCCGTTTCGATATTCTCTGGTTCAGAAACGGCGGATGCCCGTTGTGCTTCATTGGCAGCCCGTTTTGCTTCAGCTTTCCTTCTCTTTCTGAGAATTCTTCTGGCAGCTTTCAGGACTTGGGGATCAGGATCTGCCAGATCGGAGGTCTCAACCGTCTTGCTGACCCGTCGCCGTTTGATGATAAGAGGGGAATCTTCTTCTTCTTCTTCTTCAAAGGAAAAATTCACCGTTGTGTCTGGTATAGCCGATCGCTCACCTCTCTCCTCAGCGGCCTCTTCGGCCACCATTCCCTCATCAATCGGCTCATTGACCAGGGGACCTTCATCCTCAGTTCGGTCTTCAGCCGATTCATCATCAGTCTGCATTCTGTCTTCGGCAGGAGCTTTGGCCTTAGCAGAAATCAGCCGAATGGAAGAAATGGAAGCAGAAACAACCTTCTTAGCTTTCTTAGCCTTCCCTGCAAAACGGAATTTGTGTAAGAATACAACAAGGACAAAGCGGAATATGGCTGGAGTTAGTAAAAGCTAACCAAGAACGCAATCAGACAACGGCACGCCGATTGCCAGGTACCGTGTGTGGAACGGCGTGTTAACCGACAGCAACAGGTCAACTTGGGATTGAAGAGTCTCACCAAGGTTATCTGGCTTGAGCCAGTGTCTCTCATTCATTTCCCGATTGAACCCAGAAGTCCATTCGGCCGAAGAAGATGATGACACCAAAAAGAAACGTTCTTTCCAATCCTTGACAGAAGAGTCATACCTTTGGAAGATCTCGTTAAAATGAGAATCCCGACGGGGGTGAATCATCATCAAGCTCCCACGGTTTGTCAGATTGAAGAAAAACTTAAAAAGGGTCAGCGAAGGCGATTTGATCCCATTCAACTCGCAGACCTTAAGGAAAGCATAAATGCCAGCCCAGGAATTCGGAGTAATCTGGGCTGGGTTCAGCAGATGCTGGGTCAACAAAGCTTTGACCATAGAATCAAGGGGAAGCTTAAAACCAAAATCAAACATCCTTGAGTATAAAACCCTAGTGTTATCTTCAAAGCTACTGTTTAACCTAACATCGGGAGAAGCAACAATGGCAGAATACTCATCAGTCAGCTCAATTTCTAAAGCCTCCATCTCAGCATACAACTTGTCTTCACTATCTAACTTAGTGGGAGTTCTATCAATGATCTCATCAGTAACAAGAGGGCGTTTGGGTGCCATTCCTAAATCTCAAGCGATAAATCGAAGAGGGAAAAGGAGTGGGTAAATACCTAAAAATGCAGAGATCTTGAAGAACGGAACCCAGAAGTGCGGGAGGAAGTTGCAGAAATGAGAGAGAAAATGAGAGAAAATTTGTGAGGAAGGAGAAAGTGAGAGCGGCGTTGAGAAAGAAAATGAGTTAGGGTTTCCAAGAGAAACCACTTTTGAAAGGAGAAAACTCTTCAACTCACATCCGTTCCAGCGAAACGATGACAAGTGGCAGGACCGATGGTGATCAGACTGACACACGTCACTAAAGCTACAGAGCATTAAATGAGAAAACGGCGCATGCGTTTCTGACAAATTTTGAATTTCGAAATTCAAACCTTGTCATAGGACGAAGAGACTTTTCTCCTAGAAAGTTCAACCAGCAATCATCATTTTATGGGAAAATGCCACGTCAATAGGTATGCATTTAAATGCATTAATCCTTCTTTATTGACATTTATTATTTATTTGCAGGATTGAGAGAAAAAACTCAATAACTGCATCGAATTAAAACAAACGGCAGCATGCCGATTGACAAGCATCAAGCCAGAAACGGCAAGCCCTTGGTAAACACTCGGGCTCGTTTGTTGTTGGGCCTCTGATAATACAAAAGTATATCACAAGGGCACAACGGACATTGTACCTTCACAAAGTACCGTTGACCAGTCAAAACGGCACATGACCGGTTTGACCAAGTCAAACATATGAAACGGCATCGTGACCGATTGACTTAGTCAACGGGAATAAGTGACCAAAGGACAAGTCTAGCCCGATCGCCTCAAAACGGCACGAAGCCGATCCACTCGCTAAGCTGTGAAGAAACGGATCGACACCTCTCCAAACATTGACCAGGTCAAGGGTCTCCAAACGGCAGCATGCCGATTCCACACAACGGCAGTGTGCAGATTTGCTATAAACGGCTTAAAGCCTGCAATAAAGGTACACTGTATGTTATTTCTATTAAATCAGTGGTCAAAGCCACACATGGGAGACAGCACTTCCTGCTCCCACTCAACCATTATAAAACTATTACCTATAGGGAATGTTTATCCTCCCAAAGGTATGGTCTCTACTTTATGTTTATTAACTCTTACTTTTGAACCACTTTGTGGAAAAAAGAGGAAAGGTGTCAGTAGATCTAACCACTCCAACCACTCTAGTCCTACATAAGGACTAGAGGGAAAGAGAGGAGGGACAGATCTGGAGCTCCCAAAAAAGAGACAGACACTGTTCCGATTTACATTCTCTGCATCCAAACACTGACTTTGGCATTGGAGATTCTCCGCCGGAGCAAGCCTCCGGTGGTTTTGCAGGTCGCTCAAGGGGCTCCGACCACACACTCCGGCCTGCCATTTGACGGAAAAGCCCCACCCCGCTCAAGGGATTATCAACTATATTTCTAGATCTAATTTAATATGCCACTGATTTTCCAGGAAAAATCTCAATTGGAAATTAATTTTAAAATGAAATGGAAAAATCGGCAAAGTTGCGTTGATGAATGCACTAATGACGTTGCGATTTTGAGAATCGTTCCTTTGGAAAAGAATGCACAAGTATTTTCTGTTTTTGATATTTTAACATTTTATATTTCGTACGTGGAAATAAAATTACAGGTGAAAGAAGAAGAAAATGTTGAGAGAGAGGAGGAAGAAGATGAAGCGAAGGAGAATTTTTTTAATCTTATTTCTTTCCTACGTGTAACGTGTTAGTTTTTTATTGGCTAGTGATTTTTAATAATCTTTTTTGTACTTCAGTGATGTTGTGATCTGTCGGAACCTTATTGGTATGTGATGTTGTAAGAATAGACAGGGAAGGTTTTTCTTTTTAAAAGCATGTATGTATTTCCGGCAAATGGCACCACTGGATCCCTCCTCTTATTATTTTCATTAGGGGAAATAACATAAAACACCCTTGTACTAAGCGCGAAAACCAGAAACTACCCCTGACATTCAAAACGTCTAATACGTCTCCCCTATACTAAGGGTCAACGACAAAACCTCGGTCTCCGTTAGTCAAACTAACAGACCGTTACTGTTGACCGTTGACTTTGATTAAAAAATTCAAAAAAATTTCAAAAATTTCAAAAAAAATCTAAAAAATATGTAAAAATCCAAAAAAAATATCTAAATTTTTTTAAAAAATGTAAAAAATCACAAAAAAAATCTAATTTTCTTTTTAAAAATGTAAAAATTAATAAAAAATGTAAAAAAATGTAAAAATTCACAAAAAAAATAATAAAACTAAAAATCCAAAAAAATGTAAAAATTCTAAAAAAATGTAAGAATTCCAAAGAAAATCTATTTAAAAAGATGTAAAATTTCACAAAAAAAATGTAAAATTTTTAAAAAAATCTAAAAAGGTAAAAAAAAAATGAACAAATCCAAAAAAAATGTAAGAATTCAGAAAAATATAAAACATCCAGAAAAAATGTAAAAATTCACAAAAAAAAATAAAAACCAAAAAAACCATAAAAAAGGGGAAAAAGTAAAAAAATCATAAAAAATGTAATTTTTTTTAATTAACCTTAAAATCCAAAAAAAATTTAATTAATATAACAACCCTGAAAAAAGTGTAATTTTTTATAAAAAAAAAAAAATTCCTTAGGTTAATTAATTTTTTTTAAAAAAACATTACATTTTTTATGAATTTTTTACTTTTTTTTTTAATTTTTACTATTTTTTTGGGTTTTTTACTTTTTTTATGGATGTTTTATATTTTTCCGATTTTTCTCATTTTTTTGTGGATTTTTTCATTTTTTAGTTTTTTAGATTTTTTTTTTGAATTCTTACATTTTTTCTGAATTTTTAGGTTTATTAATTTTTTTGTGAATTTTTACATTTTTTATAGATTTTTTAGATTTTTTTAAAAAAAAGAAAATATTTTTTCTGAATTTTTACATTTTTATGAATTTTTATATTTTTTAAACTTTTTAAATATTTTTTATGAATTTTTACATTTTTTTTAGATTTTTTTATTTTTTTTGAAATTTTTATATTTTTTTTGAATTTTTACATTTTTTCTGAATTTTTTAATGAAAGTCAACGGTCAACACTAACGGTCTGTTAGTTTGACTAACGGAGACCGAGGTTTTGTCGTTGACCCTTAGTACAGGTGAGGCGTATTAGACGTTTTGAATGTCAAGGGTAGTTTCTGGTTTTCGCGCTTAGTACAGGGGTGCTTTATGCTATTTCCCCTTTTTATTATTGTTAATCCCTAACGTTAGAAAATATTTATTCCGCTCCCGTACGTTAGTACCGTTAGTACCACGAAGTCCCTCCTCCGATAACGGACCAAACGTCCGTTAGTTTTTATTATTTTAATGTTAAAATTGAATAAAGTGTCTGCAAACGTGTCGAATATTTCAAATTTAAAACATAAAAAATGAAAATAATAGATAAAAAATAAAAAAACGAAACTGATTTCTTTGATTTTCCTGTTTTTTTCTTCTTTTCTTTTTCCTGAAACCCAAATCCTATTTCTTCTCTGTTGCCGTTCTTTATTTCATTTTATTTTTTCCTTTTAATTAAACTCAAAAAATAATAATTCATATCCTTCCCTTTTAAACACTATCACCAGCCACCAGCAACGCCGGTCTGTCCAACGTCGTTCTTCTTCTCCGCCCTTCACCCCCTCTTTTCCAACCACAATGCTCAATTCCACCACCCAGTTCCGTCATCTTCATTTTTCGCCACCGTTAAGTAGATGGAGAAAAGAGATTAGATAGAGATAGTGGGGGATTTAGTGAAGATTGTAATGTTACAGTAGCATCAAGGAAAGAGACGAAGAGGATGATGGTATGTTTCCATATCTAAAGTACTGACAATAAAAAACTAAAATTAATTTAAAATTGTTGGTTTTGGTGGCTGTGAGACTAGATCTGTTTGGGCGGTTATGGATTTTGGTGGTATGGTTTAGATCTGGCTTTTCAAGTAGCAATTTTGGTTGGGTCGGTGGGGTACGGGCTTATGGTGGTTGTTTTCTGGGTTGAGGTTGTGAATGGTGGTTGTTTTCTGGGTTGAGGTTGTGAATGGTGGTTGTTTTCTGGGTTGAGGTTGTGAACTTCGACAGAAGTGGGAGGTAGAGGCGGTGGCGGTGGTGGTGCCTGGATGAGGAGGGAGGTGGTGGCGTAGATGTGGGCCGGTCAGATCCGCTCCCCAATACTGTGTTTTTCATTTCTTTCATTTTTTTTTGAAGGCATTTCTTTCGTTTTCAATTTGGGTCATTTAAATTAATTAGGCAAGAAAGGGAAACAAAAAAGGGAGAAAAACGGGGAAAAAAAGGAAGAAAAAAAATTTTCCGACACGTGGGTAGGGGTGTACAAGAACCGGCCCGGATCGGAACCGTCCCTTTTTTGGCCCGGACCGGACCGACCCGGCTTCTTTTTTTTTTTTTTGACCCGGACCGAACCGGACCGAAAAGTTCCGGTTCGGTCCGGTTCTCCATCCCTCAAATCCGGGAACCGTCCCGGAGAACCGGTAGAACCGGAAATATATATTTATATTTATAAATATATATATTTATATATAAATAAATATATATGCATAATAATATCAAAGTATCCATTTGGTTCAATGGTTAACTCATCACTTATTATATTAAAGGGGAGAGGTTCAAACCCTCTTGGCTCCCACTTTTTTTGTATTTGTGTGCAAAATTAAATTTTAAGTAAAAAAAAAAAAAAAAATCCGGGCCAGAACCGGAACCGGCCCGGAAAAATTGGAACCGGCCCGGCCCGGACCGGAAATGTCCTGTCCGGTTCTGTACCGGACAAGAACCGCTATTTCCGGTCCGGTCCGGTCCTAGCCCAAGAACCGGTCCGGACCGTGTACACCCCTACACGTGGGACCGTTTGCAGACACTTTATTCAGTTTTAACATTAAAATAATAAAAACTAATAGACGTTTGGTCCGTTATCGGAGGAGGGACTTCGTGGTACTAACGGCATTAACGTAAGGGAACGGAATGAATATTTTCTAATGTTAGGAATTAACAATAATAAAAATAATAAGAGAAGGGACCAATGGTGCCATTTGGCATGTATTTCCACTGCGTCTCTCGGGTTGCTTGTATTGCTGTTTATCTTAAAATGGCGCCATTAAAAATCTTAAAAAGACGCATCCTTTTGAATAGGGCGTCAAAGAGATGTAACTGGTAATTTTAAAATTTTCACCAAAGAGATGCGTCTTTTAAAATTTTCTTCGAAAAACACGTAAGCGAAAATCATAATATTTTTTTCTAATCAAAATTTGCAAGCAACTAAGCAAGCGCAACAGAAAATCCCTACAGAGGAAAAGCTTGATCGCAAGACCAACTGCTACCAAGAGAGCTTTGGGCAGAAATACAAAGATGCATTTAACGAAAGAAAACTGGAGGTCTTAAAAACATTTACAACAGACACAAGAGACAGAAAGTCTTGAGACTCTTTACACATTCACAACAAGTACACAGTTCTAGCTACCTCGGATATAGAAAGACCCAAATTACGTAAAAACTAAACTCAGATACAGTTCTATTCATTAGGCTGAAATATGTAAGCCTGTTGAATTACTTCACCTTCCTAACCTTTAACAGTGTGATGCTACTGTCTTTGCTTCCCTGACTAGCTGAAGTTTAATGCGGCCCGTCTTTCCCGTTAGATTAAGAGTAACAAACTCAGGACCACCCAAGAGCTGAATTACGTAGAACTACCACGAGAGGTACCACCTTGACTGGCCAAGAAGCGGACCACAACACAGGTAATATTATCTGCACTACCTCTCTGGTATGCTTCGTGCATTAACCTTTTTGCTCCCTGCTCTGGGTCTTGAATTGACTTAATCATGTCAACAGCTTCCTGTGATATGGATAAAGAATCAGATAGTGCTGGCAGTCTTCTCAAAGAAACAAAAAGATATATATAGCTGGCATGGCAACGGCGACTGACCCATTCTTACAAAGTCAATTTGAATATTCTGACCATACCAAATGGCCCCCTCACAGATAATCAAAGGCAAACATATATAAGGCATCCAAGTCATGGAATGGTATGAAAGTGCTTTGGAGATAAAAGGATTTGATTCCAAACCTCATTGGTGACAACATCCCACAGTCCATCACTTGCAAGGATAAGGAACTCAAGAGAGCTGTCAATCTTTTCCTCCTACAATTTCAGCCAATGTGTCAACTATGCTAGGTCATGCTCAGTAATGAGGATAAAAAAAAGGTATGGAAACACTGGAAGCCATCTCTTTAATACTTTTTTAAAGGAAAGATTTGTTTAAACAAGAATATTCATTGAGAACCATAAAACGCTAGGTCTTGCAAGGGAATATCATCTACAAAAAGAGGAGCTCATGACAAATATAGTTAGATCTATCATTACAATGCAACATTACCTACCGTTTTAAACTCATGTTTCATTCTTAAGACGCTTTGAATAGCTTAAGCTTATACTGCTAATAAAAATCATACCTGGATTTCTGGATCAGCAACAACATACTGCTTCAAGAGCCTATCACCAAACGCACGGGAGACGGCAAGAACACCACCAACTCTCCAAGTGCCTGCCGTAATCGTTTCAGTTAAAGAAGAATGGCAAGAAATTTATCACCGGCGGGGTTTTAGGAAATAGATAAAAGGACAACAGGAGGAACTCATTACCTGCCCACATCACAAATCCTCCAGCATCCTCAATCCGTTGTCGCTCATCAGTTTGGTCTGGCTTGTGGTCTCGAGAAACAGCAATAGCTGCAAAATGACAAAATGATGCTTTGATACTAAATAATAAATGTGAATATGATCTTCATAAAAAGTAAAGTTGAGTTAATGTGCCCTACCATTGCCACCTCGGCATATGACAGCTCTGGAATCTCCAACATTTGCAACAAGCAAACGATCACCAACAAGAATAGCTGTGGAAGCAGTTGATCCAGCATCCCTATTCTGATTATTTTCTGACTTCAGAAATTCAGAGTCTGTGTGATTGTATGCATCAGCTGGTCACAAAAGGGTACAATTTAAGATTCGTACAAAATTAATCTGTCGGATGAGAGATTTGAAGGATCACTCTATTTGTTCTTAGAAAGCGAAATACCTATAGCTGATTTGGTATCAGAAATAAACTTTGGGTGCTTGATCAGATTACTAAAAAGGTTTTGTTTCACATATTCAGCAGCCCTTACACCTCCATGGCCTGAAAACAAAAAGTGGCAAAAATGCTCCACGTTAAGGATGCAATGAGAATTAAGGATCTAGTCATGGAATGAAAAAACAAAATGATAGACATCATCCATCATAAGTTCACAAGAACTATACACAACATCCATCATCACCTGAAAGCAATGGTGCTTGACAGGTGGCTTCATGTACTGCAACCACATTAGCACAAATACCCTACTCTGCACGAAACTTTTCAACCACATTGCACCACTATGAACCTTAATATTAATGCATGGGATGGGACAGATGTAGTCCCTTAATATAGATATTTTAATGCCTTACAATAACTAAGTTCTCAAAGGAGAGTTCATCATGAGGTATCAGGCTGAGGACAGAAGATTACAACTACATCAATGCATCATACCATAGGTTCATAAAATTGTTACAGGACACCAACTACAAACAACTTGTGAAGAGGAGGAACGTACAGATTCCCATGCATGCATCTAGTTCGACAAAAGTAAACGTCCAATGCTGTTTACAATTATTAGCATATTAAGAAGCGCCAAGAGTAGATAGAACTATACCATCAAAAACTCCAAATAAGCCAACTATTTCTCCTTCAACGCCATCAATTCTCGTCTCATAAAAATCTTCCATGGAAGATCTTTTCCCAGGAGAGCTTGCATATCCATAACTGAACTTTCCATTGTGACTGTTGCAGAGAGGTAAAAAATAAGTCAATCATCAGAGCTTAAAAGAAAATGCTAGATAATTACAAGACCTTTGAGAACATGAAAAATGAGGTTCAATAGATCCGCTAAGTTGCCAAGAAAATCATTTGAAATAGTAGAAAAAATGTTTCCATCAATTTATAGTAATCAAAAGCATGCAGATTGAGAATCCACGTGGGTCTGTATCCACATGGCGGGCTACATCTATGCCGCAGGGTCCCAAAAATCTATTGGGTCCACATGGTGAAATGTGCAAGAGAAAGCACAAGAAAATGGCTCATTCATTCGAACAAAACATTCACTCACTGATCGTGTGCCCAAACACGACAAATCCAATAAAGGCAGATCCGACAAAGAAGCAAATATTGATAACTAGCTCATTTCTTCCAAATACGAGGTTGCATGCCCACCCGACAAAAACGAGATATAGCGATGGGATCCACTGGCCATGCATGTAAATCAAATATAGAAAACGACACACAAAAGATTTGATTGTGAGATAAGTAGCTCTGAAATTGATAAGAGCAACAGAATATCAAGGGAAAACATTCAGGAAACCTTTTCAATTTAAGGTGTTCAAATTTGCATTAAGTTGACCAACTAAAATGATCAAGAAATCAAGATCATCACATACACAATCGTATAATCTAACAACTTAATTCACAATTCTGCTTTGCTTGAATGATCTACATTACCAAAGGATTCCATACAGGTAGCAGAATTGACAGTAATAAGAACTGACCATAACATCCATAGTGATCAACAAGCAAACCACATCCAACCGCATATGGCATACCAAAATACAACATAACTGACAAATATGAACATCTTTGAACACATAAAACGCCATAAAAGAAAACCATTCTAGATCTAACAAAAAAAGGGGACAAATAAGACAGGATGAGGATGTTATACCAACCTGAGACCACCACCGCTGACAGGCGCATCATCAGCATAAACCTGGCTGGAAGATGACAGGACAGAATTCAAATAACCCATGTTCTCCCTCGAAATTACGAATCACCCACCTCTTTCCACACTCTGATCGATAGTTACCACAAAAAAGAAAAGAAAACAAAAGCAGCTTGTGATACTATTTCTTCTAAAGTTATTATTCTCTCTCAACCTCTATGAGGAAACGTTGACATTTAGTTTCTAAATTAAGGAGTTATCCAGCTCAACCTGCAAAAATCAAGAACAAAATAGAATCCAATCAAAGCTCATCATCATGGAACTGCAAGCTCATGTATAGATCTTACAGCCTGAAATGACATTGAAAGCATTTAACCAAAAACAAATAAAGTAAAGATGCATACGTTTATAAATAGAAAGTTTAGAAGACGAAAAAAACAACAACACTGCAAGGTTAGCTTATTAAATACGGCACATAAATGAGAACGTTCAAAAACTGATGGATAAAAAGATGGAGAGGAAATCATTAATGATGGACGATGAGGGAAGAAGGTGAGCACCTGAAGGCAGGAAGGAGGAGAAATGAAATGCCATGGAAGAGATTTGAAGAATAGTTAGAAGAAGGAAGAAAAAAAGTGGGATTAAAAGGCGCGTTAAAGGAGAAAACGACGAGGTAGAGAGAGAAAAGAGAGGGATGAAGAGAGAGAAAGTTTTGGATTACAGTTTCGGTCTGTTTGAGTTAAGGAGATGAATCAGATCAAATTTTGGAAAATTGAGGAATTTGTGGTAAAAAAATAATAAAAAAATTGGAGGGATTATATTATAAATCGATGTGAATTAAAAAAAAAAAATTAAGTTAAGGTTAGCTTGAAATAAGGGAGTTTGCTAAATGGACGCGTTACCATTGCGTGAGGTTTGGTATTAGATGCGGGACTGAGTCAATGCCAATTTTGCTAATGTGGGCAAAGTCGTCTCTTTATAACCTACCCACACACGTGGCGCACATGCATCAGGCGGTTATATTGATTTCCGTGCTCCCGCGGGTTGCGATTAATTCCCCGGTTTCCTCCTCTCTCTCGTTACTCCATAGTAAAATATTCCAAAAATCTCATTCCGAGTATTTTCGTATCTAAAAACTAGAAACTCAACTTAAGGGCGTAGTACCAGCTCAGTTATATTATAATCATAGGTTGACTTTTATGTACGCCGCTAGTCTGCATTTTTAAGATGTGGTTGGTATTTATTTCCTGAAACCACAGATCATAGTCATACATCTGATTTGATTTCCACTGTATATCAACAAAAAAATAATAATTTGATGACGTGTTCCTTCCCCGATTAGATTAACAATCTAGGTCTTTCCTATTATTGATAGATACCGCGGGGTGAGGACAAAAGATATAATACGAACCACATTCCTTACCACTTGCCTACAAATATTATGATAATTTTGTTTGTATTTATGGTCCATTGATGGGAGTGATGCAAGAATGTGTCAAGGTTTGCCAACCAAACAGATGACTATGGACTATACTCTCAGTATTCTGTCCCTTCCAATCAAGGGAAAGGTATTGATACAGTGACACGTCATATGGCAATAAATGAGAGCTTTGTGTCGCTTAGATCCTTCATATCTGACTACTTTTGCTCTCACAAGGCAATGCGCAAAGAGGGCAGCAGATCGCAGCACGTGGACATTCCACGGCATGAGCCTATGACACAGGACTTTCTTTCCCTTAAGGGTTTTGCATGGTTCAACCTCAGACAACCAAGATCAGTCACCTCTATGCAGTATGTACACCTTCTGTTTCCATGGAGACATAATAGAATATCAAAAACTGCTTACAATATGGTGTCGGTATCTCGCCCGCCTGTGCAGGAGTCTAGACAGATATACCCAAACAGTATCTGGAAGTTCATGCCTAAAATGCACCAGTAACACAGAAATAATGTCAAGGGAAAATTTATGAAACTCTGGCCTTAATGCCATGCGTATAAGCATTGCCGTCCACAACTCTGGAGCCAGCTTCACTGCTCTGCGTAGTCCTCCAAACCCATTAGCCACCCTTGTGAGCAATCTATGACCCTACAAACAAATACACAAAAAAGAAATGCATTAGCAGAATATCCAAACGTGGCATAGCTAAGTACATCTGTATTCTTCCTTGACTTCTTTGCTTGCGGTTTCCCTAATATCTTTTACAACAAGACTACATCTAGTGAATGGAAATAGCTTTTGCAAACAAGATTAACTTCGATACCAAACCAAAAAATTACATGGACTGGTGAAAAAAGCATGCAAGAAAACAAGTTATTTCTGACCGGCACGAGCCAAAAATACACAGACCCTGGGTCTAAAACAGGATTCACGAGGTGGGCATTATAACCAAATTTGGAAATAATGTAAAAGATTTGAGTTTCGGACAAACCTCATATTCTGGCACAGCTCTTGTTCCATGCCGTTCATCAAATGAAATGCAACCAACCACTTCATCCTGCATAAATACATCTGCTGCTTTAACTATATCCCGGAGAAGAAAGACACGCACCCTAGAACCATTTTCAGAGAGAATGAACTGCAAAAGATCTTCTGTAGCACCAACAACAGCTCGAATATCAAATGATTTCCATCCTAAAGGATCTGAAGGCTGCTCTTGGGAATTAGAGGACTCTCCGGGTGACTCTGAAGCCTGTTCAGATATCGCTGCTATCTGAAACAGTACCCAAATGGATGATCGGCTATAAAAAATATTTCAAAGGACAGAGTGATGGCTCTTGAGAATGTCCATAATATGAGGGACCAATACAAGCATGTATCATTAGGATTGGGACTCTTATCACTGGAAGTAGGATCTAATGATTGCATGCTCCTACCTAAGGATTACTGGGCATCAATAGACTTAGCATTAGGCACATAGATATGGGTTACAGGCCTTGTATTGTAAAACAAAATAACGATTGCTAAGCCCCACAGGCAACATATAGGGATGCCCAAGCTGAAATTCAAAGAGTATGTATTTCACTTTGGTGTCTTTATTTTGAAGAACTTACAATATCATGGGATCACATGTCACTAGCACTCAGCCATGCAGACTACTACCAGATAAAGATAAGCAGATTTGCTCATAAAGTAGAAAAAAATATTTTGGCTGATGTTCATGATAGATAACAAGCAAGAGGGAATCACCTACCAGACTCTCAAGCCGATTCCACCTTATAGACCCATCGTTGCAGATAAGAAGCTCTCTCAATATTTTCCTCATATCAGGATTTGGGTCTGCCAGAAGTCTCCCTATGACAAAAGGATAGGCACTCTCAACAACTTTGAAATTAGGATCTAAAGCTTTTGCTGTGCCTTCAAGTGATCCAAGTGCTCTTATCACCAAGGCATAGTCTGGGGGGAGACAGAAGTTGAATTCATACATAACATCATATAGTTGGTTCATTATCGCCTGAAATAATTTAAGCAGGAAAAAAGAAGTCACATTTTCTTTCCAAATTTTGCCAAATGGTTTTCAATAAGATGGGGAGCCTAAAGCTTAGATAGTCCGTGAACATCCAATACGCATCATACCCATTGTTCAGACACTAAATATTCATGCATATGCTTCCGATAAACTACATATGTATCATATTTGGGAAAAGGTTCTTACTTGGAATTACTTTTCTAACAATTTATTTTAATTATTTGGATTTTCACTGTGAATGAAAGTTTTTCCATTCAAGGAAGCGAGGGCTCTTTTGCTATTACTCTTGTTTCGTATAATAGTAACTTGGTTTTCCTTTCCTATTTTATTAAAAAAAAAAAATTGACGGCAATCTTTAGACTTAGACTTGTTTATAGAACCCGATCACTCATTTTGAAGCCAGTCAAGAACCAAAGTGAGGGATACAAAGTTACAAACTGCTGGTGCTAACCTCAAAATCTCGTGATTGTCTTGTCCCATCACGGAAGGATGCTTTCAGTGCATATGAAACTGATTGTATGTCAACCCCTTCAGGAATAAATCCCAAAGAAAGAAAGTCATTTGCCAGACCCAGATGATCACGATTAACAAAGTGCACAAGCTGAAAGAAATAGAAATTTATCAACAAATACAAAAACTCAACTCTGAAGCATTTTGCAGAACACCATTGACCTTGACCACCACCACCATAAGAAAACTACTTTAGAGTAACGGAAAATTGCATCATCTGAAGCCAGGTGATAAATTTTTAACTGGCATAATTCACAAAGAAACCCCAATAAATTGGAAAGTGATATCATGCGAGCACGCATGTGCATACTTCCAGGGAGAGGGAAATGACCACACCAAAAAATCCAAAATGTACTGATGTGTGCACTTTTTAAGCAATGAACAGATAACAAACAAATCTTATATCTAACCAGTAACAATATTTCACTGATAGGCACACAAGGAGTGCTGAAATTTAGATAGGATTTTCAACATTACCCAAAAGAAAGGAAAGGAAAGGAAAATGAGACGAAAGAAAAGAAGAAAAAGTACACCCAGAATAACACTGGTGGATGTGGAAATGGTGCAGAGGCACACTCAAGATGGGACACACGTTCAGTACTATTGAAACTATAACAAGCCAAAAAGCTTTTCTTGCTTGGTTCTGAACACGATATGACTACCACAAATTCAGATCCATGGAATCACAAAGCTATTAGCCTATTACCACTTGAATAAGCCCCACGCGGAAATGGCGAGGAATATCACCCATCATTCCAAAGTCAAAGTATGCAAGAGAGCCACCTTCAGTAGCAACAAGGTTTCCTGGATGAGGATCAGCATGGAAAAAACCCACCTCAAGCAATTGCCTCAAAGAGCAGTATAAACCCTGTGAACCCAAGTTAAAAAGGACATAAATGCAACAACCTTATCAACATGATTGTTTAAAGATTTGGCTGAAACTAGTTATATAGCAGAAACAAGGAAACACCATGAGCTTTTTCATGGTATATAACTAAAGAGCCATATACCTGATGAATTAGCTCCTTCCTGTTCAAACAAGCGTTCTTCAATGCATCCTCATCTGTGAGTTTGATTGTATCTAACCACTCCATCGTAAGCACAGCCTTGCGTGTGAAGTCCCAGTATATTTTAGGAACTTTAACATATTTTGCGTTTTTTTGCTTCAGTGTATTATCAGTTATAGCATCCGCATGGCTCTTTGGTTCATCAGCTGGAGAACGCAAGTATGTTTTATCATCATACATCTAGTACATTCAATTGAAATGCGACCACAACCATGCAGATGAAAAAAGTTAAGCTCTGCAACTAAGGTCTAGTGCTTTCTCATCAAGTTTCCACAATTTAAAGAAGTAAAGAACATTAATTTATGGTGTAGATGATTGTGGATTTGAAGCTTAATGGTCTTTCACAGCACTTATTACAAATATCCCCACCAACAGACAGCCAGATGGATTGGTGAAGGCAATCACAGAACTCCCTCGAGATTAAATTTCTGAACAAAGGATATAATATCAAAAAGTGGCATTTGCAATTTCACAATAATTTATTTACTTGTTATAAAAGTGGAAGAACATACATGGGTCACAACCATAGAGAGAAGCAAAGCGTTCAGCATTTTTGCCCTCTAGGATGTAATCAATTTCATCAAACATGTGCCTGACCTGTGCATTAAAGAGAAACCTGAAGACGTCCATAAGCATGTAAATATCATGAAATGGGAACTAAAAAAAATATAGTTGCCACTAGATAACATGAAAAGGAAAAGTGTGTGTTTATGGCTTTGAACTCCTTAGATTTCTTTATTAGCCTCTCAATGGAAACTTAGCTCCTATTCATCAACACTAACCAGGTAATAATCATCTCTTTCAGTTCACAAAAGCAGGTAAAAAATATAGTTTGATAGCACAGGAAGGAAAGAAGTAAACAAAATTTAGGAAAAACTCACCATCTCATTCACTGCTACTAAGAGATCCTGGCGAGCCTTGGCAAAGTGCTTTAACTGACCTCCAATCATATTAAATAGGAGGGCATCAAGTGTTAATCGAAGCGCCATACCAGGCCTCTGTACCTTTACAGCTACAAGCTCCCCAGAAAGCAAATGAGCTGCAGTACTTGAAGTAGCAATTGGGAACAATTAGTTAACTGTTTAAGTATCTTCTAAATATCAAACTCCTCTCATTCAAAGGGGAAAAAGAACAACAATTCCCTACTCTACTTATCAGACCCCAAAAAGGAATTGCAGAACAAGGCAACTATCCAGCAAAATGTGCACAAAGGAAAAATAGCACACTTATGCAGTCCAAATAAGAGAGTAAAACGCCCACTCAGAAGAGGTTATCTAACCTTTATAAACCTGCCCCAAGGATGCAGCACCAATAGGTTCGGGACTAATGTCTGCAAAAAATTGAGAGATAGGTGCACCCAACTGGGATTCAATTGATTTAATTGCAATATGAGTTGGAAATGGTGGTATTTGATCCTAACAAAAGGAGAGCATGTCAAATGAGAAAAAAAATCAATAAAAAAAAAAAAAAAAAAACATCCCATAATATCCATCTGAAGTGGAAGTCATTAAATCAGATCAGAAAAAGTCGAGAGGTTTATGTAAGGATAAAAAATACCTGTAACTTAGAAAGCTCTTGACAATATACAGCCGGTAATATATCTGGTCTAGTGCTCAGAGCCTGCCCAAGCTGTAGATTCAAGGAACATTTGATAAGAATGAACACAGACTTAATCACTCAATCAGTTATATAAAAGCAATAACAGCGTATCTACAGACTCCATTAGCAGCACACTCTCTCAACTCTCAGAGAGCCAAGAAGCTCATATGGTCAAGAAAGTACTTGCCTTAATATAGAAAGGCCCCAAGAGAATTAGAGTTTCGCGAAACTGCACAAAATGATAAGAGTTACTGTAAATTTAAAGGAATAATGCTCTTGATTTCAAATAAACCAACCTTTCATTGAATTGAATTGCCATTTTAGGGGGGAAATCCAGCAAAAGCAACCACAAAACTTGCAGGAAGCAACATTATTGAAAAAAAGCTTATACAAGCACCAAAATTACAACTACTATACCTTGACAGCACGCTTTTTCATGTCGTGAACTGAAATTTGCCAGAAGGTTAATTTGAGAAAATAATAAGAAATGATTGCTGCTCTATAAACCGCCAAAAACGGACCGAATCGGTATATCATGGACACTTTTCTGGAACTATGAGATCCAAGAGCCTGCCCAAATTCACTCTCAAGTGATTCCTTCCTCAATTTCGCATACTCAGAGGAAGGACTTTCACCATGCACACTAGTAAAAGTTGTAGAGAATCTGCAACAAAATCCCTAAAATATCAAACACAAAGAACTCTAATGGAATCTTCTACAAGGATAGTTACATATAAGCATTTCAACTCACGGTTTGTGGTGAAACAAGTGTGTTGACGACTGATAGTCGTTTCCAGCTCTCAGTGGAGTGAAATTCCGCACAAACGTTGAAACGCCGTCATCTCCATGCAAAGCTGGGAAGAAGATAGCATTCATGAGTAAGACAGCATCAATGCCGTTATTAGGGAGAATGGAAGGGACTAAGAATGAGAAGAGTTACTTCTGCAGAGGAGAGTGAGATGGCGACGACGCTTGAGAGCACATAAGACAACCCTCATTGGCTGCGGTGAGATTTTATGAAACGGGAAGAAGCAACGACTGGTGGTAGCTCATGAATTTGACGGCAAATGTCTGGCGCGGAGAAACTGCTTGTTGAAATGCCTGAGAGAGAATCGGTTATGGATTTGAGATGCTTTAAACGGAATATCACTTCATTCATCGGCGTGTTATTCAAATTAGTATTTTAGTTTTATGTAAAAAGAAAAAAAGAGAGGAAACAACGGTGCTTGCCACGTGCTTTGCGAATGGGAGAGAGAGCTGGAGCTTTTCGCCACGTTTGGGATTATCATGGGCTTCCCTTCTAACATGGACTGGGTTGGAAGGCCCATCTTGTTACTTCAACCCGGCCTGATTCCACCAAATTGGAGACGGGTTGCTGGTAGAAAAATTTAAAAATCATGATTTTGACTTCCATTTTTTTTTTTGCTATTTAATTTAGTTTTCAAGTGAGGTAGGTAACATCAATTTATAAAATCCTAGCTAATTGAAGAGAAAAAAATTCCACCTATCTTGCAAAAGTTTCAAGTGACAGTATTTTTATTAAATGAATTTCAAAGAAAGATGCCCTCCTCGAATTTCAATTCTTCCATAATCAGGAACGGATCCAGGATTAGAATTCAGGGGGGTGGGGGTTCGGGGCAACGCCCGAAATTTTTTTTTGAGTATTTTAAAGGGAAGGCAAACGAGCTGAACGAAAAATTGAAAAAATATTTAAGAGTATTTATATCCGTCGCTAAATAGCAAATATTTAGATAAATTGAACAAAGAGATAAATAAGAAGACAATATAGAAAAAAATTAAGTATAGATTAGAATTCATACAATATACGTACTTTTTATAATTGTTCTCTACGAGTTTTCATTTTTTGATATCCTTGTATGATTCTCTCATTCTTTACACTATTACAAATTTCTTTTTTAACAAAAGTAATCAAACAATCATTTAACATGTCATCTCTCATACGGTTCCGCAGTCGATTCTTCACAATGCTCATATAAGAAAAAATCCTTTCCATTGTCACAGTTTTAATTAGATAATTTTGCCGCCCAATTTCTTTTCTGATATACTAATTAATCAACTTTGCGATTAATATTTTCAATGTTAGATAGAATTGTAACTCCATTAGTTTTGACCAAAATGATAGTCAAGAGGTTTAAAATTTTACCGAAAATTTCATTTTAGTCTCTTAATTAAAAAAATCTAAGAAATAATAATTAAAAGATCTTGAAATATTTTAAAAATAAGATCTTTTTAAAAAATCCAGTTTATTATCACGTGATTTTTTTAGTTTTTATTATCACAAAATTTAATCATAGGAAGATGGAGATGGGAATTGTAACTCCATTAGTTTTGACCAAAATGATAGTCAAGAGGTTTAAAATTTTACCGAAAATTTCATTTTAGTCTCTTAATTAAAAAAATCTAAGAAATAATAATTAAAAGATCTTGAAATATTTTAAAAATAAGATCTTTTTAAAAAATCCAGTTTATTATCACGTGATTTTTTTAGTTTTTATTATCACAAAATTTAATCATAGGAAGATGGAGATGGGAATAAGTTGTTAGAGATTTAGTTTTTCTATAATGAAAATATTTATCATAATTAATAGAGATTTTAATTCCTTTCATAATTAATTGACCTCAATAATATCTTAACCATTTAATTTTTTTAATGGACAAGACTGGTTAAAATGTACCAGTTTATTTCTTGATCTATTTATTTTTGAGCGAAAAGTAGATTATAATTATTAGTATTATAATCAATATGAAATTTATTTCTAGAGGGTAAAAAAGAGAATATTTTATAAATTAGTAATAAATCAATTATTTTTTTAGAGATTGTCATTTGAAAAGGGGGTGAATTAATAAATGAATAAGCTAAGGGCCTCACTAGGCTTGAACCTGTGACCAACTGAGCTGCAGCCACTTACTCTACCGCTGAACTATGGACCATTATTGAGGTAACTTCTAATATACTTATACATATTAATATTTTTGGATTGGGCCAGGGTTGGCCTAGGCTTGATCCGTCCCTGTCCATAATAGCCCTTGTTCATTTTTTTATTAATTCTTAGTATTAACCATCTTAAACTTTTCAATTCTTTTACAATAATTCTTAAAATTCTATTCTATTTTTATTAATCCTTCGTATTTATAACCGTAAAATTTTAAATTCTCTCATAATAATTCTTAAAATTTTAATTTTTTACACTAGTCTTACGCATTATACTAACAAACAAATAAAGGAAAAGCTACAAAATATTTTAAAAATAAAATAATTCCTATGTAATACTTTTACAGTTTTACCCCTTTTGTTTATCCATTTTTTTCATATAAGCTCTATAAATCTCAACAGAAAATGTATTTATAACTTATGTCACAAACAACCCATTAAGTTTAAAAATAAAATAAGGGACTTTGAAACATAAACCAGAAATGTAGGAAATGTTCAATTTTTATAAAATATAAGAAAAATGTACTACAACTTTAGCCTAAAAAAATGCCCAAAAAGCCGACGAAAATAATGATAAAAAAATGAAAAATGCTTTACATAAAATAAAAAAAACCCTTTCCTGCTCTCGGGTCAAATTATTAAGGGATAAAACAAATTTTGGCACCTGAACTATAATTGTTTGACTCATTTGGCACCTCTATTTTTTTTTTGCTTTAAAAGGCACCTGAACTCTTTACAAATGACACATTTGGTACTCAACACTAACGTCATCCATCGCAACCGTTAACTAGCTGACGTGGCATGCCACGTCATAGTGCTGCTGACGTGGCATGCCACGTCATGATTAATTTTTTTTAAAAAAATATAATTAATTTAAAAAATTCAGGAAAATAATGTATTAATTTAAAAAATCCAAAAAAATTACTGTAATTAATTTAAAAAATACAAAAAAATAATATAATTAATTTAAAAAATTCAGAAATATAATGTATTAATTTAAAAAATCCAAAAAATTTACTGTAATTAATTTAAAAAATACAGAAAATTAATATATTTCATTTAAAAAATTCAAAAAAATACTGTATTTTTCTTTCTTTTTTTCTTTTTCTTTATCTTTTCTTCCTCTTCTCTCCTCTGTTTTGCCGACCCACCTCGACCTCACCTCCATCTCCTCTCCCAGCCACCGCCGGCAACCACCAACACAGCACCCGGCAATTTTTACTTTTCTTCTTTTCTTTTCTTTTCTCATTTCTATTCTCTCTTTCACAACCCTCTTCTCTTTTCTTTTTGTTTTCCTCTCTTCCCCTTTTTTATTTCTTCTGTTCTTTTATTTTTTGATTTGGTTTGGGTTGAATCGGAGATAGAGGATTTGGGTTGAATCCATTTATTTTTTGAATTTTTAGTATTGGTGGTTTGGTGAGATGGAGATCGGGTGAGATGGTGGGGGGCGTACGTTGGTGGTATGATCGGAGGACGGAGGAAGAGGTGGAGGAGAAAGAAGAGAAAAGAAAAAAGAAATTATACTATTAGAATTAATTATATTATATTTCAGAATTTTTAAATTAATTATATTATTTTTCTCAAAATTTTAAATTAACTATATTATTTTTCAAATGTGACGTTTTGTTATTGTACAAGCATCTTTTAAAAGCAAAATACAACCGAGGTATGAAATCTTTCATTTAATTATTTGACATGTACTATTAGATTATATTATTTTTCAATTTTTTAATTAATTATATTATATTTCAGATTTTTTAAAAATAATTATAGTATTTTTTTGAATTTTTTAAATGAAATATATTAATTTTCTGTATTTTTAAATTAATTACAGTATTTTTTGGATTTTTTAAATTAATACATTATTTTTCTGAATTTTTTAAATTAATTATATTATTTTTCTGAATTTTTTAAATTAGTTATATTATTTTTTTGAATTATTTGAATTAACTATATTATTTTTTTGAATTTTTTAAATTAATTATATTATTTTTCTGAATTTTTTAAATTAATTATATTATTTTCAGTATTTTTTAAATTAATTATGACGTGCCACGTCAGCAGCACGATGACGTGGCATGCCACATCAGCTAGTTAACGGTTGCGATGGACGGCGTTAGGAATGAGTACCAAATGTGTAATTTGTAAAGAGTTCAGGTGTCTTTTAAAGCAAAAAAAAAATAGAGGTGCCAAATGAGTCAAACAATTATAGTTCAGGTGCCAAAATTTGTTTTATCCCAATTATTAATTAGCCAAAACCCGACCCGACCATTTCACGAGTGTATCCGTTTCACAAGCCAGGCAATTGAAATCTGGAAACCCTGATTCAAGGGCTGATCCTAGACCCTCCACACTCAAAGTTCTAATCAGTTTCCCTCTCAAACTCGCAAAAATGGCTAAGGATTCAATGATACGGCCCTGGTTCCTCGATTTGGTCCCTCTCGCGGTGGTTCTCCTAATAGTAGCTCATGTTCTTGCTTTGGTAACTCTCAAAGCCTATCCTTTCAACTAATTTAACCATCTTTCGATTCACAGCTTAGATTCTTACCTGCATCCATGGTTTTCCCTTTTCTTTATCTCTCTCAGGCTTACTGGATTTACAGATTAGCAAGTGATAAACAGCCCTGGAGGAGTAAAGCACACTAAGGATCATAAGGTTTGTTGCAAGATTCCTTATCTTTTATTCTCTGCATAAAATTGTTTATAGTTGATAGAATTTCGTTGTTAGCTATGAACCAGTGCTAGTAGTTGCAGTGTCTGGTTGCCGCTTAGAACTCATAGGTGGGTATGTTAGATCTTCTAGATATTTGTTAAATGATGCATTTGGATCTCATGTCGTTGTTTGCTTTGATGGGTGGCTTGGTTAGGGAAGAGATAGTGTATAGGGATGGCTGTATTTTATCCATCTAACTAACTCAGACCTATCATGCTCCACTGTATGGGTTGGGATCGATGGCTGTGCATAACTCAGCATCTGAAGCTTCCCATGATTGTTCACTAATGAGTATATAATTAATATACAGGATGTTGTTTCAGTGTGGAGTAGATTTGACATTGATAGTTTTATTCAACTTTTTACTGGTCATTGAGGATGTGTAACAGCTCTAGGATAAGGTGATTGTTATAAGCATCGTGCAGTCCCTGATCCACACAAATTTTTGGATAGGAAACTTGTACTTGTACATGGGTATCAGGTGTGGTTTTGCATGTATTAGACCGTGCCTGCTTGAGAGTTAGCCACCAAAATGGAATGGAATACACGCTTCTTATGATACTTCCACTTAGTAGGTCCTCTTGATTGCTTTTGCTTTTGAGTTACTTATGTGACTACCATAAGGCCCAGGGTTCTAGGGTTATTGTGGCAAGTTGTTTTGGGTTATAGGGTTTGATCTTTGAGTGTTGCTTCTACAACTGCCAATGATGTTCTTACTAAAGAATGATCTTTGTCCAGACTGGAGATCCATATTCACCGTGTCGAAATCCCAAAGATAATACTTGGAACTGATTAACTCTATTTTAAACTATTGGATGAGTTTTTATGACTTTAGTTATTGTATACAACTTGAATCAGCTTAACTGTCTTGTTTGCAGGTAGTTTTCTCGAACGCAGAGTGCAATCCAACTTACAAAGGTAAATACAAGATTGTAGCCTGTAGGTGGGCTGAAGTTACCCCGTTGTTTTTATTTTCTGTTTTTTTTCATTTTGTATCAGATAGAAAGGATGTTCCTTGTATCTGTGAGTGATTGTTGCTGCATAGAACAAAGTTTAACTGGCTGTTTATTAGTGTGATATGGATGATTGGAATTTGGATCTTGCCTATTCTATTGAATACATCTTTTAGGTTCTCACTCATTTTCCTTCCAGTTACAAAATGCTGAGTACAGCATCCATCTTGATTAATCTTTGAATTGAGTTGTTAGGATCTCAGCACCTCCATTTTCTAAAGACCAAAAACATTAATTTGCTGTCTCATTTATATTTTCTAAGAAGTTAGTTAGTATTAATTATATGTTTTTTTCTTTCCCATAAGGCAAGTTATAAAATTCAACTCAAGCTCCCCCCAGGCCCTAAAACCGCTTCCATCTTCGGTGCTTGTTGTCGTCGCCTCGTCGGTGTCTTATTATACCACGTGTTGCTATTTAGTCGTCGGTATCTTTCAAAATCAACGCTGTTAAAATTTTATCCTTTTTCCCATCTCCGGTAGTAGGAGTAGGATTGCATTATGTTGCCATTCCTCCATCGAATTTACACAAATGCCATTATTTATTCGAAGTGTCGGAAAATTAGAAAAGAGTGGAATAAAGGGGAAAAAACATATAAAAATGAATGATAGTACATGACAATTGGAAAAGTAATTGGAACAGGGTGTCTGGCTGTCCTACGAATCTCGTACGCACGCGTTTCTTTAATGTTATATACACCCAATAATTTCTTACTAAGAATTGGCAAAAACAAAGTAGGTGAAAAAGAAAATAGTGAGCTGGAGAGAAGGGGGCATTATCGTAGTTTTCTGAAAATTCAGGCCTTCCTTATTTTTATCCCATGGTACACCACCATAATAACCAAACCCACTCGTGTATTCCTCACTTCACTCTCAACGCGGAGAAACTCCTCAACTGAGAGCACATTTTTAAAAGAAAAAGAAAAAAAAGGAGAGGATTCAGCATGCCACCAACCAAGCAAAAACAACGGAGCTCCGCCTCCAGATCCTCAACGACTCCGGGTTGGATCTCAGAAACAATCAACGGCGGATCACTCCCCCACGTCGACCTCAACAATGGCGTTAACGGCTGGGCCTCACCTACCGGCGACGTCTTTTCCCTCCGCTCCACCAACTACTTCACCAAACGGCAGAAATCTCCGGGCGGCGACTACCTACTCTCCCCTGCCGGCATGGATTGGCTAAAATCGAGTACAAAACTCGACAACGTACTCGGCCGCTCCGACAACCGCGTCTCCCTTGCCTTAAAGAGATCTCAAGCCGAAGGTAAATCCCGTAAAAGCTTCATTATCGCTATTAACCTCCAAATCCCCGGTAAAGACCAATATAGTGCCGTGTTCTATTTCGCAACTGAAGACCCTATCCTACCCGGTTCGCTTCTGTACCGGTTCGTAAACGGGGACGACGCGTTTCGGAATCAGCGATTCAAAATCGTGAACCGGATCGTGAAGGGACCGTTTCTGGTGAAGAAAGCGCTGGGCAGCTATAGCGCGTGTTTGTTAGGTAAAGCCTTGACCTGTAATTATCACCGAGGAGATAACTATTTGGAGATTGATGTTGACATCGGGAGCTCACGGGTGGCGTCCTATATTTTGCAGCTGGCATTGGGATACGCGTCGTGCGTGACGGTTGATATGGGTTTTTTGGTGGAGGCGCAGGAAGAGAATGAGTTGCCGGAGAGATTAATTGGAGCGATTAGGGTTTGCCAGATGGAATTGTCAGCCGCAGCTGCTGTCAACGGGGGGGCGACGGCCATTACAGTGGCGCGTGGGATTGGGTCAGCTAAAGTGAATAATCATCACGACGATGTGGATGGGTGATTAACATTTCGGTGTTTAATTGGGTTAGTTTCATTTTTTTCAGCTTTTTGTTAATTTCGTTTTATTTTGTGATTTGGGTCTCTTTCTTCAAAAGAATTGATGAAAGGATGGCTTGTAGATAATTTTTCTCGGAAGATATTGAATAACTGCCAAAAAAAATTAATCAACGTGACTTGTACTAGTATTTGTTTTCTTGCTCTCTTTTAGAGATTCTCGTTTTCTGGGTTGTTCGCCTGGAAATGTGTGACGTTTCCCTGTTGTTTTCTTCTCTTTTTTTTAATTGCATAATTAACCTTACGCTCATGAAGTCCCATAAGGTGTTTGACAAAATGTGTCAGTTTCTTAGATTTTCAATTTCTAGTGCTGGGACCTGTTTGGAGTTTTTCTGTGTTTGACTGCGAAATTGGCAGTTGGTTGTTTGATTGATGATTGATTTAAAAGAAAGCATCACAAGACAATCTTTCGATTGATTGTGATTATGAAAGTTTTGTCATTCCTAAATTAGTTTTCTTGGAATTATTTGATTATAGTTACTACATTGTATTAATGGAATTTGTTTTATTTGTTTTATTAGTAGATTTCTCTGCGGATGTATAATATAATCTCTGGTCAATGCATGAATTGTTGTCAAAACGACGGATACAGATTTACAATTTTCTCCTTTCCTCAACCTCTCCAACTTTCT
The DNA here is from genome assembly GCA_963691705.1 of Viola odorata. Taxonomy (NCBI): domain Eukaryota; kingdom Viridiplantae; phylum Streptophyta; class Magnoliopsida; order Malpighiales; family Violaceae; genus Viola; species Viola odorata. The sequence goes on along the minus strand of OY829545.1, from coordinate 20,236,274 downwards.
ATTGTTTTCTATAGCTTTTCTCCTTTCGTCAGACGGAGTATTATTATATTGTTTGCCAGTCTGCCTTGGATAAGGAAATCCAACTTCGGTGAGGCTGGAATGGCTAAAACTGAATTCTCAGCTTTATCATAATCCTGGTAATAAAGCTGCTCCAAGCAGGACAAATGATGCATCATTATTTTATCATATGGGTGTGCGTGTATCAAGTGTTAAACGGTTGTTAGATTGCCAGATCAGCTGCAGTGCTACATATCATTAATCCTCACCAGTTCAAGGTTTCAGTAATAATTAAATTATATTTTTTAAATGTTATGGGGAAAAATTATATAGTAAAGATAAAATTAATTCTAATTTAATAGACTTAAAAATACATGCAATTTGGTCCTAAAAATTATACTGTATCAAAATGATATGGTATGTATATTTTTTCCCATCTTTTTTAGTATAAAATTTATCTTTTTTGAATATGATTGACTCTCAAATAAAAAATTTAAAATGGTTAAGGCCACGTGAGTGAAATTTTTGCATGTCAACCCACGGGCTCCACTTTTGCAAACTTTCCATTATGGTTCTCTGTATTTAGGCTACAATCTAATTTTTAGGGGCCTGGCCCATGAACTTCCGACATTTTTAGACCAGCCCAAATTCCCACGCGGACCAATTTCCGACTTTCCTCACTTTTGGAAACATCAAATACTAGTATCTTTTTTTAGTTCATTTTATTAATTATTACTTTGTAGATTAAACTTAGCTCATCGCCTGTGATTAAAAAAAAAACTTAAAATTTCTCTACTGAAGTCCTCATCTATGATTAAACATTCTAAAATGACCCTCTTATATTTTTTTCTTCTATGATACGGATAAATGTCAGATTGACAGATTCGCTTCTGACCATATCATCATTCATCAAGTTTAAGTTGATAAAAAAAATTCCCAAATGGAAATACATTGTTCAATTTTGTGCGCGATTGATTGATCCTAAATTATTTGACAACTTTAAGTATTTTAGCTAAGTAAATTCAAGGCAAACTAGATTGATATTGACTCAAAAGTCTTTGGGAAAAAATTGTGCGTTGGTGTGAAGATCCGTGAACCAAGGTGTGAAGATCCTTAACTTGTTAATAGCGTGAAAAATCAACGCAATCAAATCCAAAAAACACTCGAGTCAAGTCAATGTCTTTGGCAATTTATCATAGTGAGGGAATTTCTAGCCATTACTATATCTCCTGCCATTTCCCTTCTTCTTTCATTAACTGCCTAGTAAGTAGCAACATCTCACTAAATTGCAATTTTCAATTTCTTTCCTCTGCATCTTTGCATGGCTAATAATTTGCACCTACCCGCCTCCTGTAACAGTCTTGTCCCCTTTGCTGTTCTGTTTCTAATTTCTTGTTTTCTGAGCATGTCTTCTGTCTATGGAGCTAGACACTTGGCCGTGCCCGAAACGACCGCCACAACCTCTAACAAAGGTCACTTCTCGAGCAAATCTTTCTGCTTTCTGTCACTTTTAAATAGCTTTGCTCCACTTCTTAATATTGAATTTAGATAATTTGAAGTTGACATTGATTTTTGAAGAAAGAAATGAAGTATGAAGAATATTGGATTGACTATTAACATTCAATTTTTCAGGTGCTGAAGGCCAATTTAAGAGCACAGGAGCATCTGAGTCACCCTTCAGCCAGGAAAAAGTTGATTACCATTTTCCGGGCATTCCTTCCCTGGATGAATTCCTTCCCGGAAAAGGTATTATATTGCCTCTGCGTGCAGATACAGATGGCGATTTCTTTGTCACGGTTGGGTTTGGCATCCCTAGCCGTGACTTCACCTTGTTTTTCGACACGGGCAGTTCCCTCACTTGGGTACAATGCCAACCGTGTTCCGGTGATTGCAATGTCCAAGGCCAATTCTTTGAACCTTCCAATTCTTCAACTTACTCCAACGCCACATGCGATCCAACCTGCGATTACAAGATGGACTACAACGACGGATCCTATTCGAAAGGGTCTTATATCAGAGATACCCTCTCTTTAGCACCCGAAGGTGCCCTAGAGGGCTTTGTCTTTGGGTGCGCGCAAACGATTAATGGCCGTTTTGGTGGAGCAGATGGGTTGTTAGGCATTGGAGCAGGAAAATATTCTCTAATGGCTCAATCTAACATCCAATATTTCAGCATCTTCTGCTATTGTCTTCCAGCAACGGAGAGCTCAACCGGATTCTTGGCATTGGGGTTTAAGGTATTCGAAACTTTCGAAGTTGATACTAACCAGCAGATACCTCTTGCTGTTACCACAGAAGAAGATAAATCCAGTTATTCTGTCCACCTTCTGGGCATATCAATTGGGCAGCAAAGAACAAACATTCCCTCTTCATCAAAGACCATTATTGATTCAGGAACGCTGTTTAGTCAGTTAACCCCGTCAGTTTACTCTGCCCTCAGCTCTGCATTTCGGGAAATCATGTCAGGGTATCCTCCAGCTCCGCCAATGGATGTGTTTGACACATGCTATAAACTTGGTGATCAAAACAACTGGACTCCGCCTAAAATGATGCTGCATTTTGAAAACTCAATTGATGTGAATTTACACCCATCTGCAGTTGCGATTTCTATGAATGATTCTCGAGTTTGCTTGGCATTTACTGCGAATGAGAAAGATGATGCTGTGAACATCATTGGCAATCAACAACACCGAGAGCAGAAGGTTTTTTACGATATTGGTAATGCAAAGCTCGCTTTCGCTACAGGCGGTTGCACAGCTTGAACCCGACTAGTTTGCTCTACCGATCTGCTTCAACTTGGTAATACTATTCCTGTCTATCAGCCACTAGCGTTATTATAAAGAAGGATCAATGTTCTATTTGCATTGCATATAATAGAAGGAGGCCATCAACATACAGAAAAACCAAGTTTCTTTTCATTCCCAAATTCTCTGTTTTTTCCTAATAGAATACAGATAAGTTGCAAACTTGTTCAACACTTTGTATGTATATATCACATCATTTCTTTTGTTATTCAGCAACCAACAATGCATATTTAGATTCCCTTAGATTTTAATCAATCCCATCCGGACATGATCTCCTTCCTAACTTAGAAGATTCTCTTCTTTATTAGCTGATCGTTAATCCAATTAAGTTTAGCTACAGCCCCCTTTTGCAAACCCTACCTTCCCTCCAACAACATCATAAACTACCTCAAAAGTTTGCTGCTGCACATTCCCGAAAATCGCTAAATCGGTTGGATCACTGTTTCCAGCGACTGCCAAACACACCTGCGTCGGCTTGTTCACATAAAAAATTCCGGTCACATCCAGATCCACTTCCACACCGCCACTAAAGAAGAAACTTATTTTAGGCACTGCAATTGTTTTGAATTTGCTCAGATCGTAGCACGTGTCGAGTATAGACAGCGCTGGCGCGCTAGGATACTTTGACATCCCTTTCCTGAACGCCGATTTCAGAGCGGAATACGCTGCTGGTGGCAGTCGAGTGATGACGGTGCCGGAATCAATAATTGCTCCGGCGGTTGAGAAGGTAGATGCGGAGATTGGTAGCTTTTGGTTGGCAACGCTAATTGCGATGAAATTAAGGCCGTAGAAGGACGAGCCAGCTGAGGATGCGGAGAGAGGGGTGAATTTAGCTGCGTTGGACTTGGAGCTGCCGAAATTGAGGAACCCATTTGAGCTAGCGGAGGAGGGGAGGCAATAGGAGAAGAGTTTGTTGTATTTAGCGGCGGTTTGAGAGACGAAGGAGAGTTTGTCTCTGCCTAAACCGAGTAAACCGGCTGCACCGCCAAATAAGCCTTGGTTGTTTTGACCACAGCCGAAATAAAAACCGTCGAAATAGTCTGTTGGGGTTATGGTGAGCCTTTCGCTACTGAAGAAACCGGCGGAGAATGAAGAGTCCCCGTATTGAATGCCGTAAACGCATGTTGTGGAAGAGCAGCGAGGGGAGTTGCCTGCATAGGATGAAAAAAAGGTACAATTCGAAGCATTGAGCATTTGACATGGTAATAAAAATAGAACACAGAACATGTATGAAACCAATTAGATAGGTAATTTACCTGTTGCCGAAAGCAGTGAGTTGCAGAGTGTGGAGCCGCAAGAAATGTTGGTATAAGTTGATGACTGGGTGGGATTAAATGTTGGTTCTTTTTGTTGGTAACAGGAGCCGAGGCAAGGCTGACATTGTGTCCACGTCAGATCACTTCCGGTATCAAAGATAAGAGTGAGATCTTTTTTCGGGCTACCAAGACCTACGGTGACCACATAATTCCCCGTCCCCACTGTTTTACCATCTTTTGCCGGAATTGTTGTTGAATCTGTTACCATCACATCGTTGCCTCCGCTGGAGATTTTGGAATACCTTGTGTGAAGGTAATTGACTCGAGCCTCGTCTTGCCGGAGGATCTCATCGACGGTGGGAGGAGCATTTTGCCTTTCTTGATTGATTAGTTGAGAGCATGGACCGTTCTTGTGAACCACATTCAACGATGCTCCCTCGCTCACCACTAAACATGGAAAATTAAAAGATGAAAAAATAATGCATGTGCTATAAATTAAGCAACAACTAGAAATTATTATTCAACCAATCAATCAATTTTCTTTTTTTTGCAAAATTGTTATTAGCTCTCCACCAATCAGTCAATCAATTTTCTAATTATGCATTTTTTTATTCTTCTTTGGTGGGCCGGGCCGGGCCGGTATAGATGTCTCTTTAATGGGGATAAACATGACAAATATCAGCATTTCATGAGTAATGAAACTGTGAACTTGTGCTTTATTAGTGCATAAAATTAGAAATTAAGTATTTCATTTTTAATTATTCTTATCCCCCTGCTGAAGAAGAGAAGAAAATATATAATGTGTTGAGGATGTAGAAAGAAAGAATACCTGGAGCGGAAGGTTTGCAGGTTTGTGGTGGGAAGAGAGAGGTGAGTTGAAGGGTATGCGTATGCGTATGGGTTTCTTCCGCAACTTTTCTGCTTTCAAATGCATATCCTTCCTTGGAATTTGAGAGGAGAGCGGCCAATAGGAACAGAAAGCAAGAAGAATGCATCATCTCCAAGTGGAAGTGGACCAACCTTTTTCCCAATTATGTATGTCGCAAGATTATGAATCACTTAACCATCAATGTTAGCCATATTTATAAGCTACATTTTCGGATTTCTTTTTTTCTTTTTCTTTTTTGCCACAAATATCACCGAAACTAATAATGTGTGTCCGATGTCACCACAAGTATCACTAAACTTACTATGGTAAAATTAAACATATTCGTATCAGATTGTATGTGACTTTTTATTTAAGAAATGAAAATAAATTTTATTTTCATTACGTCGAAAATTTATTAAATCGTTATATAGTTGGTACCCCGTATTATTCAGCTTCACTACTCTTATAAGGTGAAGTAATTTTTTTTTTTTTTAAATCCTTGTTTTTGTTAGTCCAATCTTGGTTAGGGTATTGACAAATTGGAGACTGACACGTGCTCATGGTGTTAGGCCCTTTCGAGCTTCAAATTGACTTGGACTTGACTTCTACTAGCACAAACGAGCTTGATAATTGTTAATTTGTAGAAAAAAACGAAATTAGTAGTTGATCGTAGCAGTAAAAACTGAAAACTCTACTTGCCATATCAGCAATTTTTGGTTTACAAAGTTTTCAAAGTTAATCATTTGTACACGACAAAAATTAATTAATTATAAATTTATGTATAAAACTTCGCTCCAATAATACTTGCTCTTATTAGTTTTCTTGCTGAACTGATGACACAAGTAATCAATTTCTTTTTTTATAAAAGAAAATAAATATTAATTGATATTTTTATATAAACTGAGGTGAAATTTGTATCTGGGTGTGAATTCCTAATAACGTTTTTGCCACCAATCAGACAACAAATCAACTTATATTGATTCATTTTATATTATTCACCAACACATTGTCATATATATGTTTATCCTTGTAAAAACTACTGAAATCAATGAACACGTAATTTATTGTTTATTAATTAGTGATAAAATACTAGTAGAGATTTGGATTTGAATCTTATATTTATCTCCATGTAAAAAAAAAGGTAAAACTATCAATGGAGCAGTCATAATAAAAAGTTCATATTACAATTGCTCTTAGTCCTATAACCCAACTAATTAAAAAGCCTATAGTCAGTAAATTCTTTTTTTTCTCTCCATATAGACTATGGAAACCAAGATGGCCTGCGGCCTGCTAAAAGAGGTCAGTGTCCGACGAGCCAAGTGCGCAACTACAGCACGCAATGACTTTTGGTTCTGGACAATTGATAATGGAAATTAATTGGTCCACCATAACGCGTGAATATTCTAATTCTAAAAATGAACTAATCCCACTAGAGTGTGGACTATGGACTATGGATTAGATCCATTTGAGAGGTTTCACTTCACTCCCCTCTTCTTATAGATTGCACGCAAGAAGCTAATATATATTTTCCCCCGTCACCTTTTTTTTATTTTTTCCTTTTCTAAAATCAAAAATCTCCCATTCCGAAATCAAAATTACATAAGAAAAATCAAATTTGTATCGATAACTTAAAACACTATTCGTACATGTGCTTCTCGACCCTATAAATGAAGAAAAAAGAATCATGTTTAATCTAATAAAAAAAATTACACCATATTTATAATTTGATTTATATTTATTTCTGTTCTTTTTTTACGTTAAAAATAATATATATACTAGCACACCGCATTTTCCGTCAACTCCGTTAGTCTTTTTTTAGCTTTTTGGTTCTTCTAGATGGCTAGATGGGATGTGGCCAAACCCATATTTGAACCGGTCCATTAGTACTTGGGCTGTACAGTAATATCCAAATAAATCAACTCATACAAAATTTTCTCCAATAGAAACTTCTTCCGCCCATACCCCGCGCTGATAATTGAGTCCACGCAAGAACACACAATAACACAAAACATTAATTATTATTACAAGCTAAAGTGAGATGTAACCAAACCCTTTATAATATTATGGAAAATAGTCACCTAACATTAACTAACCATACATTTCTCATAAAATTTAATCATAGTTCAATTTAGGTTAGTTTGAGATGGGATCAAATCTTTATTACCTGCAACCGAATTATAATTGAAATAGTTCGGTCATATTTGGATAAATTCAATTAGTAACTAACCGATCAAATCCAACAATTTCAGTTCGAATCAGTTTGAATTTCGATTTTACACTAAAAGATTCAAATGTTTCAAAGCTTTGGTTCGGAGTACATGAAAGTACAAGCATTTTCTCTAAAATTCGGATTGTTTTTATTTTCGATTCTTATCGGTCCAGTATCAAATCTCATTTATTCTAAGCGAATAATGACCGACTATATTCGATTCACTTCAGTTAGATAAAGAAATTCAAATACATATCAGATCGGCTTGATCAGGATAAATTTGCTCACCCCTACATCAAGCTACCCAAAAACGTGTGGATCAACTAGTAGAAGAATATTTTAGCTTAACGAAGAGTTTCATGTTCGAACCTTAGGTATTCAACTGCCTTAAAACTCATAAGGAAACACTTTGTTGCCTTTCGAGGTTTTACCTGACTGAATTTTGAGAGTGATAATTGAAAAATCGATCATATTTGATTAAAAAATAAAAAAAATGAAATTTACATTTATTAATCTTTAGGTGGTCTTCACATCATTATCATTGCTCGATTGAATAAACTTGTTTCAATAAGAACGCAAAGGAGATTAGCATAGCATGACATGAGGTCACATCCATGATCTATTGGCCTAGTTTTGTTTGGAATCTTCAATCGTGTTTAATTTTAGCTGTGGGCCACAGTACATTTAATGGATTTATATATGAGGGGGGTGAAAGGTGATGGAATCTAAAATAGAAGGACCGAAGGATATAGGCCGCAGGATTGGAATCTTGGCGATAAGCTATCAAACAAAAGATTGAAAGAGAAGGTTATAGTGGGAGAAAGCTGGAATCTGTCCCAGCCTTCAAGATTAATTTCAATAAAAATAGTTTTAAAAATAGTCGTGGTTTTAACTTCAAATTTAAAATTACCTTTAATTTTTATCCTTTCCACCTAGGAATGTTTGGTATTTTGTTAGTAAGAAATGGTAAAATTCAAACGTAATTTTTTCTCGAGAATGAAAAGATTATTATCACGCTATTTCTCTTAGCCGTCCCATCAATAATAATACAATTTTTAGACAAAACCCTTAGCTAATTTATAAAATCAGATCCGGTATACATCATACATACATTGATTAGACCAATAACCCACGAATAATATAAAATGTTGTTATTATTATTGATAACAACATTATACGAATAGAGTATAAAATGTGACACCGAAAGTAATCGATAATTATTGTGAAAGCGAGGGCCGTCGACCTCATGTATTGTGGTGTGTACAGTGCAGCGAGTGTGTACGTTCATACTTGACACTGTTTCGAAGCTTCGTAACGCAATCAACTGTCCCAATTCCCACCACCACCATCATCATTCCCGCAAATTGATTCTCGTTCTTTTTAGCTTAGAATCACCCATATTTTTTTATCATTTATAAGAATAGAATGTAAAGTGTGACGCTGAAAGTAATCGGTAATTACTATCAAGGTGACTGCCGTCGACCTCATGTATTGTGGTGTGTACAGTGCAGAGAGTGTGTACGTCCACACTTGACAGACTGTTTCGAAGCTTCGTAAGCCGCTATCAGCTGACCCAACTCCCACCACCATCATCATTCCCGTAAATTGATTTTCGTTTTCACTGGGTGATGTAAGCATGTCATAGGACTGATCACAGATTCTTGAATTCTGTTTTTTTATCACTATACAAGTTCAAGAAAAGCTGAAAATATTAAGCAATTTTACTAATTAAATTCTTCATACCAAAAAGATGTATATGAAGCAACGAAACAAACCAAGCACTTTTTTAAAGAAAAAAAAAACAAGGAACGAATAAATATATAGTAAGTGAAATTCATGTTGCAATAATAACTTGTAGATTTTCTTTAAGAAATATAAGAGTTAGATAAATGTTTATTAATATTTAGGGTGCGTTTGGTTGGCGGAATTAGGGAGGAAAGTGGCTTGTGAATTTGAGATTTCGAACTTTATTGAGTTTGGTTACGATAAGGAATCACTCTCCTCCGGAATCCAACTTTTTTTAACCTCTTTGATTTTCCAAAAAATTAGAGAAAGTGAATTATTAGCTAGAAGATGGGGAGAGTGATTCATTGATGTAAAGAAAATTATTTTTTTACTTAAATTACACATTTATCCCCTCATAATAGCATTATTCTAAGAAAGGGAAAACAAAACTTGTTCCCTTCTATCTTAGTTTTAGTTTCTATTTTTTTATTAATTTTTTTATACTCTTTTTATATATATATATGTTAGTTTTTTAGTTTCATTTTTTTAATATATTTTTTTTCTAGAATTTTACACTTTTTATGTTTCAGATTTTAAAAAAAAAGTTTTTGAAGCATTTTTTAATTTATTTTCTAAATTGTAAATTATTTTTTAAATTTGATAAAAATATATATTCTGAAGGTTGGACAAAGAAAGTTTATAGAGTTAAATTTCTTAATCCACCCATCAACCAACCCCTTGCAATAATGAAGAATTTGAAAACTCATTTGATATTTTAATTGTTAAACAATAAACAACTAAATAGAGACAAAAAATAATTAGACACCTAATAAAATAAAATAAACACAAATATAGAAAATGATAAAGTAGTCATTTTTTTATTTTACATGAGACTCAAATACAAAACAAACACAATAATGCTACATTTTCGGGAATTTTAAATTTCAACCAAATAGAAAAAACTAACATTCCTCTCAATCACTCTCCCGGGTATCGCTCAAGTAAGAAAATAACATTCCGTAAACCAAACGTTACGTTAAGGGTTAAATACTTAATTTTTCTAATTGAAGTTATGGAATGTATTTTAATATAACTTAACTATGCATAGATGATAACATAGATGATAACAGAGTAAGAGAGTGGAGAATTAAAAAAATAGAAAGAAAAAAAATTATAAAAGATGAGATAACTCTCACAATTTATTTAATTGATCCAAAATATAATTAATTTTACCTAATTATAAAAAAATATAAATTTAATTTTTATAATTATAAAAATAAAATTTAAACTCACTCAATTCATCTATAAGTACTTAAAAATTGAATTACAATAAAATAAAAAACGAAAGAGCCAATACCTTGTTAAAGAACTAACACAAAAAACCATATTTTTGAACAATGCTCTCCATAAGTCTAAACTAAACTCTAAACAGTTAATTAACTTACGAACGCGTCTTTTTCAAGAATACGCGCTGTTTTATAATTCATTCTGAAGACGTATTTTTTAAGAAACCCGCCTGTTTGACGAAATAAGCACTCGCTATAGTTGAAAACCCATAGCTTAACGCTCAGGAGGAGGAAAAAAAACACCTTCCTACTTGTCCAAAATTTCAAAACCTCTAGCCATTACTACCGAAACTGCAAAAATTAACATAATCCACAAATATGTTAGAAGAATAAAAACATCAAACATAAACTCTACTGTGTTTAAACGAAATCAAAACTTAAACTTGTATGTGAAAGGCTACAAGTGCTGCGCGACTTAAATGGGTGTCTTAGGGCTTTTGCAAGCTTTTGAATGCAAGGGGCGGACCTGTTCCTGTGATCTTCAGCAGTGATGGAATGATGATTACACCTGTTCAAATTCGAAAGATAAGATCTCCTCTGAGACATCCAACAACTCCTCAACTTCAACTTCCTTGGCCTCATACTCTTCTTCCTCATCACTGACTTCCCCATCCCTTAGCTCCTGCCTCAACAGTTTCTCTTCCTCGTGCATCTGATTCCATTCAGTGACCCACTTCTCCCAGTCTTCTTTCAACCTTCTCCTCTTCTCCCGTTCTTGCTCACTTAATAGCGCTGACACGTCCTGGTCCTCCGCCTCGTACTTCTTGCTGTATTTCTTCAAGTTCTTTGCAACCTCTTCCTCCTTCTCAGCACTCAAGAATGATGCAGGCCTTGGGCGCCACAAATACTGTGAATGACAGGAGAAACAATTAGAGTACATAAGATGAGCAGTCAAATAATTCCAGTCCCCAGCTGACTTAATAAAAAAAGATTAATCCTACTACCTGAAAGAAATGATCCTTAAGTATGCGATACAGTAATTTGCCATTGAAAGACCAGATGTTAAAGCCATTTTCCATTTCATTGTGCACTGAACTCACTGAAGTTGTCACATACCTGCAAGAACCAAATCCCAGAGTCATAAACTGCATTCGTAGTGCACATTAAACCATGCTAAGGAACACATTAAAAGATACCTCCCAGTGGGATCCCAATCAATATCTGTTGCCATAAAATGCTCTGCTGTAGCCATGGTCTCAAGCTCATCAACATTATAGAATTCCAGTTGTCCATTTAAACCCTTAAGACCTGCAAGTATTATGTAGCGGCCAGCAGGAGACCAGAACAGAGCATTTGCCTGTTTGCCTTTAAGCGTAGTGAGCTTTGAGATACGACTAGTATTGTTTGTCCTCATTGAATAGAAGCTTACATCAGGCCTAGGGCTGTCACCATGAATAACTGCAAACCTATGACCCTTTGGCTCCCAAGCAAAGGCGATAATCTTGTCGTTCTTATTGTCGAGCTCTAGTACCTCAATGGGTATATCCCGTTCTTTTATGCGGAAAAGCTCGAAGCCGGTGTATGTACTTTTCTTAGTCTTTGTGTACCGATCAACCTTTACAGCAAGATAATCTCCATTGCTTTGCCAGTACATTTTGCACTCGCTTACACTGAATAGATTCTTTTGCCGCAGTTCCTCCTTGCCAGGAATTTGAATGAGACTGACCTATAAGTTTGACAAATACATCATATCAAAATTATGACTATGATGGCAAAAGGTGTAGCCTCTGGAGCACAAGTACTCACCCTAGCAGGCTGATTCCCACCACCAAGCTCAGGAACAAAGAGAGCTAAGATGGGATCAGTTGGTGACCAACAGAAGTCCATAACACTCTCAACTTTCAAGGATTTCTTGTCAATAAGGCTAAAGGTCTCAGTTTCATAGACAGAGATCATATTTTTCCCAATCTTGGCAAAATATTTGTCATCTTTGCCACCACCCCATCTGGAAAAAAGGATTGTTCAATGAAACCACTCAATGACAAGAACAGAGACAAGTTTAGATGGGACTGTAGAGATGAAAGGAAGGTAAAAATCACCTGAAAACAGGCCATGACACCCCTGCAACCCCGCTAGTTCCACCGACTGCAAATTCATCTGCGCTTCCCTTAAAATCCCTCATCACTTTTCCAGTTCTGACGTCAAAAATATTTATGATAACCCTCTAAAGAACAAGAACAAGAACAAGTTAGTAGCAGTAACACAAAAAGAAAACTCATAGTATGGAAATACAGGAAAAGCGAAACACTCACATTGGCATCACGAGGATTGCTTGGTTCATGGCTGCTGTAGGTTACCAAATATTTCTCCCCAGGGGAAAAATCAATCAGTTTAACCTGCGCTTTATACTATTAGTATTGCAGATTATGACATAGAAAAAAGACCACATCCAGACAGAAGACAGAAAAGAAACCTGAGGATGAGCATAACGCATCAACCGATTAAAGGTACTTGCACCTCCCCAAACAGCAGCACCCTGTCTGTGAACTGTTGCTAAGTAAGTCCCAAGTGGGGACCATTGAACATAACTCTCAGTCCAATACTGGAAAACAGAACACATACGCATTAAAGATGATGCAGTAATGAAATCATTCAGATAAAATAAAGCTTTGCTAAAAAAGTTGACGTTTAATTCCTAAACAGTTCTGACAGCAATAAAATGAGATTAACAAATCAAAAGTATGCGTAGCAGTTTATTGTGTCATATTAAGGTTTTGGCATCACAACCAATAATTTATTTATTCATTCAGTGCAAAACTGCCAACTTACAGCACGCTTGTACACTGGGTCAGGCTTCAAATGTCTTGCATCATTCCAGAAAACCTCAGTATCTGAGCCAGCACGAATCACAAACTGATCTCGAGCTTTTTCATCAGTAAGCCAATGTTGGAGGTTTTCCTGTCAGAGAAGTACAAGCAATAAGTACACAATGACCTACACATTGAGCAAGAATCCAGATTCATCTTTGGCACAAGCATGACAATTATGCGGATAAAGCCATCCAACAGCAGATAGCAAAAAACAGAAAAGACAAGTAAATATAATAATGAAGAAGCATCAGAAAACTATTTACCCCAGGAACATATGGCTTAATTTCAGGAGGTGCCCATTCATCTGGAACTTTCATGAATTTTTCAAAGTCATCAAACATGTTAACAGCAAAAATATGTGCTCTGTCCAACTTGTAGCCATGAGTCTTCTCCTTTGCTAGCTCAGCTTCCTGCAATCATCACCAAAATAAATAAGTAGCTGCACACAGTCAATGCTTCTTTCTCCAAGAAAGGAAAAACTGTGCACTAATTTAATTGTATCGAAGCTTTCAATAGCCAATCACACTCATTTGTTTAAAACAAAACTAACTAATTTAAACATATCTAGCACAGAATAACAAATACTCCTCACAGCAAAAAGCTACTAAAACAAATCATACATTTTCACATTCATGTTAAAGAAATGACGACCATATTACAAGAACAACTTGCCAGAGCAGGCGAAGAGGTACCTGTGGGGTATTATACTCAATGAAAGCAAACCCTTTGGTTTTGTGGGTCTCGGGATCTACGGGCATCCAAAAACCACCCTCCTTAATCTCACCAATTTGATTGTAAATTTTGCGCAAAACACTTTCAAGCTTCTCGAATTTCTCTCTAGGCACAACAGGCAAGTTATCAATAACTATAATGTTGCCGAAACCCTCGTCAAAATCCTGCTGCTCCTCTTGGTATACATCTTCATCGTCACTGCCAGCCAACCACAAATTAACCCGTCAGCATCAGCAGAACAGGAAACGGTTAGGCTTTTAGTATGAATTTGTACCTGATAATGCCAAAGTTCTCTCCTGGAGGGAGATGGATGGATGCTAGATCGACGCGGGAAAGATCGATCCCGTTGTTGGCGGCACGGGTTTCAATGTCCGCCATTAACATAGTGTCTGCCATGATACTGAGTGCGTAGAAAACACTTCTCTCTCTAGATCCTAGAGAGAGAAATTAGCTTAGGATGATGATAGAAGAAGATGGAGGTCCGAGGCAGCAAGATAATGCGACAGAGCAAGGAGATAGAAGAAGATGGTGGTTTTAGGGTTTTTGCCTATGACCAGTGAGAAGGCGTGAAATTACAAACAGATACATGGGTTTGTTAGGGGCTATTTCTAAGTGGAGGCTCCATATGAATTGGGCCCGTCCATTTTAGCATGTTTGTTCTTTTTATTTATTCTTTACCTTTTGTCTTAAAATCTATTTAAAAAAGTAAAAGATAAATTATATGAGAAAGTTTAAACATTTATTCCCTCCGGTCTTGAAAGAATGTCGTTTTGCTACTGAATGTTACTGTACATTTTATTTGACTTTTTAGTATTTGCTTTACTGAATGTTACTGTTCTAAAAAAACATTCTTTCAAGATCGGAGGGAGTAGTTTTTTTCTTATTTTAGTGAATATGAATTTATAACTTTCAATATAAATTCTATATAGTTTTCTAAAAATTATAATATTAATATTATTAAATAATTAGAAAATGGTAGAAAAATTAAGTATTTAAAAAATTATAGGTAATATATAATAGATATAATAGAATTCAATTTACTGAAAAAATTTGAAAAAATATTAAAAAATTAAAGAATTAATTAGTCAAAAACTTAAACCCTATATTTTTTATATTCTTTGTCTAAATTTATTTACTATTTTGTCTTGAATTTTTTTAACTATTTAAAAGATTAAAATTATTTTTTTTAAAAAAATATATATAAATCTTTTGTTGCAAGTTTTAAAACTATAAGGGCGAAGTGGAAACTTTCGTAAAGTGTAGAACTTTTATGTAGTTTTCCCAGAATTAAAGTCCGAACTGTAACAAAATCAACCCCAGGGAAACCAGGAAAATGGCGGATTTCGGTAAACCTAGAGTTTTGTAATTTGCATAGCAAGCAATCAATAGAGATTCTTTCCCAAACGATGAAGATAGCAGTGGAGGGATGTATGCATGGAGACCTTGACAAAGTCTACCAGACAATCACTCACATCGAGAAAACTAACAACACCAAAATCGACCTTCTTCTCTGCTGCGGTGACTTCCAGGTAACTGAGTCTGAAGTTAGCTTTCCTATTCTTCAGCTACTATGGCTTCTTATTTTCTATTCTTAGGTCTTTTTTGTTTTGGAAACTATCCTTAGGCGGTGAGGAATGAAAGAGATATGCAAAGCTTAAGTGTGCCTCCAAAGTATCGCGAGATGAAATCATTCTGGAAGTACTACTCGGGCCAAGAAGTTGCTCCAGTTCCTACTATATTCATTGGTGGAAATCATGAAGCTTCTAACTATTTATGGGAATTGTAAGATGAAGCTAACTTTCTTTTAGTATTGTTTACTTGCTTGTTGTAAGAGAATGTTGTTAGAGTGAAAAAAGTTACTTGCTTTGTTCTTCTCAGATACTATGGTGGATGGGCAGCGCCGAATATATACTTCTTGGGATTTTCTGGGGTGATTAAGTTTGGTAGCGTTCGAATTGGAGGCCTTTCTGGCATTTATAATGCTCGTGATTATCGTAAAGGTAGTTTTGTGGCAGTTTGAAGTAAAAGTTCTAAACATCATGTCAATTGTTCACTGTCAACTCCTTTTTGGTTTTGTGTAAGCAGGGCATCATGAGCGCCCCCCTTATAATAATGAGACCATTAGGTCGGTGTATCATGTTCGTGAGTATGATGTTCACAAACTGATGCAAGTTGAGGAACCAATTGACATTTTTCTGTCACATGATTGGCCTGTTGGCATTACTGACTGTGGGAACTGGAAGCAGCTTATTCGTTATAAGCCACATTTTAAGGAGGAGGTGATCTAGTTTCTTTATGTGATGTGATAAACTAGTCATGAATGAGAGCTATTATGTGTTTTTACATGTACTTAATGATAATTGGACTACTTTATTTAATGAGCAATGTTTCTGATTACTCAAACTTATGCAATCCATGATTTTTCCAGATAGAGGAACAAAGACTTGGAAGCAGAGCTGCTGCTCAACTGCTTGAAAAATTGAAACCCCCTTACTGGTTCTCAGCTCACTTGCACTGCAAATTTTCTGCTCTTGTTCAACACGGGGAAGGGGGCATGATCACAAAATTTCTAGCACTTGATAAGTGTCTTCCTGGAAAGAAGTTTTTACAGGTTTTTCTTTCTCTCCAAGCAATTTGTATTTCCTTTATGTCATTATTTTTAGTTAAAGTTGTATCCTTTATGTCATTGGTGTTGGCTTCTAATGAAATGCAGATTGTTGAAATAGAATCAGAGCCTGGGCCTTATGAGATTCAATATGATGAAGAATGGTTAGCAATAACTAGGAAGCTCAACTCTATCTTTCCTTTGACAAGAGCGAATGCAAACTTTAGGTGCGTACATGCATGCTTTATATGATTTCCTCTTGTGATGGCTATTTTTCCCATTTCCTTTCTTTTTAGGAGTTGGTAATCAGGCGTTCTGATATGACAGGGGTACACAGCTTGAAATGCATGAGTGTCGCGAATGGGTTAGGTGCAGGCTACAAGAAAGGGGAGCTAAACCTTTTGAATTTACTCAGACTGTTCCACCTTTCAATTCCTCTCAATCCAACTCAAGTGGTTCTTTGGCTGGTAATTGTTATTTGGCATTATTGTACTGATTCTTAACTGTGATCATCAGAACCATAAAAATGATCACCTGTGAGTTGATAGTTCCTGCCAAGTATTTGATTGAAGAGGCATGCTAGTTCTTCGTGAGCACTACTTAGGATCTGATTAGTATGGTTTGTTGTTACATATGACACCTTAAATACAGGATTTATAGGTCAGGAATGAAGTGGTTATATGCGTGGTAAGGAGACTTCAATATCCTAAAATATGGTTGTTAAGATTTTGCTAAGAAGCATAGAAGGTTTTCTGGCACCTCCATTATGCCCAATGTAGTAGTTCAAATGGATGACTATGTCTTGCAAAAAAAGTCGAGATTAGATTGAGTAGTAAACTGAAGGTTTCTATCAGAAACAAGTCTTTTTGGCTGTTTTAGCTCCTTATTACTTTTATTTATTTATCGCAGAATCTCCTAGGAATCCTCAAACAGAAGGATTGTTGCAGTTTTTGGAACTCCCATATCTTCTTGATAGCACACCAGGATCAGTAGATCCTTCCCATTGTCCTGCTCATCTAACTACAGGAGGTAACTGATATAGTCTCTTTGTATTTTCTAGTGAATTTACCTGGCTATGGTTTCTTTCCATTTGCAGGAAGTTGGTGCCGTCAACCATGAAAGTATTTATGCACTTGTTTACCTTCATGGTTTCTTTTAGGCCACCTTTTACATGAATTTGTATGCCTGAAACTTTGTGTTTATTTACTTCTATGAAGCTGATATCTTGGCGTGCTTTATAATTACAGAATTACAGTGTTGTTTTTTAGTGAGGTCATTGCAGTTGGCTATTGTGGGCTGTTGTGAACTTTCTGAAGCCAAGTCTCCAATTGTATAGGTAACATTGTTGAGGATAGCGAAGAGATTCCTGTTGATGATGTGGATGAATTAGAGGAATTATCTGGAGTTGATGATTTGGAGACTGGAAGTCAGTGACTTTGCAACTCCCCTATGGGTAATCCTCCACCTACCATTTGTTTTTTTCTGTTAAAGCTTCTATCATGTGTATATACTATATTGAGTGCTGGATTTTGTAAACTGGATGCTTTATCTTTAATGTTTTTTTTTTTTTGCACGGTTGACCATACCATGCCCATTGATGGAATCCCCATAGAACATGACTAATTCTTGTACCCTTGATGCTAGGACAGTCGAGAGCCATTTTTAGCCACAGGTCAAATCATCTTCGGCGTTTGAACATTTGGATGCTAGGCGCTTCATTGGACATACATGCTTCCAAGGGCTGGTTATCCATTAATTCATAACAGCTAACCCGATTATCTAAATCAAGCTAACTTATTTTGTAACTCTCACAACCCAACATGAAAGAAGGTCATTATTCTGTTCTTGAGTGGTATTATTGTGCAATGTAATCGGCCAATCTTTGGGGCGCTTGCTTTAAGGAGTCGAGGCCCACACCTGTTGGAAGGCATTTGGTTTTGCAGTGAGGGTAGAATCAGTCAGTTGGATTACTTCGATTGATGTGAAGAAACTGGTGATTGTAGTTCATTCAAACTGTCATTTAAGAGTGAATGCTGTAGGGGCAAATGTCCTTTTTGTTTCCTAAACTCTGATTATATTCCACACATTGCCAGTTCTTTAAGTAAGACAGCGATGAAAAGTTTAGCTATACTGCTGCCAAGTCTATGAAAAGAAGTGCCTAAATTTGTTCACAGATTCAAATATGCATATTGTCACAAATCCCTCTTTATCTCTACATGCATGCAGGATCAGTTGAATGGAGCATAGCAGCAGGCTTTGAAATGTTCATGGACAAGTGGTAGGAGGATTGCAGAAATAAAATACTACATGGAGAGCAGGCAACAAGCCGATAAAATAAAAATAAAAAAGGAAAAATGATTTCAGGATCAGCTCTTACATTTCAGATAGTGAAGTAATAATGAATGAGAGTGGAGCGTAATATTAACTCCATCCAGCCTGTGGTACTTAGTAATAGCAGCTGCTCAAACTATGGGAGAATTTATGAGGGAACATGACTCACCCACCACCCACCCACCATGATCTGGCTAGCTGGCTCCACTCCTGGGATAGCATGGTTGACAATTGCCACAACCGCTTGGTTTTATCTCGGCTTTATACCAAATGGGAGAGATTGTCAGGTGGTGTATCCCCAGATCCAGTCCCACCTTAGCCTTAAATGGCTATGGCTTAGTTTATTTTTGAGCCATCCTACTGTAGGACTTGGTAGATGGTCCTAATAAATTCTCGCTTTTACCCTCCAACTGTAGGGTCAAAATAGGACGCTCTAATATGTAAAATGCAGCTGTTTTAAATGCATAAACTTTATGATTAGGAGAGATTTCTTGAGTTTAAAGTCAGTACTGTGTTGTGTGCCAAGCATACCAACATTGTAATTAGAACAATGGATAGAGAACTAGGAGTATTACTTTTTCCTCTCAGACCAAGATTCTTTACTGCAGTTCTTGTTCTTGTGTTGTTCTCGTCTCTTGTTGCTTCTCCTCCTGCTGCTTTTGCAGCACTATCTTTCAACTTCTATTCAGCTTCATGCCCCAGTGCAGAATTCATTGTTGCAAATTCAGTGAGATCAGCTTCCGCAGCTGACCCTACCATTCCTGGGAAACTCCTTCGGTTGCTGTTTCATGACTGCTTTGTTGAAGTAAGCCCTTCTGCACTCTAGTCTATCAGTACTTTCCTCATCAAACTAACAGTATTATGTGCAATTATGTCTGAATTGGTTGTTTGTTTAAGTTCTATCATCTGGTTTCAACTGTAAAAAAGGCTATTGATTTGAAACTGTAAGTGACTTGCCTAAGGGCATCACGAATAAATAACTGGTTTATGAGCAGAATTGAATATCTGTACTGAAATGAGATTCGCATGTCATGAAGTTGGTGGCTTCTCTTCAATGCAAGTAGCTCTTGTCGTTACAGGGTTGTGATGCTTCTGTGCTGTTACAAGGAAATGCCACGGAGCGAAGCGATCCTGCAAACAGGTCTCTCGGAGGATTTTCTGTTATTGATTCAGCCAAAAGAACCCTTGAGATACTCTGTCCAGAAACTGTTTCCTGTGCTGATATCGTTGCTTTAGCTGCTCGAGACGCTGTTGCAGTCGTAAATCTCCTGCTCTTACTCTTGTTGTATTTGGAATTTTCTTTTCGTCGTTTATTGCCGACTCATGAAAAGTATGAAAAACAGGTTGGTGGACCTTTGCTTGAGATTCCAACAGGTAGAAGAGATGGGAGAGTATCTGCTGCTGATAATGTTAGATCAAATATTGTAGACACAAGTTTTACAATGGATGAGATGACTAAGATCTTCTCCTCCAAAGGACTATCGCTCGAAGACCTTGTTATCCTCTCAGGTACGTTATGTAAAATGGCGCTCCTCAACCGCACACAATCACTAAAATAGTTGCTTCTGATGCTGGCACGAGAACTAAACGTCGGCCATTTCAACCCCGTCTTTTAGCAGGAGCTCACACCATAGGATCGGCTCATTGCAGTGCATTCAGTGATAGGTTCAAGGAGGATTCCAAGGGGAATCTTGCCCCCATTGACTCATCTTTAGACAGAAGTTTCGCGGACAGGCTAATCAAACAATGCCCTGCAGGAGCAAACCCATCAGTGGTTGTGAATATTGATTCTGAAACATCCTTTACCTTTGATAACCAGTACTACAGCAACCTTTTAGCCCACAAAGGGCTTTTCCAGTCAGATTCTGTCCTTTTTGAAGATCCGAGAACAAGGAAACTAGTAGAGGAATTTGCAAATGATCAAGAGAGGTTCTTCCAGGGTTGGAGTCAGTCATTCACTATGCTGGTTAGCATCGGAGTGAAGATGGACGAGGAAGGAGAGATTCGACGATCATGTTCAGTGACTAATGCCTGAAATGTGAATGAAATAGAGGCCTGAAATACAGGCGCATATGTGTGTAGAAACTCTCTGTTTGTTCATAGACTCATTAGAAAGGTTTTCTTTTTCGGTCAAATTCATGTTGATATTCATTTATCTGACAATTACTCTTTCAAGCAAAGATCAATGAGATGGGTTTGTTAAGAATTTGTCAACTTCTCTTGTATCAAATTCAGACTTCTTTTTATGATCAATGCTTCACATAGAACAGAAGCAAAATCCAAAAGACAAACTACATGTCGTCCACACATGTGAAATGAAATTTCAAAGTACAAAAGATTGAAATTTAGCGCGTTCACATACAGAAAATTCTCTATTTTTTTGTTTTTATTTTTTCGAAATATCTATGATTTTAAAAAATATTAGAAATATCTCTGATTTTGGATATGGTGTTTATTTTGAACAGTATGTGAAAAATTTCCAGCTTTATAAAACTCGAAATCGTATTCACCTGACAACTATTTCTTTTTTTGAAAAATGAAAACTACTAATTTTGTTAAATCAATTTGATTTTAATTAAAAAATCATGCTATAATTTATTTATTTTTGACAAGATTAATAAACTAAACAGTAGCCCATTTTAATTTTGTTAAAGATCAAATATAAATATGTTAATTCTATTCATATTAAAGATCAAATATAAATATAATAATTCCGTTTATGAAAATAAAATACATATAAAATAGTCTTGAATTATTTGTTCATTAGGTGAATACTACAAATATGAACATTAAAAATATACTTAATTTAACTTGTTACTTTTTTATATTTAGATAATATTATAATTAGTCCATAGTTGATCTGCAATATTTTCTCTAACCGCATTCATTTGTTGTTGTTGGGATATATCCACTTGAATACCTTCTTGTGTCACATTAGCAACGCCCTCGTTTAAATTTTGTTGACCTTCTGTACCATATTCTGTGAATAGTTGATCAACTCTATCTTCCATTCGAATAAAGTTGTGTAGTGCACAACAAACTAGAGGTATTTGCTTTTGACGACGAAGAGGATAATTTAGAATGAACTTTAAGATTGAAAACCTAACTTTTAGAACGTCAAAAGTCATTTTGATGTGATCCCAACTACATTAGGATGACCAATTACCCGAAGCAAAGCAAGGGGGGTTGTCCCTATGGCTTGAAGCCAAATTGAGAGAGGAGCCCTCCCACATCAAGGACAGAACTGTTATTGTTGTTGCTCACCACGCCAAGCAAAGCTGCAATTTTGGAGGCAGCCCTTAGCGTCATTGACACCAAGGCTAACGTCAATGACGTTAGGCACTGTTTTGATGACCGAAAGTTAGCTTTTCTTGGAGGCAGCCCTTAGCGTCATTGACGCCAAGGCTAACGCCAATGACGTTAGGCACTGTTTTGATGACCAAAAGTTAGCTTTTTAAGGCCCTTTGACACCTCATATAAATAGCTTTCTTCTTCATGTATTTTAGTAGTTTTAGACTTGTGTGATAATTGTAAAGTTGAGAGCACTCCTTCCATTATCACCTAGGTCATTAAACTCTTCAATCCTTCTTGGAGAAAGATCGCTTGAGTTGAGATCACTCCTCCCGATCTTCCTCCGGGAAATCACTTGTATTTGTTTCGACAATATTTTGGGATAATTAAATATCTTTATGCATTGCTTGCCATTCGTCGATTTGAGCAACAACGAGTTTAGCATTTGTTCATTGCTACTTATCAATCCATCTACCTACATTCATCATTTCCGGGTAACATCTTTCCTATCCATCGTTCTTTATATTAATCTATCCGCTGCTCATCCGTGTCTTGTTTGTAATCTTCTATAGTTTTATTCGAGTCTCATCGTTAACTCCACTGGCTAGATCCTTCTTAAGCTCCACATATTATTCGGTTTAATTACACTAAGCCGGATCATATCACATTTCAATCACATTTCTCAATGATGAATGTCGATAGTTAAACAATGCATATTTTCTTGTTATCCTTCCTCCTCTACGAAAATCATTTAAATGATGTCGTTCATCACGATAAGGAGCTAAAACTCCAAGAATATTTGGATAACTAGCATCAACTATATAATAATAGCCTGCAAGAGATAAATACAATCAGACATTTAAAAAACCATTAATGTAACAACTAATAAATTTACTCATGTGAATTTAATTAGGAGTATTGGTTAATTAAAACAATTGGAACATTGTAATCAATTACTAGGATTAATTTTAGATAAATATCAATTATGAAGTATTTTTAGCACAATTTTTTGATTAAAAATTAATGATTGAATCTATATATTAATTATCAAAATTATAAGGGTAGACATATCTAAAATAATATTTTTTATTTTCGAGATTAACAAGATGAGTCTGTTGAGATGGAGTAAAAAAAAATTAATTGACAAATTGGTTTTGGAAAAATTGAAAAAGTTTCAAAAAATGCCTCTTTAAAATTTTCTAATTTTTAGTATTAATTTAGAAAAATCTAAAAAATTAAAAAACTGGTAAAAGAATCTGAGATTTTTCCATTTTGGAAAAAACTGCTTCCTAGACACGTTGTCTAAAATTTTCCATTTTTTTGAAAAAAACAGAATGTGTTGTTTTTGTTGTTGAAAATAATGAAATTTAGTGTTGTGTGGCCAGAAATGAAGCCCAACATTTAAAGCAATTGCAATTTCATTCAAATTTTGACACCTCTCGCGTATGTTTTCCCTCCTCTGTCAGCTTCATTTCATCCTCTGCCTTCATCTATCGTCTCTCATTTTAGTTGCAGAGAACAACAAACAACTCCTCATGGCTTCTTCGATATACCCTTTACTGCTTTCTCATCCCATCTCCTTTTCCAAATCGTCCTCCCCTCTCTCTCCTCTCTCAATTCCATCAACAGCCACACAAATCAAAACCAACCCACTTAAGCTAATCAATGTAAAGTGCCATGCAGCAACTGATCTTGCAAGTAGAATTACTGTACCTGATTTTGATGATCACTCGGTCCTTGTCGGTCCTTCCAGCGAGGAAGAAGGTGGAGAGGAGAGAGCGGTGGCGAACTATGATTGGACCGAAGAGTGGTACCCACTTTACCTCACCAAAGATGTACCAGATGATGCACCACTAGGGCTCACTGTTTTTGATAGGCAGATAGTGGTGTATAAAGATGGTGAGGGTGAGTTTCGCTGTCTTGAAGATAGATGCCCACACAGGTAAAAACAAGTGCCTTCTTGTTATCTTGGATTCTTGTTTTAATGGATCTAAACTACTCTGCACTTCCAGTTTTGATCCTAGGCACTGTTTTGCTTTGTGGAACTTGGGTGACAATCAGTACTAATCTATGGTTTCAAACTTCCATTGAATTCGTCCTTTCTACAAAAGCTTCCACTTTTTATGAAATTGTTGTCAAATACTGATGTTTTCGACTGGATATGAATAAGTGGGGTTGGGAATAATAGTTCTACAAATTCAGAAGTCCAACATGTAATGCAGAAATGCAGGTGTGTTGTTTCTAGAATTCTGGTGAATCTATCTTTGCAAGGATGTAGATAAATCGCATGACCAGAGACTATAGAATTGCTCGGATTTGAACATAAATGTAGAAATATTGAACGCAGCTCTACTTGATTCAGGTTGGATACTAAAGAACTACTTCAATTCAAAACTTGCAACTAAGAAAATATTGATCGCCGATTTACCTGATTTAGGTCGGCCAAGCTATCAGAAGGCCAGCTGATTGATGGAAGAATTGAGTGTCTATATCATGGTTGGCAGTTTGAAGGGGAGGGGAAATGTGTCAAGATTCCTCAGGTTCGTCTTCATTTAAGATCTACTCCGTTTCTGTAACACAGCATCTTCTTGCAAGTGACTGTACAATTGTGCATCCTTTTGTGCTGATGCGTATGGATTTCTTCCCTGCAGCTTCCTGAGGGTGCTAAGATTCCTCAATCAGCTTGTGTCAAAACTTACGAGGTGATAATCCGTGGACCGGAGTGGGGGGTTTTTCAGTAAAGTAGCTCACTGGAAGGTGGTGATCAGATCTTCGTGAAGGACCTGCACAGTGCCGGAAGTGTTTTCCGGCGCAAGAGCTCCAATGCCAAAGTCAGTAATTTTGTTAAGTGCGTAGAAAGTGTGTGTGTTGTTTCTGTTTTTTGTCTGTGTCCCCGAGTAGAGGAGAAAACTTCCCTTATATACCACCCTCTAGTCCTTAGGCTGGACTAGAGTGGTTAGATCTCTGACATCCCCTCTCCTTTTTCCTTAGCCGGTGGTCTAGGGGCAGGGATTCATCATTGTAACATGGGGCGCAGACCTTATTTCAGGGGAATAGGGTCGTCCCTTTGTCCGGTTGTCAGGTGACGATGTGATGGGAGCAGGTTATCCTCCCTGCCAACCTTGACTAAATGTATACTGACTATGGAGCACTATACCAATAATATCTATGAGGGGAGATTTATATCTGGACCCCATCAGTGCGATGCCGTTCGTGGAGAATCGGCAAGGAGCCGTTTGTGGCGAATCGGCAAGGAGCCGTTTGTGGCGAATCGGCAAGGAGCCGTTTGTGGAGAATCGGCCGAGTGTCGTTGTCTTCATCTTTACTGTCAAATCGGCTCTGTGCCGTTTCGGTGATAACGGGCTGGGCTTGTCCTTTAGTTACTTATTCCCGTTGACCTGGTCAATCGATCACGATGCCTTTTATATCGTTGACTTGGTCAAACCGGCCATGTGCCGTTTTGACCGGTCAACGGTACTTCGTGAAGGCGCAAAGTCCATCGTGCCCTTCTGATAATTTTATGTATTATCAGAGGCCCAACAACAAGGAAGCCCGAGTGTTTACCAAGGGCTTGCCGTTTCCATCTTGACGTCTGACAATCGGCATGTTGCCGTTTTGATCTACCTCCGCGTATTTGAAAGGTTCTTTTTCATTCCTGCAAATAAAACTTAGTTTGCAATAAAGTCAAATTTTTAACTTAAAGTAAACCTGTGACGTGGCGCCGTAATGGCCAAGCGTTTGTAACTGCTCGCTGCTTTTGAGGCGAGACGTCTCTTCGTCTGTCCAGTTTTTTTGAATTTCGAAATTCAAAAAACCCTTTGAGAAAATGCGTGCGCTGCTCCTCTTTAAATGCGCCGCTCAGCTTTATTGACGAATTACTGCCTTTTCAGAACAGATGAGCCACGTGTCAGCGACCGATTGGGTTTGCTGACGGTTAGGGATTCATTTCTTTTAAAAGCCTTCTCCTTTGGAAAACCTAAATCACATTTCATTTCTAAACGCCGCTCTCATCTTCTTCCTCAAAAATCCCCTCTCTTCCTCGCTCAAGCAACCTTCTTCTGCCATCTCCGAGTTTGGGCTCCGTTCTCCGGGAATTTCTGCAATCGCCTGGTATTTCTTAACCTTATCTTTCCTTTTTGTGTTGTTTGAGACTGAGAAAATGGCTCCTAGACGCCCTGTTGTTACCACTGGTGAGTTGCTTGAGAACACTGCTACCAAAATTAGGACTGAGGATGACTTAAATCTGGAAATAGAGAGGTACGATATTGAGTTGCCGATAGGATGCAAAGCCCTGGTAGCTCCTCCTAATGTTAGGTTAAATAGTGACTTGCTAGATAACCGCAGGGTTCTGTATTCTAAGATGTTTGCTTATGGGTTTCGTTTTCCTCTGAAAACCATGGTGAAAAATCTGCTAGTGCAGCATGCTCTTAACCCTGCCCAGATCACTCCCAATTCCTGGGCTTCGATCTATGCTTTTATCAACGTCTGTGCTCACCTCCAAATCAAGGAACCTCCACTCCAGCTGTTTACGTACTTCTTCCATTTAAGCACTCGCAGTAGTTTGGTTACCCTTCGCCCTCGCAAGGATGAGAATCTTCAGCCGTTTCTGAAGAATTTTGACAGATACGAATCTTCTATTAAGGGATGGAGGGAGCACTTCTTCCTGATCTCCAGCACAAACAAACCCTTATGGATCTCTGGGTTCAATCCGGCGATCAATGAGCTTCAATGGGTAAGAACAGAGGAACCTTCTAGCAGGTTGCAGGCCCAGATCGACATCTTGCTAACTTTTGACACGAGGTTCCATGTGCAGAAGATGGCACTGGGCTTGCCGTTATTGGACTGCGCCATTGATGGTAAGTTACCAGATTTTCTAAAGGTTGCCCGAATCTTTTGTGAAATTCTGACTTGACTCTATGCAGGAGAAGGGCGGCCAATTAGAGCGGCCGTTGCTGCAGGACCGTCCTTGGTCCGTTCTCGCCTTGTCGATTCCGATGAGGAAGAAGATGCCGATAATGCGGATCGCTCTGAGGACCCCGAGATTGATCAGCCTGCTGACGGTGAGGATTTCTCGGCCCCTTCAGTTTTTAGACGAAAGAAGGTCGGTCGAGATACCTTCGAGTCGTTTCCCTTGGAAAATCCTGACCCGCAGATTATTGAGGCGGCCAAACGGGTCCTTTTGAAGAGGAAACGAGCTAAGGAAAGAAAGGGGGAAGCTGCTACGGCAAAACGGGCTGCCGCCGCTTTGGCAGAAAATGCGGGAGATCGGCCTCGAGCCGTTTCAGAGGAAGCCGATCCATCTGCTGCCGCTCCTCCTCAGCCCGATCAAATCAGTCGGCCAGACACCGTTTCTGAGCCGATTGACCTACATCGTACTGACGCCGACTTAGGGAGTCCTGACGCCGATCTGTCGAATGCTGCCGCTGAGCCGAATGCCGGCTTAGGAAATCCTGACGCCGATCTGCCAAATGCTGCTACTGAGCCGATTATTGGCGAGGGCCCGTCGGTTCCTTGTCCGGAAGGGCAGGCGACCACATCAGCGGATGCTCCTTTTGCCGCTTCTTCCAGTTCTGATCCTGCCGTGCTTTATTGGGTTGCCGGTCCTCGTATGCCCAATGACCCATTTATTTCGGATGACCATGCAGTTCCTCCCCCTTCTGATTTCAAAGGCTATTTTTCCAGCAAAGGCCCTGACGGGGAGGTTACTCACGTCACCCGTTTGAATAACCTAGGAGAGAGCTGCGCCCGCTCCCTTGGCTTGAAAGTACCGGCTTGCAGTGACTATCGGACCGGTCACCTGGTGGGCGAAATTTTTGCCAATCAAGCCGACAGGGAACGCTATAGCCGCCTGGAACTTAGTTCTCACTTCGCCAACCTGCAAAGCATTATGTACAGCGGCTTATGCGCTTCCCGATATGCTGCAGAAGTTGTGGATTCGAAGCTTGAAAAGTCCAGGGAGGAACTTCGGCGATCAACCGCTGAGAATGCTACCCTTAAGAAAGAAAGGGAGAGTCTGATGGCCGCTCATGAATCGGATAAGAAAGCTGTCATTGACGCCCGCAAGAAGCTGGCCGACAGTTTTCACGAAAGGGATGGTCTCTCGGCTAAGATCAGGGAAGAGCAGGTACGGATCGGGGAGCTGATGTCAGACAAATCGGCCCTGTGTGATTCCGTCACAAAACTCAGTGAAGATAAAGCCGTCCTGATTAATAATATGGCCAAGCTTACTGCCGAGTTGGAGGCGGCCCGCGCCGATTTGGAGACCAGAACGGCGGAGTTAGAGACGGCTAGGAGCAGCATCGCAGAGAAGGACGCTGAGTTGGAGAAGGTTCCGAGTAAGATCGGTTGGTGGCGGCAGAAGACAAAGGACATTATGATCGACAGTTATATGGAGTTCTATGGGGAGGCTAACTTTGATGCCACCAAGATTAGCGAGTATGTTTACTCCTTGGAAAGAGAGGCTGAGGCAAAGGAGTATCAATCCTCTTCAGAAGACGAACCATAGAGCTGTCTTTTCTGTTTTTAGATTATTGCCGATCTTAACATATTTTTGTAAAGAACAATACTATTTATTCGGAATATATATAATTTTGCAATTTTAAGTTATTGCAAATGCTTAATCATTTCTGCTATATATGTATTACTCCCGAAATAATAAATAATAAAAAAAAAAGATAAAACAGTTGTAACTTGAACTTATCTTTATCTGGCAAATCGGCAAGTTGCCGTTTGAGGGATCTGTTTCCGTTTGCTCGAGGAGCCATTTTCTCGAGGTGGCCGTTTCGACCTTTCGGCACCGGGCCGCTTTGGAGACATTGTTTTTGCGTTGTCGTTTCTCTATCTGGTTTACTAAGACACAGATAGGTTTGAGTCTTTATTACCTGGTTTACGAAGACACAGGTACTTCTATCTGGTTTACTAAGACACAGATAGGTTTGAATCTTTATTACCTGGTTTACGAAGACACAGGTACTTCTATCTGGTTTACTAAGACACAGATAGGTTTGAGTCTTTCTCCATTTTGTCGCCGTCTGATCAGCAGGACCGAAATGGTCTTATGACGATATGCGTTTTCATGGCGGCATATGCCTCAATAACGATATATGCCTCAATAGCGATATATGTCTTAGCGACAGTATATGTATCGTTGGCAATATATGTATCGTTGGCGATATATGTATTGTTGGCGATATATGCCCTGGTAGTGTCTTGAATTACTCGGGCTGCTGCTGATTTGGTTGTCGGCATCCCCAGGCAGTGCCTTAGGTAGCCTTGGCCCTTGGTAGAGATAACATCGCCATTTTTTTTTTTTTTTTTTTTTTTTTTTTTTTTTTTTTTTTTTTGGTTTTGGTAACGTGGTTCGATTTAAAATAACCTACATCCACGATTCTTTTACATCTGCAACCATACGATAAGCACAATACGGGCAAATATATATTTTAAGCATTATTAGTTGCAAATGATTTGTCCTTACAATATCATTATCATTTATTCGGCCAGTGAAAACAACATATTTACTCTGGAGTGATATAGCTTTAAATTGCAAATATTCCAAGAGTTGGATATCGGAGTACCGTTCATTGTTTCCAGGTGGTATGCGCCTTTGCCGATGACTCTGGTAACGCGATATGGTCCTTCCCAATTTGGCGTGAGCTTTTTCTTCTCTTGGCCAGTTGCTGTTACCTTGCGCAGGACTAAATCTCCTGCCTTGAGTAGCCGTTCTTTGACACGCCGATTATGGTATTTCGCCATTTTTCGCTTGTAGTGCAATGTTTTGAGGATGGCTTCTTCTCTCATCTCTGGCAAAAGATCCAGTTGCTCCCTTAATCTTTCTTCATTTTGCTCTTCGTTGAAGTACTCAACTCGAAGGCTGATTGCGCCGATCTCTACTGGAGAAACAGCTTCGACCCCGTACGCCATGGCAAACGGTGTCATGCCGGTGCTGGTTTTAGTGGTCATTCGATAGGCCCACATGACAAACGGCAACTCCTCTGGCCATTTTGCCGGCTTGCCCTCAAGGTTTTTCTTAATCCCGTTAAGGATTGCTCTGTTGGTGACTTCGGTTTGCCCGTTTGTTTGTGGATGCGCAACGGAAGAGAACCGTTGTTCAATTGAGTATTCTGAGCATTTCTTTTTAAAGTAAGCACTGGTGAACTGGGTGCCGTTGTCGCTCACGAGAATTCTTGGGAACCCGAATCTCATGATGACGTTGTTCATGAAAAACCTCCAAGTGTTGTCTGCCGTTATCTTCGCCACAGCTTCTGCCTCGGCCCACTTTGTGAAATAATCGACAGCAACAATAACATACTGAAGCTGACTTTTGGCGATTGGGAAGGGTCCCAAGATGTCAATTCCCCACTTCGCAAATGGGCATGGACTCATCATACTTGACAATTCAGCTGCTGGCCGTTGTGGTTCCCTTGCAAATTCCTGGCACTTATGACAAGATTTCACAAAGTTATCCGAATCTCTTCTAATTGTTGGCCAATAAAACCCTGTTCGGAGAACTTGGGCAGCCATGGTGTTTCCTGAGGCGTGCATTCCGCATATTCCCTCGTGGATCTCCCTGAGCGTATACAGGCCTTCTTCTTCCGTTATACATTTTGCCGCAGGGTAAGTAAGACAACGGCGAAGAAGTATCCCGTCGTGGTAAGTGCATCTAGCCGCTCTCTTGAGGATCTTCAGCTTCTCACTCGCATTTTCTGGCAGCCTGCCATGCTTGAGATAGTCAATCACTGGAATGCGCCAATCGTTGGCTGCCTCTAACACACATAGCACTTGCTGCTCTTCCATAAAAGAGGGAATGGAAATTTCCTCAACAGTCACGTCGGGTGGCATCATTGCCTCGGAGTTTGCTGCCAGCTTGGCAATCTCATCGGCCTCTGCATTTTTCTCTCTTGGGATATGGCTGATTTCAGCATGAATTCCCCTATTTTTAATTTCGGCTAGCTCCTTCTGTACTTTCTTCAAGTACTGAATCATAATCGGCTCTCTAGCCTGAGAATCACCGTTGGCTTGATCAATAATCAGTTTTGAATCTCCGTAGATGACCAAACGGACGTCGGCCGATTGTGCATTACCGATCAGATTCCCTCCGATGCGCAATCCTGCCAATAGAGCTTCGTATTCGGCCGCATTATTTGATAACGGCCTTGAGATTTTTAAGGCGTACCTCATTTTTATCCCTTCTGGACCTAAAATGATGACGCCGGCTCCTGCTTCGGTTTGATTCTTGGCACCATCCACGAAGATTGTCCACCGATCCCCGTTCACATCGGGAAGTGGTAAGCAGGCTTCTTTTTGGCTTTCTGGCGAAGGAATTTGCTTCTGGACAAACGTGCACTCTGCAATAAAATCGGCCAGCGCCTGGCCTTTGATGGCGGGTCTGGACTGATATTGCAACCCATATTGCTCCAATTCGATGGCCCAAATGACCATTCGGCCGGACGACTCAGGTCTTTTGAAAACCCTTCTTAGAGGCTGGTCTGTCAGTACGACCACCGGATGAGCTTGGAAGTACCGGGCCATCTTTCTGCCAGCTTGCAACAGGGCAAAAGCGATTTTTTCGATTTGAGAATACCTCAGTTCAGCATCCTTCAAGACTCGGCTGATAAAATGAATCGGTCGATGTATGCCGTTTTCATCCCGAACCAAGACGGCACTAACCACCTCATCGGCCGCCCCCAGATAAAGAAAAAGGGTGTCCCCTTCTTCGGGTCGAGTTAGCAGCAATTCGGAAGACAGGTACTGCTTCAAGTCGTGAAAAGCCTTTTCACAATCGCCATCCCATCCGAATTGTGCCTTCTTCCGAATGACTTTGAAAAACGGGAGGCATTTCTCGCCCTGCTTGGAGATGAATCGGCTCAAAGCAATTACTCTTCCTGTGAGTCGCTGCACCTCCTTCACACTCTTTGGCGAAAACATATCCTTGATTGCCTTCAGCTTGGCGGGATTGGGCTGAATTCCTTTTCTGCTGACCACATAACCAAGGAATTTCCCCGTTTGGAATGCAAACATGCATTTTTTGGGATTTAGCTTCATTCCAAATTTTCGCATTATCCCAAATACCTCCTCAAGGTCTCGCAGATGCGCTTCAAAATTTCTGCTTTTCACCAGCATATCATCAACGTACACCTCCAGATTTTTCCCGATTAGCGGCTCGAAAATCTTATTGGCCGTTCTCTGAAACGTTGCTCCAGCATTCTTCAGACCAAACGGCATAGCCCGATAGCAGTAGGTGGCCCTCGGCGTGATGAAAGCCGTTTTCTCCTCGTCTTCGATCGCCATCGGTATCTGGTGATACCCCGAATTGGCATCAAGCGAACTTAAATATCCATAACCGGCCGTTTGATCCACCAATTGCTCTATCCGTGGCAGCGGATAACAGTCCTTGGGGCATGCCTCGTTCAGGTCAGTGAAATCAATGCACATCCTCCACTCCCCGCCTGGCTTTCTCACTACCACTGGATTAGCTAACCATGGCGGATACTGAACCTCTCGGATGAAGTTGGCCTTTAAGAGCTTGTCCACTTCTTTCTCAATTGCATCTGCTTTTTCTTTGGAGAAGGCTCGCCGTTTCTGTTGCACTGGCCTGGCATCCGGGTACACGTTCAATCGGTGCTCTGCCGTTTCCCTCGAAAGGCCTGGTATGTCCGTCGGGACCCAGGCGAATTCTCCTCTGCACTTGTTTAACAGAAACGCAAGCTGGTCACAATCTCCCTTGCTCAACTTCTCGCTTATTAAAAAATGCTCAGCGGGCAGATCAGCCACCGACACTTGGACCATTCTCTCCAATGGCTGGGTACGCTGCTCCTCATCATCTTCTAGTGAATCGTCCGCTACGCAGACATAGCGATCGCAGCAACCATCAACCATTGTGATGTAGCATTCAGCAGCTACCTTCTGATCTCCTCGGATCGTAACCACGCCGTCCCAGGAAGGGTATTTCATCTTCAAATGCCTTTGCGATATTACCACACCGAAAGCATTTAAAAACGGACGCCCCAAGATCACATTGTATGGCAGGTTCAAGTCCACCACCAGAAATAGCTGCTGCTCCTTTCTGCGGGAGCTGTCTTCCACAAAAAAGATTGACAGAAAAGTTAAGCCCACAACAGGAATGGGAATGCCGTTTACCCCAATGATCGGCCGTCGGCAAGGCTTCAGGTCCGGTCTAGGTCCTTGCAAACGGTTAAAGGCGTTGGCAGAAATGAGGTTCACAGCACTTCCGTTGTCCACCAGCGTACGCCTGACCCCGCACTCGGCAATGATTGCTGTCACTACCAATGCTTCATTCTGAGGATATGTCACTCCGATCTCATCCTCCTCTGAAAATGTTATGGCCATTCGGTCCAGCTCCGATAGACCTGCTTTTTCCCCTACGGGATCATTCCGCTTTCTCTTTTCCCCAATCGGTACATCCTCCGATTCCTCCTGCTGGGCTCCTCCCGCTATCAAATTGATCGTGAAGAACTCATCGAGAGAGGTTGTCAACACCTGCTGCTTTCCTTTGTCTCTCTGGTTACTGGTTCCGGCTGCATTGGGATCAGCTTCCGCTTCTCTCCTGTTGCCGTCAGTTCGATCCTCCCTGGCCCTATTTCGAGCCTTGGCCGCAAACTCGCCCAAATAGCCCTCTTCAATCAACTTTTCAATAGCCTTTTTCAGAGAGAAACAATCCTCAGTGTCATGCCCTTTTGCCTTGTGGAAACGGCAGTAAGAATCCTTATGCGGTCCCATAACGGCGCCAGGTTTGCGCTTTGGATACTGAATCGGCAATCTCCGTTCTTCTATGATGGCAAAGATCTCCGCCACCGGCTTAGTTAGCTGCAACGTGGAGAAATCCGCAAGGCGATCCGTCTGCCGGCCTCCAGCCGCTTGCTTCTTTTCTCCCTGCTTGCGGACGGCCGTTTCTTTCTTGGGAAGATCGGGCTCCTCCCGTTTCTTCCGCTGGAAATCTGCTTCTTCCATCCTTGCAAACTTGTCCACCTCGATCCGCAAGAGGTCCAGGGTCTTCGGCGTGCTCGCAATCAGAGCATTTTCCAACTCCCGATACCTGCAGTTCCTCTTCAAAGCCTCAGCGGCAAAGTTAGGCGCAACGTCAGGCAGAGTGGCCAACTCAGCATTGAATCTGGCAACATACACCGTTAAGGATTCCCCCGACTTTCGCACCATATCAAATAGAACCGCCGGAGACTTTTCCACGGGAATACAAGAGCTAAATCGGCTTGTGAAAACTTTCGCCAACTGCTCAAAACTGTCCACAGATCCGGCTGGCAATTTTTCAAACCAGGTGTTGGCGATTCCCTTCAGAGTCATCACAAATATTTGGCACAGCGCCTCATCCTTTCTAGTAAAAAACTTAACATGCTTTTTTACTAAGCTCACATGAACTGTCGGATCCGTCGTCCCCATGTAAGAATCGGTTGGCAATTTGACGTGTCTGCTCACCCGATGCTTCCTAACCCGAAAGGTTAACGGATTCTTGGGATCATCATCTTGCTCTTCCCGAGCTCGCAGGGAGGCAGAGCCTCTTGAAGCATTCCGATCAGCCCCCTCGCGATCCCTTCCCGATTGGGGCCGATCCATTGACCTCTCCCGAACTCTTCCTCTTTCGGATCTTCCTTCTACTGACTGCTTCTGGCTCCTTCTCGGGCTACGCTGGACTGCTCGGCTATTAGCCTCTTCCATGTTGTCCAGGTACCCTTCCCCTCTGATCGGATTTTCACTGCGACGGGGCAGCCGGAGCTCATTCGAAAGATTTTCCCGTTGAGCTGGCTGACTGACGTGCTGTTGTGCAGATCTGGCTGGCTGGAATGCCATGGGCGGGGGCACTAAAGATGGTGTCGCTGCAGGTTGGTCAGGGATCTGCTGAGGAATGATCTGTTGGGAGTGAATCTGCTGGGGGAGGATCTGCTGGTGAACGGGCGGAGAGATCCCTCCCATAAACGTTTGCATCATCAAATCCATCCGTCGATGCAAGGCGGCGAACTCATGCATGACTGCTGGTGGGATGACTGCTGGTTGTGGGGTGCTGGGGAGTAGCACCTCTGGAATTTCTGGAAAATTAAGCCGGCGGGCTGCGGCGTTCATGTCCACACGGGAAGATGAGGCGTGAGGAGGTGGCGTTTCATACTGACCAGCAACACCACTGGTAGGTTGATTTGATTGAAAGTTTGGGTCGGATGCCATTTTTGGAAATGAAAAAACCCCCAATAAGATTGAAGAAAAGGAAGAGCTTTGAGTTTCAAGGCTGCTCACTCAAAACTCAAAAGCTCTCAATGAAAGCACCAAATGATAATCCGTGGACCGGAGTGGGGGGTTTTTCAGTAAAGTAGCTCACTGGAAGGTGGTGATCAGATCTTCGTGAAGGACCTGCACAGTGCCGGAAGTGTTTTCCGGCGCAAGAGCTCCAATGCCAAAGTCAGTAATTTTGTTAAGTGCGTAGAAAGTGTGTGTGTTGTTTCTGTTTTTTGTCTGTGTCCCCGAGTAGAGGAGAAAACTTCCCTTATATACCACCCTCTAGTCCTTAGGCTGGACTAGAGTGGTTAGATCTCTGACATCCCCTCTCCTTTTTCCTTAGCCGGTGGTCTAGGGGCAGGGATTCATCATTGTAACATGGGGCGCAGACCTTATTTCAGGGGAATAGGGTCGTCCCTTTGTCCGGTTGTCAGGTGACGATGTGATGGGAGCAGGTTATCCTCCCTGCCAACCTTGACTAAATGTATACTGACTATGGAGCACTATACCAATAATATCTATGAGGGGAGATTTATATCTGGACCCCATCAGTGCGATGCCGTTCGTGGAGAATCGGCAAGGAGCCGTTTGTGGCGAATCGGCAAGGAGCCGTTTGTGGCGAATCGGCAAGGAGCCGTTTGTGGAGAATCGGCCGAGTGTCGTTGTCTTCATCTTTACTGTCAAATCGGCTCTGTGCCGTTTCGGTGATAACGGGCTGGGCTTGTCCTTTAGTTACTTATTCCCGTTGACCTGGTCAATCGATCACGATGCCTTTTATATCGTTGACTTGGTCAAACCGGCCATGTGCCGTTTTGACCGGTCAACGGTACTTCGTGAAGGCGCAAAGTCCATCGTGCCCTTCTGATAATTTTATGTATTATCACGAGGTGAGAGATTCTCAAGGAGTTTTGTGGGTATGGATGTCTACAAAGACACCACCAAACATCAACAAGCTACCGTGGTTCGAGAATTTCGCCAGACCAGGGTTCCAAGATAATTCTTCCATACATGAGCTTCCGTATGATCACTCTATTCTTCTTGAAAACCTCATGGATCCAGCGCATATTCCCATCTCACATGACAGGACGGATTTTTCAGCAAAAAGGGAGGATGCTCAACCGTTACTTTTTGAGGTGACTGAGCGTACTAATAGCGGGTTTGCTGGCTGGTGGGGTGGAGAGAAAGGTCAGACACTAGCAAATTTCACGAGGTTCCAAGCCCCTTGTGTATTGTCGAATGATAGAGAGATTGTTGATGACAAGGGGGTGACACATTATCTTACTGGCCTTTTCCTTTGTAGACCCACCGGACAAGGAAAATCTATGTTCATTGTGAGATTTGGGGGGACCAAGCCACTTCCTCTGGCTCTGAAGTTGATTCCCAAGTGCTTCTTACATAAGATAGCATGCAAAGTCTTCGAGCAAGATATGGGATTCCTGTCATCCCAAAATGAAGTTCTAATGAAAGAAAAAGTTCCTACAAAGAAGTTGTATCTCAATTTAAGGTCTAGTGATACCTGGGTAGCAGAATACAGGAAATGGATGGACAAAGTTGGGCATGGAATGCCTTACCATTTTGGTCACAGCACCATTTCTCTGCCTCAAGTGCCTGCTGTCATTGAAAATGCACCAGCAGGACTCTTCGCCGGATCTTCAGCTTCTTTCCCAGCTAAGGGTGGCATTGCAACAATGCATGCACCCAACTACGCGAACCGGTATTTCCGCCATGTAATTCATTGCAAGGAATGCAGTGGTTCCCTCAAAGCATTCAATAACTGGAAAAGAACTTTTTCTGCAATTGCTCTGGTACTGATTGCATTGGCTATCTTGGCCTCAGGAAGGGAATGGAAAACCTTACTTTTAGTGTCAGCAGGGCTATGCTTGGCAGGAGTTTACACATGCTCAACTCTAGCAGCAATGCTAACAACAAACTTCATCAGAAAACACAGAATATGAGCCGTATGGATAAAGTTAGCTTCGCCAGATGAAAACACGCCACTGTTCCATTGTTTCTCTGGAAGCAGATAAACTAGTGTTGTACATAAAAGTTTCGTTTTTTTCTGAATAATCAGTCAATTCTAATATTAGTAAATACGATGATGCTTTTGTTGATAGAAATCGATTTTTCATTGAAGAGGCATAAGCCCAATTGCACATACGTCTGATCCCAAGTACATAGGGGAAGAAAGGAAAAAATTGCATCATCAGTGCTCCACAAGCACAGCAAAAAGAGAGCCACCACATCTCCTAAAATAAAAAAATTACAAGAATTGCTCGACTTTCCAGCACAACCCACATTTACTATAGCTAGTAGTTACTACAAGGGGACAAGGAGTCCATCTCCATAAAGGAGAAAAAAATGAAAAAGGAGGTTAATGGAACCAAGTGACTGGAGGAGTGGCGACATTGGTGGTAGGAAGATGTTGTGGCATGCAATGGAATTGATGATGGTGAGAAAGAGGATGGGTGGTTTGTGTGATGATATTGGGTTGCTGCTCTTGCTCTTCTTGCTCAATCTCCATTTCTTGAGGCTGAAACCCACCAACCCAGGGAACAACAGCCATACAATTATTCTCACCATCTCTCTGCATACTTGCTGTTTCTGCTTCTATTTCTGTTTCAGCTTCATCATCTACTTGGTCATGAGCTGATTTGAAGTCTGGATGATCAGACCCAAAAGGAAGAAATTGATTTCCTGTAGCACACAATTACAAAAAAGAGCAATAATGAGTTCCAGATTCAACCCTAATTTCAAATTCATAAATTACAGAAACAGAAGAATGATCCAATGGGTATATTTCGACATGATTCAAAGACTTACTTGATAAGTGAGATAGAGCAGATATGTGATGGGGATGGAGAGAAACAGAGAAATCACAAGGCAAATTGCTGTTGTTACTCAAATCAAATAGCGGCTTGTAAACAACAATAGACATCTCTGGAGCAAAAGAAGATGGAGATGGAAGGGCAGGTGGGTCTACCTCTACCTCTGCATCATCCATTACAGCAGTACCCAACATCTCTGCATCATCCATTACAGTGGTACCCAACATCTCCGCATCCTGTTCAATACCCAAATACCCAATTCGGTCAATTTTTCATCCAACAACCACACCAATTATTCTACAAAATCATTGATTTTTGAAATTGAAGTAGAAAGAGGGAGAGAGAGATTGTACCAGTCGGCGAATTTTTGAGGCAGGAGCGGATAGAGAGAAGTGGGAGAAATCGTCACTCACTTCCTCAACATCCTTCCTCTTCATGCTTTTCATTCTTATTATCGCTTTTGCTTTTTGGAATTGATGGAAGAAGAAAAAGCAGTAGCTCTGCAGAAAAATTGCTTATGGATTTGGGCAATAATAATCGGAATTATATTATTATAGTATTTTTAATACTCCTCCGTGTTTACCCTCTTATACACTCGCTGTTGCGTCTTTCTTTTCGGTGTCTCTGGATATTTCCAGACGAGGCCACTACAGTTTCCAGAAACGAAGAGAAGTTTCTCCTTATGTTTATTTTTCCCCTTCTATTTATTTAAACATTAAAATACATACTTATTTCCTCAATATTGTGCTTCTTTA
The DNA here is from genome assembly GCA_963691705.1 of Viola odorata. NCBI lineage: Eukaryota > Viridiplantae > Streptophyta > Magnoliopsida > Malpighiales > Violaceae > Viola > Viola odorata. Next base: position 20,197,484 of record OY829545.1, on the reverse strand, counting down.
GTGCTTTTACTTTTCTCTATGTCATAGACGCCCTTATTCTTAGTTAAAAACAAAATGTAATAAAATAAAATAATGCTATAATAAAAGAAAGTAAAATTTATCTATAACTAGTAAAATTTATGCTGAGAAAATCACTATCATTTAAAAATCCGACGATACTTGAAATGGATTACCCAATAAAATTTATTAAAAGAATCCGTGAATTTATATTTTTCCACCATGCATATATTTTTCCAAATAAATTTTGTGGAATGAGCATTAGGGTAATTTTTTTAGAAGATTTTTTTATTTATTATATTCATACTTTACTAGTCAAAATAAACCATGGGGATACTTTCGTTCGAATAGAAAACCTTGGGTACTTGGATGGTAGAAATTTGGACAAGTATAACTTTTTAGCAACAAAAAAGAAAAAAGGAAAAAAATATTGAAGGTAGACTAGAAAGAAGTGACTTGGGGAGAATGGGGAGTGGGGAGGACGTGTGGCCGAGAATGGTACAAGCATCCAGGCTACATTTCCTCCCTTTGCTTCACTCTAATACATAACTCAATTCAATTCCTGCTTCCTTCACTCAATTCTCTCCATTTACACCAAAATTAAGAGAGAGCAATTCTATGATGGCTTTACATCTGCCCCCATTTCTCTCCAACGCAACCCCTCTCTTCAAAACCCTCTCTGCTTCTTCTCCACCTAAGTTAGCAACCATCCTAGCCATTAAAGATCACACCTTTACTCCAATACCCAGAAACCCAACACACCCAATTTGCCATTCCTCTGTTATTGAAGCTCAATCCACTTCACTTCCTCCTCTTGTTGACGACAACGACAACAACATTCTGGTGGGAATTTCAAGTGAGGAGGAGAAGGGAGAAGAGAAAGTGGTGGCGGACTACGATTGGACAGAGGAATGGTACCCTCTTTACCTCACCAAGAATGTGCCTGATGATTCTCCTTTAGGTCTCAGTGTGTTTGATAAGCAGGTGGTGTTGTATAAAGATGGGCAAGGCCAGCTACGGTGTTATGAAGATCGGTGCCCTCATAGGTATCTTAATCACATCAAGAATTAGTCTCTGTTCTTGTACTGAATCCTTTGATTGATTGATGATTGTGTAGTTGAAAGTTTTAGAGTTATTGGTTGGAATGCAATGTGTCTTGTCTCGGTGGGTTTTTAAGAATTTGAAGATAAATTAGCAGTAGAGATATGAATTCATATGACTCAGGTTTGTGCTTGTCAGAATGAAACTAAAATACTTGATTATTGTTGATCTAGGTTGGCTAAACTATCTGAAGGTCAGTTGATAGATGGGAGACTTGAATGCCTTTACCATGGTTGGCAATTTGAAGGAGAGGGTAACTGTGTGAAGATACCACAGGTGGGTCTTTTTGTTTTCCTTCTACATGCTATGGTGCTTTGTGTTCTTCCCCGTTTTCGCGCTTTGAGCTGATAATGTTGATGAAATTCTTAATTTCAGCTACCTGAAAATGCTAAGATTCCTCAGTCAGCTTGTGTTAAAACATATGAGGTGAGGGAGTCACAGGGAGTAGTGTGGGTATGGATGTCTCACAAGACACCACCAGGCCTTAAGGAAGTCCCTTGGTTTGATAATGCCGCAAAGCCAGGGTTCCAAGACTTTGCAACAATCCATGAACTTCCATATGATCACTCTATACTTCTTGAAAACCTCATGGATCCAGCTCATGTTCCAATCTCTCATGATCGGACAGACATGACAGCTAAAAGAGAAGATGCTCAAGCGCTGTATTTTGAGGTCACTGAACGAACTGACAGGGGATTTGCAGGATGGTGGGGTAAGGAGAAAAATCGAAAAGTTCTAACTTTCACACGTTTTGAAGCTCCATGTGTCCTATCCCATTCTGTAGAGTTTAATGATGAGAAAGGGGTGAAACAGTATTTCGCTAGCATTTTCCTCTGTAGACCAACGGGTCAAGGAAAATCCATGATTATTGTCAAGATGGGAGGAACAAAAAGATCTCAGCGGTTAAAGTTGATTCCTGAATGGTACTTTCATCAGAATGCAAGCAAAATCTTTGAGCAAGATATGGGATTCCTGGCATCCCAAAATGAGGTTTTGTTAAAAGAAAAAGTCCCCACAAAGGAGTTGTACCTCAATTTAAAGTCTTCGGATACATGGGTAGCTGAGTATAGGAAATGGATGGATAAAGTTGGACATGGAATGCCATACCATTTTGGGCACAGCACCATCCGCCTGCCTCAAGTACCTGCTGTTGTAGAACACGCCCCAGCCGGTCTTATTGCTGCAGTTTCAGCCTCTTCACCTGCAAAGGGAGGGATTGCAGCAATGCATGCCCCCAATTTGTCTAATCGTTATTTTCGACATGTAATTCATTGCAGGGAATGCAGTAGTGTGGTGAAATCTTTCGGTACTTGGAAGAATGTGCTGTCTGCAATGGCGCTCGCGTTCACTGCGTTGGCGATTCTAGCATCAAGTAGGCAGTGGAAGGCGTTTCTGTTGCTGTCAGCCAGTTTGTGCTTAGCTGGAGTTTACACATGTTCAACTGCTATTGTAATGAACACGGAAAACTTTGTAAGAACACACAGGAGACTCTGAGTTTCACGCTATACTTTGTAAGAACACAGCGTTTGTACAATCCTCTAAAGTATGAGTATATAATTTGTCAGCAGTTTTATTACGTGTAGCTTTGCTGCGTTTCTTTCTGTGTAACAAGACCCAAATTAATTAATTGCCATTGCGCTAGGACTGTGACGGTCCTTAAGTGCGCTAGAAGGGGCCCACGAATGCCTAAGTTAAGGCCCATGTAGAACAAGCGGGAGATATTCAAATACCTGATTTCCCATTTTGCGGGTTTGGTGCCTTTTTTTTTCTAAAAGAAAAAAAGATTGGTCATGTGGAATATCTTATTCAAAGCTGGTTGAATCTATTCATTCGAAAAATAAAAATAATCTCTCCAAATTAAATGAAAATTAGGAAACACCTATACAAAGCGAAAATTAAAATCCACATCCTACTGCATAGCCAGTGGTTCTTGAGTGAAAATTCTTAGAATAACCTGAGCTCCGTGGCAAGCCAGTGGTAGTTTCTTCAGCCAGACTTGAATTTGCATATCGGCAGGAGACATCGGATTCTACCTCACTAAGTGTCCACAACAAACAAGTGATCAAGGTTATCAGCAACATAGAAAAATTGGTCCGTCACAAATGATTAATCAATAAACAGCAAATTCAAGGCCAATCTTAAACTATTAATTAAATTGATAAATTTTGAATTACACAACAACATGATTTTTTCAGGCCATTTAAAACTTCAGCCATTTCTTCTCTTTTTCCTTGCTAACTACTGAATTTGATGCAGAGGTATGAGCAGCCTCAACTTCAGCCAAAACTTTGCGAGTCTCGTTTAATTTCCTCATAGCTGCGTCGTAAACCACCTTCTCTTTTCTGTTTCTATTTGCCATCTCTTCAAGCTTTTCTACGCGCATCCTTAACTCCTTCACCTCATCATCGTATGCAACCAGAGCTACTCTATCCACCTTCTTCTCTCCTGAACCTTTGTCCTTCGTCTTCTTAAGAGGACCTCCATTCAAAGCTTCACTGTGCATTGCAAGTTGGTTATTGATGAGACTAAAAACATCAGGTCTCGTTGCCTCCTCGTCTTTCGCGGCCCTAGCCTTTGCAGCGAATTTCTTGTCACGTTTTCGCTTCCCACCTCTGCTTCGCTTCTTCTCCTGATTCTCTTTGATCTCTTCTTTTTGAGACTCTAAAGCGTGTTCAAGCGATTGCTTTGGTGGAAGGACCCTTACAGCTATTGGGTCCAATATTCCCTGCCCAGAAGCACCTAAACCCATCCCTTCACGATAACCCATATTTGCCATCATCTTAGAAGCTATGCCCCGAGTGTGATTCTCCCAATTCGCAAATATAGCTGTTTCTGTTTGGACACCTCTTTGTAGGGCAGTGCTCTCAAGAAATCCTATACCTTCTGCACTCTCTTTTTCATAGTCAGTAGAATCAGATTCATCTGAACTCGCATCACTTTCATCTTCATCACTCATTAAAGCATACTCTGACACCATCATAGCTTCACTCTCAAGCTTTGCAGAGCTTCCATTATCACGGAAAACAACATGCCCAACTCCACGTTCATCGTCCCAGGATTGAAGCTCAGCTTCCCGCCAAATTCCAGCATCACTGTCTGTAACTGCCAAAATACTGGACCCCACCAATGACTGAACCCAAGTTGTAGGGACATACTTCCTGAGGGAAGATAATGACACATCAACCCCTACAATATGAGTCAGACGAAAAATACAGAAACTTTTTAGGACAAAATCACATACATGTGAAAATAACTTTAACTGTTACAAAAGCGCAAGAATTTTCCAGAGCAAAAAGGAAGAGAAAAATCAAAGCCATCATTATGTCGTCGTGCATGCACAAACAGAGGCATAACCAGAAAAAATCAAACACAATTACTTTCTAAGGACATGAAGTGGTTACACTTTTCAGTCACCGTATGTATCAAATATATTTGAACAGTTGAAACATTAAACACACAAAATGCAATTTTTAAGACGATTTCAGGAGAGAGTGCTCCACATACTGAAGATAACTGCAACATACCATGCGATAAGCGGCAGTTAGGACCAAATCGACACCGTTGTTGCAGAAAAAACTTGCACATCTGCACTTGTGTAGTCTACTGTCAGTAATTTTTACTAATAAAAGCCACCATTTGTTACTTTATAAAGCACCTCAAGTTATGTTTTGGCAAATGTAACATTTCTTTCTTACTTCAAAAATAGAGTTTCACAATCCCTAACAAAGTGTGCTACAAAAGTTAATCGTTTTGCCTTTCCAACAGATGGAAGTAGTGCCAGTCTGCAGGTCTCCAAGCAATGATAATATATGATAAAGCAATTTAACCGGTATTCAAAAGAAACAAAACGGAGAAACTAATGGAATAAAGACCCATTTTCATGAAATAACTTCGACACTGTTTACAGAAAGCTCTCAAGTCAGAACAAAGGCATCAAGGCTATCTTATGAAGTAAAATCCATTTGCACCTGGAAACTAGTGGAAAGGAGAAGCTCCTTCCAAAGGAACCGTATGTGGCATTAGCTACACCCACTTCAGATATTCTCATCCCAAAAGCAACACATTTTCAACTTCACATAACAATTTCTAATTTCCTACTATGCAGTAGTAGTATCAGTTCTGTATTCTCACAGACAGTGAAACAAGCACAACGAAACAATTGGATAACGATGCCGAAAACAACAAACAAACACTATTAAGGTCATTCAATGTGCATAAATTTGAAGTAAACAGAAATGAGCACATTACGCACCAGCATATTTTCACAAGTGGGTGTGAGGAAAGCGATCTTTGCGGTTTTAGAACCTTCAAAACCAACAATTTTACCATTATACCAGCGCCCATCCGTGTGGCGGAACCTACACTTCGACCCAACCGAGTAGCACCTTTCCTCCTCTACTGGCTCCGGCTCGACATCCGTCGGACCAAGCGGCTCCACCTTAACATCCTCATCACCGTGGTTGCAGCCGCGTAGCACTAAATCAGCCTCTCGTAACAGACGCGCCCGTTTTAAATGCAAAAGCCCGTCCTCAGCATCTTTAATTGCTGCAACAAGCTCCTCGCGCACCTAACATACATCAAATAATTAACCAAATTAATCAAACAAATCCATCTTTGAATTAGGGAAAGATGAAGAAACCAGAGGAGAGGGGCAAAGATGTAAATACCGAGAGAAGCTCGAGGTTAGAAAGGTCAGAGGAAAGAGCATCGTCTAAAACAGCGAGCGAATCTTTCTGTTCTTCTAACTGTAGCTCCAGTTGATTCTCTAGAGCTCGCTCTTCTTCGCTCGCCATTATTGCCCGTCCCACCCTCAGAACGAAACGAAGACTCCAGACGCAGATACAGGTGGCGATGTCTATTTCATCGTCGTCCACATATAGGCGACATGACGCCTTAAGAGTACGACATGTCGTTGCCTTCAAACATTAGAATATACTCTTGCTAATCAATTTATCAAACACCTGGCTCCCAAAAAAATTCAAAACGAGAGAAGGCGAAAGAGAGACACGAGTGGAAGGTTGAAGATGGGTAATCACCATCATCAAGAGCAACAACACCAGCATCCGGCGATGGAAAGTTTGGCTAATCTGTTAACCAAATCAAACCACGATCTCAACATGGTTCAGTTCAAGCTCGAGAGGGAGTTCCAGCAAACCTACCCAGATAACGTAAATTTAGATTTTGGTTTCCATTTTTGTTTAATTTTGGGTTTTCTTTTTGTTTACTCGAGATATAATTTCTCTAATAAGGGAGTGGTTTTTAATTTCCAGGCGAATCCCATGAAGTTGGTTAACAGGGTAAAGAAGATGCAAGATGACCTTACTACGTTGAAAGAGCAGTGCCGCGAGCTTCTTGAAGCTAAACAGGATTTGATTGATAAAGCTCAAACAACTCTTGTTGGGAACAGGAATCTGCTGCGGCGTATGCAAACATCTCTGGGTGTTCCTCTCGCCAGCGCCGATGAGGACACTTCATTTGCTAACTTCAACCAGGTAATGTTTGCTGTAATGGCAACCAATTGCTGCAATGGTTTTTTTTTTTGCCAATTTGATTGTTGCTGTCGGTGCTCTGGTTTGGAAAGGTTGTCAGTTTTCTAAGTGGTGTTGGAAGTGTTTGCACCATTTGCCAGAAAGCAGCCTAAATTGAAAAGATGTCTAGGTTTTTTGCTTAACTACCCATGTATAGGTCCTCCTGGGTGGTTTTCCTGCTTTAGCCGACATCCTTATCATCACTACACTCCTGATTAGTATTAACTTTTTGTTTAATGCTATAAATCCTTACCCTTTGGTGTTTGTTTTCAGATTGTTGATGAGTGGACATGCCAAGTTAGAGCAAGAACAGGTAAGGATTTGCAAAAACTTTTAACTAATCTCTGCGACAACAACTTGAGGAGAATTTTGTGGATAGTAACCAGCAAAGAATAGTTGATGGGGAAAATTAAGAAACTTACATGGGTCAGTAAATTAGCACCATTGATGTGAATAAAATCACTTGCTGACCATGTTGATTAGCATGAGTAGTTTTCGCTTGAACATCTTTGGCAAGGTAATCTGCCATCATTCTTAAAACTTGGATCTTCATTTTGAAACTACAGTAGGGGTTGAGGGGTTGCTTTTGAATAAACTGCGGTGAGATACCTTAAGTTGTCGCGTAAAGTCAATGTAATTTATAAACCAGACTGAAGCAGAAGCTGCAAACCAACTTTTTAAATTCTGAAAGGCACAAAAAAAAAGACTTCTAAAATGTATAAATGTGATACGCACTTATGAATTTGTGAATTATGAATGACGTATTAAGGTAAACTTTGTATCACTTGTGCAGGATATGATAGCTGCGATTCTGGTTCGAATGACATTAACAAGTTGCTCTTCTCAGCTATAACCGAGTAACTTTCTTATAGCTACATTTGGCTGTCAGTCTTCCGAGGATTGTGTGTATTGAATTATATAGCACACTAACTGCTTTTATGATCACTAGGAGAGCTCCTGGTATTGTATTCTGAGGTTTAGTGTTGAATTGAGGCTTTTGGGGTCAGTTGTTAGCAAACAGATGTAAAACCACCTGCTTTTATCAATTTGTTGCAAGTTGAGGTCTGGTTGTTCTCCTTTCACATAATCCCTTATGTTTTACAAACAATTACCATAGTTATCAACACACCAGATCTTCTATTTGCAGCTTTATCAGTATAATGAACATAACCTAAAACAACAGCCAACCACACAGAAGAGAATAGTGTTTCTTTCTTTGAGCAAAATAATTTTGATTTGATGAATACATAGTGTATATATACAATACAAAAAAGTATGTACAAAGTCCATACAAAGTTAATGAAGCTAATGCTTTTATCAGTCGACCATGAACTGAAAAGGAAGAGGAATAGGAGAATGAAACAACACATGAAACAGAGATCACTGAAATATCATCTCTTTGATGGTTGGTGCTTGGCAGAAGCTAAGTTACAGTTCCCCTACTTGGCTATAGGAGGCTCCCCCAACCACTTGGCGCGGAACCCAGTTCCTTTACAATCAGAACAGCACGTTGACCCCTGAAAAATCAAAATACATACAAGATCATTATCTCATTGGTTGTATGCCGGTAGCAACGTATACTAGGTACTCGAGTACAAGGCCACGCCTGGCCATTCAAATGCTCACAGAGTTAAAAGTGGGGGATACCTTTCCAGCACAAATGACACAGGTGGTGTTCCTAGAAGGAACTTGGCAGAGCATATTGTCACCAAGAATGAAGAACCCAGTTCCCCTACACCATTTGCATTCCACATGCCCATTTGATTCGCAAGATGAACACGAAACAGGCCTTGGTTGCTGCAACCAAACATTTCAGAACTAATTTATCACCCAAAAAAATTACCCATAAAAAAAATTCAATCCGTTGTAAAATTGAACAGTAGCTGTTCATGTAATTACAAATCCAAACGGAAAAGCTTTGGGATTTCCTTAATTAATCAATTACCTGCGAGATTAACCAAGTTTGTTCCATCCGCTTCACGAAATTAGATGAGCTTTCATAAGAATCCACAATTGAAGCCCTAACCCTAATCCAACAACCTCTTCTAGAAGTAATTGTAGTAGAGAAGGAGGTGGTACCTCGCGGTACAACCCGAAAACGGATGGCCGGTGATATTGATCTCGGAACAATAAACGGCCGGCTACAAGAACAGGTGGAGCTCGCCATTTCTTCAATCAGTTTGTTCAGTGGAGAGAGGAAGAGAAAGATGGGTGAAAAAAAGGTGGATTTTGAGAGAGTCTACTGGGTTGTGGTGTGGAATAAGAGGAAACCTAACGTGAATTTTGTTTCCCTCGTATTCGTATTCTCATCAATCGACAGTGAGAGATTGAAGAAGCGTTCAACGATGGATGGCTTTTGGGCCCACTTTACTTCATGTTTGGATCGAAAGAAAATCACAACGAGCTCCGATCTTTCCACCAATTTGAACAGTACGCGTACAGGCTAGCTCAGAAACATGGGCTTGTGGGATGCGCTTCCATTTGCCCAGAGGCCCATTTATTTGAAAAGGTAAAGGACTAAATAGAAAATCTATAAAATAGAGGGACTATAGGGGATGCTTTTCAATAACAGTGTGAATGTTTTGATACTACTACTAATATATCATTAATTTAACTCTTACGAATAAAATTATTATTTACTAGTAACACTTTACTTTATCGAATTAATACAATACGAATATGATTAGTCTTAATTTAACATCACGTGATTAAAAAATAAATAAATTAAAAAGTTGTTTTCTTAGCATTGACGTTTAAGATGGCATATATGGAAGAACTATATATAGTGAGCTACAATCACATTTTAATAATGTGAATATATTTATCAATCATGAATATTATTATTATTATTATTATACATGTTCGACAAAAAAAATTATGAATATTATTATATCAAACAATTTGTTAGCTTTTTCTACACCTTTGATTTTATTATTTTTTTGACCCTTTGTTTGATTTTTTTTATCACATTAATAAAAAAATAAAAATCAATAGAAAAGGTTAGAACGGTGTGCAAGTTACAATGGGCCCAATAGAAAAATCACATTTAGGTTCAAACAAAGGAATGGACCATTAATCCAGCCTTCTAGTTACTCATTTAAGTTCCTATAATGTCCATATTTAGTTTCTTGTGATCACTTCATTTTCACGATCTCCTTAATTCAAGAACTTACAAAAATTCTTTTTCTTTTTCATCTAAAAGAAGAAAAGAAAGAAACATGGAAAGACGACGCCTCAAATCCATAGCCTCCAGTCCAACATCAGCGACAACGTTTGTTCAAGCCGACACGAATACGTTTAGAGACCTTGTCCAAAAACTAACCGGCTTACCTACACAACACAAAAGAACATCCCATCTTGTGGGCCGCACCGCGCCACGCCGGTCAACATTCAAGCTTCAAGAACGGAGGCATGCTGTGAGGAACCTTGAAATCAAGCTGCATGGTCTTCACTCTCTAACCCCAACTCATGATCATCAGCTGGTGGACTCACCGGTTCAGAGCCCAATGACCCCTCTGTTACTCTCGAGCCCTGCTACTGGGGACGAGTCACCATTGTCGTCTTCCTCATTCGAGGAGGAGAAGGCCATAGCGGAGAAGGGGTTTTATTTGCATCCGTGGCCGTTGAGCGCACCAAGAGGGAGTGAGCCACCGGAGCTCTTGATTCTATTCCCACTGAGTTCACCGAGTCGGGGTTGAGTTGTTTTACTCTTTTCTTTTAGTGGTTGTTTTAAATTTAAGATGTAAAGAATGGTGTAGGAATTGACTGCTCCTTGCATGATCATTGGAAAACATTGTCTGTAACTTGTAATTAATTAAGTAATTAACCGTCGTTTGCATGGTGTTTAGATCGTGTAGGAATTTCTTCATATGTGTAATAATTATTTCTTACGAGTACATACCTCTTTTTTCTGGGTTAGTGCAACTCAATAAAAAAAACTTATTTTGACCCAATAAATTAAGAATAATATTTATTTATGAAAAAGTTATATAATGATTTAAACGCGTCCGTCTAATTGGATCGAGAATCAATAATGAATAACGAAGCACAAGCACGGAGAAAGCTACTCTCTATATGCGTGTCGTATACACACTATTGTTGTTGTCACAGAGTTGCCATGTCCAATGAGCCAGAATTTCATCTAGGAGATGTCAGCGTTAATGCAGTTTGTTTGCTATTATTGTACGGTTTATTAATCTTGAAGATATATTTTTTCTTCTCTACCGTAAACTAATTTTGAAGATGTGAATTTGTCTAAAAAATAAATAATAGAAAAGTATTATAGGGTCTATGAGGTATATAAACACTTCTACACTTTAATTTCTGAAGTTTGGCCCCCATACTTAGTCCCTAGCATATTGAGACGTATCAAATTTTATTTATGTTGTCAAATAAATCACACTCAACGTTGGCTTTGTACACATATTTCCATCATGAATTTAAATTCCTATTGATCATGGGCGTGTTTTTCATACGTTTTGGCTAATTGGGCTTCTTACTTCCTGTTTTCGCGACTCATCACTTGACCCAATTCACGTGCGGTGCCCCTTCACGTTTTCCTTTCTTAAAGCCCAATTTCATTACAGGTTCACATTTTGGGAATGCATGCACTACAGCACACGTATTGCGCGGTATCGGTGGAAGGAAAAAATGTACTCTTGTAAAAAAATTCTTCTTTATTTAATATATATAAAAAAATATACGAGAAAAAAATTAGTTTACAAAAATTAAACATGTCCTGCTAGTAGTATTTACAGGTCAACTCGATTTTTTGGACCCAAAGTCTGAGATCAATTGTTTGAAATGATAGACCAAGCCTTAATTTTAACTTGCGAGTTTGTGCACTGGATAATTTAGCTAGCCCAATCCATATAGTAGGTAGTTAGATGCCTTGAATTCATACTAAATCCTTTTAATTAAACATAAAGTATCGCCCGAATTATTTATAATTTAATGGATAAATTAAAAGAAAGTATTACACATTTGATTTTTTTTCTTCCGCTAAGCATTATCCATTCGAGTACAAACCAATTCCCAATGCCAATGGTGTGTAATTCATGTTTTGAATGCATAATAGTAAAGAGTTAATGGTGGGTGATGAACTGTAATGGACGGAAGGTTGACTACTTAAAGAGAGAGTCAACACTTGGGGACTCATGAAATGAGTAAACGAGTGGGCTTCGCCCAAACTTTTCTTTTCCCCGCACGCACGATCCAATTGGACTGCGGGAATTGCGTGGTGGCCCCCATGCCAATCCCATAACAACACTAGCCAACTCATTTCAGACACGGAAAAACGAAGCGCAAAAACCTCGTGAACTACCCACACAAAAAAACCGACCTATGCCGCCCAAACCCAAAAAAATCCCCCAATTAAAAAAAGAGAGTAGTGGTCGGTCACAATTCTCCGTCACCGTCATCACTTGTGCCTTGTGGTCGTCCCGTCCTTCCCAAGAATGAGAGAGCATCCTTTTTAATTCCCAGAATCTACCCTCTACTCTCTTGTTCGTGGATACCGCTCGCCTGCGGTCTACTCCTCTCTTTTTAATTTTTTTTCTCCTCTCCCGCTTTATCTCAAGCACCTTACGGTCACTTCCACTGTATATCTCGCTTGCTCTATCTCTTCCTTGTGTTTTGTTTCTTTGTCTTCTAGCTTTCTAGATAAAAATCCGTTTCTGGGCTCTGTTTAATTAGTCTCTGATTATTGTATTTCCTGTAGTGATACTGCCGCGCTTTCACCATGTACCACTCTTCCACCACAGCAGCGCAGGACTCTGCTCCTGTTTTCGATTTCGTGGCCCAACTGGGTCGTTATGCTTTCAACAATGCTCTTCAGTCCATTCAGTCCAATGGGTACTCTTCCCCCAAGTCTAATTTCTTATTCTTTGACACCCCTGCTGATCAAAGAAGGCGAAAACTGACTACTGCATCGTTGAGTTCGGGTAGTAGAGGTGCTAGGACTGTTTGGAGTGAGTTTAATAGGGCAATTAGATCTCATTGTGAGAGAATCCCAATGGGGTTCGCTTCGGTTCGAGTTAGTCCAGGTGATGACAATGGTAATGTTATTGGTAGTGGTATTAGCGATGAGAATGGTAGTGTGAGAGATGATGGTTCTGGTGGTTTGGTTGGTGAGGGGTCGCCTTTGAATGTTATGGAGGCTGAGAAACCTAAAAGAGTTCTCATTCTCATGAGTGATACTGGGGGAGGTCACAGAGCTTCTGCTGAGGCTATCAAAGCAGCCTTTCAGCAAGAATATGGCGATGAATATCAAGTAAGTTTTTGAAATTTTGATGTTTTCATCTACTTACAAGTTTTTTTTGGTTGTTAATGCAATGGGAATTAATTAGCTTGGCGTTGTGCAAGTATTTGTAACCTTGTTGTGCTTTGTTCTGTGGGTATGGTGGGAAAACAACATACGCATTTCAAATTTTTAATATCTTCTATTTGTAAGCAACTTAGTATCGTGGTGGGTGGAAAAGAACTAGTTTGTGTCTAGATGTGTATTTTTTGTTCTGTGTTTTAAGAGTGTATCCTGCAGGTGTTCATAACTGATTTGTGGACAGAGCATACACCTTGGCCCTTTAATCAGTTGCCCAGAAGCTATAATTTCTTGGTTAAACATGGAACACTGTGGAAAATGACGTATTATGGAACTGCACCGCGTGTTATTCATCAATCTAATTTTGCTGCAACTTCAATGTTTATAGCTCGGTGAGACAGAGCATTCACGCTTTGCCATTTTGAACTTACGATTTTGTTTTCGATGCCTGCTTTTGTTGTGGTATGATGGCTGGTTCTCCTCTAATCCTTATTTTGTGTTCTTGTAGAGAGGTTGCAAAAGGGTTGATGAAATACCAGCCTGACATTATTATAAGTGTACACCCGTTGATGCAGCATGTTCCTCTTCGTATATTGAAGGCAAAGGGTCTGTTGAATAAAATAGTTTTTACCACAGTAGTAACGGACCTTAGCACTTGTCATCCTACATGGTTTGTTTTTATCCTTTACCAATGCTTTGACCCAACCTTATTTTCTGTATTATCTTATTTGTGTATCATTTGTTTTAGGTTCCATAAGCTTGTAACTAGATGTTATTGCCCGTCGACAGACGTAGCCAGAAGGGCATTGAAAGCTGGTCTACTACCCTCGCAAATCAAGGTTTTTGGGCTTCCTGTGCGACCATCCTTTGTTAAGCCTATCCGCTCAAAGGTTGTTATTGTTCTTGCTTGTTAACTTTTTCAATATCACTATGTGTTTGGACTTCGAAAGAATCTGTATTGGAAGGTAATATTTGATCGTGTGCCTACTACATCACTATAATTTGCTAGTTGACTAGTGTTGGTAGCTGTTCCTAGTATGCTCAAGGGAAGTGTGAAATCCATCATTTTCTTTAGGTCAATATCACATCTCAAGTGATGTTCTCATCTTTGGTTGTGTTTTTGTTATTGTTCTATATAGCTCAATCTGATACTTTGAGTGTCCAAACATTTGATCTTGATGATAAATATGCCATCCTGACCTTTTAGTTATATCACTCAAGGCAGTTTGTTGCAGCAGTTTCAATTTATTCGATGATTACAGCATGATTTTGTTGTATTTTCTTAAACCTGATGAGCTTTTCATTGTTAATTTCCTTCTGTGAAGTTGCGCAAGGTGGTTTTTATTCAGATGTTAAATCATTTCATGATTAGGGAAGTTGAGATTTATTTGCTTGTTACTTAGGCTGAGCTTAGGAAAGAACTTGGAATGGATGTGAACCTTCCAGCTGTATTATTAATGGGAGGAGGGGAAGGGATGGGCCCCATTGAGGCAACTGCAAGAGCACTTGGGGAGTCATTATATGACAAGACGCTTCAGGAGCCAATAGGCCAGGCCTTAGTGATATGTGGCCGCAATGAAAAGCTTGTTAATAGATTACGGTCAATTGATTGGAAGATTCCTGTCCAGGTATCCATTTTTGCTTTTTGCTTCCTGGCAAACATTTTTTCACCATCTTTCCATTGATTGTTCAGATTGGAGGGTCGATTGTCTAGCAGTATTTGTTGGCTAGTAATCTTATGTCTTTTTTGCACTGTTCATACTTCATAATAGATTTTATGTTGGTCACAGGTGAAGGGGTTTGTCATTCTTGTCTATCCAAAGATGCTAAATCTCATTGTTGTATACAGGTGAAGGGGTTTGTCACAAAGATGGAGGAATGCATGGGTGCCTGTGACTGCATTGTAACAAAGGTAATTCTTTCCGCATGTATGAAATTTTCTGAATACTGTTTTCTAGTCCCTAACAACTTTGTTTCTGTAGGCTGGCCCTGGGACCATTGCAGAATCTTTGATACGGGGCTTGCCTATAATTTTGAATGGTTACATTGCTGGCCAGGTATGTTTAATAACATGATTATAGTATCATCAAATCTTGAATTTGACAGCACATTTTTTTGTTAGTTCCCATGTGAAATCCTTTTTGTTTTTTCCCTTGGCTTGCATTCTTTACTCACTATTCTATCCTGAAACAACAGGAAGTAGGAAATGTGCCATTTGTGGTAGAGAATGGATGCGGGAAATTTTCAAAATCGCCCACAGAGATTGCAAACATTGTTGCTCAATGGTTTGGTCCAAAGAAAGATGAACTCAGAGCTATGTCACAAAACGCATTGAGGCTTGCAAGACCTGATGCTGTTTCCAAGATAGTACATGATCTACATGATCTTGTTAGACAAAGAAACTCCATACCGCAGCAGTATACGTGTGCAGCATAAGATACTTTTCGCGGTAATGTTTGTAGTGTTCATTGGTAAGAGTTTGGTTTCTGTTTCAATCTTGAAGCAGAGAAACTACTGTTTTTAGTATAAAAAATGCACAAGGGGAGGAGTAGCAGGGAAAGTTTGATGATATCTTGATAGGAAACAACACTAATTTTTTCCCTAACCATTGGTGTTGGACTTCTTATTCTTCGATTAAGTATTTTTTATGCTGCTGGCATTTATGAATCACTCACTCTCTGCTTTTGTTAGAGATGCTGGGTTACATTATTATAGGTCAATTATATATTTATATTTTACGCACATTATTATTGGGTGGTTTCTTAATTTTCAAAATTACTGTATTGTTAAGGAAAACTATTTTTAATAATAACTTTCCGCATCAGCTACGGAGTGTACTTTTTCGATCTTTTTTCTTTTTTAAATTTGGCTATCGTAAAAAAGAGTTTACCGAGATTTTCATATTATTCGGTGCCAATGCCGTCTAACTTCCATTTTTCATTTTTGTACGCATCGATCCGGTTTTAGTTGCCATGTCACGAGTTACGTGGCTGTGGACTCACGCCTTAATATAGCCACATCGGCGCTTTTCGCAGACTATCCATAATAGTGAGTGTCAAATTTAGGGTGTTATTTTTTTTTTTTTCCTGCCACATCAGAATAACACCTAACCAAATTATCAAATAACAGTCACTTCTCAGTGTTTTTAGGGTGTTATTCACTTTCCCTCCCTTCTACATCATTTAATCATATACCCCACCATATTTTTCATTTCTTTTTCTTATTAAATTTATAATTACTATAATAATTATACAAACCTACAAACCTAGTCTCAATTTATAGATCTCAAAAAATTAAAAATAATGGTATATTTTTTATAAAATTATTTTAAGTAATTATTAAAAAAAAAGTATTTAAAAAAGTAAAAAATTCTAATTTTTTTTAGTTTCCAAATAATACAAACTTAGTCTCTATTTATAGATCTCAAAAAATTAAAAATAATGGTATATTTTTTATAAAATTATTTTCAGTATTTATTATAAAAAAACCCATTTAAAAAATGAGGGGAGAAAAAAAAAGAAATAATGCCGATTTTTTATTTAAATAAAAAATGATTCGCACAGAAGAGTTTTTTTATCTATTTTTTTATTTTATACTAATAGAATTGACAGCCCTGCAGCGCACGCGTGGCGCGCTTCCATTGGTCGTCCTCATTATTTAATTTTTTTTTAAAAAATAAACTGACAATGGGGTTCCCACTTTCAGAAAAACGCGGGTGTTAAATTTTAACATCAACTCTATCCTACTTCGAATTTAACACCCAAATAACCCATTGCTCCAATAATCCTCGATAACCCCTTCAAAAACACATTGCTCCTCATGGTCGCAGTACTTTGCCTCTCAAGTTGTTGCCACGTCATCGCAAATTAGAGTGGTCTCGTCAGCTTTTAAAGTCAATGAATTGATGCCACCAATAAAACTCCCAAGAAACTGAAATTTCCAAAGCGAAGATTTTTCTGACTTTTCGCTGAGAATCCGTCCATAACAGATGTCAGCGGCGGTGCAATCTTCTTCTTCTGGATTCAGGTTGTTTTGGCGGAGCACCACCAGAAGGAACCAAAACTGTAGATTTCATATTGTGCCTTTTTTAGTTATACTGCATACATAGAGCTTCCTTAAAGATGATATTATTATAGCAAATTAATATTCTCAAGTGAAAAAGAGAAGTTTTTTCAGGTCAAAGTTTTGATCTTTTGGTTCATTTTCTTGATTTTTGGGGTTGTTTAATAATGGGTTGGAGGTATCAAGCTGGGTTAGGATTGATCGGAACAGCTGTGTTCATATGGGTTGCCTCCGCAGAAGTCACTCAGGTAAAATCTCCAATTCGTGTTTTCTTATACTGACCAGAAAGAAGAAAATAATTATAGTTATTGTATGGTAAATGATAGAATCCATAATTATCAGATGACAATGTCACGTTCTTGAGGTTCTGAGTCCTTATTTTCGGTTTTCTTGATTTTAGCTGTGTCCAATTCATTAGTCCTTGTTCTTTGGTTTCCAGTCAATCTTTCTATATATGATTAATGATTGTCTTCTGTTTTAGTCTTTTGGTGATAAGTTTGAGTTTTTTTTATTTGCTGCAGAAAATCTTTGTACAGTACAAACAACCATTTGTGCTTACTTATCTAGGGGTATCCCTTATGGTAGTCTACCTACCCATATCTCTTGCTAGGGATTGGTTTTGTAGCTTATACCACGCAACTTGGTCAAAGAACCTCTTTGGTTATGGACCTGACATTAGTTCCTCAGACGGACTTGATATGCCGCTAAGAATCAATGACATGAATAATGATCCAGAAGCAATTACTGACGAGAATCTCAATGAGAGGGAAGATGGTTGGCCTTTGATTGCAAAGGGTGAAGAAGTTGAGCCTCAATTTCTTGAGCAGAATTGTGAACTAGATTCATGGGACATTGCCAAGTCTAGTTTGTATCTGGCTCCAATATGGTTTGCGACAGAGGTACTATCTTTTTATCGATTGTTCTCACATATATCTGGTGGTACATAGTGTTTACCTGTCGCACAAGCATTACTATTACAGTCTTTTTAGTATTCTGTATTATGAGTTTAGCTATTCGGTAATGCAGTACTTATCAAACTAAGCTCTTGCAAATACAAGCGTTGCAAGTACAACCGTCTTAACTTCGACATCAGGGCTATTCACGCTTTTCTTTGGAGCTCTTCTTGGACAGGAAACCATAAGTACTGCTAAGGTGGTTGCTGTTTTTGTTAGCATGACTGGCGCTGCCATGACCACAGTTGGAAAAACTTGGGCCTCTGATGAATTGCTGAGCACCTCTGAGTAAGTTCTAATTTGTCAACTGGTTTAAATCTAGTTTTTATTAACCACTATGGTGGTAAATGACCTTAACATGGAGAAAAGAAAAATGTTTGAACTGTTAGGAGTACACCCGTTATGACCATGGTTTCTCTTTTTACTCCACTGAAACTGTAAAGTTATAACTAGCAGTGGTATATTTTTTTTTGTTCTGTTACCATTGTGCTGTGTTTCAAACATTTATGTAAATCTGTCATACAATGTAATGGTTCTAGTCTTTAGCGAACAGCATAGGGCTGGCATTGGCATGTCCAAGACCTGGAAATGGTTTCCTTGTGTTTTTTTGAAACAATTTCTTGTTCTTGTTGTTTCGAAGGATAAGGAGGCATTCCATCATCGGTGACATTTTTGGTCTTTTCTCTGCAATGGCATATGGTTTATTCACAGGTAAAAGTGAGTTATAAAGGAGGTTGAGAGCACGTTGAATTTTGCGTTTAACTCACTTAAATATTGAGTTCGGATCATTTTTGGCCCAGTGCTGCTCAAGAAATGTGCTGGATCTGAAGGGAACAAAGTCGATGTGCAGAAAGTCTTCGGATACATTGGCCTATTCACTCTCCTTGGTCTTTGGTGGCTCCGTAAGTCTGTTACATTAGCATTTATGTCAATTTTCAACAACTTAGTCTGCTGGGAAATGTTGAACATAGCAAAGTGCTTGGTTCAATGATGAGAGAACTTATGCTCTATGCAACTTTGTTCCTGTAGTTTGGCCGCTGAAAGCAGCAGGGATTGAACCGCCATTCAGTTTTCCACATTCCGCATCTGTTGGTGAAGTTATACTTCTAAATGGCTTTGTGGGGAGCGTTCTATTGGATTACTTTTGGTAAGCACTTCACTTGCCTGGTGACTGGCTCAACAGAACCATCATCGATCATCGCTTCATGATCTGCTAAACCTAAAACTAGAGCTGCCAAAGGTCACTAGATTCCATCTTTTGCAGGGCTCTCTCTGTGGTTTGGACAACTCCGCTGGTAGCCACATTGGGCATGTCCTTGACGATACCTCTGGCAATGATGGCTGACATGGTCATGCACGGTCGTCACTACTCCGCAATCTACATCTTTGGATGCATTCAGGTAAAGATGTTTTCTTTCAACATTAGTTTTGGTGTTCATCTCCTTCGAACTTCTAACTCCATTAATCTGCTCTCTTGGCCTCAGGTTTTCGCTGGTTTTGTCATAGCCAACATTTCAAACAAATTCTCCCCCAAGACCGAGTTATAGCTGCAACACACACCCATCATTCAATGTTATTCTGACAAGCAGAAACCTGTACATAAAATGTACACAACTGTTGTACAACTTTGGTAGTAACACACGTATGGTGTTTCTCACAGGATAGGACAGTAAAGGCGGAGGCATGGTTTTAACTTTTTCTGTTGTACTAGCTATATAACCTGCCTGCTACATCAACATAATTCAGGATTTTTCTTCGTTTTGCACTTTTCTTCATTAAATCTACTAGGAATTATAAATGTTGCTATCATGATCCTGCCAACCTGACCGACCCCTCATCATTATATAATAGAACCAAAAGAAATTATATTATTGGGTTCCCTGATAGAATTTTTTTGTCTCAAACCATCCGCTAATCCGGACTTTGAGTCGGGTAATAGAATTTTTTATTAACCAGTTTTTATTTGCACACTCAATTATCTTATTTCCACACTAAAGTAGTTAAAAAGAAGTTATGATATCTTCTCAATTTCTCTTATCAAATTCTTTTAATATGATAACTTTCATATTTGTTACAATTTATTTTTTAGATTAACTATCTTCTTTTTTTCTTTTTTCCTTTCCTTTTTAGACAATTATTTGAGAAAACACCTATTTGATATCCAATTTTTCTTTCCAGTATAAAATTTACTCATAATTTTTTATCTTTAATAACTTGACACTCAACTTTTATTCTATTACACATTAGTGATAAAGTACCATCAAAGATTCAGTTTTGAAGGATTAATACATCACGGTTCTAAATATTTGTCATTTTATTTTAATCAGTCTCAAACGTTTTTTTCTAGTTTTATCGGTCCCAAAGTTTATCCGTTAGTTCAATATACTCCCAACTATATATTAAAAAAATTAACGGAGACAAATTCCTTAGATTTTACTCCCTCCGATCTTAAATGTTTGTCTTTTTGTTGTTTTTATTACTGTAGCAATTACTTGACTTTTTGGCAGTGTTTTAAAAACCGAACCGACCCGACGGTCGGACCGGTAAACCGGGGACCCAAGGAGGATTTTAGGTTGGTTCAACCTTTGGACCGAACCTGCAATCGAACCAGAAAAAACCGGTCGACCCGCTATCGACCTGGCTGGGTCGATCTCAAACCAAAACGACGCCGTTTTGAATTTTTTAAAATTTTTAAAATTTTTTTTTAATATAGCAAATTTGATGGGCCGGCCCATTATAGACACCGGTTCAATCCGGTTTTATCCAGTTCAATCATCTAAGCTCGAACGGTTCGCTGAGTGAACGGTTCACACTGTACCTATGAGTCAATCCGGTCGAACCCCGGTTGAATCCGGTTCAACGAGTCAGCCGGGTCGGTTTTTAAAACACTGCTTTTTGGTCTTTAAGCTACCTTTTGTTACTGTAGTAAAGAGACAAACAAAAAAGACTGGAGGGAGTATTATTTTAATTTTTTTTTTGACAATCAAGTCCCACATGTCAAAAAATATAGAAAATTAAGAAAATTCTAATAAAATAGAAAAAAATTAAAATTCTAATAAAATAGAAAAAAATATTTTTAAAAACTATAGAAAATTAAGAAAAATATTATACAAAATAAAAATATTTTAAAAATTAAAAAAAAAACACATGCAATATTCGATAATTCATTTCAAAATTAAAGAAAATCAAATTTTTTTTAAATTTTTTTTACATTTCTTGGTTTTCTTTAATTTCGAAATGAATTATCAAGTTTTACATGTACTTTGTTTGATTTTTTTAATTTTTTTCTTCTATATTTCTTATTTTATTAGATTTTTCATATTTTTCTATATTTTTTTTAAAATAGTTTATGACATGTTAGACCTGATTGTCAGAAGCAATCATTAAAATACTAACAGAATTTGTCTCTGTTAACGTTTTTTTTATAGTTTGGAGTATATTGAACTAACGAACCGATAAAAATAGAAAAAAATGTTTAGGACTAATTAAAATAAAATGGCAAACATTTAGGACTGTGGGGTATTAACTTTTCGAAAGTGAGTGAAAGGTGAATTTGAAACTTAATAAAAAGGAAAAGGAAAAAGGGAAAAAAAAGTGGTTGATCTCAAAAATAAATTGTAACCGATACGTAAGTTATCATATTAAGAGAATTTGATAAGAGAAATTGAGAAGATATGATAACTTTTTTTTAAATACTTTGGTATGAAAATAAGTTAATTGGGTGCGGAAATAAATGTTCGATTTTTATTATTTAACTACTAATCGAGTAGTTGGGAACATTAGGGGTGAGCACGGATCGGAGGATCCGACCGATCCGATCCGATCCGAACTCACCCCTCCGATCCGATCCGCACCTGTTGTCGGGGACGGTTCGGATGATGGTGTCGGAATCCGATCAGTTCGGATTCCGACGGTCGGATTATCGGGAATCCGTCGGGATTCCGATAATCCGAGTGCTTACATATTAATCTGATATCCCAACCCAACCCTAATAATTCATTTCATTTTAATTTATCCTATCCACTTCGCTTCCAACCCGCAAAAACCAAACGCAGCCGCTCAAGCCTCACTGCCTCACTCCCCAACCCAACCCGCAAATCATCGTCCCACCCATTCCATCCCGTCACCGATCCCGTCACCGCCGTCCCCAACCCAACCCGCAAATCATCGTTCCTCTCGTCGTTGCTGTCACCGATCCCGTCGCCGTCCCAGCTGTCACTGCTAGGGGTGAGCAGTTCGCTTCCAACCCGACCCGCTCAAGCCTATCCACTTCGCTTCCAACCCGCAAAAACCAAACGCAACCGTCGTCCCAGCTGTCACCGATCCTATCGCCGTCCCAGCCGCTCCATCCCGTCGCCGTTGCTGCCTCCCTTCATCCCATCGACGTCCGTTGCTGCCTCCCTTCAAAATGGTAATTTCTTTCTAATTCCTAAATCCCTAATTTCTAAATCCCTAATTTCTAATTCCCTAATTTCTATCTTATCTTTGTTTTAAGTTTGAGATAAGTTACTTATCAAAATGAATTTGTGTACAAGATTTGTTGAAGTCTGAAGTTGTGTGTTGTCAGAATGAAATCTCAGACGTTTTGGCAGATAGGTTTTATTGCAATAAATGTTAAGAAATTGCTGTAGAAAGTGGGGTGTTCAGCAGGAAAGTCATTCTGGTTATGTGCATTCAAGGCATCCTTGTTTCAGATTGATTTCACCTCCAATAATTTGATATTATTTTTTAAAACTGCTCGGAGAAGAAATGAGATGAGATGGATTTGAACTTATATTTTTGTTTGTTGATGTCAAATAGGAGGAAGACAATTCAAGCATGCCACCACCGCCGCCACAAGCTTCTCAATCTCAACCATCACAGGAGGCACAAGCCGCACAACAACAGCAAGTGCAACAACAACCAGCAGAAGAAACCCAGGAAGCTGAGTCTATGGCCTCAAAAAAGGAAAGCAGTGGTGGAAGATCAATCGTATGGAAGCACTTTACCAAATTCCAGAGGGACAACGAGAAATGGAGTAGGTGCAAGCATTGTCTATTTGAGACCAAATCAGACCCTAAAAAACAAGGTACGGGTCCAATGTTACAGCACATACGCAAATCTGTTTGCATTCCTTGTGATGTTGATGATGAGCAATCTCGTTTATCTAATGCAACCCCTGAAAATGATGAAACCCAGCTAGGTGTTTGGAAGTTTGATCAAGCTGCCACTAGAAAAGCTTTATTTAGAATGGTTGTAATAGATGAGCTTGCTTTTAAGTTTGTTGATGGTAAGGGATTTAGGCAATTTATGGAGGTTGCCCAACCTAGGTTTCATATAAATTCGCGTTGGACAGTTTCTAGGGATATTTTTGAGAAATATGTTGAGCAAAAAAACCTTTTGAAAGCGACTCTTAAGAAATCTTGTGACCGAGTGTGTTTGACCACGGACACATGGACATCAATCCAAAGAAACAACTACATGTGCCTCACGGCTCATTTTATTGATAAGGATTGGAAACTACACAAAAGAATTATCAATTTTTGTCCTATTTCTAGTCATAAGGGTGAGGGGATTGCTAGGATGATTGAGCGGTGTTTGAAGGATTGGGGAATATAAAAGGTTTTAACAATCACCGTAGATAATGCATCTAGTAATGATGTAGCTATTTCACACTTGAAGAGGAAGTTTAATGCCAAAAACAATACCATTTCCAACTCAAAATACCTTCACATGAGATGCGTTGCTCATATAGTCAATCTAATTGTTATGGATGGTGTGAAAGAGTTAGGATTGTCCGTCTCAAGAATTAGATCAGCGGTTAGGTATGTGAGAAACTCCTCGGCAAGGCTTGCAAAGTTTAAAGAGTGTGCTGAAATTGAGGGAATTACATGTACGCTCAAGTTAGTTACTGATGTGTCGACTAGGTGGAATTCCACATATGTTATGCTAGAAGTTGCCCAAAATTATGAGAAAGCATTTGATAAGTTTGAGGAAGTGGATTCTTTTTATAAATCTGATCTTGATGCGGATGATGGAGTGCCTACTTATGTTGATTGGATCAATGCTAGGAAATTGGTTAAGTTTTTGCGTAGGTTTTATGAACTTACTTTGAGTGTGTCTGGATCACTATATGTAACATCAAATACATACTTTAGGGAGGTTTCCACAATTTCTGTAATTTTGACTGAAATGTTGGAAAGTGATGTTGAGTTGATGAGAATGGCAATTAGTATGAAGGCAAAATATGACAAGTATTGGGCAGACATGAATGGGCATAACATGCTAACATATGTGGCTGTTATTCTTGATCCTCGTCGTAAATTTGATTATGTTAAGTTTGCTTTAAGCATTGTGCATTATGAGCAAGCTGCTTTGGAAATGAGTGAAAAGGTGAAAGAAGTATTTGATGGTCTTTTTGAGGAGTACAAAGTGTTGAGAGAAGGGGCTGCCTTGGTTGATAGACAAAGGAAAACAAGTTCTGCTGCTTCAAGCTCTTCTTTATCTTCTTCAAGTGCATGTTTTGGTATGGTTAATGATGCTAATGTTGCTGCACCTGCATCTACATTACTTGACAACATGTTTAAAAGACATCAATTGGACTTAGGATGTTGGGATAACAAAACAGAAGTAGAACAATATCTTAGTGAGGGAACCGTGACATGTGATAAGGGTTTTGACATTTTATTGTGGTGGAAAGTTAACTCTTTTAGATTCTCTATCCTCGGCAGCATGACACGTGATGTATTGGCAATTCCAATATCTACTGTTCCTTCTGAATCAGCATTTAGCACTGGTGGAAGAATTTTGGACTCATATAGGAGCTCATTGACTCCTAAAATGGTCCAAACACTTGTATGCTTACAAAATTGGCTCAATTCTACCCCGGTGGGTGATGTGGAGGAAGAACTTGATGAAGCTGAAGAACTTACGGAAGGTAACTTTTTATCACATCACTTATGTAATTTCATGCAAATTTTTACTTCTGTAATTTTTGAATATCCTCACATGTATTCTGTAATGTTAACTCATTTGATTTTTTATTTGGTGTTTAGAGTTCCAAAAGTTGTTACTGGAGCCTATTGATCTTTGAATGGATAGTACTAGTGGAAGAAACGAGCCAGATGAACAGAAAGGCGTTGATGGAGGGTGGATCTTCATTCACTTCAACTTGAAGATTTGTAATAATGTTTAGTTTTTATGGATGGATTTGTTCTTTTGAGTTGCTGGTATGTTTAGTTGTTTTGGATGGATTTGTTGAATGGATTTGTTGCTTTTGAGTTGCTAGTATGTTTAATCTTTTGGATAGATTTGTTGAATGGATTTGTTGCTTTTGAGTTGCTGGTATGTTTAGTTTTTTAGATGGATTTGTTGCTTGAGTTGAGTTGCTTGTAATGTATGATTATCAAACTTTTAATAATTGAAGTATTGATATAGTTGCTTAATTTGAAGAATTGTTGGAGAAATTATCTTTGAAAGCAGATCATGGTTTTGCTAGAATGATAACAGATATTGAATTTCTTGTTTGGTTTGTGAAATGTGAGATAGAATTACAAATTTACAATTACGATCGAAAATCCGAAAAATCCGACCGAACCGATCCGAAACCGAAAGTGTCGGATTGGTTTCGGATTCCCTGTGAAAAAATCCGAAAAAATCCGAATCCGAAAAAATCCGATCCGAACTTGTCGGATTCCGATCCGAAATCCGAACACTCACCCCTAGGGAACATGGCATTAGTTGCTAGGGGGTTGTGAGCAGTTCGATAGACTTATGCACCAATCCTATACCGAAAAAGAAGAAAAAAAATTGGACTAAATATATTTAAAAAGAGAATTAATTACTTCAATTTTATTTCTTTTTGAGAAAAGAGAGGAAGAAAACTTAAGTTGGGCGCGCTTGCAGGTTTCTTTAGCTTATCGAACCTATATGGGCCAATTACGATAAAGTAGTGAAATGTGGTACAAAGCCCAAAATGAAAACAAATATGGGCTGATGCCAGTGAGATTCGGCCCTTGTTATTAGATTCCCATTATATCCCCCATATAAAAACTTAGTTTAATAATAAAACAAAAAGAAGGAAAATCGGGTTGAGTTATTGGAGTCTTTTGGTTTCGTAAGCTCCAAAGACACAGAGGAAGGAGACTCTACGGAGTGGATTTCCATTGTTATCAGCTTCGTGATCTTTGTGCCGTAGACCCTAAAGGGGAAGAATGGATAAGGGGAAAGCGGTGATGGGGTCAGGGCGTAGATGGGCCGTCGATTTCACTGACAATTCGTCGGCTCCTTCTTCTCGTGACATCCCCGATCCTCCTGGTTTCTCTCGCGCCTCGCAAGATCAGGTCTCTTAGATTCGCTAACTTCTTTTCGAGTTTGAATTAATTCTTTCTTTATTTGACTTTCTCGATTATTAGTTTCACCTTTGTGTTTTTTTTTGATTGAATTTACAGGATGATTCGACAGTGAGCAAGCAGAAAAAGGATGCTGAAGCTAATTGGAAATCTCAGGTTATTATTTCATATTATAGTTTTTTGTTTTCCTTCTTTGAGCTTATGGGTTGATAGGTGGATGTAAAATTGGAAGTAATCAGTGTCTCCGTGAGATTGGAGCTGATTTATTAGTTTATTATGGCTTATTAGCATGGGATTGTGAGGTCTTTTTAGTGTCTGACTAGTACAATTGACTTTCCACTTAGAGTATAAACTCTCAGCAATTAGGTCAAGGTGAAAAATTCTGTTCTAGGTGATGCGTAATTGATGTAGAAGCTTTAAGGATGGTTTATTTGAAGAACATTGATTAATGATAATAAAGATTTGTTTTATAGGAGTGTGATTCTTCTGTGAATATCTTAGTTTCTATGTTTCTGACTCTCCAGTGAAAATTCTCTTGTGCAATAATCGTTTACCTATTGAAACACCACTGTTGTTGTATAACATGTGAACAGAAAGCTTGGGAAGTAGCGCAGGCCCCCATGAAAAATTTGCTAATGATGGGTTTCATGATGTGGATGGCTGGAAATACAGTTCATCTGTTTAGCATCGGCATCACAGTTTCAGCCCTTTGGCAGCCCTTAAGTGCTCTACAAGGGGTTGGGAAGGGTAAGCTGGTCACAGTCCCCTTTTTTCCCTTGTTTTTATCATGCACATCCCTGTCTTAGCATTTCCATATGTTTAGTTATAATCCAAGGGGGTATGAACTGGCCCAATCTACCATGACCTTATAATGTCACATGGATGTTTCTAAGGGTGCATGATCATGCCATTAACTTACACAATCCATGTAGTCATTTGCTAGGAATTAGTGCTGCTGTATTTATCTGGATTGGAAGAAATCAAGCCATGCTTTCTAATATGATTACATTGCTCAACAGCCCTCCTCAACAGTCCTCTCTTCTAATATTATACTGGCAGAATAGATTTTCCCCTGTAGCATATATGTCTGGATAATATCCTTTTTTCTGATATGCATAGGAATCAAGTTCAATTGGTTTTATATTTGCTCAGCTGCTAAATGGACTTGATACTTTTCTGGTACTCAAATTATTTCCTACTTTTTGTCCCTTCAGGACTTTGATTGATACACCCTTTTTTTCTTTTGGGTTCATTTGTTGATAAGCCGTCTCTTATATGTTAAATTTTCTCCACATAATCATAGTCATGATCAACATCTACATTGCTCTTGATTGTCATTTTCGGGTTTGCTTTGTCTTTTCATGATAGTTACTGTAGGCTCGTGAAGTTCACCCTTAGCTCAACCTTTTATTGTCATACTTGCAGTGTTTGAGCCTTACAAGGACAGTAGAGTGGATCTTCTTGCACCCAAATTACTATTTATGGCCCTTAATTTGGGTGGTTTAGCACTGGGTGTTTGGAAGGTGAGATGCATTTTCTTTTGGATTGCATTTCAAAAGATATATAAATAACTAAACAAGGGAAGTTTTATTGTTCGTTATTTCATTTGCTAATATTGAATTTCTATTATGCAGCTTAACACTTTGGGTCTTCTTCCTACACACGCCTCCGACTGGGTTTCATCCTTACCCCCAGCACAGGTTCTTTTTTTCTTCTCAACATATTCAGCTGAAAAGGATTTAAAGGGAGCAATTTGCACTTTCTACATCCTTTACGTAGAACACTTAGGCTGTGATGAAATCCAGTTTCTTGTGGATACTGGATAAGTATACCTCACCTGGCACAATTCTCTGTACTTTTTGGAATTATGATATCACAGAGTCTATTTTGAGCATGTTATGGTAAAAGAACATCTAGATAATAGAACCAAAAGACTAAACTAGAGGTGACAAAGAATTAGATCAGATTGGTTCCGTTCAAGCTGAGTTGTTGGTGTGCATGAAACTTCTACACAAGCTACAATGCTGATATATTTTCATTCAGCACTGTTCGTCGCCGGCTGTCACTTTTGTGAATTATAGATATTGTCTAGTCGTCCTAATGACGTGTGACTGTGTACACAACACTATAAACTTTTCCTTAACTTCAATTTTTGCTTAAATTTCAGGAGGTTGAGTACTCCGGTGGTGGTTTTCCTCTTCATTGATTCGTTTAGCCGTGATTATTCATGATCTATGACATGGGTGAGGCACAGAGAACCTTGTGAGTGGAGGGAGCTAGGATGCTCTCTTTTTTGGCAGATTGCTTGTTTGACGTACCGTACCGTGGTTTCTGTAACTCATAGTCTGTTTAATTTCACTAAAACCATGCAATAGCATCTGTAACAGGCTTGAGTTTGTTGTACTTCATAACTTGTAGTGGAATTTTCTTTTTCGGTATTATTTTGAGAAGACTGTTAGTTGTTTTTGGCTATTGAATTATCAGTTTCCGTTCTAGAAGTTGGAATAGCAGTTAGACATCAACATCAAATTGAAGCTGTGCTCGCATTGTCCCTAGGAACGATTTTTGAATAATTTTTTTAAAATTTTATTAAAAAATTAGCATGCTCTTAGAAATATAAAATGATCATTTATATGGTCACACATTTTTTTTATTATAATGACATTTTGTATGGAAGGGAGAGTAACAAATATTTTGGACGTGAATATTTGTATAACATAGTTAGCTTGTCTGACATCGTTCGCAACTGATTATGGTGAGGAAATATCTGTCGTGTGGCTGCAACGGGTTTGGATCGACGACGCGAAGTCCGATAACAGTATTAATTACTCCAACAATTCATTTTATCTACCATCACCCTTTTTGCGTTTTCTTTATCACCAACTGAACCAACCATCTGGCCATGGATTTCACGGCAGAGCAACTGAGCCAATACAACGGCACCGACCCATCAAAGCCAATCTACGTGGCAATCAAGGGGCGTGTCTTAAATGTGACCACAGGGAAGTCCTTCTACGGCCCGGGTGGGTCCTACGCGATGTTCGCCGGTAAGGATGCGAGCAGAGCTTTGGCCAAGATGAGCAAAAACGAAGAAGACATATCGCCTTCTCTACACGGCCTGACCGACAAGGAGTTGAGGGTGCTCAGTGACTGGGAAAAGAAGTTCGAGGCCAAATACCCTGTTGTTGGTAGCGTGTCCTCTTGAAAAAAAGTTTGGATTTTTCTTTTCCTGCTCTTATGCTATGACTATGATCTGTGTAATAATTGATGGATCTTAGTATTGGGTGTGTTTATGTGTATCGTATAATGAACCAGAGATGTTTGACTGTGTGGATGTTTATAATTAGTGATTTATAATAATCTGGGTTCTGTTTGTTTGTGTGTAAATTTGAGGTTTTTTATGCTTCCGTTAATGAAACTTTGTGTGTTGAGGCTTATATGCATTGAAAATGTAGGGATTACTTATCTAATTAGAATTTGACTTCTTAAACATTTCTAATTGATGCTATTAATGAGCTCTTACTCCTAAATTATACCTTGTTTGTCACCATTTTGATTATTTTTGGGAATGAATGCTGTTGATGCATGCTTGAGTGGCAGTAGCCAGTAGTAATGGTTCTTGTGTCCTCCATGCATAATGTCTGGATGTTGAATTACTGTGTTGAATGTGGTTATGTGTTCTATGTTTTCCGGATTTCGCAGCTGTTTATATATGGCAATAAGTTTATATATGTTGCAAGTCATTGGTGTTAAGGATTTATGGCTCTTTTGTTGTTCTGGTACTTCCTTCCATATGCTGCAAGTACAGTGTTCACTACTTGGCTCTTATGATCTTTGCTTTTATTTCCTAGTAGTACTATCTATACCTTTACTCTTACTTTTCAAAATCCAAGATCTTGTTCTTCTTGCTTTACACAAAGTGTTGCTGAGTTAGGTTAATCCATGGTTTCGTCGAGGCCCTGCATTTGCACTTGGTAGATTTTCCTATTGGGTAGGCCACATCAGAAGAATACATAGGTGATTAGTTCTTTAACTGACTAGAAAACTTGAGTGATCTCCTTTGATTTTGGTATGGTCTCTGTTAGTATTACTGATGTTGGTTTTTGCAATGGAGTCGCAATCATATCCGCATGCAAATGCAATTGAGTTGTGCGCTGCTTATGGATGACATCATTTGCCCTCATTTTGCAACTGTTGGCTTTGTCCAAAGTGGAGCCTCAGTTTCAATTATGCAAAAGGATGATACTTTTTCTCTTTCTTTTTAATAAGCAAAAGAGGGACTCAAACCTGATTTCTCACCACAATAACTGAGCTATGTTCGAAATAATAAAAGAACTAATAAGTGCCGGACTCTCTGAAGTATATTATACTGGCCAGCGAATGTCTTTTCTTCATCTTCATTTCTTTTCATACCAAAAAATATGGCTAATAAAAATTATTTGGAAAATCTGCAAACATTGTTGTTACAATGTTGAGTCTTTAATTTCTTCTTGAATTCCAAGTGAAGTGACTGTAAAAAGTACCTCGTAATAGAGCAGGCAAATCCTCTCCCCATTCTAATTCCAACAAACGTGGAATGGGTTCGTTGGCTCAGTGCCCATCAAATGACTAGGGAGTAGCGAGTAGGGACAGGTTGTCTTTGTGGTTATTGTCGTGTGGGTCCCCGACGAGCCCATTGCTGGCCCATCCAAAAGCCTCGTATTATAGTTATTTTCAGTCCTCTCTGGAAGAGTGATTGCTCTGTCCATTTCTTTCTTGGGCTTTGGAGCAATATCAATAAAATTACAAATGAGCTATGACTCCATGAGCTCTTCCTCTCAAAAACGGCAAATGTGCAACCATGCCCAACCATCCATCGTATGATTTCATCTTTTGATCAACGGAAATGTACGGTTCAGATTTCCCTTTAAGGATTGTTACAGTGTGCTCACATGTACAAAAACCATGAGTAGAGTCGGTCTATTCACCAAAGAGGGAAACCTTTCTTTTCTTCTCCAGCAAGTCCATCCCTCTCCCAAAAATACTTCTCTCTTTTCCACCCTCTCTTTCCTTAGACTAACAAAACTATCCTTCAAAATACAACCTAACCCAACATTCCATCCTCTTCTCAAGTCTTCTCGGCTTTAATTCGAGACAACATTTTCCCTTTCCTTATCCAATTTTGAGATCCTATTCCTGGTCTTCTTAGTTTATTGAGAGAGAATCTTTTTCTTTTTTTTTCTTTGCTCAAAACATTTGTGATTCTAATCCATTTCTGTTGCAATTTGTTCTAATAAATCTTTATTTCTTTTTTCACAAATTTGGATCTTTCCATTTCAATATCTGTCATCAACATGGCTTCAAGAAACTCTTTCTGCATAAACCCAAAACCCTGCAAGCATCTTGCTGAGTATAAGTACATTCATGGCTTAAGTGGCTACAAATCCCTCCAGAAATGCTTCAAGACCAGTCCACATGGGAGAACAAGCATCAAGATGTGTGAATTAGAGGTGCCCAGATGCAGTTCTTGTGCTGGGTATCAAGGAAGATTGTATCTTTGCTTGATTTGCTCTTCAGTTTCTTGTTCAATTCACACTCTCTTGCATGCCCAGTCCGCAAATGGTCATCATATAGCTGTTGACATTGAAAGATCAGAGCTTTATTGTTGCTTGTGCAATGATCAGGTATACGATCCTGATTTTGATAAGCTTGTTGTTGCCAAGAGCATCATGGATATGGCAAGCAATGCGCATCCTGTGGAGGATATTTGGAGGAGAACAAGCAAGAGGAGGAAAATGAATCCAGTGGTGGACTTGGACTTGGATTTTGAGGATTCTAAGCTGTCTGTTTCAAACAGGGATCAAAGAGCTAAGTCGTGCTATCCATTGGGGTTGAGAGGGTTGAAGAACTTGGGAAGTACTTGTTTCATGAACTCTGTGCTGCAAGTCTTGGTTCATGCACCTCCATTTAGGAATTACTTCTTGAATGGTAGGCATAACAGAGAAAGTTGCAGGACAAGATCTGCAAATCAGTTGTGTTTGGCTTGTGATATGGGTGCCGTTCTCACACACATGTATTCCGGGGACCAAACGCCTTATGCCGCTGCTCACTTTCTTTACAGGTCTGCTATCCTATCTCGTATGCATACATCAAACTCAGTGTACTTTCATTGCTCCAAGTCTTGACATGATGTGCTTGTTGATAAATTTATGTGTGCTTTTCACGTACTGAAAGAGAATGTATGTTGTTATGTTCCAGTTCCTTCAACCAAGTATGGTGTATTTCACATTGAATAGATTCACAGTTTGCCCTCCTTTCTTGATAATGATCAACTAGTGGAAAGTAGTTTATTCATTATTTTGAGATATATGTTAGGATGATAAATTTTTTGATTGGCTTATGTTGGACTTGTTTGGCAATTGGTGTGTTAGCTGGGCCTTTTTCATGTTGGATTGTTCTTATAATTTTAAGTGGAGTTCTAGCTCTTCCATCTATTCTTCTTGACAGATGTTGGAAGACGAGATTGTGCACTAGTAATGAAATTTTGTTTCTATATGAAGTTGGTGGCAGCATTCAGCAAATCTAGCTTGTTACGAAGAACAAGACGCTCATGAGTTCTTCATTTCAGTTTTGGACAGGATCCATGAGAAAGAAGGAAAAGAGTCGAACCCTAATAAAGGTACTGACTTCGCTGCTCATTTTTATTGTGCTTGCCTTTGGCATTGTTTAAACAGGGTATTGATGGTTCCAGATGAATTTGGTAATCTTAACTAAATGCTCCCTTGTGTGCTTGAAATTGGTTTTCCAAAATTGCTGGCAATAACATGATAATGTAACCCAATTTCAAAGCTTAACTGTATAAAGCCGAAACAGCTTACAAGGTGGTTACATTTGCTTTCTGTGTAATATTGACTTTCAATGTTTGTGTTATTCTGTGCAGATATTGGAGATTGTCAGTGTATTTCTCACAGGGTTTTCTCAGGAATGTTGAGATCAGATATCACATGCATGACCTGCGGGTTTACTTCGACAACTTATGATCCTTGTGTTGACATTTCACTTGAGTTGGACACAAGTAACTGTTCTCCGGCGGAAGTTTCTGGCAAGTCACCTACCACGGGCGAGACAGGCAGCTCTACTCTTTTCACTTGCTTTGATCTGTTTACAAGGCCAGAGAAGTTAGGTTCAGACCAGAAACCTTATTGCCAAAAGTGTCAAGAATATCGTGACTCTGTGAAGCAGCTGTCAATTAGGAGGCTCCCATTGGTGTTGTCTTTACATATCAAAAGATTTGAGCACTCTGCAACTAAAAAAATACTGAGGAAAGTCGATATGCATTTGCAGTTCCCTTTTTCTCTGAACCTGGCCCCATACTTATCATCCTCCATCGTCAGTCACAGACTTGGAAATAGAATGTCCGGTTTCGATAATGATGAAGTGGATGCAGAATTTGAGATTTTTGCTATGATAGCTCATTCGGGGATGCTACATTCAGGCCATTACGTGACATATGTGCGGTTAAGAAACCAATGGTACAAATGTGATGATGCTTGGATTACTGAGGTTGATGAAGGAATTGTGAGAGCTTCACAGTGTTATATGATGTTCTATGTGCAGAAAATGATCTACAACAAAGCAAATGAAGATAAGAGTTGCACACCATTGTCGCTGACAAAGGACCTGCCTCTTCCAGTTGCCGGTTGTTGCTAGTCAGTGTGTGAATTGACTTGTTTAAACAGAGGCAGGGGAATACTAAAAATAAGGGAGACCAAAATTAGGTTTCAGATAGACTCAGAATGTTCTCCTTCTAATATAGGTACGTGACTACTAACCAGCTCGGTTTACCATGGAAATGACTCATCTGCTTTTCATGGTTGTTGTCGTTGTTCTTACATGGATTTTTGTTGGGAATTCTTTGACTGGGAACCAGTCTTGTAGTGAATAGATAATTCTTTAACTTACTGTATGGATATACTGCAATTACTACACTGTTTGACAGTCCAAAATACTAGTAGTTAGCTTCAGAATCTCTGTTATAGCCATTGCTGTTGCTATGGTTAGTAGATACAGTAAAATGTATGGTCATATACAATCATGACTGCTGCTTGAGAATGTTTGTATCAGTTCTTACACCATGTTTTTATCATTGTGTTGTCACTCCCTCCCTTCCCATTTTCACAGTCATGAAGTTGGCATTTTACCTTGTTTCCATTCACAAAAGCTCCTAACATGACACAGATCTGTGATCGTACCTTTTGGCATATACCGTCACCACCACCAGTTACAAAATTTTCGCGAAAAAAAATAAAAGACGAAAGAATCTCCAATTTAACAAATAAAATAAAGTAAATTCGTAGAACACTATTATAATAACTATTTATTGCATCAATCAAAATATAAAATTTCCCTTTTTCCTTCTTTGCTACGACAATGGTGTCACTACGCTTCAAGGCGGACTCTTCATTTTTTTGTTCTTGTTTATACGTGGCACTTACTTATTGGGCCTGACGAAGTTTGTGCGACAGACCGTCGATTTTCTGTGCTCTTTTCTTGTCCATTCTTTTTATCTAGAAACATTGGACTCTAACATCACCGCGAGTTTTCAGACTTGGGCCGCCTATATATATGGGGTACGCATTGTAATAAATATTAGATCCATTAAACCAACAACTTTCTTCCACGTGTCAAATTTGCTTACCAAATTTAATCCGACTTTTTAAGAAGACTATCTGTTTAATCTCACTGATTAACCCAGTTTCGGATGCTACTAACTTTTTTGTTTGTTTATCTTACAACTTGTTAATTTTCTCCTTGGTAAGTTAAATCAACCTCTTCCTCTCACATACCTTGGAATTTCCTCCTCCCATTTGATTCCATTGAAGGCTACTACAACCTTTCCTTTCTTGTTTCCCTAATTTTGATGTCATCTTAGCAGAGAAGTGTTAGATTTGAAGAGTTGTGCGTTTGAAGAAAGCCCAGATGAGAAATGGCTGGTCTTGATTTAACAGAACAGCTACCTATTCATTTCTCCATATCCAGTTTAGTGTATAGGGATAGTTTTTGAAATTTTCCTTTCTCGTTGACTATCCATTCTCTAAAAAGTTTATGTTTTTTGGGGGATTTCAGTCAATTGCAAAATGCCCTACAGAGGAAAGAAGTTTAGTGAGCTGAGTTCCTGCTAAGATTCTTGCCAATTTGGTCTTAGATTCTTGAGTTATGGTGGAGGATGAGGATGTGGAGAAAACCTCTCTTGAGGCAGTGGAGAAAGAGATGCACAACGGAGGGATCTTTGAGTGGTTTTGGGCTCCAATTGATTGGTTCAAAATGCTAGCCGTGGAGACGCATTGGAGTTTTGTGTTTGGTGTGTTGGTTGTTTATGGAATAAGCCAAGGACTTGGTGGAGCTTTTAATCGTGTCGGCACTGAGTATTACATGAAGGATGTGCAAAAAGTGCAGCCTTCTGAGTCACAAGTCTATCAAGGAATCGTCTCAATTCCTTGGCTCGTAAAACCGCTCTGGGGTCTCCTCACTGATGTTCTTCCCATTCTTGGTTACCGTAGGCGGCCATATTTCATTTTAGCTGGTAAGTGATTCTCAGTTCATATCGTTACCTTGATACCCTTTTCGCTATTTTTCTCATTAGGTCTGCAACTCAGCTAGCTAAGATCTCATTTTGTAGTGTCATACTTGTGTCTTCCTCTACTTTAGCTGGTAAATGTATCAATGATGCCTTATAGTTGCTTCTTAAGTTTTGTCATTAGGCGTGATACCTCCCTTTTAATGTGTTCATGATATTAGTCTGTTTTAGTATAGGATGGAATCTAATCCTTCTTGATAGGTTTCCTTGATATTCTGATCTGGAAGTGTTAATCAGTTTTTTGTGAAACCATCAAGAGAATTATTTCAGCAAATTTAAGTAGGGATACTAACAGTACAGCTTTTATAATCTTGAACTTGTGTTTGTAAGGCCAGTGAATCCTATAAGCCATTTTGAGTACTTTCACTAATAGTGTTGGAACCGCCTGATTTTTGCTTAGGGACCGTCTCATGTAATAGAATTAGACTTATATTCTTCTATGTAAATAAATTGGCAATTAGCATTTCTGTTTCTCTAAGATGACATTTTTGAGTCTTCTCCTCCCTACTGTCTATTTCAGGACTGCTGGGCGTGGTCTCCATGCTATTGTTGTCTTTGCATGGGAAGCTGCATATTTTATCTGCAGTGTTGGCATTGACATCTGGAAGTGCTAGTGTAGCAATAGCAGATGTGACCATAGATGCCTGCGTAGCGCAAAATAGTAATAGTCATCCTTCGCTCGCAGCTGACATGCAAAGCTTGTGTTCTTTTAGTTCATCTATCGGAGCATTGATTGGATTCTCTATTAGCGGTGTTTTTGTCCACCTGATTGGCCCTAAAGTAAGTGGTATAAGAGTCTGTTGATCGTGAGTCCTTCACCTCTCTTTTTTTCCTGTTTTTGCTATTCTTTAGAAGAAGAAAAAATTAGCATCCTGAATTTTTTTCCCCCTTCTTTTGGCTTGTAGGGTGTATTTGGCTTGCTGACTATCCCATCGATCCTTGTATTTTTGGTTGGCATTATGCTTAATGAGCCCATCATGCCTAACTTCTCTTACAAAGATGTAATCATCTACTTTTGTTCACTCTTTGCAACGGCTAAATTCCTACACTAATATCTTTTCATGCTCAGGTTTCACAGAAGGTTCTTGATGCGGGTAAAGCTATGTGGAGAACACTGAAACTCCCTTATGTGTGGAGACCATGTCTGTATATGTACTTATCGTTAGCTTTAAGCGTAAATATCTATGAAGGGTTGTTCTACTGGTATACGGACGCAAAAGGAGGTCCATCATTCTCCCAGGTATTTTGACTCTGAACTCATTTTGTCCATTCCATTTGAAAACTTGGTGCCCTATATCAGTTGATCAAAATACCTGGGTAGTCTTTCTTCTTCTTTTTCGGTTAAGATGTGAGGAGTAAACCAGAAAAGGTACCCTTTAAGAGTTAGAAATGAAAGGTGAGAGTTATGCCAGGAGTAATAGAATGAATAGTTACTACTTACTAGGTTTACTGGTGTGTGGTTTCTAGATTATGGCTACGTCTATATCAGAATACTGTTAAATGATTGCAGATTCTGCCTTGTGCAGGAGACCATTGGTTTCATATTTTCCATAGGTTCAATTGGAGCCCTTATAGGGACGATGCTGTACCAAAATGTTCTCAAGAATCACCCTTTTCGAGCCTTGCTACTCTGGGCACAGTTGCTCTATGGTTTGTCTGGAATGTTAGATCTGATGCTCGTGTTGAGACTAAACTTGAAACTTGGCATACCAGATTATTTCTTCGTTGTCATTGATGAGGGTGTTTCTAAGATGATCGGAAGGTTCAAGTGGATGCCCCTCCTCGTGCTCAGCTCCAAGCTTTGTCCACCTGGCATTGAAGGCACTTTCTTTGCTCTCCTGATGTCGATCGATAATCTTGGACTTCTGTCGTCGCAGTGGGGAGGGGGGCTTATACTTCATCTACTAAACGTTACTCGAACTAAGTTTGATAACCTGTGGCTGGCCATTTTGATCCGGAACATATTGAGAGTTTCTGCACTTTGTTTTCTATTCTTGGTTCCGCAGGGCGATCCAAATGCCGCCATTCTACCTCCTGAAATCTTAGGTGCAGAAGAGGAGAAAGCTGAAACTCTGAAAAATGAGAATATTGAATTGGTGTCCCTTGTTAGCAGTGTTGATGGTAGATAGCATTACCAAGATCATTTGCGTTATGTTTATTCAAATTATTATATATATTTTTAGTGCAATTGTAGACCACAAAGCTGAAACACCTTGAGGTCCTAATACAGTGGGGAGTTCTACTTCTAACCATGAAAGGAGACATAATAAGTGTACGAGTGTTTCAATGCATCTTTTCCACAATTTTTACTTCCAGTTGTTTTACAAAATACGAATAATCTTGTAGCTCAGTGATACTCTTTATAAAGTATGAAAAAGATCACGAGTTCAAATCTATATTCGACAAAAGAGATAATTTTGACTATTATATTGTACTCCAAATTCTGGACCTAAAACTAGTTTATTATATGAGTAATTTCTATAATTTTTTATTATATTTTACTTTTATAATTGACTTTTTTATTTTATTTGGGCTTGATATTCAGAAATATGTGAAATCAAATCACGCATAAACCAGATTAATATGCCTGTCATAAAAAATAAAATACTAGATTAATATTTTGGAGGTGGATTTAAATTTAATCCTAATCCTTAAAACGAGAAATTATGAAGAAAAGAGAACCAAGTTAATTGGGTTATTGATGTATTGGGCTTAATGAAGAAAGCCCAACTACGTTAACAACTTTTAAGCCCAACTACGTTAACAACTTTTAAGCCCAAGAAGAGGCAGAACAAAAACGACAAGATCAAGCTCTGTGGTGTGGTCGCATAGGATTGTGTCTGTAACCAAACAGAAAGGTCGAATGAACCCCTTATTCGAGATTAGGGTTAAAACGCTTGGCAATTACCGCCACATACTACTACTCTCTGTTCCTCAGGCGCCAAAACTCTGCAAAATCAAACAGAACAAATACACAAGCAGGTAAAAACACCTTTCTCTTTTATTCATCAGTGT
This sequence comes from Viola odorata, assembly GCA_963691705.1. Lineage (NCBI taxonomy): Eukaryota > Viridiplantae > Streptophyta > Magnoliopsida > Malpighiales > Violaceae > Viola > Viola odorata. The sequence goes on along the minus strand of OY829545.1, from coordinate 20,158,563 downwards.
TATTGCAATTTACAATTATAGCTCCACGCACTTTTAAAGACACCAACTCGACTCTCTTTTCCTTTCAATCACACTTAAGTGCCAGTAGTTTGTTAATTTAAGGAAACCACCAATGTATTACTTTTTTACAGTTGTTTACTGGTAATTGAAATGGAAAAGACAATGGAGGAATATATGCTTTCTGGGTTTTATGCATTAGGTCCACTTCTGTTTGGATTCTTTGGAATGTATTTAGTAGATTATAATGATGGGTGTTTCTTTTCTGTTTTTGGTGGATAGAGAGAATGGAAACTCAAATTCCAACTAGTAGTAATGATCGATCGAGGACGTATTGGACGCAGACAATGGAGCGGTATTTTATCGATCTCATGCTCGAGCAGATGAGTAGAGGGAACAGGGTTGGGCACACATTTAACAGGCAAGCTTGGACAGACATGCTTGTTGTGTTTAATGCAAAATTTGGATCTCAGTATGACAAAGAAGTGTTAAAAAGTCGTTATACGAATCTGTGGAAGCAGTTTAATGATGTGAAGGATCTCTTGGGTCATACTGGGTTTTCATGGGATGAAAGTAGGCAAATGGTGGTAGCTGATGATCATGTGTGGAATGCTTACATAAAGGTTCATTCTTTTTCTGTTGTTCATATTGTGGAAGTTTCTGCTGTTATGTTTGAAAAGTAACAGAAGTGATGCAGGTTCATCCAGATGCCCGATCCTACAAGACTAAAGCAGTGCTGAATTTTAATGATTTGTGTGTCATTTATGGGTATACCACAGCTGATGGAAGATACAGCCGATCAAGTCACGATATTGATTTTGATGATGAAGTCCAAGGAGTAAACCTGGGTTTGTATTTGTTTTCCTCATTCTTTTCCTCTGTATGTCATGAATGTTGGCTGATGTTGCATTTTCATCATTTGGCTTCGCAGTTTTACTTTTGTTAATGTTAAAATCAAAAAGCTGTTGAATTTCTAAGTTTACAATATTAATGCTCCGTTATAGCTTTCGTTGCTGATATTGGGTGAATAAAGTAGATTATGTCCACTTATCAGACAAAAAGTTTGACTTTCCCTTCCTTAATTACTAGGTGATGGAATGGGAAATCCTGACCCTGCAAATAATGAGCGTCCAAGGACAGAATGGACGGTAGCTATGGACCAGCATTTCATTGAACTTATGCTTGATCAAATAGGAAGAGGCAACATGCCTAATAACTCCTTCAACAAACAGGCATGGACAGATATGCTTACATTCTTCAATGCAAAATTTGGTGCTCAACATGACAAAAGAGTTTTAAGACATCGGTGGAAGAAATTGTCAAAGTATTATAGTGATCTGACGTTTCTTCTTAAACAAGATGGTTTTTCATGGGATGAAACCCAGCAGATGATTGTAGCTGATGATAATGTTTGGGACACTAATACCAAGGCATGTTCTGTTAAAATTAATTTTTTTTTCTGTTTCCTGACTCTTTCGTTTTCTGCAAGAAACATCACATAACATTGGATGTAGGCACATTCACATATGCGAGCATATAAAATGAAGACATTGCCAAACTACAACGATTTGGCCCTTGTATATGGGGATGCAACTGAGAATAGTGTTCAAAGCAACTTTCCCCAGCAAAAAGATGATGGCTTCACAGGAAAAGCTGCTGGTGCGTTGCAACTTTCCGTTATCCAATTTATATTATTTTGTTTTCTGTTCATGCATTTGTTGGTTCATGGTATCATGCCTCTAAGTTTATGGAAGTTCTGCTGTGAGAGTTATCAAGTAGAAAGTTCAACTGGGAGGAAAACACCCACCTCAGAAAAATGTGTGCGCAAGAATCTTGTTGTTGGTTTTCAGTAAAGAAAAAGTTATTAAACCATTTGGTCCATTTTCCTTCTTTCTTTGCCTGGATGCATGCTTGGAAGTTATTAAAGCATTCTTCTGTCGAGTTGTATGAGAAATCACCATGTACATGGTTCTACAATTTCACATTTCAGATTCAGCTATATTTTCATGAACAGATGTCTTATCCTTGTATTTTTGGGTTCTTAGAGGATGAAACACAGAACCAGCCCCTTGGAAGTTGTGATCGTGTGAGAACTTATTGGACACCGCCGATGGACCGTATCCTCATTGATTTATTGCTAGACCATGTACACAAAGGAAATAAATTTGGAAAGACGTTTGTAACCCAAGCCTGGAATGAAATGGCTGCATCATTTAATTCCAAATTCCAGTCTAACCATGAAAAGGATATTTTCAAAAACAGATATAAACATTTGAGGAGGCTGTACAATGATATCAAAAATCTTCTTGAAAATAGTGGCTTTTCATGGGATGAAGCACGCGAAATGGTAACTGCTGAAGATTATGTATGGGATGCTTATATCAAGGTAACTGCTTCCCTCTATTTCAAAAACAAATTTTGAATTGTCCTTCGTATGTACAGACATGTATAATTCCTGCAGGTACACCCTAATGCTCGATCATTCAGAGTTAAAACTGTACCAAGCTATCAGAAACTGTGTGTCATATTTGGACCTGAGACATCTGATGGACGATACAGCCGTTTAGCTCAAACTATAGACCCTAATGATGAAACACCTGTCTTAATGACAGGTAAATGCCTCCTTACATTTGCTATACTTTGATAGTGTGCTATACTTTGATACTTTGATAGCTGAAAAGGAAAAAAGCAGTTTCTTCTTTGTCACTTACCAATATGGCGTGATGAGTTTTTGTGCTGTCACGTTCTATTTATTTTGCAGATGAGTCCTCTGTTGATCCTTCGAGAGTAGATTGGCAACCAGAACTAGACTGCTATTTTATAGACCTAATGTTAGAGCAGGTGCAACGTGGGAATAAGATCGATAACACTTTCAATGAGGAGGCTTGGCATCACATGACAAGATTGATTAATGAAAAGTTTGGAATTCTCAGTACCAGATGTATTTTAGAAGATCGGTACAATAGTTTGATGAAAGAATGTGACAACATCAGTCATCTCCTTGGTCAGGGAGGGTTTACATGGGATGTGAATCAACAAATGTTACTCGCTAATGATCCGGTCTGGGAAGCTCTTACTAAGGTACCATTTCTCACTCAGTAACATGTGTCTCATAGAAACAAGTGGCAATTGATCCTTCGAATTCTAAGATGTTTCTGTTGGATTTTTTCCTCTCTTTTTTTCAGGAACAGCCAGATGTTGTATATAGGAATAAAGTGTTGCACAATTATGTCGATTTGTACCAAATTCAGAGAAACCAAGTATCATGTAAGGGACTAGGTGCTCCTGACACAGAGGTTCAAATTGGCAATTGTGGCATGCTAGAAGTGGATTTGGACGGACTGGACGGAGATTATCAGTTTCCAGTAGATGACATTCTAATAGCTGCTGAACCAACGACAAAGCCTACTGCTGAACCATCAGGATTAGAATTAGAACGCCCGTGCAAGTTGCAGAAGATTAGTAATAAGGAAATGGCAGATGCAGTACCTGTAGAAAGAGCAATTGAGGCACTTCAAGCCATACCAGACATTGATGATGAACTGCTGTTGGATGGTTGCGATCTTTTAGAAGATGAGAGAAAAGCCAAGACATTCCTGGCTTTGGATACCTTGTTGCGAAAGAAATGGTTGCTTAGGAAACTTCGACCCTAAAAGTTTTCTTATATTGAGGGGTCTAAGAATATGTAGGTTCCTCGGCTGTCCCTTCCGACTGGAGAATGTAAATATTAATAAGTTATATTTTATTAATCCTGGTTTTGGAAATTCTTTGCTTCATGTGACAATTAAAAAACATTAATTAATTAATTAATTTAATTGGCGGTAACTCAGAAATGGAAGTCATAATCAAAATAGGTTTCCTGCTGACATTCGGAATCCAAAACTCTCTACTATATCTAGATTGGCGGTGACCTTATTATATAAGAACCTGTTACTACATTAATCAATCGCCGTCCTCGTTGTTGTTTTTATTTCTTGTGATAATTTTGGATCTATTCCAAATTCTCAGATCAATTTCAGGCGGATATGGATCCCAACTCAGCTGCATTATCTTACTTTCATCACGGTCGCACTTCCCGACTCCACCTAATGCTTTCCAATTCCATACTCGATAACCAACTAGCTGATCTCTTATCTTCTCGGAACAATCTCGTTTCTCCAGTAAGGCAACCCCACAAAGAATCAGTTCTCTCCCGATGGATTGAACGGTTGGAGAAGGTTCAAGTGGAAGCTGGGGAAAGTGGGTCGCAGTCCTGTGTGGTGTGCCTTGATGAGATCTGTGTGGGGAAGATCGCCACTCGCATGCCGTGCCTTCACGTGTTCCACGATGATTGCATCTGTCAATGGCTTACCGATCATGACACGTGTCCGGTGTGTCGTTACAACTTGCAAGATTCCGCCGACGGCTGCTGATTCTTGACGAACTTCTTTGTTTCTCGTCATTTTGATCTTTTTTATTCTTTAGGTTTAGTGGTTGTTTTAGCTCCGTAGAGATGCTTGATTTAATTTAATGTCAGAATTACTGTTGTTTTGCGTTGTGACACTCAAACTGAAGTACAATTATTTCATTAATACACAAAATTGTTTATAGTTATAGTCTATTTTAACTATAATCTATCCAAAATTAACAGAATCAACCATTCATGGGCTTCACAGCGTTCTAGGCCTCAAGCCCATCATCACTTAATCAGATTAATTGGCAATTTGGTCTTTTAATTAAATCTTAGCCCGGCCCATATATCGACCCTAAACAAATCAGAACATTTTAGAAATAAATTATAAAAATAAAAAAAAGAACTGGAAATCGGAATACGTTTCCCTCTCAACTTAGAAATCCAACTCTCCTTTGGATTGAATTGAGGCGGTCGAACATCTTCTTTGGATTAATCAATCCCACTAATCAAGTCGAATTATTTTCTTCCATGTCCACCTTTATTGATGACTACTCCATCTTCATGGAGGATGATGGCGTATCACCTTGGGTTCATTTTACCGTCCAAGCTCCGGAAATCGAGCGTGAAGACGGTCTCGCTGAAATGTTCCTGCAAGATTTTTGGCTTCCTCGTCAAGATTTGGACGGAGAAGAATATAGGTTTTATGAGGTGGCCCCGGCAGCGACAAATGGGACAAGTGAAGATTCGATCCAACGGTTGGAGAAGATTGAGGTAGTAGAAGAAGAAGAAGAAGGGAGTGGGTTGAGATCGTGTGTGGTGTGCCTTGATGAGATTTTTGTTGGGACGACCGCTACTCGCATGCCTTGCCTCCACGTGTTCCATCACCATTGCATCGTTAAGTGGCTCACTGATATGATCCGGCCTAGTGTAAGTAAGCCGAATGATATATGGAGCTTTAGAGGATCTAGCCGGAGGAGTTAACTAGGGAAACTCAAACCAATTAAGGAAGAAACAACAAGATAGGGAGGTGCAGCGGAGGAGGAAACACAAAAGAGTGAAGGAAGGGAAAGATGATACCAAGAATTCGAAGATGGATGGAAGGAAACGGAGATGAGCTCGCACGAAGTAGTGGATATCACACGAACGAATGCTTAATCAAGATATAATCCGAGGGCCAAGTTGGGACTCGTTTCTATGGATGATCAACCAAGAAAACATATATTTCATTCAACACAATCGTCAAGACGATTACAAACATAGATTTCCCAAAGAGAGATCGGGAGGAGTGTTCTCTACTCAAGCGATCCCTCTCAAGGAAGAAGTGAGCTTACAAGGTGTATAAGGGAGGAGTGTTCTCACTCAACAAAATACACACAAAATCTAAGCTAAGGTCTGAAAGAAGAGATACAAAAACTATTTATAGGTGCAACAAAAGAGAGGTTTGAACGCCCAAAATCCGTGTGGCCCTGATGTCTGGCGGCATGCCGCCCCACAGGAGTTGGTCCTAGCGGCATGCCGCTACATTCTCTTGGAGTGGCCATTTAATTTAATTCCCTGGCGGCATGCCGCCCCAGACATGACCTTCCAGGCGGTATGCCGCTAGACTCGTTCACACTGCGCGCTGAAATGTCGACGAGCATAACTTTTGATCCACCCGTCCGATTGGCCTGAAACTTGTCCCACACGAAAGCTAACATCTTGAAGTTTCCTTCAAGCCTTTGATCTCTCGAATCAGACTCTATTTGCTTGTCCATCGGATAATGATGATTGGTCCTCGTGGATGGAGCATTTGTTAACGAGCCTTGTTGCGAGTAGAGGAAGTTTGGCTTTGCTGGAGGCCTTGGGGTGGTGTGCATGTCCTTGGGACCTTCTAGGGCTAGACGTGACTTTACTTCAGGGCCTGCTCGGCCATCTTCGGAGTTCGATACGTCTAGGCCTAGGTATTGTGATGATGTAGCATGTGATCCTTGACCTTGAGCATGATTGACACTCATTTGCAAGGCTCGGTTGCCCGTGATCAGTCCTCTTGGCCTCATGCCAATTTGTTCCAACTCGAAGGGGGTCAGGATCACATCACTCACCGATCACAATACGTGTCCGGTGTGTCGTCACAGTATGCCTACTGCTGATGCTTGACAGAAAATAAAATACCCCATACCTGTATTTCTTTCTATTGTGTTAATACATGGAAGTTGGAATTTAAAGAGTATTTGATTTGTTAATTATAGGCGTATCATACTCTTTCTGTCTTTCTTATGGATCCTCCGTTCTAGTGTTAGTCCTTCTTCTTCTTCTTTTCTAAATTAGTATTCTTTTTTTTCTCAAGTTTCTCTTTTCTTTTATAAATTGTCTACAGATTATAAATTAATTACTCTTAATTTAGAAAAAAATCAAATTAACTGATAATATTCTAATATAATTAGTTTTAATTGACATAGCTATAAATAAATAAAAAATCTCGGATACTCTTAATTTTTACGTAAGCAAAAAAAAAAGTAAAAATAAATTGATTGCTTGTAATTTTTTTCATTTCTTTTCTTAAGTGGGCCTCATTCAACTTGAATTATTTTATTCATAAATTTTATTTTTTAACATACTAGTAAAAATATAACTAAGTCTTTTAAATAAATCCAAATATTTTTTAAATTTTGTATTTTTACATAAATTTAATGTAATATTATATTTTATAATCTTCTTATTGAATTAAAAAAACTAAATTAATTAGGAAAATTAAATTAAATTTTTTAACATATCGCTGATAACTTTCTAGGTTTTTTAAAAAATTACAATATTTTTGCTAGTTTGTTTTGGTATTTTTACTCTTTTATGAATAAACTATAAAGTAATTAAATTTGAATGAGGCGACTTAAATAGAGAAAAAAATAATTAGGGTTAACGGTGTATATCTTTCTTTCTTTTTTGGATTTAATGATCAATTTGTCTAATTTTGACAAATTCAGTAGCCAATTGGCGTAAAATAAAGTCTGGTGACTAAATTGGTTATTTTTGGATAATTCAGTGGCTAAATTATCCTTTTCCCTTTTAATAATGGTTTTATCTAATTAATTTCAACCGGGCCTGTTATTATTGGGCTTACAGCGTTCTTGGGCCTTAGTCCCACCAGAAAATCACGTGACCAGCCGTTTTTATTATACGTAGAATCTCCCAAACAATTCTACAACCTTCGTCTTGCCTCTCCTCCAAGCTTTTAAATGAACTAAATGAAACCCTGAACGAAACAAAACAAATCAAGTAGTCGTCCTTGTCGTCCGAAGCTGAAGCCGCAGCAAAAATGGCTGTTTCAAAGAAGCTAACGAATTCTGCTTTAACACTACTGAAATCCTCTTCTAGGCCCTCCTTCTATCGCCACTCTCCTTCCACCTCACTCTCACGCGAACGCGCCCTCTCCACCCTCATATCTTCTCCTCTCCTCACCAATTCTCGCGCTAAACTTCCATTATACGACAATGTCGTTCCCTTCAATTTCCTCACCGTCGCCTTCTCCCGCCATTTCCACTCCTCCTCTCCTCGCTTCTCCCCCGCCGTTGAATCCAGTCGCTCTCATGTAAGCTCAAAAGCTCTCTTCAATCCCTTAATTTATTTTAATGTTTCAACTTTAAATTGAATTAGATTTTGAACTTCTTTTCTTGGAAAAAACTGTAGGTTGATCCGTCAGACTTCACGGAGATGGCTTGGGAGGGAATTGTTGGTGCCCTAGATGCGGCGCGTGCTAGTAAACAGCAAGTGGTGGAAACTGAGCATTTGATGAAAGCTTTGTTGGAGCAAAAAGATGGATTGGCTCGAAGAATATTCACCAAAGCTGGACTTGACAACACTTCCGTTCTTCAAGCCACTGATGACTTCATTTCCAAACAGCCAAAGGTTAATTTGCGCTGATACACTTGTACTAATTTTATTTGTTTAGCTTCTTAAATTGATGTGCTAATAAGAAAATATGAAGAACTTAATTTCTGTAGGAAAGGTGAACCCTAAACTTGTGTAGCTCTTTGTTGCTATTTGGTGTTACAGGTGTCTGGTGATACAAGTGGCCCGATTATGGGGCAGCATATGACTTCATTGTTGGAAAATGCAAGAAAGCATAAAAAGGATATGAAAGATGAGTTTGTGTCCGTGGAGCATTTTATTTTAGCATTTCATTGTGATAGGAGGTTTGGGCAGCAATTATTGAGGAATCATGGGCTTACTGAGAAGGATTTGCGAGAAGTTATCGATGCTGTTCGTGGAAGTCAGAGAGTAACTGATCAAAGTACTTGAGTACATTCTTGTTTCGAAACTGATTTTTTAGTTAGTGTTAATGGCTACATATGTTTTGTTAATGTGCTGTTTACCTTACCATTATGCAGATCCTGAAGGGAAGTACCAGGCATTGGAAAAATATGGAAATGACTTGACTGAGCTAGCTAGGCGTGGTAAACTTGATCCTGTTATAGGTCGGGATGATGAAGTTCGGCGGTGCATCCAGATATTATCTAGGAGAACTAAAAATAATCCTGTCATCATCGGTGAACCTGGTGTGGGAAAAACTGCAATTGCAGAAGGGTATGTTCACATTTTAGGAATTTTAACTTCCATTCTTGCTTTTGACAAGTATGCCAAAAGCTTTCAGTGGTTTATGTAGTTGACTGAATGAGATGACATGCAGTAAACTTTGCACCTGTTATTTATCTGTTAGGTGAATTTGTTCTTAATGAAATCTGTATCTTGTTTTGTAGACTAGCTCAAAGGATTGTGCGTGGCGATGTGCCTGAACCTCTGTTGAATAGAAAGGTTGTTACTTCTTTCTTACGATTCCCTCCATTAATGTTTTTTTACTTACTAGCCATAGTTGGAATAGAACCTTTTCTATCTCTCTAAAAGCAGATCGTTCTAAGTTCTGCATTCAATATTTGCAAATTATTTTGGGTTGTACAGTTGATTTCCCTAGACATGGGGTCCTTGGTTGCTGGTGCCAAGTATCGTGGAGAATTTGAGGAAAGGTTGAAAGCTGTATTGAAGGAAGTCACTTCTTCAAATGGACAAACCATTTTATTCATTGACGAGATTCATACAGTTGTCGGTGCAGGTCAAGTTGCTGATCTGTTTGCCTTGTTACATAACTTATTAGCTTCTGCGTAGAGAATAATTAATTGACTGTTTCATGAATGCATTTGGAAACTATGGTTTGAGACATGTTTCATGCAAATGGTTTTTGAAATATACAAATGCCTGGGTTGTTGTGCATTTACATACTGCTTTGTGTATGCTTGCAGTCATTCTTGTATTAATTTAAAGTACTCTACTGTGCTTCTTTCTTGATTGTGAAATCATTCATTGTTGACATAGCGACCTTGTGCTGATGTTGATTCTTGTGCAGGGGCTACATCTGGAGCAATGGATGCCGGGAACTTGTTGAAACCAATGCTTGGACGAGGTGAGCTAAGGTGTATAGGAGCCACTACCTTGAATGAATATAGGAAGTATATTGAGAAAGACCCAGCACTTGCACGAAGATTTCAACAAGTGTTCTGTGATCAACCAACTGTTGAAGACACAATATCAATTCTTCGAGGGTTACGCGAGCGCTATGAGTTACATCACGGTGTTCAAATCTCAGACAGTGCCCTGGTTTCTTCAGCAATTCTTGCAGATAGATATATTACAGATCGTTTTTTGCCTGACAAAGGTAATAGTTTGTTTTATATTGGAAAATGTTAGGAACTGCAGATTTGTGCTTGTTTTGCTCTTTATCTATGCACCTTTTACTCCAGCCTCAATTGTTTTAGTTGTTCAATTGAACACTCTTTTTAAGCGCGTGGTCACAAGTCACAACAAGACTATATGTGTTTTCAAAATGGCCAATGTGCGTAAGGTCATGCTTTGCTCTAGCCCTCTTTTGGAGTCACTAAACGACTCTCTTTGTGTTGTCCAGCAATTGACCTTGTTGATGAAGCAGCTGCAAAGCTGAAAATGGAGATCACTTCTAAGCCAACAGAGTTGGATGAAATTGATAGAGCTATATTGAAGTTGGAGATGGAGAAGTTATCTCTGAAAAATGACACTGATAAAGCTTCCAAAGAGAGGTTAATGAAGCTTGAGAACGATTTAAATGAATTTAAACAGAAGCAGAGAGAATTAAATGAACAATGGGGAAAAGAGAAGGAACTCATGAATCGGATACGATCCTTAAAGGAAGAGGTAACTCATTCGTTGGGCTTTGTAATGCCATATCTTCTCATCTGTGCTTTTCTAAAAATAAGATCTCTTGATGTCTGCAGATTGATAGGGTTAATGTAGAGATGGAAGCCGCTGAGCGTGAGTATGACTTGAATCGTGCCGCTGAGCTCAAATATGGAACTCTTATATCCCTTCAACGCCAGTTAGAAGAGGCTGAGAAACACCTTGTTGAGTTCCGAAACACTGGCAAGTCTATGCTTCGTGAAGAAGTCAGTGACCTTGATATTGCTGAGATTGTAAGCAAATGGACAGGTATACCTGTATCAAACCTTCAACAGTCAGAGAGGGAGAAGCTTGTCCATCTAGAAGATGTTCTCCACCAACGGGTAGTTGGTCAGGATATGGCAGTAAAGTCAGTTGCTGATGCCATCCGGCGCTCGAGAGCAGGATTGTCAGACCCAAATCGACCCATAGCTAGCTTTATGTTTATGGGCCCTACTGGTGTTGGCAAAACTGAGCTCGCAAAGACTTTGGCTGGTTACCTCTTTAATACAGAAAATGCTCTTGTGAGAATAGATATGAGTGAATACATGGAAAAGCATGCAGTTTCACGTTTAGTTGGGGCTCCGCCTGGTTACGTTGGTTATGAAGAAGGTGGACAGCTCACTGAAGTTGTTCGCCGCAGACCATACTCTGTGATACTGTTTGATGAGATTGAAAAAGCTCATCATGATGTCTTCAACATTCTGTTGCAGTTATTGGATGATGGAAGGATTACTGATTCTCAGGGAAGGACTGTAAGTTTTACGAACAGTGTCATAATCATGACCTCCAACATTGGCTCCCATTTGATTCTCGATACCCTAACAAATACACTTGATACCAAGGAAGTGGTTTATGATATCATGAAAAAACAAGTTGTTGACTTGGCTCGGCAAACATTCCGCCCAGAATTCATGAATCGTATTGATGAGTATATTGTGTTTAAGCCTTTGGATGCCCATGAAATTAGTAACATTGTTGAGATACAGGTAACTTTATGTTATCCGACTTGCAAAATTCTTTTTCTGTGATCTCGTATTATTTTTCATGTACTATCTCTTTCCATTATGCCATGCAAAGATTCTGACCAGGATTTAATGTCCATTGCCAGATGAGCCGGTTGAAGGAGAGGTTGAAACAGAAGAAGATTGAGCTTCATTACACCAAGGAAGCCATCGACGTGTTGGCAAAACTTGGCTTTGATCCGAATTTTGGAGCGCGGCCTGTTAAACGTGTGATACAGCAGTTGGTGGAGAATGAAATTGCAATGGGAGTCTTGAGGGGAGATTTCAAGGAGGATGAGGCTGTTCTTGTTGATGCTGATGTAAACTCAGACCTTCCTCCCCATAAAAGATTGCGTATGAAGAAATTGGAGAGCGATTCCTCAATTGAAGCCATGGTCGCAAACAACTAATCTGCTTCTTGGTGGTGTAAGTTTATCGGTGCTGGACGTGATTCTATCCCCGCCTATATTGAGCAGCTGGTAAACAGATTTCTTAGTTTTACTATGTGCACCCTGCTGTAAATCTTAGTTTACTTTTCTAATGTAGCATAATGGTTAGGGTCTAGGGTCTTGAGTTTGAGTCTTACTTTCACCTATCGGAAAAAAAGGACAGATTAGTAGTTTATGGAATGGGTAATTCTTTTGCTGAACTTCCTATCTTTTCCTTTACATTTCCCCTGTATTTTAAAATTGTTCCCCACGTGAGTAAATGCCGGGCGTATGAATGACCATTGAATGGGGTCTTCTCCTTTCAATCAATTGAGCATTGTAGAAGTAAGCATCCACCGACACAATACAATCCATATAATTTCCTACTTGATTAAAGATCAAGAACAGGGAGGGAGAGTAATCATGTACCGAATTTTTCCAAAATCCAAAAAAAATGATACTTCATTTTAGGTAACGCTAACTTGGTACGATGCACATTAAAGATTTAAAATCCTCCTTCAGATATCAAAAGAAGTGTTTAACCATGGCATGGAGAAGTGCAGTGGCTGTAATTATAGTCCTCCCACGCAGCGTTATCATGGCAGGGACAGGGACAGGGACATGATCTTAATTGATACATCCAAAATCTATATAGCATGTTTGTTGTGTTCTAGCCGTAGGTGAGAGCCAGTTGGGTGTTTAACATGGTGCCATTCTCGATTAGCATATTTTAATGCAATAGCAATTTATTATACTCCTATTGCTCTTTCTTTTTTTTCTTTTAGTACAATAAAAGATTGACTGGGTTTTAAGATCTATGACTATGGTATGGGCGATAAAGATGTCAAAATCTTGGCATGTGTTCATAAACTAAGTCAGCCATTACTCGTTGGATTAATTTATTTTTATATTAAAAAATATTATTACATATTATCATAATACTAAAGTCAAAGTTTAAATTTATTATTTATATAATACACACTAATCGATTGAATTATAATTTCACGTATTTATTAAATATAATTCTTTACCAGCTTATCTTCCACTAAAACAATCAAAAAATGGAAAAATTGACTAGATGTGCATCTTGCATTATTGATTATTTTATTAATAATTTATTTATGTTCAATTGTCAAATAGAATTTCGAAAGTGAGGCCAACATACATATAAGCTTGCAAGGTGAAAAGATCTTGTTGGTTAGTGTGACATAAATGAAATGAATAAAAACAAAATTAACGGCGGATCGAGAGAGAATGATGTGAGCGTTTTCCTATATTTTCGGGGATTTAAGAGCATGACCAATCAATATTTTAAAATAATAATAATTTATTGCATGGCTAAATTTAAAATGCATTTGGATATAAATTAATAACTTTTATTATTATCAAATTTTAAAAAATATTGAACTCCCCTCTTATAAATAAAAAATCCCATTTTTCTAACAGATGAAAATGAGATTCGAACCTAACATAATATACTTTATTTCCCGTACTCAAATTTATTATTTTAACTTTTAAGTAAAATCTTTTTTGGGTCTAAGTAAAATCTAAAATGGAGCTTACCAAAGAAGCCACAAAGATATCACTAATAAAAAAGACCATATACTGCACCATTTTTTTATTTCAATTACTTTTTTCTTTTTTGGAGTAAAAACAAAACAAGGTCCCCTCCTCTAGTGGTCAGTACAGTCAACGATTTCACACGTAAATGCTCCCTTTCGTTATACTCCCTTCGGACTCAAATAACTGTCATTTTACTATTCCAGCAAAATTAATTTAAGGTGACTAGAATAGTAACTATATGATCTCGAAAATTTTCGAGATTTTTTTCAACATACGTAAAGGATTAATATACGTTGTAAATTTTTTTTGGACTTTTTCGAGATCATATAGTTATTATTCCGGTCGTTTTATAAGATGGTCGGAATAGTGACAAATGACAATTAATATGGGACGGAGGGAGTATTTAATTGAGGTTTTATATCTTATTCTTTTTCTTTCGTGTTTTGAATTCTTTTATAAAAAAAATATTCGTTATTTAGTGCCGTACTATTATTTTATTTTATTTTTTATTAATTTTTTAAAATTTTGTGCACAACTATAAAATGTCTATTAAATAAAATCGGAGGAAGGAGTAAAAAAATATTTTATAATATTTAATATCACAATTTCCAACTAAATATATTTAAAATAAAATCGTTTTCTTTAGGACCGTCCCTTCACTTTTAAAGTCAGAGAAGAAGGCATGCACATATTTTGACACGCACCAAACGACAAACAAGCACCGTCTTCTTATTCCCATACTTCGTCCTCCACCGTATGAATCTACTCCCATCCTATCAGAATCGAGTGGGGCCCGTTCATTTAATAAAATGTGAGGCCCACACGAAATTTCTTTGATGAACACATGAGCTGGATGGCACAGATCAAGCGACACATTTTAGTTGAGCTCTGTGCAATGCACTGTAGTACAAATTAGCACATTTCCCCATATACTAAAATAAGGATGGACCATGTGTCTTCTTTACTAGTGAAATCTTTGTGGCTTCTTTGGTAAGTTTTTACTTTTTTATTTATTTTATAAATAAACTCGAACTCAAACTCGAAATTTATCTACTCCTTCTGGTCTCCAAAGAACGTCGTTTACTATTCCGGACCGCCTTGTAATTTTTTGAGGTCATATAGTTACTATTCTGACTGTTTTGAAATGCGTGTCGGAATAGTAAACGACGTTTTTTGGTGAGCAGAGGGAGTAGTATTTTATCATTCGTGGATAAATAATCAACATTGGTTATTTTTTCCTCGACATGTAGGAAATTAGAACTCCACTTATTTTGATATCACTTTAAAATCTGAATTTTACAAATTAAAATGGCGAGCATTGAACGCTCATTGACAATACCATATTAGTAATAAAAATGCAAGATATGGATGAATAGTCTTGTTTTAATTCATAAATGAAAATTGATGAATGATAGTAGAATTGGAAGGTAATCTTTTAAATAAAAATGATTTATATCAAGATTTCTAGCACTTTCTTTAAAAAGAAAATCTACATTAAAGTAAAGAAATCCTTTTTCAAAAATACTCCCTCCTTCTCCAATTAAATGTCTTTCTCACATCCCAATATTCAGTAGGGAACGTATATCGAGGAAGTCGGATGAGGCACTATTTGACCCCAAAAAATTCTGTACTTTTTTTCGAACGTACGTTAATCCTTAACGTACTTCTGAGAAAAAATTCGGGGCAAAATTGTCTCAAATAGTGACTGTTCCGGCCGTCTTAAGATACGTTCCGAAACAGTAAAAATAAAAACTAAAACGACATTTAATTGGGGAAGGAGGGAGTATGTAGTTGGTTTATCTTTTTTCATCTTAGATTATATTTTTTTATTTAGTTAATTATTGACACTGTCAATATTTTATATGGAAAAATATTGAATGGTAATATTTTCTAAAAGTTGATCGTCTAACGTTCACAATTAAGTATAAAAGGAATTAATTATTTCAATTATGTGGAACAAAAGGAAATAATTTTCACGAACATTATCTAAACAACTGATAGTAATAATTACGTTTAATTGCAGATGTTTTCCTTTTTTTTCTTTCTTTTTTTAATGAAAGACAAGACAACCGTTGACAACTTGACAGTGCTTGCATCATCGAGTCCGTTTGGCTGAAAAACAATTTGTTTTTGTTTTTTTGTTTTTGGAAAAGAGAGGCTTAATATCTTATATTACGACATGAGAAGAAACCTCATCTGTTATCACTGAAAATCGTGATTAAACTTGAATAATAAATCATCAAATTTATTTTATTATCCTTAATTAAAATGTAATTTATTATATACTAGTCAACGCTACGGTTCTTTTTCAAAAATATCCTAGAAAAACATACTATTAGGTAACCTATATCGTTGGAATTAAACAGAGTGAAATTTTTAACTTTATTGTGTTTGGTTGACATATTATAATTTAAAAATCAATTATTAATTTTTTTACTTTCCTTTAAAATTACTGAATATAAACACAAATACAAAAAATATTATTTTTCTACGAATTTTAAATCTCATACAAACATAATAATCTAACTTTCACCTCAATTAGGGAAAAGTGATTATAGGTATCTTAATTTAGGATTATTCGTATTTGACTTCTAATCATCACGTTAAATACTAAAAGTTTTCCATTTAATGATCCTAAAAGGCGGCAAATTTTTTCTTATAAATTTTAATCCGTTACATATTTAGTATCAAAATTGAAACCTCTAATGAAGTTCAAATAATATTTTATTAGTTAATTTATACTACCTCTATTTTTAATTAATTAACACTTTCCTATGAATTCTGTGTTCTAAATTAATTGTCATTTTGAGTCATAATTACGACTTCTGCTTTTTATTTTAGTTTTTTTACCCAACCAATTAATTTGGTACAATGATATTATTGTAATTATACTACAAAAATGGATAAATTAAAAACCATAGAAAAAAAATGGTTCAAAGATTATTATTTTAAATTTATCTATTATTTCAGAAAGTTAATTAATTAAGAACGGAGGGAGTACGTTGGCGGCTCGATATTTTATTTATCTTAATAATAGTATCGCCCATCCTGAAACAAAGTAGGCAGTGTTTGTGGTAGCTTAGAAATTGTCCTGCTCGGAACTGTTCTCTAGAAGAGCATCCAAACAGTTCCTAATTCTCTCTCCTTCTCTCACTCATATATTCTTCACTCTCTAAAATTTTGCCTATCGAGATCACTGAAATCGCTTCACTATAAATAAATAAAGAAAGCAGATCAGAGCAGAGCTTCCCCATTTTACAATAATACCACTACACTCTCTCTCCTTCTCTGCAATGCAGCTCCATTTATACAAGGCGAAGAAGAAGTAGGAACCGGTTTGTTTCGATTCTTTTCTGGGAGAGAAGAATGGCTAAATGTCACCATAACAACATCGGATCTTTAGTCCTCGACCACACTCCGTCCTCCTCCTCCTCTTCCTCCGCCGGTTCCTGCGGTCATTTCCGCCTCTGGACTGCCTTCTCCGGCGCCGCATTCCGGAGAAAAATCTTCGACGCCGTCAGCTGCGGCGGAAGCTCCAGGTACCGCCACCATGACCTGGACGACTTCTCATCCTCCACCAGTTCCACCACAGCCACCGCGA
Source organism: Viola odorata (assembly GCA_963691705.1). Taxonomy (NCBI): domain Eukaryota; kingdom Viridiplantae; phylum Streptophyta; class Magnoliopsida; order Malpighiales; family Violaceae; genus Viola; species Viola odorata. The sequence continues at coordinate 20,141,361 of OY829545.1, read as the reverse complement.
CGACGAAGGCCACCGCCGACGCTGGAAAGGTGGCGGCGGTGAGGGAGAAGAATGGGAAGTCGGAGAAGTTGTCGGATCTGCTGAACTTGGCGGAGGTTGAGAGTGAGACAGAAACGAAAAAGAAAGTGGAGGCGTTGGAGGAGTTGAAGAGAGCGGCGAGGGAGTTACAGTCTGGTGACGTAATGAAGAGGAAGGAAGCTGCGTGTCACGTGAGGTTGCTTGCTAAGGAGGATTCGGGGGCACGTCTCACGCTTGCTATGTTAGGAGTTATTCCTCCTTTGGTAGGGATGCTTGATTGGGAAGACGAAGCAGGCAAAGCTAATAATTCTGATTCCCAAATTGCCCCTCTCTACGCATTACTCAATCTCGGCATCGGCAATGACATGTTAGTACCGATCACTCTTCCTTCCTTCTCCCTTTAAATTAAAAATATAAATGTTTGTTTTTGTATTACTGGAGGCTGATGTTTGATTTTTGATTAAGACTTCTTACGAACCTCACTGTTTATTTTCTTTCATTTCGATGTCATTTACTTCATATTGTAGCTGTTTTTTGCTTTTTGGTCCTCACTGTTTGACAGTGACAAGTCCTTTTTTTTCCTGTTCCTCTTGGAACAATTATGCATTTCTAGAATATATCATGGGTTGCTTTCCATTTGTCCTGGCAATTGATTTGGGATTACATTTTACAGGAATAAAGCTGCAATTGTGAAAGCTGGAGCGCTCCATAATATGCTAAAGATCGTAGAATCTTCATGTGCTTCAAACCCTTTAGTGTCGGAAGCAATAGTTGCTAATTTCCTTGCCTTGAGTGCCTTGGATTCGAATAAACCCATAATCGGTTCATCAGGGGCAATCCCCTTCTTGGTGAACACTCTTATGGATTTGCACGGTAAAAGTAGCACCCAAGCAAAACAAGATGCGCTTAGAGCTCTGTACAATCTTTCGATACTTCCCACAAATGTGTCGTTTATTTTAGAGACGGCTTTAATCCCGTTTCTATTGAGTACACTGGGAGACATGGAAGTCAGTGAAAGAATTCTTTCAATTTTGAGCAATGTAGTGTCAACACCAGAAGGTAGAAAGGGGATCAGCAGTGTGCGGGATGCTTTCCCAATTTTGGTTGATGTGCTGAACTGGACTGACTCACCAGGATGCCAAGAGAAGGCATCTTACATATTGATGGTTATGGCACATAAGGCTTATGGGGATAGACAGGCAATGATTGAGGCTGGCATCGTGTCATCCTTACTTGAATTAACACTTCTTGGTAGTACATTGGCTCAGAAAAGGGCTTCTAGGATCCTGGAGTGTTTGAGTTACAGAGATAAGGGAAAGCAAGTTTCAGGGCATTATGGTGTGAATATGGGAGGTGGAGCAGTGTCAGCTCCTATTTGTGGGACTTCTTCATCATCTGCGAATGCTAATGGGATTTCAAAGGGGTGTTTAGAAGAAACTGAAGATTTGATGAGCGAGGAAAAGAAGGCAGTGAAACAATTAGTCCAACAAAGTTTGCAGAACAATATGAGGAGAATTGTCAAGAGGGCTAATTTGCCACAAGATTTTGTTCCATCAGAGCATTTCAAATCACTCACTTCAAGTTCAACCTCCAAGAGTTTACCATTTTGAGGAGATTGGATAATAGCTTCAGATCGACGACAAAACTTGAAGTTAGTCTACTCCTCATTGATCTTATTATTACCCGCCTTTTTGTTAGCATTACTAGAATATGAATTAACCCCATATATCATAAAAACTGTGTAATTAGCCAGAAAGTTAGCCATGTTTGGACTTGTGTGGAATCACTTATCGTCTTAAATTTGGATACAGAATGCTTTGCGTTTTCTATGAAAACATCCAATTAATGAGGTCATGTTCTTGAGAAGCTTCATATCAGTGGTAGGACCTGCAAATTTGAAAAAATCTTAGGGTTGCATCACATTCATATATAAGAGGAGAGAACATAGTTGTATTGAAAGGGCCATTTTCAAGTTTCAACCACTTTGGTACATTTCTGTCCACCTCTGCCACCTAGCCGTTATTTCAGTATTCTATTTCATAATACACATTTTCATCTGCTTAAGAAATAATGACCTAGTTACGTCTTGGAATCTTTCACAAGCCAGTTTTTCTATTCTAGGTCTGAATTTTTCAGCTGGAATTTATTACATTTCTGTGGTGAGAACGTGGGTTCAACCCTCATTTAGTTTTTGATTAAATTCAGAACTTCCAATTCTTTTTTCCTGTACAAGCCTAGTGCATTCCATTGCATTGACCTGTTTACTGATCTTGATTTGTTTTTTTGTTAACTATATACAGATCAAGGAAGGAAGAAGAATCCGATATATGAGCTGTCTTCCTATTTGTATAATTTATGGTCCTATATTTTTCTTGATGTTACATAATTGGCCCCCCTACATTTTGCCATCTTTTGCATCTTTTATCAATTTCCTGCTATTATCTCTTGTTCTGTCCCCCCATCTTTTTCTCCATTTCTTTCTTTGGCGGGGCCTGCATTTTGGTGTAAATATATGCTGTTGTAACTTTATTGTGCAATTTTGAAGGGCTTGGCTGTGTAATGTGGACAATGACAAACCCTTAAACCTAAGCAATAGTACCACCGTTTTGGACTGAGAAATTAGGGCTTGTATTTACTGTGATCTAATCAGTGATTTGGCTGAATAGCAGGCGTTACTAGCTATATGGTGGTAAGTAGATTAGTAAAAGTACAACTAGAGGTGCGAATTGAGGTTCAAATCTTATCTCCGTCTGTTAAAAAATAAAAATCAATAAACCCTAGGTGATTTAGCCTGTAGCTTCATAAATTGGATTGTGATGTAGAGTATGACAGGGCATTTTTATATTTGAAAATTTGGTTGGAGGCATTAAACGCCCTCCAGTTTAAAGATTGGGCTTGTGAGAAGAAAAGAACCCGTATTGGTAGTAGTTTGTAGTACTCGTATTATTTACAAGATCATTAAAAAGAAGTGGCGTGTTTACGAAGCTGTAGGTAAAACTATAGGTATCGTAAAGAGGGCGGAGATGATGAGAAGGTTAGAAAGAAAATGCACATGAAAGTCGCCGTATCAGAGAAGGGCGACGAATATTTGTATTTCGTGGCAAAAATATCGACCTAGTTCGACGAAAATGTACCTCAAGTGAATCCGTCGATGGTGTTGTCGCCAAAAACAGGTCATGTGCTCTTACTTCTTGCCATTGATTACTGATTTGTCTTTGTTATCATCAGTAATCAATCATATCAGAATCCCGGTCTTACAAGAAAAGAGATGGCCCATTTCTCAACATTTATTCATTATAGGTCGTGAATCTCTTGATTCATAGGCCCTTGGCTTCTTTTTCTTTCTTTTTTAATTTATCACTCAATATCTAAATCTCTTTTCGAGCTGATTAATCTCTCTTTAGCGAATGGACGGAAAAAGTACTCATTCGGCACCGACTCTATTTGGTATTATTAACGAGCCAAGCAATTTCCAAAAATAGTTCTTCCCTCCCTTTCAAGGCAAGGGAATCTAGGTAGGCCTTTAACCAAGTTAAGAAATGGCTGATTGTGGTGTACTGACTGGGTTAATTATTCTTGAATCAGTTCGGAGTTTGCTGATTTTATTGCTTAATCATAAGTTAAACTAGTAGTACTAAACTATTATCCAAAATTGTGAGAGAGAATTTAATCACGTGTTCTTATATACTTATTGAAGAACAACAGTAAGTACAATGATTGATCACGTGATTAAAAGAAAAGAAAAAAATCATTATTCACTTAATACTGTAAATCAATGAGAAAGAAAAGAGAAGGAAGATGGTGTATGGTATGATTGTCTTTTCAATTCAGCACATTTATTCACAATTTAGTCCTTAGCTAAATAAATGGGCATATAATTTATAAAAAATAAATAATTCAATTTTAATGAACAGAAAGAAAATATTTAATTTCTCGATTTCTATCGGGCTATAAAAATAACGAGAGAGAAGAAATGATGGCCATTAAAAACACATGGGTCCTGGCCGCCTAGGCCTCTTTATAATTATTCATAGTACGTGGGCTGATATGTCAATTTATTGATCAGACCGTCCAATTTAGTGGGTCTCACGCTAATCTTTCCTTAGATCAAAGAGAAGCTGAGTGACGCTGAGGCTGTGTGTCACGCACTGATATTTCGGCCCATAAAAAGAAAAATAAGAATCCATGTCAATTGCAACATGGTCATGTTTCCTGTCTGCCACCGACAAACAATAACTCCATCAATTTATTGCCCTCAATTTTCTCTAAAACATCAATTTCAGTCCTTATTAGTCTTCTAATTTCATATATAGTACCGCTTTAGGCACCCGGAAGAGTGGAAAAAATCCTTTTTTTTGTGCAGGTGGTGGTGCTTGTCTTTATAGGCCATCAACGGCCTTTAGAGCTTTATTGAATTGAATTTGGATATATGACGATAATTTATAAGGAAGTTACTCACTTGTTATTGATGATATAATGGTATGATCCGGTAAGTGAAACAGACTATATAGTTATTACTTTGGGTATAGTTATGAGCTGTAAATTTTCCATCTTTGCACAAGAATCTTGTGCGGCCCCCTTTTTCTTACCTTACAACTTCTTCTTCTTCTCCATTTCTCCTAATAATATGGGGCCATGGAGGTCAGATTACGTTACGTTAGGTTAGATTCAGAATTCCGATAATTGTGTGAAGGACGGTAGGCGAGTGTTCAGAGTTGGGGGGTTATTATAATACGGACAGAACCACGTCCTTGGGCAAAAATATCAATGCCGCCCAAAACCGGCTTTCAATTTGTCCACCAACAAGATTTAAGTGTCCATTAAATACAGAGTATATGTATTTCTTTTTTTAAGCTTTTCTTGGAAATAATTTCAAGTCTAGCTAGAGCATGTAGTAGCAATCTTCACTACCTTTCGTTTATTGTGACCAATTTCGTTTAAATATTATTCGCCTATATTGAAAGATGATTAACTTTTCCAACAATTTCTTCCACTTTGATATCGTTAGAAAATTTGCATTTGTCCAGTTGATGAGGTTAAACTACTATCTCATTGTCATATTGCATTAATTTTTGAATCATTCTTTTTTTATACCTTTTGTCTAAATTTAATTAACGTTTTAACCTAAAAATTGTGTTCTCATTTAATTGACGCTCTTGAAAATTATGTCCACTTACTTTATATTTTGACAAAAATACCTCTTAAACGACCTGTCGCTAATAAACAACGTGGTTTAAAAAAATAAAGAAATAAACCAAGCTACAAAACTGCCCCTGATAACTTGACAAGCCGTCTTCTCATATAAAACTTGTCAGCGGAGTTACCGAAGATCGCCTTCCGTTCTTGTTTAGGTCTAGTCACCTTTGTCGAGTGGGCCTCGCCACTGAAGGTATGGATGCTTTACAAAAGAACAGTAGACTCATTTTTCTTTTGTCAATAAACAATGGACTCAGGTTCATGAGTTTACCAACGTTGGAGTCTAATTTTTTATTATTATTATTATTTTTCATTTCAAACGATGAATACTAATCTTGTATAGGCACATCTATGCAATTTCAGCAACCATAATTTCATATATTTGCTTCCCTCCTCCTAACAAAATGAGTTAGTATAGAAGCATGGGTGTCTATCAATTCAATTGCAAAAGGGGTGAAAAAATGATCATAGCATAAACAGAACCTTAATTCGTGTATCTGACATGAGACATTGTCACACTCTCTCACAGATATTAACTGATACGATTTTATCTTATATGTTACCCAGGAAACAAATTCACAAGAGTTAGCTCACGCACTGTCCAGTGCCTAAATTATATGTTATGCTCTGATACATAATTCCTTGTTTAATAGAATCTCGTCTACATCTTAATACAGAAGCAGGTACCAGCCACCCCTGAATTCAAAACCCACAGCCCCCGTACCTGTTCAGAGAAAGTAATATCCCAAATAGTAATTGTGTTTTACTTGCTTCCAGTGATAGGAAGGTATACACCTTCGGCTGCCAGCCATATATTGTCTGCACGCTTTTCCCGGACACCACAAACCTATATATAGAAGCACGGAGATCAGGAACGACATTGAATAACCAAACGGGCACCCAAACTAAAAAGTAGAAGCATGGTTTTTGTAAGCAACTGCTTTATGACAAATATTCACGCTGGTAAGGGTATGTGCGATAATTCCAATTTAGTTTAACAGATAATTTGGCCACAAAAAGTTATATTCTAGGAAGATAAATGATGAGATTCAAGTTTCACTCTTCATCAAATGTAACTTATCATATTATCATGGTCTTCTTCCTCACCTCTTGCTGCCCTCCAGCTATCCGCTGGTATTTCTTGTCATGACTGTGTAGATAACCACCAGTGTCAACATGTTGAAGTCGAATCTTCTGATCTTGCTTCCAAGTCTTCCCACTGCCTTCAATCATAAGCCTGGAAAAACAAACCAACATTCATTATGAAACAAAATGAAAGGACAAAGACAGAGAAACACAGCACTATATAGAAGCTGCTTCAATCCCACCTCCAGTAATCCCCAGTATCAGAATCATTCTCTCCCCCAAAACAGCTAACCTGCGGAAAGAGTGAGGAACACATCATTCAATTACAATAAGCAAAGTAAAAGTACCATCCAAAACGTCAATGCACTGAACAAAATGCCATCAACTATGTTGAAACCTAGTTCATCATGCCCTTCAACACAGAACTTTTTCATGTAAAAGATGAGTCAAGATGATGAGAGGCATTATCTGTAAGGTAGGACACACTGAAATCAAAAGATGATTGGACACCCATTACATGTAATAATCACACACATTGTTTCTTACAATTGAGTTATTGACAGAAGCAATGAGCTTCAAATACACTAGGGCTTTTATTGACAAAGTATGATTGGGGAGAAAAAGCAAAGCGCGTACGAACCTCCAGGTTCCCTGAAATTGGGGATGCGTGCAAATGACTGTGTAACCATTTCCTTGTCCTCATATGCTGCAACCGAATAATTGTCCCACTTTCAATGGCATCACCTTGTTTCAAATTCATTCCTGGCTCTGGCCTCACAATCTACAATAAAACGAATTGCCATTCAGAACACCATCCACAAAACATGTCCTCCAATATGACCAAGTAAAGTAACACAGTAACAGAACTGAGAATATTAAGAAATCCATACGCCATTAGCACAATCGTATTTGTTAATGAAACAGACATTAGAAGAGTAATAGTTACCCAGTAGCTATTGGCATCATCAACATTAGGGAATCCAGTAACTGATTGCTGACCGCTGCCAGAGCCATAAGGTACATCGTGCGAGTGCAACCGAAATTTGGTCTTTTCATGTGCCAGCTTCAGCACTGTCCCATATGTAACCTAATCAAACAAAGAAAACGAAAATACATCTTAATTACTCACAATCAAAAGCCCAAGCTAAAAATCGATTAGTTAAATTCACGAGGTGATAAAACGAACCTCGTGGGACTCGGAGGAGGAAGAGGATTCGGAGGAGGACGCGGCGGAGGCAGGGGAGAAGGAGGCGTACTGGTCGAGATCGAGGTTAAGAAATAGGAAAACGGAGAGAGCGAAGAAAGCAAAAGCCATTACGAATAGTAATGCGATAAACCAGTTCTGTTGCCAGAAAGGTATAGATTCTCTGAGGACGATCCTGGTTGGAGATGATTGAGGTTGTGATCGTGATTGTGATGCTGGCGACGATGATGATGTTGATGACGAAGATGGCGGCTTCCGTCGAGAGAGGGCGGACTGTGCGCCGGAGGACGCCACGGTGGGAGGGATTTTCGGAGCGGAGCAATAGAGGTTTGGTTTTTGAAAGGTCGTTACGACGGAGAGGAGATCTGTGTGAAGTTTCTGCGGTTGTTTTGGAGGAAAAAGGATTGCCGAGGTGGGAATGTAACAGAAATTTTGGACACGTTGGGTGACAGATTTTGGGCTAATAGGATATGCACACGTGTTTAGTAAGACGACGTGGAGAGTTGTTATTGGGCCCTTGACTTAAAAGTCTCTAGCTAAGTTCAGTTGAGACGAGGAGTATTTTTTTTTTTTTGGAAGACTCGCATTCCTCCTTTCTTTTTCCTTCTGTTAAAGCGTTTTCTTCTCTAAAGTCTTGTCCCAGATCAAGAGAAGGATCGTTACAGGCCCAATGTTGATTTAAAAAAGAAGAATAAACAAAGGCCCAATGGGCTTAAGGAAAAAAAAGCCTTTTTGTTAATCATGGTCATTTATTTGCATTGCAATCTATACTATTCACTGGCTGTGGCTTGAGTTATCACATATAAAATATTGTATTTATATTTTCAAAAGAATATTAGTTAAAATTAATGGTAGTTAATACTTTGTGTTCAGTGGTTTATTAGATATGTTAAAGTATAGAAAGAGACATTTATTAGCTTATTAGTGACTTTCTTAATCCTTGCAAAATATATTAGAGAGTCATTCTTTTTAACCGAGAGAGTATTAATCAATTAAAATGCAATCTTTTTTTAGGTCTAAATTACGCGTATTTTTAATGACAATCGAGTTAGGATTAATTTCTTTGCATCAGGTTGACGCATTAAGAGGTGCTTGTTAATCTTTCCTTGTACACAAATTGACACTTAACTTTATTTAAAAGATGATAGTATCAAATCACTCACAACCATTAAAGTTTACAATGAAATTTTTTAAAATATTATTTAAAAAAGAAAACATAAATCAATCCTATCATAAATAATAACGATGAAAAGATAAATTTTATATTATAGTAATTTAGTGAGGAATCTGAAGATGGTTAATGAGAAGATTAATAAATTTATTGATTATTTGTTAGTGACAAATTATTAGTAGGATCTCCGGTTTGATTTTAGTACTTTAATTAATCTACTAAATATATAGACAGATTTTTTTTTAACTTTCTCAATATTTTAACCGTTTATTTAAGACTAATAGTGGTATTATTCTCGTATCTCAAATTGTTATTTAAACACAAATTTATTTCACTACTTCTATTTAAGTATTAAATTTTATATTATAAAATATAATAAAAATTGATGTAACAATTTAGAGTTTGAAAATAAGAGTACCCTAAAATTAAAGTTACGTTCGCGATGGATTAGTTGCTTGTTGGACAGTAAAATCCTTTTGGTGGTGTTATTTTATTTGTTTGCTAATCACATTTTCTTATGAATTTACCAAATTCACAAATTAAAAATTACTCCCTCTGATTTTTAATAAATAATGTTTTTCTACTTAATGTTACTATATACTTTACTCAATATTTTAGTGTTTATTTTACTAAATGTTACTGTTTCAGAAAATCATTTATTAAAAACCGGAGGGAGTAAAAGTTAAGAACTATTTTATTTTATTTTGTTTCGTTTCATATTCAAAATTTTCTTTTATTTAATTTGAAATATTAGTAACTTTTATTTATCAAAATGCCAAAATGCCAATTGGTTTAACCTTTTCTGCTACGTGTATGGCAGTCAGGTTAATGGAGTAGAAAAGAAGCAAACGTGGCGGTGTCCATGGGGCCCACAGGGAAAAAGACAGACATTAGAAAAAATAAAAAATAAAAACATTTTTTACGTCTCCTTATTTTCGTTACAAAAAAGTCAAAAATTACCGGTCAAGAAGTACTCAAGCAAGGAAAATGGCAGGAGAGGGAGTGTTTGCATCGATCGTTGATGAAGATGGTGTTTTTAAATTCTACTCAGATGCTCAGTGGAAAAAATCTTCCTCGGGAAAATCAGTCCCCATCATCAATCCTACCACCAGAAAAACCCATTTCAAGGTCCAAGGTAACAACTTGAAATTTAGTATCAATGGCGTCTTTTCCATGCGATTAATCCATCATAATTGTCATTATCGCTCTGATTAGTTCTTGATCATTTTTAATTATTTGGGTGATCAGCTTGTACTCAAGACGAGGTGAACAAGGTGATAGAAGCAGCAAAATCAGCACAGAAATCATGGGCAAAGACTCCGCTGTGGAGAAGAGCTGAATTACTCCACAAAGCAGCTGCGATCCTTAAAGAGCACAAAGCACCCATCGCTCACTGCCTTGTTAAAGAGATCGCCAAACCAGCTAAGGATGCTGTGACTGAAGTATGTATATCTCATTTTCGAATTTTTTTTGTGTCATTCATCTTCAATTTCAATCTGCATGTCTTGATCAATCCATTGTTTTATCTTTTTAAACATCAATTAGTGGATAGTTAAGTTATGATTTCTGCAACCTGTGATTAATTGTGTGGTTTTATGGGTACTTAAAGGTGGTGAGGTCTGGGGATTTGGTGTCGTATTGTGCAGAAGAAGGGGTTAGGATTCTTGGAGAAGGGAAGTTTCTGGTGTCTGATAGTTTTCCTGGAAATGAAAGGACCAAATACTGCCTCACTTCAAAGGTAAATTATTTAATTAATTTTTTTTTCTTCTGTTTTTGTGTTTCTTTTTGGGTTAGAAAAATCAGGTGCTAATCTTTTTTCTGTTTACAAACCTGGGCTATTTTTATAATTGATCATGTGGACCTTTCTTTTTAAATTTGGAATTACCTTTTGGCACCATGATAGTGAGCCTTCACTATCATTTAATTTAGTTTAGTCGGATATATGATCGTATTTTCGCAAGTGGACTTTCTTCATTACCGCGAGGGTGATCATAAAGGCAGTTCCACTGGATTGTCTCTGTCATCACATGAAAGTCAAGAGCCTTCACGTTTTTCCAGTGGAATATGAAAATGTACAAGGAATATCCATGGACCATAGACATCAGATTCCGTCCAGCTTCCACCGTAACTTTACGTTGTGGGCAGCAGGAGTATGCATTAATTCTTTTTATTCTATTTTATTTTTGAAAGGGAGTATGCATAGTTCATATTATTAACCAATTTATTTTCTGGAACAGTTAAGAGTGGATAATGAACAATTTTTCCTTCAACTATCGGGTTTCATACCAAAACCCACGAATTGTCCCTGTAACTGTAACATTTTGTCGTCAAGATTATATTGTAAGATTTTTTTTTGTGTGTGGAGAATTTGGGATTCAATAACTCTAATAGATGGTTATGTACGCTTGACGGGCAAAAACAAACAGGTTTGAGAGATGGGATTTTTTAGCCCAGCAAGAAATTGTGCGACCCTCCACTTCTTTCAGTTGAGATATGTTCTTTGCTGTTTTGACTTGGAGGAAGTGCTTGTTTGTAATGTTTGGATCTTTGTATTTGTTCTATTGAGCACCTAGAGTGGGTAGTTTCCATGTCACATTCTGTGACAAAAGTAGTACACAGACTAATGTCATTTCCAAGTATGCTACATTAAGTCCTATTATCTTCTACCTTTTACCACTAGTTTATGTGAGCAAAGATGTAAATGCTGCATTAAAGTTCTATCTTCTTTGTGACAAGATGTAGATTCCACTGGGGGTGGTTTTGGCTATACCACCCTTCAACTATCCTGTCAATTTAGCTGTTTCAAAAATTGCTCCTGCTCTAATCGCTGGAAACTCTATCGTGCTCAAGCCTCCAACCCAGGTATGGAGTTAGGCCTTAAAGATCACCTCTCTGTTATATGTATACAGTTCTTTATTGTATTCATAAATTACTCAATGATTCAAATGGGCCAAATGTATGTGAAAACAAATTGGTATTTCTGGTCAACTGACTTCATAGACTCTTTCCCCATCCCTCGCAGGGTGCTGTAGCTGCACTGCATATGGTCCACTGCTTTCACTTGGCTGGTTTTCCTGAGGGAATTATTAGCTGTGTAACTGGAAAGGGTTCTGAGATTGGTGATTTCCTCACAATGCACCCTGGCATCAGCTGCATAAGGTAACATTCATTATTTGATCAACATGCCTCATAAATTTTCTGGTTCCTCCATTATCCTAGTTTTTCATTTCCCAACAATTCGATGAGAAGCATCATATCTACGTACATGTTCAGTTTCACAGGTGGGGATACCGGAATGGCAATCTCGAAAAAAGCAAGCATGATTCCTCTTCAGATGGAATTGGGTGGTAAGGATGCTTGCATCATTCTAGAGGATGCTGATTTGGATTTAGCAGCAGCTAATATTACCAAAGGAGGCTTTTCATACAGGTGAGAGGAAAATCTTTTAGTTGAGGAGTTAACTGCTCTGGTCATCTCACTATTAAGGTTTTGCAGCACTACCTAATCACAATAGAAGACTCGGACAAGTACCTCTGAAATCATTCAATAGTTAACAAATGATTTATACATATTTGTTGTAGGCCAATTATTTATGGAGTAAATGATTTTTCGATCATTGCATAGTAAGCAGATGTTCTGATAGTTACATGTTGCTGCCGTTGCCAGTGGTCAAAGGTGCACAGCAGTCAAGGTCGTCTTGGTCATGGAGTCAGTGGCTGATACTCTTGTCAAGAAAGTAAAAGGTAAAATGGAAAAACTGACTGTTGGTCCACCTGAGGATGACTGTGATATCACTCCGGTTGTTACAGAATCCTCTGCGAACTTCATTGAGGGGTTGGTGATGGATGCCAAGGAAAAAGGAGCAACATTCTGTCAGGTGTACAAGAGGGAGGGTAATCTCATGTGGCCATTGTTGTTAGATAATGTCCGACCAGGTATGAGGATAGCATGGGAGGAGCCTTTCGGTCCTGTTGTACCAGTAATCAGGATAAACTCAGTTGAAGAGGGAATCCGCCATTGTAATGCTAGCAATTTTGGTCTTCAGGTATAACCTTGCTCAGCCTTTACTCTGCTAACTTCTAATATTCTTAGAAATATTTTTCAAGTTAAGGTTCCTTCCATTTGAATCACTTGGCTTGCTTACTATTTTGCAAGTTGAAGTCCAGAGCTCAAAGCTAACCGTAATTGGTTAGGTGTGTCGTGACTGTAGATCCTTGCACCTACGATACTGCTAAAAGCTAATCTAGAAAAGTGAAACGATCCACCATCGTTACTTTAAGAGGACAATTATATTTGTACTTGTTTAGAAAACAAATTACCACTTTTATTCTTTTAGCAATAGTCAATGTAATTTATGTAAGTTTCTTAAGGCATTTGGCTTCACCGTTTTGCTCTGCAATTTATGATGTTTTTTCGGATTCAAATAGTTTGAGTTGTCAGTTTTTTGAAATCGACAGGGATGCGTCTTCACTAGAGATATAAACAAGGCAATTTTGATCAGTGATGCTATGGAGACAGGATCAGTGCAGATCAATTCTGCACCAGCCCGTGGTCCAGATCATTTTCCATTCCAGGTAATATTCTTTCCAGTTTCAGTCACCTTATCATTGACACCTCATTACATGGATTTGAATCTGTGGAGATGAGCATTGCCTTTCTCTCATACGCTAGCTAGTAGCGAGTTGGCAAGTTATCCTAATTTTATTACCGCATTAGTCATTAAGCATTGTCTTTCTTACAGGGCCTGAAGGACAGTGGAATCGGTTCGCAGGGAATTACGAACAGTATCAATATGATGACAAAGATGAAGAGTACTGTAATCAACTTGCCCACAGCTTCTTATGCTATGGGTTGATGATATTCCATCAACTCACTAATGTTGTACGTTTTGGATTCCAAGAGCATGTAAATGAATCAGAGAATCGCTTGAAACAAGTAACTTGTACTGCACTCTTTTTTAAATAAAAAGATTAGAGAAAAATGTGATTATTATTGCCGCTACTCTTGTGCTAACGGGCTTGAAAAAATTGTTTGAACTCCAACATTTACTGTTTACTTTCAAGTTATGATAATTTCACTTTGACCCCATTGATGGTTCATATTTCGCTTCTAGCCCCCACTGAGCACTGAGCACTGAGCACTGACAACGTTTCCTTTTAACTGAACTCGGATCATTCAATCTAAAAGTAAGACGAGTGTTATACTTACTGTATACACGGGCGTTACTTTTATGAAAAAAGAATTTTTAAAATTTCTTTAATAGTTAAAGGAGTGACGTGTCACGGCTGCTTGACCAACCTTTTTTACAATTAATTAATTAAACTTATCAATGATGTGTCGGATAATTATATTGCTAGCTCTGTTTTCAAAGTGGTGCAGGGGTTTTTGGAAACGAAATAGGCCAAAACGGAAACGAATTCATGCTTGCCATTATTCCCACCAAATGGATTAGTTACCGAAAACAGAAAGAACACTAGACTAGTACCGCTCCAAATTTTGTCCAAGGCAATTCATGAATCGGATTTCGTTATCAACAATTTTAGAAACTGCACCATTTTTAAAAAGTTGCAAATTTCCATTTTAAATAAGAATATATACTCATAATCCTCATCTCCTAGCTAGTCTAAAAAAATAAAAGTTAAACAATTATTTAAATTAATCAAATAATTAATAATATCGTAAACATAAGGTTGTTGTGAGTATACTTCTTTAAATATGAGTTTTATGTATTTTATCATTAAATTAATCATACTTGCGTCGGATATAATAATAATAATAATAGTATGAAGTTTAAACGGGTGACATATATAGGATATATTTTTATATTATCCTCCAATCCAAAAATGGAACCCTTTTTCAAAAAAAAGGGAAAATATGGAAAGTGAGAATTTTAAAATCAGACCGGTCCGAGGAAGAAATCCAGGTGGTCCCCACAGGCCAACAGGTTACAGGACTACAAACGGACCCTGAAAAACCAACACACGGATTTGAATTCCCCTAATAAACTACAATTCAGAAATATAGCAGAATCCGACCCAAAGCTTCGCTGGATTCTCCTTTGAATCAGAAATTTCATACTTTCGCTTTAAAAACCCCTTCGCCACACACTCCTCTACTGCCTGCTGCTACTACTAACGCTGTTATAACAGATTTATATTTATTTTTTCTCTCTCTTGCTCCAAAAAGTAATCAAAATTACATCTCAAACCCCACCACCTCCTCCCTATCTCTCCCTCTCAAAATCGAGACCAGAAAACCAAAAAAAAAAACCCTAACTTACTCTCGCGCTCTCCTCTCCACGCACTCCTGCACGCACAAATCTGAATTTTGAATCCTCGATTCGTGCCTTTCCCGTGTGTTTCTAGGGTTTTAATGGCGTGAGATTCTCTGATTTCGAAGGATCTAGGCCTATAATTTACATTACAGCGCTTATATTTATATTTATATTTTTTTTGTTTATTTATTTATTGTTAGAGTGTGAGCCAGTGAAACAGACGCAATTAAGAATGGCTTCAACGGATAAAGAGCTGGAGCAGCAGCTTACCGAAGCTGGGAATAAGCTTGTTACTCCTCCTGCCTCTGTTGAGGAGCTCCTCCCTCTCCTCGACGTATGCCTCTAATTTTTTTTTTAAATTTCGGAATGTTGTTTTTTTTGGTCATTATCATCTCTGCTGATATTATTTGAAGCTCTGACGGTTATTATTTTTTGTCCATGTGCGCATCTTTATGCTTGAAGACGTGTTGTTCGTGTGGATTTCGTGATCTGTGTTTGTGTTTTTATGTTTTTCCTTTGTCATTCTCACATGTTTGTAACTGTTTGCTCTAATGTTGTCCATTTATGTGTTTTTATATATTTTTGTTTTTTGAGAGAGTTATGTGTTTGTATAGATGCATGTTGATCTCTGGTTACGAATTGTTAACTAGCTCTTTGAAGATTTCAGATTTCCTTTTTAAAACTGATTGAAGATGACATGCATGATTAGTGCGTGCTTGCGCGCACATTTTAAAAGATTGCCTGTGCGCGCGTTTTTCTGGTAACTTAACTTGGGCCGTTAACTTGTTGGATTATCATTAAATAAATTCCAAATCTGGCTAAGCCAATGTGAAGTTTTTTCGACCGTTATGATACTGAGCTGTATGTCAGTGTATATGCTATTGCATGCAGTTTTAAGTAAGTGTATGTGCTGGCTTTTAGTGTTCTAAATTGGTAACTTTGCGGATTCTAATTTCTAAAACAACCACATTGCAGGATTCAGTTTGAGAGATTTTTCTGAATGTGTGTGTACTTATACAAAACGTAACTTTTGACTTGATTGCAAAGAATCTGCTCCTTTGACAGCGTATCATCGATAAAAACTATGCTGGCTAGTAACATGTGACACTTTAACACCATTTAATATCATCTAATAAATCGTAGCTGGAGATTGAGATGGGTGAGAGATGGGATCTGCTTATTCCCGGTTTGTTCGAGTGGAAGTTTTGCTTAGAGAGTGTATTTGTGGGGTCAAGTAGGATGTGTAACAAGTTGACCCTTAAAAGGGAAATAATTTTATCACGGATATTTTATCATTGCTTTGTTTACAACTACACATTCTTATAAGCATTAATCTCATTTTTTTTTCTTTTCCTTATGTCTCTAAGTAGCTCTAACTTTAATTACAACGGGAACAAGTAGGTACTAGGTACTAACTTTCCATTTACCTCTCTATTTGGTAATGTTGACAGTTTTTCATGACTTTGGAATTTCTCTGTGACGATTCAAACATGTTTTCACTAACATGAATAAGTTCTCCTGTCTTTTTAGTTGTTAATACTTAGTGTATAGTTCTTGCGAGTATTTGTCAGAATTATCTACGTCTTGGTGAATCTCATGGCATGAATTTGAGTATTGGTCTAATGTATATTCTTTTAGGCAACTCCTTCACACCAACCATTCAAAGCATATTTCCCCAAATTTTTTACATGCTTGCTGATTTTGTTCTTTTTATGCTTGATTGTGTCATAAAATGCTTGTCATACTGATAAAAATTGCTCTAAATCCTTGAATATAACAAGTAACTAACTACTGAAATGGCAAATAAGTTGGCATTTTCTTTCCTTCTCTACCTTTGTTTGATATTGTTATAAGGGTTTTTGCATTGTTAAGGCATTTGCATAATCATGTGCTTTCTTCTCTTTGGGTAACTATAGCAAGTTGAGAATTGCTTATCAAAGGTGGAACAGTCGCCTGCAAAATCAATGCAAAATGCACTTGCTCCATCACTGCAAGCATTGGTTGCAGATCAGCTTTTTAGGCACTCAGATATTGATGTGAAAGTTTCTGTTGCTTCATGCATCAGTGAGATCACCCGGATAACGGCACCTGATGCTCCATATGATGATGATCGGATGAAGGTAAAATGGAATTAGTTGCTCTAGACCTTCTACTGGCAAGCGTTTGCTAGTTTTTCTTTTTCACTGTTCATCATTAGAAATCCTTCTTATCTTAATTCCTTTTATTTCTTTGCAGGATGTGTTTCAACTGATTGTATCATCTTTTGAAAATCTAGCTGACAATTCTAGTCGCTCATATGGTAAGAGGACCTTGATCCTCGAAACTGTCGCGAAGGTTCGGTCATGTGTGGTTATGCTGGATTTGGAATGTGACGGACTGATAATTGAGATGTTCCAGCATTTCCTCAAGGCTATAAGGTATGGACTATAATATCTCAATGGAAGAGATAGTTTTATCAAACTGATTATCATTAGTGGATAACTTTTTATTCCCCCCAAAAAACCATCAAGTATCTCCTGGGGCTCCTAATTTAGCTTGAAATGTTGTTTTGTAGGTCTGGTTGGGATATTTTCTTTTTGTACTGTGGGAAGTGATGTGCATAATTGAAACCGCTTTTTTGTTATTTGGATTTCTACTAACTGCAGCTGTGGTAGACCTTGAGCAATTATAATATTACCTTTAACATACTGTGAAAGTATACTTAGTTAAGATTGTAAGCTCAGATGCTCATACGTGTAGTTCCATTTATGGGTTTGCTGCATGCTTTGAGGTTATAATAATCTGTATATTTATTTTATGACTAAATATTCTTCCCCCTCACCACCACCACAGAGATTATCACCCTGATAACGTCTTCTCATCAATGGAGACTATAATGACGCTCGTCTTGGAAGAAAGTGAAGATATCTCTATCGAACTACTATCCCCACTGGTAGAAAGTGTGAAAAAGGGGAATGAGGTGATCTACTATCCCCACTGACTCCTTTCTGTGACTGTTTAAATTTGTTTGTCCCTCCTTTACCCATCCATCAATCTCTTTTGCCTCACCTCAGGAAGTTCCACCGGTTGCTCGGAAGTTGGGAGAGAAAGTACTTGAAAGCTGTGCAACTAAGGTTAAGCCTTACTTGATAGATGCAGTGAAGTCTTTGAACATTTCTTTAAATGATTACAGCGAGGTGGTTTCTTCTATATGCGAAGTGGCGACTAGTAATGCCGAGGAGAATGATGCACATTTGGCTGATGACAACAAGGTTATATCCTAATTCTTCTGCATTCTATTCTGCTGATGTGATGCTTTCTTATGGTCCCAACTTATCACCTTGTAATGAATGAAGTTGTACTAGATTTATGGAGCAGGGTTTCCTATCAATCCATTTGACCCATTGCTCATGCAGATTTGTGAACTCTTCTACCCTTCATTAATTTGTTGCAAGTTGGTCTTTGTCTGAAATAACCATATGATTTCCCCCCCTTTGTGGCTTGCTGGTTAATGTGGCAAAGAGATACCTTTTCCAGTTCTCTTTACTTTTATTTTTATACCATGAGTTTTTATTGGGATAGGTGCCCATCCTAGTTTTTTTTAAGGAGGGGAAATCCTTGATTATGATGCTCTAATTTTTATTCCATACCACTAGTATGGCAATATAGCTGTGACCTTTGTGTTCTGCTTGAAACAACTAGGTTGCCTTTTCTGTTGCCTGTATTTTACTTCTGCAGACTCGTAATTGTTTCTACCAAAACCTTGTGCACATAAGCTTCATGAATATCTTAAAGGGGTTTTGTTATTTCGATTTTGTGTGGTTTCTTAGTGTTAAAATGTCTTGTAAGTTTGTTAGTCGGCTGGGAGTTGTTTACTGCCACTTTCTTTCTTCTTTTGACTTGAATCCCAATATTATCATAATTCTCATATACTAGCTGCCTTTGTTGGTGAAGGTTGAAGAGGGCAAGCCAGATCAGGTGACATTGGATGAGGCTGTCCAGGCATGGAACTTTCCCTTAATCTGTATTTGTAATTTGTCCTTTTAAACTGTTTCCTAATTCCTATGTATGCTCAGGCTGATAAAGAAGTAACAACAGAAGCAAGTTTTCCCAAACCAGCTGAACTTGCGAATGACACATCTCCCAAATCAGTTGTGAGCAATGGCATTACGCAGACTGCCGAAGATGACTCCTTGACAGATTCAACATCTTTAAAAAAGCAAGAGGATGCCAATCATACAGATCAGTCAAAAAGTATCGAGACATCAAACAATGATGCACAGTGTATTATGGATACTGAGAAACCTGTCAATGTGGAAAGTAAGCCTGATATTTCTGTTAAACAGAAAGGGAGAAAATTGAATTCATCAGTGAAGTTGGCAGAACCTTCTGAAAGTTCTCATATGGATGTGGAGGAGAAAGCTGATGAATTGCCTGATGATAAAAATCATGAAAGGGAGGTTCCTCCTCCTCTTGAAGTCCCATCTGAAGAGTTAGCTGCGCCATCTGAAAATCAAAAGGAGAGTGTTAGCAAGCCTTCATCACCAAAAAGATTAGTGGATGAATCCATGACTGTTGCATCACCATCAGCAAGTGATCAAAGTCTCTCCAAAAAAGCAGGACAATCAAAGAAGAAAGATGACTTGGTTAGAGATTCTGCACCATCTGCTGAAGTAGTTCCCAAGAGGACATCTGGAGGAACAAGCGACTCAGCAGCTAAACTTAATAAACGCTCTTCAAGAAAGGCATCTGATGGGACCAAGGAGGATAAGACTCCACCGACAATAGATGAATCCAAAAAAGAAGGTGACACCACTAGTGAATCTGATGGAAAACAACTGAAGCATGGAAAACAACTGAAGCAGTCATTGAAGAAGGTTGATGGGAAGAGTAAGGATGGAGATGGATTGCCTACAAAGAAACCTGAGGATAAGAAGCGGCAAAGTCGCGGAAAAGCTATTTCAGAAAAGAATGTAGCCAAAAGTTCAACTAAGGATGACATTAAGGTACCTTCTTTTTTATTGTTTATTTGATTATAATATCCCAGAGGCAGAGCTGATGCTTCTTATATGTTACTGTGCCAAGTCCATAGGCTAATTTGATTGTTGCTATCACAATTTATTTAGGAGAAGCCCCCCTCATCGAAGCCAGCCACAAAATCATCAACAGATGCAGAAGAAACCCCTTTGACAAGTAACAAGAGAAAACGCTCCTCCCTGGGTAAAGAGAAAGTATGATCTTTCTACCAAAATTCCTTTATTGTGTTTTTCGTTTCCTTAAGGGTTTCACGTTTGAGTACTTTTGTATGCTTGTATTCTAGTGGTGAAGGTGACTTTTTGTTTTCTAAGTTTGTTGCTTAGTTTAGTTTTTCTTCTGATAGGCATCTGAAGACGGTGATGAGCTGGTTGGTTCAAAGATTAAAGTATGGTGGCCTTTAGATCGCAAGTAAGTATTAAATTTATGTTTTTTTTCATAAATTCCACTCAGTAAGTACTGAACATATACTCCTTGACGTTCTTCCTTATTCCTGCGGTTAATCTTCATAGACACTAAGCTTTGTTGGTGAACATGCATGTAAGTAGTTTAAGACACTTGCATACTTGTATATATATTGGGCCTTATTATGACCAGTAAGTTCTGACCTTATTATGTCCACTGAAGTTCCATGCAGTCAGTACTAAACTTATGTTCTATGATTGTGATGGCCATTATGGGCATCGAACATGGTAGGTGAATGTTTACTTGTGTTTTGCCCTTGTGTCTTATGGGTGGGCCTGGTGCTTTAGAAGTCATGCTTTCAGTCTTGAGTTAGATAATTCTTCCCTTTGCCTTTGCTTGGTCTTTGTGGTGTCATATTCTGCATTTTCTTGTCTTGAGCATGGTGTGATGTTTCCCTTTGTTCCCAACATTATCTTTTTTATATTGTTAGCAGCATCTCAATGCAACTGGAACTTTACAGGGTATGCCGTCATGCAAATGCTGAAACTTCAATAGAGTAGTGCCACTGGAACTCCTTTCTTTACATACCTTGTAGGATCCTACATAGTTAAGGTGCCCAATTTATGTATTCCCATCTCATTTGACTTGGCTTAGTTAAAGATCTTTCTGAGCTCTCCCTTATATTGACTTTGCCTCAAAAGCCTGCATACACCCAAAACAGATCCTATTGATTTGGTTGAGGGTAAAAACTTTCAGTAGTTGCATCAGAATTGAAACCCTTGATTTGGTTGAGGTGAAAAAACTTCCAGTACTTGATTGACTTGCATCATTTGACCTCGACACCTATTGCGGGCATTCCAATGATCGCCTATTCAGAAAAAGTCATGGAAGTTTGCTTGATCCTGACACTGTCATGTGAGGGTTGAGTCATTTGACCCTAATACCTGTTATTGACATTCCGATAACTGCATATTGAGAAAAAGGCATGGACCTCTCTAGTACATGAAGTTTGCTTGTGACAGATCTCTTGTTATCTCGTTTTGGTCCTTACGGCAATATAATTCAAATGGTTTGTGCACAATTTTTCTCATGGCATTAATTGATTTTGCAGATTTTATGAAGGTGTCATTGAGTCTTTTGATGCTGTTAAAATGGAGCATAAGGTGAAACTCCAACTAAGAGCACCTAATTTCAGTCATTTTCTTTAGAGTTGACATCCATGAATCAAACAGCTTTACTATCAATTCATCCTTGTCTAACCTATGTTTTCACGTGCAACATGTGCTGTATTTGTATGTCTACAGGTTTTATATACTGATGGTGAAACAGAAGACTTAGATCTCGGGGTGGAAACATGGGAGTTTGTGAAAACTGATCCTAAGGCGGATGAGGTAAGTAGATAGCAGATACCCAACTAGTATACTGCATGATGTTGTAGGGTTTGTGTGACGTAATTTTGTTGGCAGATAGAAGCAGCTGATTACCCAAGCCCCGCGAGCTCTTCTGACATGTATGTGCTATTTGTTGTGGATATTGCCTTCTATTTGATTACACTGTTTTTAGCAAATTGTGATGTTTACTTTTGATTTCACTCCCCTAGAAAACATGTTTTGTTTGTAGTTTTTGTGTGTTGATGCCTTTAAATACGGTTGTATCTGGATTGGACATTTATCCTCAATACTCGAATGCGTTCTGTGATCCAATTACTATATGTCATAGTTGGTTTTGAAGAGTGGAACATTGTCTAATGTTGCATCTTCTCCGAACAGGCCTTTGAAGAAGAGAGTAAAATCAAACGTTGGACAGTTGACTAAGCAAGGAAAGAAGGATGCTTCACCTAAAAGGTGAGCATGGGTCCAGCCAATTCTGAACTTATTCCAATCCATTTGCTTCAATTCTGATTTTATATTTGTTGATAGGGGTGGAAGTGCGTCCTCCAGAAGATCCAGAAGTGCAGCCACAAAATATGGACGGAACACCAAAGAAGTGGATGACTCGAAAACTGGCAAAAAAGTGGAGGATAAAAGTGGTGGAAAAGCTAAGGATCAGGCCTCTAAGAGTGGTGGTAAGTCTGGTGGTACTGCTACAAAAGCTGCAAGCAAATCCAAAACTGATGATGCAGTAACATCAAAGACTAGCAAATCCAAACAGGATGCTGTTGACACTCCCAAAGGATCCAAGTCCAAGCAGGAAACCCCAAAGTCTGGCAAATCCAAGGTTGAGACACTCAAGACTTCCCCTGGTGTGAAAGGTAAGACGCCCAAAAGTGGTGGCAGATCTAATATAAATGGTACTGGCAAACTCAAATCTGGCTCATCAAAGGCGAAAGAGATGGAGGACAAGGACTCCTCTACCGAGTCAGATGAGCTGGCAGAGAGTACCAAGAAGAAACCAAGCTCATCCAAGGGACAGGCAAGTGCGGTGAGGAGTGGAAAGAAGCGGCGAAGAGCTTAAGGTTGGGGCGTTTGGGACTGGACTTTGTTGTCAATGCTTGGCTGTTTCTCTCACCCCTGCATAAAATTATCAACCCCTTTTGCACATTAGTCGGCGGATTACTGGATCCCAAGTCTCTCTCTGCATGCACACAGGAAGCCATATATGCGTTGGTATTTATCATGTTTGACTTAACTTCAAGGTTATGGCTCTTCGCATGGTAAAATATCAAGTTTGTAGTTTATGGTGGTTGTAGGTTTAGTTTTATTTCTATTACGCCTCTTTAGATGGGATTAAGGTTGTGTTTTGATAAACTACAGTGGAATATTAGATTTGGTTAGTGTTGTTAAATAGGTGCTTTTATAGAGAATGTCACATTCACAAACTTGCTTTCGTCCGTCGAAAAATTCTGTCTTTAGTTATTATAACTATTCTCGAAGTCCTAGTTTCTTCTTTTTCTATCTCAAGGTGCCTTCTAGTGATCTGGAGTGAAATTGTGATTATTTCAGGCACTAATGGATGGAGCTCTTTAGATTTGGAAAATGTGTTGAATGAACTAAGTGTTTTTCTTATTTCTATGTGAATGAGTGATTGGAGAGGTATTTAGTTGCTTGTGCAGGACTTGAGAAATACTGGCGTTGCCCCTTAGTTAGACAAAAAACATATTACAATATAGTTCTGATATTTGACATTTTTTTCTTTTTCAGTCACGTTAAATCTTTAAAAAAAAAAACTCTATTTATTACCTTTTTTAAAGAAAATATATAATTAAATATTTAAGTTCGGAGAACGAAAAAGGGTGGGGATGGTTGAGAGGCGAGGAACGGGCAAAGACTGCAAAGAACACTGGCCTAGTGTTAAGCAGGCCCACCTACAAACATCTCAAGGGTCAAAAATTGTCAACTTGGAGACTCGACACGTGTTGGGCATCGGCGATTCTTTATTTACGAGGGAAACTCCGGGAAAAGACCTCGCCACGTGCAGACTCCTCTACAGGAGTAAATGGTTTAGGGTTTGGAAACACGCGTGGAATCCCGACCCACACCTCCTAGTTAGCAAGGTTCTTGGTCACGACTTATATAAAGAACAACACAACTACTTTCACAAACGATGTGGTACAAAGTTTTGTTATTATCTTCACTTCCCCTCTTTCTAACCTGAAACCATGTGGTGTGTGATATTTGAGAAAATTATTTACCTCATCTGTGGTAACAATTAGTAATTACTGCGGTTTTTTCTTTCAATGAAGTAGTAATTGATACCGTTAATCGTTTCTGGATGACAGTCTATCTTCTTGATTGAGTTTGTGGAAGATGAATACTTGTGGTTCTTCTCTTCACTTTTTACCACAAAATAATTCCGGATTTTTCAATTCAAACTCAATTGCAGCTGTGGGCCTATTGGCCTCAATTGTAACTTTTCTTCTGAGTAAGCTTTGGATCAGAGGTCCAATAAGGCATCTTATTATAATTCCCGTAAGGATTCGGTTTTACTCCATCATCATTTAGACTATGCTTTGCCGTTCCCACCGACTACTGGTGTGAGCGGTTGGTTTCACTTTCATTCTTTAGAGTTCAGTTCACTAATTTGATACGAGTAGATTAGTCTTGATCCAATAAACTTCGGTGATAGTTGTGATTCAACTTCAAAGAAATTATATATAGTACTGTCATTTCATTGATGATGATTGAGGAGTTCGGTTTTCTACAAGTAAAGAAAGGACAGTGAATGGGAGCTATAGAAGCAGAATCCAAGAGGCAAAAACCTGACAAGCCCCTGGTCGAATTCCATTAGTTTTGTAAAATTATAGGGTCTATTTCTATACACACAAAAGTGAGGCGCCATGGTAAGTACTAAGAAGAGCCCCTGGAGGGTAATGATCACAACGTGGAATTGTTTTTTTTTTTTCAAAGTCAATCATCATGTATAACCAGTTGTGTGTCGAAATATGATTCACTCGAGCACCAATGTGTTGTTTTAATTGATGTAAAATTTTGTATTTCTAAAAGTTACATATGTCATAATCAAAACTATATCGAATCGTGAAAATATGCTCATTCGTCGTTTGTTTTTATTTTATTTCGACCAATATAAAAAGAAATTATGCTCTATTTCTAATTTTCTCTAGATTTATGCTCATTTTTGTCTATAAAAATAAAAATAAAGAAGAAAATATAGTTGTCACATGATGAAAGAACTTTTGATGGGTGTAATCACAACCTTATAGCACTACTCCATTCCACACGTTATGGTGTGCCTTATCCGAATGTTCTCCTACTTACAAGTACCTCAATAGCCCCTCCTTGTACACAGTTTTGCAACTTGACCTACTTGACCTCCTGATACATTATTGTTTTTCAGTTTTGCAATCACAAGGTAGCATTAACTTTTGCGACTTATTAGCAACATGGCCCCAATCCCCACATGTGACGCCTGCTAGCCTCCCGCTTCCCAAAGCTCAGTGCTTTGCCCTTTTCTTTTCTTGGGCAAAATTGTAGGGAACTCAAAATTTCCATCTCTTCACTTTTTTCACTCACTAACGATTTCTTAAATCACCATTGATCATTGATCTCAGGGGTAGCTGGTCAAATGTTGCGGCGTGAACATCTGATCTTTAAAGAGAGTAATGCTATGCTCTAAGATATGACTTCCAATTCAATGCTAGCTGTTTGTTGGCGGAGCTTTCTTGGACATCTTATTTGATTTGATGTAACACAACTGCAATCATCTACTGCAGATGGTTGAACTGAGCAATTTGACACTCCCTGTATCCGAATTTCATTTGAGGTAAAATTATCCTTTCGGGATTGAATTTTATTTTCCTATTATTTATGTAAAATTATATTTTTCAATTCTTCTTGACTACACTAATATTTAATTAACGATCCCATTATTCCCTCGTTAATTAATGACGTAATATTTCTCCTCCTCTCTTTAAAATAATGATGAAATTGGAGGGAATTATGAAATTTTGGTCTACCAAATCAAACAATTTATTAACCAAATTTAATACAAAGATAATTACTCACCAAAATCTCACTCCAGTTTATTAGGAGAGTATACAATATTAATTAAAAAAATATATTAAAAATTGAATCTAATTGTTTTCTTAATATACATGAAACTATAAAAAATGAAAAAAAAATTCAGACGAAAAGAGTACTTTTATCTTTACGTAAAAACTGTTAATAATACGGTACGAATAAAATCAATGCGCACATTGAGAGAGAGAGAGACGCCATAGCTTTATAACCTAAGCCTACCCCTAACGTTTTAAGTTTGTGATTCGAGTCTCTAACTTACTTATTAACACTAGCAATATCCCTCGTATTAGGGTTACATCCATTTTGTTAAAAAAAAAAAGAGAGAGAGAGAGAGTAAGAATAAAGTAATATATAGCTTGGCATGCTTCCTTGGTATCAAAGGTTCCCATTGACATGGAGTGTGGGGATAGGTGAGAAAAATAAATTCGTTTTCTCCTTAAATTATTGCTCTTGAAAGAATGGATATGCATGGTTGGGAAGCAATGTGAGTCTTGTCTGCAGGTAGGACAGCAACCAATATTATTATAATAGACAATGTTAACGTCAAAAATTAATTATACTTACCAGTTACCATCAAACATTTCCTTTTGCTATCAAAATACTAAAAGTTTAATAATTAATTTTTGACGTTAATTAACCAAACAATATTATTCTTTTAATTAAGGACGAGATTTAGTAAAAAAATTATGAATAAATATAATAAACGAACGATCGGATTTCAAAACCAATTCACTCCTTTAGGCATACAAGACGGTCCATAAATATCCTAGCGTATGAGTTAGGCCAAATGACTTTTATTTCTGGTTTAGGAAATGTATGGATAGGGAATACCCCTAGGCGATCGCGCATTTTGTACTTGCAGACATGAGTTAATCCAATTCGATATTTTTTTTAAAAAAAAAAACCAATTCACGCCACAAGAAATATAATTATTCATGGAAAGTGATTTTTTTAATTCTAATTTTTTTAATAAAAGGTTCTAATTTAAGGAAAGACCTTGCTTTTCGGCCGATATGCGGTGGCTAAGCATTAGACCTGAGCAATTGGCAGCCCACAAGCCCGTAATGTTAAATTTTTTTTCCATTACTCAAAATTAGGCCCACTAGCTCCCCAAAAGCTCATTAGGTCAAAAAGGCTATCACATGTATATATTTCTTTAATTACAAATGTATATAAAAAAATATTTTAAAATTTTGAGAAAGAATAGCTTTTTTTTCAAACTTGTATTTGAAATCGTGGAAATATAACATACGAGTGGTCCATATACATTAATAATACATATTTATGTACGCAACCTTCCCTCCACTCTTAGGGTTGCAAGCTTTAGTTTCAAGAAATACGTTGGTCGTTAGAGGCTTTAGAGGCGTGGTCTCTTCTTCCCGTAAACTCAAGCGTGGTCATGCCACCAATTTGCCTCTCTACAACAATACTAAATCAATACTTTCTTATTTCAGAAGTTAGATGCTTAGAGCACCTAGCTAGTACAAAATAATAATAATAAAATTTATTTTATGTTACTACTATTATTATATAGAATAAAATTAATGATATATATTGATAAACGAAGGAATT
The DNA here is from genome assembly GCA_963691705.1 of Viola odorata. NCBI lineage: Eukaryota > Viridiplantae > Streptophyta > Magnoliopsida > Malpighiales > Violaceae > Viola > Viola odorata. Next base: position 20,113,945 of record OY829545.1, on the reverse strand, counting down.
AATTAGGTCCAAATATTTAATGTGTTATTATGTAAATAAGGTTGATACTATAAGTGTTTAATGGACGAGTCAGATTTAAACTTAGATCCCTTTTCTTATTTTAAGTAGTTGGATGTTCATATTTTGCTTTTATAGTATTCAATTTTTAGGCTATAAGGTTTCAGGCACAAATTCGGACCGTACGAATGTTAGGGACCTCTAATTAATTTAACATAGTAGGGTAAATTTTCCCCCAAATCTTAACCGCACCTGATGCAACTTATTGCAATCATTAAAATCATAAACTGATGAACGCATCTGGCTTTGAAATATTGACTCAGGAGTGAGGAATGAGTGAGGGCTGAGGAGTAGAGTACGGGCGGTCCCCGCCGGGGCACTAGCTAGCTAAAAAAAGCAGAATATAAATGCACAAGGAACAAGCTTTAAAGGAGCCTCTCTTTTACGGGTATGTTTAATGTTCCCATGCATGCACCCTTCTCCATAAACCATTATCTATAGAAATAAGCATACATTGTTAATAAATTACTCCATTATTGTTGGGAATGAAAATTTTATATATGACACCATTATTGAAACTCTAATTTAAATTTAAATTTAAATCGCAATTTTTTTAATACCCAAATTCATCAAAGGAATATATATAGAAAACATTAATTTTATCCTATTTTGTATTGGAATTTAGGAGCACTGTAACTTAATTAAATCTAACACTGTTCTATTTAAATTGTACTCCCAAGTCCCACCCACTTCAAGTGTCAAGTGATAGTAATGGAAGAAGATAGAGATGTCTGTCTCCCTAACAGACGCAGTCCCGTCAGGAGAGGGGATCGTACGGCCGGGAATAGGATAAATTCAAAAATGGATGAAATCAACGGACAAAAGCAACACGTAACCCAAGCAATCCAAATCAACCAATGAGAATGCAGCACCAAAGATTAATATTCCTATCAAATTAGTATAAACCATTTAATCACATATCATCGCTCTCAATTATTAAGCTTTGACTTGTATAATTGTATTCGTAGCAGCGATTTAAGATTAATTTTATTCAGAATATTATCGGACTTTAATATATTTTTTTCTGGAATTTTAAGATGATGAGTAAATCATATTAATTATATTTTAGTTTAGCTATTTAATTTCTTTCACTTTTTATTATTTAGTCTTTTTGTATTTTCTTAAATGACATTTTAGGTTAAAAAATTTAATACTTTTTTTAGGTATTTTATTTATTTAATACAGAAAAATAATAATTATTTAATATTAAAAATACTTTTACTCACCCCACCGGGCACCACACCAAAGCGAAGCCCACCATCCATCGAGACCGGGTTCTTCCAATTTATGTCGACCACGTCAGTGTTTTTATTTTAAATAGTATTTTTTTGATACTACATTCCCACTTTGGGCTCTCTTCTTTCTCTCTCTTTTCTGTTAGCTCATTCATATCACGCTCTCTCTTTTGTACTCATCTACCCCTTCTTCCGTTACACCCATCGATTTTGTGTTTTTTCCAGCTTTCCTTTCTGAATCTCGCAATCCCTCCTCTCTTGCCTGCACATCTTTTGAATCTCTCTCTATTTTGACAATATCAATGTTTCCTATCCTATAAATGATACTATTTTATTGGGTGGAAGAGAGGATTTTTGTGTGTCTGTGAGATAAAAAGGGGAGGGGAGGAGAGGGGAAAGAAGTAAGAAATCAACACAAAGGTTACATGTCACCGACACCTGTACTCGTACTGGTCTTGCATGACAGGGAAGGAGTGGAGATCAGAGATGGGCAGTAGTTAGTTGATTAGCCAGTAGCTTCGTATTGTCTTTATCATTTCCAATTTTAAGGGTTTCTGGTTGGTTTCAGGTGGCGGTGGGCGACTGGCGTGGCTATACTATACCACTCATGTAGAAGATATGGTATCAGCACTGCCGTTCTTTCTTGTCTTCCCCTTCTTTTCTTCAGAGGAATTTCTTTTTGTTTTGAAAATTTAAAACCCTAAATCGCTTCTGGGATTGTGGTTTTCTTTCTTTCTTTGTCAATGAGAAGAGGAAGGAGGAGATGAACATGAAAAAGGGTTTGTTTGTCTGTGGTATCAGATCTGACTCATTCTTCTTCAGTACATTTTATGCTTCTGTTCCGTTTTTTTGGCTATTTCCTATACATACTACCAGTACATCAGTACTACTACTCACTTCCCCAAAAAAATAAAACCATAAAACCAGCAGCTGCAGTAGTAGTGTACTAATTTTTAGTAGAGAAATGCTAAGATTGAGATTGGAAGCTGATTTGGAAGGATGATGTGGACAGCCACGTCCTTCGGCGCGGCAGATTGCTTAACGTTAGCATTTCTCTTTTTTAGTACTTCCTTTCTTTCTTCTCTCTATTTTTGTTTTTTTATTTTTTGTTTTGGGTTGTTGGATCTATGAATCTGTTATCATCTGATGATGGGATGGGTGGTGGTTCTGGTGGGCAAAAACGAAATTGACAGAAGAGAGTGAGCACCCAGAGGTTGTACTAATGGTATAGTCTGGCTGTATACTGTTGCTTTTGCGTGCTCACTTCTCTTTCTGTCAGCTTCCTGCTCTCAAAATTACCCCAATAATTCCCATTCTCATCATCCTCCTCCTCTTCTCTCCCTTCTTGTTCTTGCTCTGCCATTGTTGCTCCGCCTTCCTACTGACCTGCCCTGACGCTGCTAGAGTTTTCAAGATCGCTGAGCTTTTCAGGTGTTTATTTCGTGGTTTCTCTGTTTGCATACGGTAACAGCAACATGTGGGCTTTATATCATTATACTATTATAATTCTTTTATCCTTAATCAGCGTGGCTTTTGATGCTGATTGTTGTTTTTCTTAGGACCTTTACGTCTAATTACTGTGCAGATTTAGCGGCAACCAACAGTTTTTTGATTTGTTAATTTGCGTAGCATGAGACCATATAGTTTCATAATCCACTGTTAATACCTAGCTAACCTAATTAGCTAGACTAAGCTCATAATAACTTCTAGCTACCTCTCTTTAAAACCCCTCTTTTCTTCTCTTATTTAATTTCTGCGCATGCGATTATGTATGTGTGTCGGACTCGAGATTAGTTTTTTTTTTTCACTTCTGAATTTAGATGTTTTGCAACTATTCATTAGATCTAATTTCCCATCATATCATATTCTAGCTGTGAATTTCTTTCTATGTATCCCTTCTTTTCGTGTTCTTGCAGATGGATCAACCCAATGTTTTTCATCTGCCCTGCAACAGATACTGAAATTTCAGGAACAGGTTATTCTGGAAGTACTGGACAATCCTTTCCCGGATTTTGGTACTTTCTTGCAGGATGTGTAGTTTCTTTCTAGTGTGTGATCTTTACTCGCCATGTATCTGCCAGTCAAATCCCCTTACATTTTTGTAGATTTTTTGCAGTTCAACAATAGTTTTATTTCATACATAGCAGGCTCTGTACGGATAATTTTATGTCCTAATTCTCTCACAGTACACGAGATATCTTATAGTTTTGGGATATGTTATTGCAAAGGTTCATTTATTCTTTTAGTGAAATTAAATAATTTTTTTAATATATATAATTATGTTCTAATTTTTAACAGCTTTATATATTGTGCACCAGTTCCACAGCCATTGGCAGGAATTTGAAGTATGAACACGCGCTTCCTTTTCAAATGTTCATCGGTGTTGCTTGCTGGTTAATTGGGTGAGGGATGAATTAGACTTGGTCCATGGAATGGTCAAGTGTTTGATGATAAGGTATCTATTTTGCTTCAGCATATACACTTAATTTGTCTTGCTTTTGGAAGATTTCTACCATTATATTTCTCTCTGGTTGCATTAAATTAGTACATTTGATATTTCATTTCTTCCCATAGGGATTGAGACGTACGATAGATGGCTTGAGCCATGATGGATGGATCTTTGTTCCTAAATTAGGACAAAGAAGTTGGCATTGCTTTTATCTTGTCATTGAAACTGTCTGATGAGGTACTTAATTTGTGGCTGAAAATTTACCAAGTTCTAAGAATGAAATAGCAATTACATAAATCTGATAAAATCACAATTGTATACACTAAGGAAAATGCTAGACTTCAAATTTACATTATATAAATATCTATTTGATAGGCCATAAAGAAGTCATCTACAAGAGACAAGTGTAAAAGTAGGTGGTGGACACATCCATTTCCTATCCTAGAAAGACTTTTCCACAACAGATCGTTGTTCATTGGATGTGAAAAGACAATTTTGATATTAATGTTCCTACTATAATTCTAGCTAGGCTCTAGAAAGTGGGAATCTACAAATTGTAGCTTATAAAAAACTTATAAACCACTATAGCAAAGATAATTTTTTTATTGGCCAATTCAATTTTCACAATTGTGGGCTAAACTTGGTAAATTAGAGCCTCAAATTATGACATTATCCCATATCCTATGTGATATGACAAAATTGACATTGGTGATTGCAAATTAGAGATGGAATCACCAAGCAAAAGAAGAAATGAGAAGCAAAGTGTATAGTTTATGAGTGTAATAGACAAGATTTTCTTTGACGTATTTGTGTGGAGGGAATATTTAAGGAGGAGGTGTAGGGAAAGAGTTACAGCCTTTTATCCTTGTTTGGATTGTATATTTGGTGAGAGCTAATAGAAAAGAAGCACGGATTCAACCCTCTAAATGTATTTTAAATAAAAGACTCCCATCACGCGAGGTGCTAATATACGAAGGGTTTTTTTATTTATTTTAAATGACAGAGAATTCATACTAAATTAAAATGTAAGCTTTGTATTTAGTTTTTTTAAAAAAAATTCTCAAGCCTTTCATCGCCATGTTTTCCCTCCCTCTTTTGATATAGCTCACCATGAATAATCCTATCATTCATCTTTGAAATCTTTGCTTTACTCTCACTCCTACCTTTCATTTATAGACAAGATGAGCCTTCTACTTCAATTTTTTTCTCTTTAATCATCCAATTTATTTGTGTTTTCTCCATAAACTTCATTTTTTTTCTTCCATTCGTTTATCCAATTTGTGAAGTTTTGAAGGCAAAGATTCTATATATTGACTGTTTTAAGTATCTCTAAACATCTAACCGAAAGTTTAAGATGTAAAAGTGGATGTTTACTCTTTTTCTTCACCTTGTTGGTGAGTGTCTCAGAAGTTGTAGCAATTCTATATATGGTTCGTGGGATTTTTATTTTCGTTGATACAAATGGTTGTTTTGTTATTATAATCTCTTAGTCCTGGTATATAATCTCTTATGCATTTGTTATAATTTCATAGGGTTGCTGGTGTATAAATTCATGTTTAGATACACAATGATTGAATCGGGATTTACTTCTTTCCATTGGGAATTATTTTAGTTGATCATATACGAAATATTTGATGTTTTTTTTGCTCATGACAATCATTGTTAGAGCCTTTGTTGTGTTTACAGAATAACACTACACCTAAAAACACAACATTATGCAAGTATTAATAAATCTACATCTATTTAAATGTAGAAACAATGTTGCAAGGCTTTTGTGGTTGTTTAGGAGAAAGCCACCAATAAAGTTTTAACTTTATATCAACAGATTTGGAATAATATTCTTGCACCCAACTATTTATTAATTTTTTTTTGTAAGTTGATTTGATTTTTGTCATTAATTAATTAATTTTAATTCAATTTATGATGTAAGTTTGGTGGAATTTGAAAGAAATGAAGTTTAGAATCTGGAAAGTTTCATATTTCTCTGCATATATATAAATGTTTAAATCTCGAATTTGTTGACAGATTTTTAATATATCTGGTGTCTATAATGTTGATAGATATTTGTACAACCAAGGTAATTAGTTTCTTTTTTATTTGCGTAAGTTTTGTTATATTATTTATTTTTATTTACTTGGTAGTCTCTTAGAAAGTGTGAGGAGTGAGGTTTGATAATGTGGTGGTAAGGAGGATGATTCAGCTTTAGCTCGGCACAACACAACTGCAGATCCAAGTTATTCAGTCTCGGTTTGGACTCTTCATGTAAGTTGTTTTTTAGATATATTTTGCTTAACTAGCAACTCTAGAGGGTCACATTTAAACCTTTTCTTTTTCTTTTTTAATTTGATTGGTAAAGGCATAACCTGCAGGTTCATGGAATGTGTTTTGCCACCAATAGCTAATGTTTTTATTCTGTTTTCTAATAATGTGCTATTCCATCATATGTTTGATCATATCCTGTCATTATTTTACATTTCTTAACTATCTTTTTCTGACAAAAAAAAATTCATGCTATAATTTTTATCATGTAATATAAAGACATGACTGCAGATCTAAATTTCAATATGTGTTTATATGTAATTGAAAGAGGCACAACGGACAGGTAGAAAACATGTTTGTTGCTCTTGATCTGGTTCTTCTTGCTTTGTAAACGAACGGTTGAGACAAACATAGGGTTTTTTTTAAAACATCATATTTATTTTTGGCTAGAGGGAGAACCATGGCCTCATTTGCCTCTTCAGATCTCTTCTGACTTGACCCATGATGATGAAGCTTGTTCCTTCCACACTCTAGGAGTTTGAGCCAACCCCTATTTTTGACTTTCTTTTTTCTGCAAGAGACAAAGCATACTACTATGCTAGAAATATTCACTGGCAAAGTTGTGTGAAACATGGTTTTTTTTCCCGACAAATTATGCAATCACTGCAAAAAATGTTTGAAACTAGAAGCAATTATAACTACCATTTTGTTATTGCTTTACTGATTTACAGTTTATGTATAACTGATGAGACAGCTGGACTGCAATTTGAGTAGCCACAGTAAGTTTAGAAATCGGAGATTGAAGAAGGGGTGCATATGATACCGCCAATCTGTGTCTGGGATTCTTGCCCTCAATGGGTTTCTGTTTTAGGTTTTCAGAAAATTTCAATATCGCTACCTTGCACTTCCAGTTTCTTGCTTGATATAATAACATAATATCATAATATTTAATCTCTTTTAGGTTCTATCTATCTAATCTAGTCTTATCCACACTGCAGATATTCCTACGCTGGAACAGTGGATGTCGTAGTTGAAAAGGTTTTAAGTTGAACTTGGATGTGTTATAATGTAATGGCTTTGATGCTTAGGAAGATCTTGTTTTTTATTTTTATTTTTTTAATTTCATAAACAGATTGAAATTGCAAGATGGCTTTTTGAGTCAGTTTGGAAGGAAGAACCACTACCTTCAATTGAATTGGGCCAATCATATGGTTCGGCTAGTAACGGAGCTAATTTTAATCTCTTTATGTATATTATGATTCAAGTGTAGACACTCACAGGTGAAACCTATTCCTTGTGAGACAAGAGGATTGAAGATTGATGTTCACAGCTGTGCACTGCTTAGAGTTAAAAGCAACCTCCCTAACTAGAGTTGGAATTGATTTCAATCGTTTGATGTTATGGTGGTCTTATAGATGTGAATTTGTATGTTTTTTGAGAAGGGTTGGGTTGAATTTCTTGATTTGTGGAAACTATTTGCAAGAAAGATGTGGAAACCTAGCTGTGGTCTGAGTGACATGGTTGTGCAGTACTTGTTAAGGGTTTAGTTGGGCAATGATGAAAAACAGGTGTCCTGCCTTTTTGTTCAACCTCTTTTTCTCTCCTCTTAGATATAGACTAGAGGGTCGACAATTTTCTTGCCCTTTGAACTTAACCTACATTCTGAAATGTAATTTCCATGTTGACAGTTTGAACCTACAAGTCTAGGGTTTCTTGGAATGCCATGGATCCAACTCCAAGAAAGTCACGAGCATTACTGGGATTACACATTAGTTGCCTACATATATAACTTTTTGCTAACAATACCATTGGTAGTGGATAAAAATGAAGGAAGTTTACTATAGATTTGTTTGTGCAGGAAGTACAGTATAGACCTGAAATGATCAGTGGTGTGAACATCATGCGATCTTGATCATCTTGCATAGGGGAAGTGAGGAAAAAGTGATCATTGATGATCCATCTTTTTAGATTTGAACTTATTAGATCTTTTGGGGGGAAAAACTACAGATTTGAGCCTGAGATACTAGAAACTGGATAGTATTATGTTTCCAGTTCATAAGCCTATGGTCCTCATGATTATTTATATTTCCTCTCATTAATATACTTAATTCTTTTTATAAAAAAAATACCAAGTGAGGAATGTGAAAATCTGAGTTTAAAAAAAAAGTTGATTTTGGCCATGGAGATCATATAACAACCATTAAGAGAAAGCAAAGAACCATAAAATAATCAAGCAAGTCATGGGTACCAACTGGTAATTATGAGGTCTTATGCTGTTAGTAACCTACATGTAAGCCGTCATGGTCGAAAAAATTACAATTGTTTGGAATTGTTACAAAATAAATAACGGAGGGAAGAAAAAGATGAATGAAACTAAGAACTTGATGGCAAATGCCAATTGCTTGCCTCTACTCCACTGCACTCCACTCCACAAGAAAGCAGTTTCCTTACATGAGTTTCAAAAGCCACACCATGCTCTAACAAGACGGGGAACCTTACTTTGAAAGCGCTCCAGCAGCAAACAGAAGATTCCTTCGCGAAAACTGCTAACAACAAAGGTACATAAGATTAAAACTGTTGGATGATCACGTCGATCCATGATAATGTTCAGAAGAATCAAGTTATGCCCGAAGACAAGGAGAATTACCCTTAAAGAAAATACTGGAGTGGATTTGGTTGGCAGAGTTTTCAACAATCTCAGTCTGTTTGCATTTCCAGTTTTGCTGAATAAACAAGATGTATCCAGTAATCTTTCCTTCCCATAAAAGAAAAGCAAATCAAAGAGGTAATAAGGACAGCTTACTTTTCTTCAGTCCTCGTTGACTTTGTGCTTGTAGTTACATCCCACAATTTCACAGTACAGTCAGCAGAACCCGAAGCAAGAAGAGAGCCTTCACAGCTGAGCATATATATACAACAGAAAAGTTAAGAAAGCCAACAAATGGAACTCTGTACGCAATTGTCAGCGTTCGCAGTAAAAAAAGGGACTAGCACCTGAAAGTGAGTGACCATATACATGAATTGTGGCCCATCAGAGGTGAAACACAGCGTCCACTTGACAGATCCCACATCATGATAGTGCCATCTTCATCACCAGATGCCATGTATCGGCCATCAGGAGACATTGCCAATGACAGTATCATACTCCTATGACCGATAAATATCCGGACACATTCTCCACTCTGTACATCCCACAATCGAACAGTTTTGTCACTGGAGCCAGTGGCAATGTAGTTGCAGTTGACATGCCATTGCACACACTGAAACATAACAGTATATTCAATGTATCATTTTGCATAATCTGCATGGAGAAGGGAAATTCATGCCCTTGAATGAAAAACTAAGCATTCTTGAAAGACCTAAATCTGTTCATTAAAGAGGACAATGGATTGGGGCAAAGGAAGGTTAAGGTGAAGAAGAAATGGATTTCTACCTAAGATGATGAGTTTGATACAAACTTCTAACATAGATGCTTTAAGACTGAATGAATAAATTTCACCTCAACTATCCTGAAATCTACAAATTCAGAAGAAACATAAAAGTTACTTACATCAACATCAGATAAATGACCAGCCATTATTCTTAAAGGCTGTATTCTATCCATGGACCAAACCCTTGCTGTTCGATCATGAGAAGCACTGGCAAAATAATGTCCGACAGGACTGAACTGCGATAGATAGGAAGAAAGCGAGGAGTAAGGCTATGCCCAAGAAGATGTACGAGTACCAATCATACATAACATATAAATCAGTAGATTAAGGTTAATACCTGAACATCCCATACGGGGTAATTATGGCCCTTGTAGCAAACGAGGTTAGCATTTAGTTTTGTGCTCCACAATCGAACTACAACAGAGCATTGTTATAAGAAAATTCAGTAAAGACCAAAATCAAGTATGAAAAATCAGAGACAAAGTAGCAGGTGACAATCTAATTGAACAAACCAGTTGTGTCTGCAGAAGAGGAAAGAATAAAATCTCCAAGGGGACTAAAAGTGGCAGAATGAACAGGCCCTGAATGACCTTGAAACAATGTGTAAGATCTTTTGGTTGTATTTTGCCCAAGGATGTGTTCGCTTGGAGCAGTGTCATTCTCTCCCTGTGAAACAGCTGACGGAATAACAGTTTAATCAGATAGCTTCTGACACTAAACATAATATAGCCAGTGGCAAAGCGGGGGGGGGGGGGGGGGGGGGGGGTGTTATCATTTAGAAGACATTTGCTAGTTCCAGGGGACTTACAACTGCCAGCTTGCTGACCAAGCTTTGCCATATCCCAAACCTGTGTCAGGCACGGTGCAAAATTAAGGATAATCCAAACTACAGTAGAAACTCTATAAAATAATACACTTGGGACGACCAAAATTTATTAATTAAAAGAGTTATTAATTAATTAATATTTTATTAATTTATAGTAAAATACTTAGTTTACAAACACCTTTCAAGCTTCCACTTACTGTAATTATTGTATACAATGCATGTACTGTATATCAAATGAAGGGCCCAATTTGAAAGAAACCTTCAATCTCCCACCTTATTATGCTTCTTGTGTTCAATGTATCACTTTATGGACATTAAAAATATTTTCTATATAAACAAGATCAAAATACTGTAGGTTAACACAAACAAATCATACACACAACATGGCTTCCCATCTTAAAGGTGTGAAAAAAACAACAATGACAGACGAGATTCGAAGAGCATTATGCAAGCACAACAAGGATAATCCAAGTCTCACTCAAAAGCTATATATAAATCATTCATGTAATATGCTATATATAAGGAATTATTAATTTATATTTTATATGGGGTCTAAAGAAATTATCAAAAATGTATTATCTTATAATTTTAGCGAATTATTAATTTAGCACCCTATCCCCGAGTCGGGACCGGCCAAAAATATTATCTTAGAGAGTTTATTAAATAATCGAGTATTAATTTATCGAGTTTCTACTGTATATAATATTTTAAAGCTTTGAGATAAAAGGCAACCTTCAATGAGGAATCTGAGAAACCACCAGCAACCAGAGATCCATCATGCGATATGGATGAACAGTTCAAACTGGAAACATAAAATAAGACCTTAAATAAGTTTAAAATTTTTGGGAAAGTCCATTGGTTCGGCCATAATTTGTTAACATTACCCATTATGTGTGTTGATAAATGTATAAAAGCTAACAGAAGGCAGAGCTGCACTGCTCAGCTGCACACGGTTTCTCAAGTCTTCAAGAATAGACTGTTCAACCTCTGTTGACCTGAAGGGATCGTTAAAATATTAATTGATAGATGTTTATCATTTGACAGAAAGGCACACAATTCATGTAAAGGCCTTGCTGTAGAAACATGGTATAATCAACAGTCAACTAGCCAATGGACATGGCTAAACATGATAGAGAAATGAAACCATAAACTAAGGAAGATAAGGAAAGTCAAACGTTGTGTTTGCTTAAATTTGCCATAGTACGGGACAAAATGACAAGATATTATGCCATTTCATTTATGGTTACTTAGTTGGGCATAATGCACTACGGGCACATCTTGTTCCTTTTGTCAGTCATCGAAACAGAATACTATATAACTGCTAAACACTTGATACTACCATTATGACCATACTGCCATATAACTTAAGTTATTTGTCATCCTAATAGAAGCCTAAGAAACAACCAATTGACAAGGAACTTCAAGTTATGAAGGGATTCTAGAAAATACATTACGGGCAATGGAAGCTCTGATTTGACTCGAGGAGCTGCTGGAGGGGCATTAGCATCAGGACGCACAACTTTTGCTGTTGCACTAGCAGCTTTGTCCTTTTTCAACTTTTTGACTGAAGCACCTTGCTTCCCCCCCTCAACTGTTCTTTTCTGCAATAAAAAGGATGGTACCAAAATAAAGAGCAATTTCAAAAACTTGAAAGGGCAGATCTAGCCACGTGACAGTCAACAAAGAAATAGCATACTTTTTGACAAGCCAAGACAACGAACGCACAAATTACTAACACCAGTTTAATATGTGCTCATGGAAAAGAGGCAGGAATCCAACAGAATGCCTACCTTCCCCTCATCAATGTCTCCTTCTTTGCTTTCTCCTTCTGTCTTTTCAGAGTCTGACAGCAAACCACCTGCCTTCTCTAAGCGCTCTTCAAGTGTATCCTCAAGTAACTTCAACAAGTAACAAATAAAACACAATCAGCTACTGGCTGAAAATAAACCAATGAACATAATTCTCTGATGTTTTGTTAAAAAATCGATCTCGACATGGCCCAAAAAAACGTCCAGAACTTCTAACAACAGAATACCAAAATAACCAAAATTATGTAATTACACAAGGTCAGTAAAACTAGCATGAGTGCAGCATAATACTCCACTGGAAGAGTAAATAATACCGCATTTAAGATCTTATTATCAACCAAATATTTATGCTGAGATACAATACTACAAGAACTCCAACAAGCTTTATTTACTCACCCCCCAGTGAATTTCTTTCTTATTTGTCAGATTAGCTGTGTCCTCGCTACTTCCAATGAGTGTTACAGCCTCAGCTTCGTCAGAAATTGAGCTGGGTTGTCCAGGGGAAACTGCAAACAGATGATAATGTACAAAGATGAGACATGAACTATAGATATAGAAATGTGATCAAATTGGAAAGTGAAAAGAAAGACCTTGGAAGTTAATATGCTCGTTGACAATCCCAAGCATCATTGTGGATTTCGTCTTCCGCAGATACTGCATCAATAGCTCATTGGAGTACTGGCAATTTGATGGGCAGACATGTTTTCAGCAATTAGCACATGCAGGTCCCATACTTCACCAAATGTTTCTTGAAAGAAGCAAGAAAATACCTGGCATATCTTAATGTTCACTTTGCTCTGCCTCAGAGAATGAGCAAACTCCATCTCCTATAAACGATTATGATCACAAGGTGTTATGGAGCTGGCAAAGAATATGGACGCTAGTACAACAGTTGAGAATGGAATTAATACCTCAAGATGAGAGGGAGAGAGAACTCCTTCCAACTTTTGAAGGTCTCGTGAGTGCAACATCTCATGATCTTCCCGGAAGGTGTTGAAAAAGTTTCTAGCTGGCATGGACACAAAATAAAGCCAATAAACTAAAATTGAACAGTTTAAGATGCTCGATACACTATTAATAGGGTGTAGTTCACTGCATTACCTTCTTGGATATTGCCTTTTGCGACCAAGTCCATATAACTATGAACGAATACTGGATAAAGCACACGAAGCAACTCATGCTACACGGTACAAACACAAGCCACGACAAGAACATTTTACATTAGAACAAAAGGAGCACACGAGCAAACACAGAAACTAACTTTTCTTTCAAAATGACTGAATTAGCACCTTGTACAAATCAAGCGAAGAGTAAGTCCATGACCTTAACTTTCCATACTCTTCATGGTACCTCGCCGGAGTATCCTCTGACCTGAAGAAGCAAGGAAAATAACATGAGCAGCAACACTCATGTAACAACTAACTTTCCGTCTCCATTCGAAGGAAAAAACCCTAAGGCTGTCGAGGTAAGCAGAAGATAGGGGAAGAGAGGGAGAGAGAGGAGTTACTGAGAGATAGAGAGAAGGAGAGGGGAGAGATCGGGATCGGAATGGACGTCGATGGAGTTGGAATTGGAGGTGCTGTGTTGTATTTCTTCTTGGAAAGCAAGTTCTGCTTGCTTGAATCCCTTCTTCTTCAAGTACGTCTCCACAAACTTCACCACTTGCTCCTCATCCATGTCTTCTCTTCTCTTCAATTCAATCAATCAACAAGTAAAAACACTAGACTCTCCCTCCACTACCTTCTTGTTCCAATGCTCTGTCCCTCTGTTCGTACTCTGATTTTAGAAGATTGGGATTTTTAGTTTTAGCCTTTAGGACCTCCTCGCTAGCCGGAGGAAGACAATCAGGCCGACTAGTTCGTTATGAAGCCCGTTATGGCCTTGATTGGGCTCAGCGTTGTGTTCACGGCCCAGATAATGAAGCCCAATATTACTTTTTAGTAGCCATTTTCTTGGGCTATTTTCCACCTTTTCATTTACTAACTTTTGGGCCTGATGGTCCCTGAAATTAGGCTAGACCCTGCCAACAAATTTCTAAAATAAAATTTAGTAATATTTAAATTTTAAAAGCTGGAATTGATTAAAAAAAAAATTAGAACAATTTAAACTATAAGATTTTTTTTTGTTTTTTTCTTTTGCGTGAACAAGTTTGAAATCCGTCAATTTTTTGTCCAATGGAAGGCAGACGCGATGAATTGTGAGTTTAGGTCAATTCCAATTTTTCCATCATTCTCATTTGATGGAGAATACTCCCTCCGTCATTGTTTAACTGTCGTTCTAGCCTAAAAACCATTGCCTTCAATTAATTGACGTTGTTGCCATTTCGGTCCTTCCGCTCCGTTTTTTGTCAAAAATGCCCGTCGAAACCATGCTGAGTTACGCGTCATACAAGGCAAAAAAGGAAAACGGAAAAATTAAAGGACCATATTTGAAATTCTTTGAAAAACATGGAAAAGAAGTTGTCAGCAAAAGCTGTCAAAAAGTTTTCTCTCTCATCTTTCCTCCTCCGATTTTAAATCAAGAATAAAACATGTTTGGCTGCTCGGAATGGCGCGGCGAGCATATATTCTTGCCGGAAATGACGAGACGATCAGAACAAGAGTGGTTGCTGCCGGAACGGAGGCCGCACGCGCCGGAGCGTGGCGGCGCGTGGGCGGAGACGTGGCTGCTTCGGCGGCGCGTGAAGGCTGTTGGAAGCTCGGAATGGCACCGTTCCACCTGCTCCCGACTCGAGACGTCCTTCCGCTCCTTCCCGTGGCGGAGGTGAGAACAAGAAACGATGGTAGATGGAGTATTTTTGACAAACTGCGAGTGAAGGAAAGAAAAGAGAGAGAGAGAAAAAAGGAAGAAGATGCACGAGAGGCTGACACGTGGCAAGGGCCACTGACTCCCACTGACAGCTTGGTCAGTACCCTTGATAACGGTGATTCACTCCCTCGCGTCTGATAAAAAATGACGGAGGGAGTAGTAATTAGGAGTACATCGCAATCAATCAATTACTAATACATATATGTGGATGGTTCTACGCAAGCTACACTTGTCCCCACGAGCGTTGGTGCACCCATGTCTGTGTGGGTCCCGCCGATTCAAAAGATTCAAATTCAATGGTGTTGGTGTTGTTTTTTTCTTTTTTTTTCAACGATTGATGGGGAAGAAGGCGCGTAAGACCAAAGCTCATGATGTAATGGAGTTTGCAAATTTGCATTATTGTAACAGCAGCTAAGTCGGGGATGGAGTGGAATAGTGGATATCCTTGGATTGAAGATGTGACTGCTTTATGCTATCTGAACCACACCAATAATATTCTGCAAACTTAACTTCTCCTTTATTGGTGTGTAATGGTGTTGTTGGTCTATTATTGGCGCCTTTACTCTTTTGGTGCATTATACATTTAATGGTCTCAAATTAGTATGTACTGACGCAAGGAAACTGTAGAATAACTCTTGATCCTCAAAAAATAAATAATAATCTCTCTAAACCCGAAAACCCAAAAATCATAATCAATAGTAATACACCCCGAAATTTTTATTACAAAATATTTAAAATTAGTATTCTGGTCGTTTGAGGTCGAATATGAGTAATTTTATGCTCGATTTTGAAATTTTACCATATGTCAGACCAGCCCAAAACACGCGGGCTTTTTGCTCTTCAAATTTCAATATGAAGTTTTCACCTTTTTACACTTGAATTATGATTTGTTGCGTTTGTTATATATTTTTTCCTTTCTCTTACGAGCTTGAAAACAGAAAATCCAACAATTACTCTATGGAATCTACACATAATGCGCGGAAAGTAAAAATGAATTCATATCAGGAAAAGTTTTTCGAGTTTTGGGTGTAGATAGGTGGACTTGAACTTAAAATATTGCACTCCTCATTTTGTAGTAGATACTACTCCGCCATGGTCCATAATACTATAATGGGTCTCTTTTAAGGGTATATGTAGGTCGGTTTAGTTTGATTTTTGAGAAAAAAATCAGAATGAATAGAAAATTTAGCAATTTAGGAATTAGAGAATCGGATTGAATCCGTATTATTAGTTTTAATAATTTTGTTAAGAAAAAAGGAAAGAAAATGAGGTGACTAATGAGTTTTGAACCATGAACTTAAGGAAAAAGGTTAAATTTCTAGTCATCACAACAAAAGTTGTTAATTGATATCAAAATTAGTAAGTATTTTACACACGCATACATATATATTGTGTATGTGTGTGTGAAACAGGTTCCAGGTTTCTCTATTCGACTTTCAATTTTTAGAGTTTAAGAACAAGACTAAACTGTTTATTTTCGATTCAGTTTGATTTTTCACATTACAGTTTAAAAAAATATATCGGATCGAACCGGTGATTCCGGTGGCCTCCTCCACCCCACCCGAAAATATCCTCCACCAGTTGCCGCTGTGGGGTCCATGAATATGTTCTTGGGCCTTAGGGAGTAGGCCTACTCCCGCCCACCAATGCACCGAATAATGTACTAATGTTCGTTTCTTAAATCTCAATTATTATTGATGACTTTGAATCCAATTAAAAGCCAATTAATATTTCGTAAACTCTCGTAGATAGGAGAATTATAAAAAGAAAGTGGGAGGATGGATATGGATGGGTCAACCACTAGCATATTTATTATCTAGTGTTTTAATTTTCAATTATTTTTCATGATTTTTCTTGTTAATTTTAGTTCTTTCTTCTTCTTTTGCATCCTCCTGGTTACAACTTGCTTACAGAGGTATACAACGAGCACTAAACCCTATTAATTACGAAATAGAAAACGGATTTACTAAAATACCCTCACCTGCTGCTTAAGGTTCTTGATAAGGGTAGAGGTGTGGCGGGTTGTTGGTTATTGGTTAGCGAATTTAAAACCCATTGACCTACACAACTCTGGCAACAAATTGCAACAAGAGTTTTGTCACACCCAATACAAAAGAGAATATTTATATGAATTGAACATCTATTACTAATAGTAGTATATGCTCAATGTAGTTAATTACTTTATTTTAAGTTTTTTTAATAGTATTTTTGTATATTCTCTCTATTATTTCAGGGCACAAATTAATTTGATATGCATAGATAAAATTTTAAAAAGATAAAAAAAATAAAATTAAAAGAACCACAAATGACTATGATATTACTAGTCCTAAAAGTCACCCAATCTTTTCGTTTTTTTCCCATCTAGTAATCCGACCCTATAAGTACCGACTAATTCGGATTAGAGAGGTATTGCGTAGGGGTTATTTGCACACAAAAATCAGTAAGGGCAAATTTGACAGCTATAAATCTGAAGTGTTGACTTCCATTGCGCAGGAAAATGAAAGAGACTTTTATTTGATTCTGAGTTTCCGTGGATGTGTATACTAAAACGACTTTTAATCAGTTTTAAATCTGAAATGTTGACTTCCATTTCGTGTAGCTTATCCTAGATAAATTCTAATTAATTATTATGTTGCGTTTTGCTTTCTTTCGTACGAAAAGAAGAAGAGGATATCCTTAAACATTACTTAGGGTATTTTACTTTTTATGAATACTTCAAGAGTTAAAAACACCAATTAATAAAAACAAAATCCGGGTGCAATCCGTACTAATGCACTGATTCAATCACATAACTCTAAAATTAAATATTAAACAAAACCAAAACCACCTAGGTTATCTTAGGCTTTTCTATTTGGATTGATTTCTTGCCTTAGTTGATTGTATAGCTCAATCATAAATTTTTAAGACCCGACTTGGACCATATTTATGCAAGATTATTTATTGTCGAAAAAATAAAGAGGTTACTCGTTTAAATAAAGAAATAATTTATACATTTAAAAAAAAAGATAAATATTAACCATTATTATTGCACTATTAAGCACACAATATTAGAGTTCAATTATGAGTAAGATCATGAGTTCAATTTATGATATTTTAATGATAATTAATAATAAGATAATAATTAAACGATTACTAATTATTAAAAAATAAGAACATGGGGTTTATTACTGCTATAAAAATGGGGATTGAGCTCCTCTAATTTTCTCATGAACATGATCAATTATGTTAGAAAAATCTAAACCGTTCAATAAAATTAGACGGATAAGATTAAAAATTCAAGTAATTAATGAGTTGACCACTTGTTGAATTTTATTGACTGGTCAACTCATTAATGACTTGAATTTTTAATCTTATCCGTCCAATTTTATTGAATGGTTCAGATTTTTTTTATATGACTGATCATGTTCAAAAAAAAAATTAGAGGAGCCGAATGCTAAAAATGGTAATATTTTTCCATCCTGTGTGCTTCTTGCGACTCTCCCAAAGTCTAAGAAAACCGATTCTAGGTGCGCGAATGGCTGCAAGACAACCCGTAGTCTCCTGACTCTCCTCCCCATTCTCTATATCTTCACCAATCAAACCTCCATTTTAACGAAAAGAATTCAAGAAAAAATAAACCTCCACAAACCCATCAATCCTTAAACAACCAATCTCATGGAATCCATCAAAATTAGCATATCCTCCGTCCTCTCTTGGATCCCTTTTTCCCCTCTTCACTCTTCACTCCTCACTCCCATCTAATCTCGAATAACCAACAAAACCACCAAGAAAATCTTCTTTTTTTCCTAATTTTTTGCAGGCATGGAGGAGAGGCATGTTCTGTTCGGGAAATACGAGGTGGGGAGGATGTTAGGAAAAGGGACATTTGCCAAGGTTTACTACGGCAAACACATTGTGACCGGCGAGAGTGTAGCAATCAAAGTGATTAACAAAGATCAGGTGAAGAAAGAAGGGTTGATGGAGCAGATCGAGCGAGAAATCTCCGTCATGCGCCTCGTGCGCCATCCAAACGTCGCAGAACTCAAAGAAGTCATGGCCACAAAAACCAAAATCTTCTTCATCATGGAACACGTCCGCGGCGGCGAGCTATTCGCTAAAGTCGCTAAAGGAAAGCTCAAAGAAGATCTCGCGAGAAAATACTTCCAGCAGTTAATCAGCGCCGTCGACTTCTGCCACAGCAGAGCTGTCTCTCATCGAGATCTGAAGCCGGAAAATCTGCTCCTGGACGAGAATGAAGATCTCAAGATCTCGGATTTCGGGCTGTCCGCGCTGCCGGAGCAGTTACGAAATGATGGGCTTCTCCACACACAGTGTGGGACCCCTGCTTACGTGGCGCCGGAGGTTTTGAGGAGGAAAGGGTACGATGGGTCGAAAGCTGATATTTGGTCTTGTGGTGTGATTCTTTATGTTCTTCTTGCTGGGTTTCTGCCGTTTCAAGATGAGAATATGATGAATATGTATCGGAAAGTTTTCAAAGCCCAATTCGAATTCCCTCCTTGGTTTTCTACTGAGACGAGAAGATTGATCTCTAAGCTACTGGTTGCTGATCCTGGAAAAAGAATTTCAATTCTTGGAATCACAAGAATCCCCTGGTTTCGAAAGGGATTTTCGGGGCCAGTGGCGTTTTCGATCCGAGAATCGGATAAATTACAAGACCCGGATGCTGAAATTGCAATGGAGATTATGAAGCCCAAAGTGTCATCACCAAAATTCTTCAACGCATTTGAGTTCATCTCATCCATGTCATCCGGGTTCGATTTGTCGAATTTATTCGAGAAGAAGAGGAAAACAGGGTCAATGTTCACTTCAAAATGCTCTGCTAATGCAATTGTGACGAAGATCGAAGGTGTGGCGAAAAATATGAACTTTAAGGTAGCAAAGGTTAAGAATTTCAAAGTTTGGCTGCAGGGACAGTCGGAGGGGAGGAAAGGGAAGCTGTCGGTCACGGCAGAGGTGTTCGAGGTGGCGCCGGAGGTTTCGGTGGTGGAATTCACGAAATCTGCCGGAGATACTTTGGAGTACGCCAAGTTTTGTGAGGAAGATGTGCGGCCGGCGTTGAAAGACATCGTCTGGACATGGCAAGGGGACATTGTTTGTGATGGTAATGGTCACGGTCAAGGAGAAGAAGCAAATGTCATAGAGTTAACGGTTGCTAATCCTAATTAATTAGGGTTGTCAATTACTAGTTTTGACCTTTGTTTTGATTTTCTTGGGAGTATAGGTGTAAATAAGTTGTGATTAGCAGAAGAAGATGAATGCAACTTTTTTTTTCAAAAACAAGAATGGAACTTTAGTGGACTGTAAAAGTGTGGATTAGGAAGATTTCTTCTTTTTTACAAAGAGAAATTATTTTTAAAATACAATACTTTATTTTTGTTTTGCTATTATAAACTCTGAACTAAGTGATGGAAATCACTGATATATAGACTCAATAAGACTGGAACTTCATACACAGCTAGATTAAAGACTGGTTAATTGAGGGATTCAACGTTCTTCCTATTTGTTCTCCATGGACAGCCGGTGGTTCCAGAGATCTCGTACCTATTCTTCCACGTGTTTGCGAATTTTTTTATATTATTATTCGAACTTAACCCATGAGGTTACACACGAATAGGAAAAGAAATACAAGCAGCAAAAACAAGACCCAATCAGGGCTACAAGCAAACTAAACAAAGAGAATCAGGCCAAACCCGGATCAAGTCTCAAGACCCGGTCCCTACCTATTGAATTTAGTAATACCCAACTACAGAAATTTCGTTCTCTTTTTTGCTTGCCGTAATTTAATTGGTTCACTTACAATACCAGATCATGTTTTCTTCCCAACTCATCTGTTCTGTTCTTTATATGTACTCAGTTCATTTGCTTCACGGTTCTGAAGACCGTTATTTCAATCCCTTCTTTTTCTTTGTTTTCTCAGATAATAAGACCGATTTAGCAACTTTTCAAGGCAAATATTAAGTGATAGTTTTGGATTAAAGAAAACATGGGTTCGTTGGGAGTAACTCACGTCCACCGAGAGGTAAATTTTTCTGCAGATTTCTTAGCTCACTTTGCGTGTCAATTTGTTCAAGGTGTTCATTGCGTAGTTAGCCATTCACAATTTTATGTTCCCTTTTGGAAACGAATATTAGAGGATATAATCCACAGTGTAACATAACACATGGCCAAATTGATAAGGAAAGGACGAAAACACTATCTGTGATTTTTAATAAAAGAAATTATCTTCCACGGACACAAAAGTATATAATTGTAATAATACAGCAACATTTTGGATTTTTTCATCACAAAAATCATTTTAATGTGTAACCAAACATACGTGATCAAATAAAGAATTCCTGTCACTAGATAATGTAGTAATAATAATAAATGAATAAAGGACCGCCACCTTCATTACAGACAAAATTTAATTATTTTAATTTTATCTTATGTGAAAGCAACATGGCATTTGCAATGTAATGTTCCTATTGGTGTAACTTGGGTTAAATTATTAAACATTTATCCTCAATTTCTTAGATAATGTCCTCGTGAGTATAGAAAGGATTTAGATCTCACAAATCATTTTTTAACAATATGGAAAATGTCACGATAAGATCTTGTAGGTAGTACAAAACTATGTTTATGTCATGATAATGAAGTACGTATTTATATTATGCAAATACGTCTTATTCGTGATTGAACGTATTTATATTATGCAAATGATTGAAATTAACCCCAATAACTGGTAGCGGAGCTTAAGGTTTGAAAGATGACCGACAGTGCAAAGATTGAACCTTTTGATGGAGAGAATGATTTCATAGTGTGGCAGACAACTGTGATGGATTTGTTGACTATGAAGGATCTCGATGTCGCTCTTGGTGATAAGAAGCCAGAAGGAATGAAAGATGGTGATTGGGCAACTATCCTGAAAAAGGCGACGAGTCAGATCATGCTTGCATTAGCTCCATCAATAAAGTATGCTGTGATGGGGGAGCAAACACCAAAAGGAATGTGGGAGAATCTAGAAAGTGTTTATGCTTCCAAGTCTGTGACAAACAAACTTAGTCTAAAGTTGGACTTGTATTCGTTGAAGATGGGTGAAGGTATGAGCATCCATAAGCACTTGTCGGATTTCAATCGGGTGTTGACGAAAGTGCTTAATACAGGGGAGAAAGTAGAAGATGAGGAGCAAGCGATACTTCTTCTTTCTTTATTGTCTGTGTCATACAAGTCACTGGTGCAGTCCCTTACAGCAGGGAAGACAAGTTTGAAGAAGGAGGATGTGACGACTTTCCTAATAGATAATGAGAAGCTGTTAGGAGTGGAGAACAAGAATAGTAGTGAGAGACTAATGATTTCAGATGGGTCATCGAGTGGACGGGATCGTGGTAGAAACAGAGGAAGAGGGGCTTCTTCCAGCTATGGAAGAAACAGATCCAGTTCAAGACTAAGGGCAGACTACAGTGAGAAAGAGTGTTACTATTGCCACCAGAAGGGTCACATCAGAGCATACTGTCAGAAGATGATGACTGATTTGAAAGAATTGCAGAAGGGTAAAGAAAAGGTTGGTGATGCTGCAACTATTCAGGATGATGATGCTGAATTGTTGGTAGTGCAGAAAAGTGAGGAACAGGTAAGAGATTCCTGGATTTTAGATTCTGCATGTTCTTTTCATATTTGTGCTAACAAAGAATTGTTTAGTACATTTGGTGATTGTGATGATAAATTTGTCACATTGACCAATAACGAAAAACTGGAGGTTGAAAGTATTGGCAATGTGAAGATCAAGATGCATGATGGATTGGTGAGAACTCTCGGCAATGTGAGATATGTGCCGAAGTTGAAAAGAAATTTAATCTCTCTTGGAAGATTGGATTCTCGCGGGTATAGATACGCAGCGAGAGACAGATTGATGAGGGTAAGCAAAGGAGCAACTGTAATCATGAAGGGGGAGCTTGCTTCCAACAATGTTTACCGATTGATTGGAACCGTGGTTAAGAGTAAAGTACAAGGTACTTACAAAAGATTGAATGATTGTGATGGCCAGGTAGAGTTACCTAGGAGAAGAGTTAGCTTTGCGGTGTTGACCAGTGAGAAAATGAACTTGACTTCTACTCAGATTGCATGAAGATTGGTGATTCCTGATGTGGTTCCTAATTCGGAAACCTTCCAATTGTTGGATCGTTGCTCAGCGACAAGGATTTGAATGCGGAAAACTAACTCGTCGGAAACTCCAACCCTCCTAAGTGCAATACTTAGGCAACCTGGATGAAATCCTTCAAGGGTCTTCAGTAGGACTCGGACCCTCCTAGGTGCAATACCTAGACAACCCCGACGAGAC
Organism: Viola odorata; assembly: GCA_963691705.1. Lineage (NCBI taxonomy): Eukaryota > Viridiplantae > Streptophyta > Magnoliopsida > Malpighiales > Violaceae > Viola > Viola odorata. The sequence continues at coordinate 20,090,755 of OY829545.1, read as the reverse complement.
TAAAGAATGGAATGATAGACTTCGTGTTTTACTTGCAACTATATGCAGCTTATCAAACCGGATGTAGGACAAGGATCTTGAGAGATCAACTGAAGAAGACTCTTCTGGTTTTTTTATAAAATATCAACTGCAGAATAACAATAGCAGCGCCATGCTCTTTATAAGAAAAGAGATGCGCAAAACCCTAATTAAGAAGTTTACTTGCGCTTAACTACTTAAAAGCGCTCCTAATTAACTAAAATAAAATCCACCTGGATAAATAAAGTCAAACAACTTAAAATAAAGTCAAGCCAATGATCTGGACGAGTTCAAGGTTGGTCGGAATGACCAAAGACTCAGATCGGATCCGTTGGCAGCCCGTTGGGCTTTATTCCTGCGCAGTCGAAGAAGAACAAGACGTTCTCTCAAATCCCTTGGGAGAACTGGATGAAAATTGGACAGGATACTCACAAGACATGTATCTAACAACTTTCAGAAGATGGCTCGAGGAAATATTCGTCGATCGTCAAAAGGCTCGAGGGTGGCTTTCGCTGGCAGTATGATACTTTTGAAGTGATGCGTTCTCTCTAACCCCATGTGCGATTGGGCTGAAACTTGGCAAGGGCTCTCTTGGTGAATTATAAATAACTTCTATCTTGCCAGAATCTTTCTTACATCAAAGTTTGGGCTAGAGGTCCGACTTGGCCCAAGGTGGCCTCGGTGCGGGCTCGGGTGCAGCGCACACGAGCGAGACAAGGCGCGGCTGGGGCGCGCGCAGGATGGCTGACTCCAGTGAGGCTTCGGCCTTCAGCTCCGCATGGATCAGAGAGCTTAGCCTCGCTTGCAGGGTCCTTGCGCGAGAGCGTGTGATGGCTCCGGCGGGCGGTAAGGGTACGGATGCGGTAGGTGTCCTTGCGCGAGAGCGTGTGATGGCTCCTGCGGGCGGCAAGGGCACGGATGCGGTAGGTGCGGCTGGGATCCTACTCAGGCTCGTATCAATTCCCCCATGATATGAGCTGGAGGGGGAGATTGTTGGAGTCCAGCTCATATTGGCTGAAAGAGAGATTTGTTGTGGGCCTATCCCAATTGGAGCTGTTTGTTTTAGTTTGATTAGAAAAAGAAAAAGAAAAGAAAAAATTGGAGTATGACTTGGAGTAGGATTGTGTAACCTAATTAATTAGGTTGTCCACCAATATAAAAGGTGGGTGGTGGCTAGGTTGTGCAAAACAAGAGAGACAAGAGAATTAATTAGGGTTGCTGTTGAGCATCCTGAGAGATTGTGAGAGAGTTGTTGTTGAGCATCCTGTGAGAGAGAAGAGAGAAGACAGATTTCGCCAAACTCTGTGCAGCTGCGGAGAATCGTCGCAGCGACTTCGTTCACCGTTGGATCTGGGTGAAATTTGGACAGCAGGTGCGTGACTTCTGGTTCTTCAATCTGAATGGTTGGATCGGTGATAAGTTGTCTAATGTGGTAGAAATCCTGTCCCGATTGAAGTAGTGGAAGTTTGGTTTTGGTTCTCTATTCTCATGTTTCTTGTTTTTCTCGGATTGATTAATTGATTGGATTGTTTGATTGGTACTATTGGTGATAGTGGTGTATGTCACATAGTTCCTATAGTTAAGATAGGGATTTTGGTTAGTTGTACACATTGATCTATCATATAGTGAATTGTTACTGTCCCTGTTGAGATTTTTCACGTTAAAAATCTGTATTATTTTTGATTGCTTTTGATTGGTTTGATAGCTAGGGGTTATTGATTCTTGGGATAAGATTGTTTGCTGCGCAAAATTGATTGTGGATTGAAATTAACCCCAACAAATACGTCTTATGTACTTTATAATAGTTGAGGATATCTTACATCTTCAGTCACTCTTCCATCTGCACCTTCTCTTTTACTTATGGTTCATGTAATTGGGTAACGGTAATCCATAATGCGGCACGTAAAATCCTATATGACGAATCACTTTATCTTTCTCAGAGCACACCTTTGATTCTTCATCATCAATATATTCTATCTTTTGATAAAAAAAATAAAAAAAAAATAAAAAACCTACGATGCTTGTGCAAATCACAAGATTTACCCAACTTGAACAAAAAAGAGAGGGATTAAAATTAAATGTTCCATTTAACCAAACGGCCCAGAGTTACAAATTTGATGCTTCATACAAGGGACCCTTGGGCTGGGCCCATAATTCCCCCCCCCCCCCCCCCCCCCCCCCGAATAATGGTCAACTAACGCGAATTAGGCCCAATCAGTTCTTCGATATACAGCACTAAGCTTAGCATCTTTTCTTGGGTTAACAAAATGGGCCACAGTTGTTTTCAAAGCTTATGATACGAATGCATTTCTCAATGCAAAATTGTGAAATGGGCTTACTTGGAATTTTGTTTGGAAGTTGGAATCACTTCTTTTTCTATTTTCTTGGAAGAAATTAAGAATTACAAGTAGTGAAGTATTGTCCACTTGCTTGCTCTTTTCAATCTGACTATTTTTTTTTTCTCAAGTCACACTAATTAACCTCATCATGTTAATTCGTAATTAGTTATATAATAATATATTTAAATACACTAATAATTGTTCACTTGCTTCTTGCCGTTATTCTTAGTTACTGTTATTGTTTCCTCAATTTGCTCCAATTTGTGGATATATATAAACTCACGGGCTAAAATTCCACCTTTTGCTTGTTGGTATAATTTCAAAAGAATTTCGTATAAAAATTATTAAAAACACGCGCACCCGCACCCGCACCCGCACCCGTTTTAATCGGCCAGTTCACAACATGGAAGTGGAAAAGGGACGTTAAGGGAGAAGAAACAAAACCTGATCATATGAGTAATCAAAGATGACGTAGAAAGGTATGCATCACGGTGCTGATCTCATATGGCTTATTACCAAGACTCGTGGTAGGTATCCAATATATATAGTAGTAGACCCATGACTAAGAAAAGTAAGTACGAATTGACTCAAAATTAAAAATAAATAAAAGTCATTTATATTGATTTTTACCCAAACAAGACAAGTATGGAACAAACAAAATGCAAACAAGCCTAATCAATGATAACACGTACACTTTGTCTCCACCTCTCCCTTGCAATTCACATCCATATTCCATGTGGAAAAAGGAAATCCATTTTATGTTTTGGCGTTTCTTTGTTTCTAATTCGATCGTTTGGCAGCCTAAAATCAGCTTCTAGAAAACTTTCCCAACACGAAAAATCCCAACTTGTGGTGTGTCATGTGTGTGCATGACATCAGAGAAAATACAGGACACCCAGAAAAATAAATTTGAATGTAAAATTGATGACATTGCATGTGACACATCATTACGTATGATGTAGTATGTTACCACATAACAACAACTAATAATGTGGCGAATTTAGTTTGATTTAAATGTATTTAATTAAAAAAATTAGAATTTCATTTTTTTGCATTTTTAATTTTATGCTTTTACCATATGGTAACGTATTTTATTATCGTAGGATTAATTTTATGCCCTTGGACTATATATATATATGTTACTCCTTTTTGTGCAAAACAAATGACATTTACTATTTATACACGCATTTTAAGAAGGCTAGATGACTCACTATTTAACCCCAAAAAATTACAACCTTTTTGAAATGCGTTCCTAAATAGTAAACGTTGTTTGTTTTCCATCGGAGGAAGTATGACGATAAAGTTATAAGATGAAGATGATGCAAGGATGCACACCTCAGCTCGCGGAGACCTATACCTCGCGCAATACCTACCAACACATTCATTTTTTAGTGGTTGACTAGCAAATTCCACGAGACTATATATGTCTATACAACTTAAAGATATTTTTCTTTGTTATTTGTTGCTTTCTATGTTACATTACTTTAAATTAAATTTTGTATTATTAATTAATTATTAAATCTATTTAATCGCATCATAATTCAAATAATAATATTATAATTAAATTATTATAAAATTTCCCTTATTATTTATATTTAATTTATTAATGTATTTGAATTCAAAATTTAACGCTCTTTATTTTACAGAAAATACTACTGATGTCCTTATAATTAGTTTTGATATTTTTATTGACTCGTCGTAACTACCTAATTAATTATTAAGGCATGACTTGACTTGTCTTGTCTTCTCTTGTAAGTAAACAGCCTGATATGTGTTAGAAAGGCCGGTAGTTACCTTTAAAATCTGAAAAATTCTCATTATTTGAACTGCAATTTCGTTAAATTAATTTAATAGTTAATTAATAATTTTATAATTAGAAGATTTATACCGTTGAATAGATCTAATGACTAATTAATAAATATAATGACACGTGTTTCTAATAAAATCCGAATTTGGAAGACTCGGAACCTTAATTTCTTTGTGCAAGTCGCGCCTGACATTTAAATTAATTTACAGTTATGACTTATGACCATCATTTCCTAGCCAGGACAACTTCACGATCAATTAATTAAGGCATTGCAACTGTATTTTAATTTAAGTTTCTATAAAATTAATGGAGTTTTTTCAGAAGGAAATTGCCGCACAACTCAGAATTTGTGTTAATTAATCCACCGCCACTTTATTCTTTAATCGAAAAATCCCTTGCGGGCGAAATCCTTGATACGACTCTTAAATGTTAGTCTCTAACGTATGGAATTTATGAAACTTCAATTTATATCGTTAAAATTTCCATTTGAAACCCTAAAAATATATTAAAGTTAACCGATATGGAGAAACTCTTACTAGCTAATTAAAGAAATGGGTCCATAGTTTAGAGGCTGCAAAGTGGTCGGACCTGATTGGGCCCTTTTTTCCATAAATTATTCGGATTGAAGCACATAATAAGTGGATGGCTTGATCATATATACTTTACATACGTAGGAAGTCATAATCCTTAACAAACTTAAATAATTAGTAAAATTTTGCAAAACGGAAATGAAAAGATGCAATACACATCTGATAGGGCTTATGTCACTGGAAATTTTAAGAAATCAATGAAAAAAGGTATAGTTTTCGGGATATATACTAATATTATTTGAAGAAATTTCAAAATATATATACTCTTGGTCTTTATTAGAGATACCTAATTGGTTGGAGGAATAATCGCCTTATTTTCTTGTAGAATATGGTGATATTTTCTTAATGATTTTAAATATTACGGTCGATTATAGATTGGTTTTCTTTGTGTGCGTCTAATTTTGTCTTGTTCATTTGGTTTGACATTTAATGCACAATAATGTATTTGTAATTTTGGGGTCACCGATACGGCGACACGCTTACTAGCCCACAAATTTGGATCCATATAGAGGCCCACAGTAACCGGCCCTAATTAACTTGATTAATTTATAAGAGTTTATTTTTTATAATGAGCACACTAATTAGTCGCTTGGTTTAATCTCGGTTGAACCATTTTTTTTATAATTTTTGTAAAATTCATATCATAAAAATTGATCTGATATCAATATTTAATATATTTTAGGAAAAAAAGATAGTAATACACATAATTTTGTTTAGTAAAATCTAATTGTTTTTTTAAATTATTTTTTAATGGAAAACTGTGTTGTTGTTTTTTTTCTTTCTATTTTTTATTTAGTTTTTATTAATAAGTGATGTTTTTTAATTTAATTATTTGATAATCTGCAATAGCAAGTCAAACAATAAGTTGTTGTTAGACCTTTGCCTGTTAGAGCCGAATTTTAGTACCATTATGATCGACTTATAATCTCTTAATTGTCTTGGTCAAGATTGATTATGCATTGGTTAGTTTGTACCTATAAAAACAGTGTACAGAATCCCGTGGAAGCTAACAGTATATATTTTCTTCTGGACCGAACTTATTAATTACATAACATAACATATGGTCTATGGAGAAATCCTACAATTTTGGAGTCTGCCGACTTAAAATGGGCTTTGGAAATCCTACACGTTCAATCACCTCCCAGTTTTGAAACACGTGAATTAAGAAGAATACAATCATAGATTCCATGTGCTTCCGATTTCACATTGTGATGTGATCTCATTTATTTATTGTATGTATGTATTAGTTGTTAGATGGTAGTTGTTTTCTAGCTAGCTTCACTTCACATTTGTTGAAAATTTCCCACAACTACATTCAAATTAATTAATTAGCTACCTCTAATTATGATAATTTAATGATTCTAAATTTAATTTAATTTAATTTAATCGGCAGAGATAATATTCGAATTTAAATTCGAGTAATTAATTAGGTTGAATTATTAAAATTTATTTCCTTGTCAATTTTAGATATAGTATAATACTTCCAAAACTTCAAAGTCATCTTTTAAAATAGAGGGGAAACGGATAAGGCGAGCCGAAAAGTCTTGAGCTTCAAGTTGAAAGTTTGCACCGAAAACGTTTGTAATCTAATCCGTGTTGCCACGCACTGTCGTTTGAATCAATTAGAAAGACCAAGACCAGAAATTAATGCTTCATATTGTCCCAAAATAACACTCTTCAATTTCCTATCTGTCATTTTAATTAAAAAAAAGTTTTATTGGTTCTCGTTTGTTCAAAACCAATTTTATCTATTTAGTTGTTGTATTTTAATTTTCAATATCACCTTTTATAGTCAATGATATAATTAATTCTAAATAATTTTAAATTAATCATTTTTTTATAAAAAAATTAAAGAACAGTTTAATTTAGTCAATAATTATACAATAATAGTTTCCGATTCAAGCGTTTATTGTGTTTATTGGCTAATTAAGAATAACAATTAAATCAATAACAACGTGATTATCTTCGTAACAAATACGGTTAAAACGAGAAAAGGAGGGAGTAACGGTAGATTATCGATCAAAAAAGAAATAAATTAACAGTAAAACTAATGGGTAACGGAGAATGACGGAACGTGGAAAGTCTACGAGATAAATAAGGATAGAGGCAGAGGTCAAGGAGGAGAACAGCTCCAAAACTTGAGAGGAAAGCAAACTCTGAAACCTTTTTGCATGTTCTCTATCCCAACCAATCAACGAGTGGCAAACTGCCCTTGACTTTGACAACCCCAAAAGAATTCAACCAAAAAGTACAAACACGTAAACAACTTTCTCCGCCTCTCTCTCTCTCCTTTAATTTTTATTTTTGTCCATATGATTCGACATTCGATTACTTCAAATTTTAACCGAGTAAGATCTCTCTTATAAATTTGTATACAAATGCATATCTAGAGCTCGAATTTGAAATCTATGATTAAATTAAAACAATTTCTAATCCCCTATCTACATGCTTGTGTGTTCTCACCTTTTTATTATTACTCTTTTTCTTTTCTTTTTACTACAACTGCTTAAATCTTTCTTTTACAAATCTCATTGACCCCTCTCTCTTATACCAATTTTACCGGCAAGCGAGTTTGAGGTTTACCTCATTTTTATAACGTAGATCATAAATTTAATTTCTCGTATTATAATGATAATTAATAATATAACTATTTTTAAATAAAAAAATCTTTATTGGCGTGATATTTTTGGTTTACTTTATTCTAACTATTGATACAATTAATTTCGAGATATTAACCTAATCAAATTATTAATGAACCCTTAGCAAGTTCTAAAATGCAACAAATATTTTAATTTTTTATAAAATAAATATTGAAAGAAGAATCGATGAATTTTCTCAAGTTATTTGTTAAAACAACCATCTCCTTTAGGAGATTTTATCAAGTACACTCGAATCAAAGGTGTGTTTGGTTGGCGAAATCAGGGAGGAAAGTGACTCGAGAATCTGAAATTTTGAGTTTTATTGCGTTTGGTTGCGACAAGGAATCACTTTCTCCCAGAATCCAACTTTCCTTGACCCATTTGACTTTCCAAAAAATGGGGGAAAGTGATTCCTTGATCTAAAGAAAACTAATTTCTTACTTAAATTACATATTTGTCCCCTCGTACTAGCATTATTCTAAAAAATAGAAGAAAAAAAAATACTTATTCCTTTCTCTCTTAGTTTTAGTTTCAATTTTTTTATTAATTTTTTTACACTTTTTTGTTTGTGTTATTTTTTTAGTTTCATATTTGTTATTATTTAATTTTTAAAATTTCTCTAGAATTTTCCTTTTTTTATGTTTCCGATTCTTTTTTAAAGTTTTGGTTTATTTTTTTATTTTTTAAAAAATTACAATATATCTTTTAAGTTGCAGATTATTTTTTAAATATTTTTAAAGTTTGATAAAAATATATAATATAAAGGTTGGATAAAGAATGGTCATATAGCTAAATTTCTTAATCCATCCATCAACCAATCCCTTGCAACGAACATAACTACAACAGTGTGATGAGAAAAAGTAAGTAAGTTTTAAAATAATGAGAGAAAACAAAGAACAAACAGATCGTTCAACAACCAAACACAACAAAGTTTATGTGTGTCAAGTTTCTGTGGTAGATCGGGGAGATGGTGGTGCTACGGCGGCAGATAGGGAGTGGTGGTGCTGGTCGACGACAAAGAGTGAGGGAGTGAGTCTGTGGGAGCGAGAGGAGAAGAGTGATTTTGGTGGCTAAAAAAACAAATAAAAATCTATTTCCCTTAAATATTGGATTCGGGATCAAATTTTGGTCCCGTTTTTTGTCGGGATCGGGTCTGGTCCCGACCCGATTATCTTCTGGTCTAACCGGGTCAGGTCGGGTCTGGACCCCCGTACACCCGAACTCATTTGATATTTTAATTGTTGAAAAATAGATAACTAAATAAAAACAAAATCTATGATAAAATATATATAGAAAAGATAATTAGACGTCTAATAAGATAACAAAAACACAAATATAGAAAATGATAAAGTAATTATTTTTCTTACTTTCATTGAAAATTCCTAATTACAAAACAAACATAATAATGTTATTTTTTCGGAAATCTTAAATCTCAACCAAACACAAAAAAACTAACATTTCCTTCAATTACTCTCTCGGGAGAGTGATTCCAAAAAGAAAAATACCATTCCGTGAACCAAACGCTACCCAAAATAGCATCGTACTTCGAGTAGTTTATTTTTTTTCAAAATATTATGTAATAAAAAAGTTTTATGAATTGAAAAATCTTTAATTAAGAACTTACACGAATCATAAACTTTTTTTTGGTATATATATAATTTTTTAGAAATACCATACGCATTATATATCTAATAAAATTTTATTCTTTAAATTCTAACTATATTTAAATAAAATTAATCTTAGGCTGAAACGAAAGACCACGGATGAAATAAAAAAAATTGCAGTGTCCCAAATTGCTTAGTACTTTATAATTTGTCGAGACGAGAAGGAAATCCCTCAGTGTATGTAGACACATGTTGGTGTAGGAAGCTGCTGAGTGACGATTCCAAGGTGATCATAATAATTATGTCGCGAGTGACGACAATTTTGCTATTTCCATTCACTTTCCTTCATAAAAAACCAAAAAACCTCTCTTCTTCTCGTACAGCCTACACTACAGCTGCTGCAGCCTCTCTTCTTGACTTCTTTTCCTTTCTTTTCCTTTCCTTTCCTCTATTTATATGCAATCTTCTTCCTCTCCTCTCATTCACTTGACCAACTTAAAGACTCAAAACTTATCTATCCACTCCTCTCTTCTCAATTTCTTCACATTCTTCTGCATTTCTTGATTTTTCCCTATTATGGACTCTAGATGGGTGAATACTTCTCTTGACCTCAACCTCAATCCTACCTTCACGTCTGCTGATCCAATTCCGGTGAGTGATTCTCAATTTCTTAGTCCAATACCGACTACCCATTTCCATTTTTTCATCTGAATGGTTAAATCTGATATCTTTTTGGTATTTTCTGCATCAGAAGATAGAGTTTGAAGAAGCAACTAGGTCTTTCCTTGCTGGGATGGAACAAAAACCACATATTAAAGAAGAGGTGAGACAATCTCTGCTTAATTTTTTGCTCAAGATCACAAATTTTGTCAGACACCCAGATTAGATCTACGATTCAATTAATTAGCCAATTCATTGACTTGCTTTTCTTGAATTTTATTATCTGCGAAAGATGCTTTAGGATACTGAAGATATCAGAATCTTTTTGGTTGCAGGGTGCTTTAGTTGAAGAATTGAATCGGATAAACACTGAGAACAAGAAGCTAACAGATATGCTGACTGTTTTATGTGAGAATTACATGGCTTTGCAAAACCATTTGACTGAATTAATGATCAAGAATTCAGAGAAAGAATCCGAAACCAAAATTAGGAAGCGAAAGGCAGACAGTGAAGATTACAGTAATATGATTGGGATTGCTGGAAATACAGAAAGCGGTACTTCTAGTGATGAAGAATCAAATAAAAGACCAAAAGAAATCTTCAAATCAAAAACTTCAAGAGCTTATTTTCAGACCAGTGCCTCCAATACGAGCCTCGTAAGTTCCTTAATCGACGAACTCGCAACCTGTGCACGTGTTTTCGCTCTCGAACCGAAGTTTAACCAAGTTTGGACTGTGTTAATTAGGTTGTAAAAGATGGATATCAATGGAGGAAATATGGACAAAAGGTCACCAGGGACAACCCTTCCCCTAGAGCTTACTTCAAGTGCTCTCATGCACCAAGTTGTCCTGTCAAGAAGAAGGTAATTGTCATACTGATAAATCAACCAATTAGTCCTGTCTAATGCGTTTTTCAATTTTGCTGATGGAGATTTCATAATCATATTCAGGTTCAAAGAAGTGCTGAGGATCCTTCAATCTTAGTAGCAACTTATGAAGGGGAGCACAACCATGTTCCCACGAGTGCCAAGCACGAATTAACATTAAGCTCAAGTCATGGTTCGAATTCCGGTCCAGTTGCTGCCTCGCCTTCAATGCTTACAAGAACTCTTGATTTGATCAAAAGTGAAGTACACGACAATGGTAAAAGTACAGTCCAAGAGCTTGACGCACCTACAATCCAACAGATTTTGGTCCAACAAATGGCTAATTCCTTGACGAGAGATCCAACTTTCACTGCTGCACTTGCAGCAGCAGTCTCAGGAAGATTCTCTCATGGTAGGATCGAGAAATGGTGAACTTATTAGAACTATAGGATCATTGAGGATTTAGAGTTGGTGGCGTTTTTATAATTTGTAGCATAGAGCAAGTTATGTATACATGTAGATGTGTTTGAAACCGATTGAGCTATAATATTATACATAATGAACGCGCTCGTTACTTTCAATCTCATCTCAAGCTTCATCCGAATGAAATCTTTTGCATTTTACTTCAATCTCCTTGTTTAGAAATTTTAAAGCCATCCCTCAAGATTGTCTAGCTAGTTTGATTTTTCTACCCGGACTGGTAGTTGTGATGGCGTTTGTTGCAATCAACCGTACCCTTTTTTTCTAACATCTTTCCATAGATTCTGATGGCAGGACCATATAAATATCACGCAAACGGTCGGAAAAAGAAAAAAGAAAAGAAAAAGTTTGAGCAATGGAAGACTGCTGGGTAGTGGACTAGCACACTATCACGTACGCCGTACGCGTAAAGCCGGAAAGATTGACTTGGGGAAACTTTTAGATTTAGTTTTTGTGAAGTCTTCTTCGTCTCATCATGCTTGTCTGTCTATTTTCTTTGAAATTTACAAGTCCATTAAGCGCAACCACAATTTTAATTTTTTAACGATGTAGCTTTCAATCCTACGTGTACAGCGGAGGAAGCCAAATTCTACTCTTCTCCTTTTTCTGATAATTGAGACTGGTTATCACTATCAGTCAAACTAAAACTAATTCAAGACTGTAAATATGGATAAGTATGCAGCCACAGTCAAAATTTCAAGCTTTCGTTTGCCGGTTTACGCACCCACGGTCCCTGACCTTAACATTTTTATTTTTGTTAGTTCTGATCATTTTTATTCGATTCAATTTTTTATGTTATATACGTTAATCGTTCGAGATTCTTATTGTCAATTTGTCATAACGGTAACTAATGTCCGTTAAATACAAATAATTAATTATTAAATCTGAAAATTAACAAAAAAAAATTCAAATTTAAAAAATATTTATTTTCCTTTCCTTCTCTTTTCTTTTCTTTTTTTCCTTCTTCTTCTTCCAGCCACCGCCGCCACCTCCACCTCCATAGCCACCGCCGCCTCCAGATCCGTAGCCTCCACCACCACCGCGAGACCCACATCTACTAACCTTCTTCTTCTTCCACCCTCTCTTCATCGTCACCATCAATGGCAGCTTCTCCACAACAGCTTCATCGTCACCATCAATGGAGAGCACACAATCATGACATATGCAGGCAAATACATTGCTAAAAAAGGAAGGAATTTAAAATGTCAACTAGCTTTTCTTAAAAATGAGATCAAATTGGATGCTTTCTTCTAACTTAAGTCTCAGCTCATCATTTCAACTTCAGATCTACTAAAACAAGATCATCCAAATCAACCATTTCCACCAAACGACTTGGTCCACTAATTTTCAAACCAAATCCAAGCAAACCCACATTCAAGCATTCGAAAACCAACGAACCAGCAAATGGGTACTCATCAAATTCACTTTTTTTTTCAACCCCAAAACAAAACCCAAAAAAATAACCAAATAGGATACTTACTTTTGGATTTCTTTTCTTTTTTTATTCTTTCCTCTTCTTTCACAGCAGCTCACTCTCTCTCTTTTCTGTTTTATTTCTTTCCCTCTCTTCTTCTTCCTTTCCTTTCTGGTTTATTTCTTTCCTTCTCTTCTCAGCTCTTGGGGCAACACCACGATGGAGGTACGGTAGTGATGATGGTTTTGGTTGATTTGTAATGGCTGGATCGGCGGTGGGTGAGAAGGGTTGATGGGTGGTGTTTTGGCCGTAGATCGGTCCGGCTGTGGTGATGTGGTGGCCGGGTTTGGTGATGTGGCTAGGTTGGTGACGTGTCGGTTTGGCAGTGGGTTGAGCGGTGGTGACGTCCGACTGTGGCTGGGTTCGGTGGTGTGGCTGGGTTGCGGGTTGATTTTCGGTGGTTGGCCGGAGTGGGTTGAGGGTTCGGTTGATGGTGGTTTATTGGTTCGGCAGTGATTGGGTGCGGCGGTTGAGGGTTCGGTTGGAGGCTATTTTGGTTGAATTAATTTGGCACATGGTTTGATGATTTTGTGGATTGGTTGAATTGATTAATTTAGTAGATTGGATAAATTGATTTTGGAAGGAGAATTTTGAAAATACGAGTGTTGTTAGATGTTGTTCTTGGATGAATTGATTAATTTGGTAGTTGGGTGATGTGGGTCTCGGGGTTGGCAGGAAGAAGGAAAAAAAAGAAAAGAAAAGACAAGGAAAGGTAAATTTAAATATTTTTTTGTTAATTTTTTTAATTAAAAATCTGAGAAGGTGAGCCAATGGCGCAATGCACAGTCTACTTTTCAGATTTAATAATAAAATATTCGTATTTAACGAATATTAATAGTAATAAGGATTTCGGGCGATTTACGTATATAACGTAAAAAATCGAATCGAATAAAAATGACCGTTAGGGACTAATACAAATAAAAATGATAAGGTCAGAAACCATGGGGTGCGCAAACCCGAACGTTATCATTATAATTTTCTCTTTATTGTAGTCTTTATTAACTAAAAAGAATAAAAGTAAAATATTATCATCACTGAAAATCTTTCCTCTATGATTCTGAAAATGTCTGAACTATTAACTCAAACCAGTTCTATTCCCCCCTGGCTATCCTCTCTCCATTCTTACTGCTCCCAATGTCTTTCCTGGTATAGGAGCCCTTTGTGTTCTTTCTTCAATGTCGAGATGACCTAGAAGTGTGCAGAGTCCCTCAGAAGAAATGCAGAATGCCACCTCAAAAATACTCTCTAACTCTTAAGTACAAAGAAAAAAACGTGCATCTATCCCTTCAACGGGATTGGAAAGTTCCTTCAGCTCGAAAAATCATATGGTTCCAACTAAATTTAACAAAGGGGGTACCTAAACTTGTAATGATAAGCCAACAAGCGACGAGTGACTGCCAGAATGACTAGGAACAATAATCTCTAATGCTCTTACTTGCCTCCCTTTTGCTTGAGAGTGATCTTATCCCCGAGACTCAACGCAATCCCCTGGGTTTTGCTCCTTATTCTGATGTAACCGCTAAGCTTCCCATCTGTCTGTTTCTCTATGCTTACATTTACTAAGGCATCCTCCCCAAACACACTCTTAGCATACAAGTTGGCAGCCAAGAAACCACACTCCCCATTAAGTGCAGACCTGAAACTCAAAGCAGACAGAATAAAACAATCTAGGTCAATAGCGACCGATATACTCTATGATTCTTTAACAAAACAAGTTAAAAGCTCTAAATGACTAAAATCCATAGGTATCAAATATTTCCTCGTAGCTTTGGAACAAGAAAAAGAAGAAACTGATCTAATTATATTACTGTCAAATGCCATAGCTTCAATCTGAGTAACTCACGGTGCAGTGAGACATTTCATGTTGGTTGATTTGATAATATGGTCTAGGAATTCCTTCTCATCTTGGATTATTGTGTTAACAACAACCTGAAATGGAAGTTACAAACAAAATTTAGAAACATAGGGTCCACCATGTACCACCATAGGACAGGGGATAGTAGGTAACAGAAATGAGGTCAATTTCAGTGATATTGAAACCTTAGTAAAGAAGCACAAGGGCAGGAAGATGAGAATGTTGAATGTACAAAGAACTAAAAACAGCCCAGCGCCCAGCGCCCAGCGCCCACAAGGGTGATAAATCACCACGTTAGTGTGAACATTGAGACACAATTGGGAAATTTATTTCAGTAATTAGAAAGGCTATACTGGGTGAGAAAGCCAAAGGGAAGCTTATAGATTACCTTGTTTTCCCATTCAAACTCAGCCCACATTGTTCTAAAAGATGCATCCGTGCAAACAGCTGGAGAAATATAATCCATGATATCGATATGGATATCATTGAGGACAATAACTGTCCGCTCATGTACATTTGATGTCTCATAAACAATGTTCCTGATAATTCGTGGACCGGAGTGAGGGGTTTCTTGGTAAAGTGGCACGCTGGAAGGTGGTGATCAGATCGCCGTGAAGGACCTGCACAATGCCGGAAGTGTTTTCCGGCGTAAGAGCTCCAATGCCAAAGTCAGTAATTTTGTTAAGTGTGGAGAAAGTGTGTGAATTTTTTTCTGTCCTTGAGTAAAGGAGAAAACTTCCCTTATATACCGCCCTCTAGTCCTTAGGCTGGACTAGAGTGGTTAGATCTCTGACATCCCCTCCCCTTTTTCCTCAGCAGGTGGTCTAGGGGCAGGGATTCATCATTATAACGTGGGGTGCAGACCTTATTTTAGGGGAACAGAGTCGTCCCTTTGTCCGGTTGTCAGGTGACGATGGGATGGGAGCAGGTTATCCTCCCTGCCAACCTTGACTAAATGTATACTGACTATGGAGTACTATACCAATAATATCTGTGAGGGGGGATTAATATCTGGGCCCCATCAGTACGATGCCGTTTGTGGAGAATCGGCAAGGAGCCGTTTGTTGTGAATCGGCCGAGTGCCGTTGTCTTTGTCTTTATAGATGAATCGGCTCTGTGCCGTTTTGGTGATAACGGGCTGGACTTGTTCTTTAGTCACTTATTCCCGTTGACCTGGTCAATCGATCACGATGCCGTTTTATACCGTTGACTTGGTCAAACCGGTCATGTGCCGTTTTGACCGGTCAACGGTACTTTGTGAAGGCGCAAAGTCCATTGTGCCCTTCTGATAATTTTACGTATTATCAGAGGCCCAACAACAAAGGAGCCCGAGTGTTTACCAAGGGCTTGCCGTTTCCCTCTTGACGTCTGACAATCGGCATGTTGCCGTTTTGATCTATTTCCGCGTATTTGAAAAGTTCTTCTTCATTCCTGCAAATAAAACTTAGTTTGCCATAAAGTCAAATTTTTAACTTAAAGTATACCTGTGACGTGGCGCTGTAGTGGCCAAGTGTTTGTAACTGCTCGCTGCTTTTGAGGCGAGACGTCTCTTCGTCTGTCCAGTTTTTGAATTTCGAAATTCAAAAACCCTTTGAGAAACGCGTGCACTGCTCCTCTTTAAATGCGCCGCTCAGCTTTATTGACAAATTACTGCCTTTTCAGAACAGATGAGCCACGTGTCAGCGACCGATTGGGTTTGCTGACGGTTAGGGATTCATTTCTTTTAAAAGCATTCTCCCTTGGAAACCTGAGTCACTTTTCATTTCTCAACGCCGCTCTCATCTTCTTCCTCAAAGATTCTCTCTCTCTTCCTCGCTCAAGCAACCTTCTTCTGCTATCTTCGATTTTTGGGCTCCGCTCTCCAGGAATTTCTGCAATCAGCTGGTATTTCTTAACCTTCTCTTTCCTTTTTGTGTTGTTTGTGACTGAGAAAATGGCTCCTAGGCGCCCTGTTGTTACCACTGATGAGTTGCTTGAGAACACTGCTACCAAAATTAGGACTGAGGATGACTTAAATCTGGAACTAGAGAAGTACGATATTGAGTTGCCGATAGGATGTAAAGCCCTGGTAGCTCCTCCTAATGTTAGGTTAAATAGTGACTTGCTAGATAACCGCAGGGTTCTGTATTCTAAGATGTTTGCTTATGGGTTTCGTTTTCCTCTGAAAACCATGGTGAAAAATCTGCTAGTGCGGCACGCTCTTAACCCTGCCCAGATCACTCCCAATTCCTGGGCTTCGATCTATGCTTTTATCAACGTCTGTGCTCACCTTCAAATCAAAGAACCTCCACTCCAGCTGTTTACGTACTTCTTCCATTTAAGCACTCGCAGTAGTTTGGTTACCCTTCGTCCTCGCAAGGATGAGAATCTTCAGCCGTTTCTGAAGAATTTTGACAGATACGAATCTTCCATTAAGGGATGGAGGGAGCACTTCTTCATGATCTCCAGCACAAACAAACCCCTATGGACTTCTGGGTTCAATCCCGCGATCAATGAGCTTCAATGGGTAAGAACAGAGGAAACTTCTAGCAAGTTGCAGGCCCAGATCGACATCTTGCTAACTTTTGACACGAGGTTCCATGTGCAGAAGATGGCACTGGGCTTGCCGTTATTGGACTGCGCCATTGATGGTGAGTTACCCGATTTTCTAAAGGTTGCCCGAATCTTTTTGTAGAATTCTGACTTGACTTTTATGCAGGAGAAGGACGACCAATTAGAGCGGTCGTTGCTGCAGGACCATCCTTGGTCCGTTCTCGTATTGTCGATTCCGATGAGGAAGAAGTAGCCGATAATGCGGATCGCTCTGAGGACCCAGAGGTTGATC
Source organism: Viola odorata (assembly GCA_963691705.1). NCBI lineage: Eukaryota > Viridiplantae > Streptophyta > Magnoliopsida > Malpighiales > Violaceae > Viola > Viola odorata. Next base: position 20,073,600 of record OY829545.1, on the reverse strand, counting down.
CGCCTGCTGACGATGAGGATTTCTCGGCCCCGTCAGTTTTTAGACGAAAGAAGGTCGGCCGAGATACATTTGAGTCGTTTCCCTTGAAAAATCCTGATCCGCAGATTATTGAGGCGGCGAAACGGGTTCTTTTGAAGAGGAAAAGAGCTGCGGAGAAAAGGGAGAAAGCTGCTGCGGCAAAACGGGCTGCCGCCGTTTTGGCAGAAAATGTGGGAGATCGGCCTGGAGCCGTTTCAGAGGAAGCCGATCCATCTGCTGCCGCTCCTCCTCAGCCCGATCAAATCAGTCGGCCTGACACCGTTTCTGAGCCGATTGACCTCAACCGGACTGATGCCGACTTAGGGAGTCCTGACGCCGATCTGTCGAATGCTGCCGCTGAGCCGAATGCCGGCTTAGGAAGTCCTGACGCCGATCTGTCAAATGCTGTTACTGAGCCGATTATTGGCGAGGGCCCGTCGGTTCCTCGTCCGGAAAGGCAGGCAACCACATCAGCGGATGCTCCTTTTGCCGCTTCTTCCAGTTCTGATCCTGCCGTGCTTTACTGGGTTGCCGGTCCTCGTATGCCCAATGATCCGTTTATTTCGGATGATTATGCAGTTCCTCCCCCTTCTGATTTCAAAGGCTATTTTTCCAGCAAAGGCCCTGACGGGGAGGTTACTCACGTCACCCGTTTGAATAACCTAGGAGAGAGCTGCGGCCGTTCCCTTGGCTTGAAAATGCCGGCTTGCAGTGACTATCGGACCGGTCACCTGGTGGGCGAAATTTTTGCCAATCAAGCCGACAGGGAACGCTACAGCCGCCTGGAACTTAGTTCTCACTTCGCCAACCTGCAAAGCATTATGTACAGCGGCTTATGTGCTTCCCGATATGCTGCAGAAGCTGTGGATTCGAAGCTTGAAAAGTCCAGGGAGGCACTTCGGTGATCAACCGCTGAGAATGCTACCCTTAAGAAAGAAAAGGAGAGTCTGATGGCCGCCCATGAATCGGATAAGAAAGCTGTCATTGACGCACGCAAGAAGCTGGCCGATAGTCTTCACGAAAGGGATGGCCTTTCGGCTAAGATCAGGGAAGAGCAGGTGCGGATCGGGGAGCTGATGTCAGACAAATCGGCCCTGTGTGATTCCGTCACCAAACTCAGTGAAGATAAGGCCGCTCTGGTTAATAATGTGGCCAAGCTCACTGCTGAACTGGAAGCAGCCCGTGCCGATTTGGAGACCAAAACAGCAGAGTTGGAATCAGCTAGGAGCAGTATTGCCGATAAGGACGCTGAACTGGAGAAAGTTCCAGGCAAGATCGGCTGGTGGCGCCAGAAGACAAAGGACATCATGATCGACAGCTATATGGAGTTCTATGGGGAGATTAACTTTGATGCCACAAAGATTGGCGTATATGTTGACTCCTTGGAAAGAGAGGCTGAGGCAAAGAAGTATCAATCCTCTTCAGAAGATGAACCATAGAGCTGTCTTTTGTTTAGATTTGTCTTTTCTGTTTTTTGACTATTGCCGATATTTTATAAAGAACGATATTTTATTCGGAATATATATAATTTTGCAATTTTGCAATTTTAAGTTATTGCACATGCTTAACCCTTTCTGCTATATATATGCTACTCCCGAAAAAATAAAAATAAAATAAAAAAAAGATAAAAACAATTGTAACTTGAACTTATCTTTATTTGGCAAATCGGCAAGTTGCCGTTTGAGGAATCTGTTTCCGTTTGCTTGAGGTGGCCGTTTCGACATTTCGGCACTGGGCCGTTTTGGAGACATTGTTTTTGCGTTGTCGTTTCTCTATCTGGTTTACTAAGACACAGATAGGTTTGAGTTTTTATTACCTGGTTTACGAAGACACAGGTACTTCTATCTGGTTTACTAAGACACAGATAGGTTTGAGTCTTTATTACCTGGTTTACGAAGACACAGGTACTTCTATCTGGTTTACTAAGACACAGATAGGTTTGAGTCTTTCTCCGTTTTGTCACCGTCTGATCAGCAGGACCGAAATGGCCTTATGATGATGTGATGACGATATGCGTCTTCATAGCGACATATGCCTCAATAGCGATATATGCCTCAATAACGATATATGCCTCAATAGCGATATATGTCTTGACGACAATATATGTATCGTTGGCGATATATGTATCGTTGGCGATATAGGCCCTGGTAGTGTTTTGAATTACTCGGGCTGCTGCCGATTTGGGTGTCGGCATCCCCAGGCAGTGCCTTAGGTAGCGATAACATCGCCATTTTTTTTTTTTTTTTGGGTTTTGGAAACGTGGTTCGATTTAAAATAACCTACATCCACGATTCTTTACATCTGCAACCATATGATAAGCACAATACGGGCATATATATACTTTAAACATTATTAGTTGCGAATGATTTGCCCTCACAATATTTTTATCATTTATTCGGCCAGTGAAAACAACATATTCACTCTGGAGTGATATAGCTTTAAATTGCAAATATTCCAAGAGTTGGATATCGGAGTACCGTTCATTGTTTCCAGGTGATATGCACCTTTGCCGATGACTCTGGTAACGCGATATGGTCCTTCCCAATTCGGCGTGAGCTTTTTCTTCTCTTGGCCCGTTGCTGTTACCTTGCGTAGGACTAAATCTCCTGCCTTGAGTAGCCGTTCTTTGACACGCCGATTATGGTATTTCGCCATTTTGCGCTTGTAGTGCAATGTTTTGAGAATGGCTTCTTCTCTCATCTCTGGCAAAAGATCCAACTGCTCCCTTAATCTTTCTTCATTTTGCTCTTCGTTGAAGTACTCAACTCGAAGGCTGATTGCGCCGATCTCTACTGGGGAAACAGCTTCGACCCCATACGCCATGGCAAACGGTGTCATGCCAGTGCTGGTCTTAGTGGTCATTCGATAGGCCCACATGACAAACGGCAACTCCTCTGGCCATTTTGCCAGCTTGCCCTCAAGGTTTTTCTTAATCCCGTTAAGGATTGCTCTGTTGGTGACTTCGGTTTGCCCGTTTGTTTGTGGATGCGCAACGGAAGAGAACCGTTGTTCAATTGAGTATTCTGAGCATTTCTTTTTGAAGTAAGCACTGGTGAATTGGGTGCCGTTGTCGCTCACGAGAATTCTTGGGAACCCGAATCTCATGATGACGTTGTTCATGAAAAACCTCCAAGTGTTGTCTGCCGTTATCTTTGCCACAGCTTCTGCCTCGGCCCACTTTGTGAAATAATCGACAGCAACAATAACATACTGAAGTTGACTTTTGGCAATTGGAAAGGGTCCCAAGATGTCAATTCCCCACTTTGCAAATGGGCATGGACTCACCATACTTGATAATTCAGCTGCTGGCCTTTGTGGTTCCTTTGCAAATTCCTGGCATTTGTGACAAGACTTCACAAAGTTATCCGAATCTCTTCTAATTGTCGGCCAATAAAACCCTGTTCGGAGAACTTGGGCAGCCATGGTGTTTCCTGAGGCGTGCATTCCGCATATTCCCTCGTGGATCTCCCTGAGCGTATACAGGCCTTCTTCTTCCGTTATACATTTTGCCGCCGGGTAAGTAAGACAACGGCGAAGAAGTACCCCGTCGTGGTAAGTGCATCTAGCCGCTCTCTTGAGGATCTTCAGCTTCTCACTCGCATTTTCCGGCAGCTTGCCATGCTTGAGATAATCAATCACTGGAATGCGCCAATCGTCGGCCGCCTCTAACACACATAGCACTTGCTGCTCTTCCATAAAAGAAGGAATGGAAATTTCCTCTACAGTCACATCGGGTGGCATCATTGCTTCAGAGTTTGCTGCCAGCTTGGCAATCTCATCGGCCTCTGCATTTTTCTCTCTTGGGATATGGCTGATTTCAGCATGAATTCCCCTATTTTTAATTTCGGCTAGCTCCTTCTGTACTTTCTTCAAGTACTGAATCATAATCGGCTCTCTAGCCTGAGAATCTCCGTTGGCTTGATCAATAATCAATTTTGAATCTCCGTAGATGACCAAACGGACGTCGGCCAATTGTGCATTACCGATCAGATTCCCTCCGATGCGTAATCCTGCCAATAGAGCTTCGTATTCGGCCGCATTATTTGATAACGGCCTTGAGATTTTTAAGGCGTACCTCATTTTAATCCCTTCTGGACCTAAAATGATGACGCCGGCTCCTGCTTCGGTTTGATTCTTGGCCCCATCCACGAAGATTGTCCATCGATCTCCGTTCACATCGGGAAGCGGTAAGCAGGCTTCTTTTTTGCTCTCTAGCGAAGGAATTTGCTTCTGGACAAATGTGCATTCTGCAATAAAATCGGCCAGCGCCTGGCCTTTGATGGCGGGTCTGGACTGATATTGCAATCCGTATTGCTCCAATTCGATGGCCCAAATGACCATTCGGCCAGACGACTCAGGTCTTTTGAAAACCCTTCTTAGAGGCTGGTCTGTCAGCACGACCACCGGATGAGCTTGGAAATACCGGGCCATCTTTCTGCCAGCTTGCAACTGGGCAAAAGCGATTTTTTCGATTTGAGAATACCTCAGCTCAGCATCCTTCAAGATTCGGCTGATAAAATGAATCGGTCGATGTATGCCGTTTTCATCCCGAACCAAGACGGCACTAACCACCTCATCGGCCGCCCCTAGATAAAGAAAAAGGGTGTCCCCTTCTTCGGGTCGAGTTAGCAACAATTCGGAAGACAGATACTGCTTCAAGTCGTGAAAAGCTTTTTCACAATCGTCCTCCCATCCGAATTGTGCCTTCTTCCGAATGACTTTGAAAAACGGGAGGCATTTCTCGCCCTGCTTGGAGATGAATCGGCTCAAAGCAATTACTCTTCCTGTGAGTCGCTGCACCTCCTTCACACTCTTTGGCGAAACCATATCCTTGATTGCCTTCAGTTTGGCGGGATTGGGCTGAATTCCTTTTCTGCTGACCACATAACCAAGGAATTTCCCCATTTGGAATGCAAACATGCATTTTCTTGGATTTAATTTCATTCCAAATTTTCGCATTATCCTAAATACCTCCTCAAGGTCTCGCAGATGGGTCTCAAAATTTTTGCTTTTCACCAGCATATCATCAACGTACACCTCCAGATTTTTCCCGATTAACGGCTCGAAAATCTTATTGGCCGTTCTCTGAAATGTTGCTCCAGCATTCTTCAGACCAAACGGCATAGCCCGATAGCAGTAGGTGGCCCTCGGCGTGATGAAAGCCGTTTTCTCCTCGTCTTCGATCGCCATCGGTATCTGATGATACCCCGAATTGGCATCAAGCGAACTTAGATACCCATAACCAACCGTTTGATCCACCAATTGCTCTATCCGTGGCAGCGGATAACAGTCCTTGGGGCATGCCTCGTTCAGGTCGGTGAAATCAATGCACATCCTCCACTCCCCGCTTGGCTTTCTCACTACCACTGGATTAGCTAACCATGGCGGATACTGAACCTCTCGGATGAAGTTAGCCTTTAAGAGCTTGTCCACTTCTTTCTCAATTGCATCTGCTTTTTCTTTGGAGAAGGCTCGCCGTTTCTGTTGCACTGGCCTGGCATTCGGGTACACGTTCAATCGGTGCTCTGCCGTTTCCCTCGAAAGGCCTGGTATGTCCGCCGGGACCCAGGCGAATTCTCCTCTGCACTTGTTTAACAGAAACGCAAGTTGGTCACAAGCTTATTAAAAAATGCTCAGCGGGCAGATCAGCCACCGACACTTGGACCATTCTCTCCAATGGCTGGGTACGCTGCTCCTCATCATCTTCTAGTGAATCGTCCGCTACGCAGACATAGCGATCGCAGCAACCATCAACCATTGTGATGTAGCATTCAACAGCTACCTTCTGATCTCCTCGGATCGTAACCACGCCGTCCCAGGAAGGGTATTTCATCTTCAAATGCCTTTGCGATATTACCACATCGAAAGCATTTAAAAACGGACGCCCCCAAGATCACATTGTATGGCAGGTTTAAGTCCACCACCAGAAATAGCTGCTGCTCCTTTCTGCGGGAGCTGTCTTCCACGAAAAAGATTGACAGAAAAGTTAAGCCTACAACAGGAATGGGAATGTCATTTACCCCAATGATCGGCCGTCGGCAAGGCTTCAGGTCCGGCCTAGGTCCTTGCAAACGGTTAAAGGCGTTGGCAGAAATGAGGTTCACAGCACTTCCGTTGTCCACCAGTGTACGCCTGACCCCGCAATCGGCAATGATGGCTGTCACTACTAATGCTTCATTCTGAGGATATGTCACTCCGATCTCATCCTCCTCTGAAAATGTTATGGCCATTCGGTCCAGCTCAGATAGACCTGCTTTTTCCCCAACGGGATCATTCCGCTTTCTCTTTTCCCCAATCGGTACATCCTCCGATTCCTCATGCTGGGCTCCTCCCGCTATCAAATTGATCATGAAGAACTCATCGAGAGAGGTTGTCAACACCTGCTGCTTTCCTTTGTCTCTCTGGCTACTGGTTCCGGCTGCATTGGGATCGGCTTCCGCTTCTCTCCTGTTGCCGTCAGTTCGATCCTCCCTGGCCCTATTTCGAGCCTTGGCCGCAAATTCGCCCAAATAGCCCTCTTCAATTAACTTTTCAATAGCCTTTTTCAGAGAGAAACAATCCTCAGTATCATGCCCTTTTGCCTTATGGAAACGGCAGTAAGAATCCTTATGCGGTCCCATAACGGCGCCAGGTTTGCGCTTTGGATACTGAATCGGCAATCTCCGTTCTTCTATGATGGCAAAGATCTCAACCACCGGCTTAGTTAGCTGCAACGTGGAGAAATCCGCAAGGCGATCCGTCTGCCGGCCTCCAGCCGCTTGCTTCTTTTCTCCCTGCTTGCGGACGGCCGTTTCTTTCTTGGGGAGATCGGGCTCCTCCCGTTTCTTCCGCTGGAAATCTGCTTCTTCCATCCTCGCAAACTTGTCCACCTCGATCCGCAAGAGGTCCAGGGTCTTCGGCGTGCTCGCAATCAGAGCATTTTCTAACTCCCGATACCTGCAGTTCCTCTTCAAAGCCTCAGCGGCAAAGTTAGGCGCAACGTCGGGCAGAGTGGCCAACTCAGCATTGAATCTGGCAACATACACCGTTAAGGATTCCCCCAACTTTCGCACCATATCAAATAGAACCGCCGGAGACTTTTCCACAGGAATACAAGAGCTAAATCGGCTTGTGAAAACTTTCGCCAACTGCTCAAAACTGTCCACAGATCCGGCTGGCAATTTTTCAAACCAGGTGTTGGCGATTCCCTTCAGAGTCATCACGAATATTTGGCACAGCGCCTCATCCTTTCTAGTAAAAAACTTAACATGCTTTTTTACTAAGCTCACATGAACTGTCGGATCCGTCGTCCCCATGTAGGAATCGGTTGGCAATTTGACGTGTCTGCTCACCAGATGCTTCCTAACCCGAAAGGTTAAAGGATTCTTGGGATCATCATCTTGCTCTTCCCGAGCTCGTAGGGAGGCAGAGCCTCTTGAAGCATTCCGATCAGCCCTCTCGCGATCCCTTCCCGATTGGGGCCGATCCATTGACCTCTCTCGAACTCTTCCTCTTTCGGATCTTCCTTCTACTGACTGCTTCTGGCTCCTTCTCGGGCTACGCTGGACTGCTCGGCTATTAGCCTCTTCCATGTTGTCCAGGTATCCTTCCCCTCTGATCGGATTTTCACTGTGATGGTGTAGCCTGAGTTCATTCGAAGGATTTTCCCGTTGAGCTGACTGACTGACGTGCTGGTGGACGGATCTGACTGGCTGGGGTGCCATGGGTGGAGGCACTAGAGGCGGAGTCACCGCGGGTTGATCATGGACATGCTGAGGGATGATCTGTTGGGAGAGGATCTGCTGGGGAAGGATTTGCTGGTGAACGGGCGGAGGGATCCTTCCCATAAACGTTTGCATCATCAGATCCATCCGTCGATGCAAGGCAGCAAACTCATGCATGACTGCTGGTGGGATGACTGCTGGTTGCGGAGTGCCGGGAAGTAGCACCTCTGGAATTTCTGGGAAATTAAGCCGGCGGACTGCGGCGTTCATGTCCACACGGGAAGATGAGGCGTGGGGAGGTGGAGTTTCATACTGACCAGCAGCACCACTGGTGGGTTGATTTGATTGAAAGTTTGGATCGGATGCCATCTTTTGGAATGAAGAAAACCCCAATAAGATTGAAAAAGGAAGAGCTTTGAATTTCAAGGCTGCTCACTCAAAACCCAAAAGCTCTCAAGGAAAGCACCAAATGATAATCCGTGGACCGGAGTGAGGGGTTTCTTGGTAAAGTGGCACGCTGGAAGGTGGTGATCAGATCGCCGTGAAGGACCTGCACAATGCCGGAAGTGTTTTCCGGCGTAAGAGCTCCAATGCCAAAGTCAGTAATTTTGTTAAGTGTGGAGAAAGTGTGTGAATTTTTTTCTGTCCTTGAGTAAAGGAGAAAACTTCCCTTATATACCGCCCTCTAGTCCTTAGGCTGGACTAGAGTGGTTAGATCTCTGACATCCCCTCCCCTTTTTCCTCAGCAGGTGGTCTAGGGGCAGGGATTCATCATTATAACGTGGGGTGCAGACCTTATTTTAGGGGAACAGAGTCGTCCCTTTGTCCGGTTGTCAGGTGACGATGGGATGGGAGCAGGTTATCCTCCCTGCCAACCTTGACTAAATGTATACTGACTATGGAGTACTATACCAATAATATCTGTGAGGGGGGATTAATATCTGGGCCCCATCAGTACGATGCCGTTTGTGGAGAATCGGCAAGGAGCCGTTTGTTGTGAATCGGCCGAGTGCCGTTGTCTTTGTCTTTATAGATGAATCGGCTCTGTGCCGTTTTGGTGATAACGGGCTGGACTTGTTCTTTAGTCACTTATTCCCGTTGACCTGGTCAATCGATCACGATGCCGTTTTATACCGTTGACTTGGTCAAACCGGTCATGTGCCGTTTTGACCGGTCAACGGTACTTTGTGAAGGCGCAAAGTCCATTGTGCCCTTCTGATAATTTTACGTATTATCAGTTCCCAAAAATGACTCCAGTCTCAGTTGAGGACACCTTAATGTTGGCCTTTATTTGCTTACTTGATTCAGGAGTCAGTGTATAATTCTGTGGACGCTCAACAAGCTTTAGATCACCTATAGTTGCCAACTCCAAACACAGGTTCTGGAGAGTATCCTTTGTGCGGTTGATCACTGTAACGTCAAGAACAATGTCATAATGATGAACTGTCACATATGCCTCAGCATAGACTGGGTCACTAAATCCAGTCAGTTGGAGGATGCGGTTAAGTTTATTTGCATCATCCCCATCCTTGACAAATTCATCTTGAACTTCATCTTCCAACTCCAGCTGACTCATACCCTGGAATTCACAAGAGGTCAAGAGCATGTACAAAGGAGAAAAAGGTAGTCAATGTCATATCATAGAACAAAACACAAGAGTAGACTCAACCTATCAAGTGGAAGCAGCTTAACAGTAAAAACACAGGAAGATATCGACCTGATCCAGTAAAAGACACAAATAGTTCTTCTGTATCAGGGATTCTGGATATCAGAGCACTAACTTCTAAATAAAATGGCACATTCATATTCAGTTCAAATAGATCCGAAAGAGAAGAAGGACAGCATGAGAATACAAGAGTTATTAAGGGAAATAGTAAATACAGCAAGCTCAGACAATTCTCTCCTCTTCATATCAGCAACTATTAAGGATTACATAAAAGACAGTTCTGAAAGCTACAAGCAAACAAAGAATGCTGGTGAAAATTAAAAAGCTTTCTTACCTTTCTAGTCGTCAAGTGGTAGAAGTCAATGAGGACATCTGGTTGAGCGTGGGAACTCAAATCTTTTGCCTTTAGTTCCTCAGTCTCCCTCAATTGTTTCTCAGATAGCATCTGTACAAAATTCTGGCGGCAAAACTGCAACCATATCTGCCTAATGTCGTCACCAGTATTGCACAGCAGTCTTATGCAAAGAACAATCCTATCATGTGAATCAGCATCAATTGGATGAGGAAGAACAGAAGATTGCCCTAGCTGTAGCATGGAGACCATGATCAACAATGCATCTGTGGTTGCCTTATTCACTTCAATTTTAGAAGGTTGCACCTCTTCTAATCTCAGGATAAGTTTTGTCAGAGTGCATGCGACAACTGCTCCAAGGAAAAAATCACCAGTGAGAAGAAGGGATCTTAAGTTCCCAGAAGACAGTGATCCTTGAACTATGGTAGGAGGTGAAAAAGCAGTCTCAGAGGCAGCACTCTGAGTAGCATAAGTCCCATCAGCAAGAATTGCTGGTCTTCTAGAAGAAACAGTTATTGAAGTTGCTTGTTGGGACTTCTTTGAGGAATCATTAGCTTCTCCTTTGTCTGAAACAGAGTAAAATGGCAACTCCCCAAGACACTGCTTAATGGTTGCTATGCCATTCTCAACTTCAGAAAGGGACAGGCAATACTCTCCAATGATCCAAAGAGCACCAGAGCAAACCCTCGCTGCTCTTATCTGGTAGAAAGTATCCAGTAGCCTTGTAATTATAGAAACCCTTAGTTTTGGATTGGTTTCCGTTATCTCTCGGACGAAGACAACAACATCAATAGATGAAGCCACATTGCTGTCCCCCAGAAAATCCATCAACAGATGAACCACTGTGCTTGCAACCTCTGGGAACTTAATAGCACAAGAATGAATGGCCTGAATAAGCATTTGCCGGTATTCACCGTTCTTCTCAAGCTCTCCATTTTGCGTCTTAACCACTTCTTTCTTCAATATAAGAACCACTTCATTAATGTTCTTGGGGGTGATCAACTCCAGAACAATATCAAGCGTCTTCTTCCTAATATCAATCAATGTTTGGGCTGGAAAGTGCCCTAAGAACATCCATAATCATATCGACCATAACTTCTCTATGAGAAGACTTCAGCTCGTTCAGACGATCTAGCACTATAAGCTTCACATTGTTATCACTTTGTGAAAGAAGAAGCTGACAATAGGTGTTGGCTACAGCTCTAATAGCAGTAGGTGCAGATGAGAGGGAAACAAGTGCGCTGGCACATTCATATACAACAGCTGTGGAAGTGACAGTCAACAGAGAAATTATAATCTTAATGTACTTCCCCTTCTCTCCACGGTTTGTTCTGCACACCTTTCTGATCAACTCCAACACAACCATCTGTAGCAACTCACCCCACTCAGAAATCCTATCATCATGGGTCAAAAGATAGTTGATTGCACGATCCTGTGCACAGGTAAAGAGCATGAGAAATGCGTTCCGCTTAGATGATTGATCCTGCTCTGATAATAGAACCTTCTCAATCATCTCAGGTGCATCAACCAAAAGATGCTCACCCTGGGGAAGCTTATATATAGCCATCACAGCTAATATAGCATTCTTCCTGATAAATGGGTGCCGATGTTCCAGATTCTGTAAAACCGAAGGTATCAATGGCTCAATTATCTCTGTCTCATTAAGGCGGCAAAGAAACCTCAATGTCACCCCACGAATGTATTCATTGGGATGCTGAAGATTGTTCCTCAGATTTTGACAAATTAAGATCATTTCATGCAAGACCCTACCCTTGGCATCAGTTTTGTCAATTAGCTCCAAATAAAGAAGCAATAGCTTCTGAACAGTGTGGTCCTCAGAAGGCAGAACATATCTAACAATTGTGATGAAAAGCTGTGGCAAAGTTTCACCATTCAACAAAAGACTGATGGCATTTTTCATGGCATCGATCTTTGCTGGCACATCATTCCCTTCAAGAGCTTCCTTGATCTCATTAGCAATGGCCGGTGTGCACTTAGAGTACAAGATTTCTCCATCCCCTGTGATTGACGCTTTATTTCATGTGTTTTTACCACTTCAAAATTTCTTGTTTGTGGCAGAAACAATCCTTTTTACGTCGATTTGGTTTCTTTTGGAGGAATTTTGGGCAAGTCTGGTTTTGGAAGAAACTGGTGCTGGAGCGAAAGATTGGCAGTCTTAACTGCATGTCTTAGCTAAGACTGTAGGGTAGAGGCGTGCTGAACATAGACTCGTGGGAAGCAGAATCAGATCAGAGAGTCGGTTGGCTGTTACATCCATTTGAAGAAATCTTGGATGTAATCCTATTTGAACAAAAACACTTTGTTATTATCCTTTGATTATTATCACTTTGGGATTTAAACAATTGGGATTTTTATCCCTATCTTTTAGTTAATTTGAAGAAGGAGTTTGGAAAGGAACGTGATTGGTGGGGACTCTAACCTTGTTAAAAGGTTAGGGAAGGCTGTCAATTATGAGATTTTCCATCTTCCTTTCTTCTGGTTTTGTAAACATTCGCTCTGTGAATTCATTTTTGAATATCACAGATTTTAATTCTATTTGATGTTCTTCAATTATTCGTTTACCTTCTTTAATTAATATGTTTAGTAGCTAAACACCTAGTTCTTGGTAAGGGTTGAGTGAGCATACTTGTGATTCGTGAGACTGAATTGTTCTTAATCATCCTCTTGTTTGTATTCAATTCAAGTTCTGTTTTAACAAACCGGTTCCCGTCTAGGCTAAGACTTGATCGATCTTAGAGACTTGATCGATCTTAGGCAAGACGACGAATTTGCAGTCAGTCACTAAGGGGACGAGCGAAACCGAAGTGACGAAGTAGGTAGCTAACCTCGCGGGGGTTAGTGAACTTGAATCGATATAGGCCTAATCAGATTGACAACCTAGGGCTCCTAGTTGGGAGTCGCTTAGCCTAGACTCTGTCTTTCCCTACGCCATTGAGAAAACGCATGTGCCTCAAGCCAACAGCCAAGTGGATAAACCCTTTAGCCATCAAGGTGTCCACTGGCCAGGATCACTAGGAAAGGGGGTACCCTCCAAGTGATTTGAATAGGAGGAAAGTAGGATTGGAAATGGGTTCCTCCCAATCTATAGCAGAGTTAGAAAAGGGGAAGGAGAAAATCTAAAGTCAATGATCAATTAAACAAGTAAAGTGCTCACGAATTCGCCCTTGTCAGGAACTTACCTCACGAAAGTTCCAACCAACCCCAATCTGCAATCTTAGCTAAGATTACCTTCTGCTTAAGATTGCCTATTTATGCTATTATTGTTTGTTCTCTTTTATGCTTTCTTTACTTTAATTGCAGAACAAAACCCCCTCAACTCCAGTGATGAGGAAGTCGAGTCAAGACTACAATACACCACCAAGATCTCTGTGGACGAACCTCTTATCGCAATCTACGAGTCTCTTGTGGACGAGTGATAAGTTGTATTCCTACCCCATTTTCTATATCTTTTTACAACTAAATTTGATGCCCTCGACACGCAATCAAATTTTGGCGCCGTTGCCGGGGATCTTTTGACGGTGTTTCTTGTAGTTTTATTTTTATTTTTGTCTTTTGCAGTTGATGACCAGGTCCTCAAAGGAGGATTTACTACCTTTGAATCCGGAACTTACAAAAGCTGAGCCACAAAACAGAAAGAAAGCCAAGAGAAAGACTAACGGTGAATTTTCAGGGACGCAAACAGAATCTGGTCCCAGCAACAATCTAGGCCAAGATTCAAGCCCAGCTGAAAACCCAATACCAATCATGGAGGAAAACCAACAAGAACAGACGATGAGGGAACAAAACAAGGGGGCAGAACGAGTGGCCTACTCCTGTATTAATCTACCCCCGATGGCTAATGATTGGTCCATCAAGACAAACATCATTGCCAACTTAACCAAGTTTCATGGCCACTCAAACGAGAATCCGTATAACCATTTGAGGAACCTTCACCTCCAATGTGATACCCTCAAACCAGTAGGAGTAACAATCGAGAGAGCTAAACTAAAGTCATTTCCTTGGTCTCTCGAAGACTCAGCTAAGAATTGGTTCTATAGCTTGCCCCATAACACCATTACAACATGGGGGGACATGTCCGCTGCCTTCCTAAATAAATATTGGAATGCGACTAAGGCAGGGGCAGTAAGAAAGAGTTTAGTTTCCATTCAGCAGAGGGGAGGAGAGAGTTTGAGCGAGTATCATCAAAGGTTTAGAGACCTTCAAGACATTTGCCCTACCCATGGAGTGACGGACCATCTCCTAATCCAATACTTCTATGATGGAATGTGTGTGAAGGATAGGGAAAGGTTAGATGCAGCCGCTGGAGGAGCACTTCAAGATCTTACACCAACAAGAGCAAAACTACTTCTCCAAACAATGGCTGACAACAGCCAAAACAACGCCTCATCCGAGAGAAATTCTACACCTTCTTCTTTGAATGCTATAAATGTGGAAAACAAGCTTGATAAGATTACTGACATTTTGATGAATCTTTCTACAGGTACCATCAGGTACAAACTACAGCAGCAACAACTAATCCTATGCCTTCGGTTTGCGGGATTTGCCAACAACTAGATCACTCAACCCATAGTTGTTACATGGTAGAACAACCGGGCGATCCAGCCCCAATCCTAGTAAATGCAGCGTACGACTACAATCAAGGACAATCTAATGGACAACCTAAATTCCCACATGAGAGTAACCAATGCCCGTGGAGACAACATCCAAATCTAAGGTGGAGACAAGATACACCTCAGCCTAGCCAACCAAATCAACAACAATACCAACAACAATACCAAAAACAGCCACACCAATCTCCCATAAATTTCTAACACTTCGTACCCAGACCACCTGGAACAAATCAATCAAATGCCCCAATGTTACCTCCTGCACCTCAACCGCTTAAGATTACCGGAGTTCCTATAGAAGACACGCAGGCAACTCAATCTAGCCTTGCTAAAATGCAAAAAGCTACTCAGTCCAGTATTGTTGAGATGCAGAAACAAATAGGCTAGCTCACCCAACAAATCCAGCAGCCAAGAACAAGTGGAAAATTACCTTCCACCACTGAGGACAACCCTAGGCACAACGTAAGTGCTATTCATCTTAGGAGTGGAAGTGTTCTGCCTGAAAGAAAGGGTGCGAAATCAGGCCAGGAGGTACGTAATCATTCATTTAGGGATGGGGATGTCGATGTGGATGAAGAAATTCAAGCAGAAGCTCAGCCGGAACCAATCTTGGCTAAGACTGAGACTAAGACTGATATTCCAGTCCAATCACAACAGCCGATCTTAGCTAAGCTATTGGCTAAGACTGATGAGCAGAGTTTAAAACCTCTAGAAATAGTAGATATTCCACCTCCTTATCCTCCCAAGTCTTCTAAACAGAAGAAATTAGACGAAGCTAAAGAATTCATGAGCATTTTTGGCAAAGTGGCAGTGAATATTCCTATGCTAGATTTAATTTCTAAAGTACCTTATTACGCAAGATTTTTGAAAGAACTTTGCACTAACAAAATGAAACTTGCAGGTGTTGAGAGAGTGAATCTTTTGCAGATTTTTATATTGTTGAAATGGATGCTGATTTACCTTCTTGTACCACTGATGTGCTCTTAGGTAGACCTTTCCTTAGGTCTGCTAGAGCAAAGATAGACGTTTATGAAGGTAGTATTATTTTGGAATTCTTTGGGAGCATGATTAAGTTCTACATGAATGAGGGATTAAATTATCATAATGAGACACATAGTGTTAATTTTATTGATATCTTATACCCTATTGAAGAAGAAACTGCAGACTTAAATGCTACTGACCCACTTGATTTTGTCTTCAGCAGAAGTGTCTCAGCTAAGACACTGGAAGAAATGGAAGACCGAGTAGGGAACCGAGAAAATCTAAGGGAGATCTTAACGGATCTTCATGAGACTGAACTAGTGAAGGAAACCATGCATTGCCCATTGTTTAGCATGTCTAACTCTAAGACCTTACCATCTATTGTGCAGACGCCCGAGCTTGATCTTAAGGAGTTACCAGAACACCTTAAGTATGCCTATCTGGGCCAAGACAAAACTCTCCCAGTAATAATCTCAGCTAAGCTTTCTGGCGAAGAAGAGACAAGATTGACAAGCGTTTTGAAGGAACATAAAGAGGCTATTGGATGGACCTTAGCAGACATCAAGGGCATATCCTCAACCATTTGCACCCACAAAATTCATATGGAAGAGGATAAGAAAACTATTAGACAACCCCAAAGGAGGCTAAACCCTCCCATGATGGAAGTTGTCAAGAAAGAAATCATTAAATTACTTGATGCTGGAATTATATACCCAATCTCTGATAGTTCATGGGTTTCCCCTGTGCAGGTTGTGCCTAAAAAGACAGGTATTACCGTGACTGAAGGTGAAGATGGAGTAAAGAGAACCACAAAAATTCAGAATGGATGGAGAGTCTACATAGACTACCGCAGACTTAACCAAGTCACGAGGAAAGATCATTTTCCATTACCATTCATCGACCAAATGGTGGAAAGATTGATTGGGAAGTCCCATTACTATTTCTTGAACGGTTATTCGGGATTTCATCAAATCCCAGTGGCATTAGAAGACCAAGAGAAGATGACATTTACATGTCCCTTCGGAACCTTTGCGTATAGGAGGATGCCATTCGGATTGTGTAATGCGCCAACCACCTTTCAAAGGTGTATGGTTAGTATCTTTTCAGACTATGTAGAAAAAGGTATAGAAGTGTTTATGGATGACTTCACCGTCTATGGTGGTAATTTTGATAAATGCTTAACGACACTGAAACATGTTTTGAAAAGATGTGTGACCACTAATCTTGTTCTTAACTATGAAAAATATCATTTCATGGTTGAACAAGGTATTGTCCTAGGTCATGTAGTTTCTAAGAAAGGTATAGAAGTTGACCAGGCTAAGATTGATGTTATCAAAACCTTGTCTTACCCCTCATACGTGCGTGAGGTTAGAAGTTTTCTAGGCCATGCAGGGTTCTATCGCAGGTTTATTAAAGACTTCTCAAAGATTATGGAGCCGATGTGCAAACTATTACAAAAAGAAGTGGACTTCAATTTTGACGAATCTTACCAAGAAGCGTTTGACAAGATCAAAGAGAAACTCACATCAGTCCCAATCATCCAAGCACCAGATTGGAACCTGCCATTCGAATTGATGTGTGATGTTAGTAACTCAGCTGTTGGTGCGGTTCTAGGGCAGAGTAATGGTAAAGATCCACACGTGATCTACTACGCCTCTAAGATGCTTGACGATGTGCAAAAGAACTATACCACAACGGAGAAGGAATTGTTCGCAATAATCTTCGCTTTGGACAAATTCAGATCGTATTTGTTGGGAACAAAAGTCATAGTCTTTTCAGACCATGCGACCTTAAGGTACCTCTTGACAAAAGTCGAATCTAAGCCAAGACTAATCCGCTGGGTTTTACTTTTGCAGGAACATAATTTGGAGATTAAGGACAAAGCAGGAAAGAAGAACTTAGTTGCAGACCACCTAAGTAGATGCTTTGTAAAGGCCGATTCAGAACCAATCAGAGATGATTTTCCAGACGAACATCTATTTGCCGTCCAGGTAATTAGACCATGGTTTGCCGACCTAGTCAATTTCTTAGCCACGGGTAAACACCATGGAGACCTAACGGCTCAAGAAAAGGTTAAGATTAAGCACGACAGCAAGTATTTCGTTTGGGATGATCCTTATCTTTGAAAAATTGGATTTGATCAGTTGATTAGAAGATGCATTCCTGAAACTGAAATCCCATCGGTTTTGAGATTTTGTCATTCTTATGCATGTGGTGGACATTTTGGAGCTAAGAGGACAGCCTTAAAAGTCCTAGAGTCAGGATTTTATTGGCCCACCCTATTTCATGATAGCTATATATTTTGTAAGACATGTCCTGAATGCCAAAAGATAGGAAACATAAGCGCTAGAAATCAAATGCCCATGAATGTTATATTAAATTGTGAGATTTTTGATCTATGGGGCATCGATTTCATGGGACCATTTCCTATGTTGGATGGAAAACAATATATATTGTTTGTTGTGGATTACGTGTCTAAATGGATAGAAGCTAAGGCAACTAGGACCAATGACGCTAGAACTGTTGTTTCATTTTTTGAAAACTAACATTTTTAACAGATTTGGCGTGCCTAAGGGGATCATTAGCGACCGAGGCACACATTTTTGCAATAGTATTATTGTTTCTCTTTTCAGGAAGTATGGTGTAACCCACAAAGTCTCAACTGCATACCACCCTCAGTCAAATGGCCAAGCGGAGGTATCAAACAGAAAAGTCAAATCGATCTTAGCTAAAACCGTTGGCTTAGATCGATGAGATTGGAGCCAAAGGTTGGATGATGCGCTTTGGGCGTATAGGACTGCTTAAAAATCCCCCATAGGAATGACTCCTTACAAATTGGTGTATGGGAAAGCCTGTCACCTACCAGTAGGTATGCAACATAGAGCTTATTAGGCAATTCGGAAATGCAATCTAAGGTACGACCAAGCAGGTGAGGAAAGGAAACTCCAAATCCACGAAATAGAAGAATTGAGAAATCAAGCATACGATAACCAGCTCTTAGTTAAGATCAAGATGAAGACATACCATGACAGCAAGATTGTTGAGAAGAATCTCCAACTTGGGGGAAAAGTCCTTCTGTACAATTCACGATTTAAACTCTTCCCAGGTAAGCTTAAAACTAAATGAGAGGGTCCATACGTTATCACTAATATCTACCCTCATGGTGCAGTGTATATTAAGAATGAAAAGACAGGGATTGTGTTCAAGGTCAATGGACAGCGACTCAAACCATTCCTAGAAGGATTTCCAATGTTTCAAGAAAATCAGGCGATTGAAGCCCCACCTGAGATTCATTAACAGAACAGCAAAGTCATGCCTAGGACTATAACTAGGGCGCTACATGGGAGGCAACCCATGCCTTTTATTTTTAGTTCTCTTGAATAAATTTATTGTTCAAATTTTGCCAGTACCATTGATTGATTTTCTCTTGCTGAAATTTTCAGGGAGTTTGTGGAAATTTTCAGGAGTGATTTTGAGGATTTAATTATGGTGAGGAGTATATTTGATCTTAGCCACATTTTATTTAGCCTTGGGCTGATTGACACGCGGAGAAAAAAGAAGAAAAGAGAAGGTGGCGTGTTTAGTGGAGGAGAAAAAGAAGGGATAACGGTCATATTTTTGAAATTAGTAATTATGATTTGGAAATTAATTATTTCCAAATTTTAATTAATAGTTATCTTTGAAGAATCAATCTCCTTACCTCCCACAAACATAAAATCCCTAAAATCTCGCCCTCTCCCTCTTATCTCTCAAATCATCTCAGCTAGAATCCTCCACTTCCCCTACTTTTACTCCACAATTCAATCAACATTTAACATGGGAAAATCTAAGAGATCATCTGCAAAGAAAGTGAAATCCACCCCGATTAGGCAAGAATCTCCTATTCCCTCGCCATCTCCTTCTCTACTAAATCCAGAGGAGGATCTGCCGCAAAACCTCAACGAGGCACTCGATATTGCAAGGACAATCATGTCCATGGACGCAGCCACCTCTGATTCTCCGAAGCAAATTCTCTCCACTCCTACTACAGTCGCTTCCTCTGAATCCCTTCAAGTCTCCCTGCCAACCAAAAAGAAGATCGACCTCAACAACGAGACCAAAACCCAATCTAGGGTTAGCAAGCCGGCTGAATCCGAGGTGCAAGAGATTTTAGATTCCGAGCCTAGGTGTGAAAAAGGTTCAGCCAAATCAAAGAAATCGGGGAAGAGGAAGGCAGATGTGAGTGTTGAATCTACCCCAGCTAAAAGAACGCGATCTGCGGCTGCCAATGGCAAGAAGAAAGTAGATGAGGCCGATCTTGGCACAGACTCTGATGCTGATGCGGTTGCAGTCTTGGCCAAGCCTGCGGCCAAGACTGCCAAGGTAACCACCCTTCCGCCCTTAAACTCTTTAAAAGGTTGTTTGAGGCCTGATGCTCATGATTTTAGGGCTAAATTGACTGAAAAGCATGCCTGTGAGATCACTCCTTTCGCTGTCCTTGATTTTTCATTTCTTGATGAATTGGGGATGGGTAACAGAGTTAGGCAGTTTATTTCCAATCTTGGGTGGGATTGCTTTTTCTATCTTGACATGCCCGCTTATGTTGAACTGTGTTTAGAGTTTCATTCCTCTTTTTGGTTAGATTAGGAGAGATTGTATGCTAATGGTAGAGCTTTTCCTGATCTGAGTGCTACTGATGTTGTGCACTTTCATTTGCTTGATAAATGGTGTCACTTTTTGATTGATGATTTTAACCTTTTGCTTGGTTTTGTGACTGAGGATGGCCTCAGGTCTGATGAGTATGTGAATGCCCTGACTGATTATCCCCCAGATTGGGATAAGGCAGCAACCTATGGAGAATTGATTGGTGACTATGCTGCTAAGTTAAATAAAAATTCAAAGGCTTACCAGATCCGAGATCCTACTTTGAGGATTCTCCAAAGGATCCTTTCAATCAATCTCTCGGCCAAGACCACAGTCTCGGGTAATATTTCAAAACTTGAGACATTTTTGCTTTGGTGCATGCTGCATGAGAAAAGAGTCAATCTTGGCTATTAGATTACTAGGCAGATAAAGGCATGTGATTCTCTTCCTAGAATGATTTTAGGAACTCTGATTTCCCATTTGACTACTACTGCTAGGGGTATAGATTTATCTGCTTTAAATTTATATAAATCTTGTGCCATTAAGATCATGGATCTTAAGGCTTTTGACTAAATGGGCCATTTCCACGAGGAAAAAGACTATCTCTATTTTAATACAGGATTTACCCCAGCAGCAGATCACCTCTATGGGAACTTTAAGATTAAGCCAATTCAGATTGATGGTGCAGCAGAGGGGCCCAATCTTGGGCAAGATGACCAGAGACCTGAGCAGACCAATAGTCTCGGCATTGATCCTGACCACCCTGGACTTCTAGAATGGGCCAATAGATTCCTGGAACTTGTGCAGATCCAACTCCAAGCTTTCACGACAAATCAGAAGCTGTTTCATGACTTTCAAGACTCCGCTAAAAAACAAATGCAGCAGATTGTGGATCAGCAGCAATCTCTGTTTGCGAGCATTGAATTGGCACAGAAGGAATGGCTGAACAAGTTCATGGAGCAGCAGGACGCCAAGTACAAGTTCATCCAGGCACACATGGAAGGATCTTTCACTTACATCAAGGCCATGACCACTTCAGCACCACGAGTGACTCCAGTGACGCCTCAGATGAAGAAGATGAACCAGCACCTTCTGTGCAAGACCCGAAGCAACCACCTCCACCTTCCACATCTCAGTGAATACCCCCAGGTCGTGTCTTTCTTTCTTTCTTTTTCAAATTTTTGTGTCTTTTTTCTCTCATTTACACATTGAGGACAATGTGTTCTCTAAGTGTGGTGAGGGGTGTTTTTAGGATATTTGTTTGTATATACATGTTCTGATGTGTTTTTGGTGTGATTTCTTTGATCGCATGAAAATTTTTGTGAATCTAGGCTAAGTTAGTTGGCCTATATCGTCTGAAACAGAGTCCGATGCATATTTTTTTTCTTTGTCAATATGTGTGTTTTTAGGAATGTGTGTTCTCTGTTTTGTTTGTGTGTCAGCGAAATATCTGGACTATGCCTAAAGCCTATTTTCTTGAGTATCTTAGCCTTGACCTTTAGCATCCTTCACCTTGTGACCCCATAGCTTATAAACACAACATGCTCAGCACCTAGAGACATCCTTATTGTACATAATCATAGGGTCTAGCATTGTGTAACTGACTTGACACATAGGCAATCTTCCACCAAAAATACCTATTACCCCCTTAAGGAAAATTGCTAGTGGATAATGGAGTTTAATGCCTTGTAATTATGCTGAATTGCTCTAATATAGAGAACTACTGCTATGCCTAGTAAATTGTAGCTCTAGAAAAAAAAATATGAATAAAAATGTCTTGATGTTTCTGCCTCACTAAGCATTAACAATCAAGAAACTTTTAGCAATACTGGCATAGTAAAATAAAACTTCAGGCAAGGTAGTTAGATGATGATATTGAGCAATTGAAGTAAAGGGGGAAAATCCTAGTAGGTGGGATGTCTTGTCTTGTTGAGTCTGTTGTGGAATGCAAAGATGTTATGGTCATGTGGAATCCGGATGTCTAGGGTACTGATTAGGCTGTACTCATAAGGGTTGGGATCCATTGAGAAGTATGCCGACTATCATAGGCCAAAGATATTAAAGGAAATGGGCTAAGGGTAGTCTGTCCAGAAATTTTGCCACTGTTTTGAGTGTGTCTGTTTTGAGTCTTTCCTTTTTGTCTTAGTTAAGAGTCTAGTATGCTTGGGGGCAAGCATTGTTTAAGTGTGGTGAGGTTTGATTGACGCTTTATTTCATGTGTTTTTACCACTTCAAAATTCCTTGTTTGTGACAGAAACAATCCTTTTTACGTCGGTTTGGTTTCTTTTGGAGGAATCTTGGGCAAGTCTGGTTTTGGAAGAAACTGGTGCTGGAGCGAAAGATTGGCAGTCTTAGCTAAGACTGTAGGGTAGAGGTGTGCTGAACATGGACTCGTGGGAAGCGGAATCAGATCAGAGAGTCGGCTGGCTGTTACATCCATTTGAAGAAATCTTGGATGTAATCCTATTTGAACAAAAACACTTTGTTATTATCCTTTGATTATTATCACTTTGGGATTTAAACAATTGAGATTTTTATCCCTATCTTTTAGTTAATTTGAAGAAGGAGTTTGGAAAGGAACGTGATTGGTGGGGACTCTAACCTTGTTAAAAGGTTAGGGAAGGTTGTCAATTGCGGGATCTTCCATCTTCCTTTCTTCTGGTTTTGTAAACATTCGCTCTGTGAATTCATTTTTGAATATCACAGATTTTAATTCTATTTGATGTTCTTCAATTATTCGTTTACCTTCTTTAATTAATATGTTTAGTAGCTAAACACCTAATTCTTGGTAAGGGTTGAGTGAGCATACTTGTGATTCGTGAGACTGAATTGTTCTTAATCATCGTCTCGTTTGTATTTAATTCAAGTTCTGTTTTAACAAATCGGTTCCCGTCTAGGCTAAGACTTGATCGATCTTAGGCAAGACGATGAATTTGCAGCCAGTCACTAAGGGGACGAGCGAAACCGAAGTGACGAAGTAGGTAGCTAACCTCGCGGGGGATAGTGAACTTGAATCGATATAGGCCTAACCAGATTGACAACCTAGGGCTCCGAGTTGGGAGTAGCTTGCCCTAGACTTTGCCTCTCCCTACGCCATTGAGAAAACGCATGTGCCTCAAGCTAGCAGCCAAGTGGATAAACCCTTTAGCCAGCAAGGTGTCCACTGGCCAGGATCACTAGGAAAGGGGGTACCCTCCAAGTGATTTGAATAGGAGGAAAGTAGGATTGGAAAGGGGTTCCTCCCAATCTATAGCAGAGTTAGAAAAGGGGAAGGAGAAAATCTAAAGTCAATGATCGATTAAACAAGTAAAGTGCTCACGAATTCGCCCTTGTCAGGAACTTACCTCATGAAAGTTCCAACCAACCCCAATCTACAATTTTAGCTAAGATCACCTTCTGCTTAAGATTGCCTATTTATGCTATTATTGTTTGTTCTCTTTTATGCTTTCTTTACTTTAATTGCAGGAACAAAACCTCCTCAACTCCAGTGACGAGGAAGTCGAGTCAAGACTACAATACACCACCAAGATCTCTGTGGACGAACCTCTTATCGCGATCTACGAGTCCCTTGTGGACGAGTGATAAGTTGTATTCCTACCCCATTTTCTATATCTTTTTACAACTAAATTTGATGCCCTCGACATGCAATCACCATGCTATCTACACAGATTGACAATGCATCAAATCATTAACTAGCGTACAAGTTAAGTTTATAGTCATGATCACAGGAATCAAAATCACAAATGCAGCATCCAGATAAGTGAGATCTATTTCTCCAAACTACAAATTCCACCCATAACAATGGAATCGACAAGAGTGTCAAGTGCACTTCAAATCAAATCAGGTCCATTAAATCTCATATCAAAATCCAGTCACCATTGCTATCTAACATCGATAAAAAGCGATCATCTAGTTACACAACTGGCGAATGTACATGCATAAACTACATTGTTTCCATAGTCTAATTTCTTCTAGCTAAGGAATCAAACGGTAAACAAAACCTAAATCCAGTAGCAATAGACATGAAAAACAACAATAATGACAGCAACAGCGACTATCCAAATGAGATACTCATCTGTTTGGCTGCAGAGAAGCCGCTAGGAAAGCATTTTCACAGTAGTCAAACAGATGCATAAAATTAGATTACAAATAGGGAGGAATCAAACCTTGTAGGTATGAGATCAGGATCGTAGGCAATGTGGATTGGGCAAATTCAGATCTGAGATCTACCTCCCGGTTAGTCTGTGATGTGAGCTAAATCGAAGACAGCGAAGGAGATGAATTCTTATAATGTAATGTTAGTAATAGATTGATTGTTGCTTCGTTGCAAGAACTCTGTTATTTTTCACACTTTGATCCCTTCAAGTTTTATCTCTATCGATTTACTCCCCAATATGGCAATATGTCATCAAGCCACAATGCGGTTGACACGTGGTAGATTATGATTGTTTCTTCGTTGCAAGTACTCTATTTTCTTTTACAACTTGAATCCTCCAGGTTTTGTTTCTATCAATTTACTCCCAACATGTCATCAAGCCACAATGTGGTTGACACGTGGTAAATTCCCCATATTTATCAAAGGCCCAAGCAAATAGAGTGAGTGATCCAAGCTAGCCCAAAGTTTGCACATTTCTTAGTCGGCCGTCTTCACGGCCAGCTGTGATTTTCTCTTGCCCATCATAAGAGTGGGCCTAAGAAGCCCAATAAGGCTATTATGTCTCGTGTTTCACACAAATTTGAATTCCATGCAAAATGTCAAGTGTGGACCGTGGAGACATTTCGTGCATGAATTGTTCAATTAATTAATTAATTAATTGATTCATGGGTTTCATTAGGAGAGTTCATTCGGTATGGTTCGGTAAATTTTAACAATTTTGGTTCAAAAATTTAGTTATTTCAGTGTTACTTATTCAACGACCACCTTAGTTTCATTTATTTATTTTTTTATATAAAATTTGTAAAGAGAAAAAATATTACTGTTGGTTAACTTAGAATCGACTAATAGACTTGTTAACTTCAATTATAAAAATGACTAAAAAGATGGAAAAGGAAAATAAAAAATGGCTTTGACTTCGCAACACTGCATTGACTTAAATTATGAAACAAAGACTTTGTAAGGCTGTCGTACGCCTCCCAAAATGCCTATGGGCCCATCATTGTCTTTTTGTTGGTTTCTTAATGTTTGGGCTTTTTATCTTGTCCTTAACCTTCAGGCCCACCACAATTTTGACTTAACATGCAAATTCAAAGTTGGCGAACAATGACTTCAATTCCAAACAAACAAATTACCTACTCATTCTGCCAACGGAGTAGCTCATTCGTACAACCGGTAGAGATTCAAATTCAGGTTTGATTTTTTTTTATACCTAAGCCTTCTCGTATTTTCTTCCCTAACATAAATAATTTTTCCATGTTAAATAATGTGAATATTAAATCTGTTCGTTAAACGATAAATTTACTTTATTAGTTCATAATAAATTTAAAAGGCGGACAAAAGAGGCAAGGCACCTGAAACTAATTAAAAAAGAAAAGAAAAGGAATCATCCTCGAACATTATCCTTTAATTAGTGGGTTAATTTTTCTTAATTAAGTGATCAATGTGGTTTGACTCCTTAATCCTTATCCTTCAACTCACCTGTGGTCTTTCCATGGCATTTCATGGACTAGTAGTCCTAACTTATCCTACTTTGGACCATTTTTGCCAATATAATTAAGAAAAGGAAAAGAAAAATGAGAATAAAATGCAGAGTCGACTTTATAGTCTTTACATTATTTGTTTACTCCCTCAAACACGTCGGAGTAGTACTTATATGGATAATGAATTAATGATGCAAGGAAAAATGACGTCATGCTGCTTATGTCACATGACGTTTCCACAGAACAACAATAATTAATAATGTGAATTAACGAAGTATTGTTTTTTTTCTACCGTGGTGACATGGCTGCGTGAACAAAACGGTCTTCCCATCCCATGATGAGAATACTCACTTTCACTCACTCTATAATAAGAGATCATTCCTCCTTCTCTTTGTTGATTTTTCTAATAGCACTCACTTAATTAACAATCATCAAAGTCTATCATATCCTCCAAATACATCGATCGATGGATAATCACTCATCCTGCAAAGAAACCGTAAGTAATTCTCGATTTTTCTTCATCTCTGATTAATTTTCTTGATCTTGATCGCCGTCTTGCATGCATTCACGCGTTACGTACGTGTACAGCAGTTGCAGATTGAGTTGGATTGGACGAGGAAGGAGAACGAAAGACTTAGATTCATGCTTGAATTGATGAGCAATAAGTTTAGCAGTCTTGAAAGAAATTATCTTGAGCTAAAAAAAATGGAACAAGTATTAGTGGCTAGTAGTAGTAATTATAACTTGATTAATCAAGGTAGTAGATCGCCTCGCGATCAAGTGATCGTTGACTCCAACAAACGACCAAGAATTCAAATTCCTACAAGCTGCAAGTCATCACGGATCTTTGTTCAAACCGATCCAAGGGACAAGAACCTTGTAAGTATATATATTAATTTTCGTGTAAGAATTCTTTTGAATTCACACGTGTGCATGTGATGAATCTTTTCAGAGTGTGAGAGATGGATATCAATGGAGGAAATATGGACAAAAAGTTACCAAAGATAATCCCTCACCTCGAGCTTACTATAGATGTTCCATGGCTCCTGCTTGTCCTGTAAAAAAGAAGGTATATCTATGTTCTTTTGTTTTTCTTCCTCTTCTTAGAAAAAGAAAACCAATTGATCATGATGATTATATATATACAGACGAGTAGTACTTTTTGTAAAGTAAGAAGAGTCAGCTCTCAAATTTGAGTCCCTAACAAAACTCTAATAACTTCTTGAGTTAACCCTATTAATGGTAAGAAAGAAAGTACGAATACAGATTCGAGTCTTATGTTCGTATATTTGTTGTGTTTTAATTAGGTTCAAAGATGCATGGAGGATAAGTCATCGTTGGTTGTTACTTACGAAGGAGAACATAACCACCTTCAAAATAATCCAACTAATTCATCATCTTCTCCAATCAGTACTCCATTGATGAGAAACTTCAAGCCGGCATTAATGCCGGCTCTTGATCTTACTCTTTCAAGTAATTCAAGTCAAGAGCTGCGGGAAAACCCCTCTTCTTCCTTAATGGAAGATAATTATGACTCTAAACTACAAATTAACAGCAACAAAATTGAAGAACGTATCGCATCATTAGCCAAAGATCCTACCTTCGCTCTAGCTTTGGCTGCAGCTGTTGCAAGATCCATTACGGACATATCTACACCAGCAAGACCAATGTGATTTTTTTTTTGGGTTAATTATACATGTGTTGTCTAATTATGGTCCTCAACTTATGCTTGGAGTATAAAATATATATTAAGATCAAGAATTAATGATTAGTTCTCGTCTTATTCTTCCTATCTATTATTTTTCTTTGATGTGTGCATGTAAGTCTTTTTGTTTTTTTTCTCTTTGATGGGTTCCTTAATCTTCTGTCTAGAAAGAGCAGAATTTCTTATTTAGAAAAGAAAAATAAGTACAAGTTAGTAGACTATAAAATTTTGATTTAACATTTTTACTTTTAAGTATAAATACCAAATCCTTGTGGTATATATGAGAATGTGAGCCTGAGCCCTTAGTGCTGTCACATTTTCACTGCTCGATTCTTTGATTATTGGTTGACTAGACTCTTATGTATATTGACCCAACAAGATTACAAAAAGAAGACTAGGATAAGGCAACTACGTCGGAAGTCCGCAAGACCGAGTGTCTCTGATCGTTGTGGTATATATGAGAATGTGGTATACAAGTTAGTAGACTTGATCGTTCCAGCCATCATCGATGCTGATAAGTACGTGTATGGCCATTTTCGCCACAAGGTTAAGAGATGATGGCTAACTATTTGTTAGTGTCTTACTGCTTGCTTATGTTGAGCCTTCCACCCTGGAGCTTACTTGATGCTAACCTGTTCGATTGAGAACAGCTCCCGTTTTGGTTGGTGTATATGACATGGTGTATATATAGATAGAACCTGATTATTTGACTTCCTCACTACTGATAGGGTTCTGTATCAAGTTCACAGACTCCCCTTTGGAAGCACCCATCTTCAGCTTTTCGGTTTCTGCCTCCTTTGCTGCTTTTTTCTTCTCATATTCAAGCTGCTTGCAGTTAGCTTCATGTGCACCGATAAACATCCGAACAAAATTGAGCAGGGTAGACACAACTGTGTATTTTGTTTTTCGAAAAAAAAAATGTTACATCTTGAAAGCAGCACTAGAATGTGGTGATCAATTTACGCATTCTTAGTGTTTGAGTAAAAAAGTACCTTGCTCAAATGGGCAGCGTGCTGGATCTTCCCCAAAATATAGCGCCAATGCATCTGCATTTCTACCCTAAAACATCCAAATCCATACACAAGACTAGTAATGAGTGTATTTTAAGTCGAAGTATACCACAAATGCTCAAAAGAGGCTTCTCAAACAGTAAGTTTACACATACCACGACAGAGTAAAGTGAAGTCAGAGACCTGACATCACTTTCCGCAGAACTCAGGAATTCTTTCAAGTTCTGAACATTTCCAAAGAATGAAAAATAAAATGTTAATGTGCGGTTGTACGTCCATTATTTGAAGAGCCTTCAGCAACCCAACCATCACCTACAGAATATTGCGGTTATACGTCCTAAGAAACCTTATTCGTGATAAGTAGAGAGGTTACCGTGCAAAAAATTTCCGACACTGGCCCATCACCCTCTGAGGCAGTCAATTCCTGAACAACTTTCTCAAGCCCTTTACTAATGGCTTGCATTTCCTCTGCCAAATATTTTAATTGTATCTGCATTGAATTAAGCATTTAGCTCACCAGATAAGAAAGGTGAACCCAAACTAGAAATTTACAGTAAGAAGAGGAGAATCACTTTTGTTGCAGCCTCCAAACTCATGAGGTCCTTTGGGAAATCTAGTAGCTCTGGCAGCTTTTCAGCAATTACCTGAAAGAAAAACATTGAGAATAAGAATTTATTTGCAGATGAAAAAGCTCTAACTTACCTGGTTTACAATGATCCGTTATAAATGATTTCAAACGGAAGCCACCGAAAAGTTTCAGACGGCTCTAGCGTTCAATATGAAAAAAAATTAGCTAATAAAATGATTAAGTTCATCGTTTGAAATGAAGAAGAAAATCAGTGGGGTTAAACAAAATAGAAAAGATTGTACCTTACAAAGATAATGCATGAGAGTCATCTTGTTGTTCCGAGCTCGTGTATCAGTTAGTTTGAGGAGACTATCCAATCGAAATCCAATTGCAGAACCTAAAGGAATGAAGTAATAAATTACTGAAAAACCAGATGTAACAGTCATATGGTTCAACATAGTTGATGAGATGCATCACATTATAGTTAATAGCAAGAGTTTGCCCAATGGCATTGCAACTCACCCCTTGCAGTTCCATGGTTCAAAGCATTACCCAAGGAAAGAATAGTTTGCATGATCCTTTTCAACTTGGAGGAGCCCCTGATCTGATGAAAGGCAAAAGTGAAAATTATATAAGAGTGAAAAGTTATGTAGAAGTAAGAACTATCATATGACTTGCCTCTTCAGCAGTTGAATTTACAATATTCAAGTTCCTTCTGAGGTCAGAAACCTAAAAGCGGTGGAAGACAAGGAGAGGTTGGTAAGAACGCAATGGGAAACATCAATATTAACACAATCAAACAGATGGTCCTCTAACCTGGGAATGGAATTGTAATTTAAACAAAGAAACTCTTAGCTTTGACTCTACTCGCGGCACTTTCATCAATTCTAAGAAGAACTGCAAAGAAATACATGAATCATAATATCAGGAAAAGACAGACAAAGTGAACCGTTGAAACTGCACATCACAGATAATTAGTTTCATTCTTCCAGAATTAAAGTTTGTGAATATGACCAGCTGACATTAAGGGAAGCCAAAAAACCAATTAGCATTTCAACTGCAACACTGGCATTAACTGTAAAAGCTAGAGAATGTTTAAAGATGGATGAGAAAGTTACCAGGAAGAATAATATTCCCTACCTGTTCACATCTCCCCAAGTTTTCCTTATCTCCAGTATAACCCTGAATGTAACAATGAAGTTGTACTTCAACAATTAATAGACTACATTGGCATGTCAATTATCTCCCAGTTAAACATTAAATAAATAAATAAAATAAAATCAGTGGCAGCATGTTGATGCTCCACAAAGCAGATTTCAGGTGCATAAAATATGCACAGATTATTCTCATACCTTGAGTAATTCCATCTCTTCCTTTGTTGGACAAAACTTAATAAGATTATCAATCTGGTCAACGTCCAGTGATGAATCATCCAAAGCAAGTAATGAACTCTGCAAGACATGGGTAAAAAAGGCACGAGATTTAGAAAACCGACCAAAATGTTTTAATGGTTAGGTGAAGGTAACGAAGAGTTTGCTTATAATAACTGTGGGTCGAGCTCACCATCAGATCAGGCAGAGGAATTTTGACCTTTGAAAGCATGATTTCACAATTATAAGCCCGTCTGAGATCAATCTGCAGAAGCACTGATTTTTTCATGAAATCGCTAAAAAAAAAGAGATACAAGGTAAAGCAACGAATTGACAGGTCGAGACATACCCTGCCAATCTAGCCAAATTGCCCCACAAGCTTAACAAAAATGAATCTTCCTACGAATAAAATTCCCTCTAAAAAACACATATACATTCTAATTACCAGCTGGACTTTCTCAGGTTTAGGTTTTGAAGTCCGACGATCTGATTTGCCCCCTTTGGTCCCTTGATCAGAACTTGGAGCGGCTACTG
Organism: Viola odorata; assembly: GCA_963691705.1. Taxonomy (NCBI): domain Eukaryota; kingdom Viridiplantae; phylum Streptophyta; class Magnoliopsida; order Malpighiales; family Violaceae; genus Viola; species Viola odorata. The sequence continues at coordinate 20,042,805 of OY829545.1, read as the reverse complement.
AGAAAAGACTTTCAAGTTCAGACATGTCAAACTCCGGAGTCCTAGCAAAGAGGGGGAAAAAACAGAAGGCTAAAATTAGGTAACTTTCATATTAACCTAAAACACATCTCAATGAACAGGACAATAAAAAATGTTGTGGCGCCTACTTAGAGACTTCATCAGGTTTTTGCGGCTCAGCCCAAAGGCTACCCTGCATGGCCCTAGTTAATTTTAACCAATGATAAGGCTTCAAGTTGGATTTTTTAGCTTGACCCAGACTTCTTGGACTTGCTCGCGAAATGCTCCGTCCCTTTCCACCCAACAAGCTAGGGCAAGGTGGTCCAGGAACTGGAGGCGCATTGGCAACTCTCGGATTAGATTTTGTTGACCCCTTGGCAAAAGGGGCAGGAGGAGGTGGCACAGGAGGAGAGATTGCAGCATTCTTAGATGATTCTTTCGAGTCAGAACTAGGAAGAGGGGGTGGGGGTGGTGATGGCACTGAAGTCATAGGAGGGTGCAAAACAGACCTAGACGGTGGTGGTGGAGGTGGTGGCAAAGGGGGAACAGGCTTAACTTCCAAATTTGTCAAAGACTGAGGAGAAGAGACAGAACTAGTAGTTGATGAAGAAATTCCTGGGATAAGCGGAGGAGGAGCGGGAGTTGGGCATGACTTCTTCACAGTGGAACATGAAGAAATTCCTGGTATAGGCGGAGGAGAAGGGGGAGTTGGGCACGACTTCTTCAGAGTGGAACATGGAGATGTTCCTGAAAAAGAAGGCGACAGAGGAGGAGGAGGAGGGGGGGGGGGAATTGTTGAGAGTGAACTGTTACTAATGGAAGATGGAGATGTTTTTGTACAAGAAGCTGGTTGAAGTGAGGAAGGGGCAGAGACAGAGAGAGTTGTGGATAATTTCTTGACTGGTGGTGATGGGAATGACCCTGAAGATACAGGGAGTGGAGGCGGGGGAGGAGGAGCCGTGGGAGGTGACAATGAACTTCTGATAATTGGAGAAACAGATGACCCTGAAATGGAAGGGATGGATGATGGAGGAGGAGGAGCTGGTGGGGAGGGAATTCTTCTGCTTGCTGCTTCAGGTTGTTGAGTAACTGAAGAATCATACGATTCTGAACTAGGTTGAGGAGGAGAACAGGGCCGGTTTTCCGTAGTTGTTGAAGTTTCATTTGAGGAATGTAATAAGCAAGGAGGAGTAGGTGGTGGCAGAAGCGGTGGAGCAGACACACGGCTGAACTGCACAGATTTTGGAGCATTTGTGACAGGAGACGAAATAGCTGAGGAAGGTAAAGATACTGTGACTGGACGCAGAACTTCTTCACCAGTAAATGTGGGGTGATCTTGCAACAGTGCAGTAATGCCAAGGGCTGATGGCGCACTGTGATATCTTGATGTAGGGACAGGTGACCCTTGTAATGAATTACAATATGAAACTGGAGAAGAGAGTGAAGTTTGAGGTCTTCGCTGGACTATGATCTTTGGTTTAACAGGCCGTTGGAGAGCAATCGACAATTCATGGGGTTCAACCTTCTTTCGAACTGGAATTGCATCTGATGATTGCTTAATAGAGGGGGTAGTTTCTGGAGCCATCTTCACTTCTTCAAATTCAATCTTCTCCGCATGTGAGTTTGTATCCGGAGAGACTTTAACTGAAGGTATAATTTCACTCTCTGTGGTAATCTTGATCTCGTTTTCTAATTCTATTGCTTTTTGTTCTTCTTTAACTTCTTCAGGACTTGACTCAAGCACCACACTTCCTATTTCTGTCCTCAAAACAGAAGGAGCATTCAAATTTTCTTGGATGGCTGTGAGATGCTGAAGCACATTTCTTGCTGCATCAATATTCCCGTCTTGCCAGTCAACACTGTTGAAGATCTCATTAACTTTAGCAAACGCTTCTATGGGAAGACCATCTTTCTCCTCTAAACCAGGAAAATCAATTAGATCAAGAGAAGTGGTAGAATCCATTTCGGAAAATAGAACCTTCATCAAGACACAAAAAGGTCAAAATATTGTTAGCCTCTAAAAGAGAAATTTGATACAGCAAATGGCAAAGAAAGAAGATAGCAGTATACCTCCGCTCTAAAGTCCTTGGAAAATTGATCCTTATTGTTCCATAGGGTGTCAATTTCATCTCGGTTAAGCATTAGAATGTTAGATCTTATAAAGGCAGTATTGAACATGACCCGAAACATCATTTCTTCCCTCTCCTGATCACAGTCCAAACTAATACACTCAATCACAACGTCACCTTGAACATGGCAATGAATATCGATTTTAACTAATTCGTAATCTGCCTGCAACAGCATGATGAACATCAAAACTTAAACAACAAACTTTAAGAATAAAAAAATATATGAAACGAGGAGGCATCTTAAGAAGTGAACAAACAGCAGAAAAATATTCAGGCTATGACCTACAGGAAGATCACAATAATGGGAAAGAAACCCATGTTAGCAGGCAGCAAGCCTCAAATCTAACAAGAGCAAGTAGAACCTGAATGGTTTAATTTCAATGCTAGAGCTATTTGCAATAGGTTTTGCCAAAATCCCTGTTCTACGACTATAAGGCAGAAATGAACTATGCAAGTAATCAAATATGCACAAACATGAGTAAGACAAGGCAGTGACTAAACTAAGAAGCTTGAGCTACCTGATTGTGATGACAAACAAGTTTGCTCTTCTTTGGTGTTGAGAACAGAACTTTTGAAGTCTTATCAGCAACCATCAAGGGATCCTGTCCATATATCCTAAATATGGGCCGGCAACCACCCTCCCCATCCATATTAGGGATAACTCTAAGAATAATGCAGTCCAATGTAAGTGCCCTGTCAAGTGGAGGCCAATGTGAGCCCACATTCCTTCTTGATATATACTGCAAGTACCTCAGTTGTGAAGGCAATGGATTAAGGGGTGACATCAGGTGCAAAAGCTCTCGAGGTGCTTGCTTGAAGACCATGTCTAGAGTTTTCTGCTCTCCGGTGAACTGCTTCCAGTATATCAAGAGTGCTGCAAGCATGAAAGCCAAAATTGGCCATCCACCTCGTTCGCAGTGCATCATGAGCACATTTTGTTGCCCAAGTGACAGCCAGCTTTCACTTGATCTCAGGAAATGATGGATCATCTCCATCGTGAGCAATGGGCAACCTTCATAATGACGAGGATATTCCATTATGGTCATATCATAATCAGACAATATGCTTGCTATCTGACTTTGCTTCTCTCCTTCTTTGAAGTTAAACACCATGAATGATGCATCAAGAAAATGATCGCGAAGTTTACCCACTATCCCTCCAATATAGACTCTATATTCATCTTCTTCCCAGATGTCAGTACTAAAGCAGCAATCGAAAACTGCAATCCAAATCCAACAGCATAAGAGAAGAACAATGACATAACTTTAAAACTCAAAAGAAAGAAAGTTTAAGCTGTCAGACTGTAGAAATAATGGTATTCATTAAGTGGGTTTTCAATAGCTACAACTGTAGAAATATCTAACAATTAGAATCAAACTGCTGGAGAAAGTTGTGACTTTCTTTTCATAGAAAAAAGGGGAAAAAGAAAAACCGCTAACAAGTTTCTATCCTACTAGTACTTTTATCATATAGGTCAGAGACATCAATTCCATGTGTTATGCATGGTATACAGTAGTTTAAGGGATAGAGACCTAATAGCCAAACAGGTATCAACATCAGTGCAAGTAATTCAAACACTAAAAAGATAAAAAACCCATCAATGTTCAATCATAAAACGGCTAAAAAAACCATTCTTTTGAAAGCATACCGTAGACCCTTTCAGCAATCTCCAAGAGCCCATCAGGCGGCTTTCTGTAGAAGAACTTCCTGAACAAAGCCATCCTCTTAAAGATCCAACAAACTCAGTCACACACACAAACAAATCCACAAAATGCACAAATTGAACCCACATTGCAACAAAGACAGCCTTTCTCTTTTCCTCCCCACCTCAAACCAGCTGATAATATACCCAATTTCCAGAACCCACACGGCACGTGAAGATGAGCAGAAAAAAGAGAGTGTTTTTACAGGAACCACAAAGAAAGTATGGATTTTGCTGGGACCTTAAGACACCTTTTTGCAAGTAAATTGTTATTTTGATTCCCTTCACATACACACTTCGTTCCTTTGCATCATAGATACTTTGCTTTCAATCAACAGAAGCAGAAAGAGCATAACAGTAATTTATAATATCTGAGGACTGAAGATATTTGGTGATGGTGGTTGCCAAGAGAATGGAATTATAAGAGGATCCAATCCAATCGAAATCCAGGGATCTGAGGTTTGTCTCTGTATTTGTGTCTTATGTTCCGTTTCTGTGTCAGTACATGTTGTTGGTGATAATGATATGTCCATGTAAGTTTCATTCTCTTTTTCCTTTTGTTGATTTAAGTATTATAATCTGATTTTGTCGGAGAAGGATGATCAAATCATCAGAGTCCAGTCCAAAAAAAAATTATAGTCTGTGCTTCCTAGTACTTGGCACGTGTCTCTCAAAGACGAGAAATTAGATGACAACACAAGGGAAGTTGGCAACTTTGACATATTGTCCGTCGCACAAGGGTATTTTAGCCATTTGATCAGATTAATTAGTCAAAGAGTATAATACTCCACGTGAGGTTAGCCAAAACATTAATGAAAGAAAATCATAAAAAAGTCACACTTCGCTTACTAATTAGAAAAACTCCACGTGAGGTTGACATATTGTCCGTCGCACAAGGGTATTTTAGCCATTTGATCAGATTAATTAGTCAAAGAGTATAATACTCCACGTGAGGTTAGCCAAAACATTAATGAAAGAAAATCATAAAGAAGTCACACTTCGGTTACTAATTAGAAGAACTCCACGTGAGGTTAAAGTGTATACTAATATTTACTTGTAAAATTACTTAATTAGCCTTGTTCTTTATTTTCTTTAGAAATGAAATACTAGAAAAAAGGAGGCTAAAAACATGAAGAAAAACAATGTAAAACAATTCTAAGTTTTCTATTATTTAGGCGTGCCTAGCATTCAATTAATAGGATAGTTACATGTAGTTTAATCTTTGTTAAATTTATCGCACCATTATTTAAATTGTTATTCAGTTATTTTATTTGTCAACCTTACATATGACCTTTTTGATAAATAAATAATCTAATTAGATGTGTTTAAGTGAAATTTGTTGGCTAAACTATATAAAACCTTTAGGGGTGTCAATTTAGAATCAAACCCGTAGACCCGGCCCGGATTCGAGGTTTCGGGTAGGGTTTAGGATCAAATTTTGGTCCCGTTTTGGGTCGGGGTCGGGTCTGGTCTCGACCTGAATATATCCGGGGTCTCACCGGGTCAGACCCGAGACCCGACCAGACACTAAAAAACCCTACATTATCTTCCGCCCATCACCATCGCAAACCACCAACAACTCGATCTCCTCCACCACTCATCGTCGATCGCCTCTCCTATCACCAACATGAACCCAGCCACTGCTTCACCCTCCTTAATCCTCTAGCTCAACCCAAAATCACCATCGACGACCAATAACTTAGCCGCACCATCGCCGCTCCGATCCTCCTCCCACTGCCTCCTCCACCACCACACCTCCTGACTGCCCAAAATCACCATCCCGACCACGATCCACCCATTACCGTCACCATCTCCTCATCGTCACGATCCGACCAGCTATCATCCACTCACCCACTTCCACCACACAACCATCACCACATAGAAAGAAGAAAGAAAAGAAAGGAGAGTATAGGGGAAGAAAAGGAAAATAGAAAGAAAGAAGGAAGGTGTAGAAGAGAGGAAGAAGAAAGAAAAGAGAGAGAGAAAAAGAAAGAAAAAGAAAGAAAAGAGGAGAGAAGGGAGTGAGGTCGTAGAACGGTAGAAGAAAGGAAAAAGAAAGAAAATAAATAAATAAAAAGTAATTATTTTGAAGAAAAAAAAAAGGAAGTCAGGTCCGGATTTGGTCCCGGACCTAGACAAAGACTAGATATGCCGGGCAGGGATCAGAAATTGGTCCCGTTTTTAGTCAAGACTGGGTTTTGGTCCCGACTGTGTGTCTTCGGGTCTGTCCAAGTCCGGGTCGAGTCCGGACCCGCAAACCCATTTTGACACCCCTACTATAGTTTATAAAGTGTTTCACTTAATCATTTATAGAAAGCTTGCAATATAAACGCTATAGTTCTCTAAAAATTATAATTTTAACCTTTTATAATTTTTTAAGGCCAAAATAGATTTTGAGTCCCTGCAGTCTAATTGATTGACTTATTTCAACCCTCTGACAGATTTTTGAGTTATCACCTCCCTCCACTTTAAGCCCAACAATTTATTTCATCCCTCCTCCTGACGCCATCCACATTTTCCATCTGTTTGCTGACGTGGCGTGCCACGGCAATGGCCACGTCAACGATTGCTGACGTGTCATGCCACGTCACCAAACAGAACCGGGTCGAGCTCGATACGGGTCGAAAAAACGGGTTGAATTTTAAATGGTGAAATGACGCCGTTTGGGATGAAACGACATCGTTTCAAAATGAGAAATTGATTTTGCGACCTTTTTCTTCTTCTTTCTTTCTTTTTCTCTTTTTTCTTTTTTCTTTCTCTTCTTCTTCCTCTGTTCCTCTTCCTGCGCACACTCTTCCTCTTTTCTTTCTTTCTTTCTTCTTTTTTTCTTTTTTCTCTTATTTTCTCAAATCTGAAATTTATTCATTAACCAAATTAACCCACTTCAAATCGCCGCACAAACCGCTTCCCAACCGCCGTCTCTCCACCACCGCTGCCCAGCCACCACAAGCCACCAAACTCCTCCATCTCCGACCGACAAAACAACCATCAATCCTCTGGTTCCTCCTCTCGCCAAACTGACAGCCACCACTCATCTCTGATTCAACACCAGCCACCACTCAACACCGACCCAAAATCTCCACCATCTCCCGACCAAATCACCAATAAGCACCAAACCTCCATCTCACCTAGATCTGAAAATTCTGGTTAAAATGGTCCAGATCTATTTATTTCAAAATTACAAAAAAAAATTCCAATTTCTTGTACATATCACCAAGATCTGGATAAAATGGTCCAGATCTAGGTAGAACGAGGTTGTGGATTTCATGTGGCTTTGAGTCTGTGTACTGGATTTGGTTTGGATAAGGGTTTGGGAGGAGGAGGAAGAGGAGGCGAAGAGAGGGGAAGGGAAGTGAGTGTTGTTTCTTTAATTCTGGGTTGGAAAAGAAAGAAAAGAAAAGAATGGAGGATGGGTCCGTGGCTATCTTGCTTTTATTTGCTTAAGTGGAGGATGTGCAGATCTATCCTGCAGTTAAAAGCAAGAAAAGAATGGAGGATGTGCAGAAAAAAAGAAAGAAAGAAGAAGAAAGAAGAAAAGAAAATTGATTTTGCGACCCGTTTTTTCGACCCGTATCGAGCTCGACCCGGTTCTGTTTGCTGACGTGGCGTGACACATCAGCAATCGTTGACGTGGCACGCCACGTCAGCAAACAGACAGAAAATGTGGATGGCGTCAGGAGGAGGGATGAAATAAATTGTTGGGCTTAAAGTGGAGGGAGGTGATAACTCAAAAATCTGCCAGAGGGCTGAAATAAGTCAATCAATTAGACTGCAGGGACTCAAAATCCATTTCGGCCAATTTTTTACAATTTGTTTTAAATTTTGTTGAAATTTGCAAATTTTGAGAAGCTATTAAGTTTTAAGTGCACATTTTTAAACTTTAGAGAATTAAATGAAATATTTTATAAAATGTAGGACTTAAATATAGTTTACCAAAATATTTGGATTACTACAGTATGATTCCTCTGGAAACAACGTAAACCTTTGCCAAAGCCATGGTTGCAGCTGACGCTGGACTACTGTGACACGATTGCTTTGGGCTCAGTTTCACGGCACAGCACGTGGCGTAAACTAGTCACTTTGCTCATAATGGGCCCAAATATAGTTCGGTTGGCCCACCCGGGCCACACAGGGCCTTATTCACTAATCTCGTACTCTTCTTTCATAACAAGTTTTTTTTTAATCAAACTCTTATTTTCATCTAGATCGATCATCCAAATGAGAAGGATTTTGGTTTCAACAACAATTAAAAAAAAACATGAATTTTGGTTTTCATTTAAAATATTTTCCAAAAAGTTTAAAAAAAAATAAATTCAACTAATTTTATATATTCAAATTTTCAGTTTTTTTTTTCTCGTGATGATGGTAATGATTAGACAAATCGTAAAGAGACGGTCTAAGTGACCATACCAGTCGTTTCAATATAACAATTTTTTTTTAAAAAAAATATATATATTTAAAAGTGGATAGAAAAAATGTGTCAATTTTAAATTGGGTTATTTAGACTTCACGAGCTGATTTCCATGATAAATTTGGGCCCATATCCGTGGGCTTGTTCGTATATACTACTTTTTGCCAGAGGCCCAATAACAATTCCATAAAGCTGAGTAAATACTGATGAATTAGTTGCCAATGCAGATGACAGCAAATGCGTTATCGGAAAGCGCAGAGGAATGTTACGAAAACGGCATGGACTCGTTTGTATCAAAGCCCGTCACTTATCAAAAACTCAAAGAATGCCTTGCAAAATATTTGCCTTGATGTCTTGTGTAATCATTGCTTTGTGAATATTAATGACAGAATGGTAGGAACGTTTTGTAACAAATGTATAATGTTCTTTGCAGCCATTATAAATATCTCAATAGAAGTTGTATAGATCAATCTCATTCCCCTTTTCTTTTCTATTTAGTATTATTTTCACTTTTTTCAGCTAAAGTACAATTTTCTTACATTAAAACTCCTATATTAATGTAAATACAAGTAATTCTAGGCACTAACTTAGATTGTCCTTTCATGGTTTGGGCTGTTTAACTGATCAACGTTTATCACCAATTCTTGAGGTCTGGGTCTATCAAAATAAAACTCCGCAGGTTCTTCCCTGTTCAGATCTTCATGAACATCGTTTATTTCAGCCACTCTTTCCTGACTTGGGCTACCTTGATCCATGTTTATTATCAATTCTTGAGGTGCTCTCTCTTGCCTTCTCAGATATGCTCCACCATGTTCTGCAGAAGGCCAATCCCCTGGAAAATATGTATGTACAGAATAGGATGTCGGGCTCTGCGCTCCCATGCTAGGAGGACTGCTGACACTTTTCCTGAAAGTATGAGATTTCATATCCTTTTGATTGAATATTCTAAGCAAAACAAGGATCCTACTGCACACTGAAGTTCCCGAATCCGAAAGGATTTCCCACTTTTCATAAAGAAACATGCCCAAGAATATCAAGAGAGCTATTATGGAAGCCACTCCAGCAATCAGGAATAATCCCCAGAAACTTTGGAGACTAAGGCTACTTGAAGAAACTGAGGTGGTATTACCAGGGCAACTCTGTTTTTTAAACCATGCGTCTTCTATTTTCTTCATTTTCTCTCCTTCTCTCACTCGTAGAACTGCCCTTGACACATCAGATACTAGAGGTGAGCCTATAGGAAAAACCTGAAACCCAATAAATAGAAGAAATGATTCATACATCAGAAACTAAATGGTCATGTTTGATGAGATGGAGATAGAAAGAACGAGAAAAGGAGGGAGGGAACATACAAAGCCTAGGCCATCTGTACTAAAAGTTGGCTCAACCATGGTGTATTTGGAGCAATACTGTCCTAGAAATATTTTGATATAGGGAACTTCGTCGAAAGCTGCAGCAATTCCACCATTTCCACTCCCTTTTTTGAAGAGTTCATCACACTTTTCAGGAGAATTGTACACCACGAGCTTGGACTTGTCGAAACCCATCCGTTTCAATTTACCCAAAACAAAAGAACCATCCGGGTACCCAACATAGTCTCCATTCCTAATGAGCTGATTTACATCAGTAACACTGGGTTGGAGCTTCTGGACTGTTAGGAGACTGGTCAAACTCGCAGTATAAGATTGTGTGAGAATGAGTACAACAAAGCACCAGATCATCACCACCGCTCTAGCCAAGTTGCTAACCACTCTCTCCCCTGTCAATGTTTGAATTAATACATGTTCAACAGCAGGAAAAAAAGGATAAGTAGACTTGTACAATGGTATTTTCAAGGGTGAAAGGACATACTCTGTGCAAAAACCATGGTTGAGAAAGAGAACCAGAAGCTAGTGCCAGCTTGATGTGAAGGAGGTCCTCGAAAATCTTCATTGATTCTATGTTCAAGAACCCAGACTACGAAGCCAATGAAAATAAAGAAGCAGAAGCTTGTTACCCAAAGGTCCCATGTTAAAGGGGTCAAAAACACCCATGCATTTTTGCTGTTTTTGTCTACAAATGGAACTACCATTGACACTCCAGAATCTGCGTAGGGAAGTGTAAAATCTACATACAAGGACCTGTTAAGCACGATTGTTACATCTCCCACCACAGCATCATACACCTATTGGCAATAATAATAAGCAGAATGAGATGAGACTTGCATCAAAATTATGAACAACTAAATATAATAAATAGTGGAAAAAAGATTGAGAACGTACTCCTAAGTACACTTGATTGACCAAATCATCGTACGTTCCAGCCATCTTCCCATCAGGCTTAGCAAAGGGTATGTAATCATAAGCCACAGAATATGGTAATTCTTGGATTACAGCATCAAAAACATCGATGCAGTATCCAGTAACTCGTGTGGTGTTAGAAGTAGGATCTCTTGTAACCTTCACAAATTGATCAGAATCATCATTGTTTATTGGCACACCTACCCGCAACCTTTTCCCATTCGTTGGTATCTGCCAACCTTTAGGAACTGAAGTTGAGTCCCCTGGCCATATAATTGGTGCAAGACTAGAGTTAGAAGTTGAATAGGTACTTTTTGTGTTGGTTTTTAACTCCAATTCTTTGACAAGTCCACTTGTTGGTGTCCAAAACCCAATCGCTCTTGCTCCATTGCCATTAACGTTAACTAGTTCGAAAGCTGATGATTGTAACACTCCATCAACAAAACTGAAATCTCCTGCAAGGCCTTTGAAACTGATATTTGACAGTGCTTGAAGGAGATCAGGACCATTTTGAGAGACCCCAAAAGTTTCAAGGTCAGTAGTAGAATTCCCATACACATTCCGCATTTGGAAGCTGAAGTTTGAAATTCCAGCTTGCTCAACTGCCATAGCCAATGCAATGGAAGCATCATAGGCCCAGAGACCATAAATTAGCAAGTCAGGATCAACACTATCCGGATTATCTTGCTGAAATTTCCTTTTCCATCGGAATTGAAAATCTTGCATCTCTTCTGTTCTTAGAACATAAGGCCTAACACCCAAAACCCCTTGCATTGAATCAAAAACAGAAGGATGATCAGGTAAGGAGTCAGTGATCCCATTGGTCATGACCCAAACAAACCCATTTTTCATCATTCCAATCTCTTTCGCTTTCGACAAAAAGCGAAAACCGATAGATGGCAACATATGCAGGATGAAAACCCTAGTTGGCATTGTCATCAACTTGTAAAGTTCTTGAGAGATTTGGTCACCAGTGGCCAATGGAGAAATTGCGCTCCTGTAAGGGATTTTGACATTAACAGCCTCAAATGCATCGATTAAGTAAGGTAAGATTCCTTGTCCATAGTCATTGTCAATGTAGATCGGCACAGCTTCTCTCCAACCAAAAGCTTCCACAATTGCACTTATGGCATTGACTTGAGTTGAGTCAACTTGTGCAGCTTGGAAGAAATAAGGACTCCTGATGGATGTGAGGGATGGACTTGTTGCAGAAAATGAGATGATGGGCACCTCAGCTTTTTGTCCTAAATCAATAACAAATTTGGCCTCCATTGATGTCGATGGCCCTAGAATTGCTTGCACTTGTACATTCTTTATAAGGTCCAGAGCTGTATTTTGCATGAGGCGCATAACAAAAATCATAATTAGACTGCATATCTTCTCTTTTTTTCTTTCACTCTTTAACAAAAAAATTATACATTCATCTGGTAATCCTGATAAGGGAATTTCCCAAACTCAAAAACCATAAATACCCAAATCATGTGCTGTTTCTTCAAGAAAGATTCAACTTTTGGGACAAAATACAATTTTGTGCCCACCTTAAAAACAATTGCATCGGTTGTATCGAGGAGTAAACGAGCGCACCCATTCAATTCGGCAAATTGAAATAACCACACCACAACTTTGTTTGCTGTTGGCATGGAGTTGTTAACGGGTTAGAGTGGAATTCAGTTAATACAACGAACTGAATCCATGTAATCGACCCGGATTCCACCTGAGTGAGATTGAGAAAGGGGGCGATGCCAATTGAAGCGGCAGGCTTGGCCATTTAGGGTAATTTGCAGGTTAGTGTTTAACTGTGGTAATTGTGAATTGTTGAGTGAGGAAACCGAAATTGGAGAGGGGAAGAGGTAGATGATGAAGGGACCGAAAATTTGAGTGCTGAATTATAGATTTTGGTAACTGATGACGTTGGAGGATGTGCGACTCAAGGTCAGGGAAGAAGAAGCTTCGACCGGATGGTGAGGTCGTTGAAAGCGGCGCGTACATTATTATTCACTTCGTTTGATTTGGGCTTTCTTTTGACGATGTATTGGGCCCAAGATGTTGAAATAGTGAAGAGTTGAATTGAGAGGTTGGGCTGTAATATCTGGACCCTAACAGTAATTACGTTTTTTCCTCTTTACAGCTGCTCTTCGGTCTCCTCATATATATATATATATATATATATATATATATATATATATATATATATATATATCCAAGTAGAAAATTAATCTTTTTTCCAACAAATCGGATGGTAAAGGATGACTCGAGATTTGACTCTAGAAGTTAGACGTGTCAAGTGATTACTCATTCCCGAACTTTTTAACTATTATTTTGAAATAGTAGCAAATTTAAAACAATAACTTTTGATCTTATTTTATTCCACATTTTTTTCATTTTTGTTCATAATTTTCACTCAAATTACCACACCATCATCAAATTGGGTTGATACATATATTTTTTTTGTCATTTGCACAAAATATATACTTCAAAAAAGATAAAATGATAAGTGTTATGAACAGTAAAAATCCGTAGAAAAGCGACAATTAAAAAGTTTCGGAGGGAGTATTATTTTTCTTTTTAAAAGAAGGTTATAATAGACTTGCGGATATTAATTTTTTGTAAAAATTAATTATATTATTAATTATCATTTAAAAAAAATATTCATGATCGAACTCATGACCTATATGATAAAAACAACACATCATAAACCATTTATTTTAAAACCATTTATTCATTTAAAAATTTTAATTTTTCATGTTAACTAATGTGATAAAATTTGAATAGTATACTTAATTTATTTTAACAACGTAAACCATTTAGTTCCATCACATCATGAGTTAGTATGAGAATTCGTTAATATTTTAAATTTCAAATCTCTAATTTTAATCTTATAATTAAAAAAGAGGAAAAAAGTGCAATCATTCACTTGGTTGCAACACAAATTAAGGAAAAGAAAAGAAGTAATTAATAAGGTAAGTCTTTAATGACGAGGAGACACTAAAGAGATGATAAAATGAATTACGTACCGGCAGCAGCTGCAGCAACAGCATCTTCTTTGGAGTCTCTGGCGTTGAGGAGGAGCCGGGTTTTGTAGTGAGCACCTGCACCGCCGTAAAAATCTGAGAGGGCCATGTTGATGCAACTCATCGCCATCTTCCCGACCGCGCTACTCTCGATATGGTCAACCACCACACCAACTTTCACTTGTATCAATGTTTGTGCCGAAATGATAGTAATTGGAAGTTGTGGGAGTAAAAACCATAGGAAGAAACTGTGCATGATCATTAGAATGGATGGGTTGCAAGGAGGGCTGTTTTTCCTCATCTTCCACCTCAATTACTTAGTTCTGTATTTGATTTGACTGATATGGTTTAGTTTGGTAGATACCTAGCTGTGCATGGTGGCCGCTGACTTTGATATATATATATATATATACTAGTCGAAAATAAATGAGAAAGGAAAAATGAGAAAAGCGACTTAAGGGAGGGAGATATGAAGTTACTTATGGAAATAGGGCAAGAGGACAACCCATTTATATACTCAATGTGTCTTTACCAAAATAAGTGTATCATTGTCATTTATGGATAAGGGAGGGAGATATGAAGTTACAGGGAGCCATGTATTGTGCCATTTATGTCAAAGATGTATGTGATTCACTTATTCAAGTTAATTTGGTGAGCTACATGAAGGAGCTAGGCATGGATTCTTAAAATGTTGACTAGTTTTTTTGTTAATTATAAAAATAAACTTAATTAAACATTGCTAGCCCCTCTCTTTCAGTGACTAATTAAAGCGGTTAAGCAAACAAGGTCCTACAATGTCTTCCTAAATCCTACTGGTTATGAAACGATTAGGACCCTATAGACAATTATACTTCATACTTAATTAATTAATTACAATTAGATCTGATAATTACGTTAAACTAATTATATATACACGAGCGACTAACTGCATACAATTAGATCTGTTGAAACTTGAAACTTGAAAGGTCTTCTTTGTCTTGCTTCATCTTTTAATTAGATTTACTAATTCAAAGTTTTAATTAATCAACCCCTTCCTTACTCCATAAATACTGAATGGTGAATATGCAAGTCCTTACTCCATTACTCCAATTCATGAATATTGAACTTTTTTAGTTATCATTTTTTTAGATTTTTCAGAAATCAAGATAATTATTATTCCAAATAAATTATAGAGTGATTATATTTTAAATTTTCGGCCAACTAAATTGCAAGGGTGATTACGGATAACTATGTATACAATTACTTCAAATCATCTTGAAAACTGAAAATGGACAACTAAGGCTGCGTTTACTTACGGAAAAAGTTTATGTTTTCTGTTTTTGTTTTTCAGAAATAACTCTAATTTTAAAAAACATTAGAAAACTGGATGTGGTGTTTACTTTGTACTAAATGTGAAAATTTTCAGCTTTACAAAACTCGAAATCGTGTTCACCTAACAACTAATTTTTTTTTTGAAAAACGAAAACTACTAATTTTGTTCAATCAATTTGATTTTAATTAAAAAATCATGCTATCATTTATTTATTTTTTATCATATTAATAAACTAAATAGTAGCCCATTTTAATTTTGTTAAAGATCATATATAAATATGTTAATTCTATTCATGTTAAAAATTAAATATAAATATAATAATTCCGTTCATGAAAATAAAATACATATAAAATAGTGTTGAATTATTTTTTCATTACGTGAATACTACAAATATGAACATTAAAAGCAGACTTAATTTAACTTGTTACTTATTCATATTCTAACAATATTATAATTAGCCCATAATTGATCTGCAATATCTTCTCTAACCGCATTTATTTGTTATTATTGGGACATCCACTTGAATGCCTTCTTGCGTCATATTTGCTTCATCCTCGTTAAAATTTTG
The DNA here is from genome assembly GCA_963691705.1 of Viola odorata. Taxonomy (NCBI): domain Eukaryota; kingdom Viridiplantae; phylum Streptophyta; class Magnoliopsida; order Malpighiales; family Violaceae; genus Viola; species Viola odorata. The sequence goes on along the minus strand of OY829545.1, from coordinate 20,027,396 downwards.
CAGACCTTTTGTACCATATTCTGTGAATAGTTGATCAATTCTATCTTTCATTCGAATAAAGTTGTGTAGTGCACAACAAGCTAAAGGTATTTGCCTTTAACGACGAAGAAGATAATTTAAAATGGACTTTAAGATTGGAATCTAGCCTTCAGGATGCCAAAAGCCCTTTTAATCACATTTCTCAATGATGAATGTTGATAGTTAACCTTCCCCGTCCACGAAAATCATTTAAATGATATCGTTCACCATGATAAGGAGCTAAAAATCTAGGAATATTTGGATAACCAGCATCAATTGCATAATAGCAACTTGCAAAAGATAAATACAATCAGACATTTAAAAAATCATTAATATAACAATTAATAAATATTGTTATGAATTACAAGAATAATATTTTACCAGCTGGAGGCGTAGAAAAACTATTTTTTTGTCTTGTCAATGCATCAAGAAATACGCGTTAAAATAAATTTTGACAATTTGTATCTAATATTTTTGTCCACTTAAAAAATAAACCTTATTCAAAACTATGAGCATTTCTAATATTTTTGACATAATTTTTTTTTGGAAATTTTAGAAAACTCCATTTTGGGTTTCTAATTTTCAGTGTTAATTACGTTAAACTAATTACATATACACGAGGGACTAACTGGAGAAGTCTGCGTGTTGAAACTTGAAAGGTCTTCTTTGTCTTGTTTCATCTTTTAATTAGGTTGACTAATTCAAAGTTTTAATTAATCAACTCCTTACTCCATTACTCCAATTCATGAATATTGATTTTTTTTAATTATCATTTTTTTAGATTTTTTAAAAATCAATATAATTATTAGTTGCCAATTATGGAGTGATTATATTTTAATTTTTCTGCCAACTAAATTGCAATATATTTTTGTTAATTATAGAAGATAATTATGTAAATAATTACTGTTAATCATCTTAAAAACTGAATATGGACAACTAATTCGTCAATTTTATTTCCTCTCAAAATGATAATTAAAAAAACTTGGAGGAGTACTTGTTTTATTAATATTGATGCCACTAGAATATTTTTTATTTTTCTTGACCTCAAATGAACCTAATTAGTTTGTCTAATTATTTTTATTTTTATTGTTATTGTTATAAATCAGCCTTCTCTACTAGGAACTTTCGAAGAGGCATCTTCTTCTTCTTTTTCATGTCAAACTTGAAGAAGTTTCATTTGTCACGTTTATTACGTCGGAGAAGATTTAGCAAAGGGGATGCTCTCATCTCATTCAAAATCTTAATTAATTTAGTCCTAGCAAATACTTAAGCAGCTCTGTAGACCTTATATTCAATCGAAACTATTATAAAAACTCTCTAGTCTTTTTTATTACATCAGACTTTATATTCTTCGATGGCACTTCTATTCCGTGAAAGAAAAATAATACTATCAATTTCTCAAATCTCTCTCTTCGTTTCTCTGCCGTCACTCTCCCTCCTAATCAAGACTTGACTTCAAATCTTAATACAAGACACTGTAAAAATAATAATGACAGAAGAAGGTGGGGGGAACTCTGGAGATAAAAATGATCTTAATACTGATCATAAAAACCACTCTTTTAGTAATTACCTAATTAATCAATCATCATTATCTAATTAATAAACTCTCAAAGACTTTAATTTTACACTTCGTTTGCTTACTAACTTTTGACTGCACACAAAAGGTTGACGTTGAGTTGTAAGTTGGATGAATGATGAATATTGATGAGGGATTGAATTTATGTGAGAGCAAACAAAAGAGAATTCAGTTTGGTGGGACTAAAATCGTGCTGGAGCATATTGGTCCCAAATCGCGTCGAATTCTTTGTTTGGCTAACCCTTTAGGATCGCATTGTAACGAGAGAGTTTTTAAGGATTCGAAGCATGCTGACTATGGATTCTAGCTATTGTCCTTTTTGTTCCGAAATGGAGGAAAGCTCTTCCCACCTTCTCCTTCATTGTCAGATCTTATCTCCAATTTGGGACTAAATCATGCGCTGGGCGGACATTGTGTGGGTGTTTCTAAGAACCTTGCCAGATATTTGGTTGAGCTGGAGCGGGCTGTTTCTTGCTAACCAAAACGAGGCTAATGTGATGTGGAAGATGTTGTTGTACGTTGTGGTTTGGAACATTTGGTTACAACATAACAGGTGATCTTTCAGCATGAGTTTTTTTGCGCATTTCGCACCCTCAATTTTATTTTTTCTTCTTGGCAGAATTGGCTAGGAAGTAGGGATCCTTTGTTCCCTTACAATGCAGTGTAGATGCTGCATTCTTCTTCTTGGTTATATTCGTGGGGAGGGACGAATTAGTTCGTAGTTTGTTAGCTGTAGAGTCTGCTTGCTTGGCTCGTTTTTGCTTCCTGTCTCGTAATTCTGGTTCTTATTTTTCTCTACGATCATATTTTTATGACCTGTTAATATAATTCTCTTTGCTTATTAAAAAAAAGAAAAAAGGAGAATTCAGCATTTAACAACGGTCTTGGACGTGGTCATGGTCATGATTTCGAGCTTTGATTTACAAGAGAGTAAGTATATACTGGACAACAAGAAATATCCTAACTATTACTTTTCAAATAAAAAATTAACCTCATGATCTATTAATGCTAAAAGAGTAATTTTTCCAACAATGTAATTCATTAATTTATTAAGTTCAGCAAATCTGTAAATTTTACAACGGGTTGATACAAATAAACAAATGGGTGATTAAGATAAAATCATAATAATTGAAACTCCAAAAAAGATTATTTTTTTTAATACTCGAACTTAAAATTTAATTAATGATAAATACAGTCTTTTGGTGGGATACTTGGGCAGGTAAGAAGCCATTGGCCTTGGAGCATCCTCGGCTATACCATATATCGACCAATCAGTATGGGACGGTCAATGAATTTGGTACATGGATCGATTCTGTTTGGGAATGGGAAACTGTGTGGATGCGCGGTTTGTTTGAGTGGGAGAGAGACGAGTGGGTATGTTTGAGAGCTCAGTTACCTCTTCCCTGTAGGAGATATCAACATCAGGTTCTTCGTTGGGAATTAAATCAATCGGGGACATACACGGTGAATTCAGGGTATAAGAAATGGGAGGAATCTAGGTTTGAGCCAGCTCCTCTGCTTCGGTCTTGTTGGACTGGTCTAGCTCCATACCGAGTGGAATTTTTCCTTTGGTTAGCACTGCGAGAAAGAATTGTCACTAGGACTTTCCTAATGAAGCGAAACATGATTCCTGATTACTTGAATGTCTGCCCAATGTGCAACCGTGAACCGGAGAATGTTACTCACCTTTTCTTGCGTTGTGAGGTAGCTTCAGGTATTTGGGAGTTTATCATGCGTTGGCTTCAGGTGGTTTGGTGCCAGCCTCAAAATCTTTCGGACCTGTGGCGAACGTGGGAAAGTTATTTACCTTGTACAAACAAGCAGACCGGTAGTGCTTGGAAAATCCTATTCTATGCGGTTATTTGGACAATATGGAAGACACGCAACGAAGTCGTGTTCAGACAAAAGGAGTACAGTGACTCGAGGTGTCTTAATAGGATTTATTCTTTGTGGCATTGGTGGTTGAAAAGTAAGGACAACGGGTTCGCCTACAGTTTGTCCGATGTCCTTCAATCCCCGGCATGGTTACTCAATCGGTGAATCGAAGCTCGGTTTTCTCAGATGTAGGTTGAGGAGGAGTCAGGTCTAATAGTGGGCTAGGGAGTCAGTCCTTTGCTCTTTTCTTTGGGGCTTCGTTTGTTGTTGAGAACGTTTGTCGCACTGCTATTGAAGCAGTGTCTTGTAATCTTCAGTCATGTTCTTCATGACAATTCATTTCAATATAACTTTCTGCTGATTAAAAAAAAAAAATACATCTTTTAGTACTTTATCATAATCAACATTAAAAAATTTAAACTAATAAAGTTGTTTCTCATCTCATTCCTAAGAATATATTTTCACAAATATCTTTTAAGAGGTTTGACTTTAAAGTAGGGTAATGTTATTATCGCATTTAAAATTGTTACTCTCATACATTTAGTTTAAATTTTTACTATATTATCTACTATCTTTTTAGCTATTTTTAAAATATATATATAAATTTTAAAAGATTATAGTGTCAATCAATACAAATTAATTAGACTTGCTATCTGGAAAAAAAAATAAAAATAAAAATCTCCTACTCTAGTCGTTCCATATTTGCTTAATTTGTAAATCATGTTCTTCGTTACTTTTTTTTTGTTAGGATTACGATGATTTTTATTTAATCGAAGCATTATAAAATCATTGTACATAGGACCTTTAAAACCAAGTTGATCAATGTTTATGAGGTACTGTCTCTTGCCTTCTTAGATATGCTCCACAATATTCTGCACAAGGCGAATCCCCCGGAAAGTATTTGTGTACAGAATAGGATGTCGGGCTCAAGATTGCTGACACTTCTCCTGAAAGTATGAGATTTCATATCCTTTTGATTGAATATTCGAAGCAAAGCATGAATCCTACTCCATATGGAAGCTCGAGAATCCGGTGGCATCAGGATTTTCCAGTTTTCATAAAGAAACATGCCCAAGAATATCAAGAGAACTAAAACTGAAGCCACTCCAGCAATCAAGAATAATCCCCAGAAACTCTAGAGACCAAGGCTACTTGATGAAACTGAGCTGGTAGAGTCGGGGCAACTCTGTTTCCCAAACCCCTTGGGATAATTGGATCCCACCGGTTGATATAACAAAAATTATAAATAAAAGAGAGGTTGCTAGTATCAGGATACATGATATTTTTTAACGTAATTTTATAAAAACTGTACCTACATTCTTGGAGAAATTTTATTAACTAAGAATTTTGGAAAGTACGGGTATTATAGAAACTTGATAATTAATGAATAGTAAACATGCCTTATGAATAGTAAAAATGCATTAATAGAAAGCTGGCTCTGAGAGCCAGATAAAGGACTACATTGATGCTAGATTGAATTAATTTATGACACAGAATTATTACAACTATTTATAGATATAAATTGGTAGGTGGAGAGGTGTATCGTCACTACATGCGTCTAATTAGTCAAAGAGTATAATACTCCACGTGAGGTTAGCCAAATCATTAATGAAAGAAAATCATAAAGAAGTCACACTTCGGTTACTAATTAGAAGAACTCCACGTGAGGTTAAAGTGTATACTACTCCCTTCGGTTTTTATTATTTGTCGTTTACTATTCCGGCACACATATCAAAGCGGCCGGAATAGTAAACGACAAACAATAAAAATCGGAGGGAGTAATATTTACTTGTAGAATTACTTAATTAGCCTTGCTCTTTATTTTCTTTAGAAATGAAATACTAGAAAAAAAGGGAGGCTAAAAACATGAAGAAAACAATGTAAAACAATTCCAAGTTTTCTATTATTTAGGCGTGCCTAGCATTCAATTAATAGGATAGTTACATCACTTACATGTAGTTTAATCTTTGTTAAATTTATCGCACCATGATTGCTACTCCGCTATTTCATTTTTCAACCTTACATATGACCTTTTTGATAAATAAATAATCTAATTGGATGTGCTTAAGTGAAATTTTTGGGCTAAACTATATAAAACCCCAATAATTTATAAAATATTTCACTTAATCATTTATAAAAAGCTTGCAATATAAACGTTATAGATTTCACGAGCTGATAAATTTGGGCCCATATCCGTGGGCTTGTTGGTTGCCATAAGCCCAATAACAATAGCTAAACCCAGGCCTCACTTGATTTTTTCTTTCCTTTTTTTATGAAAAAAATAAAATTAACGTCTAATTACTCCACTTTGTGGTCAAAATTAAGACAGACAGAAAGAAATCCATCATTGCTTTTTAGTTGGGTGCCCAAGATAGTGACCAAAATCCTTTTTTTTTTACTAACACGAAACGTCTATTTTGTCGCCTATATTTATTTATCCATCCTACAAACAAAATTGAGATATATTCATTTTCAAAATTCAAAAATAAAAATTCAAAATTGCATCAAAGATGTCACTAGACGCGCCACTAAGAATAAAAGATTATGAAATTTGGACGCTAACACGAACACTGGATAAGACATTGACCCAGACACTACAATTATAATACGAGAAAATTAAAAATTATAAGATACCGACACGGCATATATATATGTATATTAATATATATTATATAAAAATATCATTCACAATAATATTACAATTATATCTTGAAATAACAATTTCAAATTAAATTTAATCTTATATATAAACACTTTTAAACATTTTTTTTTCACTAATACTTGTTTAAAATGATGATAAAAAGGCAGGATACGAAAGATAGATGGTGATTCAAATATGTGTCATGTGTATTTGATATCGGAAGCGAATTCTACTCGGACACATCATTAATAATGAAGAATTCAAATGCAAAGAAAAATAATATTATCCCACGACAATTTTCTTTGTTTTTTTTTAATTTGTACCTACCTGTATAAAGAATTTAATTTAGTCACGAGATTCTTTTGTTGAAGAATATGTAATAAATACGCATATCATTTATGGAAACAAGAAGGATATTACTAATAAGAAAAAGAGAAAATACTAGAATTTTTTTATTATGTATAAGTGCGTAGAAACTATTTTATTTTAATTAAAAAATTTAGATTCGAACTTTACATATAAAGCTCTATTAAATTTTTACAAATTTTGCCGCTCGATCACGTGGAGATAAAGTTTAGAGTTATAGTAACTAATGTAATAATCGAATATTCTTGACAAAGATAAATTTCACTGTATTTTAATAATAATAAATGGTTCAAAACTTTCCCTCCAAACAATTATTGTAAATGGAAACGCTGCTCGTTTCATTCTGTTCCTGCCCCCAAGTCTGCCTCTTGGCATTTATTTCCTTCTCTGGCCTCCGCCTCCTTCACTGTATCGTATCTATCACTTTATATCTCGAAATTCTCATGACGACGCTTTTCAAATTTAAATCGGCCAAAAACCCAGCTTATTACCCCAACCGTTCTTCCTCCCAGCCATTGCGCATCGCCGATATCTTACGCGATTCATCGTCGTCATCGGATTCGGACGAAGAGGAAGACCAAAACGACGACGTTTCAGAGGAAGGTTTAATGGAAAGTTCTAGAGTGGTTCACACGAGCATAGACTGTTCTTCTCCCCGGAGGATCTTTGGGCGGTTGCTATCTGGGCTGAGGCGGGGAAAGGTGAAGAGAAGGAAAGAGAGGAGTGGAGAGAAAGACGATGAGAGAGAGTTCGGCGGTGATCGGGTGGCTGAGGCGAGGAGTTCAATGGATGGATTCAACGGCGCCCATGCGGCTAATTTGAGATCGGAGACTTCTCAGTCAGGTTTTATTTTTATTTTTAATATATTTTTAAAACACTTTAATTAGATGACTGAACAGTAGACATGGACAGTGGTTACAGATTTCTATTCCAGAATTAGGTCGCAGATTTTTCGTTTGTATCGTGTGTTGTAAGCATGCAACATTTAGAAATATTGTACTATTTAATACTAAAACACGTCTCTTATCACCAGTTTTAGTAAAACATGCCACTAGTAAGTTAATAGGCCAAATTGGAATTGGATGCTAAATACTCGAAAGATTTGTTTAAGGTTTAGTACTATTGCCCGTTAATTTTAACTTTAGTTTAATGTTGTTATGCTTAAATCTGAACAGGACAGTGTAGGAGGGAGGAATCCTTCAATCTTGGAGTTGGGTGCTGTCTTTTGTATCTAGTTGCAGCGAGTAAAAATGAGCTTGATAAGATGATGGAGATGCGGATGCAAATGGAAACCATTATTAAAAAGGCTAAGGAGGAATTCTTGCATACCCAACATGCAATGTCCAAGCCATCTGATGATCCAATGTCCGCATGTTCCTCTAAATCTCTAGATTTTGAGAACCAAACTCAACTTTCTCCACAAATTGTAACGACCAGCGATTATGGTTTGCCCGAATCATCTTCTTCAGCAGTTACTGTTTGTGATCGGTCTTTGAAATTTGAGGCACCTAAACATGGGAGATGTTTTGAAGGAATGGACCAGATGGAGGCAGAACTTGAAGTTGAACTACAGCGTCTGCAATTTCACTTGGATAGAGAGAAGTTGCCAGAACATCCTCACCAGCTGCAAAGGAGATTGGTAATAATGCTCATCTTTGTGGTGCTTTGCCTTCTTTTGAAACTGAATGATTCTGTCTTTGAAGAAATAGGTTTCTTGTTGGACTTGTAGAAAATGGTTTTGGTTTGATACGTGTCATGCTTGTGATTCTACTGAGCAAAATATTGATCTTGCCTAAAATAAGAATGACTAGGAAGAAGAAAAAGTAAATAGTTAACAATGCCACAACTTAAGAACCACCTCCAGTAACTTAATCCATGGAAATCTTACTTCCTATTATGATTCTCTTATGGTATCTTTTACAATATTTCTGTTCTGTGCTGATACTTGAAGTAGAAACTATGAATGGTTGTAGGTGTTTGATGAGGAAATTGCTTCTGCAAAAAGCCTCAGTGTGAGTTCTGGAGAAGTAATTGACCTCGTATTTGAGCCTCAAGCAGCAGCAGCCATGGACAGTCCTTGTGGCGTTCCTCCTCATGAATTGGAGAGGAAGTTACATGAATTGCTGGAAGCAAGGCAGCAAGAACAGATAAAAGAGCTAGAAGATGCTTTAGATTGTGCGAAACACAAGCTTTGCGAGAAAGAAATTGAGGTGTCTTGGTGGAAAGATACTGCGCAGCTTATTTCACGGCATGCTCCAGAGACTTCAAGGTTCACCTCCACACTTGGTCCTAAACTCCTGTCTCCTTAGTGTAGGTATCAAATGTATCTCAGCTTCTGGGAGTGAAATGCCGGTCAGCTCTCGATGCTTATATCCTTGTAATTGTATGTTTTCATGGTGAGTTGTGTTGCCTTTTGATCGAACATTCTTCCATAGTATTTGCTATTTACTGCACAGGGAGTAAAATGCAGACAGATTTGCAATCAAAATCAAATATTTGTGAGTGACGTTTTGTTGGTAACTTAAAAATCATAATCTTGTGCAATTTGACTGCGGAAAGATGTTTGGTGGACTGACTTTGAAGGCCCAACGATAATAGAATTTCTACAAAAAAAGAAGTCAAATGGCAAATATTGTGTAAGTCAACCAAACCCAGGAGACCACAAATTTTTTATTATTATTTTACTTTCAAAATACTGATATTTTATACAGCTTAGTGTTACTGGTTACTGCTTGAGTGCTTCCGAAGACAATAGGTATGGAGTAGAGTATTTCAAATCTCCTTTTATAAATTGGTATTTATGCACACAAAAAAAAAGTTATTTAACAATTAATAAAAATAGAAGAAATTGGACTAAGAAATTGGACAAAAATTCGGAAAGCGTAGCGCACCTCGTTCCTTTTGTCTTTTTCTACGTGGCGCGCACTAATCGCCGTCTGTCCACAGTCCACTGCCTGTAACTTCACTTAAAGCCACCATTTTTACGCTTTGAAGCATAACAAGCTAACAAAGCAAGCAACCCCAATTCTTCCTCCCACCACACACCCAACCAGCTGGTCCAATCTTCTTCCCTTGACTTCCTGCAGCTTAGCTACACAATCACTTCTTCCTACTAGTGCAGGTAATTTTTTGTTTGGGTGATTGCAGCACGTAATTGGTTTTGCAAGAACTAAAGATTCCATCTTGTTTCACATTGCTGTTGACTTCTCTGCAATTAATGCTCTCCCTTGTCAACATTAAACGAAATCAAGAACCTAATCTCGGCTTCTTTTGACTATCCAAACTTCAACCACATATACACTCTTTAATGCCATTGATTTCTTTCCGTTTCTGTATTTCCTTTCCTTTTTTTTCTTGTCCATAGGATATCGGAAGATCCCTCCAGGTCAAAACCGTAGAGCTGTACATCTTAGTATTCCTTTCCCATCTTAAGCTGAATTATATATTCTGTGGCTATGGCCTAATCAAATGTTATCTTGTCATATCTCTGTTTGTTTGGTTTTGGAGCCAAATAATTAGAAGAACCCAGATGGGAATTGTACGTTTTTGTCTGCTGATTCTTGGTTTAATTTGTTTAAATCAGGAGTATAACTCAGCAATGGTGGATGGGAGTTCTGTGCCGGACCCGGTCGGTAATGGGTTTACTCTCGAATCTGTAAGACAGTCTCTGGTGAGACAAGAAGATACAATCATTTTCAGTTTGATTGAGAGAGCAAAGTTTCCAGTCAATTCTCTATTATACAATGAAACCTCAAATTTGGTTCCTGGGTTTTCAGGCTCTCTGCTTCACTTCATTGTTGAGGAAACAGAAGCTGTTCAAGCTAAGGTAAAGATTCCTTCGGTATCTTTAGTTCTTATTTCTTGGTGATATTACATCCTACACTTTTTGTTCTCATTTTATAATGTTTTTCCTGTATATATCTAATACAAAAATAAATTTTAAACAGTAGATGTTATTACTTGTTTAGGAATTAAAAGATCAGTTCTTGGCAATTGCATTGCGCTTGAATTTGTTTGGTACTTGTTTATTAATAGTGCAACCGTTTTGTTGGTTCCATGTGTTTTCCTACTTAGGCTGGAATATTATAGAATGTTAGACCAAGATAGACTCTTTGCTATCGAGATAATATTGTTTAGAATGTCCACAAACTTTCTTAGCTACCTTATCTCCACTTGGCTAGTTTCTTATTAGTATATGCCATTTTGCCTAATTATTATACTGGGTTGAGTGAACCAGTTGACTGTTGCCGGTCTCTGAGGAGCGGTGGAGGCAACTCTGACCTTTGGTAATGGCAGCGGTGACTTGAAGCTTCTAGTCTAGGCTGAACATGGGTTGGCTCCATAGTTGAGCCATTGGCTGTACTAGTAGGCTCCATAGTTTTTGGTTTTTTTTCTAGGCTTATACCTGTTTGTTTACTTTCACAGCCCTTGGATTGTTTGGTTGTAATCTTCAAATGGGTTTGAGTCGGTTGAATGAATCAACGTTTAACAATTTAAAAGTAAATAAATTATATTGAATGTCCATGAATGTTGACCATAATGCCTAGTAGACAGATATGGAATTCTTTTCAGAATGTTCTTCTATGTTGGTGTCTGCCAAGTAAGTTGCGCATTGTTATAGACTTGCTTGCTTCTTGCCATGTTGCAGGTTGGAAGATACGCAAACCCAGAAGAGAACCCCTTCTTCCCTGGTAACCTACCGCCCTCGTTGGTGCCACCTTACAACTATTCTCAGGTAATTACTTAATGCTAAAGCAGCTAAACCATGGCTTTTCTGTCACTGAATATGCATGCGGTGGGGCGAGAACAACTTTCTTATCCTTTTATCTAATGTCGATTATAGTTTTTGCATCCTGCAGGTGCTTCCATTAACATAAACAAGAACATATCAGACATATACCTGAACCAATTGCTTCCGCTGTTTGTTTTGGCCGGTGATGATGGTAATTATGCATCAACTGCTACTAGTGATCTTGGCTGTTTACAGGTAAATGTGATCTACGGCATATTATAAAGTATATTCATGCAGATTGGGTTGTTTATTTACCTTAACTACTACCTGACGCAGGCTCTTTCCAGAAGAATTCACTACGGAAAATTCGTAGCTGAGGTTAAATTCAGGGATGCGCCACAAGACTATGAACCTGCAATCCGTGCTCAGGTACAGTTTTGAAGTATGAGTGCACATAAGGTTTGCTTTGTTTTGGTCATGTCATGGACTTGCCAAATAGGGCTTAAGAACGTGAAGAAATACATTACGACATAAGTAACAGCCAGCTTCAGATGTAAATCATTCCACTATATCTTTTGTGCATTCTCAAGTCTTGGTATTTGAGGAATCTATACAGCTAAAATGTAAAAATTGTCTGAAGAATCACAGATATACGCGTTGTGAATAAAGCAAACTTTCTTTTTGCTGATTAATAGCTACTGTAATGGTTGTTGTTTCAGGACAGAGATGGCCTGATGAAATTGTTGACATTTCCGATTCAAGAAGCGATGGTAAAAAAGAGAGTTGAGAAGAAGGCAACGGTGACTGTACAAACCAATGTGGATGACAATAACAAGTTCAAAGTTGATCCAATTGTTGTTGGTCGCCTTTACGAGGAATGGGTGATGCCACTCACCAAGCAAGTTCAGGTCGAGTACCTGCTCCGTCGACTGGATTGAAAAGGGTGATGGTCAATTTTAATTTGGATTCTTGACAAGGGTGCCCTCATCGATTGCTACCAAATTACCAATAAACATTGTTATTTCTAAATGAATAAAAAGGGTTTTAGTTGTTTACTTTGTTTATGGCCTATAATCTCTATGATCAGTGGGATGATCTTGCATTTAAATTTGGCATAAACACTTATATTTGTACAAAATCTAAAATTTAACCCCCTATCTTTTTTTCCCCAATTAAACCCCTATGCTTGTCCCATACGAGCAACTAAGCTAGTCTACCGTGAAGCCAACTTTACGGTGGATGGTTCACTCCTCTCCTCCGGGGTATTCATATGCTTGAGCAAGTTCCGGATGATCTTAGCGTTTGGCTTATTATGTAGTGGACGTGACCTATCATGTGAGTTTTTTTTTTTTTGAGTTTAACCATACTTTTGTACATAAAGAACAAAAAATTTTAAAAAACAACTACATAAACAAATGTACTCATAATATTTTTTTAATTACATGTGTACATTTCTGTGTTTTTTTTCCGTTCTGGGTAAAAAAAGAATTTGGATTTTGTGGCCTGTAGGTATAAAATTTGCAATTATTGTGTGGAAAGGTACTACAAATGGGAAGTATTCAGTTCGTAGTGGATACCACTGTCTTACATCGGTTACTGCGCAGGAGTGCCCAGGTTCCAGTAGAGGTTGGTGGAAATTCTTGTGGGGACTGTCTATCCCTCCAAAGTTCAAAAACGTCATGCGGAGGATGGGAAGTAACTCTCTCCCAACCAGGGTGAATCTTGCTAGGAGGGGTGTATCGGTGGACCCCGTGTGCCCCTGCTGCAACGAAGAGGTTGAATCGACTCCGCATCTGCTGCTGTCTTGCCCGTTTGCTAGGGAAGTGTGGGGAAAGTTTGCTTTCTGGGATAGGGTTTCGGGGCTGCGAGGAGATGACTGGGTGGATTGGCTAGCAGGGCTACGAACATCGCTGGATGACTCGGATATAGAGAAGCTCATCTCCATCCTTTGGTCCCTATGGACATTGAGGAATAACAGGATCTTCCGCCAGTGCGATGAATCAATCCAAGAGGTGGTTATTAGGGGTGGAAAATTACTGTCTGATTTCAAGGAGGCATGGTGTCAGCATCAAAGACCCGCCGCCCCGCCTCCCCAACCTGTCAACCCGAGATGGATGCCTCCTCCTATAGGGGTGGTGAAGGTGAACACGGATGCAGCGGTAGGGACTACGGGCATTGGTTTGGGATTTATAGCTCGGGATGCAGAGGGTGGAACAGTGTTCTCAAGAGCAATCTACCTTCCGCATGGAGCTGAGGCGCGAACAGCAGAAGCTCTAGCGCTGAGAGACGCAGTAACACAAGCTCGCCAATGGGGATATGACAAGATCATAGTTGAGTCTGACTGCTTGCAGAACGTCCTCGCCCTGACCAATGGAGACTTCCCATTAAGCTACTCGGGCTTGGTGTTGGAAGAGGTGACACGCCTAGCTTCTACTTTCATAGCTGCTCCTTTTCGCATACAGGACGGTCCACGAATATCCCAGCACATGAGTTAGGCCAATTGGCTTTGATTTTCGGTTTAGGAAATGTATGGATAGGGGAATACCCCGAGGTGATCGCACCTTTTGTACTGGCAGATTTGAATTAATCCAATTATTTCTCTCATTCAAAAAAAAAAAAAAGTAATTAAATTAAACATTTTTTTGGGGTAAAAAAGAGGACCTCTAGTAAAAAAAGCCCAATGCCTCTGCACGTTTCTTTCCCACAAAAGTGACAAAACCAAACAGGGAATACTTTTTGCGTAAAGGACACACGACCATAGTGTATGTGCTTGCCTGTACTGAATCCGTACCTCCGGTCAGCCAGTAAAAAGACAATATTGCCCCTGTTACGTTCAGACACTACACACTCAAAAGACATCCTGGGCTCCCCTAGACAGACAACAGTACCTCACTCTCTGCAATCTTCTTCTCCGTGAAGAAGACAATCGTCCCCAGAATTTAGGGTTTGTTGGCTACTCAATCAAAGATCAAACTGCACTTTGAAGGAGCTTGGTATGAGTTCTTTTCATCGCCCCATTATTCATGTGCATTTTCTGTTCTGTAGTTTTTTTCATTTTCTTTCCAAAATGTTATCTTGGGTTATCTATATTCCATATAGGCTTTGAAGATAGAGAAAGATGTAAGAATTGTGTCTTGATTTGCACAAAAGAAGAAAACCCTACCTCTGATATTTGTTTATGGAAAAACGAAAAAAAAAAGGAGGTTCCTGGCATGCAAACTATAACATTGCTTGTTTTTCCTGCTTCTGATTCTAAGATTAGTTAAAAGCTCTGAGATTTTTTTGTTGCAATTTTAAGTTCAGTTTTAGATTTAAGACTTGGGGTTTTACTGGCACTTGTGACATTTTGAAAGCTCGTAGCTTTCCCTTTAGGAAAACTGGAATTAGCTGGATGCTAAGCTCACCCTTTTGCTACTGAGCCAGTGTCGTGGTTGTTTTGTTCAATTTTCCCTCCTAACTTTTGCATTCTGCTTTGTGTTTGTTCATCTTAGGATTTTGATGAAATGGGGGCATCATCAGATATAATGGAAGACATTGGTACGAGTGGTAAAGGTGGAAAGTTTTCCAATCATGATGACATGGACACAGATGATGACTTTATGGACGAGGACATTGGTAGTTTGGATGATTTACGGGAAGATGATTTGAAAAGTTTTTGTAGAAAGGCAGCAATGTTGTTTTTCAATGAGTATGGCCTGATTAGTCACCAAATAAACTCATATAATGACTTCGTAAAAAGTGGAATCCAGAAAGTATTTGACTCGGTTGGTGAGATGGAAGTTGACCCTGATTATGACCCTTCTAAGAAGGGAGAGACTGCATGGCGATATGCTTCAATCAGCTTTGGGAAGGTCACGCTTGATCAACCAAGTGTTTGGGTAGGTGCAGACAAGAGTGAATCCAAGTTTCTTCCTAGGCATGCCAGGCTGCAGAATATGACATACTCATCGAGGATGAAAATAGATGTTACTGTTGAGGTGAATTGCATTTATGACTTCTATTCTCTTTGATATTTGCTCTTATAATTTTTTTTATTAGGAACTTCTTGGCATTGTACTCCCTATTTTGATACTTGAAAAGGTCATGTCAAAGCAGGATATTAACATTTACGCTCTTGTCGTCTTAACTGTTATGCTAGTTTGGTCCACTTACAATTTTAAAACTTGTAAAGAACTCAACTGTAACTGAAATCTCCTTATTGATACCATTTTATGGAAGTGCATGGATGAACATAGAACCTGATTAATATTGAGTATGATGTTCACAACCATTGAGCACTTCACCTATAATGAAGACGGACAGAGAAATTCTTAAGCATGGCGATGGTCACAATTTTAGGACTCATTAGCTGAATGCCTTATAGCTTCAGATGTTTGTGCGATGTAGAAGTGTTGACTGCCATAGATTACAGAGCTAGCTTTCTTTATCAGCTTAACTTCCCTTGGATTCTTATGATTTTATGGAAATATGCCAGGTATACACTAAAGAAATGGTTGGCAGTGACAAGTTCAAAACAGGACAAGACAAGGTCCTCAAGAAGGAGGTTGTAAGCAAGGAAACAAGGAAAATCACTATTGGCAGCATACCTGTGATGGTTAAGTCTGACCTTTGCTGGATGAAAACAGCTGAAAAAGGTGATTGTGATTTTGATCATGGAGGCTATTTTGTGATCAAGGGTGCAGAGAAGGTGAGCTTGAAGTTTGGTTTTGTTTCTTTTTGTTCTAAGTCCTATTGTATGCTTGCAATTCCTAATAATAATCAATTTTTTGTGGTGTTTAATGGAATGCATTTATTGACCTCATTGTAAACTAAAGCAAAATCTGTCTTATTGGATTTGACCATTTTTGAAGTCTGTAATGAAGATGGCTATTTATGCTGCGCGGAGAGGCCATGGTTAATCCAATTCCTCAAATTTTATTTCCTTTTTTGAATTTGGTTTAGCAATTCTTTTAGAACAAAGGAAAGGCTAGATATTTACCTAGAAATTACCCTATGTTCTTCCTTAAAATTTGAAATTGACATGAGGGTCATTTGTCTAATTAGCTTGAGAAACGATGGAAATTTCTTGAATTGACCAAAGACACAAAAAAAGAATCTAAGTGTTTATTTTTGCTTTTTGGTTGCTCTATTTATGATTTTCACGTTAGCTTAGGCCAATCAGTCGGCACTACACTTAAGCCAATCTGCGAAAAGGGTTATCAATTGATGTATATATTTTTCCTTTATTAGAAATGATTACTATTCTTGAGCTTGCATTTGGGAGCAGATCCTAATAAATATTAATATCTAAATAGCATAAAACTTTATTTATATTCCTATTTATTTAATTCATACTCATTTTATTTGGTTAATATTTTTATTAATTTTTATTCGCCTGCTCTTGACTTCTCCTTTGATACCACACATGTCGATGCTTCTTGATGGAGAGGTAAGGAAGCTAACAACTTAATAAAAGTGCATAATAATGGTTTGAGGATCAAAATAAGCACTCCTTTAATGCCCTTGGATTTGCCTTACTACATTAGTCTATTGCTTTTCCAGTTTTCTTATTTACTTTTAAATTGATCCTTGAATGTTTATTTCTGTAATTAGTTTAAAAAAAAACTTTATACATGTTTGAGAAAATTCTTTATGGCATTCATGTCTCATTGTTATCAGGTTTTTGTTGCTCAAGAGCAAATTTGTTTGAAGAGACTTTGGATTTCAAATACTCAGGATTGGACAGTTGCATACAGATCTGAAGTCAAGAGGAATAGGTTGATTGTTAGATTAGTCGAGCTCTCTAAAGTCGACTTCATCAAAGCAGAGAAAAAAGTTCTTACTGTGTATTTCTTGTCCACAGAGGTTCCTCTGTGGATATTGTTTTTTGGCCTGGGTGTGAGGTCTGACAAAGAAGTTATAGGTTTGATTGATTATGACACTGATGATGCCAGCATCACAAACATATTTTTTGCTTCAATCCATGATGCTGATGAAAAATATGATGGCTTTAGGCGTGACAATGAGGCACTTAAGTTTGTGGATAACCAAGTAAGAAGCACCAGCTTTCCTCCAAGGGAAAGTATTGATCAATGCATTAGCATGTATCTGTTTCCCAGTCTCCAGAGCCTTAAACAGAAGGCCCGCTTTCTTGGTTACATGGTGAAATGTCTTTTACAGGCGTATAGTGGCCGAAGAAAATGTGATAACCGGGATAGTTTCAGAAACAAGAGGTTTGAGTTGGCTGGTGAATTACTTGAAAGAGAGCTGCTAGTGCATGTTGCACATGCACGGAGGCGCATGGTCAAGGCTTTACAGAGAGACCTTTATGGAGATCGTAATGTGCGGCCGATCGAACACTATCTGGATGCTTCCATAGTCACCAATGGTTTGACAAGAGCATTCTCAACTGGAGCATGGTCACATCCTTACAAGAAGATGGAGAGGATTTCTGGTGTAGTTGCAAATCTTGGCCGTGCAAATCCATTGCAAACACTAGTAGATCTGCGGAAAACTCGACAGCAGGTTCTGTACACTGGGAAGGTTGGAGATGCAAGATACCCGTAAGTTATAAGGAAAGTTATTTCTGAGAATTGTTGCACACGAGCTCTTTTGTGAACTTAATGAACTATAGCTATTCTCCCGTACTGTAAGTCTCCCAATCCATAAGAAAGGAAGACATCAAACCTAAAAGATGGCATAGTCAATCTGATAAGCTAAGTAAATAAAATCACATATTCCGCCTTTTGGCGCAACCAGTCTTTCTTCTTTCTTGCTATTCTTCATGTCTCAGAAAACGTTTTTCGTTGTCCCCTGGGGGCACATCCTCTACTTGGAATTCTATTCATCTAAATCAGACTATTACCTGTCTAAAGATGTAAAGGATGTATATTCTGATATATGCACATCTTACTATTTTGTGGAACACTACATTGCTCGTGTTTGCTGAAATAATTAATGTTGCTTTTGCTGAAATAATTTTCTATGCAGGCACCCTTCACACTGGGGTAGGGTTTGCTTTCTCTCTACTCCGGATGGAGAAAATTGTGGCCTTGTTAAGAATTTGAGCATCACAGGACTTGTCACCACAAACATATCAGAACCTCTAGTTAACAGCTTGGTTGATTGTGGAATGAAGAAACTGGTGGATGACTCTACAATAGATGGGAAGGATAAAGTGCTTCTGAATGGGGAGTGGGTGGGAGTCTGTTTTAACTCGAGTCTCTTTGTTCGTGAATTAAGACGACTACGTCGTAGAAAAGAATTGCCACCCGAGGTACCTCATATGTTGATATGTCCTCTGTATCATATTCTAACTTTCTTCTTTTCCTCATATGGTATGTGATGGTTTTCCTTTTCAGGTGGAGATCAAAAGAGATGAACAGCAAAAGGAAGTACGGATCTATTCTGATGCTGGACGGATTTTACGCCCTCTTCTGGTGGTAGAGAACTTGCACAAGATTAAAGAATTTAAAGGGGGGAACTACACATTCCAGGCTCTCATGGATGAGGGGATTGTGGAGCTAGTGGGAATTGAAGAAGAAGAAGATTGTAGGACCGCATGGGGGTTCAAATGTTTATTAAAGGAAGTTGGCGAGCAGCAATCAGTGAAGTACACACATTGTGAGCTGGATTTATCCTTTCTTTTAGGATTGAGCTGTGGCATAATCCCTTTTGCCAATCATGACCATGCTAGAAGAGTCCTTTACCAGGCCCAAAAACATTCTCAGCAGGCTATTGGTTTTCCCACAACAAATCCTAACATCAGGGTCGACACTTTGTCTCATCAATTGCACTACCCCCAAAGACCAATTTTTCGGACAATGGCTTCTGATTGTCTTGGAAAGCCTGGATACCCCCTAGGTCATTATGGAGTTCTGCCAAGGCCAGAGTTATTCAATGGCCAGAATGCTATTGTGGCTGTCAATGTTCACCTAGGATACAATCAAGAGGACTCATTGGTGATGAACCGGGCTTCTTTGGAGCGTGGTATGTTCCGCTCCGAGCATATCAGAAGTTACAAGGCTGAAGTCGACAACAAGGACCAAGAAGAAAAGAGGCGTCGGACTGTTGAGGCTGTCAATTTTGGAAAGATGCAAAGTAAAATTGGACGTGTTGACAGCCTTGATGATGATGGTTTTCCTTTTATAGGCGCTAATCTGCAGAGTGGCGATATTATCATAGGGAGGTGCACTGAATCTGGGGCTGATCACAGTGTGAAACTCAAGCATACTGAAAAGGGCATGGTCCAAAAAGTTGTATTGTCTTCCAATGATGAAGGGAAGAATTTTGTTGTGGTTTCTCTGAGACAGGTAGATTTTGAAAAGTGCTTCACTTGTGAATTATATCTGTAGCTGCTATCTGACATAATATATTCACACACAAGATGTATTAAGGAAGACAAGACAACTTTTTTTCTTTTTCCCAGATTGTCAGATCATCGCTTTTTAGATCCTGTTGTTCAGCTACGTTTCTGACTTTCTGCTGCAGGTTCGTTCTCCATGTCTTGGAGACAAGTTCTCGAGCATGCATGGTCAAAAGGGTGTCCTAGGCTTTTTGGAGTCTCAAGAAAATTTCCCGTTCACAATTCAGGGAATTGTTCCTGACGTCGTTATAAACCCTCATGCCTTTCCTTCACGACAGACTCCTGGTCAACTCCTTGAGGCTGCCTTAGGGAAGGGGATCGCTGCTGGTGGGTCAATGAGATATGCCACCCCTTTCTCCACTCCCAGTGTTGAGACCATCACAGAGCAGCTGCACAGGTAACAATTCCACTCACTAATGAGATTCCACCCGAGTATTGCACAGCATGTCAATTTTGGTATATAGGTCTTTTAGATTTTTTGTTTTATTTTATTTGAGTTGCCTTAGAATTATAAATGTTGTCATCATCTTCATCCTGGTCTTTTACCCTTAGAAGAATCATTGACATTTGCTTAACTTACATGATAGGGCTGGATTTTCAAGATGGGGAAATGAGAGAGTTTACAATGGTCGAACTGGTGAAATGGTTCGCTCTCTCATATTCATGGGTCCAACATTCTACCAGCGGCTGGTACACATGGCTGAAGACAAGGTCAAATTCCGCAACACTGGGCCAGTGCACCCACTCACCAGACAGCCAGTTGCAGACAGAAAGCGTTTTGGAGGTATCAAGTTCGGTGAGATGGAGCGCGACTGCCTCATAGCACATGGTGCATCTGCAAACCTGCACGAGCGCCTGTTCACTCTGAGCGACTCATCTGAAATGCACATCTGCCAGAAATGCAGTCATCCGGCAAACGTGATTCAGCGACCAGTGGCTGGTGGCCGCAAGATAAGGGGCCCTTATTGTCGCGTTTGTGAGACAGTGGATGACATTGTCAAAGTCAGCGTACCTTACGGGGCCAAGCTCTTGTGCCAGGAGCTTTTCAGCATGGGCATAAGTTTGAAGTTTGATACCCGTATTTGCTGAGTTTGCCCCTTCAGAACCAGTCTTCCTGTCTTCCTGTCTTGCTCGTGAAACTTTGAAATTGTTGAGCTATGATGTATGTACTATGTAGTATGTACTCTGTAGTCTATCTAATGACTGTCGCAGTAAGCTAACGTGTATCATCTTAGTTTCTGAACCGTAAACCGATTTCTCTTTTGGGCCTTAACAACTATAAACTGGTTTCTTTTGGGCCTTAACAACTATAAACTAGTTTCTCTTTTGGGCCTTCACAACTATAAACTGGTTTCTCTTTTGGGCCTAATGTTTTTAACTCGCCCAGCTAGAATTGATTATTTAACTCAGCCCAGCTACTTCCTCCTTTCCTCACTCGCCTACTCCAACAACTATCCTCGTTCCCGAAGGAAACTCATTCCTACTTCAACCCCTAACATCCAACGGTTCTTGCAAGTCCTTTGTCAGTTTCATGTAAATTCGAGACTTAGTATGCTGCTATATTTGAATGTTTTAATAGATTATTGAAGCTCCAAACGGTCCAAAAAAATGGAAGCAAAAGGTACTGTAGAGAACGTACATTTCTCCGATCTAATCTCCGCAAGAACTGAAAATCCGATAATTATCCATCAACACTCCTTCTCCTGGTGTAAGTAATTAAACAACATGAAATTAATTAAAGTTTATCTCATCGAATTAAGTACTAATTACTTTAATTAATTCTAGAGAAAATAGCTGGGGTTCACATAAACAATGTGACCTATTCTGGACTAATTGGGACCTCGGCTACTGACGTGGCAATCAACCTTAATTGCAGCAACAATCTTCCTTGCACTGCAACAACATTGGAGTATCATCTTCAATTCAACGCCACCATGCCAGTTCAAGTCACTAGTTTACTTCTGCCATAATTCAACCCAAAAGATTTTAAAGATTAATCTCTTTCAATTTTGTAGCATCCTAATGGGCCAATAAGAAAAACAGTTTGATTAAGCCCAGCTCACTTTTCTTGGCCCATTCGCCTTCAAGCTTTGGTCCAAAGAGATGAATGTTTTTTTCTTCCATGGACCATGGTGGAAGTGAAACCACAAGCAACAAGATCAAGTAATATTAATAAGTCGTTTCTATTAAAATATGGCTCGGTAAATACTATCCTCTTCTATTTTTGTTTAATTTTTATTCATTTTTTGAACAATTAAATACTAAACTAGTAATTTTTTATGAATTTTTTATTATATTAATAATTAAGGAAAAAGAGAAGAATGAGTGGTGGTCTTCGTGTACATAACATGGAAGTAAACTAATAATTTTTTATATATTAATATTTTAAATAGATTTTATTTACCTTATTATTGAAATGCATTTCTAATACTTCCTCTGGACTTTATTAACTGTCGTTTTTTGCTGTTTGGAAAGAGAAAAAACGGCAGTTAATAAAGTCTGGAGGGAGTAGTAGTTAATGACTTTTTCAACAAAATCAATGGACGGACTGATAAAATTGGATAAGGAACCAATGGCACAAAAACTTATTTGATAACTAAATTGAGAATCACACCATACTATATTCCCAAAAAAAGGTTTTTTCCGTTTATAAATTACATAGAATAAGTATCTTGGTCAAACAGCACAACTTGACTCTTCTGTTTTTTCTTTTTTTTCTCCCAAAATATTTTTGCACAAATTGACTATTCCTTTTTCTCCGAATAAATGAAATAAATTCAAGGAGAAATAAACTAACTTGTAGAAAAGAAAAGAAAAGAAAACCCTACAAATTGAAAAAGAAACAATCAACAGCAGCAGCAACCTCAACAACGAAACCGACTGGTCAACAAGAGTCAAAACCATCCGAAGAAAGAAAAGAAACCCACATATATACGAACACTGAGAGAGCAGGGTTCCTCTTCATCATCATCAGCTTCTACTAGAAACCCTCACCATCACCGAACAATAACAACAACATTCGACATATTCATCTCTGTCACACCTACATTTATTACTAGTTTCTAACCAGACCCTTCTGTCTTTCTAGATAAGGAAAAGTTTAAACAATAAAAATTCTCTCTTTAGTAGCCACGTAGGGAGTCTTTTATGGCCGAGTCAAAACCTGTTGACCATGGCTCTACAACAGCCATCGACTTGAAATTGAACCACCACTCTTCTGCCTACGATTACTCTTCCTTTTCCAAACTTCTCAAAAAAGTCATGCTTGGCAATCCTCCATCTCATGGCTTTCAGGTTCCTCTTCATTCGGTGTTTTTATTTATTTATCATCATCATCATCATCACCATCAAGTTCCTGACTTTAATCAAGTATCCTTTGTTATCTGTGTAAATACGAAATAGTTACTGGGTATCTTTTGTTTTGAATATTTATTTTCTTCCAGTTTCTTGTGATTGTGGTGGAATAGAATATGTATATATGTTGAATTTTGATGACTTTATTGTGTTGCCTTTAAGTAATGTTGTTTTAGATAAATAGGTTAAGGGATGAAAGGACAAAAAGTCTTGGTGATCTTTCCTTGCTGTCCTTTTTAGTCTTTGTTTTGGCAATATAAGAGAACAAATTGATGATTGTGATGCAGGGGGGCCTAGGAAATAGAAAATTGAAAGAAACTGGGGCACAATGGGGATTAGAAGGTCAATCGGAATGGTCAATAGCCGCACTGGATTCGACACCTGGGACATTGAAGCCATTTTCAATGATTCACCAAGTTGCACCTAGGCTGGTTTTAAACCAGAAAAACTCTGACCATTATAGTAGTAATCTTCCTCGTGTTGGTCGGGAGACTCCCAATAGTGATGGATATCACTGGAGGAAGTATGGTCAGAAGCAGATGAAGTCTTCTCATAGTTCAAGGGGCTACTACAAGTGTGCACATTTTGGGTGCAAGGCAAAGAAGAAGATTAGGCAATGTGATCAATCTGGTCGTATTATTGATATCGTTTATATCAGTGACCATAACCATGATTCTTCTCAAAAGAATTGCAATATTTCAAGGGCGTTAGTGGCCTCTCCTGACCATGGTCATGCTGTTGATCCCTTGGTTGAAAAGCCGGATGATTTGGAGGAATCCGTCTGTTTGTCAGCAGCCAGGCAATCATCACAGCAGAGTTCAAGCAGCTCCAGTGGTAATGTTGGAATAAGGGTTGAGGATCGAAATGCTAGCAAGCCTCAGTCCAAGCAACTGTAAGTTATTTCAAAATCATATTCCCTAATAGCTGCTTGTTATCCAATTACCATAATCATGGCTACCCTTTTA
Source organism: Viola odorata (assembly GCA_963691705.1). Classification (NCBI taxonomy): domain Eukaryota; kingdom Viridiplantae; phylum Streptophyta; class Magnoliopsida; order Malpighiales; family Violaceae; genus Viola; species Viola odorata. Next base: position 20,003,525 of record OY829545.1, on the reverse strand, counting down.
CAGTTTTCGTTCAACTGGGTGGCGAAGCCAACAACATAGCATCTGTGCAGTTGGAAGTACTGAGGTATCTGAGGAGAACGTTTATGAACCAAGGCACGTTCCTACAGAATTTTGGTTTCTTGAAAGTTAAATAGCACTCTATTTTAGTGTTTCCTTCTTTTAATGTGCAACACTGATTGTCAAACAGTGCAAGAGTACTAGATGGTGAGGACTCGGTCACTTTCTTGAGAGCGGTTAAGGAACCTAAAATGGTTGTGCATGCTGCTTCTGATGAGGGGATCTCAAGCGATGGTTATAGGTGGCGCAAGTATGGCCAGAAGATGATGAAGGGAAATTCTCTCTGGAGGTAGGTTTCGCTCTGATTATTTGCGGATTCATTGGTTGATCAAATTTACTTCATATCCTGCTGTGCGCTGTAAGTGTAGTTGACTAATCCATTTCGTTTGTGGATCTTGAGACCTACATTGGTCAGAGTTCAATGTTTCTGAATTTTCCTTCTCTGCTTCATTTTTTTTTTGCCTTCTAAATCTTGTTATGCTTACTTTCTTCAGGAGCTATTACAGATGCACTGCCGAAGGATGCCCCATCCGTAAGCATGTGGAGAGGGTCACTCTTGATGCAGAAAACATCATTGTGACTTACCAAGGAAAACATAACCATGATATGCCTATACTCAAGAAGCACCATGTTCCAGAAAGTCCTCCTACTGCTATGAATAGTAATCCAAGAAAGAAAATCAAAAGGACACCTAGTCAACCGTCTCCATCCAAGTGGTCAGATGACATGGAAATAGATATGATGAGTGAAAAGATCTCGGAGCTTGGGGGTGAGGAGGCATTAGAGTCGGCTAGAATCCTTCTCAGCATCGGAGTTGAAGTCAGGCATTGTTGAGGAAGTAGAAATAGTAGTCGTTTATACAAAACTAAACATTGATGAACTAGTTTCAACGGGAAATTGTGCAGGCTCACCAATTTGAGTCTTTTTTATGAAATTTTGCAATTCTTTTCATTTTATCATCTTTCTCTTCAGAATAGTGCCCGATTTCTGTCAAAATCAGCATCGCTTTACAGTTAATTTCTAATGTATTTGGAGTGCTGCACTTTCTGTTTCAGTGATTATTCAGGAAAGGAGGAAAAAGAAAACGAAGAAAAACGGCAAAAAGGAGGAAAATATGAAGAATATCTTTATTATTGTGAATTGTCAATAATGGCATTGCTTCCATTCTTTTGTTTTGAACGGTCATGGAAATACACTCCAGTTCGATTAAACAAGGAAAGTAAATTGAGCAATTCTTCATTACACAGTTTTGAGGGTCTCTTGTCTTCAAAATCACCATCTTTTAGAACTTCAACAACCTTCTCCTTGAAAGAACTCAATTCCAATCCCGAGCAAGAAATTGAACAGTATCTCTCTTCATCGCTATCCTCCTCTTCATCGCTATCCTCCTCTTCACCATTAACAGAACCACACTCACTGCTACAGACATTAGCACATTCTTTACTAGGAACAGTCATTATCTTGGACAATATCAATAACTCTAACACCTTCTTCTTCTGTTTAAAGATCGCACCCAATGTCTTGTTTTTCTTGCCAAAACAGGTCCTGGTGAATGCTCGCCATTCGTCAAGGTTGACATTGGGGATTTTTGCTTTCGGGCGAATTATAACAACTGAAGAATCAACTTTAGGAGGAGGAACAAAGTCTCTCTTGCTTACATCCATCACAAACTCCACATCAGCTACCAAATTCACATTCACAGCCAACCTATTGAACTCAGAATCCCCAGGTTTGGCCAACAACCGCCGCGCAAACTCCTTTTGAAGCAGTAGCGTTGCGCTTTGAAAAAGGGGGTATTTTCTACCATAAACCAACTTAGTCACAAGTGGTGATGAAATCCCGTATGGAATGTTTGCAACAACAAGATCAAAATGCGGAAACTCAGCTTTCAAAGCATCCTCGCGAATAACCTAAAGAAAACCCATTTAGCGAAAAAGCGCTTCTTAAGTCATTCTTCATACTAGCCAGAACAGAATTAAACCATCAAGTAACTTTTCTCAGGCATTTCAGCAAACAGTTGGGGGGAAATTTAACTTACAGTGAGCTTATCTTGAAGACTAATGTCAGACACGCGTTTACTGAGAGCCTCCACCATTCGTTTATCGATCTCAACCGCGACTACCTTTGAAGAAGCTTCGAGAAGTTTAACGGTTAGGTTTCCGGTGCCTGGTCCGATTTCTAGAACAGTGTCAGAGGGATTTATGGAGGATCTACGGACAATAGTGTCGAGGACTCGTGGGTTAGTGAGGAGGTGTTGGCCTTTGCTTTTGTACAGGTACAGATGTTCTTGCCGGTGGTCGCCTGAGTTTCTGACATTGTTGTCTTCCTCATTACGACGACGGTGACGAGTGGATTCTGTACGAAGTTGTCGTTTTGGATTTAGGCGGCAAAGAAGGCGAACAAAGTAGGAGGGATTTCGTTTTGGGTGGGACAAGACTGTCGCCATTTTCATTAAGCAGTTGTACTGTTGTTGAGTGGTGTCTGCTGTATTAGAATAGAATTGGATTAAACCAAAAATTGGTACCTGTCAAATAATTGTTTGACTGATTTGACACATTTTCTATTTTTTGCGTTTAAAAGGTATTTTTACTCAAATAAAATGTCATATTTGTTACCTCCACCTGACGCCGTTCAACAATCACCATTGAATGTCCTACATGGCATGCCCGTCAGATGTCACGTTAGATATGACTGACGTGGCGTACCACGTCATAACTTTTCTTTTTCTTTTTCTTTTTCTTTCTTTCTTTCTTTCTCTCTTCTTCTTCCCCGACTCCTTGCTCCTCCACAGCCACCCAACCCAAACCATCCATCACCAAATCAAAGCCCTCCCCTGCAAATTAATTTCAGAAACCATCCCTGCAAAAATTAATTCCTCTCTACAAAATCAATTAATTCCAAATCTCTTGCAATTTTAAAACCATCCACTGCAAAATCAATCTCCAATCCTCCCTACAAAATTGAATTAAGCCACCACAAAACAGTCACGCCACACACCGCCTAACCAGTTCCAATCCTGGCCAGACCCGAACCATCCATCACCAAATTAGATAACCCATCACCACCGCCAAATCAACCCTCACCCGAACCACCCAACTACCACTGCCAAACACCCGAACCACCCATCACCAAAAATCCAACCCGGATCCCTCAGCCACGTCACCGCTGGCCAAACCACCAAAACAGCCACCACAATCAACCAAAAATATCCAGCCACCACAAAAAAACAAACACCAAGAAACCCCAAATCCAAACACCAAACCCTTACTGCTTGACCCGGTCGAGAAATAAGAAAGAAAAGAGAGGAAGAGTGAAGCCTGCGGCAAGGAGGAAAGAAAGAAAGAGAAGGAAAAATAGAAAAAGAGAGTGAGTTCGTGGAAGAGAAGAAAGAAAAGAAAAAAAAAATTTAAAAATAAAAACGACGTCGTTTCATACCTATAAGTAAAATGTCAAAAACGACGTCATTTTATACCCGATTAGAAAACTCATTTACCCGATCCGTGGGAAAATAACGGGGTCAGATTCAATGATGTGGCACGCCACGTCAAATGTTTCCTACGTGGCATCCGACGTGGGGTGCCACGTAGGATACTTAACCGTGATAGTTGAACGGCGTTAGGTGAATGTACCAAATGTGACATTTTGTTTGAGTACAGGTACCTTTTAAACGCAAAAAATAGAAGTGTCAAATCAGTCAAAAAATAGAACTTCTACAACTTCAAACGACACGATGCAAGAACAGAAGTCATGATTCGATCCTTCGGTGGTGGTAGGGAAAGCAATTGCAATTAAAGAAGCTTCTTTTGGCTTTGTCCAATAGTTGGAAGAATGTCACTTTTCAAAGTAATTCTCGCATTCTTATATTCTCCATTGGATTGATGAGATGAGGAACAACAATAGAGGTTGGTCTTTTGTTTTTATTTATAGACGGGTAAATCAGGTTGCTGATTCCAATTGTTATTGAACCATTGAACCAAACCATTTCGGTTCGACATTCTGGTTAAGAACGTCATTGAACCAAAAAAATCCGATTCACCCCAGAAACTTCTTTAATTTTCCTTTAATTATGAATAAATATATTTTGTCGAACAATCAATCAATAGGGTTGAACCATTGACTGAAGAGGTAGGGCAGTCCATATAGTTTCCCCAAACAAGAACTTGGATGCAAGAAATGAAATAAAAATTCAAGGAAACAGAAGTTTTATTGTGGAGACCTGCAAAATTGTACCAACTGATTACAAATATAAAGCCATCTTCAAAAATAATGGCAACATTAGTAATCTGTTACAGCATAATCTGTTTAGAATAAATCCCAATGTAGAAATTGGTGAATGCTTCAGCAAACTAGAGAATAAGAAACTAATGCAACCATTAACTTATGGGCCAACCTCTTCAAGCAAATAGGAATCCTTGTCTTAGATGTAAGGTTCTCGAGATGCCGTCGGAAGCTGCAACTCGGATTCAACTTCATCAAGTGGGGCAAAATAGGAGTCCACCATGTCTTTACTCACTTCTCCAAGAGTCGGTGGGTCCCACTACAATCGGAAGGAAATTACAGGTCTAGATGATAAAGATTTGTTAACTGATTTGGAGTGGAAGAGTAGATGGAAGTACCTTTGGAGCAAAATCTTTATCCACTAACCGTGCGCGAATACCCTATATAAACAGATGCAAAACATGAGATGTGATGGGTCTGAATGTTCTTGACTAAGGGAGATGTGAGAAAATCATACCTTGCTAAAATCATTAGAGACCTTCTTGGAGATCCCAGCAAGGGACATCCGATACTCTCGAAGAAGACATTGATCGAGAGATTGAAATCTACCTTCTCGGATCTGAAACGCCACATGAGCTGAGATCAATACAACAGTAAGCAACAAACGCCAGCACATGTGTGAAGCAGGTATCAACTTACAGATCGCAGTGTAACTTTTAAGCTCAGTGGGGACGCTTCTCTCATCTGTCTTAGCGCTTCTTTAGCCCATTCATTGTAAGAGCTTGTTACCTCATTTTCCTGAGGAGATCGATGTTTAACTTTTGCACGCACGAAAGACAGATTGTATACACAGTAAATGGTTCTTACCAGTGCTTCTATAATTTCCTCCACTGTATCTTGACCAAAACATTTATCGACTGTCTCAAGCCTGAAACAGAGAAGCAAGTATGAAGAAGCAGCAGAAGATAAAAAAAATGTGAGCTTATATGCTTGAAAAAAGAAATTACTTGTTAAGAATACTTGTCTTATCTGGATAGACAAGGTCACCATATTGTGCAAGAGATGACTCTATGATGGTAGGATTATCCGTGATCAATTTACCAAGGCGTTCATCAATCAAAGCAAGTCGCTGTCCAGGAAATCATCAGTGTTGGCTAAAACTGAAGATTACAAAATAAGAAAACATAGCAGTATAGTTGGAAAAACAAACCTCTTTTAATGAATAGTGGGTTGCAAGGCCACAGGCAATCATTTCTACACCATTAAGCTTAGCCCCTGTTAGGGCTAGGTATTCCCCTGTGGAAATTAACAACATTTAGAAAATTGATTCTCAGCTTTACAAGGAAAATATCCAGAAAAACACTAAAACATTGAACTGAATTATGAAAAATACACTCTCCAAAAACTAGAATATGGATGATACCTAAGTAGCCAGGCAGTCGAGAAAGATAAAATGAAGCCCCTGCATCAGGATGGAAACCAATTTGAGCCTCTGGATGAGAAAAAATCTGCAAATAGTTACCATAGATAAGAACCCATCTGCACGCCACATATCTAATATCAAATATCATAAAGCATACTTCATCTTTCTGGCATGATAAAGAAGTACATCTAAATGTCCAAGAATGAGCAATTCAACTGAAGTTTCTGATAACTGTTCTTAAAAAAAACATGCAAATTTAAGCTAAAACTGCGACTATTTGGGTGTAGAACAAGTTACATACAGTCCTCTGAGTCACCACACGAAACATTCCCGTAACTGAAAATCCAGCACCACATCCCATGGTGATGCCATCCATTAGAGCTACCTGCAAGAAATGTAAGTTACATGATAATCGTAGCAGCATTCAAAAGTAATGATATTTGCTACATGAAACATAGCTCAAATAAAGAAACCAGGTAGAAACTTAAGAAAACTGCAATCTGTAGTTTAGTATAAAAAATGACAGTTGAAACCACGATGTTTAGATGAATAGCTCAACATTTAAAGTCTAAGTGGATAATAGAGCATATGTAAGCTTCATATTTCTCACATGTGGCTTCAAGTATGTTGCTTGTAGGTAGACAAACTTATATAATGTTTCAAAAAATGATTTGCATTCTTCAATTCTCCCTGCACAGAAGCAAAATAGTCCCAAATAAAATGAGAACAATGCCACTAATAACATTAACCAGATCAAAGGTCGTAAAGAATAACCCATGCCAATTATGGCACAAACAATGCAGAGTATGAAACTGATGAAACAAAACAATTAATCTAAAAGTCAGGGATAACAAACAGTCCTGCGACAATATACTCTCTTCAACTGTTTGGCCTAATTTGTAATCTTATTTCACTATAATTGTTTAACTATAATACTCAACTGCTCAAATACACATTGTTGGCAAGGATTTTGCTTCAGACAAACATTAAACAATCATTCTGGGTTTTTCCAAAACGAAATAATGAGCCTAAAAGGACCTTTTCTTATTTCAAATAAACATTATTAAAGCTGGATACAAGACTCACCGTCATTGAGTAACTCGCTGAGGGAAACCACATCGGCACCTGAACAGAAAGCCCTGCCACTACCCTTCAGAACAGTTGAAGGAAACAGGTTAGACACCAAGCATATTGCTTATGATATAAAAGTGACAATTTCTGGGGAAAAATGTAACAAGAAAACTATACACCAAGAAACTATACAACCAGAATCCACTAGCTGGAGAGATGTTAAAGTTATACCTTCATGAAGACAAATGCAATATCTGGGTTCTCTTCCCATGACTCGTACAGCCTCTTCAGCCGAGCCACCTACCAATTCAAAGACCTTCACTTCATTGAAGATATCCTAAATGCGTCAAATAGGAAAAACACTAACAAGAAAAACAAAACATACCATAGGAATAGTGAGAGCATTGAGAGAATCAGGTCTGTTGAGAACTGATGCTCTCGATTTTGCCCTCCCTTCAACCAATACCTGAAATTACAACATTAAGGACCCATCACAAAAGTGAAGATGCCAAACACACAGCTTATGCAAATACGACACTTTCAAGAAAAGAAAGAAGTGATTTTTTGAAGTGGGTCCGCAAATAACATAAAGAAAGAGAATCAGAAGGGGAGGATGAAGAAGGACCTGGTCTTCGAGATCATCATTTCGAGCATAGCTTGGCAGAGCGGAGAAGCGTCTCTGATGAGAGAAACACCCAATTCTTGTGTCTAATGACTGCTTTAGCTTTATTATTCCTTTCAATCTCTGCATATCTCTGTGCCTGCAGTACAGACCAATATTTTTGCTGTTCGTTTTTGGGTGAATTGTTGCTGTTGTTTAGAGTAAGAGGGTTTAAGGAAGAGGGCTTTTGTGTCGAGAGCAGTCTAATTTCCTTGAGTGTTTGTGTGTGATGCTGAGCCAGGTTACTGTGATGTACTCACGAAATGAACCCGATATCAGAAGGTCGTTTAGATGCCGGAAAATCTACTGGCCCAATTTTAAGATGGTGACTTGTTACGGCCCATTTTGTTTGGAAACTGAAGCCCATCTTAATTCTGTTCGTTTCCTTCCTGTTGCTTTCAGTTTATTTTGTAAATTGATGAGATTTGAGTTTAATTAATATTTATAGTCCATGGACTCTACTAATATTATGTGGTGAATTTTTATTTTTATTTTTTGAAGAAATCAATAACTATTGATCAGAAGCCATGAAGACAAGTTTTGGTTTAATTAATATTTATAAATTGCTAAAATCTTACAAGCTGAAACTGCACACAACGTTGTCACTTTCACTAAACGAACAGATTTAGGGCCTGTTTGACGTTCCGATTCTAACTGGAAAAGTTCAGTAAAAAAAAGTTCAGTCTGTAAAAATCAGTTTCAGACTTTTGTAGAATGGAGTATGCTGTTTGGTAAATGTTTGTTAAAAGTTCTGTGGGGAAACCAGAAGTTGTTTTTGGTATTTGGTAAAAACTGTTTTAAAACTATAGTTGAAATGTAAAATGACCATAAAGGGCATAAATTCATTTCAAGTGTTAGAATTAATTTATTTAGTATCTTTATATATATTTTTAATCAATTTATTTATAATCTAACATCTACCACCTAATATTTATCTAATATTATAAATAAATTACATTTTTTTAATCATAAATAAATTAAACTTTTTTTAATCAATGTCATGTGGTGCACAATTTACAGTTTACATTTTACAATTTATGGATTACTAATATATGTTCTATGCTTGAAATGACCCGTAGCTTATGAATTGTCCATTTATAATTCGTACTTTATTTTTTAATAAACTAAATCAATTCTACGTCGAAATAAATTATGACTCAAATTAAAAATATTTATCAATAAATTTGAAAATAAAAAATACACGTAGTTTTATTTGTTAATCTAATCAATATGGTCAAAAGTCTTATGGAAGGAAAAGTCTAGTTTCTTGTCAACCACAATTACCTTACCATCCCTTAATACTGAACTCGAACCGAAACCGGCCAAACCAACTTAAGTTTCAAGTATCCAATCATCTCCTTTATTGTATAGACCAACTTCATGTATAGACGGCTAATTTGGTTAGACCATGTCAAGGATTTTTATATCTAAAGCCTATTAAACAGGCTGTTGTCCAACTTATTACAGCTGCACAAAACGTGTATGATGCAGAAAAACATTACTATTATACATATACATCTATCAGATTTTTTTTTTACCAATCCCCTTTCAATATCCAAAGACAGTGGTTAGACAGAAATCGCAAGTTGAATGACTCGAACTTAAAACTGATTAGTCATACTTTTATATCATATGGTAGCTCAATAACATTGGTAGGAACAATTGATTCCAGTACATGTATGAACCAAAATGATTCCAGTACATTAGTATGAATAAATTATAGAATCAAGACCATAACGGCTTGATAACTACTGAATTGATTCATCCTAGAAAGGTAACTGCAAGTTTCTGGGACATTTGAACTTAACAAGGTATGAAACAAAATTAGGCATACAACTTCCCGACTTTAAGGGCATCTCAACAGACCAAAACAATTATCATACACCAGACAGTTTATGCAAAGGAAAGATTGTCGAACCCTTAACTTGGGGTATCCTTACCCTCACATTCACCTCGATATACCGTCTCTAAGCGTTCTTTAGCCCTGTGAACCTTCGACTGGATGTAAAAGCTTCCACTCTTGCTATTCCTCTCAAACAATGTGTCGTACCTCTGCATGCATGATATGAATGTTTCATGATCCCTAGCCAAGCATCCAAATAAATAAATAAACTTATAACTGAAAGTACCAACCTTTAAGACCTCCTCCCAAGCAGTGTCTTCAGTTACACCAAGAATCAGACGAGCCTCTTGCTCTGTCATTACTTTGCTTCCTTTACGCATTGTATTTTGAATCGTCTCTTGGGCAACACCAGATTTTGAAGCATCTGCGTTAAACCAAGCATCAAGAAATCAGACCATGAGGCATTTATGGCAATTGCACTGACTGTGGTTCCAAAAACTGCATCAGTTCAAGATATTCCACCAAAAAGGCATGCAAAAACGAAAACAAAGGAGTCTGATCTCAAAACCAGGCTTCTTTGGAAAGGAGTATTGCAGTACCTAAGCATGCCAACGACTTTGCAAGTCTAAAAAAACCCCCACAGAACACAGAAGACTGATGACTGTGTAGAAGGAGCATTACAAAATGTAAAGATTAAGATGTTTTGCTCTTTAAGGTGACAATGACAGTTCATTCACAGGAAAGGAAGAAGTAGTAAGACTAGCATCAGAAGTAGGAAATCCACGCATAGAGGCAATATGCACCAACCACAAATTTGATAAGAGAAAAATGCCAATAGAACAAAACGATTCCCCAAAATGGCAACATGCCTGCAAAGGCCTAATCTGATTGACATAATAACACATATCTGTGCACAAAAGACTTCAACTTCCATTAATCATGCAATCCCTAACACAAAGTTTCATAATTTAAGCAGAAGATTACAGCTTCATCTTGTAAAAATTGACTCTTGTACAGGGAGAATATAAGCTCAAAATAGAAACTTTTACAGCAGGCAAACCACTTATAGGTACAGCAGCCCTGTTTCCAGCCACCTAAACTCTCCCATATCGAAAGACAGCGTAACTGCCTTTAGCGCAAAATTCAAAATTTTTGAACATGAATCCATTTCTAGAAATACCATTCGCACACAACTTCTACCTATCAAATGATTCCAAAAAATTCCATTTACGAACTCCATGACACCCCACCATCGAAACCTACCTAATTTCCCCTAATTTCTAACCTAAACAAAGAAAGATTCCATTTTGTGCATTCCGCTGCATGAAATACAATAGAGATGAAACAGAATGAGCAGAATAAAGACATAACACGTACCATGGCTGAACAGAATCTAATGGATCAAATCTTCTTCTCAGGTCCTTCTGTCTTGAATATACCGTATTGCGTGGCGATTGAGAGTCCGCGTCGGCGAATGCGACTGTCCTCGGAATAAACGAAGAAGGTTGGTAATTGATGGGTTTTGTTTGAATGGATGTAGGTAATGTTTGGTCAAATTTTGAGAGGATTCGGAGAAGATTTGAGTGGAATTGGAAGAGGAAAATTGATTTTGGAGAGGTCTCGGTCAGGTTTGAGGAGAGAGAATTTTTGCAAAAATTGAGGAGGAAGAAGAAAAAACAGACGCGATGAAATAAATACCGAGGGGTATTTTTGGATTTCGAAAATTTCATTAACTGGAACCTCCGTTTCGTATTTTGGCTGAAACCACTGGAGCTTCCAATGGTAGTGGCAAAAATTGAGTTTTCTTTGGTTTTTTAAACCAACTTCTTCCGAAGTTGGTTTAAAAAAGGTGTTACGCTTTCTGGTTTGATAAACCAACTTCCTGGTACCAAACCAGAATGCCAAACACCCACTTAATAGTCCTTGAGCCGAGGAGAGGCCATTCTCATTCTCATTTCATCCTCTTCTTGAACTTCTTGATTCCTAAATACTTCCCGATGTCTTCCTCGTCATCTCCTCTGCCCTTCCTCTTCTTAGTTCCAGATTCCTTGTTCAACTACAAATTAGAAAAGATAAATTAGCATTGATCATGAAATTTATAAATACCTTCAGTAACGCGCTCCATCAATTGCAAGACTTCCTCTTTCTCAGCAGTAAATTGAGGAGTCCTGTATTTATTTACCTGCAATGTGGTAGTAATCAGGTTTAGTCCAGGGACCAATTCAATAGGGACAGAGAGTGCCGAACAGAAATAAAATAGCATGCCTCACCTCCTATATGTTCCTCTATCAGCAAAAAAACTCCGCGCTATACTGACCTACTAGTGAGATTGCCAACCCAGATCTTCTGGCACGAGCAGTTTTGAGTTGCCAGACACGGTAGACACGGCGAGACTGAAAAAATACTGACGAATGTGATCAACGTTTTGAGACGCCAGACACGGCGGACACGGCTTGATTGCAAAAAATAAGCCGCCAACGGAGAGGAGAAAGTGGAGGAGGAGGAGATACAAATTTTCCCGCCAGGTTTTTGTAGGTTAGCAGCGTTCCGACATTTTGCTGACATGTCCAAAAAAAGGAGGAATCCAATTTAATACTATACTATTAATGAATAAAAGAAAATATAATAGGTACCAGATTAAACCAATTATTAATTTTTAGGAAGAAATTATCTTACCAAGGAACCGAATGTGTGATTAAACTTAATATCATTATTTTACCAATAAAAAAACACAAACTTATACATTGGACAATTATAAAAAAAAATCAAGTACTTCAAGGAAAACATGGATCAGCTTGAAGAAGAGTGACCATCCTCTAGCTCTCTAACCGGAACAACATACGGTGAATTCCAGTCAGCATCGAATATTTCTTGAAGTTGCTTAACAATGGCCGGGTTGTGCGTTCCGAAGCTGACACCCGCCGTCGTGTAGAAGTAATCCCATATTAGATTGCTAGTACCGATGTGGGCACGCACATCACTAACTGCGTATTTCCCGTGGTTGACCCTCGTAAAGCCCGGGTAAATGTTTCCTGTTTTTGTCCCGTTGATAGTGGCTGGACCTGTCAGGTTGTAACCTGGAACGACATAGTACTTGATCTCGACTTTGCCAGCGCATTTGTTGTACTTGGAAGATGAGCATAGGACATTGGAATAGAGGAGAGACTTGAGATACTGATCCGTGCCGTTGATAAAATGTGCCCAGTATGCTACCAGTATCTTCACTGTTGCATGCTTGGAGAAGACAACCTAATACGTAATGGATCCCGTAAGCAGCCTGGCACATGAAACATGGTGTAACTGATAACTGAGCATATCGACATAGTTACCTCTGATATTGCAGTTGAAAGGGATGACCAATAAACAGTTTGTGGCATGAACTGGGATTGACCGAGCCAGTCCATAGTGTTTATCCTAACTACTGCTCCACTTCCAACAGACTTGATTGTATCAATCCATGCTTGTTCATCAGCTTGATACCTGCCAAATGACAGCTGACAGCAGAATATAGCATCAAATGGAGGAAACAAAACTTGAAAATGAAATGACATGAAATTGGAGAGGCTCCTCTATCTTGAACGAAGATGTAGAACCAAACTTCAGCAAGAAAGCAAGAATGAAAATAACAATGAAATAGTTCCAAGCAAGAACATAGTAAAAACATGTACCATCAGGTAAATGCATTCATGCAGATACCTTATTCAAACTGTATCCTTGATAATCTTGGTAAGTATTTCCACAAACCAGCTTTTCTGTTATGAACTATCTAGATTGTAGAAGATCAGTTGAAAGCTAATACATTCTAATTTCTGGATATTTTTCATAACTATTTTCCATCAAACAGAAATGAGTTCACTAGATGTTGGGTATTGGACAGCAAATTTATCATCTCTTGTACTATTTATTGGTCATATTGTTTTGTTCTATGCCCAACAGGTTAGTTCAACAGCATTGTAGGATGCAAGAACTTGACTTCCACCAAATATGATTCTAAGTAAATTTAGAAGCTAAAGAACTGTCATCAAACAACAAATAGATCAATTACCTCAGGGGGTGCAAAAGATAGGTAGCTCAGTTGAGGCAGTGTCGTTGAGTAATTGTGTCCAGGAGTCTCAATTGGACCTTCAAACATATAAGAGTCTGACAGTATAGGATAACCAGAAACATGGGGAATATCCACAGTCTTTTGAAGAGGCGAGCTGTGACAACAAAGTCGCACCTGGTTAATGCACACTCTCATGGAGAATGATCATATGCCTCTACTGCAACATTAAAGAACAACCCTAACAGATAAAGCCCTCATGACATACCTGCATCTTTCTTTGCGATCAATAAAATGTGACCAACATGGAACTGTTCTATTAATTTGCCACTGTTGGTCGAATATTGTTCTTGTGTAAGCTGATGAATTAAGAGACGAAAGCTTCCACAGGTTTTCAAAGTATGTCTCCACTCCTTTGGCTATTTTCGGACAATCAACTAGATAAATCCCAACTTCCTTAACCTGTATCCATTCCTAATCAGGATCCTACCACAACATTCAATTGAACCCAACAACAAGCATAGACAAAGCAAATGAAATAATAACCTGAGTTAGAGATTTCCAATCATTGTTTGCAGATCCAATATACACATCTCGAGAATCAGATATCCAAACTTTAGCATGGACTATGCCCGAACCCCACCAATTGTTCAATAACAAAGTCACATTCTTCACATTTGGCCTTCCAGCTGCAAGATCAGATGCCTCCTTGGCATAGTCTGGATACACGCCAGAATGCTGCAGTAGCCTAAAAACATCCTCTTACTCATCCAATTTTCACAAAAGATACCATCTTTATCACTCAAGAATCATCACAAACATCGAAATTGAAATCGTAAACCAACAAGCATTATCACAACTTACCAGCAAATTACACTGACATCATCAAATCAATTATACAGCACAACCCATTACTTGCCGAGAACAAATTTGCTTAGAATCATATCCAATCAGTTCATATACGACCCATTATCCTAAACTCAAACAAAAACGTAGAGGCTATACCTGATTGAAACATTTCGGTCAGCTGCATCATCTATGGCTGTATAAACAGCAGAACCTTGACTAGCGCCAAATCTCGTCATTTCATCTTTGGAGTATCCGTAATCCCCAGAACGTGGGTCATCAGGCGCCGCCAATAGCTCCCAATACTGAGCCATAATATCCAGTTTTTTGGTAGAGTTCTGGGCCAACCAACGCAAGACATCTCCTACAAAAGTAAAAACCACCAACCAACAACGTTTGACTGCTAATTCGCTTCGTGTTTCTTCTCGAACTGTTTAATGTAATAATAGTACCTGTGGAGAGGACACCAGGAACGAGATTGAGGTGGGGCATGTCGGTTGGAATGGATTGGACGAGCCATGCTTTGCACTGAGAGTGTAGAGTGGGTTTTGCTCCAATTCTTGTTAGAGTGAGGCTGGCAACGAGAAACAGAGCAAGTTGAAGTTTCATTTTTGATCCTTCACTTCACGTGTGTTATTTCGGCTTATTCTTCATTTTTTTTTTAAGTTTATGGACTGAGTGAATCGAAATCGCAGCGTTTATTGGTCAAAGATAGAAACTTTTTTTTTTTTGAATTAAAAAGATGGAAACTTTAAATGACGTTTTAGGCAACTGGTTGCCTCGGAATCTACACTATCCAGTTTTCAATCCGTTGACTTAACGAGTAAAACTGATTACTCTACTTGCTCATGATGCGTTGTCTTACACGAGGTGTTCGTGATCAAGGATTCGAGTTCCTAAAATAAAGATTCTGAACTGTTCCTCCTTTAAAACCCACAATGCTCGAATAGAACTAGTCGAAATAAAAGAGTTGAGAGAATATTCGTATAATTTCGGGGAAAAAAATTAGTTTTCATGATGCATTCTATCCAGTTCATCTTAACAAATAGGGACTAGTTAGGGTTCCTAACGTCTTCGAAAACAAACTAGTCTGATTCTAGTTAAACTTTCCAGGAAGCAGTAAGAATCTGAACCAATGATCTTTCAAAGGCGCAAGTTAGCAATGCCACAATCTTACAATGGAGCAAGTTAGTAATGGCATAATCTATCCATAACATGAACAGTCTGAAAGTGCTCTACACTAATCTACGTTAACTTACATTTCATATAGAAAGGCGTGATCTTACAATTGGAAACAACACATGTTAGCCACTAGAAAGGTCAAAAAAAAACATTCAAAAAAGCAGAACATCTTTCACCCACCTTCAACAACTTTCTTACACTTGAACAGTTACAATAATCTTATCTTCTTCACTTCTATAATATCTGACGTGGGACGAATAGCGTCACTAGGATATGGAGTGTCTCCTGTGCCTTGAAGATGAACCAGAGGACTTGGTATCACCAGGAGCCATTGAAGTTGGGCTCTGTGAACTCCCTGACGTCTCCGAGCTTCTGTTCTCTACATGTGTTTTGCCAACAACCCACAACTTATCAAATATCCGCCTTGACCGAGATGGCAGCAACTGCATGCCAGATTTGCTGTTTTTGCTGTTTTTCTTCGTTAGTTTTCCATTTTGCCTTGTTTCGTCTTCTTCTACCTTCTTTTGACTCATCTGCTTCCTCAGGGATTTGCCATCATCTGCAGCTGTCTTCTCCCATTCTTCATCTGTATTTGTCGCAGAATTTGAAGCATTGTTGACTGCGTGGACACCAGCAGCAGCTCTAACCTGCTCGAAAAAGAGCACTTGAACCACAACACGGAGGGGTAGGCGCTCATTCTGTGCTGCATGCATGGATGCATCCGTTGTGAGTTTCTTCACATCCATAAGCCCACATATCTTCTTCCTTTCAGCCTTTGTCAAACTGGAATGCTCCTGGGACCCAGAATAATCTGTTAGTACCTTCATTCAATTATATGCAGTTCTACATAATATACACACATGAAATAGCCACAGCAAAGTTCATATGATGTCTAAGAAAAAGAAAGGAACTTTTGCAAAGGTGAGATTTATTCAAATAAAATCATAAACATGATTCCAAGTGAAATTTGAGCTTGCAGCACAGAAAGCTACCTTGAGGTAGATGTCAATGGCCTTGTACAGTCCATCATGAATTGGTCTTGCAGACTCAGGGATTGACTGTGACAAGTCAATAAAACTTGCAAGGGTGAGATTTGGGTCATGTCCAATCTCAGCAAGATATCCATCTATTAATTTGCCAACATTCAACAAGCATCCATGACCAAGAACTAAGTCACCAGTCGCCTCATTCTTCACAAAATTCAGCTCCTGGCTGTACTTTTCATGCGCAAGATAGCCATGGACAATGGACTGCACCAATTCTACATCATATAGAGTGGTTTGAGGAGATCGTGCTGGGATCAACAAATCCTTAACAGAAGCATCATGTAAATTTAGACTGATCCTCTTCACCAGATCTTCCCTGGGTGAATCATCCACTCCAACAAAAACGGCAACTTTCAACAATTTCAACAAGAAACTACATGGACAACCTAGGCCCTTATTCAAAGGCAATAAACAAACGAGTGTTTCCACTAGATACTTGTATTTCCAGGCCCGAGCATCAGAGACTAAATCTTCAATTGAATTAGGCAACCATCTCACAGCATAAGTTTTCAGTGCCTCACCAATCAGTACACCATCCATCCTTCCCTTCGATTTAATAGCAATCATTACTCGCTTGTAGACATCTATCTCAAGTTCACATATATCTTCAACCCACCAATCCCTTGGAACAGATTCGTTTCTCGCCCGGAAGTTCACTCCATCTTCAACTATTTTATCAGGTGCTGATAACTTTCTGTTATATGTATAGGACCAAGAAATGGTTGCAGGGTCTGCAGAGGTTTTAGATGCAATGGAATCTACGCATCTTCCCACGATCTTCAGATCTTCAGACCATGGCAGAAGAGATTTGGTTGTCTGAAGAACAATAATAGAATCCTTCCAACTTCGGAAGATACTAGAGTTCAGAAATACCTCGATTTTAAAAATAAGGTTCCCTCGATCCATATCGTCAGTCATCTCAAGATACTCAGCCCCACAACGAGCAGCCACAACATTGTAAGCATTGAGAGTAACTGTCATTGCATAACAGAATTTGGCGCAAATCTCAAAGGCCTTAGGACCACCTGGGAAATCAATCATGTTAATTTCCTCAGAATTTTCTTCATGTGCTTTCAACACTAGTCTTTGCAAGCGGTTACTCTTAGAGAGGAGAGGAAACTGCAAAATGTATAAAGCAATATATTATGGGTAAATCTCTTAGCTGGACAAGTAATTAACATCTTTAAGTAAGAAAGGATAGAGAAAACTTCCCACAAATTATTGTTAAATTAATATCAGGGACTAATTACCATTTCTATAGAATATGAGAGGATGAAATTGAGAAAATAGTAAAGGTAGTTTTGATTGGTACAAACACTAGAATGTAGAAAATGAACATTCATCTTTCTTGCACATGGGCTGACACGACTGTAATCTTAACAAAGCCCATTGCCTTACAAAGAGTGATTTTTGTGCACTTTATAAGACCAAACACAGATTCTCATCAAAATGGTGGCATTATGAGACCTGGTCCAAGGATAACAATTCTGATTCAGTCTTTTAGAAAACTGTGACTCGGTTTAATTTTTGAACAGTACAAAATGCACAACAACATCCAGACAACCATTTAAAGCACCAGGACCACAAAATGTGAGGAATGGAAGTACTGAAAGCTGTCTCATTGCAACAAAATATTCTACCATTTTTGCTAAAAATGCCGTTCTCGCAATGTTCTCATGGGACCAAATTTTTAACTTAACAATGGAAAAGTCAGAGACAACTTTCTCACGAAGAATCTATACATGCACTAGTTTCCATTTCTATAGCTTCAGGAATGGTCATAGGAATATACTGGAATCCAGCAATGTGATTTAACAAAATATAAATATGAAAACTAATTATGAGGCAAAGTGATATAGAGGCCAAACCTTGTGGAGATTAAACTTAACTTCACCAACATTTATGGTAACATCTGTAGCCAGATCAGAAGACACATACCTGCATTACCACATTTATAATACAATGCTCAGAAAGAGGAGACAACTCAATATTGAGCATGTGATCGACAGGCAATAAATGCAGTATGTATGAAGCAGTAAGATACAAAACCAGAAAGCAAGAGAAAAAACAGAGTAGTAATATTCTGATTTTTCCAATAGTCTAGTAAGGTTAACCTGTGGGCAACACATCTACCGCTCATGGAATTTGACTCATCAAGTTACGAACTACCAAGATAATTTTACCATCAGTATGAAACCTCAAAATAAGAAACCTTTGCACAAAGATAGACAATCGAAATTCTTCAACAATAAGGTACATCACACTTGTGGCCATCAAGTTTCTACCACTCGACTTTTTACACGTTTATACACACAAACAACCAGATATTGCATGCCAACAAGATCATTAAACGGTGTAACTTCACTCAACAACCAGCATGCCTGCATAACAACCCAGACAACCACCAATTTACAACTCCGAGACTCTTATCCAACAAGGATAGTAATAATGATCTTACCTGCAACCTCCTTTTTTCTCTTAAACAAGTAAGAGCCCTAAACTTCTTAGACTATATACATTGTACACTAATACTCAGGCCTTGTTTAAACAAAAGAAATGTAGCAAATGATGTTATTACAATAGGTGGGGGCAAACGGCATTGTAAACAAGACT
This sequence comes from Viola odorata, assembly GCA_963691705.1. NCBI lineage: Eukaryota > Viridiplantae > Streptophyta > Magnoliopsida > Malpighiales > Violaceae > Viola > Viola odorata. The sequence continues at coordinate 19,984,523 of OY829545.1, read as the reverse complement.
AAGAAATAAGTTGTCATGATGATTAAAGCCCTTCGCATTATATTCTTCATAGCTTTCAAAGTTTTGGACCACAAATTCATCAAATAAAAAGGCAAAGGACCACACAGCTAAAATACCCCTTTACTTTTCTTCTCCCCTCTACCTCTCAAGTATCAGTCCTAGTAGGAGTCATAACTGCAATGATAGCTACAACAAAAAACGTATACCAACAACCCAAGAAGAAACCCATGAAACCAACTCCACATTAAGTAAAAAAGTACCCAAGAAAAAAAAAGTTATTTTTCTTTTGCTCAAACACTTCAAAGTTACAAAACAATGTAATGCACCTAATCCTTGAATTTAAACAGCTGAAACTTCCCATCCTAATAATAATTAGGAAAAACAAAACAAAGTTTAGTAGATGAAATACAAGGACAAGTTTTTTGCTTTGTAGGCTGAGAAGGAAACTAAGCTAAGAGAAAAAAATGTACTTATGGAAGTTAAAAAAAGCTTTAGGCTTACCTGACAAATTTGCCATCAGCTTGGAAAGCATCAGGCTTGGACCCCAACTTCATGAACTTCATTATGTTTCCCCCACCAAGAACAAATAAAAAACCAACTTTACCCCTACAAATCACCAAAAACCACAAAGAAAATCACCTCCTCATACACCCAACACACCTCTGCAACAGTAGCAGCAGCAGTGTTCTCCGGAACCGCCCATACGACAACTCCTTCTCTCTCGCTGCTCTGGTATATGAGCCACCGACCAAAAGCAAGAATGCTGAAAATATACTTGATTTCTCCCCCTAAAACACCCTAAAACCAGACCATAACATACATTGGACAAATGAAAAAGACCAAGACCCAATCCTTTTCTACACTCTGTTTAGTTTTTCTACTCTGTTTTGGTTTGGGAACAAATGAAAGAAAAAGAAATGGCGTCAGAGAGAGAAGGAGAGGAGAGGAGATGGGGGATGTGATTAGCAGAGAGAGAATGTTGTAATGGAAATAGTAGAAGAAGTAATAATAATCGTCCTGGTCGACTTCATATCAATTATCACATCAATAAATTCTCGCCGCCTTTGCTTTTAAATCATCTCTGATCTGCTGAAAGATCTTCTCTTTCTACTCTTTCTTCCCTTTCCCACGCAAATCTCAATGACCCTTTTATTATTCTCTCTCTATCTCTCATGGGTCGATCGGGTCAGGCTCTGACGTGGTTGTCTCCTGTGTTTTTATTCACACCATTAAAATACTAGTAGTACTGAGCAATAAGCAAAGAAAATTTTCTTCTTTTTTTCTTCAGAAAAGAAAAAACAAGGTGAAGTAAATGTGTGCGTATGTGTATGGCGGGTAGCGTAGAGGTGTGGGTAGGGAGTAGGGGACTGTGATGCAGAGTGGAGCAGAGGATGAGAGAGAACAATGGAGGGAGAGAAAGGAGAGGAACGGAAGAAGCTTTTATGCCGCTAAAGCACGCCACTCTTTTGTTTCCTTTTCTATCCCTGTTGTTTCTGTTTATTCTCCTATTTTGCCATTTTGTTCTTTCTCTTTGACGTGTAGTTATTCTTTATTCCCTTTTTAGTTTTTACCCTCTTATTTTAATCTTTGTTCTTTTGACTTCTTTTAACGTGACCTGTATTTGTTTTTTGACTAAACGGTGGTTTCTAATTCGTCCTTTGACTTTATTTGTTTTGGATTGAGTCCCTGTATTGTCGGTTTATCTTTCTAATTGATGCTCTCGGATATTAAGACAGCCGCTATTTCCACTATAGGTGTTATTTTCACAAAATAAAATTTAATTTATCTCTATTTCTATCTTAAATTAATATTTTTTGTTGAATTTTTTTATTTTTAAAAAATGTGAGATAAAAGAAAAAAATCAACAAAAAGATTGTTTTTTACCCATTTAAATTTATAAATAAAAATGATAAAAAATAAAATAAAATTTATGTGGTAGAAATAGAGGCTCCTAATTATTAATTATATAACTAATCTGAACTAAGCAAAATCAACAATAAATTGTGAGTTTGTAGTTTAATAGTCTTAGCATGAAGGTATATATTTCCAAAAATAAAATACATTTTAAAAAATATATATTATATAATTCTAGTATTGTCTAGTTTTTAAAAAAAATAGTTTTATTTAAATTAATTTTATTATATTGTACAAACTCAAACTCCAAAACTAGACTGAAATCAATATCGATATTTCACACAAGTTTAATTTACGAAATTGACATTATTAGTTCGATTATGGATGATAGTAGGGATTTGAGTTTATTTTATTCAATCTTCTAGCATGGAATTAAGCTTACCACGTGGGATTAAGCATATTTTTCTTTACTTTTTCTTCATTTTATTTTTGGTGACGCGGAAAGTTGGGGCATATTAATGATGAGAGGGAGTCAAATGATGTGATCGTATTTTCTCCAGCTCCTCTCCTCGTGTTTATCCTTGTCTTCTTTTTCTCAAAAATAAAAAATAAAAAATATTTTCTTGTAATTTTATTAACTGTGGTTTTAATTTTTGACACGTATATTAAGAAAGTAAAATGATTCATTATTTGAGACAATTTTGTCCCTTATTTTTTTTCGAACGTACAAGCATCCTTAACCTATGTTCGAGAAAAAAGTAAGAGGTAAAATTGTCTCAAACAATGAATCATTCGATCTTTTTAATATACGTGTCTAAAATTAAAGCGACGTTTAATTAAAATAGGAGAGCTCCCTCACTGTATTCCTCTGTACATTATGTGATGCAATGCGGTTGGCTTTTGTTTTCTGGGTATTGGACCATATTGCCATGTATCCTTATTTGGACTTCTTCTTTGAACTCGCATGATTCTAGACCACTTCCCATCCCTTCCATATCCATTTAACAATATTAAGGAATAATGTTGATAAATATACCGCGTATTTTTCTTAATTTTATAATTTATATACCATTAGATTTAATTTGAATTAAAACTCTAAAAGACAAAGAAGTTAAACACTCAATTATGCTAATAGAGTAGCAGATTGGGACGCAGCTAAGGCTACGTCGCAGAACTGGGTTTCCAAATCCTGACCCTCTTTCTATTCTTGGGACGCAGCTAAGGAAAGAGTCTTTTGTTCCTTCTGTCTCTTAACGACGGATTCATGGGCGACGGATTAGCTGTTAATCCAATTAAGGTGAGAAGATCAATGGAAGTAGAAGCATGCAATTATGTAAACATAATTAATGGTCCACGTGAGAGGTAGGGGAAGTGTCGAGTAGGGGGACCTAATTACACTTACTGCAAACACTACTCAATCATATCAAATCATATCAAATAAAAAAAACCCTAATTAATAAAAACTTCAAAAGTCTTCATCGTTTACAGCTGCCAATATCATTGTCCAATTTCAGCTACTCCGTGTCCTTTTTTCTTACAAAACCAAAAGCTATAAATGGTGAGAACCTTTTTCCCTCCTCCTTTTTAGGCCAGAAATAAAGAATTAAGAACTCAATTGGATTGTCTTTTATTTACTGTTATTTATTTGTATATTCTGATTCGTATAAGCTCGTCCACCGGTTCATATAGTTTCCAAGTATCGTTTTACATCCACGACCCCATTAAAACACTTTCGCACCGCGTGGCTAGCCCAGGCAAGCAATCGACCAGGACACCAGGGACAAATGCCAATCTTTAATTTTCCCTTGGTCCCCTGCAAAGCTAGTTGGTGTCCATTTATTTCTAAACAAAATACTGCCGAACAATTCGTTAATCCTTAAATAAAAAACCAACTGTTTATGAACTAGTTATTTGTTCAAAATATTTTATTCAAGTAGGTTATTGGTTATCTATTGTTATAAAATGTTAATAAGGATTCGAGTTTAAATTTAAACTCAAGTCTGTTTAATCAGGTCCATTTCGCATAATTACAAGAATTAGTAACTTTTTTTGGTCTAAAATTTAGTCAATGTTTTCTTTGATAAAATGCAAAAAGTCACCATCTTCAACTCTCAAAAAGGAGAAATTATAATTTGGGTGATTAATTAGGGTTTAGGCGTGAGCATAATATAGGGAATCATGATAAAATAAAAATTAAGGAGGGAATGAGATTGGGCCCATGGGTCGAGGTATTTATATTATAATAATGTTGATGGTGTGTGGAATGGGAATGTCAATGTGGATGAACCGAGGGGCAAAACAATATGTGTGGGCCTAGACTCCATTCATGCCTAACCTCTTACTTTAATTTTAGAAAGAAAAAAAGAGGTTTTCATATTTTTATAGGGTAGCTATTTTAAAAAAAATGATGCGTATTTTGTTCTTGAAAGTTGGAACAACTAATATTATACTATAATATAATGGGTTAAACACAAAATTGGCACCTGTACTTGTATTGATTGAGATATTTGGCACCTGCATTTGTAAAACGATTTAAAAAGCACCTGTACTTGAAACATATGACACATTTGGCACCTCTCACTAACACCGTTAGCCGGCCACCGTTAAATGCTGATGTGGCATGCCACGTGGCCTGACACGTCATCATATTGATGACGTAGCATGCCACATCAGCATATGCTAATTAAATTTATTTACTTTTTTCTTTGTTCTTTCTCTTCTTCTACTCTTCTTCTTCCACGGCGCCTTCTTTTCCTTTTTTTTCTTTTTCTTTTTCTTTTTTCTCTCTTTCTTTTTCTTTCTTTTTCTTTTTCTTGTTCGTTGCTTTAATTCATATTAATTACTTGTTACTTTAATTACTTCCCTTCCCTTGCTTGCTCTGCTTGTTGCTTTTCTACCCTTTCTTTTTCTTATTTGTTTAGCTGGTTTGGTATCGACAGGAAGAAGAAAAAGCTGGCTTGGGTTTTGGTCACGGGCCGGGTTGTTCCTGCCCATCTGGAGGAAGAAGACGACGCTGCTGTCGCCGCCGTTGCTGGATCCGCTGCTGTTGTTGGCGCGCTGCTGGTCTGTTGCCGGCAGTGGCACCAGCTGCTGGAGGTTGAAGACGACCGTGCTGCTTGTTGCTTGGTTAATCTGCTGGCTTGATTTGCTTAATTTGGTCTGCTGCTGCTTGAATTTCTTTGCTTGAATTTCTGCTTGAATTGCTGATTTATTTAATTGATGGCTTGATTACTCGAAAATTGGTTTGGTTTTGGCCTTTTGGGTGGTTGGCTGGAGTTGCCGGCGGTGGCACCAGGCTGGAGAAGGAGACGAAGAAGATGAGGGCGCGGGCTTGGGTTGTTTGGTCATGGGCTGGGAATTAATCCCCGGCCCAATGGAAAAAAAGAAAAAGAAAATTTAATTAACATATGTTGACATGGCACGCCACATCATCAACATGATGACGTGTCAAGTCACGTGGCATGCCACATCAGCATTTAACGGTGGACGGTTAACGGTGTTAGTGAGAGGTGTCAAATGTGTCATATGTTTCAAGTACAGGTGCCTTTTAAATCGTTTTATAAATGCAGGTGTCAAATGTCTCAATCAATACAAGTACAGGTGCCAATTTTGTGTTTAACCCATAATATAATCAACATTATTTATGAATAAATAAAAAGAAATTTATTCACTTTTAATTCAAATTTTAAAATTATTATATTAAAAAAGTCATTCAAAATTAGTCGGAAAGAGACCAAAAACTAATTAATATTGCATAATATATAGATTCTCTCCGGGTTTTATGCTCTAAACGCTCCACATCATTGCCACTAACATGCCCTACAAAAAGGTTTGCCCCCCTCGTCTTCAGCCTATTCAAAAGTTTTAGCAACAATGTGTTAATTAGTGATTTTTTATATAATTTATTTTATTTTATTCTATGTTATTTGGTACTGATAGTTAAACAAATTAAACTTATGAACGAGTATGTAACTCATTTGTAGCCTTATTGGTAAAAATACAAATAAGATCTAAAATTTAAGTTCGAATCCAACATCCACCTATAAAAAAAACAACTTACACTTATGTTTATTAACTTCAATATTATTTAATTATAGAAAATGCTTCGCATACTAAGGACGTGAATCTTTTGTGAAGATATTTCTAGAGGATAGAAAATTGATAATATTTTCTTATTCAACTAAAAAAACTTCAACTTATTTTGTCTAAAAGTAGTATATGAATAAATAATTTTTTTTACTTAATTAACCACTATGAAATTGGAACGTCATACCTAGCACAAACGTGGTGCCGTTCATTAGTAGCCCAGCCCAGCCCAGCCCAGCCCAGTAGCAATAGGCCCAACCCAAGTTTACCTGAAAAGTGAAAAAAACAAATTTATAGTCAAGTCCGGTCAAAAGAAAGAGACTCAAGCGATGGGCAAGACAAACCTACAATCAGGACAGGTATTTTTCCTGAGCAGCCAGTCGAAGATGCACTTCTCGTGGAAGATATGGGAGCAGGGCAAGCAGATGGATGGAGCAGACCTCTCCCTCCATATCCGGCCAGAATGGAACATCCGACAAGTCCATAATAGTAGCAAGAGATAAACCGGTGTCTTTAGGTGTTCGAAAAAAGTTCACACAAAAGGTCAAAAGATTCAAAACCTTAATCTCCATGATCGTCGAGATAATATTACCGTTGTTCACAAGTTGATTTTGCACCCACACATTCTTAATTACAACATTCGCTAGTTCAAATCGGGCCAAATTCTTTGAAGATTAATTTAAAATATCTAACGATAAGACAAGAGTGATGAAAGTATAATGGTTAAAGTTGGGATCAAGTAATTGGTTGGCGGGCACGCAGAGTAACCTCTCCTCGATCAGCTGTGGAGCCGCCGCAATCTCCGAACTAATAAGGACCTTTTGTTTATATTGCACTTATAAATAGACTTAAGGAATGAAATTTATAGACTTTTAAGTCACTATTATAACCCCCAAAAAAAAAACACTTGTTAAAATTTATAACACCATCAAGATTCTATAAAAATATATGAAATTCTTTTTGACATATTTACTTTAATTGGTTTTTTTTACCAGACCAGACCTTCTCGTCCATGATCCATCAAGCACATGTACATTTAGAGTTGCTACAATTTAGGTTAATTGCAGAGTACATCCTTTACAACATCCATCAACACAAATATTTTCTTTTTTTACGAGTAAATATTACTAACAGGGAGTAAATAATATTCCAAGTAGGGATGGCAACAGGTATCCATACCCGGATACCCGCTCATACCCATGACTGTTTGACCGGGTAATACCCAAATCATACCCGGTTTGACCGGGTATGGTTTGGGTATTACCCATACCCATTCGGGTATAATGGGTATGATACCCGTTCGGGTATAGGTAATACCCGAACGGGTATACGTACTTTTTTTCTCACTTCGCCTTCCACGCTTTCTGATTTACTTTCTATTTCAGTTGGTTTTTTTTTTTATCTTCTTCTCCATTCCTCTGCAGCACGTTTCGGCTCCAAATTCCTTATCTTATTCAGGTTTGGTTCTTTCTTCCTCCCCATATCTGTGGCGCTTGATAAATTAATTCTGTGAACTGTTGCTAGTATTGAAGTTTGCAGTATTTTCTTTATGAAGTAGAGAATGGGCACACAGTTTATTATGTGTGTACTAAGTCTTGTTATCACTGTATGCTTCCTCAACCAATTGTTGTCGCTTATTGCTTGGATGATTGAATGCCATGACAATTTTTTCTCATTTCTGGAATTGTTTTGCACAACCTTGATTTGCATTCCAGGTGTTTGTTTTTTTACCTCAAAGAAAACATTGGTTCATGAGTGAGGTTTTATTACAGATTTTGACCCCTGCAGCCTGTTCTCTAACTCAACCGTTCCTTCTCCATCCCTCCCCCCTTACCTCTCTCTGTATTCAATATCCTAACGGAAATTAAAAAGAAAAAAGGTATATACCTCTAAATAGCTCACTCATAGAAATTCGATTTCCTTTTTTGGTCAAATTTTATTTCTGGTTTTCTTCCCCTTCCCTGTTCGTCGTCATCGGAAAGTTAATGGATTCTCTCTTTCGCCCGGCTATTGCGGGGGAAAGGCTGGTTTATTTTCCTTTAAGAGTATACCTGTCGAGCCTGATTTTGGTATCTCCTTTTTAATAGCTACATGTTTCTTTTCTTTTTCATTTTATCAAAAGCTCTCTTTTTTCTTAAGCTTCGAATGCAAAATATTACACCAAGCTCTCTTTGTTTTGTATGGTCATGTTTCAGAAGTAATAAAATGAAAAATGAAATTTGAGTTTTTATCATCTTACAAAAAGAAGAAATAATTAATATACTTTCTTGCTAATTTTTTCATAAGCTAACCAAAGTTTTAGGAGTAGAGAATTGCGAATTGGGTCTTTGCCTTTTGTTAACGGGTCTCATTGTTTATTGATCCTGTGATGTAGGTTTTTGTTGGATAGCTGATTGGATCCTTAATTAGCTAGAATTGGTCGTTGGGCAATTTGTTCAAATTCAAAGGATTGTTTTTAGGTCGTGGTTAGAAGTAGCACAATTGCACAAGCCACAGTTCCATCCCTAAGACAATAACAAAGTCCTGTTCTACTTTTTTAACTCTTTCCATTAATGTTGGTAGTCTGAATACATATTGTAACACGGACTAAGGAGTGGCCTTATATTCATATGATATTCCTCCATGATGCTTATTTTCCATCTTTTCAATGCTTATGCTAGATGTAGGCTATTGTTTTCCAACACTCTCATGTGTTTCACTTAATGCAGATAAGCATCTACCCATCTGTTAAAGCACCCGTGGAGTTCTCGAACTCAGGTAAGTTTTATCTCTTGCTTACATTATCTCTGGAACCTTCCATTAGTCTATTATCACTTCTGCCGAATTTTGCAGTGACTGTTGATACGAGTATATATTTTGTAGAACCATTTCTTGCATCATTTTCACTCTATTTGGTTTTAACAGGTTATATCTGGGGATTACATATTGTGGAATACAATGGGGAAGTGTCCTTCTGCAGCCGCAGCAAAAGCATAGGAATTGGATGTTGTGAGAAAAATATAATTTCAGTTGGGTAATTTCCCGCAACCTGCTCAAGGGCTCTCAAATCTCTTCAACACTATTCACCCTTACAGGTATTTTACCTTTTCACTTCTGTGGGCATCTGGTAGTGGCATGTTTGCTTTGGTTTTTAATATTGCTGAAAACGAGGGAGAGGAGGAGGATTGAAGATGATAGTACTGTGTTTATTCAAGTTTTTATCTATTTGGGATTTTAAATTAGGTCTTGTTTTGGCTAGGATATGAATTATGAACACTCTATATGTATTACTTGATTTGGTGGTGACGACGAGTGGTGAGTTGGGTCTTTCATCTTTTAGCTCGTGAACACATCTTGAATAAACAGTATGGTCTAAACCCTCAAAACGAGGAAAGAAAAGGAAAGGCGAATGTTGTGGACATTGCCGGATTTTGTAATCATGGTGTAATGGTTTTTCCTTCCTGTTGTGTAACATTCAGCTTTTTTTATGCCATATTACTTTTTTTTTTAAAATTAATTCCCAAGTATAGCTTTATGATGTATTCAAATGAGGTATAGTAATTTTAAAAAAAAGAGTGACTAATGTAGATTAAGTAGTCAAATATAATAGCTTATTTAGCTCGGTAATCGGATATTAATTCATTAATTTGTACTCTTTCCATGTAAAACAAGATGTGTTCGTGAGAAATGAAAAGACACCGTAATTTCTGCTATGTGGTTATCAACTGTTTATTCCATTTTTTAAATATGATGGGTGTAGAATTATTTAGTAGGGACGGCTATTTTATTTATTCAACTTCTCTAATTATTTATTAGATATGTATTTATTAAATATGCAAAAAAAATGAGCAAAAAAAGTTAAAAAAATGAGCCAAAATGAAAAAAAAGTGCCAAAATGGTTAAAAAACGAGCCAAAACGGTAAAAAAACGAACAAAAATGAAAAAACGAGCCAAAACGATAAAAAAAATGAGAAAAACGGTAAAAACCGAACCAAAATAAAAAAAAACGAACCAAAATGGTGAAAACGAGTCATTAGTGAAATTTTCTTTAATTATAAAAAATAAAATAATTTAGTGAATTGGATATCCATTATATACCCAATTGGGTATTGGGTATATTGGATATGGGTAATAATGGGTATTTTAAAGCGGGTATGAATTGGATATTTACCCATACCCGCCCATACCCGCTTTAACATACCCATACCCGCCCATACCCGCCCAATTGCCATCCCTACTTCCAAGAGATCGAAACAAAAGATATAAAATATTAACATTATAGTTTAAAATATTTTCATACTTTTTCGATTTAGTCCTATTGTTAATTAAAAAAGTAAAATAATATTTTTAACGTTATATATTTAATAAATAACAAAATTATTACAATATGAGAAGAAAAAATCTTAAAAATCATACCAAATGTTATACAAATCACTTTATTTTGTTTATTTTTTAATATTTTCTAGTAATACTATTTTTAAAAAATATTTTAAATATTTTCTTAATTATTTCTTAAAACTCTCTATTTCTAAGTTTTCAAACGTTTTGTAATTATTTTTACAAAAATAAGGACAAAAAATTAACGGAAGGGATTATAACGTCGTTTGTCACTGCCATTTTCACCCATAAAAAACACAAATCATCCTCAAGCCATTTGACTCAAAAAATGAAATAAAGTTCTTTCATAATTAATTCGCATATTGTAATTGTAATAAACTCTTTAATTTTATAGTAACATTGATCAAGAATATTACTTAAATCCAAGTAGCTCACGAACGACCGTCATCAGCGGACCAAGGACCTGCAGAACGGATTTGCACTCCACCGACATGTGAAGAAGATCAAAGTGGGCTACGCGGGCCCATCTCATATCCACCAAACCTGGATCCACATCCATTAAGTAAAGAAACAGCTGACGTGTCGAAATCAGCACCGTCTGTCCTTCACCACACGATCACTCAGCGTACCCAAATTCACAGGATCGAAACAAGAGCAAGCAAGACCTTTGGCTCCTTGTCTCCTACACCTTTGTTTTGGTTTGACTCTTCCCTACTTACTTTTATATCCCGTCTCCCTTCTCATGTTATCTCCCAATCCCGCAACATAACAGAAAAAAAGATTAACCATCGCCACCCCAGATCTAAATCTAACTACCGCGACGATGGCGCCTCGTCGTAGATCTCCGCCTTTGCTGCCACCGATCTGCGCGGTACTCGCGCTTCTCCTCAACGTCGCTCACTCCTTCTACCTCCCCGGCGTCGCGCCTCAGGATTTCCAAACGGTCAGCTCCCTCACTCCCTCCATTGTTCCTATCGTTTGGATCTTGTTTTGATTGCAGCCGATGGATATTACTCGTATGTTGCGTCGTTTAATAAGATCCACTTGTTAATAAGGTGTGGAAGCGAGATTTTCGTTTCGTAGTTTATGAAGATGCTTATGAGGTCATATGTTAGTTACTGTTTCCATTGGGAGATTCAAACACTTGCACGTCAGTTATTAGAAGTTATCGTTTGTGTATTCATGAACTTACATTACAATTGTTATGTTGAAGATTGCAATGGATCTGAGTTGTAGTTTATGTTCTAGACTAGATTTGAGCTTGCATTGATGCTCTTTTAGCGGCATTGGAGTTTTGATGAGCAGTTATTGTAGAGTTAGCTGCTCAGTTTGAATCCTTTTTTAAAAGCCCAGCTCAGCTGGAGTGATGCCGTTTTATTGAAATCTTTACATTGTGATGAATGTGTGTGATTTTGCAGATGGATGCTACATAGTATTGATTTGTTTTTGGTTTGGATGTTGCAGGGAGATGAGTTGAACGTGAAGGTGAACAAATTGACATCCATAAAGACGCAGCTGCCTTATACATACTACACCCTTCCATTTTGTAAACCACCTAAGATCGTGGACAGTGCGGAAAATCTTGGGGAAGTTCTACGTGGAGATCGCATTGAAAATGCTCCTTATGTGGTGAGCTCTTACGGGCAGGATCAGCTTAGAAGTTTGACTACATATAAGTTTTAAAGTGGATTGTGTTTCTATTGAGTGTTTTATATTGTATTGCAGTTTAAAATGTGGGAGCCAAAGATGTGCAATATTGCTTGCCGATTGATCCTTGATTCCAAATCTGCAAAGGAATTTAAAGAGAAGATCAGTGATGAGTACCGGGTGAACATGTATGAGACACTTTACTTATGTTTGTTGGCCTATACTTGATTTGTTGTTTTTAATTATCAATTGATTGCTAGTGGCCTTTTTGTGATAATATTATTCTTGTGACAGGATCCTTGATAATCTACCTCTTGTGGTTCCTATCCAAAGATTAGATCAGGAGAATTCTATTGTATATCAGCTTGGATATCATGTTGGATTAAAAGGCCAATATACTGGGGTATATACATTTTTATGCTTGGTTCTCCATACTGGTTGATATGCTCTCTTTTTCTTTCTGATTACAATTACAATGTTTGGTTATGTGCAGAGCAAAGAGGAGAAATTTTTCATCCATAACCATTTGTCATTCACTGTTAAGTATCACAAAGATCCACAAACTGAGTCTGCTAGGATTGTCGGATTTGAAGTTAAACCATTCAGGTCAGTAATTCTGGGTGCAATTCTTTCAGTTAGATTTGCTTCTTGCAAGTCCTTCTTGTGGTATGTGGAGTGTTGTGGTACTTATTTGTATTCCTATTCTACAGTGTTAAACACACATATGAGGGGAAGTGGAATGAAGAGAAAACTCGTCTATCAACATGTGATCCACATGCAAGACATACTGTTGTTAATTCCAATGCTCCTCAAGAGGTTGAGGAGAATAATGAAGTTATTTTTACATATGATGTTGATTTCCAGGTCAGATATCTTGCACAAGACACTTATTCTTTTAGTTAGGTTTTGTCCTGAGTTATATAGCTTTTGCTATGTAGGCTGATTGTCATTGTAGCTCGGTTTGAATTTGCTCTCAATTGGAGCATGCTAACATGTAGTCGCGGGGCAATTAAGCATTTCTTGGTTATTTGTTATTGCTATTGTTTTGAAACCAGACATTAAAACTCTTAATCTTGTGCACTCAGTCGATGTTATTGTTGTTGTAATTCACTTGTTTGTTGTTATCCGTGCAGGAAAGTGATGTAAAGTGGGCATCTAGATGGGATGCCTATCTATTGATGAGTGATGACCAAATTCACTGGTTCTCGATTGTCAATTCATTGATGATTGTTCTCTTCCTCTCCGGCATGGTTGCTATGATTATGCTAAGGACACTGTACCGTGACATATCGAAGTATAATGAACTTGAGACCCAAGAAGAAGCCCAGGAAGAGACTGGATGGAAGCTTGTTCATGGTGATGTTTTCAGGCCTCCATCAAATTCAGATTTACTCTGTGTCTATGCTGGTACAGGTGTCCAGTTCTTCGGAATGATCGTCGTTACCATGCTCTTTGCCATTCTTGGGTTCCTTTCCCCATCAAACCGAGGTGGTCTCATGACAGCTATGCTCTTGCTGTGGGTTTTCATGGGCATTTTCGCAGGCTATGCCGCTGCGCGTCTGTACAAAATGTTCAAAGGAACAGAGTGGAAGAAAATTGCCCTGAGGACTGCGATTACCTTCCCAGGTACTGTCGCTGTGGTTTTCCTCTTTCTAAATACTCTCATCTGGGGTCAAAAATCATCAGGCGCTGTGCCATTCGGGACAATGTTTGCTTTGGTGTTCCTGTGGTTTGGAATTTCAGTTCCTCTCGTGTTTGTCGGAAGTTATATTGGGTTCAAGAAACCAGCCATTGAGGACCCCGTGAAGACTAACAAGATCCCAAGACAGATCCCTGAGCAGGCTTGGTACATGAATCCTGCCTTCTCGATCCTCATCGGAGGAATACTGCCATTTGGAGCAGTTTTCATAGAGCTCTTCTTCATCTTAACTTCCATCTGGCTGAACCAGTTCTACTACATCTTTGGTTTCCTCTTCCTAGTGTTCATAATCCTTATCATCACCTGCGCTGAAATCACCATCGTGCTCTGCTACTTCCAGCTGTGCAGTGAGGACTACCTGTGGTGGTGGAGGTCATACCTTACATCAGGCTCATCTGCTCTGTACCTCTTCCTCTACGCTACATTCTACTTCTTCACGAAGCTCGAAATTACGAAGCTGGTTTCGGGAGTATTGTACTTCGGATACATGGGCATCGTTTCCTACGCATTCTTCGTTGTGACTGGTGCAATCGGATTCTATGCTTGCTTTTGGTTCACACGGCTCATCTATTCATCCGTGAAAATTGATTAATTCTTGCCGATCTCGTCACCAAATCTGGGTAAGAGTCTTAAGAATTAGTGAACAAAACTATGTTTGAGATCTGTAAACGTAATTAGTTACTCATTTTTGTACTGAGAAAGACGTTGGTAATTCTCATGTAACAACGCCCCCTTCTATCTTATTTTTTTGTTTCAGAATTTACATTTTTATTTCATCAATATAGTAGATTGTAAGATTGATCATGAATCTTGATGCATTTATTTGATTCATTACCTAATTTCGTTTTCTTTTTTCTTTTTTTAAATCTGGAACACTCGAATATGATTGTTTGATTGGTTGGATCCAACATTTAAATTTCATAATGTCCTTCTGGTAAAATTCTGCTTCTTTTTTCCTTCCATTGGATCATTTTGTGCATCCACCACAGCGGACATGGCAAGAATCTGTCGCTTGAAACCAAGTCATACAGTATGCAACCGACAGTGGCTGTGGTGAAAAGTTCCAACGAAACCATTTTTTGTTATTTTGGATCAACCAAAAGCGGAAAGAAAGAAAATTACAAGCTATGTTGCATCTTTCTACTTATTTGTAGGATGAGTATCCTGTGGATCGGCGATACCGACAGTGACCTTGGCAACATCGCCGGCGCTTGCTTCGGGTTTTTTCTTGGCATACAAAACCATATAACTAATGGCGCCAGTGATGATGAAGCCAACAACTGCTATATGGGTCATGCTAAAGGGCAGGTTGCGGCGCTGGTGCAGAACCCCACCTGGGTTGTGACCTGGTGGCCTTCTCGATCCTTCAACTCCTGCTGCTTTCACTTCTTCGCTGCTCATCTTGTGAGTATCTGCATTCTTCCTCCACTCCTCACGACCTGCCATTTTTCTCTCGCTGCAAAAGATTCTGATCATTTTTCCACGAAACGGGAGAGGGTGGAAGTAGAAGACTCGAAGGGGTTAAGTAACACGACCGACGAACCATTGTTGCCACGTTTGAGCAAGCGAAACGTGTACGCTCTGATGATTGAACACGTAGTGGTTGCATGTTTTAGTCTCTCCAAGTGGACACAAACTTCAAGGATTTATGGGCCGGCCATCGGTGATGCTCAATGCAAGAGCCCAGCCTTTCAGAAATTGAGGCCCATTTTAACACATGAATTATATGCATTTTTTACTCCTTTCTAAGTTACTTATTCGTTTTAATCCGGCGCATGTAAGAATAAGGAAAAGGAGTTTCCCTTTGGTCTTTGGTTCGGACATTGAAGTCAAGAAGAAGTGTGCAAACTTAAACGAAGACATTTCCCATAGAACCTTTTCAAATAATAAATATTCTTTTAATTAACATATTAACCTTTTCCTCGCATAATTGGTAATTACTTGTAGTCATATATTAATATTATATATAATTTTGTTATAATTTTTTAAATTTATATATACATTTTTCTGTTTTTTAATTTTTAATTTATAAATTATTATAAATATCATTTTGTATATATAAAAAAAAATATAGGTACATAATTCCGGTTGCACCATTTTTCAAAATTTTCAGAACCGATAGACATTTTGTGGAACCAAAATTGGTTAAGAAATGACCAATGCCAGTTCAATTTTCAATTTAAACCGGATTTCATCTTCAGGCTCTTAAGCCTCTTTTAGGTACCAAAGAGGAAGAATATCCCTTAAAAAAAAGAAAAGAGAGGAAGAATATAAATATTATAATGTGCAATAGATAAGTAGATGCATTAATTGCGCATATATGTATGTGTTGATAAAACAAGTTCTCATCTCTTTCACAACAAGAAAGAACAACCCGGAGAACCCAACTGAAAGAGAGCATACATATTAGATAATACTCCCTCCGTGCACAATTAAGTGGCGAAAACCTACTGAAAGTTACTGTACACTTTACTTTACTTTTTAGTGCTTGCTTTACTGAAAGTTACTGTGCTAAAAAGATACTCCCTCCATCTTTTATTAAACGTCTTTTACTATTTGGGCACGCATATTAAGGAGGTCGGATAACTCACTATTTGAGATAATTTTGCTTCTAATTTTTTTTCGAAAGTACGTTAAGGATTAACGTACGCTCGAAAAAAAGTACGGAATTTTTTGGGGTGAAATAGTGAGTCATCCGGCCGCATTGAAATGCGTGCCGGAACAGTAAACGTCATTATTTTAAAATCAAGAGGGAGTAGTTATTTGTGGATAGAGGAAGTAGTAAATTACAAACAATCTATTATTTTAATTAATTAATTAAGTACTAATTAATACACCTTTCAAGTCTTACACGAATGTTTTGTTTGTTATGAAATTCATTTTAGAAAATTCAACCATAAGAATTCATTATGAAATGACTAATTAAGTTGAAATGAATTATTTTCTAATAAGAATTTGGTTTCAAATAGGGTGTAAATGCATCGAACTTTTTGCGAGTTTTATTAGTAGTCGTTTAAACTATTTTTTAAATTTTTTTCCGGTGGCTATGTCAATAAAGCATATATGTACAATGTACATGCTCCTCTTCCATCACCTCCTCTAATCAATTTTGGCCACGGAGATGAAGAGCAAGAGAAAAACCTCCAAACCCATCAAGAAAGTAGTCTAAGTAGATATAGATTGAGTAATTTATCCGACCAGCTAAGATCCTCCATCACATCCCTCTCCTTTCTCAGCACAAAATTTGCAATCATTAAAATTTCGGACTCTTATCGAAACGATGGAGATACTTATGGACCTGTGTTCCTGACCGTTTCGAGAAGTTCGTCATGGTTCAAGTAAGAAACAAAATCTGATTTTTATTTAGTCCTCAATTCGCAGATTTGTTCTAAAGACATTGAATAAAATACTCAAATAAAAGCAGCTGCTCTAAAGGGTAAAATGGACAGGGGCACCGAGCTCGAGGAAAATAGTGCTCACAAAGTGTTTGTTAAAATGGCACACAAGTTTAAGGAAATAGGCTCTTCATCTTTACCCATTGATGGTTGGCATTGCTAATTCTATCCTCTGCTTCATTTTGCAGCCGTGCAGCTTCTTTGAGAGCATTCATGCGCGTTTCCAGTTTCCCTTTCCTCCTTTCTTTTCAAGGACTTTTCCTTCTCTGTCTTCAATTTCAAGAAGTCTCTTCTTCAATGCTTACTTCTCCCCGCAAAGAGTGTTGGCCTCACTTGCGACCTCCTCGTATTCCATCCTCAGATCAAGAATACCTTTCTTGTCATCTTCCATGGACGAAGATTTCAGTGCACTTGCCCTGCCCTGTCATCTTAAAATATCTATTTAGTGAACAGAAAGAAAGTACACAAAGCATCTATTCATTCATAATGCAGCTACCCAAAATTCTTGCATTCAGTCAACAACAACTACAAACAATTTCTGAATTCAATCAACCTTTGAATTCGATTTCAAATCCCATCCCTAAAAATATAAAGCAATTCTTGAAAGACGATTTAACTTAGATTTTTCCTTTATTTCAGTTGATCGTTCCATTAATTTCCAAACTAAAAACTTCACTCCTTCGGTATGTTTATTCGCCAACCCAAAAGAATTTAACAGAATTCATAAATTCCATAAAACAAAGGACAAAGATTACTGCAGTGCATATCTACTTATCTAATGATAAATGAAAATAAATCAATAATAACTAGTACTATATGAAATGAATAAGAGCTTCAATTCTTCAAAGAAGCTCCCTCCTTGCATCGTGACTATACTGAGTCCTCCTCACATTGTCCTGTCTCTTCTTATACACGAATCCTCCCACTACAATCAAACCAGCCGCTATCAGCACCCCAAACACTATCCCCGCCTTCTTCCCTCCACTCATCCCTGAAGATGGAGGAATAGTTTCGTCCTGAGAGGGTTCAATTCTATTAGATTTTCCAATGAAATAGAATGTAAGATGTAAGAAAGTATATAAAAAGCTCATTTTCCAATGAAAACAAATTTAACCTCTTTGGTTTGTGGAAGGATGTAAGTCTCAGTATCTATTAGACATTTCACTGGCTGAGAGTGAGGTGTCTTGGTTGCTGAAGATGAAGATGGCACTTTTGGTGCCACAGCGGTGGCAGCAGCAGGAACAGACTGAACAGTGATACTCTGCTCGATTGAAGACGGAGGAGTTAACATATATAAACTTAAGGACCAGGTGAATATATAGCATAATCCTAAAGAAGAACGAAATAACAATATGAAACCTGATCAATTGCTTGAGGACCATTTTCTGCTTGCAAAAAGGTACCACTTTCAATATTCTTGGCAGTTGATGAATTTTGATTCTGCGTAGGATTCTCCTGCGCTCAGAATGTTGTGAACAAAATCCAAATGAAATTTGGGTCAAGTGTAAGATTTTTTTTAAGTACAAGGAAGTATATAAGAAGCTTAAATTCCTAAGAACACAAAGTTTAACCTCTTTGGTTTGCGGAAGGATACAAGTCTCAGTATCTATCAGACTTTTCCCTGGCTGAGAGTGAGATGTCTTGGTTGCTGAAGTTGAAGGTGAAGATGACACTTTCGGTGCCACAGCAGCAGCAGGAATAGTGAGACTTTGCTCAATTGAAGATGGAGGAATAGTTTCGTCCTAAGAGGGTTCAATTCTATTAGATTTTGAGTAGTTCTTAGAGCAACATATATAAACTTTAGAACCAGGTGAATGCATGGTTCTAAAGAAGAAGAAAATTCACAGTAAAACCTGATGAATTGCTCGAGGACTCTTTTGTTCCTGAAAAAAGGTGCCATTTTCAAAATCCTTGGCAGTTGATGAATCTTCATTCTGTGTAGGATTCTCCTGAGCTCAGAATGCAGTGCACAAATTTAAAATGAAATTGGGAAGTGAATGTTTTTTGATGAAATATAAGTACCTGATCATTCAAGGTTCCTGGTTGAGCAGTCTCATCATACATGTCTAGCTGCTTAGGTAAGCTTGGTAGGTTGGACTGAGCACGACTTGATCCTACAATGCGAAAATGAAACAAGTAAATTATTGCGAAGTTGCTAGATCCCGATAATAAGCAAAGAAAAATGGTTGCTGGGTTGTTGACCGTGAATAATTTTTGTATAGTAGCATTAAGGCTGCCTTTCCAGCACCATTTATTTTTTCCTTCTGTCAGTAACACTCTCCCTAGTTTAGGTGTCCTTACATCTCCCTGGGAAAAGATTTTCATCTTCGGACATTCTCTAACGCATACTTCTTCCAGAGCCGGGAATGTAAATGCACAGTTCCACAAGGAGAAGCCCACAAGGTTTGGTAAAGAATGAAGTTCCAAACGTTCCAGTTTCTCAAAAATGACCTCATTCTTTGCCTCATTTTCCTCATCTACTGCTACTTGCTCAATATTTTTGCATTCAGTTATACTCATGCTAGTGAGCAGCACCAGTGATTTCGCAACTGAAGAAGTTATCAAATGCAATACTTGGTGGCATCTTGATATTTCCAAAGTTTGAAGACATTGGAAAGATGTGGTAGGTGGAACTAAAGGTCCCAATATGCCACAATCTGAGACTTCCAGGCTTTTCAAGGATCGAAGGAACGCAATGTCGAGCCTGGGTTCGCAAAATGTAAGAGCTTGGGAAGCTTGGAAAGCGTCAATTCTCTTAACTTTTTAAGAGCCCCTCCATTTGTATCCTCATCATCTGTCCCCTCGCATATGACTCTCTCTTTGAAAAGGGCATTGCTTATCTTAAGGTTTTTCAAATTGGGAAATCTTTCAAGAAAAAGGGATGGGAAAGCCTCGTAGCCGTCAGGAAAGCCTGTAATTTCAAGAACCTCCAGTTGGCGAATGAAATCTGCTTGAAGTTGACCGTGCCTGATCTCTTCCATAGTATCATTCCAATCCAACCCCAATTTTTGCAACTTGGGCAATACAGTCTTTAAGAAACCAATCCAAGACAAGACAAGAAAGTAATAGTTAGTACCCTTTCATAATTTCAGTTAGTAAAGAAACAGTTGGTAAATGAGGTTGTCCATAAGCAAACTGACCTTATTATCATTGGGTGTCGACGAAGATTGAAGGATTTGAACCTCTGTATTCTGCAGTACTTGCTCCCTCAGAATTGAGGAGATAGATGGCTTCAAATTTGGACAGCTTTGTATGGTAATCTCTTCTAAGCGTGAGAATTCCAAGATACCATATCCTGAATTGATACTGATTAAGTTGGGCAGAGACTCGAGGACAAGACATCGAAGTTGAGGGAATATGACCCAAACATCCTTCTCATGTATTGCTGCTGGTTCTCCTTCCTTCTTCTCCTCCTTTGTTACTATTTCTTCCAACAGGGTGCAATTCCTTATTTCAATCTTCTCGAGTCCAACGAGGCTCAATGACATGGATGGTGTAAGTACATTTCTCAAGCTGCTGCAGTTATGGATATTCAATCTTTGAAGGTGCCGGAACTTCAAAATTCCTTGAGGATTCATGTTGCATATACGCGTTAATCTTGGTAGATCTCTCAAGCTCAGTTCAGAAAGACGAGGAAGTAAACTGTGATGATCATCAGCATTTAGGCTTTCCAGAATAAACACTGTTTCTATGGAATCACAGTTTCTCACATGAAGCTTCCGCAACTCTGTCATGAATGGTAGCAAATTGAATGGTACAGCATTTGAGAAGAGTGAACAGGCATCCACCACCAGTGTTTCTAATGCACGTAACGCATTCTTTTGAGGAAATGTTAGGGCATGCGATGTCTGTTTCAGTTGAGGAAATTCAGAGAGTTTCAAGACAATCACCCGATTCATCACCAGATTCGTCCGACTCATCATCCGAATCAACTGATCCATCACCGATGCATCACCCCATCCAACCTGCCAAACAAACCATTTGGAGCGCAAGAAGTACTCTTAGTTTTATATGGTAATTAAAGAGAAACACAAAATACAATACATGTATATACATACCATTTGGGCGTAGAGATGGTTTATGGTGCTGTTAAGGTTTCCCTCCCAATGCTTTTTTTTTCTATAAGGATTGTCATAATATGCTACGTGTTGCAGTTTTGGTGTGCTTAACTGTAGATCTGGTGGAGAGAAAACTCTCATCTTAGGGCAGTTTTTGACTACCACTTGATCCAAAGAAGGGAAATTGAGATTATAGTTTCCGGAGCAGAAACATGTGAGGTTTTTCAGTCTAACCAGTTCCAAACAGTGTAGATTGGGAAAGGTAACAGTAGTAGTAGTGATCTCTTTTTCTTCTTGCTGATCATCAGTGAGAGTTTTGGCTGAGTCTGAGTTTGTGAACAATAAGGTTATTAGACTGTTACAATTACTTACTCGCAGAGTTATTAGATTTTGAAAAGATGGTGCATAGGAAAGTGGAGAGACATGCTCCAAACCACATATATGCTCACAGTCACAGCCGATGAATAGCTGTTCAAAACCACAGGAGAAAACAGAGAGTTTCTTCAGACTGTGTAATTCTTGTACGAAACCAGTTGGAAGTCCTGCCCAAACGTGTTCAAATTTAAATAGAGTGAGAAGCTTCAATCTGGGAAATAGATTTGGCTGAATGAATTCCTTCCATTTCATCATGGGGTGACTGATGCTGTACCCACTTAATTCCAATTCTTCCAAGTTAGACATCGCCTAATTAAAGAACATAAAAGAGGTCAAAAATAAAAATAAAAAATAAAAAAACCACAATATTAGGTGTTTTAAAAAAAGGAAAAAAACCTTTTGGTGTGAGAGCGAGAGGAGAGAAGCAAAAAAATTGAATCCCACATCTAATTTGTTAATCTTTAATTTGGGAAATTCTGAAGTATGCATCCCTGGATACCACGTCCTTAAGTTTGGGACTCTTTTAAGCTCAACAGTGGTTAGCTCAGGGAAACGAAAACACGGGGCTGCAGCTGCATTATCATTATTAATCTCTTCCCCCTTTGTAACAATCTCCTCTATTTTGACGCATGTCTCTATGCCAAGGTATTCAAGTTTTGGAAGATGAGTAGCTATGGAGCGCGGAAACACATTCTCCAGAGCATTGCATTGCTTAACAGTTACCCTCTGTAAGTTGGAGAAGTCATACGGATCAGTTCCTCTTCCTCCAGGGGGAGAAGGATCCTTGCAGCAGAAGCTCCATATATGCCTCAACTTGGGCAAACGAAATAGATCCAAGACCTTGAAATGAAATGAGATTGGTAGTACTGTTCGGACGCCATGATTTGATTCGCTCGTCCATCCCTCATCATCAACTTCAAAAATAACTTCTAAGGAGTCACAATCTTTGACATTCAACTTCTCCAAATTTTGGAATTTTCCCATTTCCACCAAATTTGAGGAGAAAATATTCCTTAGCTTATGGCAATCATCAATCGACACTTCCCTTAGTTTACAAAAAGAGTCTGGTGTAAGTTGGTGGTGCCATATCTTATCAATGTTTGGTATTCTTGTGATTGCCAGCTGAATTAAATTAGGGAATGCAACCTGCAATATAAATTATAAATTAGGTGTACATTAAGAAATTTAGAATGATTCAAAAATTAATTAACAATGCAACAACATGGTAGGCCCTGCCATATTTTTTTCTACTTTATTTGTTCAAATTTTCCATAATTTCTCAATTTTTTTCTCTTTTTACAATTTTTTAACCATAACAATGCTATACTAATTTTTATAAAAATGATGTATTAGAAACTAAAATAAAATACTTGATCAATTAAGTTGATTAACTAATAATATAATGACATATAGAAATTAGAAGATTAACAGAAGGATGATTTTAAAAAAATGGTCCGTGGTAGTGTATGATAGTAAACAGTATAACCAAAATTTTAAAATAAGAAGTGTGATTTAAAACCAATAAAACTTGATTTTGCAAGAGAATTTTCTCAAAAAAGTAAATAATTATATATCATGTAAAAAATTGTAGAATTAATAAATATCATAATAAATAGTTATTTATAATATTAATAAAACCTCAAGTTTCAGACTAATGTTTTTTTTTGGGTTAATAAATTGATGTTAACTGTAGGAATTAAAAATAACAAAAAGAAGTATTACTTACCGTCTCATCAAAGAAAGGTCGCCTTTGTTTGGCATTCTCATCCTCCGAAATCTCCTCTTCGCAGTTGTTGCTAGTAAATGACTTCAAGGCAGGGCACCATTGAATAAACAACTCTTTCAACGATGGAAACACAATCTGCTCTTCCGTCCATCCCACTACTAGTACTACCTCTTCCATTGAATCACACCATTTTATTTCAAGCTTCTTGAGTCCATCAAGGCATTTAACCAGCGTAGCAGGAAATAGGTATTTCAATTTACGACACTTAATCACTGTCAGTTCTATCAACTTATGAAATGAAATTCCAATGGTTGGAAGCTGCAGGTGGCCTAACCATAGCACTTCACAGGTAATGGCTTCCAAAAACAAGTCCTTCAAATTTGGAAACAAAATCTGCACCAAAGAGTAAAATAAGATGGTAAAACTTTTCTGATGAAATCTCTTGAAGATCTAATCTTATAATATCCTATATATATAAATATCCAAAAATTAAACATGCAATAGCAGTATAACAACATATTACCTGTTCATCAAAAACTGGGATTAGGGTCATCGAAAACTGGGATTGAGTAGAAGAGGGATCCTCAAGTTTTTTTTGGGAGCAAAAACTCTTAAAGTTTGGCAGGGAGTCTAGTGATAAGGACTGCAGTTGAGAGAATACAATATTCTTATTAGTGCAGGCTCCGCTTTGGTTGACTGAAGCTTCTTCTTCAGCAACAATCTCCTCTATTTCGCCACATCCCTCTACTTCGATTTTCAGGAGTTGTGAAAGGCCTTGAGCCACAAAGAATGAGAAGAGATACTTCAATCTTGTACACCTGGACACCTTAATAAGTTTTCTGAAAGGTTGCGTTTTCATCAGCCTGCCTTGATAACAAATATTCTTCAAGGAATCCAATCCCCCAATAACCAAATCCTCCAACATTGGAAAGGGATCAACAACGGCTTCTGACTTCGAGTGATCAAGGAGACATTGAATCTCAGGACTCTTATGAAGATGAAGGTGCTTAAGTTTCGGAAAGCCAATTCTATCCTTATCTAATTCACCTATGAAATCCTTAACACCCTTTCCCTTTAATCCATCAAAACATACTTCATCACTGTGTTTCAATAACTCCATAACTCCTAACTCCTCCATACCAACATCATTTGTGTTGTCCGTGAACTTCAATTTCAATGCTTTAGAGGTTTTATTACCACCATTCTCCCAACTCAAGTCTCCTATAGATATTCTATATGTGCACAACTTTTTGTTGGAGAAAATCTCCCTGCAGGCAGATATTGGACGAGCATCTCGAATGCCTATATCTAAACTAGTCAGAGAAGTTAACTGTTTCAGCTCACTCACATTTGCACTAGTAACTCCTCCCTCACTACTACCCCAACCATCAAAGCTATTACCCATATGCAACCCTTCTAATTGGGACAACTTTGAGAGGACATTAGGAGAAATCGCTCTGAGTTTATTACAATCACTCAAGTCTAACAACTTAAGTTTACTTAATTCCCCAATTTCGATAGGTAAATGCATAATCATGGACTTGACAAAACTTAGGACTTTCAATCTCCTTAGCTTCCTAACCATGGTCACATCTCCCAACTCAGGCGACTCGTGGATACAAAGTGTTTTAAGGTTTTCTAATGAATCAAAAGAAGACGGCAAAGATGGGAAAGACAAACCATTGAAACTCAAGGTTGTCAGTTGACGCATTTCGATGAAGAACTTGTCTGGTATCTTCAAAGTGGGATTCTTACTGTCAACGTGAAAAAGGGCCAGGTTTGGGCATTGTATCTCCTCTGGAAGCTCATAGATGTTACTGCTTAACCATATTTCAGAATAAGTTTTTAGTTTGTCCTCAAGATCAACCAGTTGTTCCATCTGATTCTCATCATTTACTATAAACACCTTAGAAGCAGAAATCCATCTACCAACTTCACGAACAACATCGTGTATAACAAGCACTTCACTGGTCTCCCCTTCCAGCAACAAACACACGGCCTTGAGTTGTTGTACTAATGAAAAAACTCTGTCCTGTGCTTCTTTTAGTTTGGAAACATTACAAAACAAACTACAACCAATGCCATACTTTAGCAAGTCTTTGGTGGTGGCACGGTGCCCCATTTGACTACACAGAAGGAAGGTTGATCGAAGCTCATCAGTCTTCAAATAATCATAACTGAATTTTATAGGTTTGTAGATAGCTTTTTGCATTTCTGGGAGATCTTTGAAATTAGGATGTTTCAGTTGCTGCAAAGCATCCTTCCACTCCTGCAAACTCTTATCCCGCAAAGTGCTTGCCACCGTCACAATTGCAAGAGGCAAACCTGCGCACATCTCAGCCACTTCCACTGCTGTGGATTGTAGATCATCGTTTTGGAAACTATTCTCTGCCATCCTTTGAAACAGACCCCATGCTTCATCTTTATCTAAAGCACCAACTGGAAAGTTTTTTTGACAATTCATTCCATTTTTTAAAACTTTAATATATCTAGACGTCAAAAGTATTTTACAACCTCTACAACGTTGCATATCCAATGGAATCCCAATTGCCTCCAAATCAAGCTTTTCCCATAAATCATCGAAAACTATAAGAATTTTCTCATCATTCTTGGCCTTGTCATCATTCTCGGCCATGTCCTCATTCTCGACCTTGTCATCATTCTCGGCCTTGTCCTTATTCTTTAACCTCCCAAATAGTTGACCCGCTCTCACTGCTACACTTTCCTCCTCAAGTTTAAGCCCCATCATGTCTGCAATCTGTCCTTGGATGTTCTTGACATTTACGTCCTGGGTGACATTGACCTCATTCTCGGCCTTGTCCTTATTCTTTAACCTCCCAAATAGTTGACCCGCTCTCCCTGCTACACTTTCCTCCTCAAGTTTAAGCCCCACCATGTCTGCAATCTGTCCTTGGATGGTCTTGACATTCACGTCCTGGGTGACACTGACCTCATTCTCGGCCTTGTCCTTATTCTTTAACCTCCCAAATAGTTGACCCGCTCTCCCTGCTACACTTTCCTCCTCAAGTTTAAGCCCCAACATGTCTGCAATCTGTCCTTGGATGTTCTTGACATTCACATCCTGGGTGACACTGACCACGGTTGCGTAATCAATCAGCTTCTCGTCCAAAGCTTGTCTAGCAACCTCTTTGGCAAGTCTCGTCTTTCCTACACCTCCATCTCCATACAATCCAACCGTGCACACATCAGCTGCGGCTAACGCATTCTTGATCTCTTTAGAAATCGACGTTCTTGATTTCAATGCCATGTAATCACCAGCAGAAAAGGCCACGATAGATTGTGGAGGAGCAGTATAAGAAAAATTTGCACTGAGTTCTTCCCTTTTTTGTTTGAGCTTTACAACTTCCCCTGCTTTCTTCTCTGCTTTCCTGCTCACCTGATACCTTGTTTTCAGATTAGGACAGAACCCCAAAAAGCATTTCTTCTTTGCTTTCTCTCTATCCAGGACAATCCTTTCACTTTCCTTAACAACCATCCCATCAACTTTCACCAGCCATTTTTCAACACCATCTGCAATTAAATTCCCTTTTTTTATCTCCTCTAATTTCTTGCGCTGCACGCTCTGCTGAGCTCTCTTCAATTCATCAACTTTCTCCTCTAATTTCTTAACATTGGTCTTGTAGTTGAAAGGATAACTAATATGGCGTATAATTGGAGCAGCTGTGTACTCAATTATCATAGGAATAACACCAGCGATGATATCCATTTTTTTTTTGGGGTGCAGAAATCAGATATTAGAAGAAAAGCAAAGATATCCCCTCAACAAGTATTCTGCGTAATGGAAGAAGGAGAAACAAAAACCCTCATGAGTCCTTTGGTTATTTTTCCTGTTAATTCTTTTGAAAGCAGACTCAATAATGGGGAATTCAACAAATTCAACACAAGGGCTTACCTTTACCAATGAAAAAGTAGCACTCCTAATTCAGTTTTGCTACAAGGAAATCTCAAAGAGCACTAAAAAGCACACCAGATAACATATATCTTTACCGTCTGATATAAAAAAAATTAAAATTAAACATGCAATGAGCATCCAAGAAACCCATGAAAAACAACAACAGAAGCATTCACGTTAAAAAATACACAAAAAAGAAAAAGAAAAGAGAGAATTTCAGCCAAAAAAAATTACCTTCATCACAACAACCAATGACATGCGAAAAAAATCTTAAGTGACACTTTTGTCACTTTAAAAGTGGCCTAATTTTTACTGTTCGTATCAATCTTGTGAACCTATAATTTATTTCCGTGTAGCATGTTTCACTCTTACATTTTTAAACAAATTTTTGTAACATATTCTCATGCAACGATCTACAATTCTCCTCATCAATAAAAAAAGAGTATTTGTTGGTCACTCCTAAAGTATCTAGCCACTTTGTGTGGCTAATATCTTTTTTCCAAATTTTAAATCTACAATTTTTTCCATAATTTCCTTCAAGTTGTAATTTTGAGATTTCTAATAGTTAAAAAATTAAAAAAATGATAAAATATTACAAAAAATTATGAAATTAGAGGGGAAATGTAACAAATATTAATAACACCTATTGAAACTATTGAAGAAATTAATGAGTAGAACAGAAGAAATTGTAGAAAAAACGAAAACAATTCCAAAGATTTTTTTTAATAATCATGGCTTCCTAGCACATTTGTTACATTTCCCCCCAATTTTTATATTTTATTTGCAATATTTTACCATTTTTTTAATTCTTAATTATTATGATAATCTCTTAGGAAACTATACCGTTTAAATTAAGAATTACTAATTAAGTACAATAAATATGATGAATTTATGCAAGTTTTAAGCATGAAAACATTACTGAAGCATAGTTTTAGAGCGCACTGCTTCATTGACCGTAGTAATGCAAAATTTGGAACAAGCACAGCACAACGTACATATAGGTACCAATTAATATTTGCTTAGCATTACTATCGCCGCATCATACTACTGCAACAAATTCTATTAAATAAATCAAACTAAAAATCTCATAATAATAATTCTAGGATTAATTACTTGGTAAAAGCAAATTGCATACCAGAAAGAAGTTCCAAGATTAGTGCTCAAACTCTCTGCGCGCCACTAATTATATATAATACTGTAAGTGATTTTCCAGAACTACAAGTATATATGTATGCATATGAAAAAAGACTCAATTGCTAATCTTATATATATATATAGAAAGGAATCATGAATTTCCTTGTGCCTGAATTATGGAATTGATTAATTGTAGCATGGTAAGTAAGGAATACTATCCTATATCCTGAGAATGTTTCACTCTGAATCTATACTTTGTTTTCTAGACAAGCAAATTACTTGGTTTTGGGATCTGCTTTGCAGCTCCATGTGCTCAAAGGGGGGAAAAAGACCCTCCAAGAGAATAAAATTAGGATTGGAAATGTTTTAATTAAAATGAAATGATTTTTAAAAATTATTAGTTTGTTGAATTCTTTTAATCCAAATGTTGTTATATACTAATTTATATTATAACATTAAAATTGTAAAAACATAAAATTTATCTATTTAAAAAATAAGTATTATGTACTAATATATTTTTTAAGTAAGTTACTAAATCTTTTGTTAATATTTTAAATAAATTTGTATTTAAAATAAATATATTTTTATTTTTTAATTCAAATAAGCAGTTTTTCATTTTTAAAAACTCAAATAAGCAGTCTTCTATTTTCAAAAATATGTATTCTTCTGTTTTTAAAATGAGGTTAAATTATATGCGTGTTTGCCCCATTTTTAGTAGTTTTATTTTAAAGTTAAGCATGTAAATTCATATTTAGTATTTACTATACCTAAAAAAAAAAAGGAATTATCCTATGTAACCTCCCAACATTTATTACCTTTAAAACTTTTAACACTTTTTTGTCAATTAAGTGCATTGTCCCATAAAAAAATTAATATTTTATATTTGGTAAAAGAATATTTTTGTATTTCTTTCTTTTTTCAGGTTTGAACCGCATAAATCCTTGAACTTATTAAATTAAGATTAATATAGCTCGTGCTATGTCGTCCCAATAAGAAATGGAGTGCTGCGAACAAGTGATAAAAATTATGACAAAAGTGAAGTTTCAAAGTTAAAATGGTAACGTGATCTGATAAAAACAGAGAAGATAACTTCCGTCCACACAGGCAATCAGTTCACCATCACTTCAGTTCCTCATCAGATGATGAGTCAAGAACAATGGGTCCTTTAGTACTGCCTTTATTCTCACCAAAAAGCTCAAGGGCTGCTTTCTGAAGAAATTCCTTAGCTGCAGCTTGAACAGACTGTTTTTCAGATGCTTCATATTTCCTCCTCTTGTGTGCATTAGTCTCAATGTACTTCATTCGCGGTCCTTCTCCTTTGCTAATATCCCTCATATTTTTCCTCCGTTCTGCATAGATTGACAAATAATTCAAAATTATAGCAAAAAGAAGAAAAAGTAAAGGACTCGACAATAACAGAAAAACAGACTCGATACATACCAGGGGTAAGGTCAGGCAACGAATGCTGAATGACACGGGTAGCAGCCTTGTAGTTTAAAGTGGTGGAAGGCTGCAATGGTTCTTTTCAAGAATAAAGCCAACCTAGTTAGATCAAGGCATGCAGAACATGCAGTAACCTGCTAAGCAAACTCATAAGCAACAACAGCTAATTACTTCCCAATTGCCTTCACTCAGTCATTGTGTGTGGCAATACTAGACTTGGGGCGCAATAACAGTAGTGGATACAGTGGGGTAAGGAAGTACCTTTACTCAAATCCATAAAACGTTCCAGTTTGTCTTCATACAAACTCATCCTCTCCTACGGGGGGGAAAACGCCAAAGTGTTATGTTAGGTAAGATCCATATATGGCATCTCCAAAATTATAATCTTAGACAACCTTAACTGGCATCTAGGATTCATGGTCTTGGAATGAAAACTCACAACCATCATTCTGTTCCAAATATCTTCATTCCATTTCAGTGTGATAACCACAAATTAACAGTTGTCTTTGAACTCAACTGATTCTAGGTTATCAACCATGTTTTACTAGGCAAAAAATACAAAGGAGCTCTTTCTAGCCCAGACAAATAACCCAATTCACTGAAGAAAACACAAGCAACAGCATCATAACAAAAAGATCTTTGATATTCTGAGATTTTTTTCCTTAAAACAAAAACAAAATTCAGCAACACCATACAAAATATTGAGTATCCATCAACATAGTCAGCAATATGAACAATCCAATTGCGCAAGTGTAAGAATTGAAGTGAAAGTAATAGGGTATAAGGAAACACGTACCAGCTCTGTCTTGGCAGGATGTTCATCTGGGTTGATTCCAGTGCATCTGAGCCTTACTGAAAAATCAGAACTTTGAACTTAAATCCAAGAAAAAAGAAGGAATCGCCCAACACACAGGACCAATCTAATCGATCAAAAAGCTGACAATAAAGGAATAAACCAAGACTAAAACGCACATGCGAAGATTAAAGTAGTAGCCTTTGCAAGCATGAAGAGAGCCTGAGCCCTCTGGAGAGGAGGCATTTCCGCAAGGACATCAGGATCGGATAAAGACAGGAATTTGAGGAGGTGGGTCTGCACTAATTGGACATTTGCTAAGGTTCTCGTTGCTGCATCAAGTACTGATTCCGGCACTGCTGCGCTGCTGCTTTCCATGTCGTCCATGTTCTTATTTGATCTGCAAAACAGTACAAAGTTCTTTTCTTTTCTTTCTCCCTTTTCAAATCAGAATCTCTTTTGATTTGGAAAATGAAATTGAAGCAGATAGAGGAGTAAGGGAGCTGGTGAGGGTTTTGCGTTTGATTGCGGACGGCTTTATGGCGGCAGCATAAGGCTTTATTCGGTTGTCTTTTCCTTTTTACTTCACACCTCAACGCAGCGTTTCGACAGTCGTTTTAAGGACGTCAAGATGACACAATAAAGTACAAGTAATAAATTGAACAAAACAAAAAAGTTCACTAAAAAATTATAATTTGAGCTTGGTTTTTAATAGGTTAGAATCATGGACACGAATGATTTAATTAATTTGGAACATATATGCAAATAATCACCACTGCTAGGGGTTTTGTCTTCTACCCCTTCCGGTTTTTTTTTTATCGTTTACTATTTCGGTACGCATTTTAAAACGGCCGGAATAGTAACTATATGATTTCGAAAAATTCTAAATTTCTTTTATTACGTATGTTGGAAAAAAATTTCAAAATTTTTCTGAGGTCATATAGTTACTATTCTAGCCGTCGTAAAATGCGTACCGGAATAGTAAATTACGTTTTTTCAAGACCAGAGGGAGTAATTCTTAAAATGAAAAATACTTTTAGGTTTTTAAGTTACAAATATTTTCACACCTTAATTTGAGGTTTGAATCCCTAAACTTTAGTTTTAACATATCAAAACACATTAGCACTTAGATTTTCCATTCGAAACTCTATGGTGTATTAAAAAATAAATTTTTTATATTAAAATATTATCAAAATACTTGCTTTTTAACTGAAAAGGATCTCATCTAATTGAGATGGCATGTAATCTAATTAAACTCCTTGCATTAAATTAATAAAAAAAGCTAGACTACATCAAAATAATGATAAGTTGGTCGGTAAACTAGATGTCATTAAAAGGCTATACATGTCATTGAATGAGTGATTATATTGTGGTTCAAAGCCAAACACACACCATCACATTAAAGCAAAGTTTACTAAAATTTTCATGTTCAAACCAATCTACAATTGTGTGTACAGGGAGACCAAATTTTAACGAAATGGGAAATTAACCCTTCTAATGATCTTTCAACCAGGTGCTGCCATGACTGCATAGTAGATTTTTAAGAAAATGGTGATTGCCTGCAGCAAGCTAGCTTTAACGACCGTTTTAGAGATACTACTTCGATTCGATTCCTTCTGGTTTAACTTCAGAGGATTGCCCGTTGGCAGCAGAGGTGGTGGGTGAGCTGGGTTTCTTGAACTGGACCAAGATCATGGTCATATTGTCACATCCCTCACCACCTGCTGTTGATGGCGCCAAACACCTATCAAGAACTCTCTCGGATACTGCAGAAAGCTTGTTTTCCTGCACGATTGAAGTAGCGTGATGAAATTAACTTGCAATCTCATACACTAACTGTTATTCAAAATCTCAATTATGCTTCTGCCCCACATAGTTCACCAACATCTAACTTCACTCAACAGTGAGAAGCAAAATTAACTCAGAAGGATAAAACTGTTCAGATTAAACATTTCTAAGCTCAGCCTGTTAAGATGTAAGCATGCTTACCGTACTTAGCTGTTCACGAATAAAATCTACTAGTTGCTGGCTTGACATGCAATCCCTGAAACACCATGCACCGCATTTAGTTGATCAAGAATACAACCCAAATAAGCCTACATTTTGGAGAAACCATCTAAAAGGCATTTCAGGAAGGAAAAGCAATTGATGAGGTACCATATTCCATCACACGCTAGCACCATAAAATCATCATCATCACAAAGTTCCACCTAAATACAGAAGCGGTGAAAAAGGATTAATACTGGTGTTTACTAACATAAAACGGGTTTGATGTGTGAAAAATAAGGCCCTAAAGTGAAAACAAAAAATGTTGAGGCAGCAGTAAATGTGCATAACCTTAAATCAATCATAATGAAATGAATAATATAAAGAAGAGGAGTCATACAGTGTTTATATCTGGATTTGCAGTAACAATTTGCTTTTCAACGGGTAAAAATTTGTTCTGCTTGAATTCCACATCACCTGTATGAGAAAGGAAGAAACAATTTGAATGTGTGAAGAAAAAAGAAAAAAAAATCTCCTCTTTCTCATGTACAAAGGAGTACATACAAAGGAGTACATGCATGGTTGCAAGTATCAGCTATCACATGCAAGCACAGGCACAAGTATACATCCACAAAGGCATGCATAGACACGGTGTCCTTCAGTCATCTCTCTGGATGAGATCCACAGGATCAGAGATTGAGTCCACAAGCACTATTTTCAGAGTAGACAACAGAATGGCAAACTAGCAATGGATTATGGGGAAGTAACTTGACAGACCACCAAAAGTCTAACTAGAAATGAAAATGTGTGCATTGACGGCTTTAAATTAAATAAGTTTGAGTACCGATAGCTCTTGAAAGATTTAAACTGCCATTGACCCGCCCTGCATGTATGAAACCTCCAGCTTTTAAAATCCTTTCTTTCTCTGCTTCCAGATCAGGTTTGTGATCTCTGGATAGATTGTATGCCTGAATCAAAGAAGTAACATTAAGTTCAAGAGTTTTATGTAACATATTGATAAAATTTGTTTGAGTCATTGTCTAGGAGATATTTACTTTTCTTTCTTGCTAAAATAGCATCATATTATTATCATCTATTACCAATTATGGAGAAAATGACCAAATTGGAAGCAAATGAAGCATAAATAGGCAGATTGAAAAGAATTAATACGTACAGGACTAGCCTTTGAAACAATATTTAGGGAAAAACTAAACTGTCAATGTCCAGTCAATCAGAAAATACCTGACCCTTTCTAGATATCACACATCGAGAATCACCAGCGTTAGCAACAATAAGTTGGTTGTTTCTAATAACTGCAACACAGGCAGTGCTTCCAGAAGCTGGTCCAGAAAAATCAGAGTGCGGCCCCTAGTCAGCACATCCCAAGTAAAACAAAACCCTGTTAGATCTTATGAGGAGCTGCAGAACACTTCAGTTCAACATTAGCAGTGCAGGAATAAAAAATCATGAGCAAAACAAATGTACAAGTTGTCACAACACATTTTCCAATATGTATTTGAATGTGTTTGAACTGCATTAGGCACATAAATAGGGCATAAAATGAGTACAACATCTCATATTATGTTGACAGTAGTAAAGTCAAGGACTTCTCAGTTAAACAGTTAAAGCCACAAACAATCTCTATATACATATATGCACACAATCACCAATAATTATAATAAACTGATTCTTTCTTTGTGGAGATGTCGCAGGGAATAGAATGACAAAACTAGACCATGCCTTACATTAGCCTTCATGTTCCAAGATTTCACAAGATTAGTATTAGTACAGTGAGCTACAAATGCTAATCAAGAAAATTGTGCCCGTGAAAATAAATTGAGTACAGCCTGTTTATTCTTTGAGATACCTCTTCAAAAGCCCAAGCATCAGTTTGGCCATTATTGTCACCACCCCTCGGAGACCATATCAACCCCTCTATCATACCAGTAAACTTGTTTATTCTGTCACCTAAAACAGCTAGTTCTCGCCATCCCCTTTGACCGCGCATCATCTCATCCATTCTGCAAGGAACACATAATAATGAAGGCATTGATATGCATTTATTTTTTTAAAGGAGCCCGACTAGCATTCTATCCTGTAGGATAAGCTTCTGAATAAAAAGATAAATTCACATACTATAAACACCGGAATGAAAAAGTATGTGCTATGAAGCACGGACACCAACAATGCGATGCGGAAAATTAAAAATCATAGGAGGCATTTATATGTTTGTATATTAATATATATTATATAAAAATACCATTCACAGCAATAAAAAAATAAAAAATAAAATAGAATCCTACATAGAAGAAGAATGTGAAATCTTAAATACTAGATTATCTAACCCTTCGCCTCTTGAAAGCTTTCATATTTCTTGTTTTAACTAACTGAAGCCGTCTTGAGTTCCTTAACCTTTGAGATCCACCTTTGACATGAACAGAGATTTCTTTTGTCCTCAACTTGACATGGTGATGATGCTGGCGATGGTAACTGTGACTGTTATCATGCCTTCGTATTCTTTCTCCAAATATAGACTTCCTCTTCCTCCCATTACGTCTTTCCAATCCATGATAACTATCCAAACCATCACTTGAAGGCCCTGAACTGTACCCTTATTCAACGTCTACGAAACAACGCCGTCCTCTTCCTCGTCGCCCTCGATACACCCTCTTGATGTTTGTGAACTCGTGCCATAAGAAGCAGGTGAGATCTTGCAACGCGAACCAATAAGTTTCACAGGATGCACAACACATCTTACAAAGGCTTCTGATTATGCATTGGATGATCCCAACTTTGAATAATAGGTAGAAAAACATCAAAGTTATGTAGGCAAGGCTAAAGATCATGAAGAGTTTGATGAGATTTGTGACGCATAAGTGCTCAATGAAGCAGATCAAATCCCACGGTCCGGAACAAATATCCTGACAAGAATCACCGAATATGGACTTAAATGGTGCAGCGAAGGCATTGCCAAGAACACCTCCGATGCCATTTGCGGCTTTACTGACAACAGATCCCATAATTGTCTCTTGATCACTCCACCCTTCTTGCACCTAACCGCATCTTGGAAATTTGATCACGATCGCTAGAGAGTGACGAATATGAAACACACAGAGCACTGTATAATCTTTCACACGAACGTAACGTAACGGAAAAATAATGCGTTTGTTGGCAAGAATGAAATGGATCGAGGCTTGAACGAATGATGTCTTTAGCCAACCATAATAGAACATCTGGTCTTCAATACTGGAATCTGATTGCGGAACCGCTCAATTAGTTTTTTCCTTTTTTTTCAACGTGGTGGTGGTTTGCTAGAGGGCAGTTGGGCTGAAAAATGATACTTTAACCGAATTAGTATTTGTTTTGCAAGCTGATGTTTATTACTGAACCAAATTATTCAAATTGTTATTCGTTTTTCTTTATAAAAAAATAAATTCTGCTTCTGACCATCAAAACTTATCTACTTAAGATTTATTTGTACGATTTATAAAACCCATAAAAAAAACTCCACTCGGTTCACAAAATTAATACCCAAAATAACCAGACCCTAAGTTTTTCCTCACCATCATCATAAGACGTTCTTGTCCTCACCAACTCAAACGCAGCCACCATCACCACCGCACTATGCTCACCAACACAAGACACTCATTTTCTCCTCCTCACAAATATTACACTTACTTCTGATATATTCAAAATTTTAGCAGTCATTTAGTTTCTTTAGATTTAGATTTTTTTCTTCTTTTTTTGGGTATTTGATCATTACACTGAATTTTGGAAAAAAATATAAATAAAAAATGATTCTAATATCCAAATAACAGAACCAAAATTTATTTTTCTTTAAAAATTCGTAATATTATTAGTTTTTACTGCAATACCAGGGATAGAAAACCATGACTTAAGTCATAAAAACATGTGAATTACATAATTTGGTGTAATTTAGATGAAAATATATATTTAGATAACCTAAAAACCGAATTACAATTATCCCAATCCACCCCCTAAAAGGAAGTGCGTGACTTCGATTTGTTGGGTCATGATCCCCACATTTCCACAAAATTTGATCCTAACGGGACGGCAATGATGACAAAAATAAAAGCATGTTTGATCATATTAACATCTAACCACAAATACTCACGTGTAAAACATCTGATGGAAAGACTCAGTTTGGTTGAGATTTGAGATGGTTGAGGCGAAGGGTTAGGTAATCTAGTATTTAAGATTTCACATTCTTCTTCTATGTAGGATTCTAATTTCTATCTGTCAACTATGTTTCTGAGGATAATGCAATTAAAATGTCAATTACAAATTAAATTTAGTTTTATAAATACTTTTAACTATAATTTATGCTAAACATCTCTTTGGCACCAATAATTGTTTAGAATTATGACAAAAAAAGCAGAACATAGGAGGTAGTGAGTTGGACACGTGTCGTGTGAGTGTCCGCCGAGTGTTGTTGTTGGAAACGAGTCCGACACGGACACGGCATAAAAAATGAAGTGTCCGTACTTCATAGAGTAGAGATATTATCAAAGTAATGACTACACTTAAACTATTCTGCATGACAAAAGGGCCAAAACGAAATAAGAAATTTGTAATAAAATAAGCACCAGTAATTAGACGTATTAACCTGAAAAATGCTTTCTGAAGAGATGTTCCTATGTCTCCAGCTGCATAGACTTCATTCTTAAGGACCTGCTGATGGAGATACTTGGCACAGAACTTTGCAACTACTTTACCTGAAAGTAACTGAGAAAAGGTGAATAACAGTAACCCAATCAAACACAAAATGAAACTGTAGAAATCTAAGCAAGAAGTAACTCTCAATGAACCTTCATGTTTTTACCTCCATGCCCATCATAAACACCGAAGAATGAAGTGGAAGCGTCCAGGTCAGTTAATGCAGCATGCTGAAACAACACAAATAATAGAACATTATAAATAAAAGCACAAAAATATTGTAATGAACAACTCAAAATGCAAAACACATGAAGTCATATATTATACTTCAAATTACAATCATCAGAGAGCCCCACAAATATAAATCCAGAAGAGCTACACATATCATAAATGAAGTGACACATGATGCTATTGAAGCTGTAGTTCAGTGACCACCTTATGGGGAACCCAGTTTAATACAAAGGTATACCCTTGGATGAGCAACAACAAGCAAGGCTGCTAATCATAACAATCTAGTTACCAGCTAATGCAATTCCAAGAACCCTAAAGTCTGAGGAACAATTGTACTATTGCTGTAGAACTATCCCTCCTGACAGATGAAACGGTCCTTAGTAGCTCAACAAATGGAGGACTTCAGCTAGATTGGTAGTTTACAACACAATGCATCACTTTCCTCTCCTAGTCTGGATGAAACCCTGCTTAGCTCAGTCTGTGATTATTGATATCATTGTACTTTTTTCCCCCCCAAATAGCAGCACCCACTACGACATGATGAACCAAGACAACAAGAAATCCCAAACAAAGATGTCAATGACAAGCTCAGACATATCATTAAGAGTCAAATTAATCACTCACTGCATCCTCCATAGTTGCCCGCCAGCCCTGCATGGATGATAGACCATACCTAAGCCTACCATTCTCACCATCATCTGAGAATTTCTCTGTTTTCGGAGAGCTGAGGTATATACCCATCTTTACCTGAAAAGGCAAGAGAAAGAAGCAATGAGACTCTAACCAAGTACTCGTATAAAATTAATCCCATCACTGTTTAGTGTTTACATACAAAATTAAGTGCAACATCCAAAAGAAAGAAGAAGAAGAAGAAGCATATTTATCCTCGTGTTCAGATCAAAACTTACGTCATTTGTAGTAAAAAGCTGTCTAGGCGAACAAACTGTCAAATCTTATCGAAAAGAATAAAGAACAAGTAATCAAAGGTGCAGTTTGGTATCAATCTAAAATGCTAAGAAGAACCAAAGCAGAAAACTGATATCCAAAGAATCAAAATCTAAGATCATCTCCAATCAGCTAATCACAGAAGCACACAAGTTAGTTAAGATGCATCAAGTGAAAGAACAAAGTGTATAGATCACAAAGCAGAATGGAACAAATTGGTGCAAATATACATCCAGAATAGTAATACATGCCATAAATGCTTAAAAGGCGAAACTACAAGTAAACCCATATGGTATTTGTTGTCAAAACGAACAGCCTAAAGGCTAATAACATAGAAAAGCATTAAATTTACATTAGAAAATGATGAAAACAGAAGGATCGAAAAGCTTACTTTGGAGCTTAAGTCTGGGTCGCTTGAGAGTTAAAGATGAGGAGATGCAACAGACAGTGAATGGTATCTTAGAAATGAAATTGTTCCTAAAACTAAGAAAGACGAAGAAGACCCATCAGCAGAAATTGTAAGAGGAATGAACAGAGTAAGAATTTGACAAGAGAGAGACAGTAAGTAACTTGATAAGAATTTCAAGAGAGAGGAGGAGAGAGGGGAAGGGTCAAGAAAGGAGCTTTTTAATAGAGGATGGGCCGATGGGGTAGTGTAGTAGTGAGTTCTTTTAGTGCACTGCCACTAACAGCTTTATAAAATATAATTAAAAATTAAAATTAATGTCCACCGTTCAATATTTGTGATAAAGTTGATACGCTTACTCTTGTTTAATCTTGATCGTTAGAATATAAATGGACAGTTGGAAAATGGATGAGGATCAAGATGAACTGTTTTGGTTATAATTCCAACATTCATACCATCTTTTATTTATATAGAACTAAATCCTCAGTTCCTTTCATACAATAAAATAAAAACTGGTGAAATTTATTTCTATATTTTCCATTAAGTAGGGTTATATTAAAATGACATAATTAACAAAAAAAGAAAAGTAAAACAAAGTTAGTCAATGGATTGAAAGGAAGAAATGTATTGGTCAACGCTGCTAATTATTTCAGCTCGAGTTTCTGACTGCATTCCAGTTTTTAATTAAATAAGCGTTTGATTTGATTTGAATCTAAACTATTACTATTATTATTGGGTTGCCGTCTGGGGACGTTTGGTGAAGAAAAAAACTAATAATAGTAAATCAATAATACATTACTGTCAAAAATTACTTGATGCGGGCTCTTAAATTATGAATTTTAAGAGTAGATGGATCCGCGTCAGTTTTTAATACTTAAAAAAATAAAAAAATTATTTTTATATGAAGCCCACGCATCAATTTTAATATTAAATAATTGAAAATTTTACTTTTATTAAAATCTCACGCGAGTTTTTATATTAAAAAAAATTGTTTTTGTGAGGAACTCGTGTCTATTTTTATATTAAATAATTGAAAAAGTTATTTTTATCAAGAACCCACGCGTCAAAAATAATATTAAAAAAATGAAAAATGGCACGAACAACAAATGCGTCAAATAAACACAAATCATGATTTTTGAGCTAAAACGTCAATTATTTATTGACGGAGGGAGTATTATAATTACTATTATTTTTATTATAAATTTATACATATGTTATGTCATTATATAATATTATATATTATATATTACTCCCTCTGGTTTTTATTAAACGACTCTTACTATTTGGGCACGCATATTAAGAAAACCGAATGACTCACTATTTGACCCAAAAAAAATCCGTATTTTTTTTCGAGTAACGTACGTCCGAGAAAAAATTCGGAGCAAAATTATCTCAAATAGTAAATTATCCGACTTCCTTAATATGCGTGCCCAAATAGTAAGAGTCATTTAAAACAAACCGGAGGGAGTATTTATTATAAATAAAACCCAGGAATATTATATAGTATGACAATAAAATATTCTAAAACGTAAATATATACTCCTTCTGTTTCCAATTAAATGACTTTTTGAAATAGTAATATTCAGTAAAGCAAACACTAAAAAATCAAGTAAAGTGTACAGTAACATTCAGTTAATTGGAAACGGAGGGAGTAATATATTAAAAAATAATGATATATTATTATGTAAAAGCATATTATTATATTATTATTTATTAATATCTTTTTGAAAATATTATTTATTAATATCACCATCGAAAATTGAGGATAACGGCAATTCTTGGACCAGCGAAAAGCAATAAGAATGAAGTTGAAAAGTTCATAACCAAACAAGGAAAAAGAGCGAGAAAAGTCATCCATTGAGAAAAGTAGGGGTGGGAAGTATCAAAAATTCCAACTTTGGTACATAGTTTCAAAATCCAACGTAACATCTGGGGCAAAATAGTACATATATGTTTTTAGAAAAAAAACGTCACATCTGGAGGAAATATGACCTGACCCTTTTTCATCTCAGATGCCCAGGTAAATAACAGTTGGGCTTCGAGCGATACAGAGACATTTTATGTTTCCTGCGTAACAGGTAAAATTCATGACAAAACCGCGGAAGATGTACACCTCACCTCAAGTAACTCGTCCAGTGTTCCGTACTCCGTAGCTCACAAATTGTCTTGGAAGAGCAGTTTCAGGGAAATATGCGCACAGGATTTCATACAGCCTTGGATTGAGGATTAAGAAGCACTTTGCTTGGACAAACTCTCGCAATCCTGAACATCAGAATCCTGCGCCGCCAATACTTCTTTCCCAGAAGCTGTGGAATTAACAGACCACATGGCACCAGCAAAGATGGCGGTCCTGAAGAAATCATCCTCCACTTTCTTCAGAATCTCCTTCATAACCTGAAAGTCCAAAGCCCCTATCACAATCAAGTTCCCTAGAACCTCACCAAAGCTATTTGGTGCTTTTGGAAGATCGATGGCAATGTCATCCAGCAAGGAGCTGTAAAGAAGACACCCGCTTCCGATATCTCTAGCAGTCAAGACACTTTTAGTGAGTAAGAATTCAAATAGCTTCACAACTGGTTCTACACGCGGTGGGATTTTCTCCAGTGCAAGGGCGATGGCTTCTTTAGTAAACTCAGGGTGATAATCTGGGGCATTCAACTCCTCCACACATTGCAATGCTTCACTGAGAATTCGCACACTGAAGTATTCCTCCAGAAGAGAGAGAGTTTTCTTACGGAGATCAGCGATATTTGACCCAGTAGAACGGCCAAGGGGTTTTGCAGGAGAAGGAATTGCTGACACAGCAGGCTTAGGACTTTCTACTGCAGGTGCATTACCTGATACAGAACCAGACTGGGTAGAAGCACCACTCCCCTGCAAAAATGAACTTGTTTTCCCAGCAAACATACTACCACTGCCCTGAGGTAAATACTTTGAGTTTGGAGTTGGTGATTTGCCCACGAAAGGAGCCTGGACACGCCCAGCAGACTGGGCAGGACCTAAGCCCTCACCCCTTGGCATTGAACGAGACCGAGGAACCTCCCAGGTGTCAGCGTCAAGCCCAGGCATCCCAGGTATTTTCCTCATGCCAGGCATTCCAGGCATCATACCACCAGCACCAGGCCTGCCCATTGGGAAACCTCCAGGGCCCATGCCTGCAGGGGGAGGATTACGACCATTTCTCATGACTGCAGTTGCACCTGGACGCAACCCAAGAATCTTCTCTGCATCTGAATGGATTTCAGATATCGTTTTTGCTTTCACCTGCCAAAAGAGAACCATATGAGTCCTTAGGTGTTAATGCATCTTACAGAATTTAACACTGGTGGTTTATTTATCTTCCAATTTTAAAAGCTCAAGCAAGAGCACTAACTAGCCCTTGCTCTACGAATAAAGATGTTAGAAAAATAACCTCTTCACGCCTGGGTACCCAACTGTTGGCCCTTAGATCAATAACATTCCGAACCATGAACCTCAATCGTGCTGCGAGTTGAGGGTTAGTTGTCAGCTCCTTCAACCTAGCAAAATAAAGATCGTTGACTCGCCGAGATTTTGGGCTTTCATCCAGCTGCTTCCCAATTGTGTTGAAAAATTGACAAATTGCCTCAACATTCTCCTCAGCTGGGCATGTCCCAATGTCGTGTCCCAGAAGTTCCTGACTCAAACAAGGAATGCTGTTAGCCAATAATAAATCATTTCAACTGAAGGCCAAGATGATCAGATATCTAGTTCCAGTAAAGACCTGAACAATATGATGGACAACTTTTTCAGGGACCATCGTCTGCTTTAGTAGTTCTCCTATAAGACGCATGTTCCCCATAGTTCGCAGCTTAACCATTCTTTCCGTCTCCCTGCGCTCTCCTTCTTGCTCCGGGGCAGTCATCTGCCTGATTTCAGCCCTCAGACTGTCAGAACCTTCAAATGCCTCCTGGCAGTTGTTCAAAAGAATTCTCTTAAAAGTGATTTCTTTCCCACCAGGCTCATCAGATGGGAATGGAGGAAGCTTCTCACTAAGGTCAAAACATAGCTGCGCATACATGGGACAAAATGTAGGCTCCAGAACTGCCTTGTCAAAAATTAGTGAGATAACATCCTGCCAGGCAAATAGATCCACCAATTTCATTAGTAATTGCAAATGTAAAACAAGCAAGTACAAGAAGGTATTCAAGACAAGTAAAACAAGAACCTTTAAAATATCCGGTGTTGTAATGCCAGAGTCGATCAGCTGTCCTTTGAGAATGCCAAACTTCTCCGGTGTAAGTTTGTTCAGTATACTGCCAGTCACGCAGAATAGTATACTCAGAAACGTAAAGCAATACAGTAACCACTTTTTTGTATTGAGCTATAAAAAAACATTTGCAATCACATCTACTAAACATAGGAATTAAAACTCCCCCCCTTATGTTATTCCCACACTAATATGCCAAGGACCTACCCTTTCACTGTCTTCAAGACACGTTCCTTCTCAGAAAGAGTCCCCCTGCGGACAGACCATGGTACTTCAGCCTTGACTAGTGCAGGAGTGGGCACTACCTGGTTAGTATAAGATCAAAGGCAATCCCAGTTATGATGAGGAAAGGGTCAGATACGCCTTAAAACTGGCATGCAGAAGAACTATGGGTCATGTCAACAACTCAATCAAGACTAGCAGTTTCCATAAGATAAGGTACAATCTAAAACAGACGACGTTTCAGCATCAAACTCAATTTTTTCTTTAATTGGAAAGAAAAGGCTAGTTTAAACTTATCATGACACAATTTTATCCATTATGGCAATTTTATTTAGATTCTAGCAAACAAAGATATTACCCCTTGGTTTGCAGTGACTTGAAGCCGCGCAAATTGGGTGTTTAGCTGGCCCTGATGATTATCTAATTGCTGCTGCCTAGTCTCCTCCCCAAAGGCAGCTGATCGGCCACGCCAATCACGATTATCTGGCTCTGAATAACGACTTTGGGATTGAGGCTGTGGGCTTTGTGGCTACACAAAAGTACAAAGAAAATAGTTACAATCTCAAAATCAGAAAGACACATAAGGAGAACATAATTAACAACAGAATAATGCAGTTAGTATAGAAGAGAAATATGTCTGATCCAAAGCACCAATTACAAAAAAAAAGAAAAAAGAAGAAGAGAGAGAACAGTACCATCTATTTTATTGTTTTCTAGCAATAGGCACATCATAAGCATAACCCCTATGTAAATAAACAGCATGGTAGGCAGGGGCGGATCCTGCTCTTGATGTTTGGGGGGGCGAGATTAGTGACGAATTCAGGATCTGTATTTAGATGGTGCGGGGTTCCCCGAATTTTTTTTTGAGTATTTTAAAGGGAAAGCAAGCGAGTTGAACGAAAAATTAGAAAAATGCTTAAGAGTATTTGTATCCGTCACTAAATAACAAATATTTAGATAAACTTAACAAAAAGGTAAATAAGAAGACAATATAGAAAAATAA
Source organism: Viola odorata (assembly GCA_963691705.1). Classification (NCBI taxonomy): domain Eukaryota; kingdom Viridiplantae; phylum Streptophyta; class Magnoliopsida; order Malpighiales; family Violaceae; genus Viola; species Viola odorata. Next base: position 19,940,385 of record OY829545.1, on the reverse strand, counting down.
TAATTATGCATTAGAATTCATACAATATACGTATTTTTTACAATTGTTCTCTACTTTAGGATTGGAATTGAATGAGAGATTGAGAGGGTGATCGATATGTGATGATTTGGTGTAGAAATTGAATTAAATGAAGGGATTGAATTTCGGCGGAGATTAAATTGGTTTTGGCACAAGTTTATTGGTAGTGATGATTTGGGAAATGAGGATTTGGGATTTAATTGAAAGGATTTTTTGTCACTTACTGTGTACTAATTATTTTTTAAAAGTTTTATCTCTTATGTTCGAACTTTTATTGCTTACGAGTGAATTTTATAGAACTATAGAGCGGACTTTTCGTCCCTTACTGTGTACTAATTATTTTGCTTTATTTTATTCCACATTTTAGCAATTTCGGTTCAAATTTTTATTCATTTTTAGGTAAAATTGCTCGTATTATCGGCTCGAACCAACAATGTATATAAAAATAAAATAAAAAAATTGAAAAGTTTGGGGGGGGGGGGGGGGGGGGGGGGGGCTGCAGCCCCCCTGGCCCTAACAAGGCTCCGCCCCTGATGGTAGGAAAATTCTGTTTAACTTACCGTGTTGTCTGAAGTTGAACGGCTCCATGTTTGGTGGTCCTCTGCACCAAACTCAGCCTCAATTTCTTGTCTGATTTCCAAGATCTCCTCTGGGACATCAACTACCTACAAGACAATTGAAAACAAGCACAACTATGATGCAACAGTTCACATTTCAAAGCTACTAATGGAGATATTGCACTCGGAAGAATGCCACTAACAATCACCTGACTAAGTAGCAACAGCTGGTCTCGAGTATAGCGAACAGCCTCCCGTCCTTCAAACCGCGACTCTCCAGACTGCATTCCATGATATAAAAAATAAATCATTAAAACAACTGAAAAATTAACAGTTTACATCTACTTTAGCATTGGATAATTTATGTAATGCGGGTTCTTTATGGACAGCAAGTACACTCAATGCAAAAAGCCCACCTAATCTCCCACATCTTACTGTTTGTCCATATTTACAGCAAGAGCACAAAACTCATGTGCCCAACTAAGAATCAGGACAGTTCAAATCAACTAAAACAAACAAAGCTGAAACTTTTTTCAAACAGAAGAAAAAAAATCCAAATATGTAATGAAGGGGAGCTGTAAGTTTAAACCTTGAGGGTATTAGCAAGAGGGCGGAAAGGCAGAGCATCAGATGAAGAAGAAGAGGAGTCGAAACGAGGAGCGAAGAATCTGCGAGTAGCACCAACACCAGCACCTCCTCCTCCAGGTCTCAAGCTAATGGACGTCTGATCAGCCTGCATCACTTTGAAGTTGGTATAGTAGATAAACGGATTTTTCAAGAAGAGAGGGGTTCTTGAAGATGCGTTTTGTATTATTTCTCTTCGCAGCTGCTGCAAAGAGAAAGCGGAAGAAAGAGGGCGACGCAGGCGGTCAAGCAAAACCCTTCTTATTAGGGTATGTTTTTCTTTTTATCTTTTCTTTTTTACTGTTTTTTTCTTCTTTTAACTGAAGTTTTTCAGTCCATTTGTTTTTACCATTATTTGATTTATATACAAAACCTAAAGCGTAGTTTTCGAAAAAAGGGGGAAAAAATACGTAGTTTGGGAAATATGCTAATTTAATGCAAAAAAGTGTCCAAATTTTGCTTTCCAATCTTTATTTTCCATTTTTGATTGATTTAAAAGTTGCAAATTTTAATAGCATAGGGGACAGACATAGTAGAAGATTGTTGCAACTTTGACATTCTAATTTTTTATATATTGAAAATTGGGGGAAAAGATGAAAAAAATTAAGACAAAAAAATTAAAAAACCGAAATTTAAAAGAAATAAGCATTCTTTAAACCCTAGTATATTGTTACATTTTTCCATATAAAGGTAAGAATTTGCAAAATTTATGAAACTTTGGGCCTAGCAAGGAAGCAGACAAAACAGCAAGGCACGTGGAATGAAAATCAACTGGGCATGTGGGGATGAAGCACTGGGCCTTTCTCCACCACAAAACCTCTTTCTGACGACGTCGGAGTTCCAGAATTCAGGCCACCGGTCCACTTTTTTTAATATATATATTCAGACGCCAGTTTAAATGTTTATTATTATTCCATATCCAGTTCCTGCGTTAAACCCTCTCTTTACAGCTCCAAACTGCATATTCACATGGCTTCCTTCCTTTTCTCTGCAACTTTCGCTTCATCTTCATCCATACCGAGTCTCACCCGGTCTAAAACAGGCCCAAAGTCGGCTCCTTTCTGGCCTTCAGTAGCGTACTCTGTCCCTTCCATCAATTTCTCACTTGGGTCATCGAATTCAGCTTTTTTAGAACATGGGTTCTCTCTTCAATCACAAAATTCTGGTGGCTTTCACTTAAAGTCTCGTTCTTTTGGTGTTTATGCCCGAGCAGCCACTGAGAAAAGCATACGCGACTTCACTGTTAAGGTATGAACAAAAAAAAAACATCAGTCAATTGCTCATTGCTATAAGTTTCTGTGTTCTAACATTCGAGTCTTATTTTAATTTCTCGCTATTAGATTTCTGTTTTGTAAGTAATGAAATTTCAGTACTAGCATTGCAGCTTATTTGAATTTCGTTCACGTTATGAGGAAGTGTTGAGCTTTTGTACTGCAAAATTTGTTATAGTGGCAGAGTCAAAGTCACTTTTCTTGAGCTTCTTATAACTTACTTGGGAAATTACAAAAAAAATGTTTCACATATGCACTGCAGGATATTGATGGAAAGGATGTTTCCCTCAGCAAATTTAAGGGAAAAGTTCTCTTGATAGTAAATGTTGCTTCAAGATGGTACTCTCTCGTTTACATGTGTTCCATTGATGTCTGTCTTGCAGCATTTCTTGTTTAAATTTACGTGGGACAATTGAAACCTTATTGGTGGTTCATGTAATTTGCAGTGGTTTGACATCTTCAAATTATACAGAACTTTCGCACTTATACGAGAAGTACAAAACTCAAGGTTGGTAATATTTGAGAGGAGAGCTTTGCTGCTTTGGTACTTAGAGTGGCCTGCATTATTAAGCTGATCACTATTCCTATGATGGGTCTTTCTTTAGCTTTCGTTCATTTAATCTGATATCTGATTACTTGCTTTTGGTGATCTTCACCGAGAAAAAGAAATGGAACAAATTGTTAAGATAGAGTGTCTTTCTATTTCTCATAATTGCATCAGGAAACAAAAAGGCACCATGTTAAATATAAGAGAGGCATGGGGGAGAGGAGTGGAGGGGGATGGGTGTTAGATTGAGGGGTAGATTCCTTCCGGAGATTTGACTGCTCTGCATGGTTTTGGTGTAGCTTTTTGTATTATTACTTGAGAAAGAGAAGTAATCCAACTAACTTCCATTGCAGGATTTGAAATTCTCGCTTTCCCTTGCAATCAATTTGGATTCCAAGAGCCTGGATCAAATCCTGAGATTAAAAAATTTGCTTGTACCAGATACAAAGCGGAGTTTCCAATATTTGACAAGGTATGCAGAATTGCCTCTCTCTCTTTATTAAGAGGTATTATTGCTCAGGGCCAATTTATTCATGGTCTTTGTGGTATTTGTTTAACAGGTTGATGTGAATGGACCAAGTACAGCTCCAGTTTACCAATTCCTCAAATCAAGTGCTGGAGGATTTTTGGGTGACCTAATTAAGTGGAATTTTGAGAAGTTCTTGGTAGACAAGAATGGTAAAGTTGTGGAGAGATATCCACCAACAACATCACCATTCCAAATCGAGGTACATTATCTTTCTATTTTTAAGCTTTTGGGTGCCTTTGAGTGTCTGGTTTTTTTTTATCCATATGAACAGTTGGAGCCTCCTGGCAAACCTTGCCAAAAGCATGAAAACCCTAGGTTTAACTGTTGCATTCTTTAATTTTCCACAACATTGTTGATAGAGGTTCAGGCTGTTTGTTCCGCTTAAAAAAGGTGGTGTTTTTTCTCTTCTTTAAAAACTTGTGGTGCTTTAGAGATCTTATTTGAAGCAAAGTAGCTTAGACATACTGGAATTGTGCGAGAGGTCCCTGTTTCTGTTATCATTGTTATTTTAGAATCTTAGATGTTATGTTTGATCTATCGATATTACCGATGTGCTTATGTTTTGCAATAAAATGTATGATACATACATAGCCTTTTAAAGTCTCTCATATAGCAAAGAAAAGTACATAAATAAGAAAGAACTTCTGTGTGTTCATTAATAGCCAGTAGCCACCTTTATGCTGGTTGGTGTATTAGCTTATCTACTTGTTATTGGCCTCTCTCTGGAATTTGACTACTTCGACAGAATTTGAGCGCAAATTGTAAACGAACGAAAGTCAGTATTGGAAACTCATAACTGTATTGTACATTAATGCCACTTCCATGGTCAATGCTGTCCTTTTATGGAAATTTACAGCAACCTGCCCAACTGTTTCCCTCCACTCTTAAATTTGTGTAATCTGGTCAACTTGTCGGCTAGATCTACTCCATCATTGTAACTTGGTAAAAGTTTGCCAGTAATGTAGCTTTAAATCAAAACAGTAGTTTTGAATTAACAAAAACAATTTTCTGAAAGGTGTGTTTAAATCATCATCTTCTAATTCAATCTGTTTACTTGCTACAGAAGGACATCCAGAAGCTCGTTGCAGCGTGACGGTAGACGCAGTGGCATGAGGCATGAGCTACCCCAGTTGTGGGAGATAGATAAGCCGATGTCTGTAAACTTCTGTATCCACGATCACAGGTTTTAGATGTATAAGATACGAATTTGTTTCCTTTGTTCAATCAAGTGAAAAAAGTAATGTAAAGCTGTATCATTTGGCCAGCCACGGGCCATCACATCACAAATTTCCCTCTCTTCACTTGCAGTACTTCTAAAGATGTTTTTGCAGCCATATTATGCAATTCCTCTTTTGCCCTTTCGTAACGCTACGGGAAGCTGTAAATTAGCCTAAAATCCACTTTTACCATATCTTGATTCTTGAACATTGCAAACTCGGACAAAACGGTAATTACCAAAAAAATAAAAAATAAAAAATAAAAAAAGAAATGCAATTTTTTATTTTTTCTCCTAACTGAAATATGTCCTGAATTTGTTTTTCTTTAACAATTTTATTAAAAATTTAACGATTAATAAATTTTTAAATTAAAAATACTACTCCCTCCGGTTTCTTATGTTTGTCGTTCTAGGCTTCTGCACAGGGATCAAGGCTGGGCTTGGGTGGCCTGTGGAATCACTTTTCTGCCCCTCCAAAATTTCATTATTTTCATTCTCTCTCTTCCTTGCTTTCTTTGCCGACAAATCCCTCGCACCAATATTTTTTTCTTATCTGCAACTTCTTAGCTTCTACTCTTGAGTTCTTGACTTTCTTAGAAGTTTGTAACTTTGTCATTCAACTTGATAAATAATTCATGCCCATTTGAGAAAAAGCTGCAATGGAAGCTGGGTCTGGTTCAGATTCACGAAACAAGCCTGGGTCGTGAAGGGAAAGAGGAGCTGCTGCTGCTGCAAGTACGAAGTCTAATGCTGCTAACGTTGCCCAGGATTGATCCTTTTGTGCGAAAAGATGATCACAATCCAACCGATTTGAGATTCTGGGCAAAAAGAACTGGGTTTGTATCTACAATTACCAATCTTGGCATCAACGCAGAAATAATCCAACCAATCTTGAGATCCTGTATTTGTATTAAAATTGATGGGCGAGAAGGAAAAAAACAATTGACACGGAATGGATTTTGATGGTTAGAGAAGGTTGAAATCGGGAGCAAAAGGGATGAAGGAAGAAAGAGTGTGCGCGTTTTGGAGAAGGAAACGAGGAAGGGGTACTATGGTCAGGAAAAGGAATTAATAGGCTTGGGAAAACGAGAACGACACTCATTTAAGTCCAAGAAAAAAAAGCCAGAACGACAAACAAAGGAATCCGGAGGGAGTAACATTTTAAAATTAATTAATGCGTGCTAGAACCCTGGTTATCAGAACCGGACCGGATCGGCCGGTCCGGCCAGTTCAATCGGCAATTTTCACCTTTCCGGTCTGATTCAGCTTTCGGACCAGATTGACCACTGACCCGGGTTGGACCGGACGAACCGACCGGTTTTTATCAACCGGCGAACTGGGCGGTTTGACACCTGGACAAAACGGCGTCGTTTTGGCACTGGCCAAACGGCATCGTTTTGCTTATTCACTTAAATTCCTATTCTCTTTCACGAATTTCTTTCTTTTCCCCTGTGTTTCAAATTTCAATTTCCTTTCTTTCACTTTCACTCACAACAGCAGCAAAAACCCAAACCCTAGACTAGAGCTGCGAGCGGCAAGCGACAGGCGACGGGCGACGAGCGGCTGCAGGCGACAGGGGACGAGCGGAGCTAAAAGAAACCAGAACTTTAACTTTGCTCAATACGTGAAATATAGTCTAGATATTACTATTATTGAATCAAAGAAGAATGGCTTTTATAAGCCTTACAACAACTGAAAAGAGAACTGCAACAGAAATTGCAGGAACAAAAAACGGAAACAAACTCTAACAAAGTTTTACTTAATCAACTCCTAAATAATCGCTTGACTTATTCAACTTCAGATTTTGTCAAGTATCCAACAAATTCCTCCCCTTAAACTGAAATGACTGCATCAGTTTAATCTTTCAATTTGCGAACTCCAAGTGACCACCTAAGCTTCTCATACTGATCAAGCTTGATAGGCTTAGTCATAATGTCTGCAATTTGATCATTTGTTCCACAAAAAACCAGCTTCATGATTCCTTCATTTGACAGATTACGCAGATAGTGGTACCTTACATCAATGTGCTTCGTTCTTCGGTGCATGACTGGATTCTTTGACAACTTGATCGTTGAGCTGTTGTCACACATGATCGTAACACAATCTTCACGCACTGCATTTAGCTCCTGCAACATTCCTTTCAACCAAACACAGTGACATGCTGAAGAGGTTGCTGCAACATACTCTGCCTCAGTGGAAGACAAGGTAACAATGTCTTGTTTTCTTGAACTCCAACATATCGCTGCCCCATTCAACATAAACACATACCCGGAGGTGCTTTTCCGATCGTCCACGTCTCGAGCGTAATCACTGTCCGTGTATCCCACCAAATTCATGGTTGGTGATATTCCGTAAAGAACACCAAAATCCAAGGTTCCTCTTAAGTACCTAAGGACTCTCTTCGCAATCATCATATGTTCTTCCTTTGGATCTGCCATGAAACGTGCTATCAAACACACTACAAACATAAGATCAGGTCTTGTTACCGTAAGATACATTAGACATCCCACAAGCTGCTTGTAGAGTGTTGCATCGACCCCATTACTCCCTTCCTTTCTGATAATTGCTCCGGGAACAATGGGATTTCTGACTAAATTGCAGCTTCCCATGTCAAACCTCTCCAGAACTTCTTTTGCATATTTTGTCTGACTAATATGTATCCCGTCACTGCTTTGATGAACCTCCACTCCAAGAAAAAACTTCATTTTCCCCATGTCAGTCATCTCAAATTCTCTTTGCATTGAAAACTTGAAATCAGCACATAACTGCTCATCATTCCCAGTGAATATCAAATCATCAACATAAAGACTTACCACCAAAATTTTGGTCTCTGTTTTCTTAAAAAACAAAGTGTGATCATAGCTGCTTTTCTCAAATCCCTCCTTCTTGAAATAGCTTTCAATTCTGCTAAACCAAGCCCGTGGAGCCTGTTTCAAACCGTAGAGAGCTTTTCTCAAGCGATAGACTTTATCTTCCTCCCCTGCTCTGATAAAACCTTCAGGTTGTGCTACATAGACCTCATCTTTGAGCTCCCCATACAAAAAAGCACTTTTAACATCAAGCTGATAAACATACCAACCTCGTTGAGCTGCTACTGCCAAGATACTCCGTATTGTATCCCATTGAGCAAATGGTGCAAATACCTCTGTATAGTCCACTCCAGCAGTTTGAGAGTAACCCTTTGCTACCAACCGTGCCTTGTACTTCTCTACTTTCCCTTCTTCATTTAGCTTCGTCTTGTATACCCATTTAACACCAATGACCTTCGCTTGATACGGCAGATTGACCAGCTCCCACGTTTGATTTTTTTCAATGGACTGAATCTCCATTTTCATAGCTTCTTTCCACTTCTCTTCCTTTTCAGCCTCATAGAAGTTCACTGGATCGTCATTGGAGATGTAAAACGCTAAATTCATCTCTTCTTCTTCACTTTCTTCTCCACTTACGAAATCTTGCATCCAAATGGGTTGTTTTCTTGCCCTTTTTGTCTGTTCACCAAACTCGACCCCTTGGTTTTCTGCGCTTGGAGCCTCAACTATCTCCTCTGTTTCTGCTGCAACACCATTTTCTGCTTCAACAGTTGCAGGTTCTTCCCCCTCATCAGTTTCTTCTTCATCAGTTTCCTCTCCATCAAAAACCCCATCACCTCCCCAGGCAAGGTCGTTTTCCTCTGGAGTGCTCAAATCCCAGACCCACTTAGCATCTTCTTCAAATATGACGTCTCTGCTTACAGTGATTTTCTTTGTGACTGGATCGTACAAACGATACGCCTTGGATTCATCACTCACTCCAAGTAAGATGCATCTGTGACTGCGATCATCGAGCTTTATCCGCTTTTGTGCCGGGATATGGACATGTGCGACTGACCCGAACACTCTAAAGTAATCAACCTTCGGCTTAATCCCTGTCCATCTTTCTTCAGGAACCTTGCCTTTGATGGCTTTAGTATAGCTTCGGTTTAAAACATGAGCTGTCCATCTAGCTGCATCAGGCCACAGAGACCTCGGCATCTTCTTCTCAGACAGTAAGCAACGAACCATATTCATGATTGTACGATTTCTCCTCTCTGCTACTCCATTTTGTTGAGGGGTGTATGTCGCAGTCAATTGTCGCTTTATTCCTTGCTCTCTACAGAATTTGTTGAAGCTGTCAGATGTGAATTCTCCTCCCCTATCTGTGCGCAGCCCTCTAATAACAGTCTTAGCTTCCTTCTCCACAAAGCTTTTAAACATTTTGAATGTTTCAAAAGCTTCTGATTTTTCCGCAAGAAAATAGATCCAAGTTTTCCGAGAAAAATCATCAACAAGCACCAGCAAATAGCGTTTACCACTGTGTGAAATTGGAGTGATTGGTCCACATAGATCCGCATGAATCAGCTCCAATTTCTCTGTTGCTCTCCATTTGCTCTTCTTTGGGAACTTGCCTCTTTGTTGCTTCCCCACATTACACACTGTGCACACCTTATCTTTGTCTTGAAAATTTGGTAACCCTTTCACCATCTCCTTCTTTTGCATGAGTTGGATGGACTTGATGTTCAAGTGTCCAAATCTTCTATGCCACAGGGAAGATAAATCTTCCTCCTCCACCTTAAGACAGCTCTCATTCACTGGTTTCTTCAAGGCATGAACCATGAACATGCGGTTTCCTGTCATTTGTGTCTCCATAATTAATCCTCTTTGACAGTGGAATATCTTGCATACACCATTTTTTATCAGAATCGTCAACTGCTTCTCCTGTAGTTGTCCAATGCTCAGCAAATTGTTGGTGAGATTTGGAACATAGTAGACGTCGGTTATAACTTGTGTGATCCCTTCCACCTCCATTCTGATCTTCCCTTTGCCTTGAACAAACAGTCTTGAACTGTTTCCCAAACGAACAGCGTGCTTGAAGCTCTCATCTAGCTCCACAAACCAAGACTTCTCTCCAGTCATATGGTTAGAACATCCGGAGTCGAGAAACCACATTCCCTCTTTTTTTACATTACTCATGTCAACATGTGCCATCAATAACAACTCCTCTACTTCGTCGAACTCGACGTAATTGACTCCTTTCGCCATACTAGTGCACTCGAACTGATAATGACCCACTTTTCCACATCTGAAGCAGTTGATGGCTGATCGATTCACGAATGATCTGCCTCTCCCTCGCCCCCTGTCACTGCTTCTTCCTCACTGAGGACTCCATCTTCCTCTTCCTCGAGCGCTCCTTGTCTCATTCTCCACTTGCAGGACCTGCTCTTCACTTCTCTTCTCAGTCACCTTGCCTTCATGAATTTGTAGTGACGCCTGCAACTCATCAACCGAAAGACGATCGATATCCTTAGATTCTTCGATAGAGCAGACCACAAAATTGAAGTTTTCTGTGAGACTTCGTAGAATCTTTTCCACAATCTTAACATCATCCATGCTTTCACCACAGTTCTTCATGTCATTCGTTGTTTCCATGACTCTAGCAAAGTATTTTGCCACACTTTCTCCGGCTTTCATCTCCAAAGTTTCGAAAGTTTTCCTTAGCCTTTGAAGTTGTGCACGCTTCACTCTGGCAGTCCCTTGATGCTTGACTTTCATTGACTCCCACAATTGTTTGGCCGTGTCTTTCTGAGTAATCGTCTTGAGAATGGCCTTGTCAATGGACTGAAATAAGTAGTTTTTCGCCTTAAGATCCTTCAGTTCTGCTTCATCAAGCGCCTTCTGTTGTGCCGGATTTGAAGTCTCGATTCCTTTCAGATCTTCAAGCCCTGGTTGAATGGCGAACCAGTACTCCTTGGAACGGAGAAGATTCTCCATGAGTAGGCTCCAGTGGTCGTAGTCTCCATCGAATTTTGGTACTGCAGGTGAAGTGAAATTTCCAGCAGCGTCTCCCATTCTCTCTGTAGTGTTTTTCCTCTCAAACACTCACAATATTCAGCTCCGCTACCAGATAAAAGAAACCAGAACTTTAACTTTGCTCAATACGTGAAATATAGTCTAGATATTACTATTATTGAATCAAAGAAGAATGGCTTTTATAAGCCTTACAACAACTGAAAAGAGAACTGCAACAGAAATTGCAGGAACAAAAAACGGAAACAAACTCTAACAAAGTTTTACTTAATCAACTCCTAAATAATCGCTTGACTTATTCAACTTCAGACTTTGTCAAGTATCCAACAGGAGCGGCTGCAGGCGACGGCCACGGCGACAGGTTCTTTCTTTTTCCTTGTTTTTTATTCTCTGCTGTCAATGATTTGTCTGTTTGTTTGAATACAATTACAAAGTGAAGGTGCTAAGCGGGATGATATTAATTTAGTTTTTTATTTTTATTTATGGAATTTCTGAGAAAAAAGAGTGTGTTTTTATGGTGGGGGAAACATCAGATCAAGTGCCGAGAATGATACGATCACCGCCGTTGGTTGTTGAAGACATGGTTGGCTGATTTGTAATATTAGCCTAGGCTTTCTTGTACGTAGCCGCAGAGAAGTTGTTGGGTTTCTCTATTTTTACCTTTTATCCTCTATCGTCTATCCCTTGACGAATAATAGATTAATCTTTTAATGGATGATGGGCATAATCAAATCATAAAAGAGATAATGTCTTTTCTTATTTATGTCAATTTTTTTTTAAAAAAATTAATACTTAATTATATATATATATATATTCGAATAGCCGAATGTTAGTAATAAAAACAGCAGAGAAACCTGGTTGTTATGAAGATGAACTAATTTGTGGCATTTTTGTGCGTTTCTTTATGGTCTTTGGCTGTAGTAACTTTCTAGTTCTAAAATTAATAAATTACAGTTTAATTATACTATGTAAATTAATTCATAGTTTGTTGCACATTGCTGGAATTACATTGTTGCCGAAGCCGAATATTGCTGGATTGAAATGCAAGTTTTTTGAATTTTTTCCTTAAATTCTCGTTGTCGAATATTGCTGGAATTACATAGTTGCCGAATTAATATTGTTGGAATTACATGGTTTCCTTTTTCTGGAATTACATGGTTGCCGAATATTGCTGTTGGGATTGGGAATTGATAATCAAGTAAATGCTGGTTTTTTTGGTTGTCATGGTTGTGATTTATAATTAATTAAATGCTCATTTGTTGGTGCCGAATTGCATACATTGATTTTTCAGGTTTGATGATACTAGAATTGAACCTACAAAATGTGCTTGATGATGACAATGATGAAGATGAAGGAAATGAAAGCGGATTTTTTGTTCAAGACATTTTCGAAAATACTAGTGACTCGACCTTTCAACCTGAAACCAATCCATGGAATTAATAATGTTGTAATTTGAATATTTAGGTGTTTGAACTTTGAGAATGATTTCATTTGAATGTTGGATTATTTCTTTATTTTGTAATTTGGATAATTAAGTGTGTATGAATATTTAAGTGTGTTTGAATGTTGGATTGTTTCTTTATTTTGTAATTGGAATATTTAAGTGTCATTTGAATGTTAGATAGTTTCTTTATTTTCAACTTTTGATGTACTTGATATACTTTATTTAGATATATTATAACTTTATTTTGATATATTATAAAATGCTACAGTAAAAAAATCAGCCGATTCAATCCGATTTTATAGTCTAAGATTTACCGGTTTAATGTGTAAGCGGTTCCGGACGGACCAGCAACTACAATCCGGTCGAATTCAATTCAACCCGATTGAACCACTAAATTTTCATTTCTAGTTCTCTATCCGGTTCGGTTCTGATAACACTGGTTAGAACCATAAATTATAACGTGAAATCATAACTTGCAATGCGTTTTTTATTTGTTAAGCTGTCATCACATGGCGAATAATCAGACAAACAAATAAATATTAATAGTTTTTTGAATCTTGATCATCCCCAGTGGGTCAAACCCATTTGCTCCTCTGTATTCCTCGTCTTCCATATATACGACAAGTACTGGCCTTTAAAAAAGAAATGCACAAGCTCCTCTATAGGTTTGTTCTTGAAATGGAACCACTTGAAACCCTTGAGTTTGTTCAAAAACCTCCCATCAAAAATCCAAAACGATATGACCAAGATCACCTTCCATCAAGAACAACATGCAAGCTCCTTTCCATTCTTCAAGAACCATTTCAATGGATTCAAATGCTGTCTTCTCAACTAAATCCTACCTTCGTTTTAGGTATATTCATCGTCTATGGCCTTAACTTGGGTTTCAATGGTTCTTTCTTCAGAGTTGTCACTGATTACTACTGGAAAGATGTCCAAAAAGTGCAGCCATCAGCTGTGCAGCTCTACATGGGATTGTACTACATCCCATGGATTATGAAACCTATTTGGGGTCTTTTCACTGATGTTTTCCCCATTAGAGGTTACAAAAGAAGACCTTATTTTGTTGTGGGTGGGATTCTTGGTTGTATTTCTGCATTGATGGTGGCTTTTCTTGGGAAAATTCCAGCTGCTGTTGCATTAAGCTGCTTGATTGGTGTGACAGCAGGTATGGCCATAGCAGATGTGACCATTGATGCTTGTATTGCTAGAAAGAGTATTGAGAGTAGGTCTTTAGCTGCTGATATGCAGAGTCTTTGTGGGTATTGTTCCTCTGTTGGTGCCCTAATTGGGTACTCCATCAGTGGGGCTTTTGTTCACCGTCTTGGTCCACAGGCAAGTTCTCGATTGATTTCTTGTTTCTTGAAGTTTTGTGTGACTAAATCTTAATTTTTTTTCCCTTCTTCCTTTCTGATTTAGGTAGCATTAGTTCTCTTAGCAATTCCTCCAGCTTTAGTCATATGCTTAGGCTTTGTGATCCATGAAAAGAGATCAGACTGTCTGCCATCTAACAAGAAGAAGGTAACAATTCAATTTTCTTTTTCTACCTAGTAACTTCTTACTTTTACAACTACTGGTTAGCTTGTTATAATTGATGATGTGGTTGCAGTAGAATTCATATTGGTCAAAGCTTACATAAGTTGAAAAACCTTGCAAATAGGGGCTAATGTAGCTTTACTTTTAGGGTTTGGCCAATTGATTTTTCATGTTTTAGTGTTTGATAAATGGTTGAAGTTTTGGTTATTTTATATTCTTGCTCAGGGATTGGAAAAAAGACCTATGACCTAAGATATTATGTATGCTGATCTATCATCTTAGCTCAATGGTTTTGGATGTACCTACCCCAGCTCCATGTGTCAACTAGGGATTAAACAAATGTATTACAGGATTTTGTCATATCTTGCTTGATTCCTCTTAGCTATTCTCTATTATTTTGGAGTGGGTAAACAAATACACACGAGTCAAAGACATATAGATAGGAATTGCAAGCTAGGGGACTCGAACTAGACTTGAATCCTCCTTGCTTACCACTGCGCTACTAGCTCATTGGTGGAAGTTTCTTTACTGAATGTCCAATTTTCTTTTAACTTTGTATCTTAACTCCTGGTTCAAACAGATAAAAGAAATTTACTGAACAATCTTTAAAATGGTAATGATTTGCAGGCTGTGGAAGCCTTGGGAATTGCAGTGAAGGGTATGTACCAAACAATCAAGTACCCTCAAGTATGGAAGCCATCACTATACATTTACCTATCTTTGGCCCTTAGTATTAGTACACATGAAGGCCAGTTTTACTGGTACACTGATCCTAAAGCTGGCCCTGCATTCTCACAGGTCTGCGTTACCATTCTTCAGTTAGTCAAGTAGATCTTGAACCCTAAAGATTACAAAATTCTTCAATCTGAAACCTTTCTTTTTCTCCTGTTTTAATTTGCAGGAGTTTGTCGGTATCATTTATGCGATCGGGGCAGTGGCTTCTATAGTTGGGGTTCTGATATACCAAAAAGGCCTAAGAGACTATCCTTTCAGGAAACTACTCCTCTGTGCACAACTCCTGTATGGTCTAACAGGAATGCTCGATCTCATCTTCGTCCTGCGTTGGAACTTATTCCTGAGGATTCCAGACTACTTCTTCGTCATCACCGAACAATGCATATCCCATATCATCAGCAGAATCAGGTGGATGCCTATGATGGTGTTGAGCACCAGGCTATGCCCATTAGGCATAGAAGGGACATTTTTCGCACTTCTGATGTGCTTTGACAGCCTCGGCTCCCTTTCATCAAAATTTGCAGGAGGAATGGTCTTACATGCCTTACATGTCACGAGGACTGATTTCACAAACTTGTGGTTGGTAATTCTGGTGAGAAATATGCTGAGGTTTGGGACATTAGTGTTCATTTTTCTGATTCCGAACAGTGAGCAGACAGATGAGTTGATTCCTGCTGATATTTTGGAGAAAAATTCTTTGGTTGCAAGTGAAGCAGATGATGTTGGTGTGCAACTTATTTCAATGAGTGAGAATAACCAAGAACAAGTATAGAATGATCAATTTTTTCTTTTCTTTTTTCCCATGCCAGGAGAATGATCATGGAATCAAAGTTCATGAATTTTGAACGTGAGCTTCATAGTTTAAGGTTATAATTTCTTGTACAAAAAATATATAAGAGAACTTTTAATTTCGTTTTTTTTTTCTTATAAGAAAATAGTTGTGGAAACTTTTTTAGTTATTTTTGTGGAAAATAAATAAGTAAATACAGGTAACAGGCCATGTTTTGTGTCCAAGTCCATTAACAAATGTACTGCAGATCGACCCAGTTTTTTTGAATTCCTTTCAAGTTCACTAAGCCCAGCCCATATATCGTAGAAGTAAATAATTCATTAATAAAAAAAGCAAAAAAGAAAGAAAAGAAACCTTGTTTTATTCCTACGGACTACTCTTTAGCAAGTCAATTGACTCAAATTCTCTCTTGCTCAGAGGTGCCGAAATAAAACCAAGAAATCCAGTCAGTTGGCCGCGGTTGCTGCTCTCTCTATCGTAGCCGACACCCTATTCTATTCCTCGTTTCCCATGGTAATCTTCTCCTTTCGCTTCTCCTTCAACTCATCTTCGCCATTTCAGTCCTGTTTCCCAATCCCTAATTTCTGTTCCTAATTAGGGTTCTTCAATCCCCTGTGATTTCATTTTATTTCGTTTAAGTTCTTCAGTTTATCTATTATCGTCGTTCCTGAGCTGATAATACTCATCTACGCTTAGCTCCTACTTGCGCTGTGTGAATAATTTTGTGTATTTTGCTGATGCCGCTGTTCTTCTGAGTTCTGACTGTGTTTTTGTATGTGTTGTAGGCTAATAGGCATACCATAATTCTGATGCAGACCTCTCAAAATAGAGCTACCAGAACGTTTATGGATTATGATTCAATAGCTCAAGCTATGGATGGTACGCTCTGCACACTGTTATGATTTTGGATTATACTATTCTATTCTGTGTATATATTTGTTTCGGTGAATTACTGAAACTGGCTCTATCTTTCAATAGCTTCCATTAATTTGATCATTTCTGAGAGTTTTTTCACTTCGTTTGGTGCTCTTTTTTCCCTTGTCATGACTTAGTTTGAGTGACGCCACACATACAGTGTTTCCTTTTATAAGAAAAACTGGAAAAGCACAATCTTTTGGTGCTGTTGTTGATCTTGGCTGTAAGTTTGTGTATACGGGTGTTATTTCATTTTATGAATAGATTATGTTGCATCGATTAATATTGGGAGATTGCAATGCTTACATTCACATTATATCTTTCTTTCTGTTCTTTGCTTTTTCCTTTTCCCATATGAAGGATATTCTTTCTCACTTTGTTTACTTTTTATTTTAAGCCATATGAACGAATGAATTGCTGCAACAAAATTGCATTCACAATTTTCCCATTTTCACTCACCAAGGCTTTTCCTTTGGGTACTCTATGTAGGTATTTGTGGTCTGTATGAAAGGAAGATTAAGGAATTGAACCCAGCCAGCAGAAACATATCTTATGACATATCAGAGCTCTACAATTTCATTGATGGCCTTGCAGACATGAGCGCATTAGTGTATTCCCCTATCTCTTTAAGCTATCAATTTATACTTATATACATGCATCATTGATGAAGTGTGGAGCCAACATCGTTATCTGGTGGCTCCTTTGGGCTCTCTTTCATTTCTTCTGTTTTTCAATCTTTCTTCCCTTTTGAGTTCGAAGAGGTTAGAGAAAGTAAGTCCATGAAGATGGCTGGGCTGACAAAGAGTATATGTTCCTTGCAAATGTTGATACAATGCTACAAGGTGCTATTGTCTAATAGCACTATACTTTCCACTATTTGACAAATTACAGTAGTGTCTGTTGCTAGTTATCCCTATAAGAGAGAGTTCTACAAGATTAAAATCAAATGTGCTTTAAAGTAAAATTATTCCACTTTATATGGAAATTCAAGCCATGTGATTGTGATTGAAGGCTAAAGAAGGCAGTGCTTAGTTTCTATGCAGTGTGTTGTTTTTGGCCCTCCAATCGGAGTTGTGTCTTCTTTTCTGCCCCTGTTTTCTTAAACTATAACCATATATATCTTTTGTTACACTTGTGTAGATCCACCATTTCTTGAAATTTCTCGATGCTATAATATTGTGTCCATGTTTGATAATTGACTGGTGGTTTAACTTATAATCTCACTTACTTTTCCTCTTGCAGTTATGATCACAAAATTCAAGCATACTTACCATATGACAGGGAGTGGATCAAGCAACGAACTTTTCAACACCTTAAGAGATTGGCTCACTGAATGAAACACATACTGGTGTGCTCACCAAAAGAAAAGAAAGAAAAAAACACGTACCGGTGTGTAGTACCTTGTTCTACTGAAATTCTGTCCGAACCAAAGGGGTTGCTCTTTATCTGTAAAGCTGCTTAAATGTGGCGATACATGTATAACTTAATAAATGTTGCTCATGTTGTGTGATCAACTGTATTCTATGGCAATATTTTGTATGAGCTATAAAACTTAACAGTCATAGAAGAACTATGCAGTTGTATTACCATTGTTGTTGGTTTCGTGTTAGTAGCAACAAGAATTCATTAAGATCACAATGTATGTTTTGGTTATGGCTTCTTATTTGAAAAAGAGCAGGAATGGAAATCTTAAAATGTAAAATGTATGGAATTGTATTTGACCAAAAAATCTTAAACGTAAAATTCACTACTTGGCCAAAATTTAAACGGCTCTTTTTTATTAAAGCGTTGATCATAGTGTCCATGAACTCGAAAAATCGTCAGATCCTTAGATGGGCCTGAAATTAAAGATTTGGGCTTGATGGGCTAAAAAATAAAATAGATCTTACCAATTGATCATGAAAAACGTATAAATTACAATATTCTTCACTTTATCATATATAGTTTAAAATTTAATTTATAATTATAATATTTTTAAAAGTTAAAAAATTTAAAAAATGGTAAAAAAAGTATAAAAAATCGAGAAGAATGTAATAAATATAAAAGAACCCATTTCAAAATGTTTTTTAAAATAATAAAAAATAAAAAAATTAAAGATAAATAGTAAATAAAAATAAAAATAATTGTTTTAATTGTATTAGGTCCTATTATATTTATTTCATTTTTTCTATAAAATTTTTCAACTTTTACTATTTTATTTAAATTTTTTGATATTTATAAAGATTAAAATCACAACTTAGAAAATATGAGGTGTACATTGATTTTAAATTATTGGTGGCAAAGTTAATCATTTTGTTAAATATAGGGTTTTTAACGTAATTTCCCTCAATATTATTTTTTCCCAAATCTATCAAAGCCTCAAAGGAATACCACTGTTTCGTATCGCACGGTCACTCGATTCATCGCATTACCAGGCAAAGCCGAAAAACACCCAGGAAAGGAACGCACCAGCCCAGCTCGTCATCTCCTTCTTCATACTCCTCAAACCCTAGCGACTCTCACATACTTCAGCTGATTCCAATTCTGATTCTGATTCTGCTCCCTTGACTTGGTCGTCAAACCCGGTTCGCTCTTTACCCCCTCATTCTATTTCAATTCGGTGTTACTTTATCTGCTGCTTCGTTTGAATCCTATTACTCAGCTTTACATGATTTTGTTAACATTAAAATTCGTGATCGATGTTGGTGTTTTAATTACGGTAGCTTATGATTAACTCAAGAATCTTGTTAGCTCGCAAAATCGAATTACTTGAGACACGTACACTTGCTGCAATTAAGTTTTGATTTGCTCATCTCTTCTTTTTTTTAGAATTTCTGTAGGGAGGCATTGATGCGAAGAAGATGAGTTCTTTCTCGATTACACGGAAAAAGACTCCGTTTCAGAAACACAGAGAGGAGGAAGAGGCAAAGAAAAAGGTATTTATATTGATTACTGAGATTTTAAGCTGAACAGGACCATGTTTTGATGAAACTAATACAGCTTTCCTTTCGTTTGTAAAGCGGGCGGAGGATGAAACAGCTCGATTGTATCAAGAGTTTGTGGAGTCATTCCAGGGTGATAATGCGCCAGGATCAAAGACATTCGTTCGAGGTGGAGTTGTTAATCCCAATGAGAAAGTGAAGACTGATCCTGAAGGTTAGTTTGGAAAAAGTATATATTTCAATTGTGTTAATTTTACTAGGGTTATGTGTTTTATTATCAATTGTTTCATAATATGGATAAATGAAGTACATAATTTTATGTTATTACAAGAACAAATTAATAAATGTATGGGCCTTTTTTATTCATTCCCGGATGGCAGGTGAAAAGTCCAAAGATGGGGTATCTGTTCCAAAGAAGGGGAGTAGGTAATAAATGCTTTTGGTTGATTGATTGACCATGTTACCATACTCTTTTGATGAGGCATTGTAGAGGTAGGAAAATTAGAGCCATCATATCATGAGATGAAGTTTGTCTTTCTTGATATTATTCTGCAGGTATGTTCCCTCTTTCATACCTCCTCCAATGGCAGCCAAGGGAAAAGAATCTGAAAAGAAGGTTAGTATAACGAAAGTTGGGTGTTCAATTTCTGGTGCTTGCCGATGATTTTCTTTTTCTACCCTGACAACTCATATATTGAGTCTCGAACATTTCCATGTATCTTAGAAGGAGGAGGAAAGATCGAAGGAGAAGGAGAAGGAGAAAGGGAAGACTCGGAACATAGATCATTTTATGGAAGAGCTAAAGCATGAACAAGAGCTGAGGGAGAGGCGAAATCAAGAGCGAGAGCATTGGCGTGATGGACGTCCTACTGAAAGCTCTGCTGTAAGTGTTTTCCCTTACTTTTAATACATCCTGAGAAAAGACCAAATTTAACACCGCGGTTCTCCCTCCCTCCCTCTATCTCTTGTGCGCAAACTCACCCACAATCACCCAGTGGATATATCACTGAAATTACATCATGTTACTGACTGGCACACTTTTTGTCTATTTGTCATTTCCCGTTTATCTGGAACATGTATTGATTTTTACTCAGGTTGCTTTTTTTCTTGTTTCAGCCTTCTACTCGATTTGATGAACTCCCTGATGATTTTGATCCTAGTGGAAAGCTGCCAGGATCATTTGACGATGGAGACCCACAAACTACAAATCTGTATGTAGGGAATCTCTCACCACAGGTCAGATTGTTGTTTTGAAGCTTTTACGATCTCATTTGGCTATTTGATTGATGAATATGCAATATTTTAACTTATCTTGTTCTTTATCTAGGTTGATGAGAACTTTCTTCTTCGGACCTTTGGAAGATTTGGGCCTATTGCTAGTGTAAAGATAATGTGGCCAAGGACAGAAGAAGAGCGAAGACGGCAAAGAAATTGTGGGTTCGTAGCATTCATGAATAGAGTGGATGGACAGGCTGCAAAAGACGAAATGCAAGGTTTAGTTTTTTAGTTTTTTCATTATGCTCGTGAATTCATATTGGTCTGTGCTTACAAATGTAGAGGTTCCAACTAGAATAATAAGAATGGAACTTCCAATTTCCTCCAATATTGAGGAGAGGTAACAATTGTTTGATTTTTTGAAAAGACGAAAGGTGGGTGGGTTAGGAGGCGAACATAGATAGATGAAAGAGTATATTGATTCTATACCTTCTGTGATCATTGTCTATTGGTGTCTAGTTTACTGATTCTTGGATGGATTTCTTAAGATGGGAGCCACTTATTAATGAAATCATTTGCAACCTGAACAACATTTTGATATCAATTTCATTCAACAGGAGTTGTAGTTTATGAATATGAGTTGAAGATCGGATGGGGAAAGTCTGTAGCCCTTCCATCTCAAGCGCTGCCTGCTCCACCACCAGGACATATGGCAATTAGGAGTAAGGAGGTCTGTTCCATTTTACCCCCAAGAAATCTGCAATATGTGTTTGGTTCTATATATGAATGTACCTTTTTCATACACGAATCAATAACTTCCACATATTGTGAAGAGATTCATGTCTAAATGAAATTCTATGATAATAAGTCTGTTGTTGAAGCAAGGATTTGGCCCATATCTCATTCATTGCTATCTTTAGCCTAAGTAGGTAACCAGAGAGTTGCCTTCTGCCTCCTTGGGTTGTAAACCTGATGTATTAAACTTTGGTTCACAGGGTGCAACTGTAATTCTCTCTGGTCCATCTGGCCCACCAGTCACTTCTGTACCAAGTCATAATTCTGAACTCGTAAGTTCACTAGTAACTTCTATCTAAATTATGCTTTCTCATTCTGTATTTCTCTCTCAATTTGGGGATGTGTCTTGTTTAGTAATTCATTTTCTATGCAGAAATGTTTCTTTATTATTTTTATTACATGTATATCAGGTTGATGACTTGATTTTGATGCATAGGTACTCACTCCAAATGTTCCTGACATAATGGTTCTTCCGCCAGATGATCATCATCTCCGACACGTAATCGATACGATGGCTCTATATGTTTTAGATGGAGGATGTGCTTTCGAGCAAGCTATTATGGAGAGGGGGCGTGGGAATCCTCTTTTCAACTTCTTGTTTGAGCTTGGCTCGAAAGAGCATACTTATTATGTTTGGAGGCTCTATTCTTTTGCCCAGGTGTGCCCCCTGTTTTAACTGTTATGCTGGTGACAATCATTTGCAGTTATAGTTCTCTAGCATTCAGTCTGCTTGATATGTTCCGCCTTTGAATTTTAAAAGAAGTTGTAATTGTTGCATATTCTCTCTTGTATGGGAATTGAGAATGTTTGATTTCTGTTGGAATGCAGGGTGATACTCTTCAAAGGTGGAGAACAGAACCCTTTATCATGATAACTGGCAGTGGAAGGTATCTTATGTTCCTATTGCTATTGAGGTTTGTTGCTTTAGGAGGATAGAATAATGATGGCCTGATGATACTTGTTTATCTATCTAGATGGATGCCACCACCTCTGCCCACCGTGAAGAGCCCTGAGCTTGAAAAGGAATCTGGCAGCACTTATGCTGCTGGAAGAAGCAGGGTACATCCATACTATTATGATTCCTGGATATGATGCTTTCATCTTTTCATATTATCTAACTTGAGAGTTAATTTATGGATTTAAATATTTGCAGCGGGTTGACCCAGAACGAACACTGACAGATCCTCAGAGGGATGAGTTTGAGGACATGCTGCGTGCATTAACATTAGAAAGAAGTCAGATTAAGGAGGCTATGGGTTTTGCCTTGGATAATGCTGATGCTGCAGGAGAGGTATCCGCGGATATTAGTTGCTTAAGTTCATTGTCTCTTCCATTATTTACTCAATAATTGGGATATAACTCTCTTTTCTGTTTCCCAAATGAGGTGCCTCAATTTCATACACCTTTCGGTTTGCATTTCAGATAGTTGAAGTTCTGACAGAATCTCTAACTCTTAAAGAAACTCCAATTCCAACAAAAATTGCGAGGCTTATGCTTGTCTCTGATGTTCTACATAACAGTAGCGCTCCTGTAAAAAATGCATCTGCATATCGTACCAAATTTGAAGCCACCCTACCTGACATAGTGGAAAGCTTTAATGACTTGTATCGTAGTGTAACTGGAAGGATTACTGCGGAGGCCCTTAAGGTAGGGTGTAAATGAAAATCTGTATGTTAGCTCCCTCCATTGTCTCTCTCCTATTTGGCTTGTTTAATGTGATATTATTTGCTTTTCACCAGGAACGAGTCCTCAAAGTATTGCAAGTGTGGTCAGATTGGTTTCTGTTTTCTGATGCATATGTGAATGGATTACGAGCGACTTTTCTTCGTTCTAGTAATTCTGGTGTGGTCCCTTTTCATTCTATTTGTGGTGATGCACCAGAAATTGAAAACAAAACTAACTCAGAGGGCACAGTCGATGGGATTAAGATGAACCAAGATGCAGCACTGGCGATGGGCAAAGGTGCAGCTACAAAGGAGCTAATGGATCTTCCCCTTGTTGAACTTGAAAGACGGTGCCGGCATAATGGTTTATCTCTTGTTGGTGGCAGAAAAATGATGGTTGCACGACTGCTAAGCCTTGAAGAGGCAGAAAAGCAGAGGAGCTATGATTTGGATGATGAATTGAAATTTGCTCCAAGCAATTCGAGTTCTGGTAGAGTTTCAAGTGGTCGCAGAGAAACAAGTGTAGAAGCAGAGCCAGTGAGATCGCTTGGTTGGAATCATTATGGGGATGGTGAAATGCCATCACTAAACAGAGGTTCTGTATCATTAGCTACAAGCCTTCCACTTCCACAACCTGAACTAAAAGCACTCTCCAAGAAAGAGAAAAGTGACCTTATTCTGCCAGCCTCTAGATGGGCCAGGGATGATGATGAAAGTGATGATGAACAGAAGGGAAGCTCGAGGGGTCTTGGGTTGAGCTATTCATCTTCTGGAAGTGAAAATGCTGGTGATGGTCTGGGTAGGGGTGATGAGATGGAGTTTACTACTGATGCAAGCATTCCTGCACAGGCTGACAGTGAAATGAATGAGGAGTTTAGGTATGGTAGTTCTGCTCTGGTATCTTCTCTTTTTTTTTCCCTTTTCTGTACAACTGAAATCTTTCCATTAGAATGTGATGCTCTGTAATTTTGTCGCCTAGAGTTTTCAGGTGCTTCAAAGTTGTCTCTAGTTGAAGTTTCCAATTCCCTCCTCCCTAATTTCGTATTGCAGCCCTTGTTCATATCTTTAGCTGACACCTATCCTGTATTGCAGGAAAAAGTTGAGACGTGTGGAAGCTGATATAATTGAGTATCGCGAATCCCTTAAGGACCGTGGAATAAGTTCAGAGGAAACTGAGAGAAAAGTTGCAATGCATCGGAAGCGACTAGAATCTGAATATGGTTTATCAGTTTCTAATGAAGATGCTGCAGGGAACAGTAAGTGGTCATGTTTATCTGT
Source organism: Viola odorata (assembly GCA_963691705.1). Lineage (NCBI taxonomy): Eukaryota > Viridiplantae > Streptophyta > Magnoliopsida > Malpighiales > Violaceae > Viola > Viola odorata. The sequence goes on along the minus strand of OY829545.1, from coordinate 19,916,508 downwards.
CCAGTTGAAATTTCTGACCATTTATGATTTATTGTTTATTTTGTTATGCATTAATCTGACCTAAATGCTTTGAGACACTTCTCAAGACATTCTTGCGCTGTATTCTACTTCGGCTCTGGTTAAAGGTCTTACGTTACAGAAGTGTTTTGACTAGCATTTATATTTGTTGGGTGTGTTTTTGGATTTTTAATCTTCACATTGAAAAATGCAGAGAGGACATCTTCTGAGAGAGAGAGACGTGATGAATCTTCAAGAAAGCGGCACCGCAGCCAGAGCAGAAGTGAGAGCCCAAATCATAGATCATCTACCAAAGACAGAGAGTGGGAAAATGTTCCTGATAGGGACCGGGAGAGACATAGGGATAGGGAAAGTGAGAGGCGTGACCGTGGTCGTGATCATGATCGACGTGAAAAGAGTGGAAGCAGAGAGCGGGATGATCATGACAGAGATAGAAGCAGAGACAGGGATAGAGATAGGAGGAGGCGCATGAAATAAACTGCAGTTGTTTTTGGCACATGCTGTACGATTTCTCTGCCAGGATATTGAATGATACCATTTGTTTGATGGAGTTGGTCTTTCTGATCAAATCTATTAACGTCTTGCTTGTATTTCTGTACTATCCAAGTTACTGTATTCCAGCAGAAAATTGGATGTTCCAATTATTCTGTCACATGTACAATTCTGGCAAATGTAGTTGTCCTTTTTGTTGTTATTGTTGTTGTTAATTTTTACCTTGTGTTTTGAACTTCCTTTGAATTTATTCTTGCTCTTTAACATAGCATGGTTTACAGATAGCTGATTTATCATTTTGGTCGTTGCGATGCTCACATTCGATGTCTTCAATACAATTTGGTTTTGACCTCCCTTTGTTACAGACCGTCTCATGTTTCCATGTTCAGGGCTTGGGTCATAATCATCATTCAAATGTGAGAAGTTTCAAAGCATTTTGGCTGAACTTTGCACGCCTCTTTGCATACTGATAGCTTGCCTTCTCCTTTACTAATAAAATTCCGATCATCCATACAAAGAATGATCTTTGTGCCTAGGAGCATCAAAAGTAACCATTGTTGTTGCAAATCTTTTGTGTCCTGACATTGACTGTTGGCTCCCCTGTCGCTAGAGTCCTTTGGATAATCAGTGTTTCTATCAGTGACTGTTTGTAAGCTCAGGCTTAGCTTGCAATTGGACGTTGGAGTTGAGAATTCATTGAGAATTGTCAGATTCATGCCGAAGAGTACCCGGGACTGAAGAACCTTGAGAGCACTTGATGATGGGATCTATCGCCGCACTTTCTTTTCTTTGCTTTGGTGTTCGTTGAGGGATTCAAATGGAGTCAGCCACAAGGTAGTCCGTGAAAGAATCGGAAAAGATTAGCCCCGTCGTCGTGGCATTCATTGTTTTATCAAATTGGAAAGATTAGCACAGTCTAATATTTGTTGAAAGCCGAGAAACAGACCATCTTAGTAACACGACACAAGTGCAGCTAGAGAAATTCAATCAGTTCTGCAGGAAAACCTTGTACAAAATTGAGATCAAAAGAACCTATTGCATGGCATTCCTGCGCCCAACCATGTTCAATGGTTCAAGCTACAGGCTACAGGCAAGGAAGTTGATGTCTTCCATTCTTCAGAAACAGAACAATCATCTAAATAGTCATCCACAGCAGAGCGAACAAGCCAGAAATGATCAATGCTACTAATTAAGTAAACTTTACCTCTTCAGAGGAAGTACCTGATACGATAATGGTGTCATTTCGATATCCTCGTCAACATCCAAGGATGCATTTCTCTCACTGCTTGTTTCCTTAGAATTTGCAATCTGCTTCTTCATATTACTTCCCAAATTTTTTCTTCCTTCACACATCTGTTTTGAACTCTGAGGATCAACTTGAATAGCTGCTCCAAAAATTTCTATTGCATTGACTTTGCATCAATAACATGAGATCTATCAGGCCAGACCAGTATCTCAGATTCATCCACATAATCTTCCGGGAGCTTTTCAAGGTCAAAATTTCTCATCGGTTTACTTTCCGCAGGTAGAGTATGCTTCCAACCCCTAAACCATCCATCCACAACGAGCGAGAGCGTTCAAAATCTTTGAAAGCACGAAAAGGATGCAAAGAAAGAGCTAGTCTCTTCCTTTTGAGCTCGACCCGAACCAAAGACTTGCATTAATGGTCTCCCTTACAAAACAGAACCAGGAAATTGATCCTCCACAAGCACAACACTTTGACGAGTAAATGCAAGAACTTCAGCCTGACCATAACGATTTCTCCTCTTACATTTTTGCATTACCATCTTTTGGATGCTGTACAGCTCGTGCAGAGCTTGTACCTGCAGAACAGACATCATCAAATCAAATACTATAAACAGAGAGAAAATAGAAACCTCCACCCATTTTAATAAAACAAAGAAATCATCAAAGAAAAAGGACCCATCAGCAATTTATAAAAAAATAAGGAATTCCCAGCATTCAAAATCAAATCAAACAAAAACGCAATTAAAATGCATGAATCACACATCAGCAGAGGAAGCTATCAAATTTATCAAAACTTGACCTGCTCCTTGAACAATGTTTCATGCTGTCTTTCTTATCTGATCCGTTTCAGTTTATCATCTGAAAATGGCAACACCAAAAAGGTTAGGGATTAAAAATAAAAAAAACCTGGAATTAAGACGGTACAGGGTTGTGGAGCCGTTCAAGTACAGTGAGAGTAAGAAGGACTGAAGGAGACAGTATTGATTGGCTGGCGTCGCTCTCTGCTGGTTGAGTCGGATACTCGGCGTGTGTACTCTACGCGCTAATAAGACGAACGTAAAATCCAAATGGAAAAAGAGAGAAAACTTTGCTTTCGTTGAGAGTCGAACTCAAGACCTCCCGCTTACTAAACGGGTGCTCTAACCAACTGAGCTACGAAAGCTCCGAATGTCAATTTTTCATCCAAATAAAAACATATAATTTACTTTTTGTGTTATATTAATTTAATTAAAAAAACTATATTGAAAAAAGTGAAGTAATATTATAATTATGAGAAGACACCTACTTAATTTCTTTATATGGTATGGTCCAACTAAGAGGAATGTATAATGTTGTTATGTTGTTATGTGCATGAATCCAAATTATGGAGTTTGTAGGGACCAATGCATCAATTATTGATTATTAATTATTTATATCCGAAGTAAAAAACATATAAAATAGATTTTCAAAGAGTGGGATGCACGACTCCAATTCCAATCTTTTAATATTGTGAGACCTTAAAAGAAATTGCTATTAAACTCAAAATTTAGATAAAATATTATTCTTTTATTTATTCTCTCGGTGGTGAGAGAGTGTGATGGGGTGTCAGTATTATATTATAAATAAAAATTATCACTACCAAATTTTAATAGAGACAAAATCAAGAATCATCAAGTTTCATACAATTTGTTTATTATAATATAATTTATTCTAATTACAACTAAACATATGGTTTTCACCCACTATACTTAAAAATACATTAAATCCTTGTTTATTCACAGCCGACCTTACCAAAGCTAATGAAAATAACTTACTCCCTCCGTCTTTTAATAACTGACTTTTTGAAATAGTAGTAAAATTGAAAACTTGATTTTTTATCTTATTTTATTCCACGTTGTTTCATTTTTTTCCCTAATTTCTACTCAAATTACCACATCATTATCAAATTGGGTTGATGCATAATTTTTTTTTGTTATTTGCACAAAATATATGCTTCGAAAAAGATAAAAAAAAGAAAGCGTCAGTTAATAAAGGACGTAGGAAAGCATCAATTACTAAAGGGCGTAGGAAAACGTCAGTTATTAAAAGATGGAGGGAGTACTTTTTAAAACTTTTATATTATAGTAATTCTGATTTTGTAATTTACAATTTATGAATAGGTTTAAAGCACCAAATTACTGTTTGTTTATACTCGAAAATCTTAAAAGAGGGTAAAAAAAATACTACTTTATTTTTAAATAATAATAATTTATTTCATTCAATTTGATTCAAATATATTTAAGTAAATTTTAGTTAAAATTATTTAATATAAGTATGATAAATAATAGCTTCAAAATATTAGCATAGTTAAAGATGGTGAATTATTTTTTAGTAAAAAAAAATCTCCTCAGTGTCAAGTTATCTTTTTAAATAATTACTAACGAAACCATCACATTATTTAACCTATTATTTTATTGATTTGGATAAAGTAATAATTATAATAAATTTTAAAAATGAATATAATTAAATAAGACAAAAAAAATTAAGTAAAAAATAAGACAATAAGTTGCATAACTAATAATTTTATTTATTGATTAAAATGTAAATAACTTAAATATGTAGTTTTAAAAAATAGTTATGAGGGTAGATAAGTAATTTTATTAAATGGTTTAAATCCAAAAAAGGTGCCTGTACATGAATTGATTGACTCATTTGGTACCTCTACTCAAAAAATGACGCATTTGACACCTATACTTCTTACGAATGACTCATTTGACACCTCCGACGAACGGCGTCTGCAATCTTCCGTTAACCGCTAGCGTGGCACGCCACGTCGTAAAGTTGGCCACGTGGCATGCTACGTGGCATATCCGACCCGAATAGCGCCGGATCGGGTCTCGAAGCGGGTCTTTTATTTGACCCATGAACGACGCGTCATTCAATAACGAACGACGCGTCACTCGTTCCAGACGACATGTGGAGCGGCTGAAGTGTCACTCATTCCAGGCGACGCGTCGTTCGTTTAGTAAGTGAGCGACGCGTCGCCTGGAATGACTCTTTATCCATGTCGTGCGATCTCTCCCTCCCTCCATCTGCTTCATTCTTCCAAAACCAACTAAATCAACCAAAACCCTAATTGCGATTTGTCCCCTCACTCCCGCTCGAATCACTCTACCAAACCCTAATCTCTATTCGTTGAAATCAACCGAAATCCACCCTATTCTCTCCATCCAGCTCTTTCCCTTTCCCTCCCTCTGGCTCCCTCCCGGTCGATTCATTATCCTCCATCCATCCCGGTCGTTTAGTTTTCCTCCCTCCTAGGAAATATATGTTTTGTGAACCGAAATCTCCCCGCTAATTCATTACCAGCGCTATTCTCCTCGATATTACTCAGGTATGTGGTTATTGTTTCGTTTCTATTAAAGTTTGAATTGATTATTGTAATTTTCTTATGTAATTAGGGTTTGCATATTGTTCTGTTAGTTTGCAATTTTGTCAGTTTTGAAGTGTTTGATGGGCTGAATCAGCATAAGTGCAGTCTCTATTCTGAATTTTATATTTTTACCAGTAAGTGAGTTATCATACTGAAGTTGGGGTTGGGGACAGGGAGATGATGATATTATATTTTTATAATTTATTAATTATTAGTAGTTTTTTGCGGTGTTCTTGAGGAGTTGACTGTTCTAAATATCTAATGATGTTTTACTAATTTATAACAAATTTTGTTTTATCACGAGTCTGCTTAATATCCGACTCTAAGATATTGCTTTCAATTTTATAAATGAATGTTCAAATTTAGACTCTGGAAAAATTTGGATTGTACCACTGTAATGGTGAATGCAGAAGACGGGGATGAGAGGTTTAGTGCGGTGTTGAAGCAGAGGCCAAACTATGACTACAAACCACCTATTTACTGTAAGTGCGGAGAGAAGACAGCTAGATGGATTTCATGGACGAAGAGGAATCCGGGACGTCGATTCAACAAATGCAAGCTCAGAGTCGAAGAGGGTGGATGTAGATATTATCAATTCGTCGATGATCCTTTTCCAGAAAGAGCAAATGTTATAATCAGAGGGCTGTGTGAAAGTGAGAAGGATCGAGCGGAGAAGAATGATAATTTACTAGCTGAAATCAAAGAATTGAAGAAGCGGGACAGTGTTTTCAATGGAATGGTGGACGAATTGCTTAGTTTGAAGGATGAAAATCATAATTTGACAAATAGGGTTAAGAAATTGAGGTTTACTTTAGTAATTTGTTTAGTTGTTATTGGTTTGATTGGATTTTTCAGTTTCTCGTAATGTATCTCTAATGAGAGTTGCTTAGTTCAAGTTTTTTAATATATAAGGAGAGATATTTCCCTTTCTTTGTTGAGTTTATAATTGTTTTAATGCATCTTTCTTTGATGAGTTTGGGTGATCAAAGACATGAACCTGGCTGGATTGTTTTCGATAAATATCACTCCTCATATATAAGCACATTTTTTTATTAATATTACTCGCTTCTCAATTCTTTCCTATTTTCGAAGAGTGGATCATTCACATTTGAATATTATTAATTATCAAAAATTCTGATAATTAATAATATTCAAATGTGAATGATCCACTCTTCGAAAATAGGAAAAAATTGAGACGCGAGCAATATTAAAAAAAAAATGTAAGTTACTTATTTTTTATAATTAATAATATTCGAATGTGAATGATCCACTCTTCGAAAATAGGAAAAAAATTGAGACGCGAGCAATATTAATAAAAAAATGTAAGTTACTTATTTCTGATAATTAATAATATTCAAATATGAATGATCCACTCTTCGAAAAAAGGAAAAAATTGAGACGCGAGCAATATTAAAAAAAATGTAAGTTACTTATTTTTGATAATTAATAATATTCAAATATGAATGATCCACTTTTCGAAAAAAGGAATAAATTGAATTCGATAACTTATGATCTAAAAGTGAACAAATCTCCCGATCTTGAGATGCTTAAAACTTTCATATACATTATTTTTATTTTGTATTAATTCTCCCTTAAATAAACTAAATATAGCACTAGTAAAATACATGCTTCATATCCAGAAACCATTTAAGAATTTTGAGTTAAAGTCCCGCCTCAAAACATGGGGCTGAGCAAATTAGTGAGAAACAGCAAGTCCAAAAAATAAAATGTTAAATGCCATTTATATTCGCATTTTTTCACAAAAACCGTGAGCTCCTTCCTATATTATGTTCAAGGCTACCCACAGAAACTGGCAATATTCACAACCAGCAAAATGACCCCATACATATTCATCCTTAAACTACTTATGCATAGCACTCAAAACCATTTCCATGATTATGCATATCACGCAAAACCTCCTAATGACTAAGTATCTTCAATCCTACCATCGCCCGTTCATACTACTGCAAAAAGAAGAGAGAAATAAGCAATCAGATACACAAATAGTTGACAAAACCAACAATATACGAACAACACATACAACTAAGTCTAATTCCACTATACCTCATCATGATTCGAACGCAACCTATTTTCTTGAGGAACCAGATCCATCATATTGAACCCAATATCTACCCAACATCGATGGATTCCTCTTGTCTGGGACGTCAATAACCTTTTGCGTAGGAGTTTTAGGCTAGAATTACAATACATAACACATGTCTATCACTATCTATGTTTAGGCAAATAAAATTGAATTAAAATCAGTTCCAGTAAACTCACATTAACGCAAGTCCACCCAGATTCTGCAACGAAACAACCGTATCCTGCTGGAAGCTTCCCCTTGCTTTTTGCCTTCTTCTTTTTCCTCCCTACTGTAGGCTGAGCAATTCCACAAGTCTGTCTAATTTCTTGCAACATTCTTTCTGTTCTGTCATGTTCTTGTGATGGATTAATGAAACGCTGTCACGGGGGAAAAATTAGTTTTTTTCATCCTACTTATTATATGATCACAATACCAAATTAAACACTACATTACCTTGCTTCCAGGATTAGATACACAAAAGTCTTTCCTATGGCCTTCCTTTTTACAATATGAACATGACGTTTTCCTTCGTTTTGGTTCAGTTTCAGTAGGGGTTTGAGTTTCAGCAAGGATTGGTTCAGTTTGAGCAGGGGTAAGTTCTGGTTCAGCAGCAACAGGCAGTTGTGGTTCACCACCAACCTGCAATATACGAAAACCAATCAACTAAATTTTATTGCCAAATAATCCATCAAAATGGTATATCAAATTTCAGTAAGGCTTACTGGTTTGTGAGGACAGCTTTTGGCTGTGTGCCCATTTTGCTTGCACACACCGCAAGACATCTTCCGTCCTTTCTTACTCATTTTAGTACCACCTTGTGCTGGCTCCCACCCTTCCCTTCTTCTCATCTTCTTTGGTCTACCGGGAAATTTTACCAAAATTGGAGGCTTGATCGGTGTGACAGAAACTCTTGGCCAAAACTTCTTGGATTGCACGGGCTGAATAGGGTGCTTATATGCCAATTCAAACATGTCCTTGCTGTACCACTTGGACACAAAACTTGTGACATCTAACCTGTTTCCCTCATTAGCAATAACACTCATGGCATGTACGCAAGGTATCCCAGTCAACTCCCAAATCCTACAAGTACAGCTTGATTTTTCTAGACTCACAACCCAGCTAGTGTCCTCATCTAAGTGCACTTCATATCCATCATCTCCATTAGAATCCACATAAAAGTTGACACTCTCTTCCATATTATGATGTATCTTTTTCCATATTTTAGGTCCCAAACCATCCTTAAACTTTGACAAAAACCCTTTCCTTTCTTTAAACCTCTTGAACACAAATTTACGAATGGTCTCAAACAGTTTGACAATAGATTTGTACCTAGACTCTATTATCAAGCTATTAAAGATCTCACTCATGTTATTATCAACCACATCAGAACAACAAGCGGTATCTTGAAAAGATTTGCACCAATGATGTGGAGGGATCTCTAAAAAATCACTCGCGGCAGTGCTGGACATACCTTTCAAAATCTCCAATTCATCGAGAAAATCAGAGTGCGTGGATGCCTTGCAGGTAACCCAGAAATGCTAGTGCAACTCCTCACTTTTGTGTTCCTTTCTCCATTTTGCAAAGATGTGTCTGGCACATCTCCTATGGACAGCTGAGGGCATGAGTTCATTAATCGCCAAAATCAATCCCTACACAACAAGATTGTATGAGTTAGGATTCTCAGAAACTTTGGATATACAAGTAAAACTTAACAATTTAACGCACCTTTTGCTGATCAGACATGAACGTGAATCCTCCTCCTCGCGCAATGGCAGGGGCCCCATCAGCAGCATAAACAAAGTTCCCAGCAGCAACATCCAAATCCAATATAAGCAACTCCAGAAACCATTTCCAGGTCTCTTTACACTCATAGCTCACAACAGCCCAACAAATTGGGTAGATTTGGTCATTCGCATCTCTACCTACTGCAGATAGAATCTCACCCTTGAATGGACCCTTAAGAAAACACCCATCTAGCCCAATGATCTTCCTACAACCAGCATTAAATCCTTTCCTAACCCCATCAAAACACACATACATTCTTTTGAAGACTCCATCTTCGGTCTCCAAAACTATCGTACTACCCGGATTACTCCTCTTAAGCTCCTCCACATAGTCCTCCAATCGAGCAAATTCCTTAAGAGGATCACCAATGTAATGCTCAACAATCTTTTGCTTTGCATGCTTACACTGCCCCCTAGAAACTTTGATCTTTGTTTGGTCTTTAAAATGCTCTTTCATTTCAGCAATATTTAGTTTCAAAGTCAGCTTCTTCATATCATGCATATACCAATCAGCAATAGATTTATAACTAAGGCAAGAGATGTGGAATTGACGTTGACAAGTATGGACACCTATATATGTTTTAATCATCCATTGACTACTCCTACCATCAATTGAACACAAAATCTTCCAATCACAGTCAATATTAGCACATACAACCCTACACTTTGTTTTGTCATTACTAACAAAGCGCACATCTCTCCTAGACTGTATAGCATGTCTCTCCACAGCTTTCTTAAACTCCTTCTTGTTGGGAAAAACCATACAAACAGCAAAGGGAGAGTTTTGCTCACCTTGTTGGAACCGTTGCCTTCTAATGGGAATTCTCCTTCCTTGTTCAGCCCCACTGTCACTGCTTGTTGTCAAGTAGCTTCCCTCAGATGCAGAAGGCAGCTCATTGTTTGCTTCATCAGATGCATCAATATTAATATGAGGTACAGCTCTTCTCCCCATTTCCCTTTTTATTTCAGCCACCAACCCATCAGGACCACTAGCTGCTCCACTAACCCCAGGACCACTCTCCCTAGTAGGCCCCACACCCTCTGCTGGACCGACACCCCTTGTTTTTGTCTCTTTCTTTTTTTCCCTCTCACCCCTCTTTGAGAATCTTTGTCTCCTCTCCCGAGCCATAATTAAATCCTCGTCATCTTCACTTGACAAATAATCACAGTCCATCCAATATTCATCTCCTAAATGCTCATTATCAAGCTCATTTTCATAATCACTCTCACCTTGCTCACTATAGTATCCATCAAATTCATTTTCATCCGACTCATCATCAACCAATACACCTTTGCCCCTATTAGACACACTACCCACCCTATGTCCATGCTGTGATATCCCTAACTTTTCACACATAGTCTTAGGGTTTTGGTCAACAAAATATGGATGAATCTCCCCATGTTCTACATAAATATCAACACTATTATTTTTAAGTACAAAATTAATAAACCCAGTAGACATACTGTCCCCATCCAGTACTTTTAAAGATTCTCTCAAACCCAAACCAGCACACTTTTCAACATACCACAATTTCCTAACATTTTTATATCCATATTCACCACATATATCCAAGATTGTAAAGAAAGAGACCACATCAGCATCAACTGTGCCCTCAACAATGGTCCCACCAACATAAATCCACTCACTTACTGTCCTATTAAATTCCCCACCAATAAAAAATCTAAATGTTGTCATTTAAACCAGCATTGATTCCCTGGGCACAAATACAAAAAAATAAACAATTCGGGTCAGGACCACAGTTTAATTTAATCATTCTAACACAAATTGTAGTGCTACAGACTCTTTCAACAACTGTCATCAACCCAAAATCAAAATAAAAACCAAAAGCAGGAGCATTCCAATACTGGCAAGCTAACAAAAAACATTCAATTTCAAACAACTATTTAAATTCATTCAAACCAACATGCTCATCAACCCAACTCGAGAACTGATAAAATTTTAAAATAAAACAACAAACAGGAAACCCTAATTAACTAACAAAATCTAAATAATCAATTAAAACTGTAATAGAACCGTAGCAATAAGCACAAACCTGATTAAAATCGAGGAGAATGATCGCACGGGATGAGCGTCGCGGGTTTACACGAAGAGGCAAAGCCTTGATTTCGCGCGGCAGATGATGGAGAGAGAGGATGATTATGATGAGCGAGAGAGAGGGAAAGGGTTGATTTCGTGCTTAGGGTTTGTTGATTTCGACGAATCGAGCTTAGGGTTCGTTGTTTTCGACGAATCGAGCTTAGTGTTGGGTTGATTTCGCGATTAGGGTTTTGGTTGATTTAGTTGGTTTTGGAAGAATGAAGCAGATGGAGGGAGGGAGAGATCGCGCGACATGGATAAGGAGTCATTCCAGGCGACGCGTCGCTCACTTACTAAACGAACGACGCGTCGCCTGGAATGAGTGACACTTCAGCCGCTCCACATGTCGTCTGGAACGAGTGACGCGTCGTTCGTTATTGAATGACGCGTCGTTCATGGGTCAAATAAAAGACCCGCTTCGAGACCCGATCCGGCGCTATTCGGGTCGGATATGCCACGTGGCCAACTTTACGACGTGGCGTGCCACGCTAGCGGTTAACGGAAGATTGCAGACGCCGTTCGTCGGAGGTGTCAAATGAGTCATTCGTAAGAAGTATAGGTGTCAAATGCGTCATTTTTTGAGTAGAGGTACCAAATGAGTCAATCAATTCATGTACAGGCACCTGTTTTGGATTTAAACCTTTATTAAATAAATTTTCTCTACACTCGAGAAAGTGAGATTTCTCACCCCCGATAATTTTATTTTATATATATATTAAATAGATATATTCATTCCTCCCAAATTCCAAATATAGGAGTGCAAAAGGAAAATAGGAAATTATTTAAAAATGAAAGATGCAAAACTGTCACACGACAAGTAGTCTCTCATGCAATTATTACATACGACCTGAAGTCGGTCGTCTGCTATCCAAAGAATGTCCTAAAACCATTTAACGGCGTCGTTTCTTCTTGTAAACGCTCTCGTTTCTTGACCTATCCATTTCCTTCCTTCCTTGCCCTTTCCATTTGTCCAACACCACTCCCCTCTTTTATGTCCACTGTCAGTAATTTAATAAGCCCTCATCTTCTTCCTCGACGACTCCGTCTCTCTCCTCATCACCTCCACATCTCGTCCTCTAACGCGTCTTCCTTCATCAACCCACAATTCTCTCCTCTCTAAATCATCCAATTCGCCAAGATCTGGCCCCAACTCGCGTTCTCAAGGTTAGATCTCGGCCATCTTTTCCGCTACTTCACTTTCTCTAGGGTTTTACATTTCTAGCCTAATTTAGCTTTTGGATTCTTCTATTGTGCAGATCTGTTACTTTTGTCGGTAGATACGGTGCGGTTTTGCAGATCGTGAGGTGGAAATGTCAGTTGCTGTGAAAGGGGAGTCTATTGAGATTCGGGAGGTGTGGAATGATAATTTAGAGGAGGAGTTTAGTTTGATTCGTGAGATTGTTGATAAGTATTGTTATGTAGCTATGGATACTGAGTTCCCTGGTGTCGTTTTGCGTCCGGTCGGTAGTTTTAAGAATATTAATGATTACAATTACCAGACGTTGAAGGATAACGTTGATATGTTGAAATTGATTCAGCTGGGCCTTACGTTCTCCGATGACAAAGGGAATTTGCCGACTTGTGGGACGGACAAGTTCTGTATCTGGCAGTTCAACTTTCGTGAGTTCAATGTGACGGAGGATATATTTGCAAGTGATTCAATTGAGTTGCTGCGCGAGTGCGGGATGGATTTTAGGAAGAACAATGAGAAGGGTATTGATGTCAATCGATTTGGGGAGCTTCTGATGTCGTCAGGGATTGTATTGAATGATGCTGTGCAGTGGGTTACATTTCATAGCGGGTATGATTTTGGATACTTGCTCAAGCTGTTGACTTGCAGGAGTCTGCCGGATTCACAAGCAGGATTCTTTGATTTGATCAAAGTGTATTTCCCGATGGTGTATGATATCAAGCATTTGATGAAGTTTTGCAATAGCCTTCATGGAGGATTGAACAAGCTTGCGGAGTTGTTGGAGGTTGAAAGAATTGGCGTGTGCCATCAAGCAGGATCAGATAGTTTGCTCACAGCTTGCACTTTTAGGAAGTTGAGGGATAGCTTGTTCAGTGGCTCCACCGAGAAGTATGCTGGTGTGTTGTATGGTCTTGGTGTTGAGAATGGACAGAATACTAATTGAAATCAAACAATTGAGTTAAAAGATTGATGAATATTTGTAGACTACTTAAGTGTGAGAACTTCCATTGTCGTTGTTTACTTTGGCAAAAGGATTGTTGTTCTAGTGGTGACCTTTTCATTTGTTATTGTAACTGAAACCTTGACTGGTTTTGTAGTTTGGCTGCTGTGTAAATTATTGCAGTTAGTGTTCAATAATAACCTTAGTTTCTTTCAACTTATTTTGATGTTCTTTGTTTCTTTCAACTTATTGTGATATATGTGTGGGTCTGATATTAATTCTAGGGATATCTTGCTACTTTAATGGAACATAATTACTCCATCACTCTTTCAGAATTTATGCTTCTCATCTAGCTTCGACCTTGTAAATATATCCACTGCTATTGCCTTCAATTTTGAGTTGGTACTGCATGTTTTTCTTATAGCAGCTTTATTTGACTTTATCTAACTTCTGCATTCTAGTTCTTCATACGGTGTATCAAAGTAGTCCAGCAGCTGTACTGCAGTACATGGTTTAAAATTATTTCGGTGTGTTTCTCCTGTTGGTTGTGTTCTACCATTTTCTCTCACATCTCCTGCTCCCAAGCGTTATTGTTGCATGCAGGATGGAATTTGGTTTACTGTGTATATCATGCCTTAGATTCTTCCTCTGGAGCACATGAAAACCTTTCTGTCTGTCGGGTGCTGGAAGAGAATTTACTGTTATACAAGGCATAGTTGGAGTTTTTTGGTGCTTGAGGATATTGCATCGGCAATCTTGTTCCAAGGGTTAATCTCATGGATACAGAATGCAAGTCAATCTCTTCCTGGAGCAGAGTTTCAGAATTTTTGTGAACTTTAAAAGAGGAGGAGGTATGTGCAATATTGTGTCTGCTTGTTCTATTGAAGTAATTGATAACTGCAATTTTCATGTATGACCAATAGCCTTGGCATGAAATTCTGATGAGCAAAGAATGAGGCAGTTTTCCACTTAAACTTTTGTCCTTGAGTGGTACAGTTGAGTTCCATACATCTGCAACATAGCTTAAGCTGTTTTCCATCCGAATTGTGGCTCCTGGATCTGTTGCCACCAATTTCTACCATCACCCTGAAATTGTACTTCCTGATTCTTGGTTCTTTTGACTCCCTGGGATTTCATATTAGATAGTTCACTCTCTTATGAATGATAGGATATGCTTTGCTGGAGATTTTTGTTATTTGCTGTGTGTGTGGTGCCTTATGGCTCAGCTGAGTATGAAGTTCTTGATGTGCAATCATGGAGCCAAATAAGGCCAGACCAAGTCAATATTTGGTTGTGATTCAAAGACTTCCATAATGATTCTGTTCAAATTCGCTCCGCGTGGTCATGCTCGTGGGAACCTATTTAGAAACAGTTGAACTCATCTCTTATTCTAACTTCTAATATATGTATTACGTGTCCCTCCTCACAGCTTACTCAAGTTGGCACATCCTTTGTGATGTTTTCAAAAATGATTGTCCAACTTCTTCTTCTGGATATGCTAATTTGATGGTGAATAGAATATCATACAATATCATAAAATGTGAGGTTTGCCTAGCTGCTTGGATAGAGAGGAAAAAAAGTATTGACGTTTTCTCCAGACATTGCTTGTGGAAGCTGCAAAGTATTGAAATTGCTTGCATAGACTAATCACCCACCAGGCCACCACACATTTCGTTGCGGTTGATCGGCCGCAGTTGTTGTTTGGTACAGGTAATATCATACCAACAATTTGCTTTTTCAGTTTGGAGAATGTAACTCGAGGTCTAACTACTGTATCAACTCGCTTCAATCGCTACTTGTTATATCGTGTTTTACTACAAGTAAACTTTTCGTTTGGTTGAAAAAAATTCAGTGAAAAAATAAATAGATCAACAAATATTTTAAGGGAAATCACTATTTGGAGAACTGGGGAAGAAAATGAAAAGAATAAAATTCTGTTTTGAATTAATTTATTTTTTCTCTATTTCATGATTGGTTATGGAACAAATAATTTTTTTTATTTGAATCTCATCGTCGCTAAACTAAACTATAGTGTTGGAGACATCGGCGGTAGATTGATTAAATTACTCTTTAATGATGTTAATTTATTACAGTAAATGTGTGAAGCCAAAAACATCTACTAGTAATTTCCTCCGCCCGCGTATTTTACAGTTTTGGACAAAACTGCCCCTGCTCTGACACGTCTCCCACCATTCACATCTCCATCTCCCTCGCTCTCCTAGGTTCATCAAATCTGAAAAAGGGAAAAAAATTATACCTAGAGAGTTACCTCCACGCGACTCGCTCCTCCCTTTTCACGCTCCACTCTCCTCTCCCTAATGCTCACGACCTCCTGCATTTATTGAAATCAAAATACAATTGCCACCCGATACGGATCGGATCTCATTTTCCCGCCATGACCTACCGCACCAAGCATCTCGTTATAGGCTTTTGGTTGTGGTTGTGGTTGTTTCTCTTCAATTCCTTCGCTTTCTCCACACATGCCGATCCGGATCATTCCTGCCCCAAAACCAGCTCCCATATCGGGTCTGAATACGAGTTCATCATGGTACAGCATCAGCTCCGTGGGCGCCTGACCGTACTCGACGATTGCTCCTTTCGGGTCAGCGAATTCGATATGCTCCCAGGATCCGACCCGCATTGGTGGGGCGCTGTTGCACCTGATTTCCATAACATGACCCAAAAGGGTTTCATCATTTCCGATCATAAGTTAAACGACACCTACAAAAATGCATCTTTTGTCGTTTCATTGAGGAAAAACGTCACTTGGGAAGACATCACTGTCCTCTCCGTCTGGGATTTGCCCACAAGTTCTGATTTTGGTCACGTCATTCTTACGAACGACTCCAGTTCAGTCCCCACGTTGAGCCCAGGCGTGGCCCCATCGCCTTCTGACAACAGTTCGAGTCATGAGGAAGGTAAAGTAAGGATTTTTAAGGTTCCTACTATGTTTGATAACTGTAAGCAATTATCTAAAGATTATAGGATTAGATGGAGTTTGAGTGTGGAGGAAGGTTTTCTTGATATAGGATTAGAGGCTGCCACTGGAATCCAGAATTACATGGCATTTGGGTGGGCGAAACCAAAAACAGATGCAATTGATGGTCCAATGATCGGTTCAGATGTGGCAGTTTCTGGTTTTACCGAGGAAGGTTTGCCTTTTGTTGATGATTTTTATATTACTGAGTATAGCGAGTGTACTATAAACAAGGATGGTTCGGTGCTGGGGGTTTGCCCAGACACAATTTATGAAGGATCGGACCCAGTTGGATTGGTGAATAACACACAATTGATTTACGGGCATAGGAAGGATGGAGTGTCATTTATTAGGTATAGGAGGCCTTTGGTTTCAGTTGACAAGAAGTATGATCTTCCAGTGAATTATACTGAAAATACGACAGTGGTCTGGGCAATGGGGACGATGAGGCCGCCTGATGCTCTTCGCCATTACTATTTGCCTCAGAATCATGGGGGGCCAAGGTTGGTGACTTACGGGCATTTGGGACTTAATGTATCTCAGGAGGTGAATGACTGCTTAGGGCCATTGGATGCTGTGGATAAGGAGGATCAGGATTTGATTATTGCTGATGCTAAGGTGCCTCTAGTTGTTACCACTGGTCCTGCTCGTCATTACCCTGATCCGCCAAGTCCCCCGAAGGTTTTGTACATTAACAAGAAGGAGTCCCCGGTTTTGAGGGTTGAAAGAGGGGTACCCGTGCAGTTTTCAGTGCAAGCTGGCCATGATGTTGCATTGTACATCACTTCAGATTTGATAGGAGGGAATGCTACATTGAGGAATAAGACCGAGACCATTTATGCTGGAGGGCCTGAAGCTGAGGGTGTTGTTGCTAGCCCAATGGAATTGACTTGGGAACCTGATAGGAATACACCTGACCAAGTTTACTATCACTCCGCTTTTCAACAGAAGATGGGCTGGAGAATTCAGGTGGTTGATGGGGGTTTATCAGATATGTATAATAACAGTGTTCTTTTAGATGATCAGCAGGTCACCTTTTTTTGGACGTTGTCAAAGGACTCTATATCACTTGCAGCTCGTGGTGAAAAAAAGAGCGGGTATATTGCAGTAGGATTTGGTAGTGGAATGGTAAATAGCTATGCTTATGTAGGCTGGGTTGACGACATTGGTCTAGGGCATGTGAACTCATACTGGATTGATGGAAAAGATGCTTCTAGTGTACGTCCAACAAATGAGAATTTGACTTATGTAAGGTGCAAGTCAGAAAATGGCATCATTACCTTTGAGTTTACACGGCTGTTGAAACTGTGTAATCATGATGATCGGGTGGAGTGTAAGAATATTATTGATCCGACCACTCCCCTTAAGGTTGTCTGGGCAATGGGGAGCAAGTGGTCAAATAAACACCTCAGTGAGAAAAACATGCATTCTGCTACTAGTCACAGGCCTGTTCGTGTGTTACTTGTAAGTGGTTCTGCAGAGGCAGAGCAAGATTTAAGACCAGTATTGGCTGTACATGGATTCATGATGTTCCTTGCTTGGGGAATTCTGCTTCCAGGTGGAACTATGGCAGCTAGATACTTGAAACATGTGAAGGGTGACGGATGGTTCCAGATTCATGTTTACTTGCAGTACTCCGGTTTAGCAATTGTGCTGCTTGGCCTTCTTTTTGCGGTGGCAGAACTTCGGGGCTTCTATGTCAGCTCAGTGCATGTTAAGTTTGGACTTGCTGCTATATTTTTGGGTTGTGTACAACCAGTGAATGCTTACATGAGGCCCAAAAAGCCAGCTAATGGGGAGGTAGTTTCTTCAAAAAGGCTTGTTTGGGAATATTTTCACGTTATTGTTGGCAGAAGTGCCATCATTGTAGGAGTCGTGGCACTCTTCAGTGGAATGAAGCATTTAGGAGATCGGTACGGAGATGAAAATGCTCATGGATATATTTGGGCATTGATTGTTTGGTTCTTGATTGTTTCAGTGACTGTCATATATCTTGAATATCGTGAAAAACAGCGAAGGAGGGATAGAATATTTGAAAGAAGCAATTGGGTGCTGGGCAACCTAGAGGAAGATGACTCGGCTAATCTTTTAAGTTCAAACGGCACTGCTGCACAGAAAAGTTCACAACAGCCTGGAAGGATGGAAGTTCAGTTGGAGCCTTTGAACCAATAGTTAAGTCCCGGTCAACAGTTAATTTTGGCATAAGCTTGCTACTCCTGAACCAGTTTTGAAAACTCTCCTGCTCGTGCAGGGATAGTAGGCATTTTTATTTTCTTGCGAGAATTTTTCTGGGCGTGAGAGGAATCTGCCGCTCGTCCCTGCATCAAATGACAGTCATTCATCCTGAAGAGTAATTATCCTCAGACACTGTATTTTGTATACTTGATACAACTTTTTTCATACGGTAGGAGTTCATGTTGGTGTCTTAATGTCTGTTCTATTGACTGAAAGCAGATTTTGACCACCATTGCACTGTCTTGGGTAGTATTTGTTTAGGTTTTATATGGATTATATCTCTTTAGGGTTTAGGCAAAGTTGTTTCTGTAAATTGTAAGAGCTGACCAAAAATACGCGGAGTTTCGTTTTATTCTCTTGGCAAGTATCTCATCAGTTGATGTCGATGAAGAAACAAAATCATGAATTATACAGATGTGCACTTTAGCAGATTTGTATTGAAGGTGTCTAATTCCTGCATGTGTTTATGATTTCTACACGCTGTTGAACCTATTCGAATCTGAATTTGGATTAAAATGTCGTGAGATGAAAGAAGGTTTGGTAAGCGTGTTGATTCATTACCGAAAGATTCAGATACGGAGAATGCAGTCGAAAATGGCAACCAGATTATTATCGCATTACGTTTTTTTAGAAACTATACTGATAGATAAGATTACTTCAATTAGATTCTTATTTTTGTATTTGTTTTTAGAATTTTTATTTTTATTTCTTTTTAGTATGGTGTTTCGCTTCTAGACTTATTTATAAATAATTTTGATCAATAAATAACTTTTATTGCTCCAAAAATAAATAAAACGATAAAAATTAAAATCTATTTTAGTCGTGTTTTTATAGTTTATAGTTTATAGCTTTTTTTTATATTAAATATTGTATTACTTTCTAATTTTTTATATATATAAAGTGCCGAGTTAGATTGGGTTAGCTTCGAAACTCACTTAGGCTTGTTAAACCTAAGGTTAAAGAAGGCCGCGCCAAATTCGAGCCCAAATTTTGTTTGACTTTTATGGGCTTCTCTTTGTGGCCCAACAACTTAGTTGCCTTTCATGCGGTTACGGGCCTGTTTGGTACAAGTTGCAAATTAAAAATGAACATAAGAATGAAAATGGATTCCATTAATTACTAGTATTAATTTATTAACAAATGTGGCTAAATTTAAATAAGGAGAACACCGTACCACCACCGCGTAGCTATCGATTGGGGGATAAAATATTTTTTATAGGTGGAATTGAGATTTGAATTTTAAGTCTAAACTAAAATTTTTATTGATATTTTTACCACTAGCAAGACAACCAATGAACTATATGTCCATCGTATAATTTAAATTACTGATCTTTTTATTTTAATAAAATTAATTAAAATAAACTAAAATCATTGAGGACATTATTTTGGCATAAGTTATGAAAAGAAAAGAGTACCCATATACTTAGCTAGTTATGTGATCATGATCTTCTAACCTAATCTAATGGGATGACTTAAATTGATTAAATGCTGAAAATTTAACATTCCTTTAGTTTCATACAATAACTTGATTGTCTATGATTGCCTCTTATCTTAGCACTTCAATTCAAATAAAGGATCGAAGTGTAATAAAACTAATGTGACTAAATTTTAAAATACATGTAATTAATAATAAAAACGAGAGGTAGAGGAAGGAATTCACAAATCCATTTAGACTAACTATTTACAGTTTTCCGCCGTCGTCACTACTAATTTTGTAGCAACAATAACTTACTCAAATAGAACATAAAAAATTACTTTATAGGTTAAGTTTAATATAAAGTAATTTAAACCAATTTAATATAATTTTAGGAAATTTTAAACCAACTCTAATAATTTACGACGTGAAGTCACCCGAACTAGATGATTTGACTAAAACGATCACACAGTAAAATCGATTCAAGCTACATGTGGTGTCTTATAATATCCCCAATAGTAACATGTAAATTTGGTTAGTTTCCTTTAACAGAAATTTTATTTTTTCGATAAAATACCTAGATTATCCTCCTAAACCTACCCCAATCCCCGGCTAAATCCATAAATAAAACAAAAAGATTAGGGCAAATGGTAAACTCGATTATCTAAAGTAAGTAAAGACAATGCCATGGCTCCCCTAATTATAAATAAATCCATCCTCTACCTGTAGTGAGATATTTTTCATATTTTTTTTAAGCTTTGTTGGGTCCAGGCAGAATTTCGACAAAGTTGGTGCCCCAGATCCAGCAAGGTAACCCATTTTCCTTTCTCCTCCTCTCATCTTCTGTTTTTTTCAAACACCTCGCCATGCCATTGCCACTCACTGTCAAAAACACTCAAAAATCACTACGTCATCCTTTGAAACGGCGACGTAGTTGAGTGTGTGTGTTGTTGAAGATGGAAGTGAAGTAGTAACCGTTTTTTCCTTCCTTCTTCCTTGCATGTTGTTGTTGCAGGGAGAAAAACAATGAGTAGCTTAGTGGAGAGGCTACGTGTGCGGTCGGAGAGGAGGCCGGTGTATAACCTAGATGAATCGGATGACGATGCTGATTTCGTGAAAGGAAAGAAACCGCCGGAGATAATTGAGAGGATCGTCAGAGATGATGCGGTGCGTGCTCATTTCTTTGATTTCGCCGGGATTTTGAAGTGTTGCTATGGTAATTGTGTTAATTTGTGCTGTTTTGGTTGTTGTAGAAAGATGATTGTTGTCAAGCTTGTGGAGAAACCGGGAATCTTCTCAGCTGCGAGACTTGTACTTATGCTTACCATTCCAAGTGTTTGGTTCCTCCGATAAAGTCCTCTTCTCCTCCTGCCAACTGGAGGTGCCCTGAATGTGTATGCCTCAAGAACTGCACAAGCTCGAATTAGCTGATTAAAATTTGAATATGTCGAGAATCCTGGGGTTGACAACTTTTTGTGCTATTGTTGCTGGAATGTTTGCAGGTTAGTCCATTGAATGATATTGATAAGCTATTGGATTGTGAAATGCGCCCGACTGTTGCTGATGATAGTGATGCGTCAAAGTTAGGCTCGAAGCAAATTTTTGTAAAACAGTATCTCGTAAAGTGGAAGGCGTTGTCTTATCTACACTGCACTTGGTATTGAGATTTGCCCCGTTTTTTTTGTTGATACCCTTGTTAGTTTAGGGTTTTGATCCTAGCACACAATTTTGCTTTTTAAATGCGTGCTTCATAGTGTTTATTCATATGCGTTTCCATTTTTTTTGGCCTCTTTTTTGTTTATTCGCCAATAGGGTGCCTGAGAAAGAGTTCCTAAAAGCATTCAAGTCAAATCCGCGTCTTAAGACAAAAGTGAACAATTTTCATCGTCAAATGTCATTGAACAACAACTCTGATGATGATTATGTTGCCATCAGGTCCGAATGGACCACCGTTGATCGGATTCTTGCTTGCAGGTCGAGCCACTTGATAGTATTTCGTAGTTATGATATGCTCGAGTTTTAAGAAGTGATTGCTGTCACAATGTTACTAAATATGCTACTCTTTATTGAATGCTGTAGGGGAGATGATGATGAGAAGGAATATCTTGTAAAGTATAAAGAACTGGGTTATGATGAATGTTATTGGGAATTCGAATCAGATATCTCTGCCTTTCAACCTGAAATTGATAGATTTAAGAGAATACAGTCAAGATCTCATAAACACAGTAAGCAGAAGAAGAGTGTTCAGGACGGTAGTGATGTTAAGAAGAAACCAAAAGAGTTTCAACACTTTGAACATAGTCCTGATTTTCTCTCTGGAGGTGGATTTCTCTGCTATCTGGGCATTCTAGCTCATGTATTTTTTAACTTTTATTTTTAATCATTATTGGTCCCTGATCGGTTCTTTTGGTACTGTAATTGAAGGCTCATTACATCCTTATCAGTTAGAAGGGCTGAACTTCTTACGTTTCTCGTGGTCCAAGCAAACTCATGTGATACTTGCTGATGAGATGGGCCTTGGTGAGTCTTTCTGTCTTCTCTTCTGCTCGTTACTTTTATTTTTGTTCCTTCAAGTTTTAACTTTCCTACAGAACTTGTCTACTGTGAGAAGAAACCACTTGTATACCCCACTTGAATATGAGAGCTGGAGTATGTTGAGTAATTCCTTCTCTTCACTATTTTCTTTTCTCTGCCTGATTTGTTATACTATTTCTTCCTTTTTCTCAGGGAAAACTATTCAGAGTATTGCTTTTTTAGCATCTCTTTATGAAGAGAATATCTCACCGCATTTGGTAGTAGCTCCACTTTCAACATTGCGTAATTGGGAGCGTGAATTTGCAACATGGGCACCTCATATGAATGTTGTACGTAGATGATCTGCCTTTGTTATTGACAACTAATATATATATAATCACCTTTAATGGAAGATTCCGTTGTTGCTGGATATCATCTGACATGAAGTCTCTGCTGTGCAGATTATGTATGTTGGCTCAGCACAAGCTCGTACTATTATAAGGGAATATGAGTTTTACCACCCGAAGAATCACAAAAAGATCAAGAAAAAGAAATCTGGTCAAGTTGTTGGTGAAAGCAAGCAAGAGAGAATCAAATTTGATGTGCTTCTAACATCTTATGAGATGATTAACTTGGACTCTGCATCACTTAAACCAATAAAGTGGGAATGCATGGTAACATTCTACAATCAGTTAGCATTTTGCTATCCAGAACTTATACTTACTATCTAACGCTGTCATCTACATGTAGATTGTTGATGAGGGTCATCGTCTCAAAAATAAGGACTCAAAATTGTTTCTTTCATTGAAGCAGTATGCTAGTAATCATCGAGTACTTTTGACTGGAACTCCTCTTCAGGTGTGTTGTCAGATTGTGCTCTTGTGCATACTTCACATTATTCACTTCATTATATTGGTTACAGTTCTTAAAATTACAGCTGACACTCATTTGACCCTTCCCCAGAACAATCTAGATGAACTTTTCATGCTAATGCACTTCCTTGATGCTGGGAAGGTTAGTATAATAGAAGCTTTTTAAAACTGTAGTCGGATCAAGATAGTATATAGGAGTGAGCTGATGAATTGAAAGAGCCTTTTTCTCTGTTTGATGTTTAAATGTGTGCAGTTTGCGAGCTTGGAAGAGTTCCAGGAAGAATTTAGGGATATAAACCAAGAAGAGCAAATTTCAAGACTTCATAAGATGTTGGCCCCGCACCTTCTTAGAAGTAAAAATCTTAACTTTTGGGTGATTCTATTGCCTTTCATTTGATTACTTGCCTGTTGTTTAGTTTGGAGTGTTGACTAGAAGTGTTTAGGCAAACTACAATTGCCATCCTCAATGTTTTCAGGAATTCTTATTCCCTTTGGTTTTTTTTTATATAGATTGTGCCTTTAAAAAAAAATTCAGGAATTTTCATCTTTATTTTTTGACATAGGATTGTGCCTTTTTTTTTTTTTTTCACTTGTTAACTTTTCAATAGATCATAATTATTTATCCTTTTCAACAAGGGAAAAAAAAGCATCCTTCACAAAATTTGTGATTCCTGTGTTAGGGGTGAAGAAGGATGTCATGAAGGAGCTACCTCCTAAGAAAGAGCTCATTCTCCGTGTTGATTTAAGCAGCAAACAGAAAGAATATTACAAGGCCATTCTGACTCGTAACTACCAAATATTAACTCGACGTGGAGGCGCACAGGTAAGGTTCCCTTTTTTCTCAGTGAAATAAAACGGTCTTATTTTGTCCTAACTTCTAACCTAGAACCCTATTTGTATTCTGATATTCTTTGACCAGATTTCTCTTATCAACGTCGTTATGGAGTTGCGTAAGCTCTGTTGTCATGCGTACATGTTAGAAGGAGTTGAACCAGACATAGAGGACACCAATGAAGCATTCAAGTACTCGATTTAATTTAATTCCACATATATACGTGTCTGCATGTGCTACTGTATCAATGAAGTCACCCATGCTTTTGCCTTTGGACAGTTTTCTTTTTGCATTGTCGTCTTTGTCTGTAAGAGTCCCTGGGTTTTTTCGATTGCAGAGGGATTGAATTGCTGCTTTTGGTGTTTTCCCACCCCTTTTTTGTGGCTCTTGCTGTCAAGCTTTGAATAAAGTTCTCCTTTTCTTTTTCTTTCTTGACACCATATGGTACTTTTCTTTTTTTGGTTAAAACGTTCTCCACTGCGTATTCATGTAATTTGTTTCCTTTTTTTTTCATTTTATTACCTATTTGACAGACAGCTAGTGGAGTCTTCTGGAAAACTGCAACTGTTAGACAAAATGATGGTGAAGCTTAAAGAGCAAGGACACAGAGTTCTCATTTATTCTCAGTTTCAGCACATGCTTGACTTACTGGAGGATTACTGCACTTATAAGGTAAATTAATAGGCTGTCATTTTGTTACGTTATTCTATATTTGACTGCAGTGATAAATTTTGGCACCTACCGGTCATATTGATCAGATACCATCATAACTTTTGTTTGTTTACCTGTTATCAGAAATGGCAGTACGAGCGCATTGATGGAAAGGTTGGTGGGGCTGAGAGACAAATACGTATTGATCGATTTAATGCCAAAAATTCTTCAAGATTTTGTTTTCTGCTCTCTACTAGAGCTGGGGGATTGGGAATAAACCTCGCAACCGCTGATACAGTTATCATATATGATAGGTTAAGTTTTAAATTCAAATATTTGTTTTCCGTTTTCATCCTTTCTGAATGGCAATTTGGGAAACATATTTCGTAGTAATGCATGCGGAAATGGTTACACATGGAATAGATTATGAATAGTTGACGTAATTTAAGTTACAATATACTGATAACTGACAATTTGAGACGGGATGCTGCTAATAAGGGTGCTAACATGATTATATGCAGATATGGGTGATGATTTAGTAAACAATGAATATGGGATTCTCATAGGGTGTTGGCATGTCTTCCAGCATGCTTCAAACATGTCATAACTACTAACCTTGCAATGTAGTGCCCTAGAAAAGTGGTTTACATTTGTTGAAGTTCGGATGCTTTCGCAAGCAGTAGAATGACAATAGCCGTATGTGATATCTGTTGTAGAGCCATCACCATATTCTGTTTTCCTGAGGTGTTCCACATTTCTAATGACTTTGATTTGAAATCAATATGTTTTTGTGATCTGTTTGGGGATTTGGAAGTTGGAGATTTTATGCTTGAAATATGCTCTCTGCATAGAGTTGATTTAATGCAACTTTTCATTGTTTTCTCAATTAACTAATCATACTTCTTCGCTTATCTAGTGATTGGAATCCTCATGCTGATCTTCAAGCAATGGCTAGAGCTCATCGCCTAGGGCAAACAAACAAGGTTAATTATTTTCTAAGTGATGGGATAGTCAATCCAATTGTCGATTTCCTAAGCACTAAAACTTTTATTATGTGTTATAGGTAATGATTTATAGGCTTATAACACGAGGAACCATTGAGGAACGGATGATGCAGATGACTAAGAAGAAAATGGTTTTAGAGCATCTTGTTGTTGGGAGGCTGAAAGCACAAAATATTAACCAGGCACGTATCTTCTTCCATTGGACATCCCCTCGGCTGTGCATATAGTATTAAAACCCCTGGTTGTGTCCTCTTGGTGGTCCAAGCTCATTGAAAATATTAAGTTTTACTGTTTTAGGTGATCTGATCTTTGGGGTTGTACGGGGCACACCTATATGTAGGGAATTTTCTGTCTTAAAAGAATCATACACTAAAGAGTGGACCATATTCCTTTCTATTTGGATGTGCTGGGTAGTTCATTAGAAAATGTTGATCCTTGTGTTTAGGGCACTCTACACTTCACACATGTCTATATGTGGGATTTAAATCTGATGGAATTTCTGAAGAGTTTTTATTTTACTATAGGAAGAGTTAGATGATATCATCAGATACGGTTCAAAGGAGCTTTTTGCAGATGAGAATGATGAAGCGGGAAAGTCTCGCCAAATTCACTATGATGACACTGCTATAGACCGGTAATCATCTTCAACTGATCATGTGTGTGTTGATATTTCACACTAGATTGCAGTTAGTTGATGTTGTTCCTTCCATTTTTGTAGGCTACTTGACCGTGATCAAGTAGGAGATGAAGAGGCTCCCTTAGATGATGAAGAGGAAGATGGGTTTCTGAAAGCTTTTAAGGTTCTTGTTCATATTTTATGTGTATTACTGTGCATATGTGATGATTTATGCAGGACTCTCATCACCAGCTCTACGTTGGTGAAAATTAAAAGATCCTCTTTGGTCTGCTGAAATATTTTCTTTAATTTATTGGTTAGAGGCTAAGCAATTAACAAGCTTGATTGTCTTGCCCGCATATATATGCTCTTAAAACCCTCGAATTGTGGTTCTCAATTGGATTAGTGGATTAGCACAAGGCACTTGAAATTATACTGGCTCTGAAAGTTAATTGCACTTTCTTGTTTTACCTTCCTTGTGAAGAACTGCAGTTTTTCATATATTAGCTATCCTATGATGAGGAGTACCCACTGGCAGCAGGACTGTGTACGACTTGACTCGCACTGTAGTCTGCCTCTAGGTTCATATAACACAGTACTATATGGATCTGTTTACTCTTAAGTCAATTTCATAAGGTCCAAAACGAGTCCTTCTATTGTCGCTCTTGTACATTTATTTGTCATAATTTGACACATTAGGATTGGGGTGTTGGTGTCATTTTTAGTTGGGACATTGAAGATGAAATTAAACCATGGTTTAGTGATAAGAAAACATTTTGTTTTATCTCCCGCCGGTTACTTTTGGTTGGGTAAACAGATTGCTCACCTAAAGCTTATAAAACTGTGAGGATAATACTAAACCTCCTGATAAGATTTTTGACCTACTACTTTCTTTCTATGTGTTTTAAAGGATAAGTGAATGTAAATTATTAGGAATATTCGCTGTCTGTTATGTGCTCTCTTTGAAATTTTATCCTTCTGGGTTGATATAGTAGTTGCTTCTCATGTTATTTCATCCTTATCCATTGTGGCTCTAGATTTTATCAAATTTATTGCTCTTCTTGACATATACCATTTGGTGCATATATGGCATATGGCATAAGGAAAACTTTTTTTTACCATAGTGAGCATATCTATAGAGATGACTGCATTTACTCTAGCCATGATATTGGTCTGTGTGGGGTTGCAGTCTTCCAATATTCTTCCCCTTATATATAATTAGAGAAGATATTCACTAAAATTAACATTTCTGGACTTCTGGGTTCATTTTACAATATTTTCGCTTGCTCAAATTGGTTTCTTTCACATGCTGCTGATACCAATTGAAGTCCACAGGGATTGAAATCTAGTACGAGTGTGTAATGACTGAAATCGAGAAAAGTCATAGTGATTATAATTGTAGTATCTTTGTCTTGTATTTATTCAACCTTATGTTGGTGTTTTTTACCACATGCTGTTGTCTTGAACACCATACTTGAAATTACTGTTGCTTCTTTCCTTAACTGCGTACAATCTCTCTGTGGTTATGTTCTTTGCTTGTGATCTGATTTGCAGTTTTTTAGATCATGACATTGTGATTTGTTACAGGTTGCGAATTTTGAGTATATTGACGAAGCAGCAGCTGTTGCAGAGGAGGAAGCTCAGAAAGCTAGCATAGAAAGCAAACCAACCGTAAGCAGTTCTGAAAGAACAAATTACTGGGAAGAATTGTTAAAAGACAGTTACGAAGAGCACAAGGTTGAGGAGTTTAACGCATTGGGCAAAGGAAAGAGAAGTCGTAAGCAGGTACTGCTTTATGCACTTTCTTCTGTTAGAGAACCACATTTGCAGATGATTGTCAGTGTATGTAAGGGTGTGTTTCAGACTGAGTTCTGCTTTTCCCCATTATAGATCCAAGGGTCAAAGTTGTGGATTCTTTTGTATGTGACAGTTTGAACCTTGGATGTGTGGTCGCAAAAGTGGAAATCAACATTGACCACCTTTATGTTTGTGCTTGCAGTGCATGTCCTGGAGGTTCTTTAGTGATCTTGGTGGATCTTTTCTAATCCAATCTGTGATTTGTATTTTTTTTCCCAACCTGGGAAACAGTTGTGGATGTAACTTGGTGTCGGTTAAATATGTTGACCTACTCAATCTTTGAATGGGTAACATTAAAGAAATCAAACTGATCAAGTTGTTTCTTGGCAACTTATTCAGATGGTCTCTGTCGAAGAAGATGACCTTGCAGGTTTGGAAGATGTTAGCTCTGATGGTGAGGATGATAACTATGAAGCTGAATTGAGCGATGGTGAAACAGCTCCTGGAGCTCCATCTGGAAGAAGGCCTTACAGAAAGAAATCTCGCTGTATGTTTTCTAGTCTTATTTCATCTCTGGTGTGTGAGTACCAGTTATTTATACTAAAAATATATATTTCAACAAAATAAATAAAAAACAATTAATTATTTAGAGTTGATGGAGGTCAAAGGTTAGGTGCTGACATGGTGAATTGAGAAAACACAATCATTAATTTCTGCCGAAATTTTCTGCAGCTGATAATGCGGAAATACCTTTGATGGAAGGTGAAGGAAGATCATTTAGGGTGTTAGGTTTCAATCAAAATCAGAGGGCTGCTTTTGTCCAACTTTTGATGCGGTAAACTTACACGCTCTTTCTAACTTTTTTCCTATTGGGAATGGATTATAGTTGCTTACTGAATCTGGATGGTTCAACGCCCACTATAGTGTTGCTTTGCTGTTATTTTGTTTGCTGTTTCTGTGTTCCAATCTTATTGTAGAATGTGTTTACAGGTTTGGTATTGACGACTATGACTGGAAGGAGGTTGCAGCACGCATGAAACAGAAGACCACTGAAGAGATACGAAAGTACTGAACATAACTTTTCCTTCTTTTTCCCAATCTTGCGTTGAACATTGGCACTTTTGTTCTGCTTTGTTTGTCCCCTTACATATATTCGTTTTTAGTTGCCGGAAGGTTTAAGCGTTTTACTTAAGTGCTATAAACACCACATGTGTTAAGAAACTAAATTAAGTATATATTTTGTTTCAACAACTTTATGCAAGTACTGAGAACCCATTTTTGAGGCAGACAACTACAGTCTCCATCTTAATGGCTTAAAGAATTGTCCGCTACCTTGACATGGGTTTTGTAATTCTTTCAATCAACAAAAATATTTGTATGCAATAGGCAGTTGTCAAGCTGCATTTTTGGACTCTGACTAGAATAATTCCTTGTCATTGTTAACTCCAATCATTATTGATCATTCCCTTTGTGTTACCATTGCAAACAACTGCTTGTTATATCTTGACGAGTGCCGATGATCTCATTATTATTCTGGTCTGTTGTTTTAATAGTTTAGTAACCAGTTTCTAATTTGATTGCATGTGCTATTTCGCCCTTGAACTTAGCTATGGGATTTTATTTTTGAAACACATCTCTGAAGATCTAAATGACCTACCGAATTTTTCAGGTAATGGTGCACAGCAACTTTTTCTTAGTTTTGTGCTATCATTTTTCCAAAATGAACATCCTCACTATCTGTGCTCTTAATTGTAGATGACGTTCCTAAGGAAGGACTTAGAATAGTAGATGTACTTGTTAGGATTGCGATCATTGGTATGATACGTGACAAGGTGAGTTTATAATGGAGATCCCCAATTCTTTAATGTTTCTTCTGTCCCCTTTAACAGTTTTTAACACACAAGCTTTTACTCAGCATGCATAATTGCTGATTTGTAACTTTCTGTTAGACCATACATATGTTTATATTTGGATGTACAGCACAAGAAAGAGAAAGACGGTGATCATTCCTCCTCTCTTTTTATATCTTTTATGCCCTTCCTTTAATGGTGCTTGAAAATGGTAATTCCATGTGGGCATGATGTTGAGGTTTTGTTATATCCGTTAGTTAACTTCACCGTGAGCTCACTCTAAATTTTATCAATCAAACCTTATAATAAAAAGGGAAAAAAGAGTCTAGAAATATGCTTGTATTTACTAGTTTTTTCAAGAAAGCTAATCATTCAACTCTTTACTGTCTGAAGCTATATGTAACTGTCTTCTGATGTGGTTTCCGGAACATGATAGGTGACTTTTGTATCAACAAATCCAGGCACCGCCCTTTATGAAGATGACATCATACAACGCTACCCAGGACTGAAGGGGGGACAATTTTGGAAAGAAGAGCATGATTTACTGTTACTTGGTGCAGTTTTGAAGTATGCATTCTTATAACTAAGTTATTGGACCATTTTTGTGCATATATATATATATATATATATATATATATATATATATATATATATATATATATATATATTCTGTTTCTCAGTTTACTTTTCTCTTTCTAGAGGATTCCACTCTTCAGGTGGTTAGGTGTTAAAATATGCATAGGTTGAGAGTATGTACATGGATGTGCATGATATGCCCTGCGCTTGCATTTCAATCAGCATGCCTAAGGCTTATTTGATCGGCCAATGAGATGGGATGTGTCTTGGTGTTAGTGCAACGTCACATTGAGTGTGCATTTCTCTTAGTGCACGCATCTGCATACTTGAAGATGAGGTTGTGCTATTCTTACTTCGGTTTGTTTTGATTATCTTTGTAATGTTGCTGGTTTTTTTTTTTTTTTTATTAACTTAAGGCATGGATATGGAAGATGGCAAGCCATTGTTGATGACAAGGATTTGAAAATTCAAGAAGTCATTTGTCAAGAGTTGAACCTTCCAGTCGTAAACTTACCTGTTCATGGACAACCTGGTCCTCAAGTCCAGAATGGTGCTTCCAGCTCCCAGGCTCAAGGAACCAGTATTGGGAATAATTCAGCTGCTGATGCTACCCCAGGGACCACTGATGCTACTAACCAAGGACAGCCATATCAAGACTCTGTTTTACATCATTTTAGAGACATGCAGCGACGACAGGTTGAGTTCATCAAGAAAAGAGTTCTACTTTTGGAAAAAGGACTAAATGCGGAGGCCCAGAAGGAATATTATGTAAGTTTGTTTTATTCTTTTGAGCCTATGCTGTTTATAAGATGATCTTCAATACATCTGTAAATTGTCAGCTCTTGAAATATGTATCTCATGGCGCTCCTTTTTTTTGGCTATTTCTTCTGCTAAGGGTGAAGAGGAGAAACAAAATGTTGCTGCGGGTGAAGACCCTGATGTTGGAATGAATGCTGCGGGCGGACCAAGTTTCAATCCCTACGCCCAAATGATTGATCAGTTGCCTCCAATAGAACCAATCAGTAAGTCTTTTGTCACTTTCTGAAGATTTGCTTCATCACCTAATCCATAGTGATGTGTGTTTTTCCTTTTTAGGCTTGTAGCGTGGTTGTTTCGTTGCATATCCTTCCTAATCATCAGGGTTACACTTTGGATCTTTTGTTTGTGCCATGTGCCTTCAATAAACAGAAATTTAATGAATGGTTAATGTTCTTCCCATGCAGCAATAGAAGAAATTCTGACAGCTGCTTGTGATGACAATCCTGACCGTGTGAAATTAGCCAAGCTTTATAACAAGGTAATTGTTGAGAACTCTTCTGAATTTTAGAGTCCTGTTGAGGAATGAATCATTATTCTGATGAATAGTGGAGACATTTGTAAACATACTTTCTGCGAGGATTTTGTTGATTTTCCCTCTATTCTTGTGGCAGATGTGTCGTGTATTGGAGCATGAATCAGTTCAGACTTCCTTAACAAACCAACCAGCTAGTCTCGAGTTGAGGCAGAACCTTCACCAACTGGAATCCCTTTTTGAACAGGTCAATCAAATTCTCTACCCAGCTGAGCAGAATACTCAGGCTTCTGACCAAACTGTGGTGGATTCAGTTCCACGAGGACAAGTTGAACCACAGAGCAGTCTACAGAAACCACATTCACCATCTACGCAGCAAAACCTCGTGAATTCTGCCATTGGAGATGCTGAATTGAAGGGTCCTGAGCAGGTTAAAGAGGCGAGCCCATCTCCTGGTGTTCCTACTTCTTCTGCTGGTAGAACTGGGAAAGGAAGTGATGTTGAGATGGAAGAAGCGAAAACAGATGCGGACACCACAACTGGTGCATCTGATTCGGGGGTCGTCGTTTTAGACGATTGATACATACAAGCAGCATTCTTGTTGTTGTAATCGTTTGCTATGATTTACTTTAGAGAGTTTTTTACAATCCTTGGCTAAAAGAATGGTCAATTGGTAGACTCGTCAGTATCATTTCTTATCTTTGCAAAAACAATGAGCCCCATTGTCATGGTTTTGTGGGGTAACCAATACAGCTTAGTTGTTAAGTTCTATAGGAGGGTTATTGGTATTCAATGTAGACCTTGGTTTTTACTATCTATAGAGTTTGAACTTCAGACAATGAATGTCAAATGTCCTTTTATCGTTGGATTGCATGTTTAATTACCATGATCGATGGTTGATGATAGTAGCAGGTGGTAATGTTTTTTTTTATGTTAGAATGAGTTGCTTGTCCAGATTGTTGTTTTTTCCAGGAGTTAGCGACAAGGGAAGCGGGTTAGAGCGGATTGGAGATTATGGTGGTGGCAGCGGCAGCAGCAGCTGTCAGGAATTGCAGGGCTGTTTGGATCAAGATTATTTATTTTAGTCTCGGTGGGTATCTTCTTCCTTCTTCCAAGCAGGAGAATAATCATGTTCAATTACTGTCTGGCCTTCTGAGTTGGAGAATCTCTATAATCTATTGTTATTATAATGTTAATAATTGAGACGCCAATATGCATGAAAGACCAAACAACATCCTCTCATTGACTCATAACTAGCATCCATGAACAATGGTTTTCAATACAATTTCTTGGAACAATATACTACTAGAAAATTTAGGCTGCAGAATTTTTGAAAGAGTGAGACCTGCAATAACATACAGTTTTATCTAGGGGGGCCTACTACAAGTGGGATTAAAGGGAAAAAAGAGAGTATCAACTATCAATTACATCAAGAATAACTCGTTGGAAAGCATTCTACAATCGGGTATCGATTTCAAATCCATGTTCCTTGAAGAGTTGCCAACTAGAATCTACTTTATATGCATGTCCTAAGTGAATAAGGACCGCATCCGAAATCTCCATCGGGCAACTTCAGACCGTCTTGTTCCTGCACCACCAAATACTGTGTTATCAGATGCTAATGGTAAAAGATCAAAGGCAAAAGTAGATTGAATGGAAATGGTGGAGATAACCTGAATGCAATTCATCAATTTTCCGCAAACAAAGTAACAGATAAAACAAGCAAGATATTTACAAGGACTTTATAATCAACACGATCATGGTCGCATCGCGTGCTTTGAGAAATAAGATCAGGAAGAAAGGCGCACAAGCAACTAATCTATGAAATCGTCAGTATAAAACCTATTGTCCAGCATAACT
This sequence comes from Viola odorata, assembly GCA_963691705.1. Lineage (NCBI taxonomy): Eukaryota > Viridiplantae > Streptophyta > Magnoliopsida > Malpighiales > Violaceae > Viola > Viola odorata. The sequence continues at coordinate 19,882,773 of OY829545.1, read as the reverse complement.
TTAAGGAAGCAGCAATGTGTTCACAGCTAACAGAGCAGATTGCTCAGGCAATCATTGCCTGCTTACCTGAAATGCTCAACAGCGGGCAAGTCAAAGCCAAAGTCACCTCTCACATCAGCTCCAAAAAAGCACAGTCAACTAGCATGAACCCAGAAACAAAATCTCCCTAGAGAAAAGTTCTAAGATTTGACATGCCAAATACCATATATAGCCAAGATACGAATCATACAACAAAAACAATGGTGACCACACAAGAATGCATGTGGATATGAAAACATACCCGTTTCACCATTACGTTCACCAAATCTTCCAGGGATCCAATATTGTTATAAACATAACTTCCATGTGGCTTTGGTTGGCCGCTTGTATAATCTTCCTTTGACCTTAAGAATTCCGCCACGGCTGAGTTTTCTACTTCATTGTGTTTCATTAATATGGGTTCAAAATTTGATTGCCCCGATGAAGAGAAGCTTGTTGATCTATGGAACATTGAATTACTTGAGTTCAAACCATGGCTCATAGCGCTGGCAGAACCATTAATAGGGGTTGTAGAATTTATTGAGTTATATGCAGCATTTGAGTGGTAACTGGCATCCTGTCTAAAGTCATCCCAACCTTGAGGGGCATTAGAGTCCTGCAAGTGAATGGGAAGTGAAGAAATAGAAGAAGCATCACAAGAATTACTTCTGTTATGCAAGGCCATCGTTGACAAGCTGTCTCTGATATCACCAGGATGCAGTGTAGCCTGCTTAAAAGACTCACTCAAGGTAAAGGAATTTGATTGAACCACAGTTGATTGAACAGCACTAGGCCAACTGTCACAAAATCTACTGTGATCTGGAAAATGGGAGGATAACCCAGAATCCAACGAGCCCACTGTAAGAGAAGATTGTTTTCCGAGCTCTTGACCATCTTGCCCACCCTGAGGATGTCCTTCTAACATCAATGGTTTGTTTGAAATACCAGGGAAAGAACTACTTGAGCCACCAACTAATATTTTTGAATCTGTGAAGCCACTAGGGACAGGGAAAGCATTTGTATCGTCAATATGAGCAGGCAGCTCTCTAATGTAGCCAACACCCTTGTTAGATTGAATCTGATCCAGTCCTAAGGACATCGGCATCCCATGAATTATATTCCCATTACTTCCAGAATGTCCAACTGTCTGAAATGGACTGTCACTACTAGCTAAATGGCCTGCAGTTTGTCCATGACCTAATTGAACCATCCCCGGAGAAGGTAGAACACGCATACCCAGACCACCAGGAGAATTCAGCCTACCAAGCATCCTGCCAGGCGGAAGAGATCTAAAAGAAGCATTCTGAAACTGAGCAGCTCCAGCCAAGTTGTGCAACGCTAGTCCGTTCATAGAATTCATTTGCAAATATGAGGCATCACTACTGCCCAAAGCTGCCACCATATTAGCTTGCTGATTTACCACAGTGCTGATCCTTTTAAGATAAAGCCTATATTTCTGCACCCACATAATGAGGATGGTTAGTTTCTAAGATGAAAATGTTTAGTTCCATCCTAACTGAGGCAGGAGTAGAGGTAATGATGCCTACCTGGAGATGACTTGCCACATTTTCTCTAGTCAGCTTATCAACATTCATTAAATCAAGAATCTTCTTAGGAACAGCCTCTGCATTATAGAGAAGAGAATCATAGAATCAGAGCTATTATAAGAAAAGAACAAGCTTCACCTATTTTCTGAATAAAAAGATGTGCGCATGAACTTGAAAACACAGGCAGAGAAACAACAAAAATATTTCAAGTAGCAAAAACAGATTGAAAAATTTAAAACTTCTAATATTGAGTTAAATGGCATACTGTCAATGCCCAGCTGATGGACAGCCGCAACAAACTTGCGATGCAACTCCACAGACCAAACAACCCGGGGCTTCTTTTGGGATGTTCCATCCTCATTGTCTTGTCCACTCTCATCACGATCCTCGTCATCATCTTCATTCTGGTCCTTCCGTTTCTTATTAAGCTTTTGGTCTGCTGCGGATTCACCATTTCCAGGAAGAAGCTTGTCTTTATTGTCACTCCTGTCCTTGTTATCATGTTTCTTCCTCCTAATAACATGTTGCCAGATGTTCTTGAGCTCCTCAATTCGAATAGGTTTGAGCAAATAATCACAAGCTCCATGAGTAATCCCCTTCATCACGAGCTTGGGATCGCTATTTGCTGACAGCACTGCAGATGTTTCAGCATTGTTCGATTAGAATGAAAGCTTTGTGGAGCAAAGAATTATGTTCAACCAAAATTTTGAATTATTTATAACAAGGGCCCAAAGATTACAATTTTGTGACATCACCCGATTACAATTATCTTTTAAAAGATTAGCTGTAGAAACAACTTAGTAACTAGGATTTAGTTGGACTTGTAGACTGAACATGAAATCTTTTAAAAGATAATTGTAATCGGGTGATGTCACAAAATTGAAAACTTTCCAAACTTTGCATAGTGTTTTATGAATCAATATCCAAAAAGAACCTTTAAAAATTTCTTTGAACCAATAGTTATAGCTTTCAACCTTTTTTTCATAAGAAACAAAAAGAGCAAGAACCATGTGTAGTGTTTTTGACTTACTTATTACAGGTAGGTCCATTTCAAGCCCCACAAGCTCAAGCAGCTTAAAGCCATCCATGTCGGGCATGTGGACATCGCTGATAACCAGGTCAAACTTGTTCTTGTTTTCTCTCAACATCTTCAGTGCTGTGATTGCATGACTCGTTGTGGTGACTGCACAATGCACACTCCACATATCAGAAACATAGATCAGTTACTTCATGTAGCTCAATGAATACTGAATAATGTAGGTTAGCATCTTGAAAATTCGCAGGAATATAAGTACCATTATGATAGAATTCAATGAGTACGTCTACAGTTATTCAGGAAACACCCAGAGACACAGCAGGCCATAAAAATTCACAGATTTAGGGCACTTCACACGAGCTCTAGTTCACTTTTCAAATACTTTCATATACCCGTTTAACAAGAAAAAAGGAAATAGAGCAGAGAGATAGAACCATGAAGCCAAACAGTATCTATGCAATCAATTCAGTAGATCAACAGTGTCAATGATCAAACATGCAAACTAAAATCTCATAATGCATGACAGAGACAGGGTAAAGATTCACAACTACAGAAATAAATCTCACAGCACACCAGTGAAGAATCAAAATCTAGTAAAGTAGATATAAATCCAAGGGTCCCCACATAATCAAAAGCAAAGAAACAAAAACCAAAACTCTAGATTCTATCAATAAAACCATTGCTAGGAGTAGGACCAAGACCAGAGAGAGCTTAATTAAGTTAATTATTCATGTATTTGTTGCACAAATGAAGAATAAAGCACCCAGAACTAAGTTTTCCAATCTTAATGATTCAAAAAAAAAACAGTCAAACACCATACAGTACAGAAGAAGCAGAAGCAAACCATGATATTGGCATCGACGGAGGAGAGTCTGAAGGAGCAAGAGGCAAGTAGGGTCATCATCAACAGCCAAGACACGCATGCCAATTGGGAATTGGTCATTGGCTTCTGCGTTTCCCTGTTCAACAGTCATTTCTTTTCTTTGCTCTCTCCTTTTGGGTTTTCTTTAACTTCAATGCAAAAAATGTTGAAAAGCAATGGAACAGAACTTCAAGCAAAATTTGTTGCTAATTCTGTCACAAGCTTGAAACTTTGAGCAGACCCAGAAGCCAAAATGAGAGAGAATATTGAAAGATTAGGACTTTGAAGAGTGGAGAGAGAGAGGGAGAGAAAGTGACCAACAAGCAGGAATATAATAAGAATGTAATTTAGGGGCAAATAAAATAAACAGAAAGAAACTTTAATCAAGAAAAGAAGAGAAGATTAAGTAATTAACTACTAATTACAGTACCAATTAGCAGTAACTCCCTTCCATTTTCTCTCTCTCATGTTGTCCTTTGAAACTGTGGAGAGAATATGTACGTAACTCTATAAAATTGGACGGTGGGGGGGCAGGCAGCTGGAGATGTGATATTACGATATTAAGCGAGCGATTAAAAGAATATTTAAATATATTTATTTTGGAGTTTTTCTTCCTGCCAAATTCCAATTATGATAGCGCGTGAAAACCACGCGATTCTACCTTAGCGTGCTTTCGACTTTCTTTCAAGACAGCAAACGAAAACCATAAGTCCGCAACCGTACTGCTTGTTTGTTATATTTGTTTGTCCTAATTCAGACAATTTGCAATCACTCTTCTTCTTCTTTTTGTAAAGGATTAATTTTAACCTCTTTCTAATTTGACAAAAAGGAATTACTACTATTTTCCCTATAATTTTAATATTTAGACATTATATAAGACGAAATTCACTGCTATTTCTTTAACAAGAAAAATTAACGATGAAATTGTACCAAACTTGAAATTTTTACCTAAGAATTTAAAATCGTTATTATTATAATTACCAGGACGAGAATTAATCTCGTAGTAAGAAAAAGAAACGAGAATGTAAATTTTAGGGTAAGGGAGTACTACTACTAATTGGGACTTGGGAGTTCCAAATTCCGATTTTGGTGTGTTGACATTATATTTTCTTGTCTCTATTAATTGCATTGTGGGCACCATCATTATCGTTTTTCTTGCTCTTAATTTGATGGGTAGCGGCCAGCGGGTAAGGCGTGAGCATGCTATGGATTTGGCATATTACCATTACCAGCCTCCCCATCCTCATATAAAAGCAAGAAGATGAAGATTTTTTCACCATTTTGTCTAAAAAAAGAGAAAAACATATGTTAACCATAATCAAGTTTAACATAAACAACATGCGGAGGAATACTTATGATTTTATAATCAGAATTTATTTATTTGAGACGTTGACCCATTACTTGCAGAAATCCTTGTGTGTTTCATATCCAATGGTAGCCAAGTCGTTTTTAAATAAAGAGAAACGAAGGGATAAAATTGGTGGCGTGAGTGGTAAATGAGATGAGGGGGGATGAGCCGCGTGATCCATTAGCGTGCATTGCTTTTGCTGCTGCTCATGCACACTCTTTATTACTCGCAATTTTGGCATTTTTTAACAGAGAAAAAGAGAGCTGGGTTACATTTTCAAAGCCTAGCCAGATGAGAGGGAGCGAGAGCAATTAGTTAATTGCGGATTGTCTACCAACTTTTGGTAGTGGCGAAAAAATCACTAATAGAGCCAATTGATGAAAGGAAAGCTAGCAAATCACCTTACACTTGAATGCCCACTATTTTTTATGAGTGCCATCTAAGTCGTGCTGCCTAGCTAGCTACCTAGCTTATAGTATTTTTCTAGTTGCTAAATCATATGGTTCCAGATGAGTTCGACTGATTAAATTAAATTTAATCAATCTATAAACAACGTTAAAACTATAAACGTATTCATCTTTAATTTAAGTATTTAGTTCGAGTATGAAAAGACACCGTACTAGGAAATACTTTATTTCGAGATTTTATTATTTTAATGAGATATTTTAATTTAAGTTGATTTTAAACTCGTAAATAGCTTATAAAAATAAGGATCAATAGCTCTAACGAGATTAACCTGATAACGAAAATTACGTAGAACAAAAGGAGACGGTAAAAATAGGTTAATTATTTTTATTGAAGATGTAATGCGTAGCCGTATCTCTTTTGTAGATTAAAGGAGTTTTAACCTTTTTAATGAATCGATCCTAATCTAAGTATATCCAGTCAATTTTTTCACATCATCATGCATGTCTTTTTGTTACCAATTGGTCCGGAAAAGAAGACCTTACGTTGGCCATCATGTTTGCATCCTGTTAACAGAATAATTGAACAACTTAAACTACTAATAACATAGGAAGAAGTTATCTCTAAGTTTCACGAGATTAACTCATTAAGAAATAAAATACTTCTATTAGATAATTTCTTCATACACAATGGTCAAACCCGCAACTTTTTTATTTAATAAATAAAAATTGAACAACTCTATGAAAAATTTATTGGTTTTGATTCCAGCCCCATTAAATGTGGATAAGTATGACCGGACATAAGTGGATTCAAAAGGACTTATGAATTTAATAAACATGATTAACATCATCATCAAAAGCAAACAAAGACAGACAGCATCCTTTGACTATCGAGTACTCCAACTGCTCCAGCTAGCCTTGCATGATACCAGAATAACCATATTTCACATTAATTAATTAATTAATTATACTCCCAAACCAATCTCCTGCGTATAAAATACATGTTCCTGTTAGTTCGTAATTTTTTCACAAATATATTCACCTTCTTTCCATTTTAAATGTCATTTTAAATCGTTTAATATTAAATAATTGTTTATTTTTTCTATTTTAAATAAATTATTTATCTCTCTTTTATATTAAATATATTGATCATAAATCATCTAAAATTGTAAAAACATTTAATTTGGAATATTTTTTTTTGACTAAAACGACACTTAAAATGGAATTGAGACAGTAAAAATTAGACGACACATATCTTTGAGTTCTACGTAGTTTGTACCGAATCACCAGCTAAATAGTAAAGCGGTCACAATATATAATTACTTATGCAAAATAATCCAACCAATAATCTCTTATTTAACGAGTCACAATGCTGAAATACTCATTTAGTTAACTTGTCAAATTTGGTCTTTCAAAATATTGGCCGCCCAGATTTTTAAAATCCTCCTCAATAGTCCCTGAACTTTTATGCCTTTTGATAATTTGTTATACTTGGCCCCTCCAATTTTTAGATTTTATAGAATAACCCTTGAAGATTTTATATTATTTTAATTAACTTGTAGGTATTTTGTACTAATTATTTAAAGTTTTTTTTTGATAAGTAATTATTTAAAGTTAATATTTACTCGGTAGTTCTCTAATATTTATTACAATTACTCCATTAATAATTAATAAAATGTTATCCAACTAATTAATATTAAAAAATGTAATTAGTGATAATATAATAAAGATATGTGGAAGATTCATTGCTGGGTGCAAGATCTGGAGATTCCTTACTTTTCTGAGGCCGCACATGAATTCCTTATTGGCATGATTAGTTTCAAGTGGGAGGGTTGGCCAATAAGAAGGTACCTAGTAGGTTAGTAGTACCTACTCCCTTACCTTACCACATTTATATTTATACTCTATACTCTATAGTCTCTACAAATTACAATGCATATATACTGAATTTTTTAGCTCATCTTGTCCCCCATCAATCAAACTATACATTAGTATTTTTTTAGGAAAATACATTACTAAGAAATGTCCTGCCACCTCACCAATTGGCATATGACAGCCCAAACATTGCATTTATGCATATGGTTGATCAGTCCCTTCTCCAAACTGATCAACTAAAAAGAAAACTACACTAACAAAAACAAGTGATACTCCAGCCCACTTAGGGTCTGTTTGGCAGTCCAGTTCTGTGGGGAAATGGTCAGTGGGGAAATGTTCAGTGGGAAAACAACATTTGGGAAACGGAGGGTGCTGTTTGGTAAAATAATTGTAAAAATTCAGTGGGAAAACGATATCTGGGAAACGGAGGGTGCTGTTTGGTAGTCCAGTTTTCCAAAACTATGGTTTAGATGTAAAATGACCATAAAGGGTATAATTCATTTTAAGTGTTTAATTTTTTTTTTTATCTTTATATATATTTTTAATCAATTTATTTATAATCTAACATCTAATAAAATTGATCTATATACCATAAATAAGACATTGTGCCTTACACTTTGCATTGCTTAAAAACTAAATTAAAATAAAATCACAATTAAATATTTATATTGAGCACTATTAAATAAAGTTAAATATTTATCTAATATAATAAAAAGTTTTAAACTATTAGCTTCGAAAATTGAATGAATTACTCTAAAATTGTAATAAAATTACATGAATTTTTTTTAAACTAATTAATGCATTAAAAATTAAACCCGTCATTACATATATAAAAAGTACAATTGCATATTAGTTGTGACACATTTATTAATTTTTTGTGTGCTTATATTTCAAAGCATTGTACTCTAAATATAGATTAAAACATAATACACTACTCTAGTTTTTCATTTCTAAGTAGATTAAAACATAAATACGCACACATTTAAAGATTTAATTTTCTACATGGAAATATTAAAACAAAGTTAGCTTTGATTTTCTTTATTTTCCCTATTTTTTTGAATTCCTTGATATGCATACATTTACTGTTGTAAGTTGATTAGTACTCTGCTCCACAAAAAATCTAAAATTATTATATTTAAGGTATAAAAATATGCTTAAAAATTATGATTAATTATAATTATTAAAAAGACAATTATTTAGGAAGGGAGTAATTCAAAAGTAAATTTTGGGAAATAATAGCCAAAAAAAACTTGCTGAGGTGTTTCTCCTTCGAAAACATTGTCAAAAATTGTTCCATATTCCTCAAAGAAACAACCTGATTAAGGTGCAATTTAACATTTTTGACAAATACAAACAAGCTAAAATCATAAATCTGTTTTGATAATTAGCAAAATCTTCTAAGATCTTCTCGCTCTAATTTCAAAACTTCTAACAAGTGGCTGGTAGTACCCTTCCTCAACTTTGAATTTGACCTTCGTCCAAAGAGGAAGAAATCTGACCAACAAACCAACCCACACATTCTTCAGGTCGCGATGCAGCAAGACACTATCGCGCAGGCTGTGTTGCCGGTGCATGCTCTAGAAGCTGTGATTGGATCTTTAAAAGAGTCTTGCTCCTGCTGTATAACCTTTATGAAGTCTTTGAATTGAGGTATTCTCCTTTTGTTGACAATAAATGCAGTAGCAAGGTAGTGCAAAAGATGAGGAGCACTGGTTTGAATGACATCGAGATACCTAAAGAAGAATAGAGAAGGTTTGATTTTACACATGGAAATATTAAAACAAAGTTAACCTAGTGCAGCAGAAGAAATTCAACTTAAGTAGAGAAACATGCAATGCTTAAGCTCTTATGGAAAAAAGTTTTAAAGCAAGTATAGGTGTGGCTGAATAATATCTATAGATTGTTGTTTTGCTGAAACAAGAAGAAAAACTAGTAAACGAGCCATGTGAAAACCAATTATGCACATGTAAGAAACAAGATAAAACAAATCATACGAGACAAGCTATGATGCATATTTTGTCAAGCTGTTCTTTTACCAGCTAGACCAAATAGCCAAAGGCAAAAGTAAAAGGATCCATCAAATAAGAGACAACTGCTGCCTTTTCTCTTACTGAACACCAAATGTTTTAGATGTCTAGTCAGTGTAGTTATCTGACCAAAAAAAGAGTTAGTGTAGGTACAATGTGGATCATTTTCGACCAAATAGAATTAAAGTCAGTCAAGCTGTTCTTTTGCACGATGTTGATTAAACCATTTTAACAAAATGAACAGCCAAGTCCTAAAGTTGATGATGGCACATGCAAAATTTAAGAACATTCTCTATCCCTTTTCAATTGATCATGACTTGAAATTGAATTGTGAACAAACAAACATGTTTACCTAATCACAAAACGGGCAGGGATCCAAATTCAACCAGATTAACTCCCATATCATTGAATACGCACAACAAAAAATATATATTTACAATAAGTTAGATTCAAAGTATTTCATTTCATTTCATTACCATCAAATTTTGCCAGCAACAACCTATCACAAGAGATGTCTTCATATACAGTGTCAAACGAGTGTTTTTACTTTTCAAAGAAAAACTTACATAAACAAAATACATTTAAACATATAACATGCATACTATGCATATGTTAAACATATAAACAAAATATATATTCGAAAAGAAAATATCTTCAGTCAGTTTGTCTTGCAGAACCTCAAGAATTAGCCAAACACCAAAAACTGAATGCTTTAAGGTGCAAATACTAACACAAAATTCTGAAAAAAAACAAAGGCATATATATACACAGATATCAGTTTACTTTAGAGTTCAAGTTTGTTAAAATGCTTGACATGCTTGTATATACTATAATGGCAGCCAATTCCAGAGAACTACTATAAGAATTAAACTGACAACAATCATGATTGATCAATATCAATACAAAAAGTAATCAGAATCAGAACACGAATTGAAGAGAAGTAGAGCAGACGAGAAAGAAAGCTAACCGAATCAAGAGAACAGAAAATAATAATAATTGAAGTGAGTTGATATCGTTCTGCCAATTAAAAATATCGGTCTGCTGTTTTTGCTGCTTCCGCCGGTGAAATTGCTGATGATGCAGCTTCTAAAGCCATAAATATCTGTGCTGTTGCTTCTTCCTTGTCGTCCTCTTCCTCTTTTCTTCTCTGAAGACAGACGCGGTTAAGATACAGATGGGAAATCCCTTTAAGATACAGATGGGAAACCCACCAAAAATTCCATATTTCTCCATTCATGAAACAAATGAAACTAAGCGTAAACCATAAAGGAGAAAACGCGTTCTGGACGAGAGTGTACCTTTCAAGGGAAAAACAGCGTGCGCGATGGAGAAGAAGAAGACTTGAAGAAACGGAGTGCTGGAGATGAGGAAGCTCGAGGTTGAAGGAAGAAGAAGAGAGGAGGAAGGGAGTTGCGGCTGCAACCCTAGAATTTGAGAGAGAGGAGAGAATGAGTGAAATCTGAAAAAATTTCAACTTTAAATATGTGGTATGGCTCGTAATTATCAAAGGACACTGAGGTTATTTTTGTCCAAATAATTTGGACCCTCCATCCCGCAAAATGGCATTTTCCTCATCTTGGCAATGGCCAAATTCGGGCCATTCCCCAAAATGGCATTTTCCTGGGTTGGCCACCCAAATTGGCACATTTTCATTTGCTGAATGGTGTTTACCAAACACCATTCAGCCCATTTCAGTTTGGGAATGCTGGGTTGGGTACCCAACCCAGACTCAAACAGCCACTTACTCACTAATTCAAATTCAGGTTTTGTAGGTGACTTTTGAGGGTAGCTAAGGATTTTAAACTCGAAATTTCGATTATGTCATCAGGGAACTCATTTGCATGCATCCCTTGAGTTAACTTTAATTACGAACAACGATGACAGAAAAAAATAATCATATGTAATTGAATAGTTCAATGCTACGTATACAATATAGAATTAATCAAATTTAAGAATAATGATAATTGATAAAATTGTAGAATAAGTAGCTCGTAAAATGGGTAACAAATTAAAAATACTTCCATAATCTTTCAAAACAATTATTCTGTTTCTTGCTGCTATCCACTACAATATAATAACTCACTGTCGCGCCTCGGAAATTTAAAAAAATTCGCGAGTGTGCAACGAAATTTGAGACCTTCAGATGCTCGGCGTAAAAGGGACGCCTAGCAGCATGCAATGAAGTCGCCACCCTAATTTGGTTGCTAGGCTTAGGGAACCCTAATCGTCATGGCATAGGAAATATAATAAGTAAAAAAACTAAAGGCACAAAAAAAGGGGTCTGGACCCCAGACAAAGGTTCGGGGTCGTATTATGGTCTCGGGAAGGTATTAGGCACCCGAGACACATCCGAAAACGGTTACCGGTTGATGAGAGAGGTGTTTAAAAAGGTATTTGAGAAATGCGTTTTGAAAAAGGGGGCCCTCAGAGGAATCGTCACTTTAGTCTTTATTATGATCGTGATGGGACTGAATTTTCCGTAAGACTGAATGAGCGCCCTCTTTTTTCATCATCGGGTCATGCATGCTTAGATTAGTTACTACGTGATCCTAACATGGATTGCTAACAGAGTACCATTTTAAATGATGGATTTAAAACGATAGTTTGCTGTGGGATCGAAAGTCCCCATGTACATGCAGTCAATATAAGCGAGAAGTAAAATCACATGAACGCGGCATTTTAAGAAAGTCTTTAAACACGTTGTGCATGTGGGTTGATTTTAGTTCTAGCAGTTCTATATATCATGCATACGATGGATATTTGCAGAAAGCATCGAATAAATAAAAAGGAATCGAAAGGCGTACTTTCGAGCTAAGCTTGAAACTAAAACCTGCAAAATGAGAGTGTTAGCGATAGCTCGAGAAATAAATAAGCAATTTATGAGTGCGAGAATTTAAATGACAGTTGATTGTACACGGGAAATGATGGATTTCACGCATACGAAATGAGATGCTGAGTTTGGTTGTATGCGAAAAATGATTGATTTTAAGCATACGAGAATTTATCGCTAGGTGATTGCATACGAAAAATGATGGATTTTTCGTATGTGAGAATTTAAATGCTAGTTGATTGCATGCGAGAAATGATGGATTTTACGCATGTGAGAATTAAAATGCTAGTTGATTGCATGCGAAAAATGATGGATTTTACGCATGTGAGAATTTAAATACTAGTTGGTTGCATGCGAAAAATGACGGATTTTGCACATGTGAGAATTTAAATGCTAGTTGATTGCATGCGAAAAATGATGGATTTTACGCATGTGAGAATTTAAATGCTAGTTGGTTGCATGCGAAAAATGATGGATTTTACGCATGTGAGAATTTAAATTCTAGTTGTTTGCATGCGAAAAATGATGGATTTTAAGCATGTGAGAATTAAAATGCTAGTTGGTTGCATGCGAAAAATGATGGATTTTACGCATGTGAGAATTTAAATGCTAGTTGATTGCATGCGAAAAATGATGGATTTTACGCATGTGAGAATTTAAATGCTATTTGATTGCATGCGAAAAATGATGGATTTTAAGCATGTGAGAATTAAATGCTGACGTGATTGGCATGCGAAAAATGATGAATTTTAAGCATGTGAGAATTAAAATGCTAGTGATTTACATGCGAAAAATGATGGATTTTAAGCATGTGAGAATTAAATGCTGACGTGATTTGCATGCGAAAAATGATGGATTTTACGCATGCGAGAATTAAAAGGGTTGTTTTGATTGCCAGAAAATTGAATGTAGTTGACGATTCACAGGGGATTTAAAACAGTTGGATAATTTGCAGAAAGTAAACAGTTGATATTTACGGAAAATAAAACAATTGATATTGCGGAAAATAAAACAATTGATATTGCGGAAGAATTTCCAGCAGTTTTGCGAAAAATTAAAGCAGTTGATATTTACAGAAAATAAAAGCAGTTAATGTTGCGACCGACCATGTAGGCGGTATTGAATTTAAATTGCTGAAAGTAAATTGCTGAAATTTAAAGTGCGGAAAAGTAAACAGTTGATAATTTGCGGAAGGATTTCCAGCAGTGTGCGAAAAATTAAAGCAGTTGAATGTTTACGAAAATTAAAATGCGACCGACCATGTAGGCGGTATTGAATTTAAATTGCTGAAAGTAAATTGCTGGAATTTAAAGTGCGGAAAATTAAACAGTTGATAAGTGCGACCGACCATGTAGGCGGTATTGAATTTAAATTGCCGAAAGTAAATTGCGGAAAATTAAAGTGCGGAAAAGTAAACAGTTGATAAGTGCGACCGACCATGTAGGCGGTATTGAATTTAAATTGCTGAAAGTAAATTGCAGAATTAAAGTGCGGAATTTAAACAGTTGATATTTTGCGGAAGGATTTCCAGCAGTTTGTGAAAAATTAAAGAGGGTGAATATTTACGAAAATTAAAAAGCGACCGACCATATAGGCGGTATTTTAAATGACTGAATTTAAACAGTTAGATATAAATGACTGAGGTTAGATAACATGATAATGAATATTACGATAAAGAATGAGCAATTCATGTATAAACAATTCAATAAACAACTTGATAAAAATAATAAAAGAAGCGTACGAAATTTTTACGAAAAAAAGTGAATTAAACAATTCACGCATAAAACATACAAAAAATAGCACGTATCATGAAAAACAACTATATGAAACATGCGAATATTTTACGTAAAAAAAATGACGAAAAGAGGACTCAGAAAAATATAAATGGGCTGGGCCCTATTTAAAATTTGGAAGAAATGGGCCAGGAACAGTTCCTGGCCCAAGGGAATTCATTTAAATGGTGATGGGCCAAGCCCATCACCTTTCTTCCTTTCCTTGCCCGAAGGGCCGCATGGCCCAAGTCACCATCTTCTTCCTCACGTCGCCGGAGCCACTGCCGGCGACGGAGGTGATGAACCAGGCGGCCAAATCGCCTGGTTCTTGACCCGAATGAAGCGTCTCCCTCCCAGCAGCACAAATACATCATCACAGCAAGGAAAACGGGAACAAAGCAGTGGCATTTTTGGAGAAAACGGCAAGATGCATATTTACATTAATTAACCAAACAATTAACTTAAGCATCGATAATTTAAATGGACGTTAGCGTGGTGAAATTAGACCGAAACTAAAGTGGTTGCAGCAAGTTTTAATGCTTGATTAATTGCCTAAGTTCTAAACGAAATTTTAAACTAAAGGAAGAAAACAAGAGAGAGAACCGCTCACCGTGATGCTGCTGCCGGCGTGAGGACGAAGGCCGGGAAAGGGACTGAGGATGCGTGAGTTGGACGGGGAGAATGGAGAGGGGCAGTGGTTTTTTCCTTGCAAAATTTTTCGGGCCCTTTGCGAAGGAACAGGGCGGCTATTTATAGCCGAAAGACGCGTGGGAGAGTGGCGGAGGGAGCTGCGCGTGGTGGCCGGACGTCGTGGTGGCAAGGCTACGGGCTAGCCGTGATGATGGCGGAGGGACAGGAGCTACGGGAGCAGGTGGCTCGGGCGTGGGCTGCTTCGCTGCGTGTTGATCGGACTGTTCATGTGCATTATGCACATTAAATTGTCAACCGTTGATCTGGTTGACTTTCCTTGGTTGACCAGATCAACGGTTGAGATCAAAGGCCTTTAAGTCTCATTTAAATGGCCTCGAGCCGAGTCTCGTGGGCAAACGTACTGACTTTTCGAGCCGAAGGTACTGGCGCGTAGAGAAAAATATGACGGGTTTAACCGTATACAGCGAATAATGAAAATTTTCCGCTTAGCGTATTTATTTTCTCATTCAAAAGCGTGAAACGCGCAAACGGAAAAATAAAGACGTTACGCCAAAAATTACACGAAACGCTGTAGACCGTTGCGAGCAGAAAAAAAGCTAGCAACTAGTTGATGGAAAACATTTTGACGTCAAGCTATTGTCCGAGCAGGCTTACTCGGGTCCAATAAAAGCTCGAATAAAATAATAATAAAAAAATAAAAATACTAAAAAATGCGCTAAAATATTAAAAATCCTAAAATTCACGAGATGACCTAAAACGAAGAAAAAACTAGTAAACGACCGCCAGATAGTCAAAAATGTGAGTTTTAAGGCTAAAAATAATAATGATAATAATAATGAAAAATACTTGCCGAAAAATTAAAAGCGCGATTTTCGAAAGCTGACGATGCTAACGATGATGCTAAAACGCGATGAAAACCCTAAAAATGCTAGCGACAGTAATCTTAACTACACACGACTGTAATTTAAGTAAAAATGGCGGTAAATTAAATAAATGACAGAAATGCTAAAATTAAGTAAAAATGGCGTCAAAATTCGGGTATCAACACTCACTATGCATTAATTCATTCACTTATTACTGAAGATGAGGAAATTCATTCTTCAAGCTTGCTTTCATACACGACTCCTGAGAATATAACTCATGAGCCTCCGAAACCATTCTTCCAAGAAAACAAGAAAAGATTTCAGCCTACCAAGCACCCCCCCAGGCGGGAGAGATCTGAAAGCAGCATCCTGAAACTGCGCAGCTCCAGCCAAGTTGTGCAACGCTAGTCCGTTCATAGAATTCATTTGCAAATATGAGGCAGCACTACTGCCCAAAGCTGCCACCATATTAGCTTGCTGATTTACCACAGTGCTGATCCTTTTAAGATAAAGCCTATATTTCTGCACCCACATAATGAGGATGGTTAGTTTCTAAGATGAAAATGTTTAGTTCCATCCTAACTGAGGCAGGAGTAGAGGTAATGATGCCTACCTGGAGATGACTTGCCACATTTTCTCTAGTCAGCTTATCAACATTCATTAAATCAAGAATCTTCTTAGGAACAGCCTCTGCATTATAGAGAAGAGAAATCATAGAATCAGAGTATTGAAATTGTCAACTCCGTAGAAATTAATCAAAGAAAAATTTCTAAGGTGCAGCAAAGGTTGATTCTCTGCACCGTCGGTAAGAAAAAAGATGAAGAAAAATTTCTTTGGTTATGAGCTGACCAAAGAAAATGAATGAAGAAATAAATAAAAAATAAGCAAAAGTTGATTCTTGCACTGTCGGCAAGGAAAAAGAGGATGAAGGAAATTTTCAATGGTAGGTACCTACTAATGAAGAAAAATAATAATAAAAAAAAAATTAAAAAGGTAATTGGTGCAGTGAAGTTTTGTACCTATAAATACATATGCATGCATTCTCTAAAATGCAGTGCATTGGAGAGCAAGAGAGTGAAGTGCAACGCAGTGCACAAGAGAGAAAATAAAAGAGAGGGAGTGAGGCATAGTAGTGAAATAAAAGTGTGTGTGAGAGTGAGTGTTGTATGCCTATCCAAAGGCAATAAATATTATATCTCATTTGTAGTTTTTCTACTTCCATTAATTAAAAGTTCAGTTTTTTGTTCGTATCTCCACCCGGTTGATTATTAGCTTTGTTAATTTTCACCACCTTTGTTCAACAATCTGGTAGCGGAGCTTGGTTGGTTATCGGACCATGGGTGACCTTCAAGTTGTTGGTGGAATTAAAAAGCTCAATAATCAAAACTACACTTCTTGGTCTACTTGCTTGATGTCTTACATGCAAGGACAAGATTTGTGGGAGATAGTAAATGGAAGTGAAGTCACACCACCAGAGACGGAGGATACAAACGGTTCTCTTCGAAAATGGAAGATCAAAGCGGGCAAAGCAATGTTCGCTTTGAAGACAACAGTTGATGAAGAGGTCCTGGAGTATATCCGCGATGCCAAAACTCCCAATGAAGCTTGGGATACGTTCGCCAAGCGATTCTCGAAGAAGAATGACACAAGACTCCAACTTTTAGAAAGCGAGTTATTGTCAATAATGCAACATAATTTGACAATTACTCAGTACTTTCATAAAGTGAAGTCGTTGTGCCGAGAAATTTCCGAGTTAGATCCAGAAGCTCCAATCGGAGAAACCAGGATGAAAAGAATAATCATCCATGGTTTGAGGCCCGAGTACAGAGGGTTCGTCGCTGCAGTACAAGGATGGCCGACCCAACCATCACTTGTTGAGTTCGAAAATTTGCTAGCTAGTCAAGAAGCATTAGCTAAGCAGATTGGTGGAGTTTCGCTAAAAGGTGAAGAGGAAGCACTCTACACCAACAAAAATCGGCGAAATTTCAGGTAGCGGACAGTTGGTGGATCTAAAAGAAATGTTGATAAGGCGACGAGCAATCATGGTGAAGGAAGCGCTCGCGCAGGGGGGGCCTATGACAAAAGTAAGAGGTTCGAAGGGAAGTGCTATAATTGCGGAAAGATGGGACATAAAGCAAGCTCCTGTTGGTCAAAGAAAAAGACCATGGAGAGCAACGCTGCCACTTCTAACTGTGAAGAAGAGTGGGATATTGAAGCAGACTTTATTGCGGAAGAAAGTGCCGCTACTTCTAAATATGAAGAAGAGTGGGATATGGAGACGAACTTTGCTGTAGAAGATGAGGAAAGTGCTTTTACAACAATAACATCCAATGGAATCGACGATTGGATTGTTGATTCGAGTTGCTCAAATCATATGACAGGAGATGAGAAAATGTGGAGCACTGTTACTTTAAATCTCTGGAGTGATGAGTTCGATGTAGTGCTTGTGAATGAGGATTCAACTTCAGTTGAGAGCTTGGAGGTGATGGTAACCCAGCCTATCTTACAGGGCACTACAGACATAGATGTCCAAAGTGAAGATAGCAAGGAAAGCATCAAAGAGGTGAAGCATAATTCAACCGACTCATTGTTTCACAGAGAAGATGCAGCAATCGCCATCCAATCGGCTTTTAGGAATTATCTGGCTACACGTAGAAGCAAAGAAGTCCTATTGAAGGACAGTAAGCCGCAACAGGATCCTCGAACGGAGAGTCTAGCTTCAGAGCATATCCTAGAAACTAAGAGCTCATGTAGAGACTCCATAGACCCATCAGTTGAGGAACAAACTGAACATTCTATAGGAGTCCTTTCTATCAGAGAAGAAGGGTCCATCCATTGCCACATGCAAAGGAAAGCTAGAGCCAAGTTAAAGAAAGGTGGAGATGGCAAACTAGTTGGCTACTGTGATGCTGACTATGCAGGTGATCATGATACTAGACGCTCAACTACAGGGTATGTTTTTATGCTTGGATCTGGAGCAGTTTCTTGGTGTAGCAAAAGACAACCAACGATGTCTTTGTCAACAACAGAAGCAGAGTACCGAGCAGCAGCAATGGCAGCTCAAGAGAGTACTTGGCTGATGCAGCTACTGGAGGACTTGCATCAAGCAACAGAGTATGCAATTCCATTGTATTGCGATAATTTGTCGGCAATACGTTTGGCGGAGAATCCAGTTTTTCATGCAAGAACTAAACACGTGGAAGTGCATTATCATTTTATCAGGGAAAAGGTTTTGCAAGAAGAAATTGGACTGGAGCATGTTAAGACAGAAGATCAAGCTGCAGATTTGTTCACAAAAAGTTTGAGTGGAGTTAAGCTTGAGAAGCTTTGTCATCAGATGGGTATGATAAGGGCAAAAGTCGGTGTTGAGGGGGAGTATTGAAATTGTCAACACCGTAGAAATTAATCAAAGAAAAATTTCTAAGATGCAGCAAAGGTTGATTCTCTGCACCGTCGGTAAGAAAAAAGATGAAGAAAAATTTCTTTGGTTATGAGCTGACCAAAGAAAATGAATGAAGAAATAAATAAAAAATAAGCAAAAGTTGATTCTTGCACTGTCGGCAAGGAAAAAGAGGATGAAGGAAATTTTCAATGGTAGATACCTACTAATGAAGAAAAATAATAATAATAAAAAATTTAAAAAGGTAATTGGTGCAGTGAAGTTTTGTACCTATAAATACATATGCATGCATTCTCTAAAATGCAGTGCATTGGAGAGCAAGAGAGTGAAGTTAGAGCAAGAGAGTGAAGTGCAACGCAGTGCACAAGAGAGAAAATAAAAGAGGGAGTGAGGCATAGTAGTGAAATAAAAGTGTGTGTGAGAGTGAGTGTTGTATGCCTATCCAAAGGCAATAAATATTATATCTCATTTGTAGTTTTTCTACTTCCATTAATTAAAAGTTCAGTTTTTTGTTCGTATCTCCACCCGGTTGATTATTAGCTTTGTTAATTTTCACCACCTTTGTTCAACACAGAGCTATTATAAGAAAAGAACAAGCTTCGCCTATTTTCCGAATAAAAAGATGTGCACATGAACTTGAAAACACAGGCAGAGAAACAACAAAAATATTTCAAGAAGCAAAAACAGATTGAAAAATTTGAAACTTCTAATATTGAGTTAAATGGCATATACTGTCAATGCCCAGCTGATGGACAGCCGCAACAAACTTGCGATGCAACTCAACAGACCAAACAACCCGGGGCTTCTTTTGGGATGTTCCATCCTCATTGTCTTGTCCACTCTCATCACGATCCTCGTCATCATCGTCATTCTGGTCCTTCCGTTTTTTATTAAGCTTTTAGTCTGCTGCGGATTCACCATTTCCAGGAAGAAGCTTGTCTTTATTGTCACTCCTGTCCTTGTTATCATGTTTCTTCCTCCTAATAACATGTTGCTAGATGTTCTTGAGCTCCTCAATTCGAATAGGTTTGAGCAAATAATCACAAGCTCCATGAGTAATCCCCTTCATCACGAGCTTGGGATCGCTATTTGCTGACAGCACTGCAGATGTTTCAGCATTGTTCGATTAGAATGAAAGCTTTGTGGAGCAAAGAATTATGTTCAACCAAAATTTTGAATTATATATAACAAGGGCCCAAAGATTAGCTGTAGAAACAACTTAGTAACTAGGATTTAGTTGGACTTGTAGACTGAACATGAAATCTTTTAAAAGATAATTGTAATCGGGTGATGTCACAAAATTGAAAACTTTCCAAACTTTGCATAGTGTTTTATGAATCAATATCCAAAAAGAACCTTTACAAATTTCTTTGAACCAATAGTTATATCTTTCAACCTTTTTTTCATAAGAAACAAAAGGAGCAAGAACCATGTGTAGTGTTTTTGACTTACTTATTACAGGTAGGTCCATTTCAAGCCCCACAAGCTGAAGCAGCTTAAAGCCTTCCATGTCGGGCATGTGGACATCGCTGATAACCAGGTCAAACTTGTTCTTGTTTTCTCTCAACATCTTCAGTGCTGTGATTGCATGACTCGTTGTGGTGACTGCACAATGCACACTCCACATATCAGAAACATAGATCAGTTACTTCATGTAGGTCAATGAATACTGAATAATGTAGGTTAGCATCTTGAAAATTCGCAGGAATATAAGTACCATTATGATAGAATTCAATGAGTACGTCTACAGTTATTCAGGAACCACCCAGAGACACAGCAGGCCATAAAAATCCACAGATTTAGGGCACTTAAACACAGAGAGAAATGGCAAAGACAAAAATCAAGTTCATAGCACGCCACCTCACACGAGCTCTAGTTCACTTTTCAAATACTTTCATATACCCGTTTAACAAGAAAAAAGGAAATGGAGCAGAGAGATAGAACCATGAAGCCAAACAGTATCTATGCAATCAATTCAGTAGATCAACAGTGTCAATGATCAAACATGCAAACTAAAATCTCATAATGCATGACAGAGACAGGGTAAAGATTCACAACTACAGAAATAAATCTCACAGCACACCAGTGAAGAATCAAAATCTAGTAAAGTAGATATAAATCCAAGGGTCCCCACATAATCAAAAGCAAAGAAACAAAAACCAAAATTCTAGATTCTATCAATATAACCATTGCTAGGAGTAGGACCAAGACCAGAGAGAGCTTAATTAAGTTAATTATTCATGTATTTGTTGCACAAATGAAGAATAAAGCACCCAGAACTAAGTTTTCCAATCTTAATGATTCAAAAAAAAAACAGTCAAACACCATACAGTACAGAAGAAGCAGAAGCAAACCATGATATTGGCATCGACGGAGGAGAGTCTGAAGGAGCAAGAGGCAAGTAGGGTCATCATCAACAGCCAAGACACGCATGCCAATTGGGAATTGGTCATTGGCTTCTGCGTTTCCCTGTTCAACAGTCATTTCTTTTCTTTGCTCTCTCCTTTTGGGTTTTCTTTAACTTCAATGCAAAAAATGTTGAAAAGCAAAGGAACAGAAATTCAAGCAAAATTTGTTGCTAATTCTGTCACAAGCTTGAAACTTTGAGCAGACCCAGAAGCCAAAATGAGAGAAAAGATTGAAAGATTAGGACTTTGAAGAGAGGAGAGAGAGAGGGAGAGAAAGTGACCAACAAGCAGGAATATAATAAGAATGTAATTTAGGGGGAAATAAAATAAACAGAAAGAAACTTTAATCAAGAAAAGAAGAGAAGATTAAGTAATTAACAGTACTAATTACAGTACCAATTAGCAGTAACTCCCTTCCATTCTCTCTCTCTCATGTTGTCCTTTGGAACTGTGGAGAGAATATGTACGTAACTCTATAAAATTGGACGGTGGGGGGGCAGGCAGCTGGAGATGTGATATTACGATATTAAGCGAGCGATTAAAAGAATATTTAAATATATTTATTTTGGAGTTTTTCTTCCTGCCAAATTCCAATTATGATAGCGCGTGAAAACCACGCGATTCTACCTTAGCGTGCTTTCGACTTTCTTTCAAGACAGCAAACGAAAACCATAAGTCCGCAACCGTACTGCTCGTTTGTTATATCTGTTTGTTCTAATTCAGACAATTTGCAATCACTCTTCTTCTTCTTTTTGAAAAGTATTAATTTTAACCTCTTTCTAATTGGACAAAAAGGAATTACTACTATTTTCCCTATAATTTTAATATTATTAGACATTATATAAGATGAAATTCACTGCTATTTCTTTAACAAGAAAAATTAATTATCGAACTTGAGATTTTTACCTAAAAATTTGAAATCGTTATTATTATAATTACCAGGACGAGAATTAATCTTGTAGTAAGAAAAAGAAATGAGAATGTAAATTTTAGGGTAAGGCAGTACTACTACTAGTTGGGACTTGGGAGTTTCAAATTCCGATCTTGGTGTGTTGATATTATATTTTTTTGTCTCTTTTAATTACATTGTGGGCACCATTATTATCGTTTTTCTCATATTTCTGCTCTTAATTTGACGGGTAGCCGAATAGGGTAAGGCGTGAGCATGCTATGGACTTGGCACTACCATTACCAGCCTCCCCATCCTCATATAAAGCAAGAAGATGAAGATTTTTTCACCATTTTATCTAAAAAAAGAGAAAAGCATATGTTAACCATAATCAAGTTTAACATAAACAACATGCGGAGGAATACTTATGATTTTATAATCAGAATTTATTTATTTGAGACGTTGACCCATTACTTGCAGAAATCCTTGTGTGTTTCATATCCAATGGTAGCCAAGCCGTTTTTAAATAAAGAGAAACGAAGGGATAAAATTGGTGGCGTGAGTGGTAAATGAGATGAGGGGGGGATGAGCCGCGTGATCCATTAGCGTGCATTGCTTTTGCTGCTGTTCATGCACCCTCTTTATTTCTCGCAATTTTGGCATTTTTAACAGAGAAAAAGAGAGCTGGGTTACATTTTCAAAGCCTAGCCAGATGAGAGGGAGCGAGAGCAATTAGTTAATTGCGAATTGTCTACCAACTTTTGGTAGTGGCGAAAAAATCACTAAAAGAGCCAATTGATGAAAGGAAAGCTAGCAAATCACCTTACACTTGAATGCCCACTATTTTTTATGAGTGCCATCTAAGTCGTGCTGCCTAGCTAGTTAGCTTATACTTTTTAGTTGATAAATCATGCGGTTCTGGATGAGTTCGACTAATTAAATTAAATCATCTGTAAATAACGTTAAAATTCCAAACTTATTCATCTTTAATTTGTTTGCACTACTAAAAAAATCTTATTTCGAGTATTATTTTTTCGTAGATAATTATTGACGAAATTTACATTTTATTGATCGAAAATCTCATTAATAACTGAATATTATTTTTCTTTTTCTTTTTCTCATTGCAAATCTGGCTTTTTTGCATGCCCGTGTTATCAACGTTTCAATCTCGTCACTATGTTCATATACGTTTTTTTCACTAACTTGTAATTATTATTCAAATATAGTAATATCTAATTTAATTAATTTTAACTAGTAATATATATTAATTAATTTTTACTAATGTATGAAATTACTAATTAGCTCTATATATATTTAGGTTTGAGTTTTAGGATTCAACGTGTCGATATAGAGTTTAAGTTCAGCAGGGTATGAGTTTTCTAGTTTGCATATAGAGTAAGGGTTTAAGTAATTAATTATTTTCAAACTAATTAATATGTAATTGATCCACTCGATTTTAGTAAACTAATTAAAAGAAAAACCTTTAGTTATTTATACACTAGGATGACGTTTGAGTATTTTATTTTTTTTCAAACCAAAAAATAAAATAAAATATTTTTATTTAAAACAATAGACGAGTTTATAAAAAATGATGCTTATAATTAACTCGCGAAAAGAAAAGATGCTTGTTTTATTATCTAGGACGGCAGTATCTTTCAAATTATTATTCATTCAATGTTCTTTTTTTAGTTTTTACTATACATTTTATTTATTTATTTATACAAAATCTAATTTAGGATTAAAATTGAATTAAAATAAAATCAATGGTTTCTTGAAACTCTGAGAAGACATCAGCCTACGCCATCCATTTGAAGTTGATCGTCTAGTGTTCCCATTCATTAAAAGCTGCCAACAATAACAAAAGATTAGAACAAATAAATTTATTAATAATATAATAATAACTCAGCTAACTAAAATAAATAAATTATAATAAATTCAAAAATGCTTAATTACACTAATGCAACCATTTTACCAAACTAAAAGAATGAATTATAAATCTAATTGCACAAAAACTAGCTTAGAAACTAGTAATTGAGAATGAAAGGCCGGGAAAATAAATATATTAAAAGGATATTGAATTGTTTACCTGGTTTTGAAAGGGTCCAATTCCTGTCCTGGCCAAGAGCCCAAAAAAAGTACCCGCCCAAGCCCTTTGACTTTGCAAATTGGATCTTCAACTCAACGGACATGATATCATCATACCCGATCCAAACCCCACCGGCATACGAATAATACGTTACGTACCCTCCATCATAATGCACCACAGCATTGTTCTTGATGTTAAATGCAAGAATTTCATCATACGTTAACCACCCTTGTCCAGGACCCATCCCCGTTGCTGCCGCTCCGATCCCGTTAACATCCGGATTCTGGATCATCCACGTGTGACCATACAACGCTAAACCCATTACAATCTTTTCGGGAGGGACACCAGCTTGGATCCATGACGCAATTCCAAAGCTAGTACTAAAATTAGTATTTGGATCATAAAGTGCTGAATTGGGCCCAGTAAAATTGTCCCACGGCCCATGATAATCATAGCACATTGGGCTAATCCAATCAACATATTTGTTAATTGCGTCGATTGGATACTTCCGCGGCAGGTCGAGTAACTTTGTTGAAGAATAATACACTGCTGAAGTTAGTAAAAGACGTCGTTTTCCACTGTTCTCTGCTTCATGTGCTAGAGCTCTTTTGAATTCTTTGAAAAATGTACCAAGCCAAGACATTTCTTTATCATCAACTGGGTACTCCCAATCAAGATCAATACCATCAAACCCGTATTTCCTAGCAACCTCGATGGCCGAATCGATGAAAATGTAACGAGATTGTTTAGTACTAGCTATTTTTGAAAAATCAGCTGGATTGACCGCTGCTCCTCCAATCGATACAAGGGTTTTGACTGGAGGATTTCGAGCTTGGAGTGCGTTGATGAACTCTGGTATCCGTTGTTCGTCAAATTGTGTCACGTTGACTGTAGAGTTTGCAGGTTCGGGTAGGAGGAATGCATAGTAAATGTGAGTGAAATAGGTGGTGTCTATAAAAGAGGGTTCAAGCCCACTTTCTGATGGCCAATAGGCTGCTCTTATCCCTTTGTAGGCTGGATCCGGATTCGATGGGGGAGATGATTGTGATTCAGGTGGGTAAGTTGGGGGGAATGGGTTGGACAAAGGGGGACTAAGAAGTGGACTTGGACCCAAATGAAACTGCGGAGTTGGGGATGGGCTAGCAATTGGATCGGTGGGCGGATCGTACGCAGGAACCGGACTAGTGGACCATTGAGCCGGGCTAGGAGTTAGATGAAAAGGATTTTGGTGAACAGAAAATGGAGTTGGGGCATAACTTACAGGGCTGGACTGACAACTAGTGCAAGAAATAGAGAGCAAGATTGCAAGAAACATAGGAAAAAACATGGTCACGGGACTAATCATGTTTTGGTTTGGGTAGGAATGGTAAAGATTTATCATTTATAGATGGAAAATATAAAGGAGGCAAATGTAACATAAGAAAAATCGACCATCTTACATAAATTTGTATATCATGCTGTTTCTATTTTGGAGGGTAGTCTATAGCCTTTTTTATAAGTGTGAAGTTTTATAACAACGAATGGGATAATTAATAGGCAATTTAAGCAGCAGAACAAAATTTTATAACAGTAGAACTCCTGTAAATGCGACACTTGTCGCCGTAGGAGTGAGAGTGCGACAAAAGGATGAATCAAGAATCGACAAGAGTTAAAACCAAAAAGGAAAATGACAATCTTATTCTTCTTAATTATATTTGATTAGTTTTCAATTTCAAACATATATACTCTAAGTTAATCATAAAATATTGTAGTAACTAAATAGGACCACTGTGTTTGTGGATACACAAAGCAACCCCCCATCTTTGAAGGTTGACATGGTCATATCCCAGTGCAATTCTCAACTAAGAATTCCTAGATTACCATTTAGCGAGGGCAAAGTCCTAATAATTAATCCAATAAGTATGTATATTAATTAGTAGAAATTTGTTCTAGTTTAATTAGATGTTTCAAATTTTTGCGTTGGGTATGCAACTATGTTAAAACTTATAAGGGAGAGTTTTACCGCCATTTGAGGTCCTGTCCGATTCGAATACAGAATAATCGGCACCTAAAGCCATACTAAAATTCAGACACGCCCCAAAAACCATAGCTCAATGCGCAAGGGAATCTTGTTTCTTCCAATCCTTGGACTATGAATCAGGTTTTTACGATGAGCTTGCTTTAGCAAATCTTGATTTTCCGCAAGAGAAAATATCTGAACCTGGTCCTCTAGTCATAGATTCTTGTAATGGCTTAGTCTGTTTAGCTCTTTATAGGAACGTCACGTTTCAGTACAGAGACCTTTACTCGATAGTTCTATGGAATTCTTCAACAGGGGTGTACAGGAAGTTGGAATGGAATCAGAAGCTTTATGAATTTAGACATTATTATAATCATAACCCTAATCCTATAATTTGTTTTGGTTTTGGTTATGATCAAGTCTCTGATGATTACAAGATTATTTTAGCTGGCCAAGATCCCGTGCTTCTTTTCTCCTGAGAAAATTCCTGGAAAAATCTGCCAGAAAACCAACACGGTGAACTTGTGCAGCTAACGCATCTCAATGGTTACTTCTTGAATGGGGCTCTCCATTGGCTTTGAAGCAGATACTATCATAAACCAACAATAATCCTTGCTTTTAGCTTGGTGACAGACATTTTTAACAATCCTAGTTTCTGGTCAACCTGAGCGCAAATTTCCTTTCGTCAGGTTGACAGTTCTTGGAGGATGCCTTTTCGTATTTTCACTTCGTTACAAGCACGATGAGAAACCTATGTGACCTCAATTCTCTAGTTGATGTCTTATTTCTTCCTCTTATAAGAGTCTGATCTCGTCACAAAAATATTTCGTAGGCGCTGAAATTAAGGTAGTAGGAGTATTTTTTTCAACCGGTTGGTTCTTTGAAAAATAAAGTGATGACAGCAGGTCAGTTCTTCGTACATCTGAATCTAACCTGCAAACCTTGCCTGCAAAAGGTATGTTTGATTTCATTTTATAGTACTAGTTAACTAGTTGTTTCAAACCAGGTTAACGCGAGGAATTTTATGTAGTTTGACAGACCAGCATAGGCGTGCAACAACTCAGCCAGATAAACCGGCGTAGTCTCAACTCAGCAAAGAGATTCTTGTTCGAAAGTGGGATCTAAACAGGCGACGAAGTCGCCAAGTCGGCTTCACTCTTTCTTGGTTGCTCGGTTACATTTTTCAGCCTTTAACGAAGGAGCCGACGCATCTTTTTTAAAGATTATAACCTTAATTAAGAAAAAAAGAGGATAAAATTCATTTCTGTATTTGTAGCCGAAGTTAGCATAAACCATTACATTTGTAAGTAAGCTAAATAAGTCACTGTATATTTGTCCACCCAGTCAACATTAACTACTGCTACTAAAAATAATAATACTTTATTTGACATTTTATAAATTTATCTATAGTTGAAAATAATTATATTTAAAAAAAACTATGGTGATTATTTTTTCTTGTATGAAAAAATTACTTTGTTCTAACTTAATTTTTTTTTCAGCAAAAAAAACGAGTCTTTTCTTATTTTATAAGATGTCAAATAAGATATTACTATTTTTAATTAATAGTGGTTAATATTGACCGAGTGGACAAATATGGTAACTTATTTGACTCACTTATAAATATAGAAACTTATCGTGACTTCTACTTTCATTTACCCTCTTTTTTTAATTAACTAAGATTATAACCCTATAAAGAACTCAAAGTTACTAACAAGTTAGTCGGACATTTTTACCCATAAATGAGAGGTTAAGTACAAAATAAATTACTTATTGGCAACTTTTTAAAACTTTCAATATCTCAATTATAAATTTAAGGATACATGTTATTTATACCTTAAAGAAAGGGAAGTTGACATCTATATTTTTTAAAAAAATACAATTATTTTAAAAGTCAAAAACACTAAACATCCATAAGATTCGCCGCTAAATGTACAGTTAATTCGTTATAATATAATAATTGACCATAGGAAGCAAAATTGACATAATAAAAACAATTAATCCACACTTTACAGAATCAGAAGAAAATCTTGGTAATTCATAAAAAAATCCAGTTGCTCCATTATAAAAATTAAAAATAGAGGTAATATATATATTATTTTTTAAAATATATTTTCAGGACTGTTTGTCTTCATTCAATCAATTAGTGTCCATGTCCCATAGATATATTTCTTTGTTTGGTATTTTTCCTAAGTGTTGGACTTGTTTGTATGGTACATACAAGAGATCTCATAAAGAGATTTGGTTTGAATTGATTATTAGACTACTAAATTGTTGTTCATGGTTTCATATGTAGTGTTTCTAATAAGTAAAGCCAAACAGAAGTAAATTTTGTTAAATTCCAACCTTTTCTAATTAGCGAATTGTTTAGTTTAAGTGGTTTGATACTCTATTTCTAATATAAACGATTCAATTCTAATTCAATAATAATCGTAGAAATTTCCACTTTCCTCGTGTAGGGTTGGGATTGGTCATGCTTTTGATTATAATACTGCTAGTAGTAAAAGCTAAGATTATGCTAATCTCAAGGGTTAATTTTGGGGATTTGTTGAAGTGCAAACTAAACTAATAATAATGATGCCACTAGCACTCTATCATAGCTTAGGGCTCCACGTCAGCTTTCCCTTTTCTTTGTCGGCCACTTGTCACTGTCCCCACCATTAACGGCACATGCGACAAAACTACATAAGATCTATCTATCATGCCTTCCCTTCCATGCTCCAGTAGGAAAACCTCACTCTACATAGGCTTCTTTTTCTTTAACATACATAGGCTATATTCCCTGAGTTCCAAACTTGGAACATTCTTTAGCAATTCCTCGTTTGGGGTCTTATTGGGTCCAACCACAAACGCTGAAAAAGAAAGAGAATTCGAGAAGATGAGTGGTTTGAAGATAACTAATATGGTGAGCTTTGGATAATTAATTGGAGTAGCGAAGATACAAAGACATGAATCCAACCGTGTTGCTATCTTCTTGTTACACAAAATAAAGATAGAAAACTCAAAAAGAAACATAATGCAAAGCTGTTGCACTTGAAAGGTTGCCCTTGTGCAAATTATAAGTTAGGTACCAAACAAACTTGCCTTAATGATGATTAAGGAAAATTAATGCGTGTTATGGCTAACTACCTGAAATCATGCATAGCTAATTGAGTGGAACAAATCTAGTTTGTACCAAATCAACTTACTAATAACTAAAGTGTTATCCTAGTTATTTCATATAGAAAGGTTTGAATCGACCGTATCTTATTCACGGAGTAAAAGAGTTGAACTAATCACACGAACTACTTATTAATAAACTTAACCATCTATTCCAAAGTAGCAAGCAGTGTGTAGGAACCACACAGCTTATAAATTATTAAGAAAAAGAAAGAGGAGAAAAAAGAAGTACCTCAAAGATTTTGTGTCATTGCAACATCAAGGGTGGGCACTGGGCAGTAGTCAGATTGAAGTGTAGGGAAATATTGGACAAGTATTGGATAGATAGATATTAAAAGGGTACATGGTGGAGTTTCTATCAAAATATTTCTATGAAAATAGCAAAGTGTGTTTGACAACAAGTAAACCTACCAATCTCTAACTGTTCTTTTATCTTTTTCTTCTCGATCTCTTTTTAAAAAAAAAATAAGAAAACCTCATAAGCAATGTAGAGAGTAGACTGTAGACTGTTCTCCTTTTCCATATATAACAGAAAGCAAACGTTTACTTATCAGAAGTGAGAAAGAAAGATCTTACCTTTCTTGGCATTCAACAACACCTTTCCATAATTTCCTTCAACCACAAAAGCAAGAAGGACCATCATTTCTGCAGATGTTCAAGGAGAATAAGCATGGAATTGCAGAACTAGTGTCTCCAACGACACATTCAGACATTCAAATTCGACTCAACTTTAGGCAGATAGATGGCGCACAAAGACAAATCACAGCAGCTTCAGAACTAGTAGCAGAAGTAGAAGAAGGAGAAGAAGAACAAGATCATGAAGATTATGAAGTTAAAGATCAAAACCAAAAGGGCTCTCTCCTATCATGCTCAACAATAACTAAAAGTGATGATTCCAATAGAGAGCTCAACCTTATCGACTGTTTCACCACGGATTCCTCAAAAACATCAGAAACTCCTCCAGCTTGTAATGATGTTGAAAGAAGGATTTTCTCATGTAACTACTGCCAAAGACAATTCTACAGCTCTCAAGCACTAGGTGGGCACCAAAATGCACATAAAAGAGAAAGAACTCTGGCCAAAAGAGGGCAGAGAATAGCAGCAGCAGCTTTTGGGCACCCTTATTTCCACCACCAGCACTACTCAAGCATGTCTTCTCTTCCTCTAAATGGAATGTATGGTAGATCTCTTGGAATTCAAGTTCATTCCATGGTCCACAAGCCCAATTCTCGTATCTCACCCTCTTCTGGGTTTGGAAAAGTTTATGGACATGGAAACTGGTCTAGGGCACCTATTGACCAACAACCAGGCATAGGAAAGTTGTCAGTGGGGAATAATTTTCATGTAAATGCAGCAAACTCACAGGCATCACGGGCGGGACTAGGAAGGTTTGACTTAGAGAGGACTGTGATGGGTTCTGCAGCTGCTGCAGAACACGGTTGGTGTGTAGATAGTGGTGAGTTGAAGAGTAATCAAGTTCATGAGATGCAGAAACTTGACCTGTCCCTCAAGCTCTAAACCTGCATTCTTTTTACCTCTCTTTCTCAATTTCTTTTTTTTTTCTTCTTTTAATCTGCAGATTTTGATTTTCTCATGTCTTGTAATTGTTTTCGTTATAGTAATGTATAACGATAGTGTTTCCTTCTAGCTAGTGTTCTTTTGGTTATAAGCATGTAGAGATGGGATTTTAAGTGTATTTTGTTCGTTGAGTTTTCCATGAAATCTATGGTTTGAGGTTGAAAGATCACGAAAGGGCAGTTAAAAACCAGAGAGAGAAAAAAAAGTGCAAGAAAATCCTCAAAATTGAGGAATTCTTGATCAATGTTGCTGAACATGATCAAATAAATTGGAGACTGACGCTACTATATGGCTATAGTTTCATGGATTCATCTTGTCCAAACAAAAAGCAACGCAAAATCTATTACACTGTGCCATTAACTTAGCAATGTGGAGCTGCCAGTCATGATGAATTATAGGAAACTGAAATTCCCAGGAAGATAAAAGTATACAAATATGCATTTTAGTTTAATTGGGAGGAAAGTTATTCTGTTTCTTTACAAGTCCTTTACCCGAAAAAGAAAAACTCAGAATAAAACTATCATTTGTTGTATACTCCCAGTTTAATTGGAGTAGTATTTTTCAATTTTTGCAGCAGCTGGCATGTTAGATGTCTCTTTCGCGCACTCATCATTAAATCTAGGAAGATTTGATAGTACTAGTAAGCTGAGATTAATAATATATGAGTTAGTCAGCTTTAGTGCTTTACACTCGCTCGCATTTTAATAGATTTTTCTTGCGTATTGCGCATTGATTTCAGGGTTTTGCTGTCTTTTCCCCTAATTGGATTTAGCCAATTAGGTCAAAGTTTTCATTCGTCATCCACTTTGTCTTACTTTATACTGTTATGAATGACTGATTACATGCATCTCTCCACAAAAGGATGCACACCTTAGTTTGGACTTTGGGGCACATTGAATTTAAACCAAGTGTGCTGAGACCAAGGAATTCACAAAAAAACTTGGATTTTTGCTAAGATAAAAGACAACCTTGGGTTTCCGGCAGGAGACTAGCCATTCGAGCATGAAACAAGAACAAGTGACTCTCCCAATATGTTTTTCCACATTTCTCAGACTCAACTTGCACCCTAACGGGAAAGGCAATGCATCCCAGCTTGATCGCATCTGATACAGGTGTACAAGTTGTTAACTTTGTGACCTGTTTCTGAGTGCAGATCAGAATAACAATGTTTAAGGGCCTCAAATAGGTGTATACAACATTGACGCACATGTTATATAAGATAAATCTCGAGTTCCCACAATTCAATAAGCCTGTCTAATATCACCAACAAGGTACAGAAAGATGCTAAGGGCTATCCAAAAGACAAGTTTGATTGACCAAACAAGTCTAGTTACGGGCTCACCGGAGGAGTTTTGTTCAGCTTTTGGTGCAGGGGAATTAAGGCAGTCCTTAAGCCAATCATGAACAGATCAAGTTTTGGGCTCTATTCCATTTCAAGAAAAATATATTGGCTAGGATCATAATTTCTACAAAGTTTAGCCTCTACTTCATCAGTGGCTGTCCTACCTGCTCAAACCACATCTTAGAGCTCAGCTCTCAAGTGAAAGATTTACATTCTTGCAACAAAATGTATGATTACCCTTTTAATTGATCAAAACATAAATCAATCACGAAGTTACGATTACCACAGGTGCCATTTCTAACAATTAGAGAACTAATTCATGAGCAAATATCAGTAATATCATATAACCAACAATAAAATGGTACTCAATTGCCTCTTGAGGGAGTCAATTATCAATTGTATTACATAATGCATGTGCAAGTGGCTACATTACGAGCTGTTAGGCCATAATCTCATCATGTCAAAGATAAATCTACCTATTCTTCCATGAAAGACTTAACCTTTTTAAACCATTGAATAACTTCAATTCTATCCTTATTCGACATATACTCATGCAAAAAAGCACAAAGCTCATCATTTACCCCCCTTTCCTCCAAGTACTCCCGAAGCACTTTCCGAACCCCATCCTTCAATCCCCTGAAACATGCAAACAAGCAGACATCTAAACAAAGAGAGAAATAGAAATTATCAGCAACACAGAAATCAACACTGTAAGCAGTCACACACCTAAAATCAGGTCCCAAGTAAGGCCTAGTGAGCTTTTGATCACAGCCGATTGAGTAAACTTTCCGAATTTCCAAGCAATCGGGCCACGCAGAACACTCAAATGCTAAAGAATCAGTTCCATCTTTCTTGCGGATATCAACAAGAACACTAATATGTAGACGCAATTGCTCTTCTCCAGAGCTGTCATAATCTCTAGCTTTTAACACCCTTTCGTAACCATCAAACATTGTGGCATCAAGCTTTATATCTTCACTGTCACTGAATCTTCTCCTCATCGTCATCCACAGCTCGCCTGGGCGATCT
The DNA here is from genome assembly GCA_963691705.1 of Viola odorata. Classification (NCBI taxonomy): domain Eukaryota; kingdom Viridiplantae; phylum Streptophyta; class Magnoliopsida; order Malpighiales; family Violaceae; genus Viola; species Viola odorata. The sequence continues at coordinate 19,849,653 of OY829545.1, read as the reverse complement.
TGCACTGCAAATGAATAGAATCTCGTCGCAACCTAATAAACAAAAGAACAAACAAACATTAGAATGAGAAAAATTACAATGAGAAAAGAAAAAGTTTTCTTTCGTACCGAATGGGGAGGGGCGTACTCGGACTGGTAATCGACTTCATTGTTGAGGATTCTGAGGATGTTAGAATGGACGGGTGATTTGGTAATTTTGGTAGTGGAGTGAGATCGGGATTGGAGGAGGAAAGATGAGAAGGATTTTGGAGAAGAAGAGGAAGAAGGGAGGAGTGTTCTTCTGGCAGCTCGAATGAAGCGAGCCATTGAAACGGAGATCATGGAGGAGGAGGATTTGGGGGTTTAAGGGTTGGAGATTTATGATTTGGGGTTTAGCGGAGGAACATACAGTGGGCCGTTGGAAATAACCCGCCCGGTTTAGTGTTATGTTATTATCTGACCGAAGAGAACCGACCCTGCCCTTTAACACAACCGATAATCCGCCGTTTTTATGGATCCATTCTGGGCCTGCACCTGGGCCTTATATTTCATATATTGAGCATGTACTAGCCCAACATTGACCATAACCCAGTCCTTGTATACTTAACTTCTTTTTTTCCTTTTTTCCCCTTTTTATCAAGTACCTATTTTTTTCATGATTATGCAAATTATACATTATAGTAGGGGTATCTAAGGACCAGTTCGATCTGATTTTGGGACAAAATAGTATGCCACTTAATTATTACAGTGTTCTTTAAATTGGAGAATCGGATTTGGACCGAAACAAATGGGTTCAATTCTGTTCCATTTGTTTCGATTCGATCCTGGTTCTAACCTATTATTATAAATATTGGTAGTAAATATCTATTATTAATATTAAAAATATTTTTTCTTTCTATCTTTCAATTTATATTTGTTTTTCTAAGTTACATATTATAATAAATATTATTTTGTATATAAAAATAAAATATACACGATTCTGGTTTAAACAGTACTTAAAGCCCATAACTCTTGTACCTGGGCTTCTAGCATGAAATGGCTTCCATAAAGATTCCTCAGGACAGGCCCAAAATCTTATGGGCTTTTCAATGGTTGAGCGTAATGAAGTCTAATACAAACATTGAAAGAATCATGTAGCATGAATGCCACAACTAAAGACGAGAAAATAAAACAAAATGAATTAAGAAAAACCGAAACATGCTAAAAGAAAAAGTCCATACATAACTATTTTTATCCATTTTGGATTGATCGAAATTATTAGAATCAATACAAAAAAAACATCCAATAAAAAATTACTGGGATGTCCCATGATTATAGGTTCTTCCCCTTGGATGGTGCTTAACAATATGACAACCGCACGCTTTCTTTATTCATTCAACTACCTTTGCTTAACGAGGAACAATTACTGGACGCAACCCATTGTCCAAAATAGGTGAGGATTCATTCTAAATAAAACCCAAAAAAAGAATACTAAATAAATAAGAAGAAGCTGCAGCTGAATTGGGACCACTGTAGCAGCAATTCTACAAGAATGAGATTGACTTTGTTAAAGAGAGACATGATCCTTAATCTAATGATTAAAGTATTCGCCACTAAATTGAAAAATACTATCGAATACCAACCCGACAACTACCAAACGTAGAGTCCGTCCATACCATCACATTATTTTCTCAAAATATTCTTCTCCGTCTTATCTGTCCTCTCGGTCGGTACAAGATTAATCTCGGAATATTCCCAAGGATAGTACATGAGCAGTAACACAACACATTGCACGCGATGAAGACGACGAAACGAATGATATAGGACATCCCATTGATTAAAAACTGATAACCCATCTTTACAAAAAGGAGAATAAAAAACATAAGTGCTAGTATGCTACTACATTTTCTGAAGCAGCTATTTCCACAAAACACCCAAAAAAGATTCATCTCTCTGTTTAAAGAAAAAAGAAAAGAGAAAAAAAGAAGCCAGGTAACATGATGGAGCAGATGAGTAAATTTGCAATTCGCCCCATCTGTAGTTGATTTTTCTTTCTTAAAGTTCTAAAAACCTACTAACACAGTCAACCCTTTAAAGCTTCAAGCTCAATGATGAGGATGACATACTACCATTAACTAAACATGAAGACAAAGGAAGGCAACGTCCGCTTTTACTACATGAGTCTTCAGAACTTGAAGGGCTTATAGAACTAGAAGAGATGAACCTACTTGATTGACTTCTCAATTTCTTCATCTCTCCATCCTGCAGCCTACCTTCTGATCTAATTTGGCGAATTTTCGTTCCATTCAGCTCCGCTGGAAGCACGCAGTTGCAAAATAGACCTTTAAGCACATCAATAACAACATAAAGATTAATCATAATATTATAGTTGATTTTCTTGCTAAGAAAAGGTAAGTTTGGAGTAATAAATTGTAGTTGAGGTGCTGAAAGAAGTACAAAAAGACTCCATAATCGACAACATTCTACACCTGCTTCCAAAATATGGAAGATGCCTACAAATGTGAGCACATTTCCTGTCAATAAACTATTCTTTGCTTATGGAAACACAGGCTATAAGCTGCACATACCAAATTAGTCGTAATCATGCAATTCCCTTCTAGTAAAAGAACACGAATGCTTCACATGCACAATGACTGACTAAACTATGCTCCCGCTCCAAGCACAGATAGCTACCCTCCATTTCTAGTCCGTAAACGAATGTGATAATATACCGAAAATATATGACCAAATGCCAATGAATTGCTCAATGGCTACCTCCATTGCAACACAAAGTATCTCAATCTCCTAGTGCATCAAAAGAATGACAAAAATCTGAAATAAATATTAGAACAAAAAGCAATTGCCAGCCACAAGCTAAATGAGAGGAAAACAGGTTTGAACAGGGAATGGCAGAATGGAAACCTCAACTGGGTAGTAGTACCATGGAGAAGAAATAGAAACCACAACTAAATTGTAGCACCATAACGCAGAAGACCATGCATGTTACAAATACTAAGTTTCACCAAAGCAGGAAATTTATGGTCAGGATTAGGAAGACACATTTCTGTGCTCTTCCTTTCTATTCACCAAGAGTATTCCATAGGTGGGAAACATTCTCCAATTCTTTAAAAGACAATGGAAAATCAAGGTTATGCCAAAATTTTCTAATCATTAACCAGTAGCAAGTAGCAGAATATCGAAACAAAGCTAATATGTTCTTACCTAATCGAGCGAGGCGGTTCACCCATCGAGGGATACTTTTACCTGTCAATTTGATACAAACGTCATTACAGAAATGATTGCAGTTCTTCGTAATAAGATGATAGCTATTCCCAGCATACTGTTGGGATAACTTCTCCATGAGGCCACGCACTTCTTTATGACCCAGATCCGTTCTTCCGACCAATATCGACTTCCTAAATATAAAACCAGGACAATGTCTCGGTTCCACCTCAAAAATCCCTGTACTCTCATGATCATGCGCCCCAAATCCATATTCCACACCATGCACTGCCATCACGAAAAAAGCCAGATAAATAACTAAACAATACATCATTTTACCCATTATAATTCTTCAGATCTAAGCTAAAATGCGAATTACACATGACAGACCCAACAATGGAATCATTTTCTAAAATGCCAAAATTCATCTTCTAATACCTACAAATCGAAAAAAATGAATCTAAAGGAAAAGAAAGGGCTTACCTTGCAGACCGGAATGGTAGATCCCAAGGCCGAGCCAATAAGCGTAGCCGTTCATAGGGGTCAAGTCGTAAACATTTAGGTAAACCGGGACGGTACCGGTTTTCTTCTTCCGGTGAAGCAACGACATTTTAGTACACAACATGTTTTTCAATCAAGGACCCTTTTTCCGGCTTCCAATAATGATAATAATAAGAAAAGTAATGAAAAGATGTGAAATTCAGAAGTGGAATGTCGAATCGGAAAATGGGAGTTGAGGACGCAGACAGGAATTGCAGGATTCGAGGGATGTCAGGGGGGTAAGATTGGGAAACAGAGAAATCAATTCGATTGGTAGAATAATTTATTGTAATCAACGACGGGGATCTGCTAACATTGCGACTTGGTTTCCTCCGGCGGTCGAATACGTCCGCATCTTTTGCTTATCCGCTTTTGCTGCTCATTTATATATATCCAAGACGAACGAGAGAAAAAGAGATAATTGTGTTAATTTATGAAAAAACAATTGTGTGGAAGCTGTTAATTTCTTTATTGGTAGATTGATGCCCTGTAAATTTGATAATTACTGAGAAAAATATTCTCTCTTTTTCCGCTTTGCTTGCTATTGTGATAAGGTTAAAAAAAGATGTGTGCTTAAAGAAAAAGAAGAAAAAAGTTACTATTTTTACCTAAAAATGCAATGATCCAAATCAACCTAGTACGAGTACTCCCGTAAGACGATGTAAATCCCTTTCAAATTGACATTATATATTATTATTTTATTCATAGATTTAGCCCAATATATGGGAATGGGATGGGAGGTTGGGGAATTTGGTGTCGTTTTGGATAGAACAAGCATTTTGAGGGGTACGATGGGGAAAAGAGGAATTCTTAACAATAGTAATAAAATTAAATACAGTCAAAACAAAGAGAATAAAAGGAAGAATCTACTGCGTTCGGTGGTGACATGACATAGCTTCCACCGGCAGTCAACAGAAGCATCTGCACGAGCGACTGTCTTTTCCTATGATTTGTTTTTTGCTCTTCTTTTGTTTAGTTTAGGTTTGTTAGTTAATTAGGCATCTTTTAATTTATTTTATAGTTGTCATCGCAAAACAAAGACGTTATTGTGAGCGTTATCACTAAAAATAAAATCACTCAACCAAAGTCTATTGCAATGTTTTTTCCTTTGGCGAACAAAAATAATCATTAAGGTCTTAAGTTTCGTCCTGGACTTCCTGTAAAATTCTTCTTTTCAAGATACAAGAAGAAAGGAGAAGCCAGAAAATCCTAAAATTGACGACTTAGACCATAATTAAAAGTGAGTAGTTTAAAATCCCTACCGAAATAAATCGCTGTTTCGATCTTTATAGATACAAAAAAAAACTATTAAACCACTTTTAGCTTTAATCTCAAGTCCTCAACCGATTCAAATAAGATCAGTCACCATCAACTAAATCAAAGATAATTCTGATTAATTAGTAACAAAGGGTAAATTGTGGGTTTTGCAACATTTTGTTTCAGGGTAATAATAGTCATGCCAAGAATTTGTCCAGGCCCATCAAATGTCAATGGAGCAGGCCGAGTTATGTCAGAAAAATGAAGAGAGGCCAATGTCTAGCGTAAGCTCGAAGCCCATGTTGTTGTAGCCTGGCCCAAACTATTTGCAACTTTCTGCTACCCAGCACAGGTATCAAAACATCAATAATTGTATTTGTTTCCATATCGACGTTAGTTTTCCAAAATATCAACAATTTTATTTCATCATTGGATAATGTAATGCTGATGTCAATTACTTATAACTTTTAAGAACTTAAACTTTTGCTCATTATTATTATTTCATTATATATGTTAGGAAAAAAAATACTAAAAGATCATAGTTTTTATGTTTCTACGTTTGTCCAAATGTTCTAAATAGATCTCCAAGTGTTCTAAATAGATGTAATTGATTAAATAATAATAATTTCTGAATAAAATATCTGGAAACAAAAATAATAATAAACTTATTTTCTTGACTTAAGTGACTCCACATGCCACTTTAACTACTGGGTCCACAAGCTGACTCATCATTCCTTTCCCTTCCCCTATTCATGATAAAATGGGTCAAATAGGTCGACCCGATCCGTTTACAAAGTGATCATTTTATTAAATGGATTATTTCGATCCGATTCGTTAATTTAGCGGGTTGATCCAGAACGACTTGTTTAATCAAAATGATGTCGTTTTTATCTTGCATAAAAAACTACTTTTTTTCTTCTAAAAAATAGAAAAAAACAATAAAAATGCGGGGAAAAATTGAAAGTCAGAAAATTGTACAAAATATAAAAAAACATGAACAAATTCAGGAAATTGTAGAATAATTTTAAAAATATAAAATATATAAAATATCAATAAAAGTACAACTTTTTTATTTTTTTATAATTCATATAATTTGTTTATATATCTTCCTGTATTTTTATTAATTTTTTCAATTTTTGTATAGTTTGTTATATTTTTTTATTTTCTTATTTTTAATATATTTATTATATTTTTTCAGATTTTTATAATTTATTTGAATTAATCAAATCATTTAAAAAATATATAATTTTCTGAATTTTCTTACATATTTTATATTTTTCCATTGTGTTTAAAAGATATATTTAGAACTGAATTGAAACGCTTGGCTCATCCGATATCCTGGAACATGAACTTGCCTTATATGAGTACTCCCGTCCTAACAGATTCACTTAATGTAAGGTTTTAGCCGGATAAGTTCCTTCGTAATTGAGATTTGACCCCGCACATTATTGATCTAGGCCACTCCTTTCGAAAAATCCAGCGCTTATGATTTTTTTTAAAAATCTTCATTATGGATTGACCTGATAACACTAAATTATATTATTAATGATTATTACGAATCAAATTCATTACTTATTTTATAAACAAATCAAAAGTACCGGTAAGGTTTAAAACTCAGATTCCAAAATTACTTCTACAACAACAAAAAAGGTCAGATAGATCGATTTGTTTATTGAGTCGTATCAAACTTAATATATTTAATTGACGGGTCAAAAACAGTAACACAAACTCGTCTTAAATAGATCGGCTACAAATCAAGCCGACATATGAGACTCATTGTGTCACCCTTACTTTCCCCCTTTCCTCTTCAAATATAAATCCTCTCCTTAGACAAATGACAAGCCACCTTTCCACCAACACCAACCAGCCACAGTCTCTCCCACCCGTCTCTCCCACCCTCCAGCCTCCACCACACCATACCACATTAAATTGTATTTTTAAACAAAGCAGGCAATCTATAAAGTTTAAGCTTAAGTGTGCAGAGCTACTTAATTACTCTCTCCGTTCTTTAATAATAGACATTTTAAGATAGTAGTAAAGCGTAAAACAATGATTTTTGATCTTATTTTATTCTATATTGTTTCATTTTTATCTCTAATTTCCACTCAAATTATCATATCATCATCAAATTGGGTTGGTTCAAATAAAAAATTTCATTTGCACAAAATATATACTTCAAAAAAGATAAAATAACAAATACTTTAAATAGTAGAAAAACGTAAAAAAGCGTCAGTTATTAATCCATAAGAAAAACGTAAACGACAGAGGGAGTAGTTGTTAGTTTATCACCCATTAATCCTATTATTTTTTAGGTCATTTACTTTTATTATTAATGCTATTTTATCTTGCATTGAGAGTTTAGAATCCACTCGCTAAATAATCTGAGAACAAGTAAATTACGTGGCATGAGTGCTACAACCAGAGACAAGTAAATCAAATGCTATTTATTGTGATCAATGATTTATTATTTGTGCAGTCAATGATCATGCGATTAAGAAAAATCGAAACATGCTAAAGTTAAAAGTTGTGAAACATTTTTTCTCTATTTTGATATATTAGAGGAAATTAGTCCATAATTGATAAATTTGCAGTTTTATTTGATCATCAACGGTTTCATATATTTTAATAAGTTCTAAAAAAAAAAATCTATTTGTATTGGTTCTAAATGTTTTATTCGTTAGTTCAATATAATCCCAACCGTCAAAAAAATGATTAACGGAGACAAATTCAGTTAGATTTTATTATTTTAATTATTTTTTTAACAATCGAGTCTAATCATAATTATTTTATTTTTTCTTTCATTGTCATGATAGGTAAATATCCGATATAATGAATGAAATGGGTACATAATACTCCCTCTGTCCGGTATTAACTGTCTTTTTAGAATAGTAATTTTCAGTAGATTTTATACTAAAAAGTCAAGTAAAGTGTATAGTAATTTTTCGTAGGTTTTCGCCACTTAATACCGGACGGAGGGATTACATGATAGTTTCCATATTATAACCATTGTATATTAGATGCATCTAAAATATTTCACTATCCATGCGCTCAGTCATCGCTCTAATAATAATTAACCCCACCATTAATTGGCTACAGGAGAACACGTGGCCAAGCAATTAAATTATTTAATGTAATTAATCGTCAATTATTAAAATTAAATGTTCCCATGTTTACACCTTAAGTAGCCTTTTTAATTAATGGTCAAGATAATTGAATTCTTGGTTAACTAGCTGCTAACGTAACTTCACGTTTATCCGCGGTATGAAACCAACCAAAAAAGTAAAAAGAAAAGAAATTAGGGTTCTTTTTATAATTAATTCTTAATTAATCCACCTAAACATAATTCAAAAGTCAAGAAACAAAACTACATACCTAAATCACTTGAAAGCTACACCTCCGCAACAAAAATAATACTAACTTAGTTTAATCAATTTGAATATTTTCCATGCAATTTTTTATTTTTTATAAACTAACATCAAACATCTTTCAATCTAGGAGAAGTTGGTGTTGACAAATTTGTATTCATGGGTGTTAGCTGCTGCCTTCTTGTTTAAAAACTATGCGATACTGTTAATTCATATCTTATACTATACTTATTTTAGGTAGTGGATGTATCACTAAAATTTCGCGTATACAAACCCCATTAGTTAGAAATTTAATCGGCACATCAGAAATATTTATCAAATGATTAGTCTGTGTTTTGGCAAGGGTGTTACAGTAGTAGTATTGACTCTAAACGGTTGTTATTGGTAGATGAGGTGAACTAATCACAGTGTATATAGATTAGAATCGAGAAGAAGTTATGTGCTTTAATTTTAAAGTTGAAATTAAAATGTATAGAGGGAATTCCTTTAGCAGACAGGCAGTGTTTTTTTTATTAAAAAAAGTTTGTAAGAACATCTCATATGAATTCTCCACATGCTTTACGGAGAAAGGACGCCATATGGTTGCCAGGTAACAACAGTGCAGCACACCCCACAGATACGCGCAAATGCCATCTTTCTATGCTTAAAAAATAAAGAAATTGCATAAGAGCTACTAGTGTTCAAACAACGGCTACATTTATGTTCCGTCGAAAAGGAACTCGGAATGTGGTAGAACGTGCATTGGCTTGTCGCTCGCCGCACCAGATATACGTGCTAGACATGTATGTTATCAGCGCATTTGTGACCCACCAAAATTCAATCCGCGAGTATTTTGATATACCAATTCTATTTGGAGAGGCTACATTACGGTAGTGTTCAGCTAGCGAAATTAAAAGAAAAAATGATTTGAGAATCGGTTTTCTAGATAGCTAACGGTTGGCTTGCGCTATAGTCTATCCTTTCTTGTACGTTGCTTTTAATGTATTTTTGTACTGATTTGTTCCCACCTGCCTATGTCGGTATCCTAAGCTAACAAATGATTTCAGGAAATTTACTTGACTTATTCAAAAGTTACAAGTAACTAGAACAGCGTAATAAAAAATAAAAATTCCTGGCATATCAGGGCAGTAACAGTGCTGCTGAAAGCCTGAGATTATTCTCATCTATGGACTCACGAGAGAATGACTGGTCATCATGACCCACCAAAAATAAATTTTACACCACAGTAATAAGGCATTTTGGTCAAATGGTCAAACCAGCTGCTTCAACTTTCCAATTTTTTCACTCCTTTCCGTGCCATTGTCCATCGAGAGATAATATCCCAGTTTGGTTCTGAAGTTAAAACCTACGTGCGTTTGGATTCTCAACCTCAAACTCGAAACTATAAACCATAATTCGGTGGATTATCAATCTCTTCCAGCACAAGTTCTTACTTTTTTGAATGATCCAACCCAACATGTGCATTTTTTACCCAAGGAAAGGAAGCACAACAAATGGAGCGGAAAAAGACCCACTTCACATGCAAATTGTCTTGTTCATTCGTACAATTCTTGGAAATTTCCTCACGAAAAACAATTTCTTATTCCAAGTTCCAACCAAAATAGATCAAACAACAAGCACACGAGATGGTTTTCTTTCTTGGACAGATTCAAATCTTCAAGGGCCTACTTCACCATTGATTACAGACATTATACAGGGAAAGAGAAATGGAAGAATTGCTGATATAAATTTAAAATTTTTTGATTCATAAACTAGTTAATTACATCAATCAAATTGAAACAGAGAGTCTGTCACAATTTTTATTATCTAAGAAATGTTAGATTCATCTATTTCTAGTTAATTCATTCTATATATATTAAAATTAATATGTTCATGAACAAATAATGGGGGTTAGTCACAACTCACAAAAAGAAGAGGAAAAACAAGAAATTTCTAATCGAGATTACCAAAAGCAGAATCTAATTCAAATCTCTGTCACTTCTTCCAAGCATAAACCAGCAAAGAGAAGCCAACAGGAGCAGTAAGCTCATTCTCCTCCGTACTAGCCCACTCCATTACAGATGAACTGCAACCAGAAGATGCTGAAGACATTGAAATCGATGAAGAAGATGAACTCCTTGCTGCTGTCCTCATCATCAAGCTCTTCCTCATCTTCCTCCACTCCACACCACTCATCCCATAATTCCCAAATGAATTCTGCTGACACAAGACGACACCGTTCTTCTCCTTATCCTCCCCTGTTTCTTGACCAAACTGCTTCTCTTCTCTGTTTCCCTCCTCTCCTTGCTGTTCTTGCCCTGCTTTCTCCTCTTCTTCAAATCTGAACATGAACACAGCATGCCCGTTACTTACATCTTCAAACATCCAATTGTACACATCCCATGAGACATGAATAGCAACTCCATCCACTTCAATCTTCTCATTCCCTCTAAATTTCCACTTCAATCTCTTAACCAACATAACCCTTTTGTCATCAACACTAAAACACAATCTTGCATCATTACTCAAGCTGCAATCGATTGAAATCACCCTGTTTTTCCCACCAAAAGTTGCGTTTGTCTTGTACACTCTGTTACCAAACACATGCTCTCTCCTCAAAAGCAGAGCTTGGTTTCTTCTCTCTGGCTTCAAAGCTTTGATCTTTGCTGCACAAGCTTCTCTGGTCAAATCGCCGACGAGAAGCACAATTTCTCGGTCAACAGCAACAGCTATGTAAAACCCAGATTGGGGTTCGGGTCTCGATCCGAACTTCGCCCTGGATAAGTCCCAAAAGATTTGAACTTTTGGTGGTTTAGCACTGTTGACGCCGCTCTGCCTCAAAAGATGCAACTTTTTAGACCCCTGCTTCTTCCAAAAAGTGAAGGGCTTGATATGTAGATCGAAAGATATGGTGGACATGGAAGGTGGGTCGGTCAAAGAAATCGGAGAAATGTTGTGGTCAACGGGATGGAGGAGGAGGTGGAGGGAATGACCCATGAAGGAGCGGGACCAGGTGAGAGAGAAGAGACCCAGATCAGTGGTGTAGAGGCAGGTGGTGATGTTGAGGTTGCCGGAGGTTGGTGGCGGCGGTGGAGGGTGGTTGTGAGGGAGGAGGTCCGGGGAGGAGGGGCGGAAGCAAGATGGAAAAGGGGAGGAGGAGAGGCTGCGGTGAGGAGACATCTCTTTTGTGTTTGTTTTTAAGCCTCTGAGCATTTTTTTCTGTGTGTTTTTATTGCAGAGAGGTATTATATATTGATAAAGAAGAGAGGATTTTTGGGTTCCTAATTTCTAACCTGAAACTTTGACCCAAACGTAAAATACACTGTTGATATTATGCAGGGAAGATTGTTATTAGATATCTTAATTTGTAAAATACTAAGATTTTCCCATTCTAATTATGGATAGAAGTGGTCAGAGTTGCACAATTAAGATGTGATATGGTTGACTGAATTCTAATTTTGAAAAAAACAATCATCAAGATTTGCTCTCCAAATCAAAACAAAAACAAGCAATTCATTTCTTTTTTGTTTCTCAAAAAAAGAAAATCCCAGTAAACGATGAATCATATAAGATTTTTTAATAATTATATTTTTGAAAATTAAATTGTTGCTTAAGTAAAGAATTTTAAAAATCATTATAAAAGAATTCTTCTTCTTCTTTTTATTTTTCATTGGTATTACTACCAACTATAGACTCCTATTAATTAAAATGAAATCACTATTTGAAACATATTGGATTTCCTATAACCGTAGGTTTTACTGTCCGATTGTTATAACTAAACCTACGATGGATCGGATTGGGTTTGAGCTTAATTTCTTAAAGCATGGTATGATTTTAGTTGGGCTGGCTGGGTTTGGTTTTAAGAGAACCTATTTTTAGAAGGTTTAAGCCCGACTTTTTTAATAAACGAGTTATATGCAAAATTAATAGGCCTTACGTGCTTCTGCAACAAAATAAATATCATTCTCTTAATTTTTAAAATTTGAACTAAATAGAATGCGAAATTCGAGTAACACAATCATAAAATTAGACTTCAAAATATAAATATGTCAAACTTTAAAAGTCAATACAATCATTCCCCGTCCGATGGTCGCCAAATTCTCTAAGTTGATACACAAACTCACAAATATCTTATTAGTTGAGCAATCATGTGCTTAAAAATTGTTATTCTCGAACGTATTATACATATTACTCCATTTTTAAGTTTCACTAACTAAATTCTGCAACACTGGTTAAACTAACAACAAGTTGCGCAAACCAAGATTGGATCGGGTTTTTATATTTCCAGACAATCCTGGCTGCTCAATTTGCACACTTGTTCTTAGACCAAGAACAACAACTTGACCTGTTACCATTCTGGCGACGGCCCGACGGGGGAATGATTGGGAACCATCCTTTTTTTTCTGCTGCAACTGTGACATGTTTGGATAAAGTAATGAGGATATGTAAATTGAAGCATAAAAAAGCCATATACATGCATGCACACATACATGTCCCATGATGACCCAGCTCCTTAATTTTGTTGCCTGTCACTTGTAAAGCAGGCCAGTTTGTAGCAGGACATGCATTTTCCTGATCTGGGTTTTTAATCACTGCTTTAACTTTGTGTCTCTTATCATCCAATGCTTTAAAAGTGTTTGATTTAACTTAAAATTTTGCCGGTTGGGATTGGGAGACATGGAGAATTTAGGTGGGTGATGTGATAGCACATCAATTGCTTGTTGTATCCAACAACATTCAAAAGCATAATCCATCTACTTGCCACATTGAGTTGAGTGGGTTAGATCTCGAATTCAAATTCATAGTATATAAGCACTAATCATGTTAGTATCAAGTTGACCCACTAAAAGATAAAGTACTTACAACGTGTAATTTCTCTATACACAATGATTGAATTTTTTACTTATAAGAAATGTGATCGAATATGAAACTACTCACACTAAACATGACGATTATGTTCTTATGACTACCATTCAGACCGATGATTTTCTCACATTAACCTTACAAATTAGGTACATCTAAAATGCTCGTAACTACCTCTACCTCTACCTACAGATTAGGTACATCTAAAATGCTCGGAAGTAGGTTAGTTATTATTAATGATTCTTAGTTTTGAAGCCTGCTCTTCAACAAAACATAGAAAGCATACAAGTATTAGCGGTACTTTTTTGTACGGAAGTCAAAATGTCAAAGTGAAGAACATAATAATAAGAAGTTGTGGTCGAAAGTTAGACACGTCACACGTCCCATTATTATTATTAAGCTGCTTCATTCTCCTAAAGTATGGTCAATAATCATTGCTTATTGGAAGAATTTGTAATTAATGGCTACTCGTCCCTAGTGGTTCCATGTTTCCATTCTTTTCGTTCAGAAAAATTAGCCTTTCATTCTTTTGAAGGTACAGAAATTCAATTGATGTCGGATGGAAGACGGATCGATCGAGTAGTCAAAGTAAATTTCCATAAATAAAAACAAGACTAGACCGACTTGTTTGTGTGAAGGGAGAGACTCAAGACCCAGTCCAAGCAAGAGGATGGGTGAAAGAAAATGATTATCTGATATGAACACTTATTCTCTACATCGACTTGTCTGGTGAGCCGGTAAGTAAATGCAAGCTTAAACAAATTACAAATTATTTCTACTTTAAATATAATTTTATTTTTCGTATTAGTACATGGGTTTAATAACTCAATCACACGTATTAAATGCGTCACCTCGAAATTAGTCAAACATAGAAATTCTAGAGTTTCCCCGCACACTTCATAAGTCTCCATATTAAAGAAACAAAACGAGCCCCACCATGTGCAAATATTCCCCAAACTTGAAACACTTTCTAAAAAAATCTTGCCAGCTTCCATCCACTTCTCTCACATAGAAATCCTGCTTCAACTGAGAGAATACTGTCTCAATTAAGTGCATTTATGTAGCTAATCCTTTTAGACAATTGATTACCATCTTTTTAATTAAACTATGGATTAGCAGTTAGGTTTAGATTTTTTAATAATAATAAAAAAGTTAGGATTTAGACTACACACTTCAGATTTAAAGGGATTTTTCTTATTGCTATTTGTATTATAATAAACCCAATTAATTGTCTTAACATTTTAAATATAAATCAGTAGCTAAGCCATATTTTTTATAAAATAAGAAAAGAGCAGGTCTTGAGTTCAAATCCTCCTAGATTGGTCAAAGTTAGGTTGCATTATTGCCCCGAGTTCAATAGCATTGGTAAACGTATAAATATTTAATAATTCGGAGGTTGAAACTTGAATGTTTTTTTCTTCTATACTAAAACCTTCTCAAAGCATCAGCAGCACGTCCTACTCCCCCCCTAAGGCCACAAAATATGGCGCCAAAACAAGTCTCTTCTTGAAACTTGATATAACAAAACTATATGTTATGGCAATTTGAGAGGGCAAACGTGCCACAAATTAATGTTCACCTAGTCGGATTATTATTTTTTTTTTGAAATTTATTCATATCGGATTGATTTAATAAATGAGTAAAGCGTTTAAATCCTTTTTAGTAAGAAAAAAGTTCCGATCTCTATAGTTACTTTTTTATTCTTTCATAAGAGACAACTCTCGTTCGAGTATTCTACGATTAACACAAACATAACTGGATAATGTGAATTTTAGTAACAAAAAAATCCATACGGCTGACTTTTTCCTTTTTTTTAACTAAAATTGGATTAGCCCAGCCCAAATTACGCAGCAAGCTTATGCAACTTACAGAATATGGTGAAATTGTCACAAAAGGGTTGAAGTTGGGCTTATCCTAAGGGGCTCAATGATAGAAATCTGCTGTCCTAGGAAGAAGCTATATGGGCCCATTAGAGTGAATGGGATCCAAGTTTGGATCAAGCCCGAAGTATGGTCACGTTCGCCTTGGCCCACTTGAAGCCTAGTAATATTTTATTAGGCTCAGTTGTCCAGATGACGCCCATTAAGTTACAAGAATCTCGTATATATGTTCTTCCACGTAGCTGGTGTGGTGCACCCAGAATACGGGAACGTGAAACTAGTTCATTAGTAATATTTCTTATAAAATAATAAGAACTATCTCTCGAGTTCAAATCGTTATTAACATTAAAATAATTAAATTATGGTGTTAATTTATGTTTAGCCCATAGAAGTTCTGAGCTTATTGAATCATCATTAATTTTTCGGTCCAAAATTGTAATTGTGCATCCTATGAATACATGTTGTTTTCTGTTAATATCAATCGGATGCAAATCATAGTAGATTCATTTGGTGAACGTCACCCGACTCGGTTCATGTTTGTCGCTTGAACATGGTTACAAGAAATGGTAGTTGGGACCATGTGGAATATGGTTAACAAGCACATGTTGGTCCATGTGAAGGGGATGGGGAAATGAATGAATGAAATTGCAAGGTTTGAGTTTTCACTTGATTTGCCAAAAAGTTGCACTATTATGAAACATGCCATGTACCATAAAAGCAACTGCAAAATTAATCATTCATACCCACAAAAATGAAAAATAAAAATAGTGTTTTTTATTAAAAAAAAAAGAGGAGGAAGAAAAGTTGTGCAGTAAAAATACATATGATTTTTTTGTATTTTTAAGGTATAAAGCACAAATAATATTCAGTTTATTGGGTTAGAATTAATCGTATTTATATCGGGATAACTCACTAAAGTGATAAGGTATGCCGATTAATAATTTTTTCATATATAAAGTATTCACGGCGTCTTACTTGTACAATATGAGAGTATTAAAATATTTACACTAGCGACCGAGTTATGGGCATTGAGGGAGTAGGCCCACCAAACTTTTTGCTCCACTTCTAAACAAAATCGGTTTGCCTTTTTAGAGTTTTGCTTGACTCTCACTTGATCCAACACATCTGATTAACCAAAATGAACAGAGACCCATTTTGGAGGGAAATATGGGAAAAGAAATAGTATATGATTCTCTCTTCTCCAACAGTTCCACATGAGAATCTATACACCATGATTGGATAAAACCCATGATTTGTTTTGACTACTTTCTTGTTCCCACGCAGATCTCATCACCCTTGACTCTCCCTCCTCTTGATCACTCAGTTTTGCAATTCAAGCATGGCCTTTTTACAAAGAATGTCGTACCACCCAAAAAAAAAACTAGTATTTTTTGTTGTTTTGCCTAGCTAGGTTGACTGGTCATGGTTTCACCATCTGGAATTACATATTCGTATCTCTTCAACAACAAATCAATGGAGCAGAGCAACTTTATTTTGATATATCTTGGTCATGGGCCTCATGGCCTTGCAATTAAAGACCTACATGAGTCATCTTACAACTAAAGGACTAGCTAGTATCATGACCAATCATGAATGAGTTTGTAATTCATCACCAGTTACTACAAAACTGAAAGAATTAGACATCGAGTTCCAATTTGTTAGCTGCGCTCATCGCATAGTTACAAATCTTAGGCAATGGGAAGTTTTGTTATCTTTCAATTATGTCAATTCACTTGCTAAATTATTCAGTCAAAGATTCTTGTGATTGTAACTGATAATGATCATGTTGATATGGAGAGCCAAAAGTGATCAACTCATTTACTGGTAGTAAGTTAATATTGATTGTATTACCCAGCAGAATAGTGCTGGAATTGAATGCTGTTATTCTAGTAATTGGGTGAGATCTTGCAAATTATGTCTTGATAAAGAAGAGAAGTGGTTGCTTGGTTGGTGTTGTGAAAGATCAAGTGATGAGCACCAAAGTTTCAAGCTTTTTAATGATGGTAAACTCACTAGCATGCCATGATTTATAATCACCTTTGCTGGATCAAAAGCATGAGCAAAACAACGAGAACTAAACTTTAATTTTATTTTTTTGATGCTTGTGGGGAACAGAATCAATTTCAAAACAGGTAAACGATCATGAATTTCCATTGAGAAAGATGGGACACCAGCACCCAAAAGGAGACATTTTTTAAGGTATACTTTGAATTAAATTATGACATTTAGTATAAACTAATCACTACCTTCATAGTTAAAAAACAGGAGCTTTATAATCTCCCAGCATTGTCGAGTTTCGAAAATAACTCTCTGATTATTGTCCAGTGTAAAATATGTAAATTTTAGAAATAATTATACCTTTTGCTTCGATTCATCAATCTCTATCTTTATTCAATTGACAAAATTAGTCATTCTTATCTAAAATAGCATGTGACATGTTTGGATTGTAGGAAAACAAATTCATACTATCGTTTGTTTTTGCCGACTTAGACCGAAATCTGACGTGGCTAGGTCTGTCCAATTATCCACGTCTTTTTTATTTATTTAATCCTAAAGTACTAATTAATCAAATTTCCATGCGGTGACCTTGCTCGGCGAAGGCGCCTTTCTTGCAAGAGTAGCTTTGCAAACCTCGAGATAACTAAGAAAAATCAGTTCACAAAAAAAATCCAAATTCTTAATCCTACAATCTGCTATAATCAGTATCAAGTTACCGTTTCCCCATTTACGGTTTGATTTGGTTAAAAAAAATCATAATCAGGTTTAGAGCTGGACAGGGATGTTAAATGTCATGCTATTTTTCATCTTGAATGATCTCAAAATACATTAGCTAGTGAAAATCTGCTCAATGTTGTAGTCTTTTATTCGAGTATTATCGGCTCTTGAAAGATAATAATTTTACAAGTATAATTTACTTTATTCTCTATACTAAAATTTGAAATTTAAGTTAAAGTAGATGCAACGCTTACGAGTTAGAGGCATTTACTTCTACAAATTTAGAAAACTTATCATTTGTAGTTGAAAAATCAAGCAAGCCATGGAGTGATAGAGGGGCCTCCAAAATAATTAAAACACCCACTTAAATCACATTCAGTAGCACTTTTTTTTACTAGAGCAGCAGCAGCAATTAGCAGCAATATCCTACTCCAAGCCTGTCCTACAGTCCTACCTAGCTGATATGAACCTTCGACCAAAAAAAAGCTGATATGATGAAGCCAAAACAACCTTTGCAATGCAACCCAAATATTCAAAAAAAGACTTCATTTTTATTCAAACCTCATTGAATTCTGGTCTCACTTCCTTCTGACACACCAAAGAAATACTCTACATTCCCATGTTGCATCTAGATCGTTCCACAATTCTGTACAAAACATCTCCGAAACTCGAACTCGAGACCTTATCTTCAAAAATACTAGTATTGAACTACGAGCTTATTGATATGTGTATGTTTTTGTTTTTTTCTGATGTCGTCTTTCTGGGCTACTTCTTCCAAGAAAGGAGTTGTTTTTAATTTTGCAGGACTTTTTTTCTCCACTAAAGTCTTGCTATCTCAGAGTGACCATCTTTCCAAAAGAAGTACCTTTCTTCAGTACAGTGTTCATACTCAAACCCATCACCAAGTGGACATTTATAATACTGTAATTGACAATTTCTAAACTTTTTATGTTAACTTCCCTACTCGCACATTAAAGACTTTTCAGGAGAACACAGCTATAAAACACAATTTCGTCTACTAAAAATACGCAATGAAAAGGCAAGAACAACTCTGTTTTGATGAAATTGAAAGTAAGAAATACCCTGTTTTCTATTCAACAATGCAATTCCGTCCAACATAAACTGCAATTAAATGCAGTAAGAAGCTAGAATCTTTATTTATACTAAGGATTGGACTGCTACTATCATGCCTATTACAATGATAAATTGCCCTTAGAACCATGAAACAGCAAGATTCCTGGAAAATTTTCCAAGAATCCGGGGCAGCAGACACACTATACTCATAGGAGATAGAACATGAAACATTATGAGATAACCTACTATACATTATCAAATGACTCGCTAAGGATCAATAAGATATACTTCTAAGGACCCGAGGCGGGGTACAATGGCTAAGACCACTAAAGGCTAAAGATGCTGAGGCAGAGTTTAGATGACAGGTTGAGAAAATTGGGTTAAATTTAGGACTGCAAGACTGCTGATCACACGGGTTGTGGTGCTACAGCAGAGCAGAGCTCAATAGACCCACAATCCAGCAATTCATCAATCATTTGCGCAATGTGATGATCCTCAAGAGGCTTGAACTGATGAAACTGCTGGCTCGTGTCGACTTGAACATTCTTGAAAACCCAATTCGCTGCTGCCTCTGCTTCTTGAATTTGCAATTGGGTTTTCTGTGCCACCCGGTTTGGGCCTAATTCCTCACTCTTTATGTCAATGCCATTGGTTGGAATGTTATGACTAAAAGTTGGTGTCTTTTGTTGCTGCTGTTGTTGTTGTTGAGGGAGTGATGCCTGTTTGGTCATTTGAAGTGAGGCCATGTAGCACCTATGCAACTTTGCAGTCAATGTTGCTGACAGATGTTTTGATGATGATGATTGAGTTGCATTTGAGTTATAAGGGAAATTGGTCCTAGCCCTTGGTCCACACATTAGCCTTGCGGCTTCATCATAAGCTCGTGCCGCATCCTCAGCTGTTTCGAATGTGCCCAGCCAAATTCTAGTTTTCCTGCAACAAGAAAAGAGCACATTTTTGTTTAGAATTCAGGACCAGAATGCAAGAAACCTGCAGGAAACATTCATGGGTTCGAAAGTTAATGCGTTCTTACAGTAAAGGGTGGCGAATTTCGGACACCCAAGAGCCCCAATGCCGTTGTCGGACTCCTCGATATCGTTGTTGGGGTCTGGCCATGATTAGTGAAACAAAGAAACTTTGTTGGTTCGGGTAAGTGTTGTAAAAATGCCTTAAAGAAGAAAGGAGAGATTGGCGCAAGAAAATGATGCTAGTGAATGGTGGGGAGGGGTGGGCTTTTTGTAGTTGGGTTTGCTGTTTTTTTTTCTTTTTTCATTTGCTTCTCTGGCAACCAAATTTAAGCTCATTGGGCCCACTTGGGTTTTTTGCGTTCTTTTTCTCTGTCTTAGCTGTCTTATTTATTTGCTGTTGTTTGATTGATGATTTATTGTTTTTTTTTTTTTTGCTCATTCTATGCTGAAACGAGAAGCTGACCAAGACCAAATTCAATTCACATGACCAAGCTAATAGCTTTTGTTGAAAATTGTTCAAAACTATAAAATAAAAAAAGTGGTGGAGGAGGTGGCTAATTTGATGTAAATTTTACTAATTGTTCGTTTGTGCATATTAAATGGATTATGAATGTCCCAGCTTATGAATTGGATCAATTTATTTTAATTTTTGATTTAAAAAATATTTGGGTAGAGAAATGTTGCGCTCGTTGTACTTGCTGATTAGCGTTAATCTAATCTACCTTAGTTTTTAAAAATAAAAAAAAAATAGTCACTTGTTACTTTTTTTAACATTTCTTCCTTTAGAAAAATCTAAGGTCATAATCTCATAAGATTCTTCTTGGATAGAAAAAAGAAATGTCATAGATTCTTCTTGTATGTGTCATGTAATGCCTCCAAAGTCCAAACTACATCTCTTTGTTACTCCAAGAATTATTAACTCATTATTTTTTCAGGTAGTTCTTAATGTTTCATTGTGAAAACTGATCGCTTATTCTCAAGGTATTTTAATTAGACCACTTACTCCCTTTATCTTTTAACAACTGTCATTTTTTTACGAATTCTTACTATTTATAATACTTATTATTTTATAAATTTTGAGGTATATCTTTTTTGCAAATGACACAAAAAAATTATGCATCTACCTAATTTGATGATGGTGCGGTAATTTGAGTGAAAATTAGGAGAAAAATGAAACAATGTGGAATAAAATAAGATTAAAAATTATTATTTTTAATTTTTTACTATTTTAAAACGTCTATTATTAAAGGACAAAAGAAGTATTTAAATAGGATCGTAAAATTTTAGTGATATGAATCGGTATAAGAAATTGTGTAAAATCTGAATTGACGCGTGTTATATACTAAAAATAATCTCTCATTTTAAACCTGATAATTCTACCTAAATTAAACAGGAAAAAGAAGGAAGATGAGAAAGAAAGAGACAAAATTTAGAGCGCAATCATAATTTGAATCTTGAGCATGATCATCGCCATTATCATATGAGAAAAAAGGTATATATATATACTGTGCTCTAGTAAGATGCACAGTTGATTAAATAAATAATTAAAATATATCCATGAAATGGTCCACAAAGGGAAAGATCCATGCAAGGGTTTGGTATGTAACATAAAAATTGGGTGGATTCAACTAAATGTATGGTAGCCAAAGAATTAAAAGGCTATTAGACTATAATAATCTCTTTAATTACAGATTAAAATAGTAATTATTTTCGGTTGAAAATAGTGAGATAGATGAGAATTATTGGAAAAATATATATAACTCATTATTTAATTATTTATAACACAATTATTGAGAATATAGAAAAGTGTATGAAAATCTAACTAACCCTGTTGAAAATTTGAACATTTAAAACGTAATTTCTTTTACCTAAATTCGTTATCTATTAAAATTCGGAGAGAGCATACGGAACTATACTATCGATAATTAACTAGTTTGTATAATTCTCCATTATATTTTATTCATACTGGCCTACTGAATTCTATGTGCACACGTCATGGATTCATGAGTGCTAAAATTGGAAACATTAGCATGTGCTTCATAATGAAAAATTACTAAGATTATTTATACACAGGTTATTCAAGTCCAAGATCTTATCACTTTTTTTAAAGTACCCTTTTTTTATGGTAATCCATAAAAAAAAAAAAGGAAATATTATTATGGCTAACTATTGATTTTGTGCACTAGTGTCCCATGTTGGAAAGAATGGATTCCCATGCTAGAGCACAGTATGGTTGTTGTCTAGCTATAGTTAGTCATGAAAACAACTAGCGACCCGATCCTAGTCCTAACAGGATAGATTCACGTTTTCTAGAATTTCCGTATCATACAACAAGAAAGAACATCGCGTGACAAAAAAGAAGTGAAGAAGAACATGCATGGAAAGAAATTAAAGGTTGAGATTTAATTTGTTTCGGTGAACCAATTTAATTAATAGCACGTTCTTCACCATTTAGAAAAAAGAAAAAGAAAATTGTAGATATAGATCTTTGATAGCAATCAAATCTTTTATTTTCTGTGTAACAATCAAATCATTCTTGCATTTACCGTTAAAAATAATTATTTTAAGTGTGTAATTAGGGTACATTTTTATTTTATTCCACGCAAATAAGTAAAAAGGGTATACTTATGAATTTTTTTTATGTAGGCACTAAACTATAAAACTTAGACAAGAAGAACAATAGGTAAAAGGATTTCGCCAAAATAAACAAATAAATGATTTGTGAAAGATTTGAAAGTTTTTGTCTAAATCTTTGGATTACAGCTAATTAAGACAAGGCCCATCAAATATCTCAATAGAGGGAAGAGGCCGAGAAAAAACACAAGACGTGATCGCTTGCTAATTGGACGTTGGTCCTACAAAAATAACGCGTTACATGTGGGACCCACAAACGGACTTGCACATTTACCGTTTGTGTGGTTAAAATCCTAAGATTGTATTTGTGAGAATATTAATGCAAATCAGCTAATATATATAATTTAAATCTATTTAAAAAATTTAAGAGAACAAATTATTAATATTTATGACTCATTTAATAAACGGATCAACTCGACTCGATGTATCTCTCTTAAATCCCTCAATTAAAATGTTAAATATCTACCCTATAATTTGAGGAAAGTTGAACCGGAGATATTCACAGACCCATTATCCATCGTAGATGGCTAATTAAAGTAGGGTCCATTTTTCTGGTTTGGTTGCGGATTGAGAGAGAATTTTCCTTGCCCTCCCTGCAAGGTCACATGCACATTTTTTTTTTTTTTTTATTTTATCAAGAGATCACATGCACAATATGCATTGACAATTTTTGAGAGAATTATTGTGTAATGAGATAGTTTAAATCTATTGAGGACAAATTATGTGATATCATATAAAATATATATTTTTTATTTATAAACGGGGTGAAATTTAAATTTCTGGGTCTAAATTTTTATGGTATTTTTACCACCGGTCATACTATTATGTCATTTTTCTTTTACTTGAATATACACAGACATATTTAATTATTTCTCGTTAATGATTCCATAGTTTATCAAATAGTAAGTTATTAATTTGAGTTCATCGTGTATATATTAATATAATCACTTTATCTGTTTTTTATCAACCCGATACGAATAAGATAAATAGTGAAAAAACCCAAAATTTAACAATGTTGACGCGGTTTTGGTGCAATAAGCAGGAAGGAAAAGGATGAAAAATGCATTGAGGTTGATGTGATAGAAATATTGCGTCGTCCTCCAATTAAGTATATATTTGCCGCAGTCTATGGGATTTTGCCCAGGCTGGACTGGTGGTCGTTTTGAATTAATTCTTGTTAGCTGGCCATATTACAAAAAACATCATCATTAGCTAGCCATGAAAAAAGATGCATCCAACTCCACTACCATCATCATATATTTTGTCCATGTTGATTGAATTTATAAATTCATCCACTACATACCCAGCAAATTAATTATTATATATTTTGTTATTATTTTTTTAAAATTCTAAGAGATAGAGATAGTTAAAGCTAGAAATTTCATCCCGATTAATTATGATACAACTTTCGTATATCATAAATTTTGTTAATTAGTTTTGATTCAGTATACTGATCTGAATCTAACTCATTTGACCGATATTAAAATATTTGTTCAATTTGTGAATAGTAATTAAGTTACATGAATGTGTTTAATTGGTGCATTGCTACTTGTAAAGCACATGGATTAATTGTAAACTAGTCAATTCGAGTATGTAGAAGTCCGGATTAGGGGAGGATTTCATGTTTTTTTTTTTTTTTGTTGACTTGATCATAAGGTAGCTAGTGATCATGTGGTTCAATAGTTCAAAGTTCCAACATTAATTCAAGCAACTAAAAATTGATTGTGTGACTATGACATGGTCTCAAGATAACTTGTGATGTTGCAAATTTATCACGAAAGTGCATAAGTCATTTTCAAGCCATGTGCCGTAGCTATAGAAATCTGGATAGAAAGAAATTGGTGGTAATGGTGTTGTTTTCTCGTCAAACCCGCGTCTTCTGTTTTTTTTTAAAAGCCCACGACCACGAGAGACGATAGGTGACAGGTTTTAGCTGAACTGATGACAGTTAATTTGCGCGGCAAGAAGAAACTACGAGAGTACCTACCTCACTGCTGCGTACAGTAAAGCATAGAAAAGCTAGTTCACGGGTTCAATTTTTTCAACACACAAT
Source organism: Viola odorata (assembly GCA_963691705.1). NCBI lineage: Eukaryota > Viridiplantae > Streptophyta > Magnoliopsida > Malpighiales > Violaceae > Viola > Viola odorata. Next base: position 19,825,146 of record OY829545.1, on the reverse strand, counting down.
CTGTATATATCAGAGGGGGAAAATAAAACATTTTAAGACACAAAGAAGAATAACACGGGTTTGGATGTGAGAATGAAAAAAATTATATTAGAAGAATTATTTTTTTATTTTAAGTTCGACTATATGAACACCAAAGATAAAAAAAAAAAAAATGGAAAGAAAGACGAAGAGAGAAGAATAGAAAGCTCGTAGATGAATTTTCTTTTTCAATATTAATGATCTTAAATATGGGCCCCGGGCCACTAAGATCTCTATATATATATTTGGTGGCCCATCACGAGCGTACAGCTTAGTGGACTGGTTTATGTCCTGGTCCCGAATTGCAGTACTAATAAGCCCGCCGTAGATAGATGGGCCTATGTTTCAAATTCAGCGAGAAAGATACACACAGCCGAACAAATTTGCCCAATGGAAGCGATGATGCAGAGAGATACACACCAACTTTAACCTCCATTTTGTTCATTTACGGATTCCTTCTGCCAAGCGTAGGCCATGCATAGTTAGCACCCAACAATCGTAACGCATCTCATTATTTCTCTTGTTTAATTAAGCTCGCCTACGGAAAAATAAATAATGATTTTTAATCTTAACAATTACTTAAAACAAATAACACGTCAGGAATTTGAATTTTCAATATCCCAATTCTCTCTCGTTGGAAAGTCCGGCAAAAATCTTTCCAATCTGGAAAAAAAGGGCAGATTTTCACTTGTTTTACCTTTTTTACCTTAGATTCAAATCCACCTACAAATAAATAAATCACCTGGTAATTAATGCATTTAAGGAAGCAAAGTTGATTTAGTTGAGTTTTTTCTTCTTCTTCTTTTTCGGTTCATTCAAAATTTAGGTGAGAGTGTTATATTTGTATCAAGTTTAATCTGATATTGAACGCAATTTTCATAGGATATGGCGTTTTCGATTGCCCGGTCATGTCTCACTCCTTCCCGTTGTCATCTTCAAGAACGAGGTACACGTCATTTACGATTTTTCTCTATTTTTTCTTTAATTTTTTTAGTTAATAAAAAGACCTTCCATCTCCATGAATCTGTATCTTTTGTTGTTTCTTAACATCCCTAAACGTAATGGTAATCTGAATGGCGGAAAAAGATATTTGGGGTTGGCGCAGAAGAATAGTAGAGACTAGAGAGAATACTCGGACATACCTGAAAATTGAAATCGTTAGAAAATTCTTTGAATACTAGGACTTAGTATTTTAGCTTTCTTGAAGCCTGACAATTCAGTTAGTTTGTTTTTATTTACTTACCAAGTATCGACAAAATGATTCTCAATAATCGAATGAATTGCAGTCTGGTGCTGTGAGTCGATGACCATCTCTTGCTGTCAGACGACTTGCGAACGGACTTGTGATGATTTTTCTAAATGTTGCAACCGACCAGTAGTTTCTCCCGATTCTGACCAAATTCGTATGCTAGTACTTTATCTGCACTACTCAGGGAAGGATTATAATGTTCAATCACCTACCATTTTCAGGTTGTATTACAAGAACACTTGATTCACCGCAAAACCGATTGAATTGTGCTGTTGTAAAGAGAGACCAATGCAGGAACCAAACCATGTGTTCCTCAAGAATGTTGTACATAGTCAATGATAGTAAGAACATGAACAAGAACAAGAACAGGAATGTTCTTACCGCAAAATGTAAAGGTTGCGCATCAATCCGTTGCGAGGATGTTGATGGATGGTCAAATTTTAAGGGTGGAGTTGTTGAGCAGCTAACTTCTTTTTATCATTTCTCGCGTCCTCACACCGTAATTGGCACTGTGAGTTGGAGCTTCATATATATTCCTCTAATTAAGTGTAGTTAATGACAGAACAGAATGGCCAACAAGAATTCTTTGATGTTGCTTTTTTACTGTCAGGTTATAGGAATAACATCAGTTTCTCTTCTTCCGGTGCAAAGCATTTATGATCTGTCCTCTTCATACTTTATTGGATTGCTAAAGGTGGGTTTTGGTCTGACAAAACTGAAAAATTTTAAAACTCAGGAATTGACTTTCTTTTTGTTGTCCCCTGGTAATGAAGGCATTGGTTCCAGCAGTGTTAATGAACATTTATGTGGTGGGATTGAATCAATTGTTCGATGTCGAAATAGACAAAGTAAGGCTTCATCATTTGATTAATGAATATTTATGTGATGGGATTGAATCAATTGTAATGGCTGTTTATTCCAACGCTCCACTTTCACATTCTTGCTACCAGGTTAACAAGCCCCACCTTCCGCTTGCTTCAGGCCACTTTTCGATGGGAACTGGTATAGCAATTGTTTCTGCATCTTTATTGATGGTAGGTTGAAAACATTTTGTTCATGTTTCCTAAGTAAAATACGTAAAGGCAGCTGCATAGTTTTTGAATTAGCAGTTCAGGAAGTTATTGTCTCAGACTGGTTTTTAAACTCACATTTCTTGTCTTGTCTTACAATGCAGAGTCTTGGTATGGGGATTATGTTCCAATCCCCACCACTGCTTTCTGCTCTTCTCATAAGTTTTCTTCTTGGGAGTGTCTATTCCATTGAAGTAAGTTCTAAATCTTCCTTCCCCGTTTATTATGATAGGAATACTTGCTTAAAGAAAAATAATATTTAAGACAAATTGATGAGGAAATTGTATAGCTTCCCCTGCTCAGGTGGAAGAAACAGGCATTTCTTGCTGCAAGTTGCATCCTGATTGTGAGAGCCATAGTTGTTCAGCTTGCATTTTTTGTACACATCCAGGTATCACCAAAAGCCTTTCAATTGGCTTTCTTTTTGGATTAGTTTCTTATGCAATTTTCTAAAGATGAAACTAACCAAATTGCCTACCTGTGCAGAAATTTGTTCTGGGCAGACCGATAGTTATTACAAAACCTCTCGTGTTCGCTGTGGGTTTTATGTGTTTCTTCTCTGCTGTTATTGCACTATTCAAGGTAAACGCAATCATGAATATTACGTAGCAGGCAGGGAATTTTGTTTGAACTGATTCTTTTTTGGTCATGTACTTAATAGGATATACCTGATGTGGAAGGGGACAGAGATTTCGGGATCGAATCATTTAGTGTCAGCTTTGGACAGGAAAGAGTAAGTGAACTAACAAGAATGTTCTGCTAATTTACTTGGTGTTTTTGGCCTTACAAGTTTCTGCATTTCTCTTTGGAAGGTGTTTTGGCTCTGTGTCAACATGCTTTTTATGGCCTACGGAGCTTCGATCGCTGTAGGAGCTTCTTCTGCTTTTCGACCAAACAAGCTTGTCATGGTACGTACCATGTTTTCCTGTAATCAATTAGACAGGTGTGGAAGTGGGCTTTATCCTGTTGCTACTTACCAATGTTTGCTTTTTCTTTCAGGTATTAGGCCATTCTACACTAGCTCTCCTTTTGTGGGTTCGAGCGCGATCAGTTGATCTTACGAGTAAAGCGTCGATAACATCATTTTACATGTTCATTTGGAAGGCAAGTGAATCCGTTCCCACTGCTTCTTTTGCTACCATGTTTAAAGTATCTAACCTGTAAGGAACCTGAAACTGAACCATACACTGATAAGCTTTGTCCTTTATTACAGCTATTCTATGCAGAATACTTCCTTATCCCCTTTGTCCGTTGATAGAAATCCAAGGTAGAGAGGCTTTTACATAGATTCACTGAGTTCGATCGGACACGACCCGAAAAATCGAGAGAAGGACAGATTTTGTAACCAAGCAATCTGTGAGTCTGTCATGTATTCTTGCTAGTGATTCTGGTTCTAGTCCTGGAATCCGGACTGGCTTCGGACTGAGATGTCACTTATGAAAACCACTCCTACTCATCTTGGAAGAAACATACTCAGGAGATTATACTATTTTCTCTTACAAAGAAATGATACCTGCACTTAAATTTGTTATTGTGATCATGTGGGGCCTTAATTATTTCTTTAACATTGCTAACATCAATTTATCTCTTAAGTGTCTCTACTGCGAACAATTTTTTTTTTCACTTCAAAAATATTTATAATTCACATTTGGACCTAAACGATTACACTATATTGCAATTTAGCACCAAGTACCAACTAGGTCAACGGTAAACCTGTGCGGAGAGAAGGTAGAGGGGAAAAAAATATTTCATTTTTTATAAAAAATGACAAAAACCCAATTAGATTAGTCTCCCCCAGGAAAAAAAATAGTAAACTATATAAAAAATCATATACTTTGCAAAATATTTCTTAACCTTTTATAGTTTAATAGTAATTTCTTAAAAGCTGCATTTTTACCTTTATAATACTTTTTTATAAAATAGTAAAAATTAACAAAGATTTACGAATTTTAGTCAAAAAATGTAAAAAATAAGTAAGGACCTAAGACAATGAAAAAGTTCTAGTTTTAATTTTTTGCTTTTTTAATATTTTAAGAAATATTTCTCATATATTTTTTAATTTTTTTAGTGAAATGCACTCTCCCATATTTGTTACATTTTCCCTCATATTTTTCTGAATAATTTTATCATTTTTTTTAATTTATTAACTATTATAAAGGTTAAAATTATAATTTAAAAAAAAAGTTATATGATTGACATTATAAGAATTTAAATTATAGTGTAAACTTTTTAAAAAACTACTCTATTCAAAAAATAAAAGAAAAGAAAAGAAAAAACTGCTCACAAATTCGGTCCAAACAGTTGATGGGCCTACAACTTTTATAACTGTGCGAACTGAATCTCAGGCCTAAAGAAACTACTATCTCAAAGGCAGTCCAAACAGTTAATGGGCCTATAATTGACCCGGTTCATCTCCGCTTAAACAGCATAGTCCGATTATAAAATATGCGATGTCCACAATGTAGGGTTCCTCGTTCCATTTGTAGTCGCCGCTTTCACGTTCCGTTTGTCGGCGCTGCACTTCGGAAGCAAAAAATGGTGAGAACCTTTCTTTTCTCCTCTGTTTCTCTCTCTTGTAGATGCTCATTTCTCTTCCCTGTATGGAAAATGAGCTAACTTATGGAATTAATGGCGTATTTATGTCTGTGTGTATGCAGCCGTCCCACAAATCCTTCATGATAAAGAAGAAACTTGCGAAAAAGATGAGGCAGAACAGGCCTATTCCTCATTGGATACGCATGCGCACGGACAACACCATCCGGTATGTTATCTCGTATTACCTTTCATATCTACTTGTGTCTTTCTTTTATAGTTTCGAATCAAAATAGCTGAGTGTTTTTGTTGGTAAATTGTTTTTTTTCAGCTATAATGCTAAGCGCAGGCATTGGCGCAGGACTAAGCTCGGGTTTTGAGGTGGTTCTAATGATTTGGGCGCTAGAATATCTTTTGTTATTGTTATTTAAGACATATATGTGGATCTCTTGTTATGGGATAGGGTATTTTTTTGCAAGTTATTGAATGGTATTGAATGGTGCTCTATGCCTTTTGTTATTGTTTATTGAATGATTTTTGTGTTTGATTGCAATGCTTGTGCAATTAATTTCCCAAAGCTGAATGATCTCTCATGTTTATACTGGGGATCCTTGTTGCTTGGTTAACTTAATCTCCATTGGGGCTAGTGTGTAACCAGCCTGAATTCAATACCAAACTGATTTTCTCGTGTGAATTTGATAGGAAAGTAAGTCATAACTTGCTTAGCTCAGTAGGAGCACATTGTAGTCAAATCCCTAGTGGGTTTCTGTTTGAATCTCTTGAAGGATGCTTGTTGTTTAGCTAGGGAGTTATTTGTCTGTTGTTTGTTTCTTAAAGTGATGTTCATTTGATATGCATTTTTTGTGAATTTCTCTTAGATCCTCTTGTGACAACTTATTCAACATTTGACATGGTGATGACCCTTGATAGTCTCTCTAGAGTGGTAGAGGATCTAGTAACAGTTTGTCCATCACTGAATGCCCCAGTACTTTTCTGTTTGGTTCTTTGCTCTCTATGATGCCTATGCTGCTCACCTTGTCTATGCTTTATAAAGAAACTTTTCTCATGGCTACATACTTTTTTGGTGTATGGCTGATTGCCCTAGTTGCATCCATCTTGCTCCCTGAAATGATTTCTCATTTCTGGTTCTTGTTAATTTCATGGTTGCTAAAGCTGTTTGTGTTGAAGTTTGATGTAGTTGTCTTGTTTCGTCAAACAATGTTTGCCTTGTTGGTAAATGTGATGCATTTCGAATGCTTGAATGGGTTGATGAGAGGATTATTTTCCTGTAGTCGATGCATTTCGCCAGATTAGTTACATTATTTGGTGTGGCTGCTTTCATTCCGTGCGGGCTGTTAGGTGCTACTGTTGTATGTTACATCCTCACAACATCCAACAAGCAGAAACAATAATTTGGATCCTATAATATTTTTGGTCAGATATCTCTTTGGTATCTGCTGCCAGTTTGTATTTGGTTCATTTAGTGTAACAAATTAACTATCATGGCTTCCATATATTAATATTCAGTAGCTTCTATGAAGCTCTGCTCGAGACCTTTCTTCGGTTGATTGGATTTGAAATAGAAGCATGCCTCTTGTCATAACCAGTATACCCAAACAACTACCCATGACGCAATGCTTTTTTATTTAACAAAATGGTCCTCTGTTAGTTTTAGTAATTGCTTCTTAGTTGTCGTGTTTAACTACAGCTATCCGATACTCGGGAGCTCCTTTTCCTGAATCCATACACGTTTCTGTAGGTCTTACAGTAATGGGTTTGTCAGGAAATATACATACCCATATTGCTTACATTAAGGTCATGCCCCTACTTAAGCGTGTTTAAGTAACTGATGAGCATATCGATCAAAATAAATATAAGTACGATTACCCCATGCTTTCAGTAAGATCTAGCCTAGATGCTTACAGTAAGATATAGCCTAGAACTCACGGGGAAGAAAATAAATTTATGGATGGATTCAGAGAAAATTTGATACTAAAAAAATATGACCCTTCGAATCTAAAGAGTGCTAATTAAAGAAAAGGAAACTTTTGGTAGATTAACGAATTTTAAATACTTGGAAAAACTTTAATAAATTAAAACCAAAACTAAGATATAGGTTAATTAAAAATGATCCAATAGAAAAGCTCCACGTAATGGACATTATGTGGGACTCGTGATCGAGAAGAGTGAACTAGCCACAACTAGACTGGCATGACCTCAATCAAGGAGCTTTATTATATCCAACTCCAAGGACAACAACAAAGCAAGCTTTTTTTCTTTGCTTTTTTTCCCCAACAATTTGACTGCCACCACAGTACTGTTATGTGCAGCACTGGATCATATTTGCAATCCGCACCTAAAATCCATCAAACACATAACGAACATTACCAGACATCGACACCTTGTATCCATCGCCCTCTACGACAACAACTCTCTTCTTGTACTGCACCGCCACTCTCAAGTCTCAACGACCCCCTTCAGGTTTTCTCACTCACGATTTCGCCTCTTCTCTGCTATTTAGTATTTCCATTTAAAGTTAATGACTATCTGATCTAGTCATCTTTGTTGAAGATCAGGTTGCTATAGCTGTTTCATCATAATTTGGTCGATAACTACACATACAATCTAATCTTTGGATTGGGTTTCTTTTCTTTTTTCATTTCAGATGGCTTCTTCAGTCCTTTCTTTAGCTTCTGCTTCTACTTCAGCTTCGCTTTCACTGCATGACACTCTCAAGGTATCTCTCTACACTCCTCTTTAGTTCTTCGTGCTTTTTGTTCTTGGACGATTAAGGCGAGGATCATAATATACAAAATGGTTTTGTAATCTTTTGATAGGGGAAGGTTAGGTTGGGCAGTGGCAGTGCGGGTCCATGGTTTGCAAAGGAGAAAGCTAATCCCTTTTTGAAGGCTAAGGTATGTATTGAGTTAGCTTATCCTCCTTAAAATGTACCAAAAATCATGCCTTTTGAATTGCGGTTGAAATTTTATATGGTTGGCATTGCTAAATAGAGTGTTGGGTTGGTGGGATTTGGACTTTGGTTGACATGATCTGTTGGTTTAAAATATCTGAGTTTTTGTTCGTTTTGATGTGTAGTCTTTCAGTGCCAAGATGTGTACGGCCGTTGCTGTCAATGTGTCTCGTTTTGGAGAGATCCCGATGGCTCCTCCTGATCCAATTCTTGGAGTTTCTGAAGCTTTTAGGGCAGATACAGATGCAAGAAAGCTCAACCTTGGAGTTGGAGCTTATCGAACTGAAGAGCTAAACCCGTATGTGCTTAATGTTGTTAAGAAGGTTGGTTAGCTTTCCTATCTGATGGTGCTTGAATGCAGCACTGTGTTTCTGGCTTACTGAAATTTACTTTCATTGGTTAAAATGTTATAGGCTGAAAATCTCATGCTGGAGAGGGGTGATAATAAAGAGGTATCTCATTACACTCAAATATAAGGACATTCCTTCGTTATCACTTGTCTTGACTTGCCTTATGTTGATTATGCCATGTAGTATCTGCCAATAGAAGGTTTGGCTGCCTTTAACAAGGCAACTGCAGAGTTGTTATTTGGAGCTGACAACCCAGTCATAAATGAACAGAGAGTATGTTTTCATCTTCTTTATAAAATTCACATTTTGTTTCCTCTCATTAGTCTCATGACTTGTTGAAAGGAAAAAAAAAAAAGAATCATCTGAGTGTTCTATCTTCTGAAAACCCAGGTAGCCACTGTTCAGGGTCTCTCTGGTACTGGTTCTCTTCGATTAGCTGCAGCTTTTATTGAGCGATATTTTCCTGGGGTAAAAGTTCTGATATCATCTCCAACTTGGGGTATGTAATAGCAATCCCCTGTATGTGTACATTTTTTTCTCTACTATCACTCATGGCAGTATATATTTATTTTTGCAGGTAATCACAAAAATATTTTTAATGATGCTAGAGTTCCATGGTCAGAATACAGATACTATGATCCCAAAACAGTTGGTTTAGATTTTGAGGGGATGATATCAGACATAAAGGCATGTTCTTACCTGTAAATGGCACTGTTGAAATTTACTCTGTACTGTGTTTACGCATTGGAATGTCATAATCCGTGCGAATGTTTTGTTATTACAGGAAGCTCCTGAAGGCTCATTTATATTACTTCATGGCTGCGCTCACAACCCAACTGGTATTGATCCAACCCCTGAACAATGGGAAAAGATTGCCGATGTCATTCAAGAGAAGAACCACATTCCGTTTTTTGATGTTGCATATCAGGTATATATTTCTTTATACTCTGCTGTCAGCTTCAGCTTCAAAGTTGGTTTTAACTCTAAATGATTAAATGAACGGCATGTGCTATCTAGAATCTTATAGATTTCACTCATAAAATTTCGCCATGAATTCAGAAGCTAATGTCAACTATTTTACATACTCTAGGGATTCGCTAGTGGAAGCCTTGATGATGACGCATCATCAGTGAGAATGTTTGTCGCACGTGGAATGGAGGTTTTTGTTGCACAGTCATACAGCAAGAACTTGGGTCTGTATGCAGAAAGAATTGGGGCACTCAATGTAGTCTGCTCATCAGCAGATACTTCCGCAAGGTACGATAAACAGCTAGAACTTAGCTATGCTGTACTGGTTCACTTATGGATTAAGCATTTCCCTGAATGTGTCACATCTCCTACTGTGTTTCTTGGCCTCCTTGCATATCCTAACCATTTAGCCTCTTATTTCTTTATGATAAAACCAGCGTTAAGAGCCAACTGAAAAGGCTTGCTCGACCAATGTACTCAAACCCTCCTGTTCATGGGGCTAGGATTGTTGCCAATGTTGTTGGAGATCCAGCTCTCTTCAATGAATGGAAAGCGGAGATGGAAATGATGGCTGGAAGGATAAAAACTGTGAGAAAGCAACTATATGATAAAATGACAGCAAAGGAAAAGACAGGGAAGGACTGGTCTTTCGTGCTTAAGCAGATCGGCATGTTCTCATTCACAGGCCTGAACAAAGCACAGGTAATTACAATCTTCTCAAGTTTGTAACGCACAGGCCCGGAAGTGCAAGCGATGTTTCCTCAACTTCCAACAATGTTGACCTTTTTTTGTTTTTGGTCTTACCAGAGCGAAAATATGACCAGTAAGTGGCACATCTACATGACGAAGGATGGGCGGATATCTCTGGCTGGATTATCTTTGGCCAAGTGCGAATACCTTGGAGATGCGATTATCGATTCATTCCATAATGTTAGCTAAAATGAGGGGTGTCTATTCAAAGGGAGCCTATAAATCAAATTTTGGCGATTCCTCCGCTATAGTTTATTTAAATTATACTATTTCTTAATACCTGGATCTCTTTGAGAATGGTGAACTATGCTGAAATCCAGACATGGAATTATTACATTTTTTTATGATAATGAAAAGATAACAACAATTAGCTTGGTTGATAGTGGTGAATCCGAATGGACTTTTATTTAACATACATAGAAATTGCAAATTAAAGGATTCGACTCTACGCATAAACCATCTCCGTCTTGCAGAAAGTACAAAGTATATCCTTTGAGAAAGCTATATACTAAAACTCTGTAAATTTTCAATGTACAATTTGTAACTCATGCTTTGCCATTGCTCCAATTTACAGAAGATATCCAACCTAAACAAAAATATCCCTAAAACCCAACTGAAAGAGATATATTATCCAGTGAAAATATCCAGAAGTCTCAAAAATCTTTCTTACATCAAGCATGAAGTAAAAAATATGTGCAGCGGCAGCAAACCCAAAACCAGTTGTTGTTTTCTTAACAGTATCAGTAACCTCCATTGGTCGGAGCCTGTGTTTGTCTTAGTGTTCCTCCAATCTCAATAGGAACCAATGGAATTAGAGAATGCACAATGTCTGTAATGAGTGGTCGGTACGATGGCTCCGGCTGCACGCACAACACAGCTACGGCAGCAACCTGCATAGAAAATGGCATCCATTAGCAAAACTAGAACCACACTCCATCGCGAATCTGTCCGAGTCAAACACGAGCTTTTCTATCTTAATTTCCAACAAACACTTATTGGCAGAAGATATCAGTTCAACCATCAGAACCAACATAGCTATGTCCTTCAATAAGTATGGAAGTAAGTCATGGTTAGTTCACCAACCTGGAATAGGTACTTCTCATCCACTGTATCTTTAATAACAGGGTCCACAATATTTGGAAGTAAGGATCTGTTGGTTAGCTGAGGCATGGCCTGCATTTAAAATGGTTATGACATTAAATTTGTTATCGAAAAATCTTGATGAGCTGCATCTAAAAAAAGATTATACTGGATGGGGTATGTACCCATGTTACAATAGACTGGCAATGAGCTGGTGCCAGTTTCTCTACAGGCCTTCTACCCAACAGAAGCTCCAGAAGCACAATTCCAAATGCATAGACATCACTCTTATCCGTCAATTCGCCTAAAATATGAAAAAAAATGTGAACTTTAGAGTTCTAATCTCCATTTCCAACTCATCTAAGCCAGTTTAGTAAACATACCATCTAGCATATACTCGGGCGCAACGTAACCCACAGTGCCTGAAAGCTTGAGCTTATTCTTGTTCTGGGAGCTATCTGCTACAGCAAGTCCGAAATCTGATAGCTGAATCCAGACATATGATTAGAAGAGGAAAGAAAGTTGTATAATTTAACCAAGTAGTATAATAATTTTATGCGTGTCTACGTACCTTAGCATTGAACTTGGCATCCAAAAGTATATTAGATGATTTCAGATCTCTATGGATCACTGCTGGCTTGCAGAACTCATGAAGATATTCTAATCCTCTGGTCAACAGTTGGTAAATAAACAAATAAATACACAAAACACCAAACAGCAACCAAAAGATGCTAACTTTTTGTAGAACATGCTCACCTAGCAGTATCGAGTGCAATTTTCAAGCGCATATGCCAAGTTAACGAAGATCCATGAGACGGGCCTAAAATATTCAAGAATCCCAGACAGAAATTATTAGCATCTTTTCTTTATTCCACAATGGCCATAACTAGTTTGTCATGATGTGATTTTCATGTCAAGAAAGCAAAAAATGAGAGAGAAACAATAAAAAATTACCATGCAGTAGATCTTCTAAGGACCCATTTGGCATCAATTCATACACAATAAACCCTTTATCATCATGAAGACAGTAACCCATAAGAGAAACTATGTTTGGATGCTGCATTTTGCTCAACAGATTAACCTCATTCTGCAATTCCAAGACAATAATCAACACGAAAGCAGTTATGCAAGATAGAGTAAAATGAGATTTCAAGGAGTGGTACCTCAAATTCTTTCAATGGATCTTCAGTTGCACAGTCTAGTTTCTTCACTGCAACAACTGAGTCATCTTCCAAAGTGGCCTTATAAACAAGTCCAAACGCGCCCCTACCCAACAATCTTTCATCCTCAAAATTGTTTGTGGCTTTCTCTAGTATATTATAGTCAATTAATGAAACAGATCCCCAACTTCCTCTACTGTTCACCATCCTCAAGGAACTGAATTTACGCAAGAAAGGCGTTATCGAAATCCCTTTCTCAACATCTTCATGTATAGTCGGAACCCAACAAAACCCAGACAAACAAAGCAAAGAACAATCAGACAATACCATTAAAAAAAGAAAAGCATGATTAAGCATAAAACATGGAAGAAATAGTACAAGGAAGTACCTGAGCCATGACCATCTTTTTTCTTTTGACAGAATTTCCAGTAATAATAAGCACAACAGTAAAATGAAGAAAGAATGAAGACTATAGCCAGAATGCTGCAGGCAACAATGAGCAACCCAACTAGTTTCTTGTTCAATTCCATGTGTCGGTGCTTTTCTTTCATTTCCATTGGGAGCTGAATTCCTAATCACATAATGAGGAAAAACAATCAAAAAGATAAGATTTTTGAAATCACGACCCATACAATTTGATCAAAGGACAGAAATCATAGAGACAAGAAGTTGTTGTGTTGCATATTAACAACAAGAGTCTGTCACTAGTAGATTGGGTAACGTTTGAAATTTGAAACTGAATGTTTGAATTTTGAAATGACATATAACAAAACCAAGATTAGATTTCTAAGACCCATTACAGTAAAACAAGAAAAATGGAGAGGGAGAGTGTATATAATACCTGGAGAGAAGGCGGACATGGAAGTGGTGATTGGGGGACTAGGAGGAGAAGCAGGAGAGGAGACAAGAGGGTGGTTTTCTATTGCAAGTACTAAAGAAAAGCCAAAAATCCAAAAGGGTACGAGGAGGAATAGAAGAAACTTCATTGATTGTTTGTTTGTTCCTAAGTTCAAGAAACACATGAAGATGCAGATATATACATTAATGTTAACAAATTTAGAATAACTTAGGCCCCATGGCTTGTGCTGTCCTGTTCTGCGGGTTCAAAACAACTGAATAGAAGAAGAGAAATGGCAGAAAAAATTGCAGAAGAATGAAAACTTAATGATTCTGAGATTTTGCCTTTCCATTCCTGAATCCTTTCTCTCCTAAATTGAAATCTCAATTTTAAGGTTTTAAAAAGAAATCAAAAGGGGCGACAAAAGGTGGAGTCAGAGGGAAAGGTTCTTATTTTTTAGTGGGGGCCATTTGCACACCAATCATGTGGACTGTTCAGTTAAGAACTTATAAGGATTGTTTTTGGTCCAAAAACGCTTTGAAAGTGTGACTCTGTTGACTGTGATAAAATTACCATAGTTGCAGAACTGAGATTCCAGCTACCTATTTGTTTTTTAAAAACCCTAATTCCCTTCTTTTGAGGACTGTTTTCTTGATGGAAGAGATGATAAAAAGATGCTTTTTCTTGCACTCTTTGAGAAAAGCTGACCATGGTCACTTCATTCTTCTGCTGCTTTTTTGTTCTTGTATATTTTCATTTTGTCTTAATGTAAGGAACAAATGAACTCTGTAAAAAGTAAAAACCATGTTCAGTGAATTCCAAAATGGTGTTCTTAGTTTATTTTTTCAGATTACCAAAAATCCATATATATCTATTTCTTGGTTTTTCATCGTTGAAGATGGCCACCTGCAACTAACTTAGATGCAAATGTTTAATTTTGTTTTCCCTTGAAATTGACATCTTTTTGTTATTAATTTTTAAAAGAATTATTATTTGAATACCTCCTATGAACACGTTTCTTGTATCATTGTCATCTTTTTATTTTGGGCATTGTTTGTTGGAAGAGTAATATCAGGATTCTGACGTTAGGATTTCAAATCCCATGGCACGAGCCTTTCATGCTAATCAAACTTACTCCCATTAATAGACATGGCTTCAAAAAAAATACAGGTAAGGTTTGTTAAGGAATATAATCAATTGCTTGTAAGAGATTTCTCTTTTTATCTAAATGAATAATTTACCAAGTAAACGTATAGATGATGATACGTATAGTACCTACCAGTCCAATCCATGCCCAGGAGAAATTGCTTGGAAAATGAACTCCTCACGTGTTAGGTAACTATCGTGCTTGAAATCAGGCAATCCAAACAGGTCATAGCGATTGAACAAGTGGGCCATGTTGGTTCCTTCTTGAATTTGATTTATTTTCTATTTTTCTGGGAAAATATTCAGGAGTCTTAATTCACTAGATATGCAAGTCGATCTCTTTTTTCACCATATTATTAGGGTGGATACAGAGATAATTCTGAGTTGATCTGAATTATAAATATTCTTAACTATATTAAGTTCGCATAAAATCGGTCATAAAAGCCGAAAGGATTATAAAATCCTCGTTATAAATAATTATTCCATACATAATAACTATACCAATAATTACATTTTATTTATTTAAATAATAAAAATATCAAACCGCCTACAATAACTTTAATTTGGAAAGAAATAATAAGGTAAGAGTCAAAGATCTACGAGTGGGGTTGTAGTATCCTGATCATAATTAGAGGCATTAGGTGAATCGTATGAGATCAATCCAAGTTTTTGGTAGAAGAAGAGAGGAGAATTAATGGAGTCCAAAACACTACTAATGGCAAACATGCTTAATGGGATTGTTTGCATGAGACTCTTTCCTTTACGAAATTGGATTGTCATTCTAAGTTCCAAAACTCTTCTAATACGTTTTTCAAGTTGCATACCAATAAATTACACTACTTTAACTACCTCTTAACAACCATTATTCTCTCCTGATTATTTAAGTGATGGGGATTTCATTGGAAAATTCGAAATTGTTAAATGCAAATCAAATTTTGCAACTTTATAACTTAAAAAATCAATATGACCTCACTTTCCACTCTTGTAAGAGTATTGGAAGACAGTAAACTATAGAAAGAAGAGGCCAATTTTCTATCAACAAAAAGCATAAGCATAAGCAACGCATGCATGAAACACATACTAGAGTTAAGAAAATATCAACTTCCAATAGTATTTATTGTTTTATTTTATTGGCTTAAGACTTCTTTTTCTCTTTAAGCATGCATGGCCAAAGCCCGTTTGAGTTGGACTTGTCTATTTCAGAAATCCAGAGAGCGGTCCTAACGGACCATTGGTTGCTTCTTAGCTGGGCCTGGAAAAGAGGACCCATCGGTATTTTGGGTTTGGGCCACATATAGTCATTCATATACACAACACCAATTAACCAGTATTATGATATTATCCATCCTTCTCACAGTTTACTACCTGAAAAGAATCCAAAATAAAATAGAATTAGTTATCCAATTCTCTTTTATAAATTTCTTTCCCGTGTCTACCTTCTCAACTCATTCTAATAGCTGAATAATCTACTTTTGAGCTCCAAAAAAAATCTTTATTTAAAAAACTCGAATTCATTATCTCACAAAATTTGAACGTACCATCTTAATTAGAAATTGATAAGTCTCTTATTATTTGAATAATACTGATATTAACAAAACTCGGTGGCATTAAATATAGGTCGAGAGATGATGACCGCCCTCGATCCACGAGTCCCGCTAGCCGAGGGATGTCTATCAATTACGAGGTATCCCCGTCTGCCCTTGGAGCACCTTCTGCACAGGGGTAGCTACCGCTGTCGAGTGGCCACACGCAGTGAAGGCCTTTCGGGTGATAAGTCTTCCGAGATGTGGCTATGGTCAAGGACGGAGCCACGCTATGACCAGGGGAGGTTGTGGCCGCCCCAAACTTTTTAAATTTATTTTTTTAATATATGTCATTAGTATGTTAATGATTAAAAAAAAAAAATGAGCACTCAAATTTTTCAATTCCAACCCGTACTCTCCCTCTCCCTCAACCAAATTTCCTCCATTAAACCACATTCTCCCAAAATTGAAACTTTAACTCCTAATCATTCTCTAAACAAAATTCAACCTTCAATTTCGCTCCAAAAATACCCAAATTTTCTAAAAATTCGAAATGATGCACACCCATTGTTAGAATAATTTTGTTTGTACCGAGTTAGTGTGTTACAGTTTTAAAGTGCAACTTGCAAGGTAAAGTACAAATACTCTTAAACATTTTTTTTAATTTTTCGTTTAACTCGTTTAACTTCCCTTTAAAATACTCAAAAAAAAATTCGAGAACAATACATAAATCTATCACTATCGCCCCCCAAACATCGATTCCTGGCTCCGTCACTGGCTATGGTGACCCAATACAAGACCTTGTAGCCCACGGTATGACCCAGATACTCCTTCTGTGTATTACCACTTTCCTAAGAATCACACAGCAAAGCAAAGAACGTCAACGTCACTAGTTGTCTGAATTCGAGGAACTTAGGAGGAACTAGGAAGCAGTGTGTCCGGTTCCCAGCAGAGAGCCAGCGGTTCAAATCTAACCCAACCAAGCGCCGCCCGAAGTAAATGTCGTCTGACCCGTTCGGCATGGGTCCTTCCTTCCGTGTCTACGTCATCCCATTCGATGAGAGACACGCGTATATACCTCCGCATGTCCCAGCTGTCCTTTCAAACCACTCTAAAGATTATTTGTTTACGTTTTTAAAAGACAGCCCTCCACTTTCATAAAAATTGCTAACTTACCCTTGCTTTCTATTCCGGTTACCTCTGGCCAATAAGTTTCCGCCATATGTCCTCCCCTTTAATATACGCAGAAGCTGTACTGTCAAAGTCGTAAAACAAAAGACTTCAACCGCGTCTTCTATCATTGATCCCTTGCCTAACATCTTCAATCAATACAATAAAAAAGTTTTAATCACTTTTAAGCAACCTAATCAAACATTAACAAAATATAAATTCGTGTTAGGATTGTATTGTTAACACATCACATTTTTTTATTAAATTAATTTAAATTATATTATATTTTTAATTTCTCGATCTTTCATGATATTTCCTTTATGTATGACGACTACGAAATCGAAACATTATGGTAATGTATTAGCACCAACAAAAGTTGTTATTCCTCTAAACAACATTTTCTTTTTGTTTCATGCCAAAATTTGTTGCATCAGGTAAAGGAGACACAGGTGAGAGACAAGGTTTGATGAGGTAGTGGTCAAATGCTGCTTACATTAGGTTTTGGCACAAAAAAATAATTGTCGAGTAATATTGTCGACAAGGATCCATATGCCATAGTTTGGAGCAGCGTAAGGAAGACGAGCCAAATTGTTGGTCAAAGTCAACTCAAGACATTGTAACAATCCCTATTTAACAAAAAAAGGAAAACAATAAGGAAAAAAAAACAATAGAACTGTTCCAACAAGTCAGGCGTACAAAATTTTGATTTGGCAATGGACAATTGAGAATTCCAACCATTGGATGAATTCCAACCGTTAGATCACAACCAGAGTATACCCCTTTGGTGGTTGTACCGTATCATGAAGGCTATGGCATTACAGCAATTAAAGGAAACTATAAGGGTTAATCTTAAGGATGGGGATAATAATTATGGACCGGGTGGCATCTCTACCCTACCACGTCATTCGCCAGCCGGTCTTCATAATACAGCCTTTTTATTTATTCATAATATGTATTATACGAAAAAGAAAACTATAAAATAAAAACGGATGCTTTGTTGATATTTTGACCCACCCACAAACTCCAACCCCACGCGCCTCGCGATAACCGGCCTTTCCTATCTATCAGATTTTTAATTTCAATTTAAACTTACCTGTTAATTAACCTATAAAATTATTCAAATTAATATGAGCAAATCTCGGATTCTAACTTGCAAATCACTCTAAATCGAAATCCTGTCAAGATTACCAAATATATGTGTATAGTGTATTCCCTGAAACGTATTATTTATTAATCTAGAAAAAATATATATCATTTATTGGATTATAAGATTGGTTTGGAAAAATATTTAGTCTAAATAACCAAACTAAATAGTTTTTTAATAGAAAGAAAAGAAAACGCAAATTAGCACCGATAGATAATTATTATATCATGAAAGAGTCAAGTATTTAATTTCGGTGACGGTATATGAAGTAATAAATTTCGTAATTAAAAGATTAAGTATGATTAGACAAATAATCAACCGCAAAATTGGTTTTTCGATAGATATAAAAAAATCACAGTGTGTTTAAATGAATTACTTTGTGTTGAATAAGACGAATTAAAAATTATAAAAACTATAATTATTACAATTTGATAATTATTTCTTTCAAATTAAATGTGAACTCTTATTTTTCATCTAGAACTTTCTTATTGTTCTTTGCCCCACTACTTAAAATCATGGAAATATCGTGCCTATGATTTCTCCATGCACTTGACACGGTTCTTTTTTTTGTGATTTTAATTTTTATGAAAAAGACACTTTCCATAATGAATAAAGAAACCCGTGTTGTTCACGCTTTTCTAGTGCGAGTGGGATAACCCACGAACCGCCTCATTAGACCTAACGCCTTGCCTATAAAAAACAAACTCCACCTAGCCTATGACTCTTACTTATCACGATAGCAATAGCAATTTCTTCTCCGATTTTAACCTAATTATTTTTCCCTCTTTCTTTCCTTTGGTCGTTCTTCTCTTACAATTTCTGTAAAAAAAATCTTAGAATTCCGTCGCCATGGGTGCCCTTGTTCTCAATCCTCATGATATTCTCAAGAATCCTCTTACATCTCGCCAAGCCCTTATCTCTCCTACGGCATCTCGCACGAGATTTCCTAGGAACCAAAATCCATCTCGGTCAAACCGAACCCAACAGCCCAACCGCAGAAAACGAAGCCTCAACTCCTCACCTCCCTCACGCGCTACCGTCTCTCCTCCACCCCACCGCCCCAACAAATCTCTCACCGTTGGTGATGTCAAAATCCTCAAACGCGGCCAACAGTTGGCGAAAACGACACTGCCAAAGGAGGAAGCACCCTCAAAGCCTGTTGAAAGCGAGAGGAACGGACCAGATCTGGATCTGGGTTCTACGGAAAGGCTTGGTCCGGATCCAAAATCCGTTACAATTCAGGTCCGGGTAGCTGAACCGAAGAAAGTGAACGGTTTTTATGCTGGATCGGCTTTTTTTACTTCTCCACCACCAAGTTCTCTCCCCCTCCCTGCCTTCTTCATGACGAAGAAGAACGACGTCGTCGCTGCAAGTGACACAAACGTCGTCGCATCAAGTGAAATTTGCAAGCTATTAGGACTTAAGTTACAGTAGTCTGGATGATGATCTGGGTAATTGGTAATTTTCGGTTTTTGTGTTGTTGGGGTTCGAGATTTCCTTTATTTTTTCAAGGGGAAAGATCGAATTGCTTTGACTCAACTACGCGAGAGTGGTGAAATCAGGTTATTATACTCGCGGTACTGATTTTAGGGTCCCTGCTTACTTGTTATCGCTCTAGTCTGTATAGCTTTGGTCGTAATTTAAGACAACTTTAGGGTTCAAAGTTCTAACCATTAAGGTTCTAATAGGTAATTAATTAGTTTTTTATTTCTCGGTTTATAGATAATAGGTCTTGAAGTTGAGAGTTAATTAGTTTTTATTTCTGGTTAATAATCTGATTATGGGTTTTTTTAGTTTAAGGTATCATTATTATTTATGTATTATGGTGTCAGTAGTTGATCGGAGTTTGATTAGGCATCTGGGTTTTAGGATTATAATTTATGTCTATGTATTTACTGTAACTTGTATTGTGGAGAAGGGTGTCTTTGTATTCCTTCTTGAATGATGTAAGTTGCTTCACTATCTTAATGAAAGTTTCCTTTAATTAGTCTGTTCTTTTTTATCCCTCCATCTATCAAGAACAATACTGGGAGCTTGATCCCCTAATTGGTTGCACGATTTTCCAGATGAAATCTTGTTCTTTAAGTTTCTAGCTTCTCATGAGATTTAAGAGAAGCTGGTTACACAAATGTCATGCAATTGTCATCAAGAAAATTGAAAGATCCAAATCTTTAGGTTCGTCTTATCTTGGTTCGAATGCATGAACATTGTTTCCTGCAAAATTTATGTACACGGTAAGAACAAGAAAGGAAATGATAAAGAGGAAGAAGAAGTTTTGACCACAAAAACTGGAAGGTTTGTTTGTCCTTATCTTTGCCATTTAAAACATGGGTGGTCAGCAAACCTGGTGTCTCAACTTTATGCGTAGTTCTTTCCCCGCTGGATTTTGCCCCCCCCCCCCCCCTCGCGCCCGTTGCATGATACGAATTGGATCACACTACAGAAATTGGTGGATTACAGGTGGTGATTAGGTCTCTCTTTTATATCATTTGCCTACGGTGAACTAATTATAAAATTGTTCCGGACCGATTGATGGATACAAAGTAAAATATGATCGCAAAAGTTCCATAATTACACTTTATGTACATTGGTTGAGCTTAATTTGTTGAAAACTTGAAATGTGGCCGATTCCCAGTGGAAATTGGAAATTCATCAACCCAATGATCAGATATATAGCATTGGGTTTGGTTTACAAAATTACTTTGCGGGCCCAGTTATAGATTCAGCCCACGAAAACCTGAGTTCTGGACCAGCTGGTTTGCTTTTTTCCTTCCTCCTCTTTTGGTATTGTGGTGGGACCCCACTTGACGTCGAACTCCAACTGAACAAAACAAATGAGAACATCCAAATCCAGTGCGGGGGCGGATAGAAAATAAATAAAATAAAAAATCCGACCCGCTCTTTACCCAACCAAAACCAAACTTGGTTAATATAGTTGATTACATTGTAAATTTGTTAACCTCCTGAATTAGAATTACTCTTCCTTGATAGATTTATTCATCCTCATTTGTAAAATTAATATTTACTTTACAATCTTGCCATTCCGACAGAAATTAACCGCGTATAATTTTTTCTACTCTAATACTCGAATTTAAAATTTAAATTAAAAATAAACAATTCATGTATCGTTGGGCCATAATTAATATAGACATAAAACTAAATATTAGAAGTAAAAGTTTAAATTTCAAATACGTTCAAATAAATAAATAATGATTGAAAAGGCCTTTTTTCAATTATGTCCTTACTATTTTTGTTTTCCTGAATTGAAATCAATTGTTAATTAAATTAATTATCCCCTTAATTTGGGAGAGGACACTGCAACTACAACTTTTCTGGATTATTTAATTAAACTAAAATCATTCCTCAAAATGACCATTTTGTTAAAATTCAAATCAAAATAGACGGAATGAAACTTGCCCCTAGAATTCAAGAAATTTTCAATTGGGTCCCTATAATTTTAAAACTCATAAAATCAACCTATATTTTTAAAAAACTAACTTTTTAATGGTTAATTTAAAAAATAGTAATAATTGTGAAAGATTACAAAAAATGGACTAAAATGTAACAAATATAAGATAGTCCATGCCATTTAAAAAATTGAATAAGTTGATAAGGAAAATTTAAAATTTATATGGGTGTCGCTCGTGCAACTCCCGTAATTTCATCTATTTTGATGGAAAAATTAATGGAAGGGTCTTTTTGAGGAATCATTTTTAAAACATCTTTTAATTAAAAGAGGTTATTTGATTTGAACTAAAAATTAAAAATTAAAGAGGATTTAAACAAATGTTTTCTTTATTATATTTTTTAAAATTATGTGCAAAGTCAAACATGAGGAATAATTTCGGAAAAAAGGAAGAGAACGAATTAGATGAAAGAAGAAAAATGATGGGAGTCAAACTATGGGGTAGGACCAGCGAATTTGGTTTATCATAACGAATTCGTTAAATCTACCGAAATTAAATAATAACCATATTTATATAATTAATTACTGTTATTACAATTAATAACACCTGTGACTGAGAGTTACTAATTAAAACAAAACCATAACGGATTAAGTTGTAACACACCTTATTACTTTCCGTAACAGTTAATTAACACCCTTTTTAAGAGAAACTAAATAAAACAAAAAGACAAATTTGACCACAACAATGGCACTATTTGGGTCTCTCACAAGTAGAAAATCGTAATTTTAAGCTAAAAGATAATAATTCATTAAACCACTCTACGTAGATTTGGCAACAAAAGATCCTAAATTAAGAACCTTTTTTTTCTCCTTCCAAGTCATGGTTTGGTGGGTGTGGGTGCGTGCCCTCTTGTCTATACAAAAGGAAGTTTAGGCCCAAAACATAGAGATTAGAATTAGAATGGGTTTTAGTCATTTATGCATATTTTCCACATGACATTTCCCTTGGTTCTTAAACATTATGCATATTTTCCACTCGGCAGTCTCTTTGTGTCGCGTGTGAAAGTTGTTTTCTAATAGGAAAATGTTCTGCGTCGTGATACTTTCTTTTAATTGATTTCCCCCCCCCACTTTCTTCCTGTTGTAAAACAATCAAATAATGTATGTCGCACTTATGGAGGAGACAACTCTCTTTTCTTTTTCTAACTCTTGTCTATCTTCTTATTGATGGTCGCATCCAAGTTGTCCTTTTGTCCATTTTTGAGCTTATCATTCCTTTTTTTCTTCATGCCACATCATTTTGTAAACGTGCTCTGTTTTACTGGTGGTTTATATGACTTATTAAGCCTATTGGTGTTTTGGTTTTGTATCATTATGCAAAACTTTGCTTTTTATGATTGTTTGTTAGGTTACAAAGTATATTTGTGTGGTATCTTGAATGTATTGCAGTACTCTCTCCCCTCAAACTCCTATAGATCTTGCATGTTCTTTGCAGTTTTTAGATGAGTACAATGAGGCTATCTGATGGATGATGCCAAATCATCAATTGGCGCAACCTTTGTGCTTGCTTTTCCTTTTTTTCTCGTAGAAGATGTCCTACTTGTTGGTTTGGTTAGTTTTCAACTCATCGGCACAATATTTTGCATTTTCTGGATCTTAATAGAGTGAGGCATGACAGCAACTTGCAAGTAGTTTTCACATTTGTCTCAAAATCTCTAGCATTAATCTCCCTATCCTCTCGCCTCTTTTTGTATTCGTCTTTCTTTCATGTCTTGTTTTAGCTTCTTTGCGTTCCATTGTTGCATCTTCGGTTTATCCAAGACTCGGTTCTTCCAGAGTTCCAATCAATTGTTCAATTCTTCCTACTTGCTCCTTTCTGCAGGTAAACAAAGTCAGACGTGGAGGCATTCGAGTGATGTTATGGAAATCAAAGATGAACCTTAACGCTGCTTGGATTTTTGACTTATGATTTTAAATGTAAAGTATTCTCACTATATTTTTTAGTAAACCAACTCTCTCTAAATATACATAGCCTTAATTTAATGAGTTTAAAAGAAAAAAACCTTGAGGAACCAAATTCAACACTTCTCACGCAAGTCATGGTTTGGTGGGTGTGGGTGCGTGCCCTCGTCTATACAAAAGGATGTTTATGCCCAAAACATAGAAATATTAGAATTAGAATGGGTTTTAGTCAGAAAACCCAGCCAGCGCCAGCCATTCATGCAATTACTCATCAAAAAAGAGAGAACGAAAACGAAAAAGAAAAAGGGAGAGACACTGAAGAACTGGATCAGTGTTTTCAGCCTTCGGTTTGCGAACCCCTAGAAGCTTTTATTATATTTTTCTTTTAATTAAGTTTGTGTTCTTTTTTAAAATAATTCTCCCTCTTTTTTTTAAGAAATAGTTTTATTTATTTATTTATCGTATTTCAATTTTTGATTAATTTTTATGTTCAATGACAGAATTAATTCTAAATAATTTTAAATTAACTACTTTTTGAAGGAAAATAAAAAAGGGTTGGTTTATAATTAATAAGGGTAATTTAGTCAAAAATTATACAAAAAACATAATTTAATGAATGTCTTAATCATCGTAAAAACTGAAAAAACAATAACTAAAAAATAGCGTTGTCTTGATTAATCTGTTTTCTTTTTAATTATTAGCGTTTTCAATTGCTGCATTTATTCTTTGAAACTACTAAACATTTTTCTTTCATTTAGGTAAAGATAATTAATAGTGAAAGTTAAAGGGTTTTTTTTATCAATCAAATTTGTATGTTATTGTTGCCTCAAGAAAACTAATACTCCCTCCATTTACAAAAAAATGACTTTTACTATTCTGACATGTATTTCAATGTGGCCGAATGATTTACTATTTAAGATAATTTTGCTCCTAATTTTTTCTCGGAAGTACGTTAAGGATTAACGTACGCTCGAAAAAAAGCACAAATTTTTTTGGGCTCATATAGTGAGTTATTCGGCCGCATTGAAATACGCGCCGGAACAGTAAACATCATTCTTTAAAACATAGAGGGAGTAGCATTTAAACATAATCAAGTTCTAAATGACCGACTCTTCAAATATTTTATACTTAATTATTCACACTCAAATTTGAAACTTAAATTAAAGCAAACCTAAACTAAGGTCCTAAAAGTTCATCCTCACTCTATTTAAAATTTTAAACCAATATTGATCATTAATTTATATTAAAATGGTGCCTTTTGTTAATTTTTTTTAAAAATATACATTTTATTATCTCTTTTCTTGATAGACGGATATAAAATTCGAACCTAAACTTTAGTTTCTATTGATATCTTTACCGACAATAAAAAAACTAATAAACTTTGTTCTTAAATTTCCCAACTTGCATTATCCTAATAATATTTATCATAAACGAAGATTGACATGGCTTGAAATTTTAAAAAGGTTAACAGATCGGTCAAGTCCAACAAGAAAATATATTTCTCCTTTGAGAGAGAAATGAACGGAAAGAAAATAAATAAAATTTATATATATTCTCAAATTAGTAATTAGCAATTAAAAATTATCATTATGTATTCTTATTTATTATACAGAAAAATAAAGGTTTAATCCAAAAAAGGTATTTTGAGAAACAAATAAAAAAAAGTAGGTGGGTGGCATTGCCACATGTCACGCGCATGGGCCCACATCTTCTCAATATTTTATTTAAAGGAAAGAAAATAAAAGGTCATATATAAGGAAAAAAATAGAAAAATAAAAAAGAAACCGGAATAACTGGAATCTACCACACATAAAACACACTCTCCTTATTCAATAAACAACCCGTCGTCATATATAAAGCACCCACACCTCCCCTTTCTCTCCTCTTCCTTTTTCTCTCATTCTTCTCAGCCACCACCACAGCCCTCACCTCCTCCTTCTCTCTCTCTTAAATATCCATCTCTGGCCTTTCTCTCTCTCCTCTCTGTTTGCGGAGTCGGAGGCGATGATGGTGATGGCGAAGGATGAGTGGGTACGTGTCGCCATGACAGACGACGGAGTTGTCGCCGAGTTCCTCCTCCGGCTCAAGCAAGTGCAAGCCAAGCGTCCTTCCGCTGTTATTCCTCTCAGATGGGGATTGCGCCTCCCTAGGTCCAGACCTGCTACCGCTTCTGCTACTGGTGGCGGCGGCGGTGGTTCTTCCATGAGATGCGATGCCGTTTCGTTCAGGAAAGGTAGTGATTCTTCCACCAGATGCAGCCCCACCACTCCCTTGTCTTGGAGCGGCGGTTCCGGCACCGCCGATGAAGAAACCAGCCACCACGACGGCAACCGCTCCCCGTCCGGTGTTAGATCCAAGGTTTTTAACTCTCACCCTCTCTCATCTCTCTCTCTGGCTCTCCGTCTCCTTCCCTCTGTGTGTCTATGGCGTCAGTGAGCTGATCTCTTCGTCTGTAATCCCGTAGAGTGCGCGTGTAATTTCGGTTACGTAACCGGTGCTGCGTTTTGTGTCCGTCGACGACACACTCTTCTTTCATGAGGTCCCTTCGGTGTCGTTTTGGAACGCCTTGACGAATTTGCCCCTCGTTTGTCGTCTAATTTACTCGTGTCATCTCCTATCTATGGTTACGAGCATTTCTTTCGTTTTCGGTTACTGTTTTCAAACTACCTCTCCTTTGTCAGCAAGCAGCTGACGAGGAGGGTAAATCTGTCAATTCCGCGCGATTTTTTTTAACCTTCCATTTACCCTCACAGCTCACCGCTTCGATCTCACCGATAGGCGCTGGATAGCCGAATAATCTTTCAGCGTGTGTTGGTTTATCCTTTGGCTCGACGGAAATAACCCTCTGGTTTGAACCATTTCGTCATTTTCTTCTTTTAACCTTCACTGTTTCACATGAGTTCGGCAGCTTGAAAGCGTCTCACGTTTTCTTCTCGCCTCTTTTCCGGTCATCCGTCATTCTTGTTTTCACCTATAAAATTATTTGACCAAATCGCCCCTCGTAAGATTCTACTAACTCAGCCCTTTTCAGAGAGGACAATTTTGTCAGATTGCTTAGATAGCCCACGAAGTTTCCCTCATTTACACGATCTTTATTGCTAAGTTCCTTTTATTATTTTTTTAATTTCTTTTTTGGCCAAATTTAATTCTCTTTTTTTTTTTGGAAGAAAGTAATGGGGAAAGCCATATCGGTTGGAGTCAAATTTTGGTTGCTTTATATCCCTCCTCGTTAGATTATATTTTGGGCTATTTTTTGTGAGAGAAAAGTGTGATGTTGTGAGTGTGGGCCCCTTAAGATGGAGGAATGATCAGGTGTAAGCGCTACTATCATAATCCATCTCCTTGTTTTTTTCTCCTTCTGTTTCTTCCTCAGTCCGGAGACAATTTATCAGTTAGTGCCACTATTTTATTTTTGCTTGATTGCTTTCTTCTTGTTTATCTACTGGGCCGGTGGTTTTTCTTTATATGGCAGGTTGGGTTGGGTAGCCTCCTTTTTTTTTTTTGGGTTGTGGAGAAAAGTATTCGGTGTGATCGATCACACGAACTTACTGTTTGGGGGGGGGGGGGGGGTTGGTTAAAGCAGCATCCTACTACACCAACGCTCGCTGGCCATGTCAGATTCGTCATGTGATGTGTCACGTGAGAAGGAAAAGGAGGAGTGGGGAGGGAAAAAAATAAGGGTCATGTGCTATCACGCGGCTTTTGATGACGTGGGTTGAAATTACTGGTTGTTTAGGTTACATCTTTATAGCTTCAGAATGGTCATGGATGGATCCTCCACCGGATTGACAGCTGTCCGGTTGCCGACAACCGTATGATGTTCCGACGGTGCCGGTTTACATGGAGGAATTTTAATTATGGGGTGTGTGTTTAATTGGAGGGGGAGGAAGTGTGAGGGAGTTATGGTAATTTATTATTGGTGGGGTTTTTTTAATATATATTTAGAGAAATATATGGAAATACATTAATGTTTGATGGGGTGGGTGTGTGCGTGTAGGATTTTAAGAGATGTGCGTCATTTGCCACATGCATCCTTGTCTCGTATTTGGGATTGTGATAGGATAGGATATATTGTTGGGTAATGCCTATCATCGATCTATCCAACTTGCTCTTTTTCCTCCTCTTTCCTCTGATGGGTCCCAAGCTCCAAACTTTGAATTAAGCTGTGTTTCATTGTTTGGTGCCACGTTGTGTTTGCTTTGTACATATTCGTTGATATATTCGGTTTAGGATGCTTTCTCCTTCTCCCAATTTTTTTTTTGAAGTTTGAAATTTCTTACTTCAACTATAAATTCTCTCTGTTTGATGGAAATGTTGATTGGCGGTATGTATAATTGATTCTATTGTCATGGTTTATGCAGGGTACTGCTACTGCTGAAACCGCTAGCACATCTACAAAAAGATCAAGAAAAAAGAAGGTAATGATTATATCCTTGCAAATTTTCAAGCCACTGTGTTAGCTGGGTAGTTCTGTCTCTAGCTATGCACATTCTGATGTTCAAGTACCTGTGTTGAGCTATAACGCGTATTGATCTGCAAATTGTTGCCATTTTGCAGACATTTTCTGAACTTAAAGAGGAGGAAGGTCATCTGATAAAGGAGAAGTTGCATCTCAAAAAGGTAGGTATTTGTTATTTCTAAGAAAGTTATACTTTTCCATTTTATTTCACATTTCCTGGTGTTAAGTCTCGTGTTCATGCTACAGGAGATTGCAACTTTACATGCATCATGTAAAGAACATAGAGCCAGAAACCAGAACTTGAAAAGAATTAAGGTATGAACTGTTCTCTTGTTGAATTCTAAGTTTTTGCTAGCTGCCAAGCATTTGTTAAACGATCCTGAACATGGAAATTTATGTTTTGCAGCGTGATTTGAATGTGCAGTCCGCAAAGAACTTGGGTTTAGCTTCTAGTGGACCAGGTAAAGCAACTTTCAGCCAAACCCATCATGGAGGAGTCTCATCATCCAATGGTGTTCCTTCAACACCACCGATACATACCAAATGTGATAACCATCCGCAATCAGATTCTTGTGAAACAGACAATGCAAGTTCAAGCCATGATAGATTTTTCCTGCTACCAGATCTGAACATGCTACCAGATCTAAACATGATGCCATCTGAGGAGGACACTGGTATGGGAAATTTAGATTGTCGGTCTTCAAGCATGTAAAGGTTGTGCCGAAGTGACTACTAGTGAACCTTATTCCGTAGTATGGAATGATGCAAAACTTACCTTGCACATGGCCATGGAGCTTCTTGATGTCAGCATCTATTCCACATTGGGGAACGTCTGTGCTGTTTGAAACGACGACTTACTCTGTAACTAACACTCGCAGCCTGGAAACCCGAAGAACTTAACCAATCACGAAGTTGGTTTGGAGGCTATAACTGACCATGGCTGCTAAGTCTGTAGACATTATTGTTGTGCCACAGGTTCTTAGTTTTCTACATTAGTCCAGAATTCTTTGTGGGTAATACCCCATTACTTGCTCCAATTATGTAGAAATAATTGTGTCATTCTTTGTAGTTGCACATTTCCTTCGGTTGTCGGGACACTGTTCAGTTTTGATCCATCGGAACTGTAGCTCTACATGTTGTATCTTTTAAGAAAGTTTAACAGTGAAATGAACTTCACGTGTTTTGGATGTTAGCATGGCAATTATGCCGTGTCCATTTGATGATCAACCTTGCTACTAATTGCAGAGGATATTACTCGAACGTAGAGTGTGTAACAGATGTTTTGACAGGATATTGATGGAACAGCTTATCCTCTTCGAATAGGACCTTTTTTCGGATAGAGGTTATGTTCAGCTTGCTACAAGGTCTGGTTATGTATCCTTCTCTTCTCGAGCAAAGGTTACTGTCAACAATAAAGCCGGCATGCACGTAAAACTTTGAATGGAACGAAACCACTAGCTCTAATTTATGCACAAATTATACCCAGAAAAAAATCAAAACTTTAAGTAGCTATCTAAGTTCCAAGGAAAGGAAAAAAGTGAAACGAATGTGTATGGATTCTGTATGAGCCATCTCATCTTATGCAAACTATGCAACTGCAGAAACAAATGACATGGGAAGGCGGGGACTTGTTGCTGCAACTTATGGGACGATTTTTCATAGTTTAGTTGAAGTGTGACCAATCAAACAAACAGGTGGCACTTTACTTTGACGCTTCTTTGTTCAACAAGCTCAATACACCGATGCAAGACCAATTCGACTGGGTTAAGAGCGCACACAGCATCGATCAGATCAGGATCGGGATAACTCTCTGACTTGATCCCAGTAACAAGTACACGAAGAGGTAGAAACCATTCATTGTATGCTCTCCTTAAGTTATCATTGGAAAGTACTCCCGTGTAGTTGGTCTCTCCTGTTGCAACAGACAAGATGGTAAGAATTGGAGATAGAATCATGCTTAAATCCAGAGTTATGGAGATAATTCGAGTTCCTAAAAGTTAAAGTTGAGTGTGAAAATAAGAAATCTAACTTCAGGATGAATATTAACCTACGTCATTTTGGACAACCCACATGAAACTCTGGTCAAAAGGAACGTAAGCAGATTGAATCAACGAAATCAATACAAATGGTTTGTTTACCGAAGAAAAGAAACAAAGAAAAGAGAAGATACAGCAGTGAGTTATATTCAAATGAAGAAAATAATCGGTGACCAGAACTTCCAAAAACTTAAAAAGGCATATTTACCTGCAGATTCCGTTATAATTACAAATCTGTAAAGGTTGAGGGCAGCAAGTACCTGTGGAATATGACATGAAGATATAAAAATTGAAAACTCTTACCCAATTAATGTACTAAATTAGCTTAATAGTCATTTGCACACTAAAACTTGGCGAGTGAAAAGGAAGCAAAAGGTTTGAATTTCAAGCAAATTGAAGCAGCAAAAATACCGCATCACTAGCTTCAGGAAGTAATGGAGGTCCTCCCTTGGGAGGCCTAAAAACTAGATCCACCAATTCAAGGACACCAGCTGTCCACAGTGATGAAGTTGGCCTTTCTTGATCGTCAGCTTGCAGGACCTCACTTTTCTCCTTTGATGTTCTTTTGAAATTTTCAGAGTACAATTCCCCTCTAAACAAATCTAGAAGAATTGCAATCTATACAGACAAAACAAAATACTTAAGATGTTGACATAGTGCATTTATTTGTGAACAAAGTTGGAAAACACTAATCAGATAAACAAGATTACCATGGAAGAGGAATCACTATTCGCAATCAGAGCCCGGAAAAGATCAAGCTTCTGGGAACTTGGACTATCAGCAAGTACCTGGTTGCATTTGGCAAACCAAAATTACTGTTCCTAGTGTAGTTATATAGTAAGCGACTTAGGAAGTCACCATAAATGAACAGATTCTTCCAAATGCTCACAGCAATCAAGGTAAAAAGTAGAAGGAATGGTGAAACAAATATTCAATCCTCATACAAAACAGAAAGCTCAGAACTGATTGGGGTTGAATTTGAAGCAAAGTAACTTGCATGCAAAGGAGCGATTAGTAGTTTTGCCTATTGAAGTCCAGAACCCTTACCCTCCTTAGTGCTCCAAAGGCGTTCTTCCTTAGCACCGTGGATGGTGAGTAGATGGTGACCATTATAATAGCCTGACATGTTCTATGACGAGTTAGATATATGATAAAAAAAATGGATGTATAATCTCAAGACTGATAGAAGATCACCTGCAGAGAAGTACAGATACCAGGCATATATGAAGAGTAGTCACTGTGTTCATAATCACAAGTTCTTACAATATCTCCACTAGTGATGCAAAGCACAAAGTCAATGGCATGTTCCTTTAGTTGCCATGACAGTAGAGCAGATGAGAATATATGTTTTAACATGCCTATTGCTTGCCACCTAGTGGTACGGTTACTTTGCAGTTCATTCTTCAGAGAAGACATGTCCTCCCCAGCAGCCTTTGGTACCTCATTAGAGAGATGACCCCAGATCACTGCATGAAAAATGATGGCTAGTTCAAAGTATTTGAAAGGAAAACACAACTCAAGGAAGCTATTCATGAAAGATGTTGGAAAAATCAGTAAGAAACTACATAATGTTGAGAATACATGCCTGAAATGGCTGCACCAAGTTTATTGAAGGAAAAACAATCCCCAAAACCATCTTCCTCCCCTGTGCATTTTTGGAGGTGTGAATTGGAGTGTAGAAATTAAAAAATTCAAGTCAACTAAGTAAAAACTATAATTTAGAGGACACCTCTTTCAATAATGGTAGTTATGTTATCGATATCAGATCCTGTTATTAAGCCAAGGTATGATAAACCACAATACGACAAGAAGCAAGACAGCCTTGATACCAGGTCAATACACCTTGAAATATGATGCCCTATGCTCACTGAAACGAGACCCTGCAAATTAGAGAATGCTTAGGGAATTTGTGCAAACTACCATGTTTATGAAGTGAGATGTCACGACAGTAAAGACAGAACAGATCCATGCAGCGGACGAAAAAAATAGCAGTGCTAGCTTAAATGTGCTAACCAAAGGGGATGAAGTTGATATAGTACTGCACAAGCGTAAAGTGCACAACAACATTAGAGAAAGTGATCTCTAAATAAATACTCAAAGCAAAGCTAGTTGGCGAACCATGATTTGTAGAACATATAAACCAAGTAGAGCGCGCAGCTTTTCATTTATGCTTCCCTCCTGTTAGCCCCAAAAGACAATCTGATTAATAATATCCACAATAAGAAGGGCAAGAAAATAGGAAAATATATCATGTAGGTGACATACCATTCTTAAGCAAACTGCAAGAATATAATCAGCAATGTCTAAGGCTCTGCCAAACAACTGTACACATTCTTCAGTATTGTCATCCAACTTTGTTGTACACACGTCCTTCAAAACCTTTAGGATAATTTGTACTGTTTCCTTTAGATGCTCAAACTGACGCCTCTGAATAGAAGGAAGCACTGGGTAAACAAATAAGAATGTTGGTAGTAAGAACATAGAATTGCTCACTGAAGATGAAAACTCAAATCAGGGTCATGCTTCACCATAGCAAAACCGTAATAATATCATGCATTACCTTTAGCAAGCCCATTCAGAAGAGGAGCAATGTAACCAGATGAATTAATCGTTGTTTTAGGTCCATCTAATGCCTGATCCAATTACAATCTAAAGATGAATGACATAAAAATGAACTAAAACAAAATGAATATTCATAAAAGAATCTAGCTGCACATGATCAACGACTCATACCTCACAGAGAATTGAAAGCATGTCCCTAGGAGTGCAAGACGCTATAAAATGATCAATAATACCATTAGCAATATCCAAGAACTTATATGATAAGCCAGACATCCTCGCAACTGGCTTCAACAACTCAAATGATAGCACGTCAATAGTTGCCTGAAAGAGTAAACAATCTTTTAGAAAAAATAACGGATATATACAAAAATATCAAAGTAGATACAGAAATGTACCTGCTCCAGCACATGAGAGAGCAGGAACCGATGAATCTGAGAGAGAGCTTCGAAGGCATTGTTGATTGAGAAGTCGTTTTGAGGCCAACACATGGCGTCATCGGTGATTGAGTTAAGGAAGTTCACGAGCTCTTTGACAGCGCTTTCATCTCCGCTTTCGATTGCCTATCCAAAATAAAACACAAACAGTTTCCATCACTCAAGACTCAAAAGTGACGTTGAGCTTTGGTTTGTTGGTGCCAGCAGCCTAAAGATAAAATTAAAAAACGGAGCGTTCGATGCGGTGATAGAAAAAATATTGGAAAGTAAAATGGTAAGAGCGAGAGAGTTGCCAGAGATTACTTTAGAGGAAGAAGAGAGGTTTTCCAGAAGCTGAACCGGTAGAGGAGAAGAAGCAGAGGAGGAGGCGGCAGTGGAGGCAGGTACGGTAAACTTAGGGGTCTCCACCGTCATCGGAAGAAGCTTCAAGTGGTTGTTAGTTCGATTCTGTTTGGCGCGTGAGAAATTAGGTTTTGCGGATTGAGAGAGAAGTGAGAAATCTCTGATTATGAAATTGGAGGTGGAGATTTTGGGAGGGAAGGATTAAAAAACAACTCGCCTAGTAGGTTCGGTTTTAGTCAAGCATGCTTGAGGAATCGTGACAGTGCTTAGATCAGTAATGTTAGTTAACCAGCTCAGTGATACACTTATTCCTAATGAAATCCACACGCATCCATAACCAAACACAGCCTCTCATAAAGGACGCCGGCAAAATTTCAAAGAGACGCGTCCTAATTAAAAAGACGTCAAACGGACGCGTCTTCTTTATATTTTCTATGGTTTAATAACATTATATGAACCTCAGTTATATCCAATTTTAATACACCTACCACGCTTGGAGATGAGAGTGACATCGACTATTTCAGCAGCAAAGAAACGGATACCTTTTTCCTTTTTTTCCCTTTTTTAAATAGTTAAAGATTATGTCGGGCCCACTTTCAGTGTAAAAAATGTTTTTTTATTTGATCTAATGGCCACGTCAGCATGTCACGGAATTGGACGGAAGGTTAACAATAACAAGTATTCAGAAAAAGATAGTTGGAGGTGCTGCTTGCTCAATCAGATATTTGGAGGTGCTAGGTGACACAATTGGATAGTTGAGGGTCATCCATTGTTACTAAACCGATCTTCTTTTATCTTTTTAAAGAAGACGTAAAAGATGAATCCTAAAATTTCATAAAGATGTGTCCTAATGAAAAGGACGTGTCGTTTTTTAAGAATAAGTAAACAAATACATATAAAAAATGTTGCAACTAGGGATGGTCGCGGTGTGATTAACCGCGAAATTCATTCATACTAGAATTTCACCACTTAACTTGCCTTGAAACCACAACCTCACAAGCAAAATTTACACTTATCGCAAATCAACAACTTCCCTGAAAATTATTTGCGATAAGCGATTATTCACCGAATATCTACGAAAAATGATAAAAATATTTAAATAATTATAAATATCACAATAACAAAAACTTTTACCATAATTAAATAACGTTCAATTTAAAACTTTCATTAAAGTTTGCATACAACTAAAAACTATCTAGATAAACATCAAATTCCAAGTATTTTAACATCTCTAATGAATGCTTATCAAGGAAAAACGTCTCTAACGAATTTCATATCCTAAAAGTGTTCATCAAATTCCAAATTATTTGAGTTGTTCACTTGTTTGTTGTATCAGAGACGGCAGCTGCTACTTTTTGATGTATGAGTATCTGTGTAGTTACAATTATTGATTTTATGTGTATATGATGATAAATAAAAAATATAAAAAATAGGTTAATAAGCGGTTATTAAAATAGAAAAACACAACCTCATAGTGATAATCTGCGATTAGGGGTAATCCCTTTTAGGTAATTGTGGTCGCTGCTTCTTATCCTTTAAATCTACTCCGTGTCACCTGCAGTGTGCCGGAGGAGATCTCCGACGGTCAAGTCAGTATGTTGCGCAAGTAGTAAGAGCCTAAGGAAAATAACTGCTAGTATGCGTGTGTGTATATGTGTGTAATACCTTGCCTTACTCTGCTATTTATAAGCCATACCTGCCGACCGTTATAATGGCATCAATATAGCAATCAACGCCATTAAAGAAGGTAATAAATCAGTCTGCAACGTGCGTAACGGTCCTCTCACGACCGTTACGAGCCAATAACTGATGTTATCATAGCAACCGGTACTCAGTTACCGGTAGCTCACTGTCAAAGACCTTCCAAGTACCAGGAATAACATCCTACCGGTACCTTGCTAGCTTGGTACCGTTAACCTTACGAGTTACCGGATATTGCATCCTACCGGTAACTATGGCCAACTCATCCTGGCTACGCCCACGTGGCCATACAACCATTCACTAGATAGGGCCAGAAGACTTCTTTACCCTTGTGATTTATCTAAGCGTTATCAGAAGCCCAAACGGAAATGAGCCCGAGCGTTTACCAAGGGCTATTAATCCCGCAAACTTCTAATCAGTTTCATCTGAATCTCAAAATTTGAAATTTTAAGGCTACCGTATACATACTACCGGATACTCATATTCTAAGCTTTTCGCTTCCGACTAATACCAAATTTTGCAGCTTTTCAACTTCATTGAAACTCCCGCCAAAACTGAAAAGTCAAAAATAATGATGACTTTCCTCAGTCGATGATGTGGATCACTTTATCTGCACACCGTCCCACGCTCCGTTTCACGATTCCACTTCCCCATACAACGATTCATCCTGCACGCCAACTCAAGGGTCGCGTCTCCCCAATTTGGCTCATAACTGCTCCCCAAATTGTACGCCTCTTTTCTTAAAAGTACTCTTTCTCCATTTGACCTCTCTTTACATTCTTCTTCCCAAAAACCCTAATCTGCGATCTGCTCTTCTTCACGGACTTTCTCGTCGAGCCGCCGCTTCTCCTGCAATCCTAAGGTACATCATCTCCTCTTTCCTTCCTCTTTACTTTCCTTTCTCATCAATGGCTGGTCGTGCTCGTTCCATTGCAAAGGCCGTAGAAAAAATGGACCTCATCCCCTCCCTAATTACCAAAGAGGAAACCCTAACTTCCATTCTTAAGAGCCTAAAAGTGCACATCCCTGACGGCTGCCACGCCCACCTCGTCGATCCCCAACTTAGGATGACCAGTGTAATGTCTGGAACCCGCCGAATCCTATACACCAAAATGTTTTCCTATGGGTTCTACCTTCCTGTTGAGAAAATGGTGGAAGACCTTTTATCTTATTGCCAACTCAATCCAGTTCAGATAACTCCACCCTCTTGGAGCTGTATCTATGGTTTCATCCGGATCTGCAGAATCTATGATGTCGAACCTTCTCTTCGACTCTTTCGTCATTTCTTTGTACTGTACTGCCGTAAAGGAGTGGTCGGCTTCGGCCCAAGATGGTACACGGATGAAATTTTTCCCTTTCTTCGGAATTTCCAGAAGATTGAAGACTCAGTCAAAGCCTGGAAAATGAACTTTTTTGTCCTCGAGTTCAAGGAAATCACCTGGAGACCCGATTTCAACTTTACCCTCGTTGAAAATGACTGGAAGCCCCCCCGCAATCTCGATGCTGCAGAGAAAGAGGACATAGCCAAGCTTGTTGCCGTTCGAACTCCGTTTCATGTCAAAAAGCTGACTACCGGTGTCCCTCTCAAAGACTGCAGCGAGAGCGAGTTCCAGGATTTCCCTGTGTTATGTTCCTTTTTCTGACCCTTATATTCTCCCTCTGCTTTTTTCTTGCAGAAGTCCCCCCAGGTTGGAAGCCAACGTGCATGAGACGACGAGAAAAGAAAAGGGTTGCTGCTCAACCTCCTATTCCAAAAAGAAGAAGAACCGGCGCGACCGGATCTGGGCGGATCACCGTTAGCATTCCTCGTCCGTCAACTAAAACTGCCTCTAGCTCTCACGATCCTATCGATACTGATATCGATCAGGTTTCAGATAGAGACATTGCTGAAGCAATCGATCCGTTAATCGCTAAGGAACTTGCAGCTGACACCGACCAAACACTTCCTCAAAACTTTGTTACTGTCGAGGATTACTCCACCGAGGACGAGATGCCTCTTTAATCGTGCATTGCATTCGCCAAACATGCCAAGAGGAAACTAGCAAGGGATGGTCCTTCGCGAGAGGCATTAAGGCTTCGTTCTTCTGGGAAAGACAAATTCCCTAAAGATGGGGAAACAGACAATCTTCACTCTTCTCCTCTACGCGCAGCAGAACCAGAGGTTACCATCTCTTCTACCGTTCCTCCAGAGTCTCTTGCGGGCACCTCTGTTCTCCCCTTGGATAACACTTCTCTGGGTGTGACCCAGGAAGATCTTCCTCCTTCTTCCCCCACTCCATCCGTTGCTGCCGTTACTGCTCCAGAAAACACAACAACAACTATGTCAACATCCTCAGTCGACATTTCGAACACCCACATTCAAGATCCCTTCGAGCTAGATCCTCTCATCTCTAAACGGCGTTCTAAGAAATATGCCCCTTCTGACAGTAACTCAGGCGACCGTGTTCTTGAGTTTCTTCCAGGTATCACTGCTCCTTTGTTCTCCGTAGATGATGTCAAGGTGCCTCCTGCTCCAGATCTTCACGTCACAGTTTACGATCCCAAGTCTCCCGATACTCCCCAAGATAGACTTGCGAAATTTTGCTCAAAACAGCTGCCGCGCTCTAGGGGTACCGGATCCCAGCTATCGCGACGTTCAAATGGGTCGATTAATGTCCGAGATGATGACCTGTGAAGTCGACAGAGTGAACTATCAAAAAGCCCCTCTCAGTGCACAGCTGGACTACTTCCGCAGCACTGCCTACACCATGATGGCCACTACTCAGTATCTGTATGAAACGACTGCCCACCGGAACAACACCCAAGTGGGTTTTCTTGACCAGATGCACGAGGACGCCGTTTCCCTAAGGGACAAGCTTTCCAGATCCTCCGACCTTCAGCAAAAGGTGAATCAAACCATATCCCAACTCATGACGGAGCTAGAAGAATTGAAGAAAAATGAGGAGACTCTGGCTACTTCTGTCCAAGAGCTGAAAGACGAGGTTAACCTAAAAAGTGAGATAGTATCCTCACTACAGGAACAACTTAAGCTCCAAAGAGAGTCGATGGAGCGGGAATTGGACCTCCATCGACAGGACTTGTTTTCTACCCAGAAGGATTTGGCAGAAAAACAGGCGCTCTTGGACGCTGTCCCTACCCGTATTGAGAATTGGAGAAATGCCACTGCTCGGGCCATTATCACAGGTCGTGTGGATTACTATAGACCCAAGAACTTTGACGCCATCCAGGCTGGGAATTACGCAGATCTCCGATGCCAAGGATCTTACAGAAGAAAATGTCAACGCTCCTCCAGACAACGAAGACAACTTAGGGGATGATGATGATGAGGAAGAAGGCAATGCCATAATAGGTAACGATGATGATGATGATGATGATGATGATGATGGCACCGAGACTGACCCTGTTAATGGTACTGAGACAGTCGATTGCTCCCGAAGTTCCGGTAACAAATCGAGATGCGCTTGCAGTAATACCTGATTTCGCTCTTCCTCGAAGTGTTCAACCCGCAAACTGATAACCCCTAACTCTACCGGAGTTACTGCCTCGATTCCGTAAGTCAAGGCAAACGGTGTCTCTCCTGTACTTATTTTCTCCGTCATCCGGTAAGCCCACATGACACTTGGCAATTCATCCACCCACTTTCTGCGAGTTCCTTCCAAGTTCTTTTTTATTCCACTCAAGATTGTTCGATTTGTCACTTCCGTTTGGCTATTTGTCTGCGGATGTGCCACTGATGTGAACCTTTGCTCAATGGCCAACGATTGGCATTTTTCTTGAAAGTATTTACTTTTAAACTGAGTACCGTTATCACTGATTAGAATCCGAGGGATGCCAAACCGGTAGATGACCTGAGTTAAGAAGAATCGCCATGCCATCTCGGTCGTAATCCTTGCCAACGGCCTTGCCTCAACCCACTTAGTGAAGTAATCCACCGCAACTATCACATATTCCAGCTGGGATCGAGCTTTAGGAAACGACCCCAAAATGTCAATTCCCCACTGAGCAAACGGGCATGGACTGATCAGAGCCTTTATGTCGGTGGCTGGCTGGCGTGGAATCCTCGCAAACTCCTGGCATTTTTTACACGTTCGCACAAACTGGTCACAATCTCCTCTTATTGTAGGCCAATAGAAACCCAGGCGCAGTACCTGTGCCGTCATGGTTCCCCCAGACACGTGCATCCCACAAATACCCTCATGAATCTCCCGGAGTACATACTGACCTTCCATCCCAAAGATACATTTAGCCGCTGGATG
The DNA here is from genome assembly GCA_963691705.1 of Viola odorata. NCBI lineage: Eukaryota > Viridiplantae > Streptophyta > Magnoliopsida > Malpighiales > Violaceae > Viola > Viola odorata. The sequence continues at coordinate 19,786,018 of OY829545.1, read as the reverse complement.
AGAAAAATAATGACGAACAAGTTCTTCATCGTACAAAGAGCACCTATCCGCCCGTTTCAATATTTTCTTTGCCTCTTTTTGGTCCTCCGGTAGCCTTCCATGCTTAAGGTAACTTATGACCGGTACTCGCCAGTCATTCTCACTCATCGCGACACATAAAGACAATTGTTCCTCCATGAATGAGGGTGTCAATATCTCTTCTACGGTAACATCTTTAGGCATGACTGCTACCGGATCAGCAGCCAACTTCGCAATCTCATCCACTTCCGAATTCTCCTCTCGCGGAACATGCTCGATTTCTACTCGCATTCCTATCTTCCTAACTGTTGCTAACTCCTTCTGTACCTTTTCCAAGTACCGAATCATCATGGGATTCTTTGCCTGAGAGGCACCATTAACCTGGTCGGCTATTAGCTTAGAATCCCCATGAACCCTTAAACGGAGATCACTTGTCTCCCCATGATCATGAACTCCTTTGGTACTCAATTCCATCCCAATGCGCAGTCCAGTTAGCAACGCCTCGTAATCAGCCGCGTTGTTAGACAACGTGATATGATCCGGCCTAGTGTAAGTAAGCCGAATGATATATGGAGCTTGAGGAGGATCTAGCCGATGGAGTTATCAACAAGACTTGAAAGAAAGACACGAAGTTCACACACAAAGACACGGATTTGCAGCGGAATATAGATTAGAAAAGAAAGGAACGATGTACCCGGAATGTTGATTGTTGTTAGATGGACGGATTGGAAGCCATGAACAAATGCACAACTTGTATAAGCTCAAACCAATTCAGCAAACAAAGCATCAATATATATTTACGTCACCCAAACGGTTACAAATTCGATTACAAATGAATTCCCGGAGGAAGATCGGGAGGAGTGTTCTCTACTCAAGCAATCTTTCTCCAAGAAGGATTGAAGAGTCTAAGGCCTAGGTGATAATGGAAGGAGTGCTCTCAACTTTACAATTATCACTCAAGTCTAAACTGACTAAGAAAATGAAACAAAGTGCTATTTATACAAGTAGGCAAAATGGGCTTGGAAACCCCAAATTCGGCACCAGAAAAGACGTTGACGTGATTCACGTTAAGGGCTAAACGTGAATCACGTTAGCCAAAAATGCCTAACCGTGATCACGGTTAGTCCTTACCGTGATCACGGTAAGGATTCCACAAAACGCAAATAACATCCGAAGGTAGCGTGATTCATGATTAGGACGTAACGTGATCACGCTAGCATTTGTCTCCCTGCGCGCCAAAATGTCGATGACCATAACGTTCGATCCACCCGTCCGATTGGCCTGAAACGTGTCCCCAAAGAACGCTAACATCTTGAAGTTTCCATCAAGACTTTGTTCTCTCAAATCAGACTCCATTTGCTTGTCCATCGGATCATGAAGATTGGCGGCGATCCCCCAAGGTGGTGGTTCTGGAGGTATGCTGCCAGGCATTAGTTCTTCACTAACTTTGCCTTCATGAAGGGTTACGTGCACAGCCTTGGGGTGGACTTGGATACACTCTTTCTCGCTCATTTTTCCTTCAAACCATAGGATCAACCCTCTTGATTTGCTTCGTGTGATCGATCCTTGAGGCAACATGTCTTGAGTGTCAAAGTTGGTCTTGGAGGGGTCTGTGATCATATCAACTCCTTCCCCTTCGAAAGGATTCGTCCTCGAATCCATTTCTTCTGCCCTTTCACCTGCACACTCATTGCCTTGCCGTCTAGAGCTCCATTGTTGAGCAATTACGCTTCCGATACCTCCTAAGATGGATGGTCTGAAATCACCTTTGTTCCTTGGAAACTTAGGGGGCGTGTGGTCATGGCAACCCATTGGAGTTTTCTGCAAGAAAGACACACAGAGAGTGGGAAAAGAATTGTTAAGGTTAGAATGAGCTAATTGATCCTCATTGCACAAAGGCACGCTCATTGGATCAATAGCTTCCACAATTTCCATTTGCTTCCTTGCCTCACTTTCTTCTCTCAATGGTTCTGTACACTCACTTCCCTCATGTGTGTGTATCTCTCTAGAAGGCTCACTCTTTTTATGGGGGCTGTTTTCCTCACTCTCCTTTCCCTCATCTCTTACTTTCTTCTCTCCACAATCTCCTTTTTCTTTTACCTCACAAACATTTTTCTCTTTTCGGAAATCATTAGAGGGCTTAGGAGGGGTCTCCCTAGAGGTCACCGGAGACTTGAGCTTTCTCTCTATTGAGGTTAGGTGTGCCTCTGTTTTGGCAGCAGTAGCCTTCAATGTGTCCAAGGCAGCAAGGATTTGTTTGAGGGCCTCAGCTCTCCCACTACTACTAGAATTAGGCTTGCTTAGGTTGGACATTGTGATTCAAGTCAAGCATTTGTTCACAACCATCTTTGCAAAATAATCAAGGAGTAAATCAAAAGAAAGGGAGGACACAACTTCGGAGGAGAAGGGGGGGGGGGGCTCAAAAGAGTAAAAGACTTAATGGAAAAGACTCAAAGAATGGAGGGAAAAAGACTTGGAGTTTTTGGACTTAAAATAATTAAGTTTAGGACTCCAAAAGTATAAAACAAACTCAAGTGTAGTATTTTAATGGTTTAAGACTTGAGTTTAGGACTTGAGTCTAGATTTAGTTTAAGACTCAAAGAGAATGAAAGGGACAACTGGACAAGGAGAAGAGAAGAGGACGTGCTGGACATGGAAAGGAAAGGCACTAAATAGTTAGGAATGTTCTTTTGGAAAAATGAGAGAATGTTTGCCACCTTTCAATAAGTCTTAGTGTTAGGTATCTTGTTCCCTCTTTACATTTAATGCAAAGGGAAGGACTAATGGACTTGATGGCCGGGTAGGTTTAGGTCAAGGAGATTTTGTTGGCTGATTTGGTGTAGAGAAATAATGTTTTAGAGGGAAACACTTGGCTTTAGCTCTTTGATTAAAAATTTGGATCAAATTTTCCCCTTTTTACACTACTTGCAATAACACCAAGAGCAATATGATGAACACCAAGAACACACTTTTCAGATTTTAATCTTTTGAGCTAGCAAAAATCAGCACAAGAATCACTCACTTTAGCACTTGAACTAGAGACTAAATCGGATACATTTTGACTCAAGAAACTAACAAAACGAAACTGGAAAATACGATGTTACACTGTTCACAACGTGATAAATGACGAACACAAGGTAAACTCCAAGGCGCCAAAAAGCTCCGCTACCACTTGATATGATCCGGCCTAGTGTAAGTAAGCCGAATGATATATGGAGCTTGAGGAGGATCTAGCCGATGGAGTTATCAACAAGACTTGAAAGAAAGACACGAAGTTCACACACAAAGACACGGATTTGCAGCGGAATATAGATTAGAAAAGAAAGGAACGATGTACCCGGAATGTTGATTGCTGTTAGATGGACGGATTGGAAGCCATGAACAAATGCACAACTTGTATAAGCTCAAACCAATTCAGCAAACAAAGCATCAATATATATTTACGTCACCCAAACGGTTACAAATTCGATTACAAATGAATTCCCGGAGGAAGATCGGGAGGAGTGTTCTCTACTCAAGCAATCTTTCTCCAAGAAGGATTGAAGAGTCTAAGGCCTAGGTGATAATGGAAGGAGTGCTCTCAACTTTACAATTATCACTCAAGTCTAAACTGACTAAGAAAATGAAACAAAGTGCTATTTATACAAGTAGGCAAAATGGGCTTGGAAACCCCAAATTCGGCACCAGAAAAGACGTTGACGTGATTCACGTTAAGGGCTAAACGTGAATCACGTTAGCCAAAAATGCCTAACCGTGATCACGGTTAGTCCTTACCGTGATCACGGTAAGGATTCCACAAAACGCAAATAACATCCGAAGGTAGCGTGATTCACGATTAGGACGTAACGTGATCACGCTAGCATTTGTCTCCCTGCGCGCCAAAATGTCGATGACCATAACGTTCGATCCACCCGTCCGATTGGCCTGAAACGTGTCCCCAAAGAACGCTAACATCTTGAAGTTTCCATCAAGACTTTGTTCTCTCAAATCAGACTCCATTTGCTTGTCCATCGGATCATGAAGATTGGCGGCGATCCCCCAAGGTGGTGGTTCTGGAGGTATGCTGCCAGGCATTAGTTCTTCACTAACTTTGCCTTCATGAAGGGTTACGTGCACAGCCTTGGGGTGGACTTGGATACACTCTTTCTCGCTCATTTTTCCTTCAAACCATAGGATCAACCCTCTTGATTTGCTTCGTGTGATCGATCCTTGAGGCAACATGTCTTGAGTGTCAAAGTTGGTCTTGGAGGGGTCTGTGATCATATCAACTCCTTCCCCTTCGAAAGGATTCGTCCTCGAATCCATTTCTTCTGCCCTTTCACCTGCACACTCATTGCCTTGCCATCTAGAGCTCCATTGTTGAGCAATTACGCTTCCGATACCTCCTAAGATGGATGGTCTGAAATCACCTTTGTTCCTTGGAAACTTAGGGGGCGTGTGGTCATGGCAACCCATTGGAGTTTTCTGCAAGAAAGACACACAGAGAGTGGGAAAAGAATTGTTAAGGTTAGAATGAGCTAATTGATCCTCATTTCACAAAGGCACGCTCATTGGATCAATAGCTTCCACAATTTCCATTTGCTTCCTTGCCTCACTTTCTTCTCTCAATGGTTCTGTACACTCACTTCCCTCATGTGTGTGTATCTCTCTAGAAGGCTCACTCTTTTTATGGGGGCTGTTTTCCTCACTCTCCTTTCCCTCATCTCTTACTTTCTTCTCTCCACAATCTCCTTTTTCTTTTACCTCACAAACATTTTTCTCTTTTCGGAAATCATTAGAGGGCTTAGGAGGGGTCTCCCTAGAGGTCACCGGAGACTTGAGCTTTCTCTCTATTGAGGTTAGGTGTGCCTCTGTTTTGGCAGCAGTAGCCTTCAATGTGTCCAAGGCAGCAAGGATTTGTTTGAGGGCCTCAGCTCTCCCACTACTACTAGAATTAGGCTTGCTTAGGTTGGACATTGTGATTCAAGTCAAGCATTTGTTCACAACCATCTTTGCAAAATAATCAAGGAGTAAATCAAAAGAAAGGGAGGACACAACTTCGGAGGAGAAGGGGGGGGGGGGGGGGGGGGGGGCTCAAAAGAGTAAAAGACTTAATGGAAAAGACTCAAAGAATGGAGGGAAAAAGACTTGGAGTTTTTGGACTTAAAATAATTAAGTTTAGGACTCCAAAAGTATAAAACAAACTCAAGTGTAGTATTTTAATGGTTTAAGACTTGAGTTTAGGACTTGAGTCTAGATTTAGTTTAAGACTCAAAGAGAATGAAAGGGACAACTGGACAAGGAGAAGAGAAGAGGACGTGCTGGACATGGAAAGGAAAGGCACTAAATAGTTAGGAATGTTCTTTTGGAAAAATGAGAGAATGTTTGCCACCTTTCAATAAGTCTTAGTGTTAGGTATCTTGTTCCCTCTTTACATTTAATGCAAAGGGAAGGACTAATGGACTTGATGGCCGGGTAGGTTTAGGTCAAGGAGATTTTGTTGGCTGATTTGGTGTAGAGAAATAATGTTTTAGAGGGAAACACTTGGCTTTAGCTCTTTGATTAAAAATTTGGATCAAATTTTCCCCTTTTTACACTACTTGCAATAACACCAAGAGCAATATGATGAACACCAAGAACACACTTTTCAGATTTTAATCTTTTGAGCTAGCAAAAATCAGCACAAGAATCACTCACTTTAGCACTTGAACTAGAGACTAAATCGGATACATTTTGACTCAAGAAACTAACAAAACGAAACTAGAAAATACGATGTTACACTGTTCACAACGTGATAAATGACGAACACAAGGTAAACTCCAAGGCGCCAAAAAGCTCCGCTACCACTTGATATGATCCGGCCTAGTGTAAGTAAGCCGAATGATATATGGAGCTTGAGGAGGATCTAGCCGATGGAGTTATCAACAAGACTTGAAAGAAAGACACGAAGTTCACACACAAAGACACGGATTTGCAGCGGAATATAGATTAGAAAAGAAAGGAACGATGTACCCGGAATGTTGATTGTTGTTAGATGGACGGATTGGAAGCCATGAACAAATGCACAACTTGTATAAGCTCAAACCAATTCAGCAAACAAAGCATCAATATATATTTACGTCACCCAAACGGTTACAAATTCGATTACAAATGAATTCCCGGAGGAAGATCGGGAGGAGTGTTCTCTACTCAAGCAATCTTTCTCCAAAAAGGATTGAAGAGTCTAAGGCCTAGGTGATAATGGAAGGAGTGCTCTCAACTTTACAATTATCACTCAAGTCTAAACTGACTAAGAAAATGAAACAAAGTGCTATTTATACAAGTAGGCAAAATGGGCTTGGAAACCCCAAATTCGGCACCAGAAAAGACGTTGACGTGATTCATGTTAAGGGCTAAACGTGAATCACGTTAGCCAAAAATGCCTAACCGTACCGTGATCACGGTAAGGATTCCACAAAACGCAAATAACATCCGAAGGTAGCGTGATTCACGATTAGGACGTAACGTGATCACGCTAGCATTTGTCTCCCTGCGCGCCAAAATGTCGATGACCATAACGTTCGATCCACCCGTCCGATTGGCCTGAAACGTGTCCCCAAAGAACGCTAACATCTTGAAGTTTCCATCAAGACTTTGTTCGCTCAAATCAGACTCCATTTGCTTGTCCATCGGATCATGAAGATTGGCGGCGATCCCCCAAGGTGGTGGTTCTGGAGGTATGCTGCCAGGCATTAGTTCTTCACTAACTTTGCCTTCATGAAGGGTTACGTGCACAGCCTTGGGGTGGACTTGGATACACTCTTTCTCGCTCATTTTTCCTTCAAACCATAGGATCAACCCTCTTGATTTGCTTCGTGTGATCGATCCTTGAGGCAACATGTCTTGAGTGTCAAAGTTAGTCTTGGAGGGGTCTGTGATCATATCAACTCCTTCCCCTTCGAAAGGATTCGTCCTCGAATCCATTTCTTCTGCCCTTTCACCTGCACACTCATTGCCTTGCCGTCTAGAGCTCCATTATTGAGCAATTACGCTTCCGATACCTCCTAAGATGGATGGTCTGAAATCACCTTTGTTCCTTGGAAACTTAGGGGGCGTGTGGTCATGGCAACCCATTGGAGTTTTCTGCAAGAAAGACACACAGAGAGTGGGAAAAGAATTGTTAAGGTTAGAATGAGCTAATTGATCCTCATTGCACAAAGGCACGCTCATTGGATCAATAGCTTCCACAATTTCCATTTGCTTCCTTGCCTCACTTTCTTCTCTCAATGGTTCTGTACACTCACTTCCCTCATGTGTGTGTATCTCTCTAGAAGGCTCACTCTTTTTATGGGGGCTGTTTTCCTCACTCTCCTTTCCCTCATCTCTTACTTTCTTCTCTCCACAATCTCCTTTTTCTTTTACCTCACAAACATTTTTCTCTTTTCGGAAATCATTAGAGGGCTTAGGAGGGGTCTCCCTAGAGGTCACCGGAGACTTGAGCTTTCTCTCTATTGAGGTTAGGTGTGCCTCTGTTTTGGCAGCAGTAGCCTTCAATGTGTCCAAGGCAGCAAGGATTTGTTTGAGGGCCTCAGCTCTCCCACTACTACTAGAATTAGGCTTGCTTAGGTTGGACATTGTGATTCAAGTCAAGCATTTGTTCACAACCATCTTTGCAAAATAATCAAGGAGTAAATCAAAAGAAAGGGAGGACACAACTTCGGAGGAGAAGGGGGGGGGGGGGCTCAAAAGAGTAAAAGACTTAATGGAAAAGACTCAAAGAATGGAGGGAAAAAGACTTGGAGTTTTTGGACTTAAAATAATTAAGTTTAGGACTCCAAAAGTATAAAACAAACTCAAGTGTAGTATTTTAATGGTTTAAGACTTGAGTTTAGGACTTGAGTCTAGATTTAGTTTAAGACTCAAAGAGAATGAAAGGGACAACTGGACAAGGAGAAGAGAAGAGGACGTGCTGGACATGGAAAGGAAAGGCACTAAATAGTTAGGAATGTTCTTTTGGAAAAATGAGAGAATGTTTGCCACCTTTCAATAAGTCTTAGTGTTAGGTATCTTGTTCCCTCTTTACATTTAATGCAAAGGGAAGGACTAATGGACTTGATGGCCGGGTAGGTTTAGGTCAAGGAGATTTTGTTGGCTGATTTGGTGTAGAGAAATAATGTTTTAGAGGGAAACACTTGGCTTTAGCTCTTTGATTAAAAATTTGGATCAAATTTTCCCCTTTTTACACTACTTGCAATAACACCAAGAGCAATATGATGAACACCAAGAACACACTTTTCAGATTTTAATCTTTTGAGCTAGCAAAAATCAGCACAAGAATCACTCACTTTAGCACTTGAACTAGAGACTAAATCGGATACATTTTGACTCAAGAAACTAACAAAACGAAACTAGAAAATACGATGTTACACTGTTCACAACGTGATAAATGACGAACACAAGGTAAACTCCAAGGCGCCAAAAAGCTCCGCTACCACTTGATATGATCCGGCCTAGTGTAAGTAAGCCGAATGATATATGGAGCTTGAGGAGGATCTAGCCGATGGAGTTATCAACAAGACTTGAAAGAAAGACACGAAGTTCACACACAAAGACACGGATTTGCAGCGGAATATAGATTAGAAAAGAAAGGAACGATGTACCCGGAATGTTGATTGTTGTTAGATGGACGGATTGGAAGCCATGAACAAATGCACAACTTGTATAAGCTCAAACCAATTCAGCAAACAAAGCATCAATATATATTTACGTCACCCAAACGGTTACAAATTCGATTACAAATGAATTCCCGGAGGAAGATCGGGAGGAGTGTTCTCTACTCAAGCAATCTTTCTCCAAAAAGGATTGAAGAGTCTAAGGCCTAGGTGATAATGGAAGGAGTGCTCTCAACTTTACAATTATCACTCAAGTCTAAACTGACTAAGAAAATGAAACAAAGTGCTATTTATACAAGTAGGCAAAATGGGCTTGGAAACCCCAAATTCGGCACCAGAAAAGACGTTGACGTGATTCATGTTAAGGGCTAAACGTGAATCACGTTAGCCAAAAATGCCTAACCGTACCGTGATCACGGTAAGGATTCCACAAAACGCAAATAACATCCGAAGGTAGCGTGATTCACGATTAGGACGTAACGTGATCACGCTAGCATTTGTCTCCCTGCGCGCCAAAATGTCGATGACCATAACGTTCGATCCACCCGTCCGATTGGCCTGAAACGTGTCCCCAAAGAACGCTAACATCTTGAAGTTTCCATCAAGACTTTGTTCGCTCAAATCAGACTCCATTTGCTTGTCCATCGGATCATGAAGATTGGCGGCGATCCCCCAAGGTGGTGGTTCTGGAGGTATGCTGCCAGGCATTAGTTCTTCACTAACTTTGCCTTCATGAAGGGTTACGTGCACAGCCTTGGGGTGGACTTGGATACACTCTTTCTCGCTCATTTTTCCTTCAAACCATAGGATCAACCCTCTTGATTTGCTTCGTGTGATCGATCCTTGAGGCAACATGTCTTGAGTGTCAAAGTTAGTCTTGGAGGGGTCTGTGATCATATCAACTCCTTCCCCTTCGAAAGGATTCGTCCTCGAATCCATTTCTTCTGCCCTTTCACCTGCACACTCATTGCCTTGCCGTCTAGAGCTCCATTATTGAGCAATTACGCTTCCGATACCTCCTAAGATGGATGGTCTGAAATCACCTTTGTTCCTTGGAAACTTAGGGGGCGTGTGGTCATGGCAACCCATTGGAGTTTTCTGCAAGAAAGACACACAGAGAGTGGGAAAAGAATTGTTAAGGTTAGAATGAGCTAATTGATCCTCATTGCACAAAGGCACGCTCATTGGATCAATAGCTTCCACAATTTCCATTTGCTTCCTTGCCTCACTTTCTTCTCTCAATGGTTCTGTACACTCACTTCCCTCATGTGTGTGTATCTCTCTAGAAGGCTCACTCTTTTTATGGGGGCTGTTTTCCTCACTCTCCTTTCCCTCATCTCTTACTTTCTTCTCTCCACAATCTCCTTTTTCTTTTACCTCACAAACATTTTTCTCTTTTCGGAAATCATTAGAGGGCTTAGGAGGGGTCTCCCTAGAGGTCACCGGAGACTTGAGCTTTCTCTCTATTGAGGTTAGGTGTGCCTCTGTTTTGGCAGCAGTAGCCTTCAATGTGTCCAAGGCAGCAAGGATTTGTTTGAGGGCCTCAGCTCTCCCACTACTACTAGAATTAGGCTTGCTTAGGTTGGACATTGTGATTCAAGTCAAGCATTTGTTCACAACCATCTTTGCAAAATAATCAAGGAGTAAATCAAAAGAAAGGGAGGACACAACTTCGGAGGAGAAGGGGGGGGGGGGGCTCAAAAGAGTAAAAGACTTAATGGAAAAGACTCAAAGAATGGAGGGAAAAAGACTTGGAGTTTTTGGACTTAAAATAATTAAGTTTAGGACTCCAAAAGTATAAAACAAACTCAAGTGTAGTATTTTAATGGTTTAAGACTTGAGTTTAGGACTTGAGTCTAGATTTAGTTTAAGACTCAAAGAGAATGAAAGGGACAACTGGACAAGGAGAAGAGAAGAGGACGTGCTGGACATGGAAAGGAAAGGCACTAAATAGTTAGGAATGTTCTTTTGGAAAAATGAGAGAATGTTTGCCACCTTTCAATAAGTCTTAGTGTTAGGTATCTTGTTCCCTCTTTACATTTAATGCAAAGGGAAGGACTAATGGACTTGATGGCCGGGTAGGTTTAGGTCAAGGAGATTTTGTTGGCTGATTTGGTGTAGAGAAATAATGTTTTAGAGGGAAACACTTGGCTTTAGCTCTTTGATTAAAAATTTGGATCAAATTTTCCCCTTTTTACACTACTTGCAATAACACCAAGAGCAATATGATGAACACCAAGAACACACTTTTCAGATTTTAATCTTTTGAGCTAGCAAAAATCAGCACAAGAATCACTCACTTTAGCACTTGAACTAGAGACTAAATCGGATACATTTTGACTCAAGAAACTAACAAAACGAAACTGGAAAATACGATGTTACACTGTTCACAACGTGATAAATGACGAACACAAGGTAAACTCCAAGGCGCCAAAAAGCTCCGCTACCACTTGATATGATCCGGCCTAGTGTAAGTAAGCCGAATGATATATGGAGCTTGAGGAGGATCTAGCCGATGGAGTTATCAACAAGACTTGAAAGAAAGACACGAAGTTCACACACAAAGACACGGATTTGCAGCGGAATATAGATTAGAAAAGAAAGGAACGATGTACCCGGAATGTTGATTGCTGTTAGATGGACGGATTGGAAGCCATGAACAAATGCACAACTTGTATAAGCTCAAACCAATTCAGCAAACAAAGCATCAATATATATTTACGTCACCCAAACGGTTACAAATTCGATTACAAATGAATTCCCGGAGGAAGATCGGGAGGAGTGTTCTCTACTCAAGCAATCTTTCTCCAAGAAGGATTGAAGAGTCTAAGGCCTAGGTGATAATGGAAGGAGTGCTCTCAACTTTACAATTATCACTCAAGTCTAAACTGACTAAGAAAATGAAACAAAGTGCTATTTATACAAGTAGGCAAAATGGGCTTGGAAACCCCAAATTCGGCACCAGAAAAGACGTTGACGTGATTCACGTTAAGGGCTAAACGTGAATCACGTTAGCCAAAAATGCCTAACCGTGATCACGGTTAGTCCTTACCGTGATCACGGTAAGGATTCCACAAAACGCAAATAACATCCGAAGGTAGCGTGATTCACGATTAGGACGTAACGTGATCACGCTAGCATTTGTCTCCCTGCGCGCCAAAATGTCGATGACCATAACGTTCGATCCACCCGTCCGATTGGCCTGAAACGTGTCCCCAAAGAACGCTAACATCTTGAAGTTTCCATCAAGACTTTGTTCTCTCAAATCAGACTCCATTTGCTTGTCCATCGGATCATGAAGATTGGCGGCGATCCCCCAAGGTGGTGGTTCTGGAGGTATGCTGCCAGGCATTAGTTCTTCACTAACTTTGCCTTCATGAAGGGTTACGTGCACAGCCTTGGGGTGGACTTGGATACACTCTTTCTCGCTCATTTTTCCTTCAAACCATAGGATCAACCCTCTTGATTTGCTTCGTGTGATCGATCCTTGAGGCAACATGTCTTGAGTGTCAAAGTTGGTCTTGGAGGGGTCTGTGATCATATCAACTCCTTCCCCTTCGAAAGGATTCGTCCTCGAATCCATTTCTTCTGCCCTTTCACCTGCACACTCATTGCCTTGCCGTCTAGAGCTCCATTGTTGAGCAATTATGCTTCCGATACCTCCTAAGATGGATGGTCTGAAATCACCTTTGTTCCTTGGAAACTTAGGGGGCGTGTGGTCATGGAAACCCATTGGAGTTTTCTGCAAGAAAGACACACAGAGAGTGGGAAAAGAATTGTTAAGGTTAGAATGAGCTAATTGATCCTCATTGCACAAAGGCACGCTCATTGGATCAATAGCTTCCACAATTTCCATTTGCTTCCTTGCCTCACTTTCTTCTCTCAATGGTTCTGTACACTCACTTCCCTCATGTGTGTGTATCTCTCTAGAAGGCTCACTCTTTTTATGGGGGCTGTTTTCCTCACTCTCCTTTCCCTCATCTCTTACTTTCTTCTCTCCACAATCTCCTTTTTCTTTTACCTCACAAACATTTTTCTCTTTTCGGAAATCATTAGAGGGCTTAGGAGGGGTCTCCCTAGAGGTCACCGGAGACTTGAGCTTTCTCTCTATTGAGGTTAGGTGTGCCTCTGTTTTGGCAGCAGTAGCCTTCAATGTGTCCAAGGCAGCAAGGATTTGTTTGAGGGCCTCAGCTCTCCCACTACTACTAGAATTAGGCTTGCTTAGGTTGGACATTGTGATTCAAGTCAAGCATTTGTTCACAACCATCTTTGCAAAATAATCAAGGAGTAAATCAAAAGAAAGGGAGGACACAACTTCGGAGGAGAAGGGGGGGGGGGGGGAGGGGGGCTCAAAAGAGTAAAAGACTTAATGGAAAAGACTCAAAGAATGGAGGGAAAAAGACTTGGAGTTTTTGGACTTAAAATAATTAAGTTTAGGACTCCAAAAGTATAAAACAAACTCAAGTGTAGTATTTTAATGGTTTAAGACTTGAGTTTAGGACTTGAGTCTAGATTTAGTTTAAGACTCAAAGAGAATGAAAGGGACAACTGGACAAGGAGAAGAGAAGAGGACGTGCTGGACATGGAAAGGAAAGGCACTAAATAGTTAGGAATGTTCTTTTGGAAAAATGAGAGAATGTTTGCCACCTTTCAATAAGTCTTAGTGTTAGGTATCTTGTTCCCTCTTTACATTTAATGCAAAGGGAAGGACTAATGGACTTGATGGCCGGGTAGGTTTAGGTCAAGGAGATTTTGTTGGCTGATTTGGTGTAGAGAAATAATATTTTAGAGGGAAACACTTGGCTTTAGCTCTTTGATTAAAAATTTGGATCAAATTTCCCCCTTTTTACACTACTTGCAATAACACCAAGAGCAATATGATGAACACCAAGAACACACTTTTCAGATTTTAATCTTTTGAGCTAGCAAAAATCAGCACAAGAATCACTCACTTTAGCACTTGAACTAGAGACTAAATGGGATACATTTTGACTCAAGAAACTAACAAAACGAAACTGGAAAATACGATGTTACACTGTTCACAACGTGATAAATGACGAACACAAGGTAAACTCCAAGGTGCCAAAAAGCTCCGCTACCACTTGATATGATCCGGCCTAGTGTAAGTAAGCCGAATGATATATGGAGCTTGAGGAGGATCTAGCCGATGGAGTTATCAACAAGACTTGAAAGAAAGACACGAAGTTCACACACAAAGACACGGATTTGCAGCGGAATATAGATTAGAAAAGAAAGGAACGATGTACCCGGAATGTTGATTGTTGTTAGATGGACGGATTGGAAGCCATGAACAAATGCACAACTTGTATAAGCTCAAACCAATTCAGCAAACAAAGCATCAATATATATTTACGTCACCCAAACGGTTACAAATTCGATTACAAATGAATTCCCGGAGGAAGATCGGGAGGAGTGTTCTCTACTCAAGCAATCTTTCTCCAAGAAGGATTGAAGAGTCTAAGGCCTAGGTGATAATGGAAGGAGTGCTCTCAACTTTACAATTATCACTCAAGTCTAAACTGACTAAGAAAATGAAACAAAGTGCTATTTATACAAGTAGGCAAAATGGGCTTGGAAACCCCAAATTCGGCACCAGAAAAGACGTTGACGTGATTCATGTTAAGGGCTAAACGTGAATCACGTTAGCCAAAAATGCCTAACCGTACCGTGATCACGGTAAGGATTCCACAAAACGCAAATAACATCCGAAGGTAGCGTGATTCACGATTAGGACGTAACGTGATCACGCTAGCATTTGTCTCCCTGCGCGCCAAAATGTCGATGACCATAACGTTCGATCCACCCGTCCGATTGGCCTGAAACGTGTCCCCAAAGAACGCTAACATCTTGAAGTTTCCATCAAGACTTTGTTCGCTCAAATCAGACTCCATTTGCTTGTCCATCGGATCATGAAGATTGGCGGCGATCCCCCAAGGTGGTGGTTCTGGAGGTATACTGCCAGGCATTAGTTCTTCACTAACTTTGCCTTCATGAAGGGTTACGTGCACAGCCTTGGGGTGGACTTGGATACACTCTTTCTCGCTCATTTTTCCTTCAAACCATAGGATCAACCCTCTTGATTTGCTTCGTGTGATCGATCCTTGAGGCAACATGTCTTGAGTGTCAAAGTTGGTCTTGGAGGGGTCTGTGATCATATCACAACGGCTTCAGGATTCGCACAGCGTATCTCATCTTAACTCCGTCTGGTCCGGAGATGACAATACCGGTACCTGCTGATTCCTGATTCTTTGCTCCATCAACATGAATTGTCCACGTGTCTCCATACACTTCCGGTAGTGGTAAAAAGTTGTTGATGGTTCCACCTTCCTCCTTCAAAGGTGTATCCGGAAAAGTACATTCGGCCACGAAATCCGCTAGGGTCTGAGCCTTAATGGCTGGCCGTGTCTAGTAACGTAACCCATATTGTTCCAATTCGAAAGCCCAAATAACAATCCTACCCGATATTTCATGCTTTTTGAATATTCGCTTCAGAGGTATATTTGTCAGCACAATGACCAAGTATGCTTGAAAGTACCGGTTCATTTTCCTTATTGCTTGCACCAGTAGCAAATCTGACGTTAGATACTCTTTCAAGTCTGCGAAAGCTTTCTCACACTCCTCAGTCCAACCAAACGGGGCCCTCTTTCTGATTAGCTTAAAGAAAGGCAAACACCTCTCCCCTTGCTTAGATATAAATCGACTTAATGTGATGATCCTCCCTGTAAGCCTCTGCACCTCCTTTACATTGCGAGGTGATATCATATCATGAATCGCGCGCAATTTCTAAGGGTTAGGCTGGATACCCTTTCGGCTAACAACATAGCTCAGAAATTTACCCGTTTGAAACGCGAACATGCACTTCTTAGGATTAACTTTCATGTCGTACCGGTTCATGACCTCGAATGCCTCCTGTAATTCTGCCAAGTGCGCCTCAAAACTCTTACTCTTTATCAGCATATCATCCACATATACTTCCATGTTCCGCCCAATTTGTGATTCAAAAATCTTGTTGGCCGTTCTCTGAAAAGTTGCGCCAGCGTTCTTCAGCCCAAATGGCATGGCCGTATAGCAATAAGTCGCTTTCGGAGTTATGAAAGTTGTTTTCTCTTCGTCCTCCACCGCCATTGGAATTTGGTGATAACCGGAATTAGCATCTAGCGAGCTTAAGTACTCATACCCCGCCGTTTGGTCGACCAATTGCTCGATCCGAGGAAGTGGGTAGCAGTCTTTCGGGCAAGCCTCATTCAGATCCGTGAAGTCAATGCACATTCTCCACTCCCCGTTAGGCTTAGGTACCACTACCGGATTAGCCAACCAAGGAGGATACTGCACCTCCCTTATGAAACCTGCCTTGAGGATTTTGGCCACCTCCTTCTCGATGGCATCCGTTTTTTCCTTCGAGAAGGATCACCGCTTCTGCTGTACTGGCTTCGCTGTAGGATCTACATTCAAACGGTGCTCTGCCATTTCTCTAGGAATGCCCGGCATATCCGCAGATGTCCATGCAAAGTTTCCCGTACATTTCTCCAATAGCTGCACTAGCTGTGATTGTTCTTCTGGCGTTAACTTTTCACTAACCAAAAAATGACCGCCCTCAATCCCCTCGACGGGCACCGGTACCATTGTCTCCAACGGCTGCGTCCTTCTCTCATTCGGTTGGTCAAACGGATCGGATGCTACACAGACATAGCGATCAGTGGCTCCACTAGTCATGACAAGATAACATTCTGCGACCAATCTTTGATCTCCTCTGATGGTGACAACCCCATCCCATGAAGGATACTTCAAATGCCGCTGGGATATGACCGCCCCAAATGCATTGAGAAACGGCCGACCTAAGATCCCGTTGTACGGTAGATTGAGATCTACTACCATGAACAACTGTTCCACAGTTCTCATTCCGCTGTCTTCTAAAAAGAACACAGAAAAGTGCGTCACTCCTACTAAGGGAATTGGGATCCCGTCAATCCCTATGATGGGTTTAGGGCATATAATTAGCTCGGATTCGGGGCGACCCATTGCCTTGTACGCCTTGTACGATAGAAGGTTGACGACGCTACCGTTGTCAACCAGAGTCCTCGCGACCCGGTAACCCCCCACAACCGTTGTCGTAATCATAGCATCATTTTGTGGGTACACAACCCTAATCTCATCTTCCTCTGAGAATGAAATTACCATGCGATCCAGCACGTCGAAACCCATACCTTATTTCCATGACTCCTCTCTTCCTTTTTTCTCCGGCCAAAAATCCCTCTTCCTCATTTGCCCTATTACTAGTAGATCCTTTCAGGCTCTCAGCTCCTCCAGCTATGAGAGAGATCAAAGAGAGATCCCCCATGGCTGCCGTGGCAACCTCCTTGGATTTATCCTTTCGCTGGTCGGTAATGGGCATCTTCGTGGACTCCCTATTAGTCGTTTCCTCCCGATTCGACTCCTGTCGCGGTTCAGTTCCCTGACGACGACCTTGGATTGCAGTTTCTCCCCATTAGCCATCTTCCGTTAGTCTCTCGATCGCCAGTTTCAACGCTTGACATCGCTCAGTGTCATGCCCGGTAGCTTTGTGGAAGCGGCAATCCTTTCCACTCAATGATAGCCAATATCTCAGCCCTAGGAAGCAACAAAGATGAAGATCCCCGCTCCGTTTTGCCCCCTGCCTTCTTTGAGGAATGCTCTTTCCGAGCCTTCTCCTCACTCTTTTTCACCGGAGATGACGCTTCCCGTTTCCTCCTCTGGTAGTCTGCTTCTTCCATTCTGGAGAAATTACTCGCCCGGATGCGCAGGAGATCTAACGTTGTTGGTGGGTCAACCAACAATGTGTCTTCCAATTTGTCGTAACTGCAGTTCCGCTTCATTGCCTCCACTGCAATTTCCACTGTGACATCAGCCATCACAGCCATTTCCAGATTGAACCGCTCCAAGTAAGTCTTCAGAGACTCCCCTTTCTTACTTCTTATATCGAATAGATCCGCTGAGGATTTTTTAAGGGGAATCAAGGTGCTAAACCTGCTACGAAACCGCTCTTCTAACATGGCAAAAGAATCAATAGATCCGGTTGTCAACCCTTCAAACCATTTCCTGGCCACTCCAATGAGCGTGAGGACGAAAAGCTGACAAAGAGCCTCATCTCTTCGTGTCTGAATCTTCACAAAGTCTTTCACTCTGTTAAGGTGAGTGACGGGATCCCTTGTCCCATCGTACTGCTCCGTGGGCAGTTTGATCCTTCGGCTAACCTGATGCTGACGAACCCTGTTGCTCAACAGATGCCTGGGATCATCATCCTTCTCCCTTCGTCGAGCCGAGATGGCCGATGGAGAACCTCGACATGGTTCTCTCCCATGTCTACTGTGCGGACCACGCACGGAGTGATTTTCAGGTGGTGACCTGTCCCGACTTCACCTGTCCTCTGACTCCCTGGCCCTTCGATGTGACCTACTTCTTGCAAGGCTACGCTCCACCCCCTGTTCATCCTCCTTTTCAAAATTTTCCATGTATCCCTCCTCCCTCCGCGGGACCACTTCCGATTGCAACCTCTGGTGGACAGGTTGACCTCTCCCAATCTCTGGGACAAACGGTGGGGGTGAAGGAAGAGGCTGTGACACCTGTGGCAACGAGGCGAATGGATTCAATGTAACTTGAGGTGTCGAGAGATTCGGCAGCGGGTGGGGGTACGCCACTGACTGCCCAGCTAAGTTTGATAACAACAACATCATCTCATCCATTCTCTGGTGTAACACAGCTACCAAATCCGCCGTCCCCGATAACGGCCGCCCTGAAACACTTGATCCCGACAAGAGAGAATTGGACGTATTCGTATTATTTCCCGGTGTGTGGAGAAAGTCCAAATGCCTAAAAAGTGGCTGATTGTTGCCCACATTGGGCAGAGTTAACGGTTGTGTCAGTCTAGAAATCTCCTGACTCGAGACCACCGGAATATTGGTGTGTCCAGAAACCTGAGGTTCTGAAGTCATTTCTCGCAAGTGTTAGAAAGTTCTCTAGTTATGTGGAAAGAAGAGCTTGGATTATTAAGGCTGTCTCACTCAACGATCCAAACCTCTCAACGAAAGCACCAAATTATAATCCGCTATTACGGGTAATCCCTTTTAGGTAATTGTGGTCGCTGCTTCTTATCCTTTAAATCTGCTCCGTGTCACCTGCAGTGCACTGGAGGAGATCTCCGGCGTAAACTCTCCGACGGTCAAGTCAGTATGTTGCGCAAGTAGTAAGAGCCTAAGGACAATAACTGCTAGTATGCGTGTGTGTATATGTGTATAATACCTTGCCTTACTCTGCTATTTATAAGCCATACCTGCCGACCGTTATAATGGCATTAATATAGCAATCAACGCCATTAAAGAAGGTAATAAATCAGTCTGCAACGTGCGTAATGGTCCTCTCACGACCGTTACGAGCCAATAACTGATGTTATCATAGCAACCGGTACTCAGTTACCGGTAGCTCACTGTTAAAGACCTTCCAAGTACCAGGAATAACATCCTACCGGTACCTTGCTAGCTTGGTACTGTTAACCTTACGAGTTACCGGATATTGCATCCTACCGGTAACTATGGCCAAATCATCCTGGCTACACCCACGTGGCCATACAACCATTCACTAGATAGGGCCAGAAGACTTCTTTACCCTTGTGATTTATCTAAGCGTTATCACATAGTCACTACTTATAGCGGTTAATTACGTGTACAAAGCCACAACCTCACCATTTATAAACACTTACTATCAAAGTTGTCAAACTCTCGACCCGACGTTTACTATTTTACGAGTTTACGATATTATTTTACAAAAGCGAGCCAAATCGGAACAAAATTATTTTTTTAGCAAACTCTGTTTGGATCACGTGCATGGAAACTAATAAAATCGATTAACACGACCGATTTTATGATTCTACTCCACCTCATTTTTTAAAAATTTAAAAGTTAAAAAATAGTGTAAGTTGAGGCTGGATCAGCAACCCACTTCGTATTAGTTTACATATGGGTTTTAGTTTTGATTAGCCCATTATAAAAAGAAGAACAAAACAAATACAATTAATTTCTTTAGTCTCCAATCCATCATGTATGCCCTAGCTAACAATTATTGCTTTGTGTTCAATGTAAATTTGGATTGATTTTTGTTTGTTGCTTTAGATATGTTAATTATTTCTATGTTTAGACCTTGTTATTTCAATTATCTATTATGAAAATTTGTTGCTTAAGAAATTAAGTTAAAAAAGTGTTGAAAGTTTTTTTTTTTAAATTATAAATTTATAAACTTTTGTGATTTTATTTTCCAATTTTACCACGCCAAAATGTACTTTCGAGTTTGACAACTTTAATTACTATAAATGGTAAATTATTGCATGTGGGCTATGCGGTTATCCGTGTTCTATAGTACCATGCCCATCCCTAGTTGTAACAAGATTCAAAATAAGCGACGTTGCAGTGCTTTCGATTAGGGATGGAAACGGGTATCCATACTCGGATACCCGCCCATACCCATAGCTGTTTGACTGGGTAATACCCAAACCATACCCAGTTTGACTGGGTATGGTTTGGGTATTACCCATACCCATTCGGGTATAACCGGTATATGGGTTTTCTTCACTGAATCGGGCCACCTCCAGCTCCTGCTCTCCTCTCCTGGAATCTCATGCCTCATCTTGATCGGTAACAACCCTTACTACAATTACAAGCCTGGGGCCTTGGCCAACCCTTACTCCCGTGGCTGCAGCCGCATCGCCAGGTGCAGGGGTTGATCCTCTCCTCTTCTCCTTTGTCTTTAATTATTTTATTTTATTTTTTATTTTTTTGGGGGAATCTGATTGTCATACTTGAAGGAGAAAACGAAGTGGTGTTTGGTGTTATTGATGAAAATATATTGTTGTTATAATTACTTTGGAATTTTGTTTTTTTTTGTAAAATATTATTGTCAGATGCATGTTTACACCATCTTAGGAATTTATTTGGCTGAAATTACTGGGTTGCCTTGAGTTAATTTGTTTTTGTGGTTGATTTCCATTGCTACGCATACCATGTGTTTGTAAAAATGCCCAAATGAGTGTTTAAATGTTTATATAAGTGATGCACAAATGGTATTGAAGTGCGATTCACTGAATTTTTTTTTTTAGTATTTCATGTTTACGGGTACTTTTCTTAGCATTTGACTTTCAATTTCATATTCAGAATGGGTTGTCTTGGGATTACTATACCATCTCGTGATGGACAGAAGCCAAATGGCTCTGACCAAGTCTTGTTAGCAAAAATGGGAATTTTAATAGGATGCATGAATAATAGTGTATGTCTTCCTCTTCGTTTCTTTATTGTGATATATCCAATCTAACTACTATGTTGAGCCAAATATGGTAAAAAATGAGAAAAACGGTAAATAATGAGGCAAAAATGTAAAATTGATAAACAGAACGAGTAAAAACGGTAAAAAATGAGTAAAAATGGAAAAAACAAGTAAAAAGAGTAAAAAATGAGCAAAAACGGTAAAAAAAGAGCAAAAATTGTAAAAAAATTAGCAAAAATGGTGAAAAACGAGCCAAAACGGTAAAAAATGAGCAAAGACGGTAAAAAATAGTAAAAAATGAGACAAAATGAGTCACAACGGTAAAAAACGAGACAAAATGGTAAAAAACGAACCTAACCAGTGAAAACGAATCTAAGTAGTAAAATTTCACTTAATTATAAAAAAATAAAATAATTTGATGAAATAATTTTATTATGTAAAATAATAAATAAATAAATGTAATTGGATATCCATTACATACCCAATTGGGTATTGGGTATATTGGGTATGGGTAATAATGGGTATTTAGTTGCGAGTATGAGTTGGATATTTATCCATACCCGCCCAATTGTCATTCCTACTTGGTTGTTAACAAGATCAGGGATACACTTATTCCCACTGAAATCCACACCCATCCATAACCAAACACTACCCCTGTTCTCTCCCTCCCTTCGTCTCTCTCAGTCTCACCAGTAACGTAACAGGAAAAAAGCCCATCAAATGCATCTTCGTCATCACTCTCTTTCCCTCGCTATCTAACCATTATTTTCCAATCCGATTCTCCACTGCTCATTCTAAGCTCCTACACTTCCGCCATCTCCGCCTTCGGATCTCCGAAATGGAGCCAGATGTCAGCATCGAAACCTCCTCCATAATCCGCATCGCAGTTCTACCAGTAGGGACATTTTCTCACTCTCTCCTCCGCGACTACTTCTCCATGTTCCTGAAACACCACACCATTCCTCTCTCTGCAATCAGTTCCTTCTACACTGAACACCAGAAGTCACCCTTCACTAACCAGCCTTGGGACACCGGATCTCTCCGCTTCAAATTCATCCTCGGCGGCGCTCCTCCTTCTCCGTGGGAGGATTTCCAATCCAACCGCAAAATCCTCGCGGTCATCGGCGTCTGCCACTGCCCCACCTCACCGGATCTCGACTCCGTGTTGGACCAATTCAACCTCGCTTGCAGAAGTTACTCTTCATCACTTGTTCAACGTTGCTTCGCTTTCTGCCCTGACGATTCTCAGGTACCATGCTTGCTTGACTTCACAATTGTGTTGTTGTAACAGACTTTCCATTTTGATACTGAAATAATTGATGTGTTACTTGTTTTTCTTCACTGTTGTTTAGCTGGACTGGGGTAACAGTGGGGGCACGCTGCAATTTTTTCCACCTGCAGATCGGGGAACGCAAGAGATTCATTTGCAAACAATGATGCAAGATATTGCCGCAGGGCTGTTGATGGAGTTTGAGAAGTGGGTATTGCAAGCAGAATCTGCTGGGACTATACTGAAAACGCCATTGGATTCGCAAGCGAGTCTTAGTTCAGAGGAGGTTTTTATATACTTAGGTGTCCTAAAGAAATAAGTGTCTGCCTTATTTTTAATTGCCTGTGAATTTGCATCATATGGAAGATGAATAGTATTTGATTAAAATGTAGGTAATTAAGGCGAAGAAACGAAGGCTTGGGCGTGCCCAGAAAACAATAGGGGATTATTGCTTATTGGCTGGATCCCCTGTAGATGCAAATGCACACTATTCTACAGCACTAGAGTTAGCAAGATTGACTGGCGATTTCTTTTGGTATGCAGGAGCATTAGAGGGCAGTGTTTGTGCTTTATTGGTATGTCATGCAATACTATTTTAATAATTTAATGCAAAACTGGTTGTGGTGATTGGGTGCAGGCTTTTGTTGATTAAGAGGGTCTGATTTGTACAATCTCTTATTTGTTTGCTTACTCTCTATTTTCTACTTGTTATTAGATAGATCGAATTGGCCAACGTGATTCAATTTTAGAAGAAGAGGTTAAGTATCGTTACAATGGTGTGATATTGCATTACAAAAAGTCATTTATACATGAGGCTGCACAGAGGTAATTTTTCTCTCTAAAGTTTTTATATGCATTACATTTAGCGAATTATGAAGTTCTTTTTCTTCTTTATGTGGATGATTTTGACTTTAAGGTTCTCAAATATTTCATATGCAGGGTTTCACCTTTAAGCTTTGAACTTGAAGCTACATTGAAACTGGCAAGATTTCTTTGCAGGTAAATATCTCTCTTAACCTTCTCTTGTGCTTTAAAAAATATATATTTTACACTTAGAAGGATTTAAAATAAGGATCAAATAACTATTCTGACTGGTGCTTGTTTTTGCAGGAGAGAACTGGCTAAGGATGTAGTGGAGCTGTTAACCAGTGCTGCAGATGGTGCCAAATCTTTAATTGATGCAAGTGATAGACTCGTACTATATGTTGAAGTCGCTCGTTTATTTGGGAGTCTTGGTTACCATAGGAAAGCTGCCTTCTTTTCAAGGCAGGTGGCGCAGTTGTATCTGCAGCAGGACAGTAGGTTGGCTGCTATGAGTTCCCTGCAGGTTCTTGCAATGACCACCAAAGCATATCGTGTTCAGAGCAGAGCATCCTTATCCAATGATTCTCATACTAATGTGAGTATGCAAATGTTTCCATATGAGTCTTCCTACAGTCTTGCTAGTAAATTTACAGAATGCTGCTCTAGTGGTTGGAGGTTACAAGTCCTTCAACACTTCCATCCATTCTATATGAGGAGAGCCTATGTTGACATTTTGATTTGTTCAACTTTTCTTTTATAAAGGGCATTGGAGCTGATGGTGGGAAAATGCATCACCAATCAGTGGTCTCTTTATTTGAGTCCCAGTGGAGTACGCTGCAGATGGTTGTGCTAAGGGAGATACTGCTATCAGCTATCCGTGCAGGAGATCCGCTTGCGGCATGGAGTGCTGCTGCGCGGCTATTAAGATCATATTATCCTCTTATCACACCTGCTGGACAAAATGGCCTCGCCATTGCACTGGCTAGCTCATCTGATAGATTGCCATCAGGGACTCGCTGTGTTGATCCTGCCTTACCTTTTATAAGGTAACTGTGCTCACCTGGCCTTCTAGTTAACGGATACTATCTGCTTGTTGGGTGGTGAAAGAGTGAGCGTAGATCCATCCTTTCACACAGATACGTTTTTTTTAGTTCTCATCATGTTCCACAGTCCTGTTTTTTCCAATTTGGTTTCTGTTTCTCCTTAACCTGTTTGTTTTCTTCTAGATTGTTTTCATTTCCTCTCCATCCCTCTCGAATAGACATTGTGAAGCGTAATCTGGCAAGGGAAGATTGGTGGGCCGGATCTGCTCCTTCAGGGCCTTTTATCTATACACCATTCAGCAAAGGGGAGCCAAGTGATAGCAGCAAGCAAGAGCTTGTTTGGGTTGTTGGAGAACCAGTCCAGGTTTTGGTGGAGTTGGCAAACCCATGCGGCTTTGATTTAAGGGTTGATAGTATATACCTATCTGCGCATTCAGGAAACTTTGATGCGTTTCCTATGAGTGTAGATCTTCCAACTAATTCGTCAAAAGTGATTACCTTATCTGGAATCCCGACTTCTGTTGGGCCTGTGAAAATTCCTGGGTGTACTGTTCATTGTTTTGGTGTTATTACCGAGCATCTTTTTAGGGATGTGGACAATCTACTCCTTGGTGCTGCACAAGGGCTCGTGCTTTCTGACCCATTCAGATGCTGTGGATCCGCAAGGTTGAGAAATGTATCTGTTCCAAATATTTCTGTAGTAACACCACTTCCATTGTTAGTTTCACATGTTGTAGGAGGTGGTGGTGCAATAGTCTTATATGAAGGTGAAATACGTGATGCCTGGATTAGTCTAGCTAATGCAGGCACAGTGCCCATTGAACAAGCACATATCTCGCTATCTGGAAAAAATCAAGATTCTATAGTCTCAATACCAAATGAAACTTTAAAGTCTGCACTTCCTTTAAAGCCTGGTGCAGAAGTGATCCTCCCGGTAACCTTGAAAGCATGGCAGCTTAGCTCATTAGACCTTGATATAGCTTCTGGTAAGGGTTTCTCTGGAAGCATGGGAAGACAGGTAAAGGATGGTGGCGGTCCCACATTGTTGATTCACTATGCAGGTAATTATGACAACATTACACACACAAATAAAGGTTTCTTTCTCTCTTTTCCCATCGGAGTGTTGCCTTTAATGCTGTAATAGGAGAATCAGTAACTCCCTTTTAAGTGTAGTGATATAAGTTTTTGAAGTTGTAAATCTCATTAATACTAGTCTTTTGTATGCAACATATGACGTATTTGACAGTGGTCTAATTAGCTAGTTTGTTGGTACTAGAGTCTTGATGTATATGGATTATAGTAATCAGTTTGGTTCTAAGCTCCTTATAGCTTGCCTATGTGCTAGAACTTGAAAATGCATCTAAATCAAAAATATTTCCCGCCCTTTTTTGCGGTGAATATCATTGTGATCTACTTTTTAGACTTATTCCCTGTTTTATTTAAAGCTCTGTAAGTACTGACTTTTTTTCACATTATATTGAGTTGCTCTACTCTTATTGTTTAAACATTGATTTTTAGACTGTCTCCATATCTTACCCAACTTCATTTATTTGTCAGGACCAATAACCGGATCAACTGTTCCTCCTGGTAGACGCCTGGTTGTTCCCTTGCAGATGTGTGTTTTGCCAGGTTTGTCTTTTGTTAAAGCCCGTTTCCTTTCAATGGAAATTCCGGCTCATGTTGGTGAGAATCTTCCAACGTCTGTAAATATGGGGAATGTCCCCAGTGAAGGAGCTGTCGGTTCTGAAAGTAAGATGGATGGATTGGTGAAGATTGATCCTCTAAGAGGAAGTTGGGGGCTTCGTTTTCTGGAACTGGAGCTATTTAACCCAACTGACGTGGTGTTTGAAATAAGTCTCTCTTTCCAACTGGATAGCAATGAGGATAAGATTTCAGATGACCAGAATGGTGCTGAATATGGTTATCCAAAAACAAGAATTGATAGGGATTATACTTCTAGGGTCCTAATCCCATTGGAGCATTTCAAGTTACCGGTTCTTGATGGTTCGTTTTTCATGAAAGATTTTCAGTCCGATGGGGCTAATGGGGGCAGAAATTCAAACTTCTCCGAAAAAAATGTCAAGGCTGAAATAAATGCTTCCATTAAGAATCTCATTTCCAAAATAAAGGTCAGGTGGCAGTCCGGAAGGAACAGCTCTGGGGAACTGAATATCAAGGAAGCCATACAGTCAGCTTTACAAACATCTGTAATGGATGTACTACTTCCAGATCCTTTGACATTTGGCTTCAGGCTCCTTAGAAAAGACCCACAAGAATCCAAAAAATCAAGTTCTGAAGGTTTGGTGTTTGCGCATGACATGACTCCTATGGAAGTCCTTGTTCGGAACAACACCAAGGAAATGATCAGAATGAGTCTTGCTATTACATGCAGGGATGTAGCCGGAGAGAATTGTGTTGAGGGGACGAAGGCAACTGTCTTGTGGTCTGGTAAATTTTCTGCCGTATAGAAGTTTTCGTGTTTGCTTTATAAATAACATAACCAGTACCTCATACCCTTGTTTGATTTGCAAAGACTAAAATTTGACTGACGACGGATGCTTGACTTTTTTGGTAGGTGTTCTTAACGGGATCATAGTTGAAGCTCCCCCACTTCAAGAATCTAAGCATTCATTCTCCTTGTATTTTCTTGTACCTGGCGAGTACACCTTGGTAGCTGCTGCTGTTATCGAAGATCCTAACGATGTCCTTAGAACTCGTGCGAGAACTGATAAGCAAGATGAGTCGATATTCTGTCGAGGGCCTCCATTCTATGTTCGTGTCGTTGGGACTGCATGACTGTTCACTCCGATACAGCAGTAAAATGGTGTAGATTACTATTAGTGAGTTTTTGACTACAGCGATGGCTTATTCTGTTCATTGGGATAAAAAGCAAGACTACGACAGCTCCTTCGCGTTTTGCTTGCTAATTTCTCGGAATCTGCCGGCCATGCCCAGTTGATCCCTAATCCAACGTCTGAATTGTTGTATTATATGTGTTGGTTTTTTTAGAAAAAAAAAGAGCCTGTAAGGGTAAAACCCACCAAACAACCTTTCCAATTAATACCACGAGAAGCTATGTTTTCTTCGATGCATTTACACTTGTTTCCAGCTTTGCGTGGTACAGACATGAAATTAGCAAGATATGTTAATGTCAAAGTTATAATTTGTATGGTTTTTTTTTTTCGATAAGCATTTGCATGATTGTTAGGAACTGAATCCAGATTTTTTGCTTGGTTTTCCACTTCGATGTGAGCTACATCGTGGAGGATGGCCTTTGGGCTTTTAAGAGCTTGGGCCTTGTGCTAGCTCGATTGGGCCATTGGAGAATAAGGTAAAGAAAAAGTTTAGCGCTGGTTTTGCTTGCATGGAAGATAAGTGTGTTTTCGGTTTCTAGGATAAACTCGTTGGTTTTGTTTTGGAAATTGGAATCGGCTTCTTATTAGGATTTGCTTGGGAACAGGAAATAAAAGAGAGCAAAAGAACGCGTATTTACAAATCCACAACTATCAGTTTTTTTACTTATTCCGACTCATACCAGGAAACCTAGAGATCATCCGAGTCGGTGGAACAAATCACTTTTTATAATCACTGGCCTAGAAATTAAGTAGAAACAATTTCCTCAACTCGAATAACTTCTTCTTGCAAACTAAAATCTGTCGATCATCTCTACCAAGAATCAACTCCATCATGGCAAGAAGAAAATCAAGGGCAAAGCTGCCGACCAAGAAGCCAATACCAAAGCTTGACACCATCTTCCCCTTGCCTCTTCTCCCCGAGCAAGTCCGGCGTTGGGTGCTCCATTGACAAGACACACAGAGTCGGTCATCTTTCTTGCAGCATGTGCCTTGTCGGCTACACAACCAGAACCACTTTCCTAACCGAGCCGATCCACATCTACTCCGAATGGCTTGATGCTTGTGAAGAGGCCAACAACAACAAGTTTCATGATCATGACACCAAAGCTGCAGCCAGAATCCGCGTGCGCTCAGCCGCCAGCAAACCTGTCAGGATTCTTGCTCGCGTCAAATCCGAAAACGTTGAAGATTATGAAATCAAACCTTGCTTTTGATGTAGTATTGGATGCAATTTTCTTGTTCTAATTTTTATGTTTCAGCATGTAACAACTTTGTCTCAATCAGTACTTTTATGATTGTATTATTTTGTGTTTTTGTTTTTTGGATCAAGTATTATTTTGTGTTCAATATGCTATTCTACAAAAGCAATTCCATATCCTTGGTTATTCTTGCAATTTAGAGCAGTGCAGTGCAGCAAGATAAATGAATGGGCTGGGCTTTATGTAAGTTTTCTTAAACTTGGGTTTTTACTATTTGGTCCCAATGGCAATGTAATTTGTTTTTTGTTTTCTATCATGTTGAGGATTCCTTAGATGGTAAGGATGTGAAAGCAACATGTTAGAAGGAAACCTATGCTTTAAGGTCTTGTTTATACCGAATTGATC
Source organism: Viola odorata (assembly GCA_963691705.1). Taxonomy (NCBI): domain Eukaryota; kingdom Viridiplantae; phylum Streptophyta; class Magnoliopsida; order Malpighiales; family Violaceae; genus Viola; species Viola odorata. Next base: position 19,757,488 of record OY829545.1, on the reverse strand, counting down.
CGTTAAAAAATAAAATATTGTTAGCGGATAAAAGGTGCGAACTTGCTTTAAGTGAGGAAAGTATAGAGAGATCTATATTGGCAATGCATTATTGAGTATAATAATAATTGTCTTTGCACACAATTTACACATTTTTGGGTTTGCATCTCAACATTCATTGTCATGACAGCCCATGTTTCCCAACTTGTAACCGAATACCACAAAGCCTCGCCCACCACCACCAAGGCCCAGACATCTAAAAACCCCATGGTCTTGTCATTTTCCTTTTTCTCTTTTCAGTTTTCTTCTTCTTATTTCTCTAATTTTAATAATAAATATTGTGCATTTTGTATTCATATTATCTCCCTAATAATAGCTAATATATAAGTCCCAATAATAAAAATTCAAATGAGAGGCAAGAGCTAACTTAAATAAGAAAAAGATGAGCTATTATAGAGCATCTACTTTAATTTGATATATTTAATTTCCAACAACACGTCTTTCTCCAAACCGCGCAAAATTGATGTTGGTTTGGAACGTCCTTTTGAAAAGGGACGCGGAAGGGAGACGTCTTTTAGGACGTTTAATCCACCCAACCCCATTATGAAAAACGCAATCAATCAACATTCTTCACTCAATTATTGGCCTAACAACAAAAAAACCAAACCCCAATTACAATATTAAAGTTGATTGTTTGGTTTATTTAAAAGAAATCTGACCATTAAGATTAAAATACGAATGAGATTAGGTGGATGATGATTGATGATCAAGACAATCGATTCGGATTAATTAATCAACCTCTTTTTTTAATAGTTTTAGAGAAGAGATTATTCGAACATTCCGAGAATAATCTAATACAAATTCTACATCCCTGTTAATTTTTGGGATTGCCGCCCTTTATTCCTTTCATCCAAAGTTTTGCATTTGAAGAATATTCCATGGCCCATATAACTTATCTTTCCTTTGGAATTTCTTTTTTAAAAAATACTAACTCGTAATATTAGTTGTAATTGAATGACGAGAAATTATAATATACTTTAACTTAGAAGTAACATAAACTATAAAAACAAGCAATAGAATATAGGGTGAAGAAAATATCGATAGAGACGACGCGATCTTATTTTGGGTCCTTGTCAATCTTACCCTCCTATCCTATGCTGTAGAAAAAATCTTTGGACTCATAATGAATTAATCTTTTGAAAAACATACAGTATAGTACAGTAGGACAATTATTCCTCCACAGAAAAAATAAATAAAATTAAAATTAAAAACCCAACACTGTTCTGTCTTAAATCAGACACGTGGCAGTGCGTCCTTTCCCTTATCAACAGTATTCCACAATTTGATTTTTTTCCCAAGCAACGATCAATCTGTCGGTGTGATTGTTTCATTGCTTATGGTTCCACATTCTTATGAAAAAAAAGAATTTCTCGCCATTCTCACCCCTGTCACTATTTTTTTGCTAAAATGTGAATGTTCAATTTCCTTTCATTGACACGAAATTGCCCCTACTCTTTCCATGTCTTTGTAATGTCAAAAAGCTTTCAACTATCCATTCTTGTGTATGCGCTACTCTTCAATTTTCTTTCCTAACTTTATGAAATATGTAGTGTATATATGTATCATCAACATCTTGGAATAGGAGATGTACATTTTCTCTTTATTTTTTATTTTTTAAAAGAGAGTATAAACTAACGCGGATAAATAACCCCTATATCATCACGATGAAGTCAATCTTCAATACCAAAGCTCCAATTGGTGCACACCTGTATCAAAGGAGTAAGCATGGTGTGACCAGCAATCGGCTGCGAAGTCCTTCTCGATGGAAATGAGAAAGTTCCACGCATCAAACGGAGCTAGCTTGTCACAGGTCAACCCCCCTAGCGAACTACAAAGAAATATACATTCTTGTTATAAGCAAATTGTGATACTTGAATTCGAGTCTCACTGGTATTTTGGTGCCAACGGACTTTATTTATCATCTTATAGCAAATATATCCTTCTTTCAATGTAAGAATTCCCGCCCATTTCTTGCTTTGCTTTCCATTCATCAACCCAAAATAGAGACAACATAACGCATACCCATCATCAAGTAACTTGCCCAAATCAATCTCTTTTTTCCCTCATATATCATGTCACTGGGTCAGCTCGGTGCCCTTTACCTATTCTTGACTACGTCTCCTCTTCCTAGTCCGAGATTGACATAATTTCACTATACACTGACGCTCACACCCATTGGAAAAGAAGAAAAAGAAAGTCATTCTAAATTATTCAAATTCACACAATTTCTCTCTTCAATCCAATCCGAGTCTTATAGCTTCATTTCCAATATAATAAAATCGGACAAACGTTTTTTCATTCTTCGTGAATTTTTCATTTCGTTAATTATCATTTAAAATAGGTTGAAACTCAACGGATTAGGCCAGGACGTAAAAGTTTAAAGAAAACTCTAGCGATCAAATTAGTATTGGGTGTTGATAATTTTGTGGAGGTCGATAATTGATAGTTGTGAACAGTGAGAGATGAAAAGAGAGTTGTGAAGACTGGAGAGTAATTAGAAGGAAAGTGGTTGCGTGGTCCATGAAAGAGTTTTTCTTTTCTTCGATTCTCGGAAGTGGTTTTGTGGTCCATGAAAGAAACAAGGAAAGAATGCTCATCTCATCAAGTGTTGTGGGCTACCAAGCATCAACCAGTGCCACTGCCACCACCATCCCATGGGACAAAACCCATAACTCTCTTTTCTTCTGAAGCACATAAATACCCTCATCCTCTCAAAAGGTGACCCCAAAAAAGTTATTGAGCTTTGTATTTACTCTCAAAAGTTTTCACACATTTCATTTTCTCATTTTTTTCGTGAGGAGTGCGCGAAAGATGATAGGAGTACAAAATAGACATTTTGGACATGAAATATGTACACGCATCTAACTCGTATATGAATTGTTCGGCATTCTCAATTTTTTAAATAAGAGTGTATAGGTAAAGTTAAAAGAAGAAACATGACATATGTGTTAATGATTATGGATTAGGCAATCACATAAGAAATTATTGTGGGCGGGGCAAGCAAGAACTGCTGCTCCATTGTCACGCGTAACGGAACTGGACACTTCACAGTACTTGACTACTGTATTTGTCCATGAAAAAACAAAACTTGAACTATTTGTCTTTGAATTTTTTTTCTTTTGGACAATTTCTGTTATGATCCAATCTTCTTAGGTAGTTGCTTGCCACAATAAAAGTTTGTGATTGCTACTGTTTTTCTATTTTGTATTTTCTCGTGGAAGTTGTGAATGGAGTAATAACATCAAAGTAGTAGCAAGTGAACTTTGCGGCCGATTATTTATCCGGATCATGTTTAATTACACTGATTTGAGTCTAGTTTACACGTGTTTGAGTTTTGCTCCCTCATGAACTTAGTGTTAGTGACCGCGCGTCGAACACGTCAAATATAAGAGTGAAATAAGTATGGAAATGGGGGTAGAAATACAACTTATCACTGTCTACAAGGATTTGTAGATGATGGTAAGAGGATCGTCCACAGAGACCTCTAGGAGATGTAATTCTTGAGTTGACTTCCTCGTCACTGAGTTTTGGTTGGTTGTTATCTGAAACTAAAGACAAAACAGAAAGCAATGAAAACAGTTCAAAATATAAAATAGTATTGGCCGAAGTCTAGGCCAAGACTGCGGGCTAGATTGGGAATAAGTCTTGTGATACGGAATTCCAGGTAAGGGCGATGGGTGAGCTTGCGTTCTTATGCATCGATCATTGACCGAAGTATTTTCATCTCTTCTTCATAGTACTGCTATAGAGGGGAGGAACTCCTTTTCCCTCCTGTCTTCCCTCCTCTTCAAACTACCTGGCGGGTACTCCCTCTCCTGATAATCCTAGTCAAGGGACACCTTGCTGGTTAAAGGGTTTATCCGTTTGACTGCTGTCTTGAATGGTTGCTCACCTCTTCAATGGCACAGGGGAAGACAGTACCTAGGCTAAGTTCCTAGGTTGTCAATCTGGTCTCTACCTATTTTACCTATTCTTCTAGTCTGCTCGAGACTAGTCACCTACTCCGTCTAGCCGGCGGGTACTCCCTCTCCTTCTAGACTGGTTACAACTCTTCTCTCCTAGAGAACAAGGATGATCAAACCTTGGCTCTAGTGAGTAAGCGATGGATTAAGTTCAAGAATAAATAAATACAAAGAAAGAGATTGTGAAGAACGGATTGTGTCTCATGATTGCATTAAGAACTTCAGCTCATCACCCTTACCAAGAATGGGTTTTTAGTTACTCATACTCATGGATAAAAGATAAAGAAATTAACTTACATAAATATTATATATCCGAAATAGATTCGGAGCAAAGTATTTTAACAATGGCCTACTAAGAAAGAAGAATTGCGTAGCTAACTAGGAAAATCCGATTAGAGATGATGCGGACAGAGGCCAATGATGTTTTAGCTAAAATAGCCATAAGAACCTCTGTCCCAATCAAACTCAAACTCCTAAAATATCCTAAAAGATAATTACAATTTAATTGTTTATGGATGGAACTAAATCGCAATAATAAAATAGGGAGATCCCTTGCGGGATTCTACATCAGGTAGTCTTCCTATCCCTCTACAATTGCTGGACAGCTGCTACGCACCAGCTGTGAGAGTCCATCTCCAAAAATACTTCATTCGCTCCAAGCTGCAGTCTGATCGCAAAGGAGTCTTGGCCGAAGTCTAGGCCAAGACGATTCTGGTAAGCGCACTGCGTCAGATACGACCTTGTCTAGGCCAAGATCCAGGCCTAGACTCGAATAAACAGCTTCAGCTCTAAACTTCATGAATTCTTCTCATTCTGCCTCCAAACCAGACCTGATCAAATGTGGGAAATAAAAGGTAACATCAGTAGAATTACTGTCCAAATTAACTAGAAAATGGACAATAAAACATGATGAAATGCAATGCAATCAAACTCCCCACACTTAAACAATGCTTGCCCCCAAGCATACAGACTCAAAGACTCAACAAAAATTAAAAACACATCAAAACAGAACAAACATCCTAAACCCCCTGGACTTCCTCATTTTCAGATTGCTTACCCCTCTACTGGAACTGCCAAGACACTATACTAGAGTACCCAATGCTAGACTAACAAGGAATGATCAATACCCCAAACGTACACCTTCCACATGGTATCAAGACACCCTACTAGACTAGATGGATAAAGTATAGGGCAACAAGGTTCACCAAGGATTTAAGTCCCCCCCCCCGAGTGTCGTCTATTCAAAAGTGTCTAAAGACCGGTGCCATTTAAATCACTTTGACAGAAATATTTCTTCTTTTATTTTCTTTTGTGTCTTAGCAAATTTTTTTTTTCCTGAAAAATCATGTGTCTTTTCTGTGATATATTTTCTGTTTTATAGACACGGCAATACATAGACAGAGCTTGTCCTTTTCAGCGGGGACTTCCACCTTTGCTATGTCTGTCCTATGACATTCCAACACCTTATTTGTCTCACACTACAAACAAATAGATCGACACACTCAAATCTGGCAGCAACCCTCATCACCCTAATAGAAATAAAGGTCCTAGCTAGGTGTCCTTACGACCATATGGATGACTAACGTTCTGGGAAACATCAGATTAAATGTCCCTTAAGCATTGATCATTTACGCTCATGTGCATCCCTGTTACTAAAACATTGTATTCCCTAGCAAGTGTCTACATGCAAATCCACCAAAAGAGTAAACAATCTGAGCAAGAAAATAGGGATTCGGATGTCATACTCAAAACAGACTCGAAACATGCATAAAAATACAAATAAAAATCATGCAAATGACTGACTCTTTACTGGTCATACTGACCTAAAAATTAAAACACACTAATTTGACTCACAAAAACAGTCAAAAAACACAAAAACAGTCAAAAAACACACAAGGGTTGCCTCCCTTGCAGCGCCCTTATTTTAAGTCCTAGGCTTGACTCTCAATTTTCTTCAGTTGTTTTGAGGTGGCTCGTCCACCTTTTCAGAAACTTTTTCTTCCTGAAAATTCTCAAAGAACGGCTTTAATCTCTGCCCGTTCACCTTGAGCTCGGCACCTATTTTCTCATTCCTAATATCTACTGCACCATGTGGGTAAACATTAATAATAACAAAAGGGTCTTCCCAACGAGTTTGTAATTTTCCAGGAAATAATTTAAAACGGGAATTGTAAAGAAGAACTTTCTCCCCTGTGTGGAGGGGTTTTCCAATAATTCTCTTGTCGTGGTAAGCTTTCATTCTGACCTTGACAATCAACTGATTGTCGTAGGCTAGGTCCCTCAACTCCTCTAACTCGTGGAGTTGTAATTTTCTGTCTTGGCCAGCCTCATCATAACTTAGGTTGCATTTTCGTATTGCCCAATACGCTTTGTGTTGCAATCCTACTGGCAAGTGACATGTCTTCCCGTAAACTAGCTTGTACGGTGTCATCCTGATTGGTCCTTTGTAAGCCGTTCTACAGGCCCACAACGCGTCATCTAAACGCTGGCTCCAATCGCGTCTATCTAGGCCTACTGTCTTGGCCAAGACTGACTTCACCTCTCTATTTGACACCTCGGCTTGGCCGTTTGTTTGAGGGTGATAGGCTGTGGATACCCTATGTGTGATGCCATATTTCCTGAAAAGAGAAGTTAAAATCTTGTTGCAGAAGTGGGTTCCTCGATCACTAATGATCCCTCGAGGAATCCCAAATCTGTTTAAGATATTAGTTTTAATAAAGGAAATAACAGTCCTAACATCATCATTTTTAGTGGCTTTCGCCTCTATCCATTTTGATACATAATCCACAGCTAGAATAATATATCTGTTGCCAAAAGAAGTAGGGAAAGGTCCCATAAAATCTATGCCCCATATATCAAATATTTCACAAGAAAGAATAAAATTCATAGGCATTTCATTTCGAGAACTAATGTTTCCCACTTTTTGACATGCCGAACAAGTTTTACAAAATAGAGCACTATCCTGAAAAATTGTTGGCCAATAAAAGCCAGCCTCTAAGATTTTTAGGGCTGTTCTTCTCGCGCCAAAGTGGCCTCCACATGCTTGGGAATGACAGAATTCGAGTATGGATTTTGTTTCATCTTGAGGTACACACCTCCTTAGCAATTGATCGGTTCCTATCTTCCATAAATATGGATCATCCCAAACATAATACTTACTGTCATGCTTGACCTTTACCTTCTCATAGGTAGTCATGTCACCATAGTGTTTACCTGTTGCTAGGTAATTCGCTATTTCAGCGTACCATGGTCGCGGGTTTGGCTGGAGTCTAGGCCTAGACTCCGGGCTAGACAGTACGACAGAAAACAGCTTCTCATCTGGAAATTCTGCTTTGATCTGGCTCGTGTCTCCCTTTGCTAGGCAACGGCTTAGATGATCTGCTACAAGATTTTCCCTTCCACTTTTGTCCTTAATTTCCAGATTGTGCTCCTGCATAAGAAGAATCCAACGGATTAATCTTGGTTTAGCATCATGCTTAACCAAAAGATATTTCAAGGCGGAATGATCTGAAAATACAATAATTTTAGTGCCCAATAAATAAGATCTAAATTTTTCCAGGGCAAAAACTATTGCAAAGAGTTCTTTTTCAGTTGTGGTATAATTCCGTTGGGCATCGTCTAGCATCTTCGATGCATAGTAGATGACGTGGGGGTCTTTCCCTTTCTTTTGGCCAAGAACCGCGCCAACAGCAGCATCGCTTGCGTCGCACATTAGTTCGAACGGCAAGCTCCAGTCTGGTGGTTGGATGATTGGTGCTGTGGTCAGTCGTTCCTTCAGCTCTTCGAAGGACTTCTTGCACGCTTCATTGAAGTCGAACTCCACCTCTTTTTGTAGTAACTTGCACATTGGTTCAGCCACCTTTGAGAAGTCTTTAATGAACCTACGGTAGAACCCTGCATGACCAAGAAAACTACGAACCTCACGCAAGCATGAGGGGTGAGGCAAGTTCTTGATAGTGTCAATTTTGGCTTGATCAACCTCAATGCCTTTCTTAGAGACTACATGTCCAAGGACAATCCCTTGGTCTACCATAAAATGGCACTTTTCAAAGTTTAAGACTAAACATGTATCAACACATCTTTTTAAAATATTTTCTAAGTTGTGTAAACATTGATCGAAGTCATTACCATACACGGTAAAGTCGTCCATAAACACTTCGATACTTCTCTCGACATACTCAGAAAATATGCTTACCATGCACCTTTGAAAGGTGGCTGGCGCATTGCAAAGCCCAAACGGCATGCGCCTATAGGCAAACGTTCCAAATGGACAAGTGAACGTTGTCTTTTGTTGATCTTCGGGAGCAACAGGGATTTGGTGAAACCCCGAGTATCCATCCAGGAAACAGTAGTGAGACTTTCCAGTAAGTCTCTCTACCATTTGATCGATGAAAGGCAGCGGGAAGTGGTCCTTCCGTGTGACTTGATTCAGCCTTCGGTAGTCAATACATACCCTCCATCCGTTTTGAATTCTGGCTGTTCTTTGAGCGCCATCTTCTCCTTCGATTACTGTTGTTCCAGTCTTCTTAGGGACTACCTGCACAGGAGATACCCAATTACTATCTGAGATAGGGTAAATAACACCTGAATCTAACAACTTAATTATTTCTTTCTTAACAACTTCCATCATAGGAGGGTTTAATCTCCTCTGGGGTTGCCGAATGGGTTTCTTATCCTCTTCCACATTTATTTTGTGGGTACAGATGTTAGATGATATCCCCTTGATGTCTGCCATCGTCCAGCCAATCGCCTCTTTGTTTTTCTTCAAGACAGCTATCAATTTATCTTCTTCCTCTCTTGATAGCTTGACTGAAATTATGACTGGTAGTGTGTCATTTAGGCCTAGATAGGCGTACTTCAAGTGACCTGGTAGGGATTTCAATTCTAACTGTGGTGCCTGCACAACAGAAGGTAGAAATTTAGGACTCGTTGATTGCACATATTGACAATTAACTACTCCTCTTCTTTTGTTGGCAGTCTTGGCCGGCGTCTTGGCCAAGATCGGGGCCAAGACTAAGTCTTCTTCTTCTTGTTCGGCCAAACTGTCCACCATTTGTTGGAGTTCCTCTTGATTCCCAGTGCGGTCTTCTAGCTCTGGCAGTGTTTGAGTGGAAATTCCCCTGGTCAAAACATACTCAAAGGGATCGTTATGATTAATGTCAGCTATTTCTTCTGTAATTGGATCCAAAACATCCAAGAAACTAACACTTTGCAAGTCGTTTGGGTGTTTTAAAGCATCTGAAATGCTGAACTTAATTGTTCTCCCGCAAAATTCCAGAATTATGCTTCCTTCGAAGCAATCTATCTTTGCTTTTGAGGTCCTTAGGAAAGGTCTTCCTAATAAAATGTCAGTGGTACAAGATGGCAATTGAACATTCATCTCTACTATATAAAAATCAACTGGATAGATAAAATCATTTACCATTACCAGGACATCAGTCACCACACCTTTAGGTCGGATGATTGTTCGATCAGCTAATTGTATCACCAAATCAGTCTCCTTCATGGTTCCGATTTTCAAGGTTTCAAATTCACTTAGAGACATTACATTGATACCAGCCCCTAAATCACAAAGGGCTTTCTCAATGATTTTGTTCCCTATTTGGCATGGAATTGTGAAGGTTCCTTGATCCTTGCACTTCTCCGGGAGTTGTTGTACTGCTGAAACGTTGTTGGATAAATTTATCCTTTCTACACCTGCAATTTTCTTTTTATTAGTGCACAATTCTTTAAGGAATTTAGCATAAGAAGGGACTTTTGCAATTAAATCCAACATTGGAATATTCACGGCTATTTTTCCGAAAACAGTCATGAAATCCCTCATTTCATCTTGTCTTTTTTCTTTTGAAGATCTCGGGGGAAATGGTGGAGGAATTTCTATGATCTCCTCCTTCTGTTTTGGCTTGCCCGAAGCAGTCTCTTCTTTTTCTGGTTCTGCTGTAACGGTAGTCTTGGCCGGAGTCTTGGTCAAGACTACTTCTGGTTCAGCTTCTTCTTCCTCATCCTCTTCCACATCTTCTGAAGCGATTTTCTTCATTTCCTCATCTGTCCTCGCTCCTTTCCTTTCTGGCAACACCACTCCACTCCTCAAACTTATAGCACTCACATTATGGGCTGGATTATTTACCGTAGTAGGAGGTAATTTTCCTTGATTTGCTATTTGAGTGATTTGCTTCTGTAGCTCCGCCAAGCTAGTCTGTGTGGACTGCATGTGATTTTTCTGCAGCTCCATCAGCTGCTTGAGCGTGTCTTCCACTGAAGGGCCAGTAAGCTGCAAAGGTCTAGGGGCAGGCGGTAGTTGAGGTAAAGGAGGTTAGCCTGGCTCTTGGCCTAGATTCGGGCCAAGATTCTGATTCTGAGGTCGTGGAACGAAATGCTGGAAGTTGATAGGAGGTTGTTGTTGCTGCTGGGGTACACCTTGATTCTGATTCTGATTTGGAGGGACTGGCTCTCTCCATCTGAAGTTTGGGTGTGATCTCCATGCGTATTGGTTGCTTCCTTGGGGATAGTTTTGCATGCTACCTTGGTTCTGTGGATATGCAGCGTTGACCTGAATTATCTCTTCTGGGTGCTGGACCATATAACAGTTGTTGGTCTGATGGTCTTGTTGCTGGCATATCCCACATACCGTGGCTGTTTGCTCTTGATTTCCCGAAGTCATTGGACCTGAAATGTTAACAGAAATGGTTTTAATCATATCGGTTAATTCATTTAATTTTTGTTCAACATTGAGCGAATTTAGAGAAGAAGGAGAAGCATTTCTATCCGAAATGGTATTATTTTGGCAGTTGTCTGCCAACGTTTGGAGCAACATCTTTGCTCTTGTGACTGTTAAATCTTGCAATGCTCCACTTGCGGCTGAATCCATTTTTTCCTTGCAACTTGGGAGCATCCCATCATAGAAATATTGTATCATAGTGTTGTCTGCTACGCCATGAGTGGGGCAGACTTCTTGCAAATCTCTGAACCTTTGATGATACTCAGAGAAGCTTTCTCCGCTTCTTTGTTGTATAGCGGCCATATCTTTCCTAGCTATGCCAGCCTTCGTGGCATTCCAGTACTTGTTGAGGAACATGGTGGACATCTCAGCCCATGTGTTGATGGTATTATGAGGCAAACTGTAAAACCAGTTCTGAGCTCCCCCTTCTAGAGAGCTTGGAAAGGCCTTCAGCTTCGCTCTCTCCATGGTTACCGTAGTGGGTTTCATGATGTCACACTGAACATGTAAATTTCTTAAGTGCTTGAATGGATTCTCGTTGGAATGGCCGTAAAACTTGGGGAGGTTGGCCACCATGTTAGTCTTTATGGACCAATCATTGGCCAATGGAGGGAGATTGATGCAGGAAAAGGTCTCCTGCTCAGCTGTTTTATTCAGCTCCCTCATTGTCGGTTCTGGTTGCTGGTCCGCCATGTCTTGGTCTGAATCTAGGCCAAGACCGTGGTCTAGACTATATTCTGATCCGGAATTAGAACCTTCCGATCCGCTTTCTTCTTGGGCTGCCCTTAGTCGAGCTTGCCTCCTTAGCTGTGCTTCGGTCCTAGTGAGATTGGGATTGATGGGTAACAAATCTTGTTCTCTACTTGAGGACCTGGTCATCAACTGTCATAAAATAATAATAAAACAAAAACTACAAATACCGTTAGAGGTCCCCGGCAACGGCGCCAAAATTTGACCGCGCGTCGAACACGTCAAATATAAGAGTGAAATAAGTATGGAAATGGGGGTAGAAATACAACTTATCACTGTCTACAAGGATTTGTAGATGATGGTAAGAGGATCGTCCACAGATACCTCTAGGAGATGTAATTCTTGAGTTGACTTCCTCGTCACTGAGTTTTGGTTGGTTGTTATCTGAAACTAAAGACAAAACAGAAAGCAATGAAAACAGTTCAAAATATAAAATAGTATTGGCCGAAGTCTAGGCCAAGACTGCGGGCTAGATTGGGAATAAGTCTTGTGATACGGAATTCCAGGTAAGGGCGATGGGTGAGCTTGCGTTCTTATGCATCGATCATTGACCGAAGTATTTTCATCTCTTCTTCATAGTACTGCTATAGAGGGGAGGAACTCATTTTCCCTCCTGTCTTCCCTCCTCTTCAAACTACCTGGCGGGTACTCCCTCTCCTGATAATCCTAGTCAAGGGACACCTTGCTGGTTAAAGGGTTTATCCGTTTGACTGCTGTCTTGAATGGTTGCTCACCTCTTCAATGGCACAGGGGAAGACAGTACCTAGGCTAAGTTCCTAGGTTGTCAATCTGGTCTCTACCTATTTTACCTATTCTTCTAGTCTGCTCGAGACTAGTCACCTACTCCGTCTAGCCGGCGGGTACTCGCTCTCCTTCTAGACTGGTTACAACTCTTCTCTCCTAGAGAACAAGGATGATCAAACCTTGGCTCTAGTGAGTAAGCGATGGATTAAGTTCAAGAATAAATAAATACAAAGAAAGAGATTGTGAAGAACGGATTGTGTCTCATGATTGCATTAAGAACTTCAGCTCATCACCCTTACCAAGAATGGGTTTTTAGTTACTCATACTCATGGATAAAAGATAAAGAAATTAACTTGCATAAATATTATATATCCGAAATAGATTCGGAGCAAAGTATTTTAACAATGGCCTACTAAGAAAGAAGAATTGCGTAGCTAACTAGGAAAATCCGATTAGAGATGATGCGGACAGAGGCCAATGATGTTTTAGCTAAAATAGCCATAAGAACCTCTGTCCCAATCAAACTCAAACTCCTAAAATATCCTAAAAGATAATTACAATTTAATTGTTTATGGATGGAACTAAATCGCAATAATAAAAGAGGGAGATCACTTGCGGGATTCTACATCAGGTAGTCTTCCTATCCCTCTACAATTGCTGGACAGCTGCTACGCGCCAGCTGTGAGAGTCCATCTCCAAAAATACTTCATTCGCTCCAAGCTGCAGTCTGATCGCAAAGGAGTCTTGACCGAAGTCTAGGCCAAGACGATTCTGGTAAGCGCACTGCGTCAGATACGACCTTGTCTAGGCCAAGATCCAGGCCTAGACTCGAATAAACAGCTTCAGCTCTAAACTTTATGAATTCTTCTCATTCTGCCTCCAAACCAGACCTGATCAAATGTGGGAAATAAAAGGTAACATCAGTAGAATTACTGTCCAAATTAACTAGAAAATGGACAATAAAACATGATGAAATGCAATGCAATCAGTTAGTTATACTTATATTCAGTGTTGTCAAAATCCCATTTTTGACTCGTAAATGAGTTTACCTCCTTAGATTGAGCCAAAATTGAAATGAGATGAACACAATTTGAAATTTTGAAAACTTTATACTTGTTAGTTCGCCGGGTTCGGCCGCTTTTTAAATGTAGTAGCATTTCCTTTTGGCGGCCTAGGTGAGAACAAAAATTCTATGAATATTGGGGTTGGTTTCACAGTAGTATATGTTTAATTAGGTGCATAATTTCGTTTTCACGGTGGTCGCTCTCAGTTTCTCCAGTTATCTAGCAATGTAAGTGTGTATAAGCACATGAGATTGAAATCCACGAACTTTTCATCATCCTCAATGACTTACCACCTTTCTTTTTCCCTAACTTGCTACCTTAGACTTTTCTTGTTCTTTTCTTCTACATTAATTCTTTGAAAAAAAACCATATATACCCCACAAGAGCCCTTAATTCCACAAATGAGTAAGAAATCTGCCCGATCCTAGCTAGAAGTGTGAAATTGGCACCAAGACGCAGCATCCTATTCATCGTCACGCCGTAGGGCCATACCAATTTGACCTAAGTGTAATAATAAGTCACTGTATGTCACACGTCAACGTATTAGAAATTTAAGAATTACACGACGTTATAAAAGAAGACTTAATTTAGTTGGTTTCGTCAACGCATTATAAAATCTTTTTTCAGATAATTTGAACCTTAGTGGCATTGGAATAATAATCATATGCTTAGCATGAGGAGAATGAAAGAATCCATGAATAAATATCTGCCGAAAATGGATGATATACGGTTGATTTCTATTTCATTTTTTGAATTAAGAAAAAATACTATATGATGTGCTTATCCATTTATATGTGATGGAGACTACTTGGAAATATGGTTGGAATCACTAATCTACCAAGAAAATATCTTGTGTGGATGTTTAAATTTAAATGAGGTATTCATTTTTATTATTCATTTCATTCAACCCCTAGCTCCATCATTTCTTTAATTACTATAAAAACTATAGTATAAAGTTTCGGAAAGTGACACCAAACTAAATAGCAATTTGTGTGGATAATCATTATTTAATATTAAAAATATTGTTACCAATCATTGCTTTAATTTTTAAATCTCGTGCTCGACTCTTAAACCATATTTATTTGAGACCAGATAGAATAACAATTACTCTGATATATTAAAAAAAGTTTTATTAACGTTGATAAAAATGGCTTTTATGATACAGACTTAAAAATAAAATTTAAGCAACACCCACGCGGGAAAATAAAAACAATAATTTTACAGAAAACCAACTAAACACAAAAGAAGAAAAAAAGAAAGATGTGCTTTATACATGCGCTGCGCACGAAAGAGGTGTACGAGTGCAGCAATGCTTCCACAAAGTAGAACAACGTTGTCAAGCACGTGCCATCTCATGTACCCTTCTTACAAGAAAACGATGTCAAGGTACCTTTGTAATTGTGTAGGTGATGTTATCTGTTGTCAATAATCTTTCCGACTCTTCTATAAATTAGTTTCGAATTCGACTCCTTTAACTTAATTTTTTTATCTACGTCATCTATTTTTCTGTTCTTTTCTTCTTAATTAGAAAATAGAAACACGATAGCAAAGTTGTTTTCTTTTTTAATTCCTTCTTGTTTTACTTCAATGCAAGCAAAAAAAAAAAATGTACTGTCTTCAAAATAAATGACTAACCGTACGGTTTGGTTTCTAAATATTATAAGGTTCGAAAATTGATAATTCTCACACTATAATTTGGTATGGTTTTGAACTTAAAATTTGACCGAAAGATGTAAACAAATACTTTACCAATTCAATATGGTTACCCAAATACTCTCTCTAATTCGAAATGCATGACTTCCTCGCATCCCAATATTCAGTAGGGAACGCATATCGAGGAGGTCGGATGAGGTACTATTTGACCCCAAAAAATTCCGTACTTTTTTTCGAACGTACGTTAATCCTTAACGTACTTCCGAGAAAAAATTCGGAGCAAAATTGTCTCAAATAGTGACTGTTCCGACCGTCTTAAGATACGTTTTGGAATAATAAAAGTAAATACTAAAACGTCATATATTTTGGACCGAAGGGAGTAAAACATTAGAATTAATGACAACGACAAAGACAAAAACCATAGGCAAGACACCTAATCCCTACTATCATAATCTAAAATAATCTATATGATGCACATAATAATAAACATTGCCCCACCAACTTATTTTAATCAAAAGTTTAGCTAAACCTACCAAATTATTATATACACAACCAATCAACCTACCACCATCACTTGCACTTTTGTCCAAAGAAAAATCATCCATTTAATATTAAAAAAACTTGACTCAAAAATCATTTCTCATTAATTAATATTAATAAATATCAATAAAATAGTTGGTAAGTTAATGTATCATCTTACTTCATTTAATTAAAAGCCATTATTTTTGAAATAAAATATTATTGGTTTGATCATTTATTTGTTACCGAGTACTCCTTCCAGATTTTATTAAGTATTCCTCGCGCATATCGAGAAAATCGGATGAAGTACTATTTGACCCCAAAAAAATTCGTACTTTTTTTCGAACATACATTAGATAATGTATGTTCATGATAATGTATGTTCGAAAAAAAGTACGAATTTTTTTGGGGTCAAATAGTGCGTCATCCGACCTTCTCGATATGCGCGAGGGATACTTAATAAAATCCGGAGGGAGTACTTTATTTCCAACAATGATCGGTAATTACTACTCTCTTTAAGTTTAAATAGATGTCGGTTTTTCAAGAAATGATTTTGGTCATTTAGTTGTCGTATTTTAATTTTGAAGATCACTTTTTGTAGACAATGACAGAATTATCCTTAAATAATTTTATTTATTTTTAATTAAGAAGAGACTTAGTGATAATCAATAAAAATATTTTAGTCAGTAATTATACAATAATTGTAATTTAATGATTATCTTAGTTATTATAAAAAAAAACTAAAAACCTAACACCTATTCAAATTTAGAAGGAGTAAATTACACGATTTACTCCAGTAAATTAATTATCATCATTGATTCATTAAAATCACCTTTTTAATATAGAAAAATTAATTGCATATCCATTTCCCAATTCTTCAAGTTGGATGAAAATGACTGAATTGAATTTGAAGGCTCAACAAGTGGGTAGGACTACCGCCATAAAAGATTGGAGTTTTTTTCTACAGTCTTTTTAGTTTAGAACGGAGAAGATATTTAAGAGATGATTACATTAATCTTAATAATTTTCACGTGATTAAAATATTTAATGTAATAATTAATCATACTTCTTTTTTCTTTTTTCTTTTTTTTTTGGGGGGGGATGTGTTGGCTCGTGTAAAACATGTGGGCCCAAACGGAGGGTGTTAGATTGATTGAACGGTGGATCGGTGACAACCCCGCGAATTGCACGTTGGGCAAAGGTAGCGGCCACCCCACGAAACCTTAGACAAGACCCCGTCCCGTCTCACTACTCACTATTTCCTTTTTATTTTCTCCTCTTTTCAGACTCGGGCACGTGTCAATTTGCTAGCCGTTCGTAGGCTGTACTTATCTTTTTAAGTAGGTGATTGAGATTAATTTTTACTAACTTTGAACCCAAAAAATATTAGATATACTATTATGGTATTTAAGTTTTTCATTAATATCGTCATTTACACACTTTTCATTTTTATGACACAAATCACTTTTATCCCGGCTGTGACGTCGTTTCAAAAACTTCATGCTGAAATGTGAACGAACCACCACAATTAATGCCTCTTAATCTAGGTACCACTACCGTAGATAGATCAAATTTTTGATATGATAACGATTGAAATAACAACACAAATTAATTTTTACCCGATTAAAATATATTCGATTTGAGTACGAAATTGTAATATTAGATAAGGACACCGAAAGATGGTTCTGATAAAAATAATAAAAGAAGAGGATTGAAGTAAGTGATTGTTGGACCAGGCTGGCCACCAGAAGAACAAAAACATTCGGAAATTTCTCATGAACGCACAATCTTCTAGTAGAACACGCAAAAACCCCTTACCTGTCTCTACCGTTTGCCTGACGGAAGCTGACCTGAAACAAAAATTAAAAAATAAATTAAAGTTTTAAAAAAGAGAGAAAGCAAGTAGGTAGGGGACCAGCGGCCCTATAGGTGGACAGTTTTGCCATAAACACCAAACAGCCTCATCAGTGGGCCCAACCTTAAATTTCTTTTGTAAATTGCTTATTGGTCCCCTCGATTTTTTTTTGTGGGCCCCGCAAAGTTTGAAATCATTAAGCCGGCGGCTGTCACAGAAGTCAAAATTCTCAGTTGTCCCCACCTCTGCGATCGCTCCACGTTTACGGATGCGATTCGTTTATAGGTGGCGCGTAGTTAGAAGCCCGGGACCGGCTGTGGTGCAAGGGCTTATAGGTTGACGCGTGCACTTGGTCGTCGTCCCGCTAGTGGCGCAGCGAGGAGCGACGTAATTTATGGTCCCCTCCTCCTTTTTTTCTGCTTTTTAATCTGGTTGGTGACCGGCAACAGCCGGTCGTGTGTTGAGCTGAGCCGGTGGACAGTTGGACGGAGGCAGGAGCAGTATATTTTATCAATTGCTAATTGCCACACAAATATAGTGACGTGTAAAGCACGCTCCAAACTTTACGGGATGATGTGTGTTTTGATTAAGAAATGCCCCTTTTCTAATCTTGTGTATTCTTTCAAATGAATGGTAAACAAATTCCATTAACTATTAACGGTAAATCCTTTATTATGTTTATGTACCAAATAATATCTTACAGTGTCGGGAGCATGGAAAATATTAAGGGGGGGGGGGGGGGGGGGGGGGTTATTCGGTGGGGAAACTATTAAGAATTAATGAAGAAAAAAAAACTAAGAATTCCTATGAAAGGATAATATAAAAAGAATAAAACTATAAGGACTATTATAAAGGATATGAAAAGTTTGGGGGGGGCATGACCCTTCCTTATCCCCACAAAACTCTGTCATTGGATCCCTTACTTAAAAGGCGATAATCTCATAACCTCTCACACGACTAATTAACATTTCACAAATTAAGATTAATATTTATGGTATCAACACTTACACAATTTGATTTTTACTTAAACTTAGTTATGTTATATTTATACTAATTATTTATTTAAAATATATAAGAAATAGACTCCAATAAAAAAAAAATTAGCATTAAAAACTTACCTTAGTTTGACAAGAAAGCTTACCATAGTATTTTATGGATTAATTTTGATAAATCATTTTTCTGGCTACAAAAAAAGAGAGAGTAAGTAGGTCGGCCAAAAAGCCCGAAAAGTTTGATTGTTGCCAGGCTACAGTTAGAAATCGCCACTGCTTCACTCGTACGGCAACCTGGAGCTTGCCACCCGCCCCACCTACTCCAACCCATATCCGCCTATTGTTCCTCACGCGCCGCCTGTCCCATTAACCCATCTCTCAATGCACTCTACTTGGTCTCCCGGTCGGCGGTCCCCTCCCCCCGCTAAAAACAACACATTATAATAACCTACGGCTCCTGCAAACCTGTCTCATTTTGCATCGTTCGATCCATCTCATGCACCAAATCAGACCACCATGCACAGGTTTCACAAAACCTTTTCCAACAAATTTTTCTTCTGGGACTTACAAAAGAAAAATGTTTTCTTTTTTTCTTTTTTTAAATCTACAAAAGAGAACTTGATTAGCAAATACTATTAGTATATGTTAATGATCAGCAGCAGATTTACCCAAAATCCACGATCAGGGAGTAAGCAAACGCAACAGCATTGAACGCAGAAATTTATTAGGTATATTTTTAAGTGGATGAGTTGTAGGTAATTATTTTTAATTTCACCAAAACATAAAGTGTTCTCAATATATAATTATGATTATTTTACACACAGAGATGGATCTATTTTTTACGTAATGGGTTTGCTGTAAAGTTACATAGCAGTAAAAAAGTGGGTTTACTACGGACTGCAATAGTATTAATTAAGATTGAAACCATAACTATTCATTTCATTTGTAACTAAATTATTAAAATCATAATGACCTATGCGTAAAAAAATTAATCTTTTTTTTTACTGTGATGTCTCTAATTTCTTTAAAAAAGAAGAAAAAAAGAAAGAGAATACTCCACTCATTGGTTACTATGTACGTGTGTGTGTTTTATTTTTTTCATTTTTTGTCTGTTTATTTCTATTATAGTAACCATCTTGTTACTGTTGTGATTATTTTATAAGGAGTGTAATAGTATATTTATTTACTCAAATTATTTGTTTAATAATATCAAAGAAATTGTTTAATAAATAATTAAATTCCAGGTCATATTTAAAAAATATAAGAAGAGTCTAATTCTAAATTTTTAATTTAAAAATTCAAACGAACAAACGGAAAAAATAAAAAATAAAAAAAACTAAAAGATTAAATACTTACACTAAATAGTCACCTCATAATTCACAAACGAACTATCTAAAAATTTATAGAGAAGACGTTTGCTACCTTCAAATTTTACTCAACTATATTCGAAAATTTGAAGACAGTAAAAAATCATTCGAACCCTTATTTTAGATAGTCGTGGTTTAAATTTTAGATAGTCCACACCCAAATAATTCACTTCAAATTTACAAATAATTATTAATTTTTTTTTTGTTTACATACTTCAAACACAAGTACACAGCAACACAGACCCTCTTGTATAAAAACCTACCATTTCATAAGCGGTAGTTTTTCCATCACCATCTTAAAAACCACCACTCCACCTTTCTCCTTCCTCCGTCCTCCAATCTCCATCTCCATCTCTCTCAAACTCACTCAGGTCCCCACTTGCTTCTTCTCACACACACTGCTTCATCTTACACGTTTATGGTACTTTCCTCAATATCATCATCACCATCCTCATCTCTCTTTCTCCCCATAAACGCAGATGCAAATTACAGAGAGAGAGAGCAGCAGCAGCACCTACCTACCATAGCTAGCTAGCTTCTGTTTCTTCTGTTAAAAACCATACTTTAATTTCTATACACTTTCACTCTGTTTTCTTCCCCAATCTTTGTACCTCTCTGCATCATATTCATAGTACCTGTGAAAAGTTAATTTCTTTTTTTCTGAAACAAAAGAAAACCCAATTGGGTCTATCCCTCTCTTTCTCTTTTTATTTCGCTTTCTTATATAGTTCATGTGTTCCTCATAAAAATTTCAATCTTGGGTCGTCGCTCTCACCTTAAACAAATTTCAATTTCAAAAGAAGACACAGCTAAAAAACATGGCTTTTCATCACCACAACTTGTCCCAGCAAGACCTTCCTCTTCACCACCACTTTACAGACCAAACGCAGCATCACCACCAAACCAATTCGGAAAACCACCCAGGTGCTCCTAGTTGGTTAAACACCGCCCTCCTCCGCGCCCAACAGCAGCAGCAACAACAACAACCGCCGCCGCAGCAGCACACCAATTTCCTCAACCTACACACCACCACAGCTGCCAACTCCGACTCCACCGGCTCCCCTCACCCTGCAACCCAATGGCTCTCCCGCTCCTCCTCGATGCTTAACCGGAACCACAGTGACATCATCGACGACGTCACCGCGGCGACCGAGTCTATCATCGCCGGAGCTATATCCCACGACTCGGCTGAGTTGAAGGCCAACAGTGAGACGATGAATCATCATAACAATAAGAGTGAAGGCGCGGCGGTGGAGAGCGGCGGAGGAGTGGAAGGGGTGATAAATTGGCAGAATGCGAGGTACAAATCGGAAATACTGGCCCACCCGTTGTATGATCAGTTGTTGTCGGCACACGTGGCGTGCTTGCGGATCGCCACGCCGGTTGATCAGCTGCCGAGAATTGATGCTCAGCTGGCTCAGTCGCAGCAAGTGGTGGCTAAGTATTCCGCCCTTGGAGGACCCACTCAAGGTTTAGGTCCCGACGACAAGGAGCTTGATCAATTCATGGTAAACGTTCATTTCAAAATCATCAATTTATTTTCCCCCATTTTTCTTTTCGACCCATTTATTTTCTGCCTTGTTTGGATTGAAAGATTGAATCTTTTTTTGCCAATTTTTCAAATGAGATGAATCTGGTGTTGATTTGATTCATAGGGGTGCGCATGTTAAGGTAACTGGGCCATGCGAGTGGTTTTTAGATTTTTTTGTGAGTGGAGGTGGATGCACCGACAAGGAGAGTTTGTAGATAACTAAAAGAGGAAATATTGATGGTGGGCTTTTTGAGGGCTGTTTTGATGTCTAGTGGATCTATGGTGTCATCTGCCATCCTAAGGAAGGGAGGGAGGGTTTTAGATTTCTGTAAGTTGATTCGTGGAAGCAAGAGAAGGTCACATCTTAGGTTAGGAGCCAAAAATACGGAGGAGGGTTTGTTCGTGGCAGGAAGCTGCAATTTTGAATTCGATGGAGCCAAAATGTGTGGGATTCTTGTGTTATGTAGAACTGTTTACTTGATCAATTGGCATAGACTATGATGAGCTGCAGTAAATGGAAAAAAGAAAGAAAGAATCTTGGTGCTTCTAATCTCCAGTTCTTGATACTGTAGAAGCCATTAACAAATGAATTAGTCTTATATATTGTGCTTTTATGATTGGAATGGATCAATTTTTCCAGAAGTTCTTAGATTTTAAGGATTGGTCCTTATTTTTTTTGGTAT
The DNA here is from genome assembly GCA_963691705.1 of Viola odorata. NCBI lineage: Eukaryota > Viridiplantae > Streptophyta > Magnoliopsida > Malpighiales > Violaceae > Viola > Viola odorata. The sequence goes on along the minus strand of OY829545.1, from coordinate 19,735,611 downwards.
GGTTCTCTGTTTTGAGCCAGAGTGTGCTGGATGATCATAAAAACTGTTAAAATGGGTGAGTGGGAAATTTGATGATTTTGATTATAATTGGGGTAGAGAAATTGTGCAACCAATAACATAAGATGCATCATTAAACATTTAGTTCCAAGGGATCTTTAATTGATTACCAATTCTTTTAAGTTTTTTCTTATCTTTAAGTACTGATTCTTTTGTTTTCAGACACATTATTTTCTGTTGCTATGTTCATTTAAAGAGCAACTACAACAACATGTTCGAGTACATGCAATGGAAGCGGTAATGGCTTGCTGGGAGATAGAGCAATCCCTGCAAAGCTTAACAGGTGATGTTGATTTCTGTTACCACATTTATAGCTCAGCTCCTACTTTACCCTCAACTTCTTGTTTATTAATGATCTGTGTTTGCACGGTTCATGTGGTAAAATGGAGAAGTGGGCTTGCATTAAAGACTTTAAAAGGAATTTATTGTCTTTCATGTGATCTGATGGCTCCATGTTTCTGTAAAATCTTCTCTTCTATGAATAAAGGAGAAACTTCTTCTGATAGAAATCGGACCCTCATGTTGAACCCTTTTTGGGTTTTGCTTATTATCTGCTAAATTTCATTTTTTACAACATTTGAAGCTGACAATCTTTTGAAATGCTGCATGAACAGGAGTTTCTCCTGGTGAAGGCACAGGAGCTACAATGTCCGATGACGAAGATGACCAAGTCGATAGCGATGCCAATTTGTATGATGGAGGTATGGATGGTGGAGATACCATGGGGTTCGGTCCCCTCATCCCAACTGAGAGTGAGAGGTCCTTAATGGAGCGTGTAAGGCAAGAGCTGAAGCATGAATTGAAGCAGGTAATGGACGGAATGAATATAACCAGCAATTTTCAATCTTTTTACCTTCACAAGCTTATTTGACCAGCTGCTCCCTCTCTTTTGTAGGGTTACAAAGAGAAGATTGTTGACATTAGAGAAGAAATTCTGCGCAAGAGGAGAGCAGGCAAGCTTCCTGGTGATACTACCTCTGTATTAAAAGCTTGGTGGCAATCACATTCCAAGTGGCCATACCCTACTGTAAGTGTTACTACAGCAACCATTCCCTGTGCTTGGATTAAGCTTGAAACAATTGATTTGCAGCTTTGGTGCCCTTTTAATGTCAAGCATCTTAACTAGAATCCGACCATTATGTATGGTGTCTTTAGTTCGAGTCAATAAAAATGTGCTTTAAAAACTAGTTCAACATTCAAATCTACAGTGCACATGATGCCAAATGTAAAAAAACTGAAGTTATATGTGAGCGCACACAGTTGAATATTGAAAGAGATGGACTTCATCGGCATGTAGGCCATCGATCGATTGACAAATTACCAGTAGAGTTTCTGATTCATGTCTCATATCTGCATATCAAAAACAAAACTATAGGCTAAGATTATCCTGACATGACACTGGTGGGCTAGCTGCTTAAATGGTGGTTAAGCACAGAATAGAAACAGATAGCCTTTGTTGGGTAACTATATAAGCTGAGACTATTTCTAACATGACACTGGTGGGCTAGCTTCTTAAAGGGGTAGAGTTAAAGGCATGGTCATTTTCATGTACTAGGCTAGGAATTGTAAGCTTTCTTAAATTTTACAACTCTTCTAATACGTCTGATGTCTTTTCAGGAAGAAGATAAGGCAAGGTTGGTGCAAGAAACAGGGTTGCAATTAAAGCAGATAAATAATTGGTTCATCAACCAGAGGAAGAGGAATTGGCACAGTAATCCTTCATCTTCAACAGTCTTGAAAAGCAAACGCAAAAGGTATGTATCAATTAAAACCAAGTTTACTTAGCCTAAATTGTAGATTTCTTGAGAGCTTTTTTACCAACTATTGTTTGAAAAGAAGTAATGCAGGTGATAACAATGGCGATCGGTTCGCGTAAACGAAGGAATTTGAAGAAAGCAATCTCCTGTGATCATTACAGTGACGGATTGTAAGAGTTGAGGGATCATAATTTGCTGCTAGGGATAAGAGACTGACACCAAAACAGAAGGATGAAGAGAAGTTGAATAGGGGTGTAATGGATGAGGGAATTGATTTTCTGAAATTGCAATTAAATTAGAATTTTACATGAATGAAACTGAATTGGGTAGTAGCAGGTGTATCATTTTTGACAATTCTTATATATTTTTGTGAATAATAATAGCAAATATTGTTGTACATATAGAATGTTTTGGGGGTGTGTAGAACTGAATTGGAAAATAATGGAATATGAGGTGTCTGTCTACTACAATACTATCATATAGTTTTTCTTATTATTATGTTACATTTTTTAATCATCTTGAAAGTTGAGGAGATGAATGTGACCACCAATGAAATTATGATATGGTGATATTGATCCTATAATTAGTCGATAGATATTGTTTTGTTGTAATCATTTTTTTTATTTTTTTTCAGAGCTAATCAGTGAAATATTAGTTGTCACAACATCATCAATTTCATTAATCACAATTAATCAGCAAAAAAAAAAAAACCAATAACGGAAAATAATTAGTTAGTCGCAACGACGGGGGCAGCTGCGTATCGGGCTGCAAAATCAGGGAAGACACCGTCTTCTCGATCAATCCCATCATCAAAATTCAGCGCGTAACTCTGCGGATCGTACTGATACTGCATTGATCTCCTCTTCTTGTTCGAGCTAAACTTTCTAATAAAATTCTTCCACTTCGGTCCCGCCAATACTTCCGATATCTCCTTCACCTTTTTCAACTTCTCCACCCACCACGCATCTTTATTCCCCACCGCCACCGCCACCGCCAACGACGATTCATCCTCCGGTTTTTCATCATCCAACAACCGCCTATCTGAGCCGCCGCCGCCGCCGCCGCCGGAGCCAATGTTGGACGTCCTCCGCCGAGTACTGCAGCAAATTACGCCGCGGAAGCAGTCGAAAAAAGACGCTGTGTTGAGGATCGGGTCTTCGTAATCCTCCATTCCCACTAATGGAGATGAGTTTTCTTTGTTACTCGCCATCCCGGATGGGAAAAGAAAGAAGCAGAGCTGGCAATGAGTCCCAAATCGATTATAAATAGATTTGGAGGATTTGTTGAAATTGGGAAGAAATAATGTGACGGTAGGTCAAATTATCTGATTGAATTAGGAAAACCAGCCTCCAATGGGATGAAGCCACTTGGGCTAATGAGTTGGGCTTTCCTGTCGTTTCATTGGGCTGTTATTTGGCCATATTTGACAGTTTGGTGAGGTGGCGTCTTCATTGATAAGGAATCCGTTGTTGGTAAATACTAAAATACATTATATTTGACGGCTGCGTTTCGCCTTTTGCCGGCCAATAGGAAAAGCAGCTGTGGCTGACGTGTCAGTAATGATTGGCGGTTGAATGCAGACAAGGGTTAGATATGGTTAGATTCGCACTGTTGCCGCCCGGGATTGGGGTAATGGGGTAACTGGTAAGGGCCCGTTTACCTGGGAGAATTTTCAATTTTCAATTTGCTGTTTTTGAGAATTTTCAATTTTCAATTTGCTGTTTATTTTCATTCTGAAAACTGGAAAACGCGTTTACTTCGCGTTTGTTTCCTGATCAGAAAAACTGGAGAACGCGTTTACTTCACACTGAATGTAAGAATTTCCTGATCTGAAAACTGGAAAACGTGTTTACTTTGCGCGTTTTCATTTTTTCTGAAAAACCGAAAATATTTGTAATGAAAAGAAGAAATCATTTGAAAATTTAATAGTCATTTTAAAAAGGAAAAACTTATTAAATATAATATCAATTTTCTAATATTGCATTTAAATGTTGTAATTCATATTCCTACATGAAAATAAAAGCAATATACTAATACAGTAATTGATGAAAAAATTACATAGCAAACGTACTCCACTTGACTCGTTGCTCCCTCGTAATCTAACTATTATTATGATGAGCCCACAATTCATTTGCAATGTTTTCCCTAACAGCATTTATCTGTTGTTGTTGTGACATATTCACTTGTATACCTTCTTGCATCTCATCATCTCGGCCATCATCATTGTTTTGCACACCGTCCTGTATAACCACGGGCATTGAAACAATTTCCTTCAGAAATGGTCCCCTCAATCATGCATTTTCATTAGGGTCAATAGTGTTTTGACCCCCTGAACTATCGCGAAAAACAAGACACCTCCCTGGACTAAAAAAATTCAAAAGGAGGTCCCTGAACTAAAAGTCAATGAAATGCAGGCCCCTACCGTCAGTCAACCTTAACAGTCTGTTAAGGTGACCTGCTACAAAATGTTTTTTTTTTTTAAACCTGTTGTAGCAGGTAATTATGTAAAAAAAATTTAAAAATTTCTTTATTATTTTCTTATTCCAAAATTTCTTTCTTCCTTATTTTCTTATTCCAAAAATTTTAAAATTTCAAAAATTAAAAAACAAAAAAAATTCTTTCTTTAATTCTAGGTATTTTTATTTCTTTTCAAAAAAATAATATAATTAATATTAAAAATCCAAAAAATAATATAATTAATTTTAAAAATTCAAAAAATAATATATTTAATTTCAAAATTTCAAAAAGAATACTATAATTAATTTTAAAAATATATAAAAATAATATAATTCCTTCCATTTTTTTTAAATCGAAAACTTTCCATTTTTTTTTAAATCTAAAACTTTCCATTTTTATTCCCATGGCTATCACTTGAATGCTCTCTTTCATCCTCACCCAAAACCAACAAAAATCAACCCTCACTCTCTAACCCTACCATTCTCTATCGATCTCTCACTCTCCGCCACGCCTCACCCAACCGCCACACCTCACCTAACCGCCGCCACCAACCTCGTTGCCAGCCCCACCAGCGCCATCATCACCATCTCGCCACGGTTTTCAAATCAGCACCGAACCATCCCAATCCACCAAATCCTCACCGCCGCTTCAGCATCATCAAAACCCAGCACCACCGCTTCCCCTTTTCCTCACCGCCGGCCATCGCCCTCTCTCGGCAGCCACAGAAACAGAAGCAAGGTAATTTTCCTTTAATCATCATCTGTTAATTTCATTTCTTGTCCTGTTTCTCTGTTTCGTTGTTTGTCCTCTGCTTGCTACTGTGTTTTGTGCTTAATTTTCAGATTGGGTGAGGAGATGAGGAGGTTGGGCTATGGGTTTGATTTTGGGTTCAATTGATTGTATAGGTTGTGGTGTTGGTCGTGGTTGGAAGAATTTGCGCAGATCAGGAGGCAGTGTGGTGACGGCGGTGGGAGACCGACCGAGGGTGTGGCTGTGTCGGTGGCGTGGGTGTGGTGGCGCCAGCAGTGGAAGAAGAAGAAGGCGAGCTTTGTTGAATTGAGAAAGAATTTTGAAAGAAAGAAAACGAAAGAGAAGAAAAAAGAGAAGAAAGTGCAGCAGAGAAGGGAGTGAGGTCGTGGTCTGGAAAGAAAAGAGAGAAAATAAAGTGCAGGAGAGCAAAAGAAAGAAAAGAAATAAAGGAAAGGAAAAAATAAAAATAAAGAAATAAAGAAATAAAGACATAATATAAGAGAAAAATAAAAATTAATTATATTAATTTTTTTATATTTTAGATTAATTATATTATTTTTCTGATATTTTAGATTAATTATATTATTTTTCTGAATATTTAGATTAATTACATTATTTTTCTAAATTTTAAGATTAACTATATTATTTTTTGAATTTTTAAAATTAATTAAATTATTTTTTGGAATTTTTAAATTTTTTCTTATATTTTAAATTAATTATATTATTTTTTCTGAATTTTTTAAATTAATTATATTATTTAATACATAATGGTATTATTGTAAATAAATGCAAACCGGCAACCATAAGTAGAAACTAACGGAAAGTTAGGTTGACTGACGGTAGGGGCCTGCATTTCATTGACCTTTAATTTAGGGACCTCCTTTTAAATTTTTTTAGTCCAGGGAGGTGTCTTATTTTTCGCGATAGTTCAGGGGGTCAAAACACTATTGACCCTTTTCATTATTACTACTAGTATAAGGAATAAGTTTTATTATTTTAGTCACTTAAAATAATCCTAATTGTCGGCTTTGTGCACCCACAACTCTCTAACGTAAAAGTTTTTGTTCGATCAGATTTAATATTAAACAATTCAATTTAAAATTTTGAAAATCATAAATCTTTTAACTAATTAATTAAATACTAAATATAAATAATTAATTAATTAATGAATTATAATTCAGAAATCTTTTAACTAATTAATTAAATACTAAATATAAATAAATAATTCTTATAATGAATTATAATTCAGAAATCTTTTAACTAATTAATTAAATACTAAATATAAATAAATAATTCTTATAATGAATTATAATTCAGAAATCGTTTAACTAATTAATTAAATACTAAATATAAATAAATAATTCTTATAATGAATTATAATTCAGAAATCGTTTAACTAATTAATTAAATACTAAATATAAATAAATAATTCTTATAATGAATTATAATTCAGAAATCTTTTAACTAGTTAATTAAATACTAAATATAAATAAATAATGTATTATCATAATTAATTAACTAACAAACAGACAATGAAATTGGCCATTCATTCCAACCCACTAAAAATCCATATCATTCTTCCTCGGAAGTTCTAGCCATTCATTATAAGAATCCAACATTTGAAAACTGATGCATGGTTGAATCGACATCATTAGTAATACACATTTGGCAAGCAGCAGAACAAAACTTCTGTCATCAGCCCTAGAGAACAGACACTAAATATAAATAAATAATTAATTAACTAACAAAACTTTTTCAACTTGGCAATTTTAGTTCCTACCCCTGTGCCATACACTTCTAAAAGCTCCGCAAGCAATTCCAAATCGCTCAACCCTTTGAAGCTTTTCCGCTTCCCACACTTTCTACTAGGTGCCTCTGAAGTTTCCTAACAAAAACATCCAAGATTTTTATCTCAAACAACAATAAATTGTCTCTCTTGAATTAATAGCATGACTAACGAATCCCTAAAAGCATCAAAGCAGAAGAGAGTAACATAGGAAAAAACGAAACAAGTGTGAAACCTTGTTTGAAACTTTCTGTTTCTTTGAAGAGGCTCCAGCATATCATCCCTCACCATCCTCCCATAAACCAAAACCTCAAAGAGTCCTTTGCAGTATAAACAAGGATCCCGGTAGGCTGGTTGCTTCTCTTTTTCCTATAAAATTACAATTGCAAATGCCTCTGCATCTTGGACACATCCAATCATTCAACAATGCCATCTCTTCAGCCTCCTCTCCATATCTAATCAATCAACAAAGAAAAATCCATATGAATTAAAGACATCAGTGCAAAAGACAGACAAGTAGCAAAGTTGAGAAAACAAGGACCTGTTCAAGAGGCACTTGCGGCAAAAACATATGGGACATTGTTTATCATCAGTCTTACTCTTGCATGTGGCCACCAAGTCCATTGTCTTCTGTCGGCACTGCCACAAGTCACACACAGGCACAGTCAACAAACATAATTTCCAGTCAACCCAAAAGCAACAAAAAAATCAACACCAAGCTACACATTCACTATTTAACCAAACAACTATTTAACCAATCAACTATTTAACCAAACAACTATTTAACCAATCAACTATTGTCAAATCAGTCCACTCTAAGTTCAAAATACATCCGTGAAAACATATAGCCATAGCTTTTACTAAATACAGACCAACAATGAAATGACAAATGGACGAAAGACAACATGAGTAGAGAGACTCCTACCATTAATATAACAAGCTGCCACCAATGCGCATGAAATCCATATGATTTACACTAGATTGTGTGCATGTAGCTAGTTGAAATCCATATGTTCTTTAAAAAAGGACGAAATGTAAAATTCGTACTTCTCGAAAAGGTAACAGCGAGAGAACTTTCAAGCAGGAGGAAAAAGCTCCGACGAGCTTAACAACTTTAATTAAAATTCAACTGGAAAAACACAAAATTACAGCGAAGTAAACCAGGAATTCAAGCAAAACTAGCAAGTTTTGAGACGGAAATCTAACAGAAACCGTGAAAACCGCAGAAAAACCAGAAATTGCACTTAGGTAAGAAAAGATGAGCCACTAGATAAGATGAAAGGCACAAAGAGCAGGAAATAATCGTGTAGGAAAAGAATAGGTGACTCCCATTGCTCGAATACAAATTTAAGCTGAAGAAATTACCACTAACCAAACACAGATACATATGAAACAACGAGGATAGGTCCTCCCATGATAAAAATATATCAATACCCACCTCCCCAAAAGACCACAGATGATAAGTAGCTATATAGTAAGTGAAACAAAGAAACAAATTTTCAAAGACTTCAATTTTGAATGAGAACTTTTCAAGATAACCAGAATTGCTAAATGAATTGAAAGAAGTAAAACCATCAGCAACATGCACAAACTCAACTCGCAAAGTAACTAAAAGCAGTCTATCTCCAAATGGATATTCATCTACGGTTCAATTCCAGACATAAATCCTTAACTGGTACAGTTTCCCATGTGATAAATTTACAGCAAACAGCAGGCAACAATGAAGCAATAAGAAGAGAAAGAAAAAGATCACAAATGATTTCTCCTCATGTACGGATACTGGAAAAATCATAGAAATTCAAATTTAACATATAATTAAGAATTAGAAAGAACCCATGTCATATTTAATAAAGAAAATTACAAATTTTGCAAGAATGAAAGAAGAAATGAACAGAACCCCACCAACCCATATGTGCTTTTTTACCCAAGTGAAGTACCAGCTGAAGTGAAGGAGAGAAACTTTCATAAATTATAGACCGAAGACAAAGAGCTTACCAGAGAAGAGGCGTGTCTTTGAGCTCCAGCTATGCAGAGACAGGGTATGGATAAAGAAAGACCGCTAAAATGGAATGATGTTGCGCTGGGAATGAGTGACTACTTTGAGGCCTTCGTTTTTGCTGCTGACCGAGAAAAATATAAATCGAGAAAAATATAAACCGCGAAAAATTGACATAAACACTCAAAATTCACAAGAAGAGAAAGGTTTGAAGATCGAAGAACAGAGAGCTGGAATTGAAGTTAAAGGAAGAGAGTAATCGGAGAAGGAGAGAACATACCTGGAATTTAAGATCTGAGTACGGAGAGAGCAGATCTGGAGGTCTGAGGGACTAAAACCTCAAGGAGCAAGAGTTAGGAGCTGGGTGATGGAGAGTCGCCGTCGAGACTGAGGACGAGAGCTCCGAAGAAGAGAATGGAATTTAGGGATGGGAGTGACAGAATGAGGATGTCGCGAAGAGGCAGAGATGAGTAAGGGTAGACTTGGAAATAAGAAAGTTTCATTTAATTCTCTATTCAGACAAGCGTGTTTTTCATTTTGAAAACTGCCTTTGTAAAAGGAATGAAAGTTTTGAAAACAGGTTTTTGGGTGTTTTCAAAACTTACACATGTTTTCATTCCGAAAATTTTCATTTTCATTCCGAAATGAAAACAACGCGAGGTAAACATGTTTTTGAAAAAAAAAATTCAATTTTCAAAAAATTAGGGAATTTTCGGGAAAATTTCCTGAGGTAAACATGCCTAAGTGTTTTATTTATTTTTAATCCAAATATCAAGCTGGATTAGGAGGAATTGAAAATATCACAATCGCATGCTTATATTTTTAACCCAAATTCCTCACTCCAGTCCAGTCCAATATCTTTGAAATTGGTCCGTCTTCTTTTTTTCCCTTTCACTTTTTAGGAAATTTTTTGTAATTAGTTGTTATTTTGGTTCATTTATTTCTCTCCAAAAGAATAGTTTACGCAAATATCTCGAGATATTTGTATAAGTATTTTATCACAAACAGATAACCAATAAGTTACTTGCTAGTAATTTAAAAAAAAATATTAATAAATTGTGTTATTTTAATTAATTAACGAGATATTTCTTATTTTCTTTTTACGAAAAATAATGAGAGTTCTACTTTTTCTTCTAATTTATTAATTTATATTAAATTTTTAAATTTTTTTATGAGCAGAAGTATGATTCCGATATGAGTCTGTGTCCTTACTGATACCTTCGACCCAAGTAAGATTCGTTGAATTTATTAATTTATAATGTTTCAATTTACAATTCTTTGCGCTTACCCTTATAATAATAAATAATAAATATTGTTTATTACTTCAAATGAGCCAAGGCCCAAGCCTCTTTGGAGCCCTTATATGAACCCATCAGATCCAAGTCCACCGTGCTTCTTACGCCACCAAACGCACCGACGTATCATTCACTAAAATTCTCACTGCCCCTTTGCCCAACCCGCGTGACAATCACACTCAAGTCCATCAATCTCAACCGACGTCGTTTCGCTCCAGAATATTTCCAGAACTCTCTCCACTGCCTGCTTCTCTCTGTCGCGCTCAGCCCAGCTTTCCCTCTCATCCCGCCCTTTACAACTGACAAGAGCTAAAGCCACCCCACGTTCCGCCATAGATAATCAGTAATTTCTGTCTCCTAATTTCAATGGTAAGCTCGTCTCTCTCTATCTCTCTTCCTCGACATCTCTATTTCTCAAACTTCCTTTGCTTGATATTATTTTTCTGCTCTCTTTGCAGGAACAAAACCAATCCCCATCGTTAGAGGATTGCTTGATGCTATTAAAAGGCGAGAGAGATGAGCAGCGCCTTGCTGTTCTTCTTCTTGTCACTAAATTCTGTAAAGGAGATGACCTGATTTCTCTTCGTAGAATCTATAATGCAGTTGGCATTCAGTTTCTTGATTGATAGACTCTTGAGGACCGGTAACTCTTTTTCCCTGCCCTGCTTTGTTTCAACTTCTCTCTCCTAAACCAACATAATAGATAAATACATCGAATTTAATTTACTGTTTATTTGTTTTGGGTGACCAGGGATGCGTAAATGTAGTGGCAATGAGGCAGGCAACAATACCGACGCCTATTTACAGTTATCAATATCAGTTCTAGCTGCGTTTTGTCGTATTCCTGAAATTGCTGCTTCAAAAGATATGGTTTCGAAGATTCCAATCATACTGGAGAATATGCCCGAGTACAATTCCTTATTTTGTATCCATTCATTGACTATGCTCTAAATATGGATTTGAACTTTTGTTTCATGTTAATTACTTGTTAATTTGATATTGTTTAATGAATCTTGCAGTTTAGCTTCGCCCGTCTTGGAAGAGTGCTATGAGTTCTTGTATCTGGTAACATCTGCGTGTGAGGATGGCCCTAGGGTGTTGCTTGAATCTGGAGGCATGAAGGTTCTATCTTCTCAAATACATACCTTTCCCGATGGTAATCAACAATGCACAATTTTTTCTACTGTCCTTCGTTGCTAATGTTTCAGGACTATGGTAGATGACATGCTGTTGTCGTGATGATTGTTTTGGCGGGTTCCCTTGTTTTGTGTCTTTGCATTCTAAAGAAGATATTGATGTACACATACTGTAGGTTCTCATATGATGGAACTTGCTATGAAAATTGTACAGTCTATGCTAAGTAAGCTAACTCGAGATGTTGTTATAAATGGCCATCAATCAGAGGTTCCAATGGTGGTGAGTCTTACTTTTTCACAAACGTGATGTTTTTTTCCTTCTTTTAGTTCTTGTCTGTTTAAATCTTGTATGATTCTGGAAAACTACTTCTCTTCCCTTGACTATATGTTTTGTCTGTTAAGTTGTAATTATTCTTAACAACTTTTTTCTTACTACAGGTGGGCTCAATAGCAAGGCAGTTTGCTGTTTTGCAAAATATGCTGAAATTTGAAGCACTCCACTTACTCTCTGACATCTTCTCGTCTAACTCTTCTGTATGATAATATCTGGTGAATGCCTTTTGATGATTTTCTTTACTACTTTCAGGCTGGTTGTAAAATGTTGTTGCTATTTTCAGGTTCTTCATGAAGCTCTACGTCTAACAGCAAGCAATAACTGGCCAGATTACATGCGTGTTGGGATTATGGCCATTTTACAGAACCGTCTTGGTACTTCATTTTAAATGCCATTCTTTTATTATGCATTTCCTTAATAATTTGGGACACTATCTTTTTCTTACTGGTTTTGGTGTCATAAACTGTCGGGCATTTGGATGAATCTGAACGTTTTCGCTTTGTCAAAGTGATACACTGCTTCTTGCCAGTTCGTTTATTTTTGGGGAATGGAAGCAATATTTTTTTTTTCCCCAGATTTTCTTGACTGAAAATTCCCCTACTGTCGATATGTACTCATTAAACAATTCTTGATTTCCATTGTGTATTTTGTAGTTAATTGATGCATATGTGAGTTTGGCAAGATGTGTGGAAATTTTCCTAGGGTTTTTTTATATAGTATAAAATGATGTTAGTAAGTGAGCCAATATTTTGGGGTTGGTGGAACATGCAAACATTAATTTAAATGAATTTTATCTATATCTACTCTTACCATTCTATACGCAGCTCCAGCTGAAAAGCTTCACGCTCTTATTTTGGCCGAGTCTGCGGTGGCCATAGTAGGGGAAAAGTGGCTGGTTGGTCAACCCAGCTTACCAGAGTTGCAAGACTCCAGGCCAGCTGACATGTAAGTTGTATGAGCAAGCTATTGTTACTTTATTCAAATCATTTTATCGGTGAGTATGTTGACTTTCCTATTATTTTTCAGGTGTTTATTGCTTGTCTTGGAGTCATCAAGGGTTGAAGTTGCTGTTTTGCTTAATCAGCTGGCATATTTGAAATATGAAGCTTCCAAGAACTCATCAAGAACTGCTGAAAACATCCTCCTAAATCAACAAAATGTGGCTATTGCCTTTTCCTTGGTGGAGAGAATTATAAAACTAGTAGCCACGATTGCAGACGAAGGTGCCCATTTTTCCAGTATTTTTTCAAGAATTCCATGTGCATCATAAATAAACTTCTATTTCTTGCCCAATATATATTGATCAATTTATTTCTAATACTTTTTTGTTGGCTTGATATTTAATTTGATTTAACGTGAAAAGTCTAATGGTCCCTCAGAGAATGACTTGGCAATCTTATCATTTCTATTGCTCACACTTTCTCCTTAGGCACATAAGCTTGTTTCATAAGATTCCTATAGTAGATTTCATATCCTCCATGAGTTTCTTACTCTCTCATTATCTAGTCCTTTGGGATCCCAATTTTTCTTTATGCTTTTACCCTCTTTGCCTTTAGGAAATTTATTTTCTTGATTAATTAATGTGCAGGGGAGCTTATTGGTGAAGACACCTTTATGAAGGTGATCAATGCGCTTAATGAGACAATTAATGTTGTACTAGAGTATCTGCAAGACGCTAAGGTAATAATTTGAGGGTTTTTCATTTATTGTGCTTCTTTTCATTTTGCATGAGTGTATTAACATTTCACAGTGGCTATTCATCAGGAACATGGACAAAAGAAAGGCGATGATCTTCTTGCTTCAGTGCGTGTTGTTGGACGGTAAGTTATATGTCATTCCCCCCCTCCCTTATGCTAGTTTCTAGTGTCCAGCCTGGTAAAAAATTAACTTTATGATAGTAAATAATTTATATTACATCTCTGGTGTTTATACAGCTATCTCGCTGAAACACCGAATGCATGCAAAGAAAAGGTCAGAGAGCTTTTGGAGTATATGCTGACAATTGAAGGAGAAGATGAACCAAGGTTTGATATCTTTGCAATATAGTTTTAGAAGGGGCTGAATTAGAGCACCTTGTCGATTTTTTGCTCAAAGAATGACTTTTATCCCCGCTTGGTTTTGAATTGCAGCCCATTTCAAGCTATATGTTTTCTACTTCCACTGCTGTGTCAAATTACTATGGAGGTTGAAGGGTGCGAGGCTTTGGTTTCTTCTGGGGGTTATAGATCTGTAAGTTATGATTTTTAGCTGGTTTTTTTATCATGGTGCTCAACCCCAACCCCCCCTTTAGCCCACCATCACTTCATTAAGCATTATATTGGTTATTTTCTCCAGGTCGTGGGTTGCCTTTTGAAATTGATGGGGCAGAGCGGTTGGAAGTGATAGTTGCATCTTCCTGGCGTGTGATACAATCAAGAATTTGCTACTGAAGGTAGTGTTGACTGTTGTCTTAATGCTCCCATATTTACCTGCAATATATGCTAGGTACCTAGATTAGCTTTGAATATGCAATGTGTTCATCCTCCCTTTAGTTGATGATAAATTGCTGCATAACTACTGAGCTGACTTTTTAAACTTCCATTTTTTTGTTAAAAAAAGGTGATTAATACTACTATCTTGCGCTCTAATAGGCTATAGTTGCGTCTCCTTCGACATACACGAATGAATTCTTCTATAGCATATATCATGCATTATTTATCAAGTGTCTCATTTTCGTTTTTCAGGGGATTCTAATGACCTATCAACTATCATGATGGCTGCAAGTATTTGTGCTCTTATACTTGATTATACGTCAGAGGAAGCCCTTCCGAGTCACCCTAAGTTCGGCAATAGCTCTCTTAGCAGTCTTTACCGGCTCATGGCAAGAAGTTTAGCTTCTCATAAACAGGTATAACTAATGATATGTTTCATAGTATATTCCTTCTGAATTTATATCTTCCAAAGGAGGGATTCAGACCTCACCTTTCAGCATGAATTACAAATGGAAAAAAAGAAAATACTGGTTGGTTTGATTATTTTGCTCGAATTGACCCCTCCTTGCCACAGTACCATTAAGCTGTTTGATCAGAACAACTCACAAGTTGCTCAATTGAATTCATATGCAGGCGACTTCTGATGCTATTAGGGATGAAATGGATCTTCTTGACATTGTTACTTCAGGTCCGTCTCAAATCATTCCACTTCCTCCAGTTTGGATACATTCTGGTCTACTTGTTTGTTTCATTCTTTTTGTGGTTCTCTTGGTGTCGAGTACCTAGATTCTGACAAATTATTTTACCTTGAAACCTTGTGCAGGTATTTCACGGTGGGCTGATCGGTTTCCTCATTTAAGAGAGTCAGTGAAGAGAACTTAAGTAGCTCATGTTGTCCAGTCACATTGTTGTAACACTGAGGAATGAAATTACAAAGAAAGTACGGTATGTAATTACTCGCATTCATTAATCGATTAGTACTGAAAAAGAAAAGGCCAGTTTAGTGGATCTTTTGTATATCTGGATTTATTTACGTAACCCTATTTAATTTGGTGCCCTTGATAGAGAGAAACTTAAGTAATACTTTTAATTTTGTATACAGTCTGTAGTTTGCACGACGACGAGTCTCGGTTAACCTGAAATAATTTGAGAAAAAGGGTTAACGACCAGTTTTTTTCTTTTTACCGTGTTTGATGAGGAAGATTGTTTTAATTTTATGATGGTGGCTTACACAACAGAATGTAGTTATTCCTTTGAAAGGAATTGGGGAGAAGGTGAATTTGGAGGTTGATATTCAGGGGAAGTATGTGGAGAGGTTGCTTAAATCTGGGTTTTGTTGATTCACTTGTGAAAAAGTCATGAAAATGTTGACTAGTTTACAAGGATTGGGATTGGGGTGAAATAATTGTAAGACTACTCATTGAATGGTATGTCTTTTTGCAGAATAATTTGTGTGGTGCAAATTTGTCAATGTTTTTGTGTTGGAATTCCTTGGTTTTATATAGCGAGTTGGGTCTACAGTAAAATTACAGCGCGGGTTATGATTCTGAGAACACCAAATGAACTAATTACTCGTATTTATAATATCTAATTATTTTGTTTTGAATTGCACAAGAGAATCTGAATAGAAATGTTGTTGGCGGTTTTCAACTCCAACTGTGCCCGCAACGTTCTTGTCGAACGGTACTATTAGTACATCGTAAAATCATTGTACATTGAGAATTAGCGAAAAATTGATCTCTCTTTAAGGAATTTCGTCAAACATGCGGTGACAACTGACAAGGCGGATCTGCACACAGAAAGATCGGATCCTTGTAGCCCGATGAAATGGGTTTGTGGGCCTTGCAGATGTTTGGATCCAAGCCCACTACCAATTAGGGCTTATGCCCCAGTAACCAGCATCAGGGGCATTTTAGTCATTTTGTCACCGCGGGAGCTGATGTAACATTTGTTAGGTTTAAGATCTCACTCTCTTATTCTACGGCCAGGGCTGCGCATCATCTCCGTTGGAATACCCCTGCAATTTCCACAGCTCCAACCTTTCTTCAAACCCTAGCCATGGCTGAACAGGTTAGCACTCCTTCACTTCTCTCTTCCTCTCTCCTTTTCCTATATCGCTACATCTACTGAGCTCGACTGTGTGCTCGTTGCTGCTTATACGTATATTGGAATCTAATCATATTTATTGCAGACTGAAAAGGCCTTCCTGAAGCAGCCAAAGGTTTTCCTTGCGTGAGTTCTTCACCTTTTTGTATGCATTTTTACTTCAAATTTTCACTTCAACTTCTTTTCCTAAATCATGTTTTGTTATTTTGTAGCTCGAAGAAGACAGGGAAAGGAAAGAAGCCAGGAAAGGGAGGAAACCGATTCTTTAAGAGCGTTGGCCTGGGATTTAAGACTCCACGAGAGGCAATTGAAGGTTTTTTTTTAATATATTGTGTTTTTGTTACTATTATTAAACGTGTTTGTTAGCACTCTCGATGGAGTTTGTTGATGGTGATTTTCTAATGAAATTATGGTTACAGGAATATACATTGATAAGAAATGCCCATTTACTGGTAGTGTTTCCATTAGAGGCCGCATTCTTGCTGGTACTTGCCACAGTGCGAAGATGATGAGGACCATCGTTGTTCGACGCAATTACCTTCACTATATCAAGAAATATCAGAGGCAAGCGATTCACTTTGATTGTTTGTCTCGTCTTGGTTCCCATTGCGTACGGTGGCATGTTAATGTTAACTTGTTTGGTTGATTTTTGTGGAGTAGGTATGAGAAGAGGCATTCTAATATTCCTGCTCATGTTTCGCCCTGCTTCCGTGTGAAAGAGGGAGACCATGTTATCATTGGCCAATGCAGGTAAAAGCGCTGTTACATAACCTTAGCTAAATTTGCGTTGAGTTGTGTTGGGATGCTTTATAGCTTCTAATGGTTTGTGGTATTTCTTGCAGGCCTTTGTCCAAGACTGTGAGGTTCAATGTGTTGAAAGTGATTCCAGCTGGTTCCTCCGGTGGTGGGAAGAAGGCTTTTACTGCTCTGTGAGTTTACTTAGTATTGGGTTCTCACTGTTTGTTTTGATGAGAGAGAGTTACTTAGATTGAACTACTTTGCCTGATTAGATGCTGTCATTTTGATTGTCCTTGGTGCTAAACCTATGTATGAATAGTATATTTATATTTTCCCTGGAAAAACAAGTTCTTTAATTTCTCTTGTTTATGTGCTGCGCTTAGTTGTCCTTGCAATTTTCTTTGACTAATGTCTGCTACCAAATTGGTTATGCATAATCTCTGCTTGCTTACTTTTCTTGGATGCACAATGAGCCTTCTCGAGTCCAACTTTGTATGAGATGGGGACATGGCAAACACTGTAATCTGAAGGCTCACGCTGGTCTATTTTGATAGTTAGATTGCAGCTATAGTTTGGGTATGAAACTATGAAATCCCTACTACTACTAGATTAAACTGCTTGTTTCCTTCCCCAATGCTTTCTAGTTAGAAACGAAACTCTGATTATATCATAAATAAAAGGCGTCTGAACGAGTCAAATTATTTTCACTAATGATCTTTACAGTATTTTGGTAGGTAGTTTACTTTTGCCTCAACATTGTGTTGATTGATAGTACTATTTCTACTCTCTTTTTTAATATCATGAGAATCTTCCTTGTTCATACCCATTTGCCAACGCTCGATTGGGGCATGTATGTCAATCTTCTGACCGATAATCAAGAAACCATTGTTTTTGTTAGTTGTCTTATAAAATGACCTGTAAACAGATGTTTGTTTCCTGCGAAAAAAAGCGAAAAGACAACTGCTAGTATACCAAGAAAGAAAATACCCCCGCCGTTTACTTCGATAATTGAATGAAACTATGGTGCAATTTGGAGCAAACCCAAATAAAGATTGGATATAATCATTAATTCTCAAAGTTTCAAACAAGAGAAGTACTACAACTAAAAAATATTTAAAATTTGAAAAAGCGACCAAGACTTCGCGAAAATACCCAAGAAAATTCAATGGCAATCCAACGGCTGATATTTAATCTCCACTCATACTTCCTTGTTTGAGAAGTCCGTCGTTTGGGCATATATATAGGCATTACATGAACTTTTAACATAAACGAGTACTTGCCTATTTGCTCATACTTTTACTTTTTGCAAATACAGTTTGATTATTGCAAGCAAAAAGCCATGTATAAAGTTGCAAGTCCATCGGAATATCTGGTGATAACTGGAGTTGGCATCAATGACATAAAGCTCACGAGAAAAGGATGGGTCCTCCCAGGCCAATCTTTTACCAAATTCGATGTCTCACCTGTCAACTACACCTTCGAAGTCCAAGCCATGAGCGCCGAGAAGCTCCCTTTCGTCCTCCCCGCAGTCTTTACCATCGGCCCTCGCGTGGATGATGTGGAAAGCCTAAAAAAGTATGCACAGCTCATCTCCCCCCACGACAAGCTCTCCCACCATGTCAAAGAGCTCGTCCAAGGTGTCATCGAAGGTGAAACTCGAGTTCTTGCTGCTTCCATGACGATGGAAGAGATCTTCAAAGGAACGAAAGATTTCAAACACGAAGTCTTCGGGAAAGTTCAGCTCGAACTTAATCAGTTTGGGTTGTTAATTTACAACGCGAATGTTAAGCAACTTGTTGACGTCCCGGGCCACGAGTACTTCTCTTACTTGGGGCAGAAGACTCAAATGGAAGCTGCCAATCAAGCTAGAGTTGATGTCTCGGAGGCAAAGATGAAGGGAGAGATCGGGTCAAAGCAGAGGGAAGGGTTAACGCTGCAGAACGCCGCGGCAATCGACGCAGATACGAAGATTATAGCGACGAAAAGGCAAGGGGATGGGAAGAAGGAGGAAATAAGGGTGAAGACGGAGGTGAAGATTTTTGAGAATTGTAGGGAGGCTGAGGTGGCAGAGGCGAACGCTGAGCTGGCAAAGAAGAAAGCCGGGTGGACCAAGCAGGCCCAGGTGGCTGAGGTGGAAGCCGCGAAGGCGGTTTCAATCAGAGAAGCGCAGCTGCAGAGGGAGGTGGAGATGATGAATGCGTTGACCAGAACAGAGAAGCTGAAGGCTGAGTTCTTGAGCAAAGCTACTGTGGAGTACGAGACAAAGGTAGATAGTTAAATAATTAAGTACTTTTTAATTTGGAGTAGCTTAATGCACTTTTTAATTAAATTCATTAATTTTTTTAATTGCTGAATTAAACTTGATACTTTTAATTGCTGAATTCATAAATATCACTGAATTATAGACTCTTTGATTTCTTAGTGATTTGTAATTTTGAGACATTTTTATAAATATATTTGGTAAGTATCTAGAAAAAGAAGGAAACTCATATGTGAAGATTGTTTCCATATTGGAAAAATTAGGATGGTTCGTTTACTTATTTAATTTTGATTTTTAAATGCAATTATAATATGATGGTGACTGTATTAATTTTATTTGAATTAGTATACTAAATTAAGTTTGATGATGATATAAAACTAGGAAGATCACTATAGTAATAAAATTAACTGAACATGTCTTTTTTTCTTTCTTGTTCTTTTTGGCACTTACAAGTGAATAAAAAACAAATTAATCATTATCGAACTCAGAAATACCTGACGATAATTTCTTTTCTTTCTTTAAGGTGCAAGAAGCGAATTGGGAGCTGTACAAGAAACAGAAAGCAGCAGAAGCGATTCTATACGAGAGGGAGAAAGAGGCAGAGGCGCAAAAGGCGATAGCAGATGCTGCATTTTATGCTCGACAGCAAGTTGCAGATGGAGAATTATATGCGAAGCAGAAAGAAGCAGAAGGATTAGTCTCAATAGCGAAAGCGCAAGGAGAATATATACGCACTCTTTTGGAGTCACTAGGTGGTAATTACGCCGCATTAAGAGACTATTTGATGATTAATAGAGGAATGTATCAGGAAATCGCCAGGATTAATTCGGATGCTGTTCGTGGTTTGCAACCAAAAATCAGCATTTGGAGTAATGGAAATGGTAGTTATGGTGATGGATTAGGAGGAGATGTGAAAGGGATCAGTGGAATGAAAGAAGTTGCTGGGATTTACAAGATGTTGCCACCTTTGTTCAAGACTGTTCAAGAGCAGACTGGTATGGTGCCTCCTGCTTGGATGGGGACATTACCTGACTCAAGCTAAGGAGAATCGATCCAAGCGATTCAACTCGTCAAGCTAAGTTCAGATTCTCGGTGTATTTGGTATAATTCTTGAGTATTCACAGTTTGTTTATATTCTATTTATGTAAGTGGTGTGGTCTAACGCTAAAATGTGCGGTCTTATTGATGCATCTTAACACTTATGTGAGTAAGGTGTAAAGTGTGAGTTGACACATCAATAATATCTGAAAAATTTCTAAAATTTGACGGTATTTTTCCTTAAATTAAATCATGTGTTAATTATATGTTGTAAAATGAATTTGATTTCATTTACTTATAAAATATGCATTTTAATCGTCTTATTATTGTGGTAAATCAAAATTTGCACTTGTTCTAGTAAAATCCCTTTCTAAGTAGGGCTGTGGAGCCCATGGGCTGATTTTGTTTCTTTCCAAGCCCAGAGTAATGGGCCCATTTCTATTATAGCAATGCCCATTATTGCTATCCTATAGATGACAACTCTCTCATTAACGACAAACTAAGTGCATCAATCCATATATGACAAATTCTTGCATGGAAGAGAAATTGTATGAGAATCGATGGCAGCAATTCAACTTGTCACGTTAAGTTGAGATTCTTAGTGCATTGTATAATTCTCGAATATTATGTGTTGATTCTATTTACATCTTATTTATGTAAATGGTACGATTTATCGATAAATGTGAGGTTTTAGTGATGAATCTCACCATTTATATGAGTAAAGTGTAAAGTGTGAGTTGACACAACATGTGTTTATTATATGCTGCAGATGAAATTGATTTCATTTACTAATAAAAATATGCATTTTAGTCTTTTTATTATTTGGGAAAATCAAAATTTGCTATGGCTCTAGTAAATGCCCTTTCTAAGAAGGTTGCGGAGCCACATGGGCGGCCACTGTTTCTTTCAAAGCCCAGAGTTATTGGCCCATTTCTATTAAGAAAATAGAGCAAGGGCCCATTATTGCTAATCCTACCGGGCGACAATTATCCCACTAACGACAAACTATATGCACTAGTCCATGTATCATATATGACAAACTACTTGCCCGGAAGAGAAATTGTATGAGAATCGATTGGAGCAATTCAACTTATCGTGGTAAGTTGAGACTCTTTAGGTGTATTGTATAATTCTTGAATATTCTTGCTGTGCTTACATTCTATTTACGTAAATGTGCGGCAGTCTTATTCATCGATCTCACCACTTATATGAATAAGATATAAGTAAGAGTGTAAAGACAGGTTAGGACGGTTTGAGCTCGGAATCGCTCAAAGATTTTGGCCTCCCTACATATACATGCAAAAAAAAAAAATCCAATTAAACACCAATTTGATTAACCACCGGATAAAAAAATATTTTTTAAATTTATTTCCTTAATAGGTGTAGATTTTATGCTCTTTAACTCTACTATTTAGTATTTAATCATCAACAAATATTTTATTATGATGATGCTCTCATTTATTAAAAAAAACTATTTCTTTAAGTACAAATACAATCCTTTACATTTATTTATGTTATTATTTTTATTAAGTGGTCAATATTTTGAGTTGACAATAATTATCAAGAATTTAAAAAAATTTACTATAAAAAAGTAATTATCGACAAATTTTTTTATTTGTTATACCCCATTAAATATTTCAATTACTATTCGAAAAATAAAATTTACTTTTAAGATAGGAGAATAATTATACTAAATAATTTGTACACAGATCATTTCTTTTTCATGGCTCGACGATGCTCAAATAAGTTTATTTCATATACATAAAAGGTTATTATTATGTCAACCTATATTTTAACCATAAAATAATTTATAATTTTGGCCCCAAACAAAATTTTATGGCTCCGCACCTGAATGTAAAATATGAGTTTGGTATATCGAAATACCTACCATTTTGTCAAATTTGAAGTTGTTTCTGAATTTTTAATCGTATGTTGTAAATGAATTTGATTGAAATTTGTATTTTAGTCTTTTTTATTAAATCAAAATTTGCAATTGTTCTAGTAACTGAAGGAGCCACGTGGGCACATCTTGGTATGCTTACACCATATTTATATAAGTAGTGGTTTATAGTTAGAATGTGAGGTTCTATTGATAGATTTCACTATTTATGTGAGTAAGGTGTAAAGTGTAAGGTGTGAGTGGATACATCAAAAGTATTTAGAAATTTATATGATTTTTCTAATTAAATCATGTGTTAATCATATGTTTTAAATGTATTTGATTTCATTTAGTGATAAAATTTGCATTTTAGTCGTTTTATTATTTTTGGAAAATCATGAATTTGCAATTGCTCAGTAAATGCCCTTTCTAAGTCGGGTTGAAGGAGCAGCCACATGGGCCCATTATGCTGTTTCCTCTTTTAGAGCCTAGAGTAAAGGGCCCATTTTTGTAACAGAGAGTAAAATAAGGGGCCATTGTTGCTAATCCTATCAGACGACAATTAACGCGGACGACCGTTCATGCACTGTTTCCTCTACTTTGACGGCTACTTGCTTTTTTCCTTGCAAGAAGAGTTCGGCGGAAGCGGAGCTGAGGTCCATAGGTTCTGGGGTGAGCTGATTGGGAGCTGAGGTCCATAGGTTCTTTGCTACTCCGCTCTCTGTTTGGTTTGTGGAGAACTTGGATAGGCGAAAGGGGTCCTCCTGTAGTACTGTCTTTGGTGTAACGATGTGGTTTATTTGGAAAAGGCGTAACAATAGGGTCTTTAATCCTAGTGCCATCCCATCCTCTATACCTTCTCATATCATAAAAATGTACGTCAGGGACACTATCGAAGCCAAGAATCTCCCTCTGTCTCAAGGAACTACTAAAGCGAAAAGGCATATCTGGGTTGCGTGGGAGCTGCCTGCCAGTGGGTGGGTTAAACTTAATACTGACGGAGCCTGCAAAGGTAATGCCAGTATTTCTAGTATGGGCGGCTTGATCCGTGATGATAAGGGGCGTTGCTTAAGGTGTTTTGCGGGTCACATTGTTTTTTGTACTGCCATCATTGCTGAGCTTTGGGCCATTCTTTCGGGATAAAAGATGGCTGGTCAAGAATGTTATTCTGGAACTCTCACCTGCATCGAGTGCCTTCGAGAGAAGCAGGATCCTCAAGGGGACGCTCGATCCCTTGCTTTCCAGATCAAGAGATTGATTAAACAGAGAGTCAGTTGTCCAGCTAACTTAGGTGCCGATGGAAGGGAGAGGCTCTAGGTTTGGGCTGATCCACCATCTGGGCTTTGGCCTGGGAAGGTTGTGTTCTAGATAGGTGGGTCCCTGCTAGGTAGTTCCGTGTGATGTTTTTCTCTTACCTAAAAAATAAAAAAAAAGGGCTCTATCCGGGACTAGGATTTCCTCCTCAAATGCCGGGATAGCAATTCCCGTACTTGGCATAGGGATGATAGGACCATGCCCCCGTCATCCAAACAACATCCCTTTGGTGGCCCCACCTCCATCAAAGTACCCTCCCCGTGACATCTCCCGATTCGCTTGTACCCCACAACCGTTTTAGCGCGCGCGTGTTCTAACTAGATTCTTGCGCCTCGTGAACCTGCAAATCGCATAAAGTTATTTAATTACTCGCTGACCAGACGGCCGGTTGTTAATAATAATCAACGGTCTGTAATCGCCCCATCCATGGAGTCAGGGTCAGAAAAAAATTCAACGGCTGAGATTCGCTCAATCAATCAAACGCGTCAACATAGCAACGTCTAGTCACCCGCATCTTGAAAATGCATCATCATGACATGTTCTTTTCTTCTTTCCTTCTCTCTTCCTTTCGCAGACTGCCTGTAAAACCATCAGTATCTTTATTTCCTTCCTCACTTTCTCTCTCTAGAAAGATTCTCTCTCTAGATTTATCCACGATCTCCTTCTCTCTTTTGGTTTACTTTGCTCTACCTTCGCATGGGTTCCTCGGTAATTTCATTCCTGTTGGGGTGAGGTGTGCTCGTTGTTGAGCACTTGAGCTCGTCTTCCATCTCTGTAGCTCTATCTATATTGAGTCACCTGGATGCCTTTGATGGATAAGGTTTAGGGTTTGGAGAGGTGGGAGACGGATGGATAACAGGTGGCAGGTCAAATGCGGTACTGCATTGCAAACGACGCCGTCTAATGATCCATCCAGCCCACAACAGCCACGGAATCAGGTAGTTCTTATATATTATGGCAATGCATGTGTTCTTCTTCATGTTATTCTTACTGTCCTTGCTTTGAAATTTGTTACTTACTAAGTTACCTCGGGCATTGCTTCAATTTTCTGTTATTTCAGTTTATTGCCGTTTTGATTTTTGGGTTTTTTATTATAGTACTTTTGCCTGTCATTTAGATGGAGACTGCATCGGGTCAGTTATTGTATCCTCCTGCCGAATTCAATTTAAGGTCTCAGGTCAAAGGAATGATGGCAAATAACACGTTTCATGGTTCAGGGCATGCTGAGCCGGGAAACTCATTTCTGGGTATTTTGTCTGGACCAGCATCACTTCTGCAGTGTGATTTTCAGGAATTGTCGAATCCGAAACTGTTAACCACAACTAGTAGGACTCGTATTGATAGTAGTGGTGGTAGTACCGCTGTTTGTGGTATTGAAAGCCTGCCTCCGCTAAAATCCAGTGGGCTTCCATCTCAAAATGTAAGTCATCAACACCTGCGAAATGGCACAGCAGTCGGTCCCAATTCTGCTTTACAGTATCGACTACAGACTCATGATCCAGCTACTCGTCACATGGATTTTAGTAATGAAAAAATTAAGGATGCTTCCTCTACAAGGGGGCAATGGCAGAGCATAAACACAACGAATACTGCGAAGCGTCAGGACACGAATGCTCAGTTACAACCAAAAGTATCAATAGAAGCACAGCACTCTGTTTCTGATAATTCGTCTGATTTTTCTAATGGGTGTCCCCGTGTATTCTGCTCGGGTATAAGTAAGTCCTTGGCTATGACACATGCAGTTTCCTGTTGGAATTTGAGTAATACTAAGTTTGTGTTATGTTCTGATACCTTTATTTAACTGATCTTCAAAGGTGGGGATCTACTCCTTAGCAATACAGGACTCCGTGGCGTTCTTTGTTCTTGCCATCTCTTCCATATGTCCATTTCAAAATTTTGTGAGGTACTTTCTGCTAATGTTGTATGATGTTATTGGTTCTCATCATCTTCTTTTTGTTTGATTGTTTCTGTCAAACAATTTTTGTTGTCATTTGGCATTTATTCCCCCTTTTAAACTGATGTAACTGTATTTATTTTTTCAGCATTCAGGTTTATGGAATGCCAATCCTGGGGATGATGTTCGTATGGAAAGTGGAGAGTCTATTGCTCTGTGGCGCAAGCTGTACTTTCAGAAATTTGGGGTAGGATACTGATACTGCATTGTATTCATTTCTGTGAGGACATAATATTTTGAACATGAGTGTATATCATGCATGCACTTGCATATTTGGGTGCAAGAGTGATTGGGTTCAGAAACTTAGGCATGCTTGGCAGTTTGCTCCCTGTTTGGAACTTTGTTCTCCCTTTGTCATCATAGTAGCTGAGTATTCATGTGAAAGTATTGTGTGGCTTTTGTTTGAGTTCTTGAATAATCATGATTCTACTGTATGTTTATTCACTCAGTCATGCATTTAGACAGTAACGCAAATGCAAGTTGTGCTCTCACTGTATTAGTGTTTTTGAACATTATTTGTTTCTTCATCATAGTAGATGCCATAGATTGGATGGTGATTTTTCTTATCGGCATGTGTTTGAAGCAACGAGAACACTGGATGGTGATGCTTTTATGATGCTTTAGATTAGGGTTCCAGAAGATCAGAGTGGCTGGAATTGGCCTGAAGGATTGTCGTTGGCTGCTAGTTTAATGAAGTCCAGTATGTCTATGCCCACCTCCAAGAATTCTGACTGTATGCATCTACCTGGCTCATTTGGAGGGGAAGTACGATCCAGACAGCGTTTAGATAATATTGTTTTACCAAAGGACTCTTTTGTTGAGGGTTTCAACAACAGACCACAGAGAAATGTTAAGAATGGCGACAAGTTTCTTGGTTTGGCTGGAAATTCGCAAAGCTATGCATGTGGTGTGGAGGATAGACTGGTGGTGGAGTGCCCTATATCTAGGCATTCAATAGTGCCATCTGATGTTGGCAGAGGACTGGAAAATGGACCTCACTCTTTATCAGCTTATTTTGATGCTAATGCGAAGAATGGAAGTGTATCTACTGCCAATCGGAATCTGCAAAATCTAAGAGCCCTTATAAATTCCAGTAAGTCTAGTGGTGGAAAAAATGCACTTATTGTTGACAAGGATACTTCTTCAAGCATAGAATTGAGGCTTGGGCAACCCAATCATCAGAGTCAACCTTCTGGAAACCTGGCTTTGTCAGGAATAGGATCGCAATTACGCAACACACTTTTTAATTCGCAGAAGCCATCTTCTGAAGAGCAGATGATTCATTATGGTGAGTTGTTACAATGTTTCTGGTTAGCTTATTATATATTGCCATCTTTATTTTTTAACCTCTAAGCTATATGTTAACTAGCATTTCTTGAATGATACAGTAATTAGTTCTGTGGAAGAGAGGCAATCCAGACAACTTCTTCCTGTTTCTGGACTGTCTAATCCTACATCAAGAATGGAACGAGACCAGTCAAACCATCGACAATGTACAGCCAGTAACACCTACCATGCTGCAAAACAAGAGAAACTTAATGGTGACCAGGCTGAGACTTCTTTGACTTCACTATCTGAGCACTTTAATGCTTCACCTGGGCGGAGCTTGTATTCCAAAGTTACTAATAATGCGTTGAACATCAGGGATCACATTATATCTGAAAGACTGCATTGTGAATCCCATACTGCCAAGTCTAACCCTGTTAAAATCCACTGGAATGTTGGAAGTGGTTTAGAAAGGGAATGGACTGCCCCTGAATTGGGTTGCTTTAGGCCTGTAGACAAGGGGAAAGCAGTGGGATGTCTTACAGGTAACTCTTTATGTGTAACTTGTTCAGGATCTAAAACGCAAAAGTGGATGGAAAACCTAAGCCTTCTTTCCGGAATGGCCAGTGGAAACAGTTACTCTGGTTTTTCAGTAGTGCATGACAACAACCATCATCATTTTTCTAGCATTCTATCAGGTGCACCTAGTTCCGGGACTTTTTCTAATCATCTTGAGAAGGGTACTTGTTTTGGCAATGGGCTGAAGGATCACACATTAGTTAGATCCATGGGGTCACAACCCAGGGTCTCTGAGAAAATTTTGACATCACAAGTAGTTCCATTAGGTGTCAAGGCTTCCACTTCATCCTCCCTGCCAGTTCTGACTCCAGTCCTGTCGCAACAAGGGGGCATTGGTGGAAGCACTTCTTCACTTGATGATAATCTAAGATCAATTGCATTGAGGCAAATATTGGAATTATCTAAGCAACAACATGCATTGTTGTCCCTTGCGGAGAATCTAGAACAACGGAGATGCAATGACAAACTATGCTGTTCTCTCGTCGAACCATCAAGATATGAAGAAATATGTCATGGGCCTACACATCCCTGTAGGCAGTACGTGTCTGAAATTCCCATGAAACCAATTCCATCTGGCCCTGCTAGAAAGATGGACAATAATAAATTTACACCTGTGCAAGGCAAGTGCATTAAATTCTGCAAGTTGTTGAGTTAATGTCAATTTTACTTCCTGGTTATAAATTTTCATTCCTGAGCTAGTCTGATAATTTTTATTGTTCCAATTCTTTATGTTAATCATTCTCTTGTCCAGGTTTTAATAATTGGTGTAATTTATCAATGGTGACCAAAGGTCTACCATTGCAGCACAAAGAAACTGAGATGCATTGTCAACTTTCTCATGATGCCCTGCAAAGTGAGCAACACTCTTTAAGGTTATCTTTAATAACTTTGTTTTGCATTTTATTTGTATGATATGCTCATCGGTTTTACTTATCTTTATCATCTTAGTCTGTTTGACAAGTTGTTGCCAAAAGAATTTGGGTGCTCCCCTTCTCTAAAAAGATATGTTTTTTGTTCAAGAATGATGAGTTGAATAAACCTTCCATTTCCTGATTGTATATAGGGTAAAGTAGTTGGTTTAGTCATCTTCTATGCTTGGTTCCATTGTATGTTACCTTTTTATGCATGTCAGTTGGAAGATGATGAGCTTTCATTTTTCATCCTTGCTCCCTCTTTCTGATAACTAATGCTTTCTCCAGACACCTAACGATGTTCATGTTAAAATGTCACAGACTTAGTAGAAGTGAAACGAACACTGAAAGTTTCTGCCAGGGAACACATATTGGTCAGGGAAACTGCGGCTGTACCACCCATACAAAATGTTTAGGAGGAAAACTCATGCTGACAGAGGGGAATCCTCCTATTTCCTTCACAGAACAGATGGGAGGTGTCAGTGACAAGGCCCCTGCATTAATTGCTCCGGACAATCATTTTGCTCTAAAAGAATCTACTGTCTCTTTAGATCAGTTTAGGAAACTAGGGGAGCAACTGCGTAAAAACGTTAGTTGTCATACCTATCAGTGGAAAGATGTGCCAAGCAAGACAAAACCAGTCTGTGATCAGGTGGTATGTGTAAAGCAATCAGCTGACCACAGATAGTAGGGAACATGATGTGGGTCGACTCGGAGATAATACTATGAAGTGTCCTAATATTGCTTCTAGCCTAGCAGCTGTGTGCACTGAAGATTCATTTAAAGAGCAAGAAATGTCTAATATTTCTTCTGGTTGTTCTGCTCCTGTCGTTACCCAAATATCAGTAGAAGTTAACAATGTGGATTCATCTTCTACTGTTGCTGCTAATATTGGATATGTAAATCATCGTTTAGTTGATGAAGGATCAGGTATTGATAAATGTTGGTCATCAGATGATGCTCTTGAAACTGACAGAAGTGCTGAGTTCTCTTGTTCTGCTTGCTTGACAACCCTGAAAAAAGATGAATCTTTTCGAGCTATTAACAGCCAATCATCCCGCAGTCTTCTTGATGAGGTTAAGCTCATGGATTCTTTGACATGGAAGAGAGGCCAAAATCAAATGCATACTGGGATTAGTGTTCATGAGAAAAGCAATTCTTCGCAAGATTGTGAAATGGGCATGAAAACTGGAAAAAGGAAAAGGGAAATAAAGTTGAAAGTGTTGGATGCATCATTAGAAGCTGTAGGCCTCGCAGAATGTGCTAAACATATTGAGTATGACAAAACTTCTAAACGCCCCCCTTTCCCCGCTGATGTGGAAACGGTTTCATTGGCCCAAGAAACTTCTCTTGCGTCGGGCGGTCATTCAAGTAAACCTATTTCCAAACGTGTTAAGTGCCACTCTACCTCGTTTTTGCATAAACCCTGTTCTCGTAAGAGAGAGGCGCCCGGAGAAGATGATTGTAGGGCAGAACAAATTAACAACGGTAGCTCTTGCCGGATCGCCGAGACGGCAGACAGAAAGAAATTTAAAGGTACTGGAAGTTCTGATGATTGTGCTCAGCTCCAAATACAAGAGCCAACTCATTCTGTGAATGATTGTAATACCATTGCAAGGCCCGTAGTGTGTGGTAATTATGGTGAAATGTCTGATGGAAGAATGACTGGAGATGTTCCCGTGAAATATAAATTTGTTTCTCTTCAGAAGGTTCTTAAAACTGCCAGGAGATGTACACTTCCAAAAACCTGCAAACCTGGACAAACTTTATTGAAGGAGTTGAAGCGGACAAAATTAAGTTGGAGCAAGACTTGGTATGAGAAAGTCTCCAATTTGAAGAGAAAAAATGATAATGCTTTGGGTTATGAAGGGCTGAATCTTCACGATTCTATGAAAGGAAAGGGTCCATCCACCTGTGCATACCAGGGATCTGCCAATGAGAGTTTAGTGTTGGAGAAGGAGAAAGGCAAAGAAATCGAGAAAGCTTCCAGTGTTCTAGACTCTCA
Organism: Viola odorata; assembly: GCA_963691705.1. Classification (NCBI taxonomy): domain Eukaryota; kingdom Viridiplantae; phylum Streptophyta; class Magnoliopsida; order Malpighiales; family Violaceae; genus Viola; species Viola odorata. Next base: position 19,705,522 of record OY829545.1, on the reverse strand, counting down.
AACCGAGGGTCAGCCAAAGGCAAAGTTTAAGGAACTTCGTAGTCGTAACCTTAATGAGCTGTCATTAACAGGTAACATATATATACTTTTATAACTTTGATGCTAGACACTTTTCCTTCATTTCTCAAAGGAAAAAAGAAACATTCCCATAATTTTTTAGTGGAAAGAATGCATCACTTCATTGTTTTCTATTCTTTTCAGGAAAGAATTCAAGCTCTGAAATGGTTTCACATAAGAAGATTCTCAATTGTGCATTAAAAAGAAGAGCAAAGACACTTGATAATGACTCTGACTCTGGCTCTGACGATTCTTTTTGCATATCTGGATCATACAAAATTAGCACCAAAAGGTGAGGAAATAGTTAGTGCATAACTTCTAGAGATTGGTCAACTCATACTTATATTCTGTGTAACATCTTTAATTAGTAGATAGGTGCCATCTGGTATACAGTCTCAGTTAAAGTCTGCGGTAGTATGTTTACCGTTGTTGTTGTATATCAGGTATACTCAAAAGCAAAAAAAATCACCTACTAAGGATTCATTCTGCTGTGTGTGGAACCTCAAGCCAAGATGAAATTAATTGCTTATTAGAGTGTGGCCGTTGTTTAATCAGAGTATGTAGCTATCAATGATGTTTGACCAATTTCTTCTCTGCATTTCTCAATGATTCTCCATGCTAATAAGTGATATTCTAATTAGGTACATCAAGCTTGCTATGGTGTTTCTCAAGTCCCTAAGTACACTTGGTATTGCAGGCCTTGCAGGACAGGTTCTGAAAATATTGTAAGAAAATGGACTCTTGCATTGTTTTTTATCCAATCTTTTTAAGAACTTCAGAGTGTAATCCTTTTTTTTTTTGTCTTTCACTTTTTTTTATGTAATATTACTTATGGGCTGTTTCCCAACTTATTATTTACCATTTAGCATGATTCTATGACCAATGGTTTATTTCTTGTAGTAATTTGTGTATGAAATTATTTTAGAACTTTTATTGAGTTATGTTGCCTCCAGCTTTCATTACTGCTGTATCATATATTTTATCAGTGTTCGTTTACATTTAGCTTATGATTCTTTTACTGGATTTGTCTGCATCCAGGTTTGTGTTCTTTGTGGGTATGGTGGTGGGGCCATGACTCGGGCTCTTAGGTGTCGTTCAATTATGAAAACCTTTTCAAAGGCTTGGGGTCTTGAAACCGATAGTAGTCAGAAGAGTGCAAATCTTTCTGCTGAAACTTTGCAGGATGAGTTGACCGTGCTGCATTCTTCAGGATCCATGGTGGAAAGTACTTCTTTTCCTTCTTTACGCCCTGTAAATGTTGAGCCTTCAACTTCAGCTCATTGCAATACAGTGATGACAAACCAGTTTGATACTTCACAAAGTTCCTTGGCTTGCGTTAGTAATGTAAAGGCAAGTAATAGCATCACAATTGGGATGCTGGATACAACTGTGAAGCAGTGGGTTCACATGGTTTGTGGCCTCTGGACTCCTGAGACCCGATGCCCAAATGTTGATACCATGAGTGCTTTTGATGTATCTGGGGTGTCATGTCATAGAACCAATACGGTAACGATTGAGTAAATCATTATTGATCTTAGAATGTATAATTGGATACATATTAGTTTGTGCTGAAGTTATGATTATTTGGTTTAATCTGACTGAGCCTTATTTACTAGAGTAAAAAAAATGACTAAATGGACTATCGAATCTCCTTTATATTATATCTTCAGTCAATGTGATGATTCATGTTCATTCTGTGGTCAAGAAGAAAGATGATGATAAATAATTCATGCTTTCTTTTAGACCCTTCATCTAAGAAATACAAAATTCTACAAATGATGTCACGCTTTAAGAATTATTATTATTATTTGTCTAGTAGGGGTAATCTGTTCAATTACAATGAAATTGAAGTATGGGTTCTCACGAGTCACGACTACCATTTTATTCCCCAGGTGTGCTCTATGTGTGATCGCCTTGGTGGTTCATGTATACAGTGCAGGGTGGTGAATTGTTCAATTCCATTTCACCCCTGGTGTGCTCATCAGAAGGTTTATTTTCTCCTCTTGAAAACCCAGGCTCTTACTGCTGAGAGTTTGACTTCATATTCGACCTTCATCTTTTTCCCCGCAAATGTACTAAATCCGTGGAGTCTTGTGTTTACTCAGTTTATTTTTCCTGATTTGTAGGGTCTGCTGCAAAGTGAGGTTGAAGGAGTTGATAATGAGAATGTTGGCTTTTATGGGAGATGTTTTCTTCATGCCACTTACCCAGCAAATGAAAATGCCTGTGATATCGTTGATGTGGACACAGGTTGTCCAGGAGAAGAGAAAGAAAGCTGTGCCAGGACAGAGGTACTTTTTGTCCTTTGATTGAGGATTGTTCTTTTTTTTTTTTTGGTAAATGAGGATTGTTCTTCTTTTTGCATTAATTTCCTCTTTTCCTCTTTCATTCCTGTAAAAGGGCTATAAGGGCCGCAAAAGGGATGGCTTTTGGCATAATCTTCATGGTCAATCAAGAGGGAATGGTGGATGTCTTGTCCCTCAAGAGATAAATGCTTGGATTCACATTAACGGGCAGAAGTCATTTGTCCAAGGGCTTTCAAAGCCACCAATGTCAGATGCAGAGCATGACTGTCGGGTACATTTTCTTCCTACAGTGTTGCATCAGCAACATGTTTTTTGCAGCATCTCTTTTGTTTAAACTGCTATGCTATTTCCCCTGTTGCCAATTGAAATGAAAATAGTGAGTAGTAGAATTTTACTAGATTAGATGATGACATTGCTTGATGATGTTATTTTATTTTTCAACTTTGCTTGCAGAAAGAATATACTCGCTACAAACAAGCAAGGGGTTGGAAGCATTTGGTTGTTTACAAGTCTGGGATACACGCCCTTGGACTTTACACATCTCGTTTCATCTCTCGCAGCGAAATGGTCTGACCTAACCTTGCATTCCTCAATTTTTAGAGCCCTGCTAATTATTGGATGACATGATGTCAGCTTGTTATTTTAGGTGGTTGAGTATATCGGTGAGATTGTTGGACAACGTGTGGCTGATAAAAGAGAGATCGAGTATCAGTCTGGAAGAAAATTGCAGTACAAGAGTGCCTGCTACTTCTTCAGGATAGATAAAGAGCATATTATAGATGCCACTCAAATGGGGGGAATAGCACGCTTTGTCAATCATTCCTGCCAGGTAATTAAGAAAGTTTTCAAGTGTCTTGCCAAAGTGTTCCTGTTCACCTCAACTCAGCTTTCTCATCCTGTTCTTAATTCACTTTACAGCCCAATTGTGTTGCCAAAGTGATCACAGTAAGGAATGAAAAGAAGGTAATTCAATATTTCATTACAAATCCAGTTCATTGGTGAAAATATGGACTATTATGCCGTATTTTGCCTTGGATATTTCAGCTTAGTTTATTTTTGAACCCAAACCAGTTGTTTTCTTTTATGTTTTGATCAACCAAGGCATTTATCAGAGGAGCTTCATTACAGACTTCCTGGGTTTGCAGGTTGTATTTTTCGCTGTGAGAGACATATATCCCGGCGAAGAGATAACATATGACTACCATTTTAACCACGAAGATGAAGGTAAGAAGATTCCTTGCTTTTGCAACTCAAAAAATTGCCGGCGGTACTTGAATTGAGAACCGCTTAAATTCTACTTGCTGTGAGTACGTACATCCTTTTGTAACATCATCAATCAAATTCAAAAATTTAATCTTGTGAAAGGAAAAGGAACGCAATATTGTTGTCTTGTCAATATATATCAACTAGGATCATACCTAGTCCTGAGAATGTATCAGTATGTACATGTTAGTTAGTTGTCTCACCCGAACCATCCAATGTACATTTCATCCATGTTTAGCTGTGTAATTTCTCTATATTTTATCAACCACTTTTATTCGTGTAAGTATAAGCGTCCACAGAAGGCATTATTAGTTCTGTAGTCTCGTCATTGAAGGGTTATGTGCCCGGGAAGGTTACCGCATGTATGCAGGCCCCAAGTATAGCTGAAAGACTCAGTGAGATGATATTCGAAGGTTATGTACAGAGTATGACACATCTTGAAAATAAGCAATATGGTTTCTGCAGGGAGTTGGTTTGACAGGATTGACAGAAGCAATTAAGTCCAGCACTTGATCTCAGCCAATATACCTTGCAAATTGTTTTATTTATTTTTCTGTTACTGATTGTAAGATTTATAATCCTCTTTTATGTTGGGGTTATTTCCAATCGACAATCAATTTTGCGCAGCAAACAATCTTATCCCAAGAATCAATAACCCCTACCAATCAAACCAATCAAAAGCAATCAAGAAAAGAACACAAAGATTTTTAACGTGGAAAACCTCAACAGGTAAAAAACCACGGGCACAAGCCAGTCAATCCACTATATGATGATCAATGTGTACAACCAAGCAAAATCTCTATCTCAACTATAGGAATAATCTGAAATACACCACTATCACCAATAGTACCAATCAAACAATCCAATCAATCAATCAATCTGAGAAAAACAAGAGATATGAGAATAGAGAACCAAAACCAGATTGCCACTGCTTCAATCGGGACAGAATTTCTACCACCTCGGACAACTTCTCACCGATCCAACCGTTCAGATTGAAGAACTAGAAGTCGTGCACCTGCTGTCCAAATTTCACCCAGATCCAACGGTGAACGAAGTCGCTGCGACGATTCTCCCGCAGCTGCACAGAGTTTGGCGAAATCTGTTTTCTCTCTTCTCTCTCACAGGATGCTCAAATCCTCTCACAATCTCTCAGGATGTTCAACAACAACCCTTTTACAATCTCTCTTGTCTCTCTCTATTCTCCCAACCTAAGCCACCATATATATATTAGTGGACAACCTAATTAATTAGGTTACACAATCCTACTTCAAGTCATACTCCAATCTTTTCTTTTTCTAATCAAACTAAAACAAATAGCCCCAATTGGGCTAGGCCCACAACAAATCTCTCTTTCAGCCAATATGAGCTGGACTCCAACAATCTCCCCCTCCAGCTCATATCATGGGGGAATCACCAATCTTCATGCAATCTGAGTAGGAGTCAAGTTCGCTTTCTCACCGGTCAACACCGCAAAGCTAACTCTTCTCCTAGGTAACTCTATCTGGCCATCAGCATCATTCAATCTTTTGTAAGTACCTTGTACTTTACTCTTAACCGCGGTTCCAATCAATCGGTAAACATTGTTGGAAGCAAGCTCCCCCTTCATGATTACAGCTGCTCCTTTGCTTACCCTCATCAATCTGTCTCTCGCTGTGTATCTATACCCGCGAGAATCCAATCTTCCAAGAGAGATTAAATTTCTTTTCAACTTCGGCACATATCTCACATTGCCGAGAGTTCTCACCAATCCATCATGCATCTTGATCTTCACATTGCCAATACCTTCAACCTCTAGTTTTTCGTTATTGACCAATGTGACAGATTTATCATCACAATCACCAAATGTACTAAACAATTCTTTGTTAGCACAAATATGAAAAGAACATGCAGAATCTAAAATCCAGGAATCTCTTACCTGTTCCTCACTTTTTTGCACTACCAACAATTCAGCATCACCATCCTGAATAGTTGCAGCATCACCAATCTTTTCTTTACTCTTCTGCAGTTCTTTCAAATCAGTCATTAACTTCTGACAGTATGCTTTGATGTGACCCTTCTGGTGGCAATAGTAGCACTCTTTCTCACTGTAGTCTACTTTTGGTCTTGAACTAGATCTGTTTCTTCCATTGCCGGAAGAAACTCCTCTTCCTCTGTTTCTACCACGATGATCCCGTCCACTCGATGACCCTTCTGTAGCTAACAGTCTCTCACCACTATTCTTGCTCTCCACTCCTAACAGCTTCTCATTATCTATTAGGAAAGTCGTCACATCCTCCTTCTTCAAACTTGTCTTCCCTGCTGTAAGGGACTGCACCAGTGACTTGTATGACACAGGCAATGAAGAAAGAAGAAGTATCGCTTGCTCCTCATCTTCTACTTTCTCCCCTGTATTGAGCACTTTCGTCAACATCCGATTGAAATCCGACAAGTGCTTATGGATGCTCATACCTTCATCCATCTTCAACGAATACAAGTCCAACTTCAGACTAAGTTTGTTTGTCACAGACTTGGAAGCATAAATACATTCTAGCTTCTCCCACATTCCTTTTGGTGTCTGCTCCCCCATCACAGCATACTTTATTGATGGAGCTAATGCTAGCCTGATTTGACTGGTCGCCTTTTTTAGGGCAGTTGCCCAATCACCAGCTTTCATTCCTTCTGGCATCTTATCACCAAGAGCGACGTCAAGATCCTTCATAGTCAACAAATCCATCACAGTTGTCTGCCACACTGCGAAATCATTCTGTCCATCAAAAAGCTCAATCTTTGCGTTGTCAGTCATCTTTCAAACCTTAAGCTCCGCTACCAGTTGTTGGGGTTATTTCCAATCGACAATCAATTTTGCGCAGCAAACAATCTTATCCCAAGAATCAATAACCCCTACCAATCAAACCAATCAAAAGCAATCAAGAAAAGAACACAAAGATTTTTAACGTGGAAAACCTCAACAGGTAAAAAACCACGGGCACAAGCCAGTCAATCCACTATATGATGATCAATGTGTACAACCAAGCAAAATCCCTATCTCAACTATAGGAATAATCTGAAATACACCACTATCACCAATAGTACCAATCAAACAATCCAATCAATCAATCAATCTGAGAAAAACAAGAGATATGAGAATAGAGAACCAAAACCAGATTGCCACTGCTTCAATCGGGACAGAATTTCTACCACCTCGGACAACTTCTCACCGATCCAACCGTTCAGATTGAAGAACTAGAAGTCGTGCACCTGCTGTCCAAATTTCACCCAGATCCAACGGTGAACGAAGTCGCTGCGACGATTCTCCCGCAGCTGCACAGAGTTTGGCGAAATCTGTTTTCTCTCTTCTCTCTCACAGGATGCTCAAATCCTCTCACAATCTCTCAGGATGTTCAACAACAACCCTTTTACAATCTCTCTTGTCTCTCTCTATTCTCCCAACCTAAGCCACCATATATATATTAGTGGACAACCTAATTAATTAGGTTACACAATCCTACTTCAAGTCATACTCCAATCTTTTCTTTTTCTAATCAAACTAAAACAAATAGCCCCAATTGGGCTAGGCCCACAACAAATCTCTCTTTCAGCCAATATGAGCTGGACTCCAACATTTTACAGTTGCATTACAATTTGATTCTATATACATTATGCGGTGACTAGTTCACCACGGGAGCTGGTTCCACCTCTTTAACAGTCACGTCGACGTAGTACTTTGATGAAATAGTGTCGTTCTTGTTAACATGGTTTTATGACGTCATATGATGCACTTACGAGGTCATATGATGTAGTTTTCCATAACACAGTAAAGTAGTACATCACAATAGTTGCAAATTGAGCTGACAACTCTTTGATCTTTTACTCAACCTGAACTCGTAACAAGAGATGAAATTTCACAGGTTGTTGTTGCGATAAGCTCACAAGACATTTCCTGGCCAACACAACTTCGTGTCTCAGCTGCGTCCTCCAAAATCTGTTTACGATCCCCATCCCCTGTAAGGAATATTTGTTGTGGCTTCATTCACCATTTTCACCAGAGTTACCTGCCATGTCAGATTTGCATGTAAAACCGCTATCAGACGAGAAATGCAGTGAAGAACAGCACGCAAGAATGTATCCAAAACTCTTAAAACAGGATTGTTATATCTAAGCCTTGGAAAATGGCAAGGTAGATTTCTGGCTTTTGACCTCTACCAGCAAGTGGGGAATTCTAAATTAAGTTTCAGTTGAGAGAGAGAGAGGTCGTTTTCATCTTTTTTGGCGAAATTTTGCTGCCCGGAGATTCACGGGCCGTCACTGATGCAAAATTATTTTATACACCAATTATGTATTTCCACGTAAATCAGTTAAGAAATTTAGCAAAAGAAAAATCCATTATTATTAAAAATTTAATCTTAATATATTCTTTCCTTGTTAGTAATATCTTTTAATTTTCTGTCAAAATCTCGTCCCCGATTTCCTTTTTTTCTTTTCATAAAGATTTGCCGCGTTTATTAATTTCCGTTTTTGAAAACTCTGTTTAATATGTACTTGAATATATAATATAATATTGATACCGAATAAGGTCATTCTCACCAGCTAGTTTTCATTGACGAAAACCAGAAATAACGGTGGCTTAAAATAAATTTGAGCAAAAACTAATAATAAACAAGTCTAACGTATAAAAGAACAACAAATCATTTATCCAGTGAGGTATAAAAGCACAGGCCCTGTGTTTGGAGTGCATCCATTTGTTCAGGAAAAACTCAATACTTACAAGAGAAAGGTGCTTGCAATTACATTCATACTCGAGCCACTTTTATACTCTCGGTCAGAAGTGATCGTGTAAAGTGAGTTCACAGTTTCCATTACACAGTAAAGTACATTACAACAGTTGCAGATTGAGCAGACAATTCTAGGATCCTTTAGTCAACCCGCACTCGTTAACACATGTGATGAAATTTCACAGATTGTTGTTGCGAATTGGGATACACTTACAAGGGATTTCACGGCCAAAATTTCATCAAGATACTCACAACGTCATGTCTCATCTGCATCCTCCAAAATCTGTTTACGATCCCCAGTTAGGAATATTTGCCGTCGCTTCATTCACCATTTTCACCAGAGTTACCTGCCAGATCATATTTGCATGTAAAAATACGATCAGATGAGAAATGCAGTAAAAGGCCAGTACCAAAGTATGCATCAAACTCATAAAGCAGGATCGTTGTATCTAGCCCTTGGCGAGGCAGCTCTGTGGATTTTGACCTCTACCATAAGAGGGGCATCTAACTTCTAAGCCTAGATGAGAAATTAGGGGACAGTAGAGTCATGACCACTCCTACCTCCCCAAACCCATACCTAAACCCCTTCTCCCTTAATGGCTCCATTCTTAAGGGCATGCAAATTTTAGACTTCTTTATTGCTTAAATGAGTGATCATTGAAAACCCAAATTGCAACAAAGGATTCAAGAAAGACTTCAAAATCACATTATAGCACGTCCTAAATCCAAGTTTAACGGAAGAGAAACAACCAACTCCATATTTTCCCGTAAGTCTATGACTAAGATGCCAAAAGCTAATAAACAAACAACATTAATCCTCAGCCTATGAAATCCCTATGGCCAACAAGTTCAGAGTGTAAAGTGGAATGAAGGAATGAAAACATACCACACTTTCTGGAACACCTGGTGGGGGCAGGGGCAGATTTCTAGGGGGAGCAACATCATCATAAGATCTTTTGTCAAACCTCCATTCTCCAATCTTCCCATAGGTTAACTTACCCTGAAAATAAAGAACAAAAGATACAAATCTATGAATTAATCTCAAAAGTGACAAATGGCTGTAATGGTAACAAATTTAAAGGTCGGAAGTAACTTAATTTTGCTTCCCTTCCCCTTTTCTTGAACGTAACTGTTTTTTCACTCTACTCGCCAATCTAGGGGTCAGCCTAGTTGGTCACCACTCCACTATTAAGAGTGTGGGGTGAGGGGTAGAAGTCATTGTGGATTCAACTTGTCCCAGAGACCCATTCAAATGGGATTTGAAGGGTTAGGTCCAGTCAATCAGAAAAACATAGTAATGAACTACTACATCAGTCTATTCTCAATGCATTACCTTCAAGTCATAATCGCATCCATAAGTATAATGGATAATGAACTTGTTGCCAATTTCTGTATCCCAGGGTGGCTGATAGATGACACAAAACAGGCCATTACTGTTAAAGGCTATGCATAAAATGGAGCATTCAATGGAATATAGGAATCATTAGCAGAATAAAAAGTGAAAAATAAGCAAGAATTATAGAACAATTTAAGAGAACATCTCATTTTTGCCTGAATTATGTATTCCAAATGGAGGAAATGTGTGTATATAGTTAACCTGAAGCATGAAGTCCTTATAGAGGATGTTGCCAACTCCATGCAGAGCAGATGAAACAGCATATGCATACCTATATTCAAGAAGAAAAACATAATTAAGCTGAAGAGTAATAACCAAGAGAGGTCCTCACAGCATAGAGTTTGCCGCAGAGGTCTTACATCTCAAGCACCCAACCAAACGCTTTATCTGTTTCAGGATCCTTCTTCATTGCCAAAGAGACATTCATCCAAGTGGGTGCAATTTTCTTGAGAGATTCCTATAAATGGTTCTAGATAATCAAGAAAAGGCCAGCAACCAAAAGAGAAATAAATCAACAACGATCACATATTAGAACACGGACCTTTCCAACAATGACAGGAGAATTTCCTATAGGGTCAATATTGGTTACTGGTCCCTTGTCCTCGGGGAAGTACTTTCGCAGGACTGACTCGTACTTTTTAGGCTCTATGTAAAAGAAAGGAAATGCAGCTCCAAGTCCATCTTTGGATAAATTTGGTATGGGTTTAACAATAATATGATCTGGCTCTGACATCAGTATGTAACTGGGAGACATGATAGAAACAACATACATTTCAAACCAACTGAAATGATCAACTGTGACCGAAGTTATGGTGTTTAAGTACAATGTTTCCTTACTCTTCCTTAATGTCTGCTTCTTTAAGCCACTGCACAAAAGCCCATGGTCTGTTGAGGACTATATAACCCTGCCAATATGACATTTCAGACGGTCAAACAAGCAAAAAGAATTAATTGATAGAGAACGTTCTGCAGTAAAAAAACTTAAACTGGATCAACTAGCTTCTTTTCCTAAATCATTAATTTGCCTAAGCTTCCTTAGCTAACGATACCAATTCAATCTCACCACTCATAAAACTCAACAACAATCATAACAAACTCGAATATAAATGACAAAGTCTTGAACTTTCGAATGATTTGCAGAGTCAACGACCAGAACTTTCACAGAAATAAAGAAAACCCAAATGAGGGAAAACCTGATCCATTCCGCTGGGAAGAGGCTGAGCTACAAAAGTTGGGATTTCATCCATGTACTTGTCAGGCTTGCCAGAATGCAAAATCCTGGTGAATCCACCCATCTCGGAATTGGGTCCATGTTGGTACTTCTTGAACCAGTAATACATTACCCTACACTGCCATGTGTTGTACACGGAATCTGAGGATGTGACTGCTGTATGAAACAACCTCTTCTTTCCAGGAGAAGACCCATCACCAAATTTCCTGGACTTCTCCATCGGCATCTTGATTATGGGGTCAACGGAGGATTGAAATGAGGATGATCTGGACGGACCAGGGAGCTCTTGCTTGAGAGGTGCATTGGCTGAGATGAGAATGTTGTATGTGATTAGTGTCACCGAGAGAGTTATTAGTAATGTGAAGAAGAAATCAGCACAACCCATCTTTCTATTTTTATCCCAAAATATCTACGGATTTGGTTGTGTGTTTTCGGTGAAGGAATATGAAGAAAAAAAGAGGAGGAACAAATGGCGGCTTCGGAAAAGTCTACGCGGAGTAGTTGCAGTTGTAACTTGTAAGAGTAGAATAATTTTTTTTAGAAAAAATGAGAATTGAAACAGAATATGATTGCTGACCTGATTAGCCTAATGTTATTACTACGATTAATTAACTTGACTTATTATTTAATGCTACGACTAATATCCTTTATTTGTTCCTAATTTTCCCACGGGCGTCACTTAATTTTATTAAACGACGCGTCGGTGGATGCTGTGAGACCGTGGAAAAACTTTTGCAACGATTTGTCGTGTGAAGAAGAAGGAAGTTGTAAGGAGAACGGAACGACCTTTGATATCGGTGTTGAAAATATTCTTATAAACTAACATATCAAGTTACACCGCTGGTCGGACCTGTGCTGTGTGGAGGAGTATGGGTGCAAGACGGCTAGAACCAGACTTGTTCACTACTTTCCAGTACAACAAAAACTTTTGACCGAAAGCAAAGAAGTCAAGAAATTTGCCAGAATTTATGGTCCACTAAAAGAGAAATCTAGAAAATGTACTATTCTTTTAGTAAATAAAGATAGAATCTAATATAAGACGGTTTTTTTTTATATATTTACTGCAAATAAAACAATTATTGAATTACTCCTACATGTGTGCCAAAAGTAACGGAAGCAGAAAGGTGACATTATTGGGAAGCTCACCTCTTTGGTTCTGCTGTTCCAGGGCCCAAACCCCAAACCCAGACTACCCAGCCATGGCTTTCACACTTTCTACTCTAGTTTCTAGTTTTGGATTTGGGTTACCAAATATCACATTTATTTCATTTTCTTCTGATTTTTAACTACTAAAATTACGCTGCCGGATATAAAACACCTAAATAATAACCACATTATCCAGTTAAAATTTTAACTCGGACTATGATATACTCCAAATCTATTGTTCCTTCCACACACAAAAATTATTCCTACATTTTGTATCTATTAATTTACTAAACTATCCCCACCTATTCTTGATTAACTAAACATTACTGCTGGAATCCACAAGGGTGTTTTAGTCAGGAAAACTTTCTGACAAGCTATGGACTTTTCTTGTCTTTAATTTCTTTCACTTCAGTATTGTTATACCCTCTTCAACTAGAGAGTGACATTACAAAACTCCTCTCCCTCAAAATTTGAGTTCAAAACACACATCTATCTATCTTCTCTCTAAAACATACACAAACAAGCAATGTTATGTCACAGGTTTCTGTCATCTTTACTTCACCTGCTCACCTTTCTCTTCTTTTCTTTCTCAACATTCCCTTCCTTCTCATACTCTGCTTCTTCTACCTTCCAATTTCCCTCCCCTGCTCTTCCTCCTTCAGGTACATTTTCCTTTCTCTGTTTGGTTTCCGAGAAAATGCAGGAAAAAGATCATGGATAAATTATCATACTTTACTTTAGTGCCTGCATTTTTCAACTTATATGACCCCACCACTCACAATGTATACCCCCCTGTTTCTTTCTTTCTGCCTCATTTAATGCTAGTTTGTTTCATTTCTTGGAATCCTAAAACAATGCTGATATTTAGCATGTCTGGAAAATTTAACCTTTCTTTTTTTCTTTCTTCTTTTTTCTCACACTTTCTCACCTACCAAACAGAAAAGCTTGCAACTTTATCTTTGCTTGGCGTTATGGCTTATTTTTGGTGTCCCAGGAACAGGGAGGGCAGATGGGGGAAAGTATGGAGTGGAGCTTTCATGGAGGTCTGCTGTGGAGGGACCCATTGTTGAACCAGTAGAGAACCCATCACTTGCTTTGGCTCCCAGGAGAACTTACAGGAAAGACCCTCTTAATGGGTTTAAAAGATACATTGGAGGGTGGAATATTAGCAACCAGCATTACTGGGCTGTAATTTCATCAACCCCACCATAAATTTACATTGTTTTCTTTTTGTCATTTAGGTATCAAAACTGCATTGTGTTTGTTGTGGTTACTTTGTAGCTTACTATGTGTTCCATCGAGTCAATGTGCTTAGGGAAAGTAGTTGAATTTAACTAATTTTGTTAGGTTAGTGTAAGAAAACTAGAAATAATGGTGCTTTGGAGATAGTATTAGGTAGAATTCCTACTAAAAATAACCATGAGAAGGTAAAGGTCAGAACTTTTCTTGTTCTAGCTCTTTTGTTACTTTTGGAGATTTATCTGGTGACTATAAGCATTTTGTTTGAATGCAGTCTGTTGGATATACAGCAGCTCCCCTGTTCGCGACTGCCACAATTTGGTTCCTGGGTTTTGGGCTGTGCATATTGGTAGTTTGCCTCTGTCATTTTTGTTGTGCAAGACAACCTTATGGCTACTCTCAAACAGCTTATGTGCTCTCGCTTACTTTCCTCATTCTCTTCAGCATTGCTGCAATGTAACTATCTGAATCGCTCCTGCATGCCCCACAATATGTGCACCGAAATTAAGTTTAATGTAGTGAAACTGATTTTTCGCTTTATCATTGCAGCATTGGATGTGTGATACTATACACCGGTCAGGGCAAGTTTCATAAGACTACCAAAGAAACAGTGGACTATGTTGTGAATCAGGCAGACACCACTGTTCAGAAGCTGAGGGCTATATCCGATTATCTTGCCTCTGCAAAGTTAACTGGAGTAGATAAAGTTTATATTCCTTCTAATGTTCAAACCGATATTGATGATATCGAAGTAAGAATAAGTTCTTCTGCTAGCACCCTTGCTGACCGAACAAGAGAGAATTCAGATGACATTCAAGATCTTTTGGATTCACTGTAAGTGATTGATACCAAGGAATTAGTACCTCTACATCTGTGCCTTGCAATCTTACTTTGGCTAAGAAATGACTGTATAAGTGTTGATGCAGGAGAGTGGCAATAATCACCATTGCTGCTATTATGCTTCTCGTAACATTTCTTGGCCTGTGTAAGCCTTTTACAATTTGCTTTAAACAAGATTGAATGCGGTAAATATTACTAACTATGTTGTTCTTTGGTTACAGTATTTTCAATTTTTGGCATACAGCTTCTGGTGTACATGTAAGATAACCATACTAAGTAGTTCGACAATTACCTTCTCCTGTTTTTACTAGTATCAACTCTATCACATGTTTCGTGACATTTCTCAATTTGTGGCTTCTTATGATGTTGCTGCAGCCTGGTCATTGTTGGATGGTTACTTGTTACCGGAACATTTATATTGTGCGGCACATTCCTGCTTCTCCATAAGTAAGTTTCATACTTTCTATAACATGCTTTGTAGGTCCTTCCTGTTTAAGTCATTTCTAATTGCCATTTTCGTTAACTTTTTAGTGTGACAGGAGATACTTGTGTTGCAATGAATCAATGGGCACAAAACCCCACTGCTCATACAGCTCTAGACGATATACTTCCCTGTATGGAACCCACAACGGCCCAAGAAACTTTGCGTAAAAGCAAGGAAGTTACTACCGAACTTGTAGAAGTGATCAATCAGGTCATCACTAACGTTTCTAACATCAACTTCTCCCCGAACTTTCCACCAATGTACTTCAATCAATCCGGTCCGCTAGTGCCAATACTCTGCAATCCTTTTTATTCGGACTTGACTGATCGAGTTTGCAGTCCTGGTGAATTAGACTTGAACAATGCAACTCAGGTTAGATACAATTCCATACTGTCATCTTGCTATTTCGACTAAATTCGCCCTTTTTTTCGCCCAAAGCTTACATTTAATATTTGGTTTGATGCAGGTATGGAGTACCTATGTCTGTCAGGTTTCCGCAACAGGAATCTGCATTACTCCAGGACGGTTGACGCCTGCCTTCTACGACCAAATGACATCTGTGGTAAATGTGAGCAATGCTTTGTACAACGACAGCCCATTCCTGCTCGACCTCGAAGATTGCACATTTGCAAGGGACACTTTCAGCCACATTTATACGGATCAATGTCCACATCTTCAGGAATACAGCAGGTGGATCTATGTTGGTCTTTTAATGGTCTCTACTGCAGTTATGCTATCTCTTATCTTCTGGGTTATATTCGGTAGAGAAAGGCACCATCGCGTTTATACGAAGCAGCAACAAGCTCGATCCGCTCAAAGTTCAGAAGTGAACAGAAAAGAGACCTAAGAAAGATTTGCATCGCTTCATCCTGGTGGGCATTGGTTGAAGAATATCTTCCCATACAATAGTTTGGTTAGGTATCTTGTATATTTCCACCGGTTGTTTTTTCGGATTTTGTTCAACGAAGTTGCAGTAATGCGTAATATGTAACACCATCATAAGTACCAAACTTCAGTTCCAAGATTCTTCCTTGAAATGAATTGAGTAACACCATTTTCTTGCTAGAAAGAAAAATTAACAAAGAACCAATGGATGATTTTTGTCTCATCCTTCTTGCTGAAGGTTGGGCCTGAATCTGAATGGGCAGTCGGCCCTAGGTTGGATTCTTCGAAAAAGAAACTTGGGCCTTGATTGGAGAAATGTATTTGGGCTTTGCAACCTGGAAGACCATTGCAATTTTTGATTTTGGAAGAGATGCCCATTATGGTAATCTTGGATGGATTTGACATTTGAGTATAATAATTGCCCAAAAATCATGGGACGAGGTTCTCAATGTGGATTGTTGGACTACAATTTACAATTTGTAGAAACCTCGTTTTACGTAGGTAATAAAATAATAATAATAATATAATAATACTAATTTTATGGGTATTTTTTATAGTATGAATGTGATCACCTTAATAAATAAAATATGGATGTGATTTGTTGACTTTATCTAAAGATTTATGCTTCCCACATTATATATATATATTTTTTAGGCCGACGAAAAACAAAAGGTATTCTTTTTTTTTTTAAAGGCTTAACCCTACATAGATACACACAGCAGAGCAGCCGCTCCGCTCCCTCTCTGTTGGAGAAATAAAAATCCATTCGAATCTCTCTTAATGGAATGATACTGTCCATTTTGGGCCTAAACCCGCACGGTTTTCACAAAAGGCCTCATTCCATTAAGAAGATTCACTCCTCTTATATTTAGTCTTTATTTCTCTTTTCTTTCCGATGTGGGACTTTAGTTCGCACACCCCCGCAATCTCCCCCTCGAACTAAGTACCACCAAGCCCACCATCTGAGCCCGACAATCTTCCTCTCAAACGAAGCCCTACATAGTCCTCAACATGACCCACCGACTTCAAGTTCCTCTCGGAGATTTACTGTACTTAAAGTTCAACCTCAAATTGAGTAAGCCCACCAATTTGGCCCATCAACTTGCACGAAGTATGGAATTCACCCATCATACTTCGGGCTCAATCTATTGGCCCACCAATCAACTTGCACAAAGTATGGAAATCACCCATCATACTTCGGGCTCAATCTATTGGCCCATCAGTTTGGAGATTCGTTGTGTGCCGCTACTGAACCAGACCCCGTGCACTGGGTCTGGGTCATCATCAACATACTCATCCCACCAATCCATCGAATCTACTCCACAAGCCCATCGAACCATCAGCTCCGCTACCATTTGTTGGAGAAATAAAGACCAACTGAGTCTCTCTTAATGGAATGATACTGTCCGCTTTGGGCCTAAGCCCGCACGGTTTTCACAAAAGGCCTCATTCCATTAAGAGGATCAACTCCTCTTATATTTAGTCTTTCTCTCCCTTTTCTTTCCGATGTGGGACTTTGTTCGCACACCCCAACAATCTCCCCCTCGAACTAAGTACCACAGAGCCAACCACATTGGGCTCACCAATCTCCCCCTCGAACCTCTCAACCTGGAGAACCACTGTACTTTTTCCAGTTCGGCCAGGAGATTCACAACGTGCCACCCACATCAAGGCCTATTACTCAGGCCCAACCGAACCTTCGGCTCCACTACCATTTGTTGGAGAAATAAAAACTAACCGAGTATCTCTTAATGGAATGACACTATCCGCTTTGGGCCTGAGCCCGCACGGTTTTCACAAAAGGCCTCATTCCATTAAGAAGATCCACTCCTCTTATATTTAGTCTTTAATTCTCTTTTCTTTCTGATGTGGGACTTTAGTTCGCACACCCCAACACTCTCTCCCGTCGCTCTCCTCCCTTCATCCGCCGTTCCTGCCTTTTCCTCTCAAATCTGATAAATATCTCACATGTCATCTTTTTCAATGGCTTGTTGAATTGAAACTTTACTTTGAGGGGAAAAGAAAAAGAATACATGAAGAGAAATGGATTACCCATCCTTTCAGCAGCTCTCGCTTGGGAGAAGAAGGGTGGACACTTGTCTTGCATGCTCGTCTCAATTCTTTCCACTCAGGAGAAAGCAAAATGATGTGTTTAATCCAATTAGAACATCCCACGTGTCAGCTCAGTCTTTCATACAAATATGGCAAGCCCATCCGAAGTTTCAACTAGTGTTTTTATTTAATTAATCTAATTAATTAGTGAATTTTTTAAAGATAATTAATTAGTGATTTGAAAAGGGAAAAGTAGGAAAAACAGTGGTGTCGTTTTATTAAAAACTAAAAAGGAAATATAATGAGTGTTTGTAGACTGACTCTTCTAACCAAACCGGAAAATGTCATATCTCTAAGTATAAAAAATTATTGGTTCAATCCGGTTTAATCTAATTTAATTATCTAAAATTGAACGGTTTAATATATAAACGGTTTAAAACAATTCAATGAGTCAATTCGATCAAACCAATCATTTTTACATTTCTGATTTGTTATCCAGTTCGGTTCTGATAACTAAGAATAAAATCATAAGAATACTGATTGGAGCGTTAAATGTCTATTTATCATCGTCTTTTACGCCTATTTTAGGACGATGATACTGCTAATTCTTGCGCTTTTCACTCCTTGTTACAGATTATGTCGTTGATAAGCAAAACGATTCATTAGGAGCTGAAATCGTCAAGTTTAGAGCTGTTTTGGTCAGAAGCGTCCTTACCCCAGACCTGGGGTAAGGAAGACCCGAAATTCCAGCGTGGACCAGCTGTCTTGTTCTTCTAGAAGACCTCACGCTGCTGATCTTCTATTCCAGCAAGGAGTCCTGCTGCCACAGAATGTCTCCTACGCTTCTGTTAGGATTATGGAACAGATATTATTAGATATTATCCTATTTTGAATTTTGTAAATAGAGAATTAAGTAGTTATTATTTAAAGGAGGTTGCGCCTCTATGAAAAAGAACTTCATCTTTTACAAACAACAAATTTCTTTCTTCTTGGCAGAGAACAATTCCATTGCAATAGCTTGACAACGCTGTTGCTTATTTCCTTTCTTTAAATTAATTCCAATACTTCTTATGCTTACCTCTTATTTATTTATTTATTTCTTATGATGATAGGCTAAATTCCATTTATTCCTTGTGAGGATTAACAGCCATGCTTAATTAATTGTGAGATCTAAACGAATTTATTAAATCTCATCTTGCATCTCTAATTGTTTTAATTGATTGTCAAATTATGCATACTTCTTTTGAAGCTTGATCAACTACACTAGAATTTGTATGATTACTGTCTTCTCTTTATACTTTGGAGTCTACATTGTAGAAAGTGATACGAAGGCAACCAACTGATCGACGGATCAGATTGGAAAACAATTAAGGTCGAGTTTACAGGAGTAGACACTTCTCTCTCCTGAACTCGGGAAGGTCTCTTACGGTAGAATTATTTGATTATCTTATTAGACCTAATAGAATAACTTCTTTAGGCCATAAGATATATCAAGGATCTTAATAGGTGAGGACCTTTAAGAATCTCGAATAGGTAGAGAGTAGGAGATCTAGGTGAGAACCTGATCTCTATAGCCGCCTGCAAGTCTGGTTTTGAAAATACTTGAATCAATGATCGATTAATTAATTGCATGAGCTCATCGGAATCCTCACTGGGAATTTGTCACCTCTGAACACTCACAACTCTTTAATTGCTACTGTTTTATGCTATTTCTATTTCTTGAGCAATTGCAAACACAACAAATCAATATTGGTATTTACCACCTGTTACTTTCCGAATCATTTATAAAGAACATTAATTGCCACCGAATCCCTGAGGACGAACCTTTTACCACTAGCTACTGTTTTATTTACATGAGCTTTGGTGGATTGTATTTATTTTATTTTAACGATTTCGGCAACCATCAAATATGTATGACCCACCAATATCGATTAAGATACCTTTCTATACTAGACCCTAGACAGGTGGGCTTTTTTATTATCTTAAAAGTTAGGACCATTCTTCTTTTATCCGCTTCTGTAATCCACAAACATGTGGGCTTACTTTCAACGGGTAAAATACAACTCTGTAATAATAGATTTACTGATTTAATAGTAACATTTTGAACCCTCCAAATTGTTATAATATATTTTCTATTAATTTTGAGACTATAATAGATCTTATATTTGAAATAAATTGTTATAATAGACTTTTTGTTAATATGTGACGCATCATTCGTTTAACTATTTAAGTGACTTTAATTTTTTTTAAATTTTTTTCCATTTTGAAATTTTACGTCACATTACAAATGGTTGGTTGTAATATTTTGGGACTAGTATAGGGTTAAAAATATCATTACCTCATTTACCTATTAAGAGTCAAGCCACCTGTTTAAGTAAAATGCCAAACTATTTGCACAAATGAACAGTCTGTTTTTTTTCCCTTTTTTTAAAATTATCATAATATATTATTAAATTTAATAAGATTTGATGTCAAAAGAACACAGCTATTACGAAATAGCAATATAAGAGAATTAGGAGGATCAGAAATCCAATAAGGAGATGGACAATGCCTAGGCCTAACAACTCTGTTCATACTGTAACATGGTTTGTCACTGTCACAAAGTAATGTAGTTGGAATGGAAATTGGCATCACAAGCAAGAAAAAGTCTTGGAAGAAAAGGTATCAAAAACAAAAAAGATGAACATTTTTTCCACCATAACTACAAGTTGGTGGCCTCCACCATTGTTTCTTTTCTTCTTAATGTCGTTGAAACGAAGATAATATCGTTAAAGTAATGTCGAGACTCTAAATAGGTTAGCATTTAAAAAGACCCAATGACCCATCATTTTTTTCTTAGAGTTGTTGCAATCCAACGATTAACCCACCTATCCTCCCTAGCAAAACAATTATTCTTGTCCCCATCTCAACCAAATCTCCACCGTTTTCTCCAGATTAATAATAAATGATCACTTTTAATCATTTTAGGTTGAGGACTCCAGCTATTGCAGATCTACTTTCTTGGATTCTTGAGGGAAATGACTGGTGGTTTTTACTCTTTTTTTCGAGTGAGATAGATTCGGTGAATTTCCGAACTTTTAAAACTTAAAATGCACATGCCATTGCCAATAATGTTAATTTACAGTGGTTTGTAAATTATAATTAAAATTGTTGAATTTTTGGCGACATCGTAACTATATGCCACAACAAAATGTCAACCAGTATGATTTAATAAGTTATAAAGTCTGATCCACTTAATTTAAAATACAGTTAGTTTTAGATTGGTTAATTTAAATTAAAGTAATTAATATGGTGAGGAGAAATAATAATCAAATAAAACAAAAAATCATTAGCAACTTGGGGAAAAGGCACCCAGGGGTCCCTATCGTTATTATTTTTATTTTAGTCAGCCCTACTTTTCGAATTTGGTTCAATTGGGTCCTAACCGTTAGCTCCGTTATCCACCCCAGGTCCCTTCCGTCTAAATCGACGATAACGGACGCTTTTTACCGTTAAATATCATTATTTTATTATTATTTCTGATACGTGTCAGTTTATTATTTAATTAATTAAAAAATTCAGAAAAAAATTTAATTAATTAATTTTTTTTAAAAAAAATATAATTAATTTAAAAACTCAGAAAAATAATATAATTATATTTTTATTTTATTATTTAACTAATTTTTAAAAAATCAGTTTATCATCTAATTAATTTTAAAAATTCAGAAAATAATATAATTATTTTAAAAAATTCAGAAAATAATGTAATTAATTTAAAAATTCAGAAAATATATAATTAATTAAAAAAAATTAGAAAAAAAATATAATTAATTTATAAAAAGCAATGTAATTATTTTAAAATTTCAGAAAAAATATAATTAATTATAAATTTCAGAAAAACAATGTAATTAATTATAAAAAAATAGAAAAATAATATAATTAATTTAAAAAATTCAAAAAATAATTTAAAAAATTCATTAAAAAATGTATAATTTATAAACTCAGAAAAAAATATAGTTAATTAAATAAAATCAGAAAAATAATGTAATTAATTTAAAATTATAGAAAAATAATATAATTAATTTTTTAATTTTTAATTTTATTATTTCTTATTTTCTTTATTTTCACTTCTCCTCCTCTTTTCAAAAATATCTCAAAAATAGTTTTATTAATTATTTCAAAAAATAACATAAATTAAGAATTTTTTTTGCAGCATAGGAGAGATGATGAAGAGAGGGCGACAGTGTTGGGTTTGGTTGACGATCTGGGCAGTGGAGCGTGGCAGGCGAGATGAGTGGCCATGTAAAGGTGGCTCATTTTTTTATGTATGGACATGAAATAAAATTAATTACACTGTTTACATTATTTACATTTGACTAGGGAAAGAAAAAAAGAAAAAAGAAATAGAAAGAAGAAAAGATAAAAGGAGGAGAAGTGAAAATAAATGAAATAAGAGATAATAAAAGAAAAAAAGAAAAAAATAATTATATTATTTTTCTGAATTTTTTAATTAATTATATTATTTTTCTGAAATTTTAAATTAATTACATTGCTTTTTATAAATTAATTATATTTTTTTCTATTTTTTTAATTATTTATTTTTTTTCTGAATTTTTAAATTAATTACATTATTTTCTGAATTTTTAAAATAATTATATTATTTTCTGAATTTTTAAAATTAATTAGATAATAAAACTGATTTTTTAAAAATTAATTAGATAATAAAATAAAAAAATTATTTTTCTGAATTTTTAAATTAATTACATTGTTTTTAAATTTTTTAAAATTAATTAACTTTTTTTCTAAAATTTTTAATTAATTAAATAATAAAACTGACACGTGTGAGAAATAATAATAAAATAATGATAGTTAACGGAAAAAGCATCCGTTACCGTCGATTTAGATGGAAGAGACCTGGGGTGGATAATGGAGCTAACGGTTAGGACCCAATTGAACCAAATTCGAAAAATAGGACTGACTAAAATGAAAATAATATCCATAAATATCTGAGGGTACTTTTTCCGGCAACTTGGAGATAGGAGATGGATCAATCATTTTCAATTATTATCCATTTGTAAACAAACAAGAATAAATGACATTAAAGAATTGGGGTCAATATCATTATTGTCACCGTAACAGCTGTCTTGTTCCATTAGATCCTATTACTATGGTACAACTGGTGAAATCTAATTTAATTGGATTAAGATTAACCACATTAATTTTAAAAGAGAAACAAAAAACACTTATCTTGCAATTATCGCTGCAGTAGCTGAGCTACTACTCTATCCGCTCCGCGACTGGTGGGGCGGGCGCTAGAGCCAGGCAAATTCGAAAATTTTCAACGCCTTCGTAATTGGAGCCGGTCCAAGCAAGTGGCCTTTCTGTTTTTTCTTTTTCTCTTAATAATCAAATCAATTTGATAGATTAGATAAAGCAGATCAACCAACAATGTTAGACGTGACAAAGTAGATTTTGATTTTGATTTTAAATAAAAAACATGTACTCTCTCCGTTTTTTTTCTTGACGCGAGCCCGCTATTTACACGTTTTAAAAAAAAAAGGATTTGCGTCAGAAAATCAGTTTTTGTCTTATTAGAAATAAGCTTAAAAAATTAAAAAAGTAACTTTAAGGTGGGAATACTATTAGTACGTCATAAAATAAGATTAAAAAAAGTCAACATTTTAAACACTATTCATGTTAGAAATAATATTAAAAAAATGAAAACGGCACGAATAATGAAAGCGTCAATTATTAACAAACACCAATTTTTAGACTAAAACGTTAAGTAAAAAAAACGAAGGGAGTATAAATTAAAGAGATCGGTTTGCAAAGATAATAATATTCCTCTAATAATAAAGAGTTTGTAACTGTACACATCACAACCGGTAAGTATTCATCCTTCTTACAAAGTAGATTATAATTTTAATGCACGGTGGAGCGAGGAATAAAATTTATAGTTCTTATAATTATGCATGTAAGGATTGTAGAATCAAATTTAGATTTTCAATTCATAGTAGAGGAATAATATTTTGTTTAGTATGAACTATATATATCTCTAAGTATAATAAACTATGACCAACCTTATTTCGGTAGATCGGTTCATTAGTCACTAATGACAAATGGTTCCCAATCAGGTAATTTTTCATATATAAGTATCGAACATACTTACAATTTATTCCTTAATAGAATGCGAATGTCAAATAATTTACACCATCTACTTATTAGTGAATATAATAATATTAACAGAGAAGATTTTGTGATTATATCGGTTGCTTGTAAAATCTGGCTAGAATAACTAAAACAAGTTAATTTGTCTCGGTTCTAACTTCTAGATAGCTCTGGCAGGCAATGTAGGGGGTGTTTAGACCTTGCATTGCACCATTGCAGGCCAAGTCCAGCAAGTCCAGTCTTTTGTTTGGAACTTGCCATTGTCATTTTCTCCCAACACAGCTTTCAAATTCAAGTTCTACGATTCCAATTAAAAAACAAATAAACAGTTGTAATAAATTAATTGGACTATGATCCAAACTATCGGGAGGATCGATTAACATAGTAATAAAATCCTAGGAACCAAAAAATTTAAGGGCCATTTTTTACTGTTTTCCACGTATCGAGCCCGGAAGTTGCCTGCCTGTGGCCCGTAGTTTCGCTTCATTTCTCCAGTTCAAATTGTACCAACTTTGTCAATATTTTGACTAGTGGGCTTCATCTTCCTCGCATTTGACTATATTCTCTCTGATTTTCCTTTCTGCCCTTACAGTATCAAATTAACGAGTTTAGTTTAATATAGTCGGATTTGAAAGAGGTTACTTTTCTAATATGATTTTTTTATTTTTAAACTCGAATTAAAATTTGAATTAAGAGTGAATCTATATCGTTTATCACTCGACCCAATCAATATCAATAAAGGCAAAATAAGGTGTACACTTCAATAAAAGAATTTTCAATTTAGGAAGGCTGAAGACCAAGGCAGCAGCTTGAAATGGTCCAAGAAACCTGCTTAGAGGTTGTTGATCTTATTAATTAGTCGCACCAAGAGGTTGTTCTTTCTTTTTTTGCCAAACAAAGTGGTTCTAGTTTTCTAGAGGGAAATAAAAAATTTAAAATATTGCTATTAAGCTACAAAGTTCTTCTTTCATTTGGAAGATTGCAGTTCTCTCATGTATAAAACAGGAAGGGAGCTGCTAGTCAAAGGCAGTATAATCATCAATTATCATCGTTTTTTCCAAGTGAGTACTTAACAAGTAGAACATGCAATCCGTGCAAGTTGCATGCGCAGTCAACGGTGGCTCTTGATCATAAAACAAATCTATTTCATAATTTATGTTTTTAAAGTTTTTTATTGGGTGTAACAATTATTGGTACAAAGCTCGGGCTAATGGTGAACTTGGAGGCTTTTGGTGTGAGAAATACCGGTTCATCTTAAAAAAGCTCGGGCTAAAAATTTCACTCTTCTCATACCTTTATGTATAAAATAAACAACTCTCAAATTCTCATTCCAATCATGCCTATGCAACTTCCAAAAATCATATTTCCAGTGTGATACTTTTGCCCTAAAATAGAATTAGACTAAACATTTTTATGATGTTTAAATAATTTGAATTATAAGACATAGTTCTAGTAGGTTCTAGTCAACTAGTCAACTAGTTAGTGCATAATGACTTTACGATATATAGTTCGTCACTTCAATTTCTAATATATTTTTTAAAAATAAAAAATAAAAATTAAAAAAGTGAATTTTTTAAAAGTTGGGGAAATCTACGAGAAGCAAGGAGCTTCATCCAATGGCCACTGGCAATATGTAATTACACGCACCTACATCTACCCTCCAGTTGTAAATTACTGACACATAGTATATCCTTATTGTCGTACTGCTTTACGAATTACGCGACCGTTTCCCGAAACTTTACGCGTGGTCCCCATTTCGTCTGCCCACGAAACAAGTTACACAAACGGATATTTCTCGTCCACTTCTGCACGTCACATCAGCCGTTTGATCAGAATCTCATCATCTTAACCTCAATCCTTGGCAAGCTGACCACCACACAGTTACCACAATTAACTCACAAACGAATCTCTCGTCCACCTCTACAGCTAACCTCAGCCGTTTGATCAGAATCTCATCATCCTAACCTCAAGCCTTGGTTAAACTGACCATATAGTAACCACAGTCAACTTAACCACATTAACTCTAATTCCACAAAAACCCATAGCACCCACTTAATTACAATCCCACCCCGGCCTCTCCCATCTATAAATTTAGCGTTTCAGACTCGCTAGGTTTGCCAAACCAAAAAGCCTACGGGCCCCTTAAGGGAGCGAAATACCCAAAACACCCCTCCCCTTTTCCTTCTCTCTCCCTTCCCGTCCCAACGACAATGGCGGCGAGCACCCAATCTAGAAGAAACGGTCCCGTCTTGCGCTCAATTTCTCCTTCTCCGTGCGGTAGATTCCCTACCTCGCACAATCATTCCTATTACTCATCTTCTTCCTCATCCGCTTTTGCTTCTTCAACCAGCTCCAGCTTTTACTCTTCACCTTCAACCTTTTTCCACACCAGCAATCACAGATCCGCTTCACCCACACGTGTCAATCTCTACTCCTCATCCCCTCCTTCTCCTACCTTCCGCCTCTCCAGATCTCCCAGTCGGTCAATAAGTGTCACCAAACAGAGTAATAATAACCATGCGATCTCGCTACCCAAGAAACAAACCTGCCTGTGCTCTCCGACATCACATCCTGGATCATTTCGGTGTAGTTTACACAAGAACAGTCACACTCATAACAACCACGGACACAGTTCAACGTCTTTCTCGCCGGTACGGTTGAATATGAGGAGATCTGCTATGACGAATTCGCTTGTGAGGATTGGTGGCGTCGAAGGTGAGCTGGTGAAGAGAGCGTTGTCTGCTTTGATTCATCCATCTTCGCATCATCAGAAGAGAAGATCTGACTTCCAACGCAAGCCTAGCCGGCTCTCCACCATGTCGAAAGCTGGCGATGATGATATCTAAGTTGGTTGCTGTAGCTACAGGTTGGTTGGTATTTTTCTGTTTTCTCTTATCAGTTTCCGGCGACTGTGCTGGAATCCGGCAAAGGTGTGCATAAAGCGAGCGAAATCTGCACGGATCTGGAGCATTTCCGAGTCAGGAGTGGACGAATTTTGTATCCGGATACCTTGAAATCCCTAGGTTTTTTTGGGAACATAGATTGAAGGGAAATCGCCCATTTGTACATATCAATTGCTATGGAAGGAGATCTTGGGACTAATGAAATTTAATTAACAAGTCATAATTAAAAAAATTAATTAAGTGGCTAAGCTTGCAAAGATTCGTTTGTGATTATTGAGAGATTTGGCTTTGGATGGTCCGTTGGTCGTATGGCCGTTCTGTTTGTTGTGGTCGTCTTTGCAGCGTACTGCTTCCGGTTATGTTTGGCGTTGATGGTCGTTCCGTCCACCGTCACCGTTACTCGTCATTCGTTACGTGTGCCGTTACCATTCGTCAGTTGCGTCGTCTTTGGTGCGAGGTATATTTATTTTCTATGTTCCATTTATATTTCTGTGTTTTACTTTTAATTGTTCTCTCTCTTTTTGTGCAGGTTTGGCCTATGCTTTTGTTGGAGGAATTGGTAATTTTGAGACCATGACTTTGAACTGTAATTTATGAAGATTTTACCCTTTGCTTTGTTGGAAGGGAAGAAGCACAAGGCAAATATACTGAAAAAGATAGTACAGGGAAAATCCAGCAGAAAAGGGAAAAACAATTTGAAAGACCATAATGAATAAATAATTAAATATACTGAGAAAGATGGTTCCAAGGAAAAATCTAGCAGAAAAGAAAAAATATCAAATATTGATGGTAAAAAGGAGAGATCATAACGAATACTTAAATATACTTAAAATAAAAAAAGAGAGATTGAAATATTAATGGTTAAAAAAAAACATGATGTTGAAGATGTTGGATGATAACACTGTCAGAATAGTGCAAAAATCTAACGTGACAAGTTTTTTTCCGGACAGCGAATTCATGATATAATTTGATAGCTCGCTCCAACTCCCTCAACGGCCAGCAACAACTATACTCCTTAAAACCCATTTGTCTTATATTGGATTAGGTTGGGCATCGGCCTAGCCATTTCAGAAATGCACTCTCTTAACTATATTGAAAATTTGACGAATCTTTTTTTCAAAATAATAAATAATTCATTATACTTAATTAGATTGCTCAATTATTAACATAATCATACATTACATTACCTGGTTGCTTTGAAGTAGGTGAAAATATACCTTTATTGAAAAGGGAAAAATACCAATTAAAAATTAAGATCAAATTTACAATACTAACACAACCCTTAAAAGATAAAAAAAAATTACGTTTTCAGCAAATTATTCTTTTAAAAGTTCAAGTCTTTCCAGAAGTGGTGGAGAAGACACGAAAAGAAAAAAAAGTAGAAACATGCGTTTTTCGGGGGTGTACACGGTACGGTCCGGACCGGTTCTTGGGCTAGGACCGGACTAGACCGGAAATAGCGGTTCTTGTCCGGTACAGAACCGGACCGGACCGGTTCTAATTTTTCCGGGCCGGTTCTGGTTCTGGCCCGGATTTTTTTTTTTTTTTTTTACTTAAAATTTAATTTTGCACATAAATACAAAAAAAGTGGGAGCCAAGAGGGTTTGAACCTCTCCCCTTTAATATAATAAGTGATGAGTTAACCATTAAATCAAATGGATACTTTGATATTATTATGCATATATATTTATTTATATATATATTTATAAATATATAAATATATATTTCCGGTTCTACCGGTTCTCCGGGCCGGTTCCCGGATTTGAGGAATGGAGAACCGGACCGAACCGGAAATTTCCGGTCCGGGTCAAAAAAAAAAAGAAACCAGGTTGGTCCGGTTCGGGCCAAAAAAAAGACGGTTCCGGTCCGGTTTCCGGTCCGGGCCGGTTCTTGTACACCCCTTTTTCCAACTACTTTTCCGAATGTTTTGTCGCTTCCTACTCCGTCTCCATATGGACCATGATAATGTTTGGAGTTAAGGGTTGGGTTAGGTTGAGTTGGAAAATGCAGTGAAAGGTGTTTGGGGTTAAGGGTTGGGATGGGTTAGGTTGGGTTGGGTTGGAAAGCTAGGTTGAATATAATGCACAATCTTGGTCAAAGCTCACTGGAGGAAAGAAGAGCAGTGGCAAACGCATGCACTCTCTCTCCTACTTTTTTCTCTTTTTTTTAAAATTTTTATTTTTATTTTATATAATAGAATAAAATAAATTAAAAACTACTAAAATAAAATCTCCATCTCAAAATAAGTAATTCTAGATCCACTTTTTCTATTTTTATTATTTTTTTAAAAATGAATTTTATATACCAAACAGCATACTAACTTTTCCAGTACTTTTACCACAACACTTTTGCCACAGCACTTTTCAGATTAAAACCGGAACGCTAAATAGACCTCATATCTTCCTCGTTCAGACTTTCACTTTGTCTTAACTTCTCCACTTTTCAAGCCAGACGCTTCGCCATAGGACTTCAAGGCCCACGGATTGAATTTATGTCTGCGACTCAAGCCCATAAATTATGAACGACCAATCGTTAGCCACCGTCATCAACGTCAAGTCATACAATACTGATAAAATCACACGAGAGGAGAAGAAAGGAAGCATCAAATACTCTCGCTCTCATTTCTCCGCGTTTCACTTATCTTCTCACCTTCCTAAATCCTCTAACTAAATCCCGCTAAAATCGCCAAATATCACATCGATCGCTATGCTTGTTCTCCCGTATCTCAAAACATCTCGATCCTCCATCAACCAACTCTCCTTGATCCAACGGTTACAATCCCGCCATCTCTCCACCTCACCACCATCTCCATCTTCCGCACTCCCTCTGATCACCGCCTCCAACGATCCGATCGAGAATCATGCTCGCAATTTTTTCATGAAATGGATTGCCGGAATCGGTGTCGGCTCCAGCTTGGGATTACTCTACTGGTCTTTCGATTCTGATAAGCCGTTGTTATCTTTCGCTGCAGCGGCTGCTTCAACTAAATCAACGGTCAATGATAAGCCTTCGAATTCCGGATGTCCGAAACTTTCCTTACCTGATTACAGCTCTAAGTTTCTATTTGGAGGTAGCTTCTCTTAATGTACAGTGTTTCTTAAACTCGGTTTTAGCTAATTACGTGATTAATTTTTAATTCGTGATGGGCAGATGCGTTTAGGAGAAAGGTGTTCTTCAACTACGAGAAGCGGATAAGGTTACGGAGTCCTCCTGAAAAGGTAATTAAACTAATTTGGATTATTTGTTTCTGTTTAAGTAATTGTATTGTATCGGGCTTAATGTAATTATGTTGTGAATATTCAGGTTTTTGAGTACTTTGCATCTCATCGAATGCCGGGTGGTGAGTTAGTCATGAGACCAGATGATTTGATGAGGGCCATTGTACCCGTCTTCCCTCCATCAGAATCTCTCCTTGTCAGAGAGGGGTATTTGATAGGGGAGAGGAATCCTGGGGAGCTACGATGTTCGCCTTCTGAATTTTTTATGTTGTTTGATGTGAACAATGATGGGCTTATATCTTTCAAAGAGTGTGTATCTAAGTTTTGCTTGCTGTGAATTCCATTCGACATGTGAATTTCATTTTTTGGGAGTAAGGCTCACGCAATTATTTGCTGTAACAGGTACATATTCTTTGCAACACTTCTCAGTGTACCAGAATCAAGCTTTTCTGTGGCTTTCAAAATGTTTGACATCAACAATAATGGGTTCGTAACTTCACAGATGCATCTTGTTTGTTTGTTGTTTATTGCATTATGTTGTGGTAATGTCAATCAATGTTAATGGTGTATTTGCAGTGCATTTTGAAGATGGAGTTAGACTTCTTCTTGTTTCCTAATAAAGCATATTTTGGGTCTTTGTATTGCTTAATAGGGAGATAGATAGAGAGGAGTTTAAGAAAGTGATGGCTTTGATGCGTGCTCATAACAGGCAAGGGGCTGTCCACAGGGATGGTCTTCGAACAGGGTTAAAAATTCACGGTAAAGTGGACAATGGAGGTTTGGTGGAATATTTCTTTGGCAAAGATGGAAAGAGTAGACTCCAACATGATAAATTTGTTCAGTTTATGAGGGATTTGCAGATTGAGGCAAGCCTTTTCTCCCTTCTCCTTCTTATGTAAAATTAGAGTGTATTAAGATTTGATTTCATCTGTCAATTAATGCAGTGTACATTGTACACTTACTTTATTTGCATTATCCTGTAAGGGCCTCTAACAAATTGCAGCGTACTGGAACGTGCTTGTTGGTTTCTCAACTCTCAAGTTTTTGGAAATTTAGTTGGTCTAACAGTATAATTGAGCCAGGAATAGGAACTAAACTAAGAGGCAGAACTTGAATGTTCTTTTCTTATGGAAATGGCTTAAGTTCAATAATTTCTGTCGTGCCAACATATTGACATACTATTTACTTTTTCTCAGACTTTTGTTTTTACTTTTTGGAACATATTGGCAATCAGTGGGGGATTTTACTTGTTACAATGAGCATCTTGCATCTCATTTGTCCTAATCCTGCTCATTTGGACGATTTTACTATGTCAGTAGACTGCTAGCTTTCTCGATCAAACCCCCTATGCAGTCTCAACTCCTCCTGTAAGGTTGGGGACGACCTAAGTTTGATATTCTGCTCAATCGAGCTGAAATACTTGCTTAAGCTCATCATTTTCAGTGCCAACTGTTCATGCTTTTGAGTTCCTAAGTGTCTTCCTGACATGTCAGTAGTTAAAATTCTTCCTAATTTTCTTTGGAGTTTGCACATTATGATTAGACAGAATTTTCTTAGATTCACCCTACTGACTATCTAACTCCATTCTGTCAGATGCTGAGGTTGGAGTTCGCACATTACGATTACAAACAACGAGGCACCATATCTGCTAAGGATTTTGCGCTGTCCATGGTTGCTTCTGCTGATATGAGTCATTTGGACAGATTACTTGACCGAGTTGACAAATTAAAAAATGAGCCACACCTCACGGACATCCGCATAACATTTGATGAATTCAAAGTTTTTGCTGAGTTACGTAAAAAGTTGTTGCCATTTTCTTTGGCCCTTTTTAGTTACGGAAAAGTAAATGGCCTTTTGACGAGGGACGACTTCCAAAGAGCTGCATCTCATGTAAGTCATGGCTCTGCTTATTTCTGTATCCATTTGTTTGTCTTTGTCTGATCATGGATGTCTTGGAAATTTGTTGGTTATTTCATTACAGTCTAGCTTTGCATGGATGGTTTAACTGAAGATTGTTAAATTTGACTCGTATCACTTCTATGAATATGAACTTTTTCTGATCATCTCTTTGTGAAGCTCGACTATTTATGGTCCTCCAGTAGGTTCAATCATTATAGACTCGATGAAATATGGTCAACTTTTTTTAATAATAATAAAAAAAGATTAATAAGAAGGTGAAGGCATTTAAAAAAAAGGTCTTTACTACTGTTACATGTTTTTTTTGTTGAATGCTCATATTGTCTAATGCCATCTTTCTCTTGGCATCTTTGCAAATTCCAGGTTTGTGGCGTCTCGCTCACTGAAAATGTGATTGACATCATTTTCTTTGTGTTTGATACAAATCGTGACGGAAATTTAAGCACCAACGAGTTTGTAAGAGTTTTATTCAAAAGGGAAAGGGACGTTGCTCAACCTGTGGAGTCTGGTACCATGGGATTCCTATGTTATAGCTTCATTGGACGTTTTTTATCTTAGTCCATGTTTCAGTGTATGCGCTCTGAAATCTGAAGCCATGATGCTTTGCACATCCAGAATGCCTGATCAACTGCAAAGTTGAGTTGACCTTTGTGGTTTCAGCGCGTGAGCCATCGAAGAATGTGAATCTAACACGATTGTTGTAGCTATTGGCTTGGTACAGTATCCAACATTGGCCGAATTAGAGTGAGGGCCTGTTGCTAACCTGAATATAGTGTAGATAAGTAGTGCTATTGTATGGTCATACTACTCTTTTCATAATCTTGTTAGATTTCCCAAGATGTACGCCAATGTTTCTTTATTCTCTTCTTTATGATT
Organism: Viola odorata; assembly: GCA_963691705.1. Classification (NCBI taxonomy): domain Eukaryota; kingdom Viridiplantae; phylum Streptophyta; class Magnoliopsida; order Malpighiales; family Violaceae; genus Viola; species Viola odorata. The sequence continues at coordinate 19,672,811 of OY829545.1, read as the reverse complement.
TTGCGTATTTATAGGACACAAAAAAGAAGAAGATCAAACTGAAAAGCACATATAACTGGATATATACGTGTCTAAACTCGTAACTCTCCATCTCGACTCTTCGTCATGACTTTTAGGAAAACTAAATACATACTCTTAGATGAATAGATAAAATCCATGAACTTGATTAATGCAGCGAAAATTTGTCACAAACTTCAACACTCCTCCTCAACACGTTTGCTGCAAACACTAAGACCATCCCTTATGATCTTGAACTTTGTTTTTGCCTTATGTTCTTCATCTTCCTCAGCTTAGGATTATTTTCTATAGCCACAATTGACAGATTATCACAAAAGATCGTTGTTGCATTCTCTTGCACAGTTGCACATGATGCAAGTGTTCAAAGATTTTTCCGAGATGAATGGTTTGATTAACCGTAATTGTAGCAGCAATAGGTTTTGCTTCAGATATAGATCATTTTCAGGGATGAAATTCCACATTACAGCTCCCAAACTTGTTTGTTTCAAAAACTCACTATCACTATAAGGCTCTATGATGGGTAGATTTGCCTTGCTGTAAGCTTCATTTGATTTTTCTTCAAAATCATCTTTCATAACAACTTCGTCACTCTTTCTGACAAGCATCTCTTCTTCATCTTAACAATCATAACTTCTTTATCGCTGTAATCGTGAATCGAGAGGGTTATTTAGTTATGGATTCTTGAATGATCCAACCCACTAATTTGGGCTATTGAAATTGAATATTCCTTTTTAGTTCTTGCAAATATGGCCCACCACGCCCAACTTTGATTTTATTAGTACCATTTAATAATTATAAAGCTGCAACACTTAATGTATAAGTCACTACCTTAACTCAAGAAAGAATAATCCAGACAGGAATTAGAATGTCCCCAGAGTCCAAGCTAATCAAGAGCGTGCTCACCGCTGGCCGCTGGCCCGCAAGTACGCGTGGAATGTCCGCCACTTCTTTTTAATTTTCCATGTAAAAGGAAAAAAACACTAAAAAGAGAATTGAAAATAATTTTGTTTAATTAATAAGAGAATTACGCTTGGGTAGAGTTTGGTTGGCAACATTAAAAGAGAAAGTAATTCGGAAAAATGAGATTCATAGTATTAATATATTTAGTTGATGCTTGGAATTTATTTTTTATTTTTTGAAATTAAGATGCTGAAAAAGTTAGACTCTTAAAAATTCAACTTTCTTTGATCCTTCCACTTTCTCTTATTTTGAGGAAAGTGATTCCACAGTTAGAAAGTGAAAAATTTCACTTTCCATAATATAAAAAAATTATATTTAATAAAATTACTTATCTATATTTTAACTATTTTTTTAACCTTCATATTTGAATTATTTACATTTTAATAAAAAACAAAGTTATTATTTATATAGCTTATTGTCTTATTCTTGATTTTAAAAAATTGTTCTTATTTAATTATATTCATTTAAAATTTATTTTAATTATTAATTTATCTAAATCAATAAGATTATTTTATGTGATTATTTTGCACTATTCTATAATAGATTAAATAATGTGATTTGTTTTATTAGTAATTATTTAAAAAAGGTAACTTGACATTGAAAGCTAAAATTTACTTATTAACAAAACAATAAAAGAATTTTTTTACTAAAACATAATTTATCATCTTCAACCATACCAATAATTTAAAGTTATTATGTATCATACACTTATATTACATAATCTTAACTAAATTTTATTGGGGTAATAGCTTAAAACACCCCTGTACTAACCGCGAAAAACAAACTCCTCCCCCGAACTTTAAAAACGCTAATACACCTCCTTTGAACTACGTTGATCGTGCAATTAGCCCCTTCTGTCCATAATTAATTACATTTTTTTGTGATTTTTTGGAATTTTTTACAATGTTTCTTGATTTTTAGGTTAATTACATTTTTTTTAGAATTTTTATAATTTTTTTTAAATTGTAAAAATGTGCATTGAGGGGCTTTTTTGCCCGAAAACAATAGTCCAGGGGAGGTGTATTAGCGTTTTTGAAGTTCGGGGGAGGAGTTTGTTTTTCGCGGTTAGTACAGGGGTGTTTTAAGCTATTACCCCAATTTTATTTGAATATATTTGAATCAAATTGAATTAAATAAATAATTATTATTTAAAGAGAAAGTAGTAATTTTTTTTACTTCCCTTTAGGATTACTGAATATAAAACAAACATAATAATATCAACATATTGAGAATCTTAAATATATTTGGGTAAACTAATTTAAAAAATTATATTTAGATTTTAAAAAAATCTCTTAATTTTAATTTACAAATGAATATATATATACATATATATATATATATATATATATATATATATATATATATATATATATATATTTGAGTTTTGCATTTTTATACTTGTACTTATTTATTTTTCAAGATGAACTCTTAAAGAAATTATGAAGAACAAAAACCTTTAATTTGTACATATAAAGTTGTATTACAGCTACTTAATGCATGTTATTCAATCCTAATATTGAAATGGACTTTTTCCTCCATGCATGGACCGTCCGAGATAACCATCGATGACAGGGAATATGAATACATAATGTGGCTAGTCATTCAATCCATGCCCAAAGAACCCAAACGTATTCCACACGCGCTTGATTAGGAAGGTGGACTCATCATCATTTCTTTTGAAACTCGTTGACTTTTATTATGTTCTAAGTTAACACAGGCATCGAACCCTAAGCAAGAGAAAAGAACCCTGTCTGTCATCCTCTTCCCTTGTCCTTCTAACTAATCGAAAAGTTCGAAAAAACCCTCGTTTTCGCTTTTTTTGATGTTCCTCTATTGATTAAGATTGAGAAATTCCATCATTGCTAACTGGGCAATCATAATCAAAATCAAACTTTGATTTTGGATTTTAACTCTTAAAAATGGGAAAGCCAGCTGGCAAGAAGAAGGCCCCGTCGTCGCCAAAACCCGGTGACGCCGCCGCCGCCGCCGCCGGTAAGCAGAGCAAACCCACGACGGATCGGTCCTCTTCCTCCAAATCCTTCGATGAAGACACTGCGATTTTCATTAACATGTCTCAAGAGTTTAAGGAGGAAGGCAACAAGTTATTACAGAAGCGTGACCCAGAAGGGGCAATGTTAAAGTACGAAAAAGCCCTCAAGCTTCTCCCCAAAACTCACATCGACGTGGCATATCTGCGCACCAACATGGCTTCTTGCTATATGCAATTGGGTATTGGTGAGTATCCTCGAGCCATTAATGAGTGTAATTTAGCTTTACAGGTTTCGCCCAAATATAGTAAAGCGTTGTTGAAAAGGGCAAAGTGTTATGAGTCCTTGAATAGGTTGGATTTGGCTTTTAGAGATGTTAGTTTTGTGTTGAGTATGGAGCCGAATAATCAAACGGCGTTGGAGACTTTGGAGAGTGTTAAAACGAGTATGACTGAAAAGGGTATTAGTTTTGATGAGAAAGTTATGAGCTTGGCAAATAATGTGGAGCAAGAAACTGGTGTGGCACGGTTACGAAAAACTGTTAAAGAGAAGGTGAAGAATAAGAAGAAAAAAAGTGGCACGGGTGGTGGTGGAAGACCAGAGGAGAAGGATAAGGTAGCTGTTGTGGACGAGAAGAAGAAGGTGACTGATATTGTTGTTAAGGATAAAGAGGTGGTTACGAAGGCAATCGAGGAGGAGAAAGTGGTCAGTAAGGATGTTAAGGAGGAGAAAGTGGTAACTAAGACAGTGAAGTTGGTGTTGGGGGAGGATATCAGGTGGGCACAATTGCCGATGAATTGCAGTATTGGGTTGTTGAGAGATATTGTTCGGGATAGATACCCAGGTTTGAAGGGTGTTCTTGTGAAATTTAAGGATGGAGAGGGTGATTTGATTACAATTACTAGTACAAATGAGCTAAGGATGGCTGAATCATCTAGTGAGTCACAAGGGTCTCTTAGGTTCTATGTTGTTGAGGTTGGTCTTGCTCAAGAACCGGCATATGAGGGGATGAAGGTTGAGAAGGAGGTGCGTAAGGCTGATTCCAAAGCAAGTTCTGTGGTTGATAGCGGAAATGTAGAGGATGAAGGTTCAATTTGCGTTGATGATTGGATTATCCAGTTTGCACGATTGTTTAAAAACCATGTTGGGTTTGATTCTGATGCATACTTGGATCTTCATGAACTTGGGATGAAGCTTTACTCAGAAGCGATGGAGGATACAGTAACAAGTGCAGAAGCGCAGGAACTTTTTGATATCTCTGCAGATAAGTTCCAAGAGATGGCAGCTCTAGCTTTGTTCAATTGGGGAAACGTTCATATGTCAAAGGCAAGGAAGCGGGTATTCTTTTCAGAGGATGGTTCCAGGGAGACTGTGCTGATGCAGGTTAAGAATGCATATGAGTGGGCAAGGAAAGAGTACAATATAGCAGGGACAAGATACCAAGAGGCACTGAAAATCAAACCAGACTTCTATGAAGGTCTTCTTGCACTTGGGCAACAGCAGTTCGAGCAAGCAAAGCTTTGTTGGTACCATGCTATTGGGAGCAAGCTTGACCTAGAAAGTGGGCCTTCTGAGGATGTCCTAGATCTTTATAACAAGGCTGAAGACAGCATGGAGAGGGGAATGCAAATGTGGGAGGAGACAGAGGAGCAGCGTCTAAATGGACTTTCCAAATTTGACAAATATAAAGCTGAGTTGCATAAGATGGGGTTAGAAGGGCTACTGAAAGATATATCCCCTGAGGAAGCTGCAGAGCAGGCTGCTAACATGAGTTCGCAGATATATCTCTTATGGGGTACCATGCTGTATGAGCGTTCAGTTGTGGAGTATAAATTGGAGCTACCAACCTGGGAAGAATGTTTAGAGGTAGCGGTTGAGAAGTTTGAACTAGCTGGAGCTTCCCCAACAGATATAGCTGTTATGATAAAGAATCATTGTTCCAATCAAACTGCACTTGAAGGTAAAGTACATATTCCGCAGATAGATGTTACTTTATTTTTCTCATTTCACTATGGAGAAGTTCAACTGTCAAGATGATAACGCAGCCACTTTGTTATTATTGCAGGTTTGGGGTTCAAAATTGATGAAATAGTACAGGCATGGAATGAAATGTATGATGCTAAGAGATGGGAGATTGGGGTTCCATCCTTCAGGCTGGAACCTTTGTTTCGTCGGCGGATTCCAAAACTTCATTACATGTTGGAGCAAGTTTGATTTTTTTTACTGTTTATAGTTGGGACAACGGTTGCTGCATGGGCTGAGTGAGCCTGGAGTCAGGGGCACTGGCTAAATGCTTAAAGTTTTCATTACTTCATGTTTCCAATGTTATGTTGCTGTCGTCTAAGGTAGGTAAGTCTGTTTCTGTCACCCAGCTGTTTGCCTGTTTAAATTATGGAATGCTATAAGTATGAGATCCTTTCTAGTTATCCAAGATATTAGATGTTTGCTATCAATTGTGGTATGTGGTAGCAAATAGTGATAATACTATGTTGGTGTTAGAGGTTTGCATTTTCCTGGTATATACAATTGGGCCAACATACATGGCCAAAGTTGGATGCTTCACCTAGCTATGCAACAAAACTGGAACATCAGTTATTTCAGTTGGTCTGAAATGGTGTTCTGCTCTCTTAGATTTTGGGGAATATAAGCATCTTTCTACAAGCAATCTAAAAAAACCATAGTTATCTTTGTACCCAAAAGGGCTATTGCTATGTTGGATAAAGATAGCCGGAATGCTTGAGCAGTTAGCTACCGGTTAGTACGTCTGAATATATTTATTAGATCATGAAGATATGAGAGTGTTGCACGGCTTGAGTAGTTTACCAGGAACTTTTTTACTCGTTTGATGGTGTCCTTGAGATGGTTGATATCCAATTTGTCATTCATTAGCTGATCCTTTGACTCTTATGTTGAAGCAGTTTTTTGATGTATTTCAGAACCCTCGCTGACTGGATTTGTTCTCCGTTGTTGCAGGTCATTTTTTCCCCTTCCAAAGTTGTTTGTTTGGAGGCAAACAGTGGAAGTTTTGTGTAGCATTGGTTTTTATCAAATGCGAGTTTGTGATTGGATTTTGAAGCTGGTTACAGCAATAGTGCTTGTTATTCGGGTGATTCTTTTTCTTTTCACTACAAATAGAATGCATTTTCTCTTTCACAGTTGAAATAGTGGGGGGTATAGTATTGATTTCTTGATTTCTCATAGAATAAGGGATGATAAAAACGATATTCGTTTGGGATTTTTTCAAAGGCTCGGGCGCCTTTTCTCTGTTATAGGTTTGTTAGTTTGATCTCTTGTAAGTTGTAACAATTATTTGATCCTGTATGGAATTAAATAGTGTTCTTCATTGTATATCTCTTCTTCCTCTTCACTGGTTTTTAATGCATGTGTTAGGACTTGGGAATGAGCTCACTTCTGTTTTTGTACTTTCTGTGTTTTGAAATTAACCCAAAAAAATAGCCTGTCTGGGTTCCAATAAGATTTCAAAAAGACTTATTTTTTGGGAGAGATGTTGTATTTGCACGTCGTATTGAAAAGGACGTCCTGAAGAGCATTTGTGTTTGCGTATTTTTCAAAAACACGTCATAAACTGTTCTGTAAAGATGCTGTATTTTCACGTATTATTAAAAAGGACGTCCTAATCAATATTTTTGTTTGTGTATTTTCCAAAGAGGCATCCTAAACCAAAATGAATTTTATACGGACACGATAAGAACTTTGATATAACAGTTTTTTAAAATAAGTATGATTTTTTATGTACAGAGAAAACTTTAAATTTAAGAAAAAGGAGAGGAAAATGATCGAGTGAGTTTATTATATTTTATTGAAAGATTATGCTTTTAAGTATAAATGAATGAATAAGTGTTTTATTTTCTTTCCATTCCTTTCCTCACCTTTACATTGTTATTTTATTTTTCCCATTTAAGGGAAATTAAAATTTCCATCCCTTTCCTTCATCCAATCCCATACTAAGTAAGTAAATTTAGCAAGAAAAATCTATGGACGTGGCAGCTTCTAAGGCACGAGATCATGAAATAATATGCACCATACTGCACAGGATCCTTCCGCTCAAACAACAGAATTATAGAATTATACGAAACTAACAAAAGTTAGAATAAAACTTCTTCAACTTACTTTTGTCACTGGAGAACAGAACCGAAGCCATAGAAATTACTAGCAAGCAAGCATCTTCCTTGAAATTAATCAGCAAAAAATAATTTCAGTCGGATCACCAATCATGGAAAAAGTCATCGTCCGGAGAGCATCTCACGCCGGTTCCTGGTACACCGATAATCGTAAGTCCCTACTTTTTAATTATTTAATGGATTGAAATCCACGCCCCAACTCACTGAACGCTTTCCGTACATGCTTCAATTCCTGTTTTTAGCTAAGGAACTGGAACAAGAGCTTGATGGGTGGCTCAAGGCCGCCGGACTCGCTAAATCCCCCGACGTTCGCGGCGTAATTGCTCCGTGAGTGGCGGTTCCCTATCCGTTTTGGGTCCAATTTCACTTTAGGCTTTTCAATTTATTTGCTTGTCTCTGTGCCTTTTGTGGTTTCAGGCATGCAGGGTATTCTTATTCGGGTCGGGCGGCTGCCTATGCATTTGGGAACATTGACCCGACTAACATGTCTGTAAATGTTCTTACTATTGTTGTTTATTTTCGTGTCATGTTTTCTGCAAACTGCATATTTGTCTTGAACACTTACTTTTTGGCTTGTCTTGGCCAGTTCTCGGGTGTTCCTTCTTGGTCCATCTCACCATTGTTATACTACAAAATGTGCACTTTCCACAGCCACTGTTTACAAAACACCTGTTGGGGACTTGCCCATTGATTTGGAAGGTATTTGTATATGCTTGTAAGAATAAGCTTTGCCCGCTTTGTGTATAAACTTTTACCTTTTTTTGTTATTATAGCTGGAATGTGGCAACGTAGAGAGTTCTTGTGTTTGTGTCTAGTTTGCACTGTGCTTTACACAGTTTGTGATGTTGTGGTGTTTCGATCTTTCAGTCATTCAAGAACTTAAAGCTACCGGAAATTTTGAGACAATGGACCTTCGTGTTGACGAGGCTGAGCATAGCATGGAAATGCACTTGCCATATCTTGCTAAAGTATTTGAAGGGTAATCTATGTTGTGCAATGAAAGTATATTTTTATTTATTTACCACATGCGGTGCTTATTTATTATATTGTATCTGTATGGTTTTACACGGTGAAGGTAATTTTTACTTGTACTGGTACAGGCACCCAGTGAAAGTTGTTCCCATTCTGGTCGGTGCTCTTAGTGCTGATAGTGAAGCGATGTACGGGCGCTTGTTAGCTAAATATGTAGATGATCCAACTAATTTCTTTTCCGTGTCCTCAGATTTTTGTCATTGGGGATCTCGGTATGTTCTACTTGCTGCTGCACCAATGCATTTCCCCTCCTTAAGTCCACATCCAGCTGCATGTATAGTAGTTACCTGTGTCTTTCTTACTGCATGTTGTGTGTGCAGTTCTGTTAGAGTGCAATTGAATTGTATACTGTCTCACTTATCTTGACCTGTGATGTAGGTTCAATTACATGCACTATGACAAGAAACATGGGACTATATACAAGTCCATTGAAGCATTGGACAAGATGGGCATGGATATAATCGAAACAGGTGATCCAGATGCGTTTAAGCAGTACTTATTGGAGTATGACAACACTATTTGTGGACGCCACCCAATAAGTGTATTCTTACATGTAAGTTCCGAACTTCTCGAAAATAACTACAATTAGTTCATATTTTCAGCTACAAAAGCAAATCATGCTTCTTCTCTATTTTTGTGTTCAAGTTGTGCATGCCTGAGGAAATCATGCTTGTTTCTTTTTTAATGCACCATCGCATCTTATCCTTTGTTGGGTCTCACTTCGGTGTCCATAGTTGCATCCCCGTCTCCTCTTTTTTCAACTTTCTTCTCAATTACTATCTATAATGGTTTCAGATGTTGAGGAACTGCTCTACTAAGATAAAGGTGAAGTTCCTCCAGTACGAGCAATCTAGCCAATGCAAAACAACCAGGGACAGCAGCGTAAGTTATGCTTCTGCAGCAGCGAAGGTGGATACGTGAAGTTTGTGACTCATGTTTCAAATAACAACTGAACTGTTCGAATTGAATGTATTTTCTAACTTATCAAGAATCTATCATTTGTTGCTGCCGGTATTTTCTCCGCTTCTTTCACATATTGTGAGGAATGTGTTTTTTAAATTAATTTTCCTTTTTTTTTTAAATTTTCTTTTTTCTTATTTTCCTCTAATAAAAAAAAAACATAAAAATCGACAATAAAATTATAATGTCTACAGTCTACACTACAAGAAAAATGTCGGTTTTTTAAGCTGCCTGTTTGGTAAATCAATTAATTGCATGGTCCAAGAAATATTCATATTGGTATTAAAACAAATCTTTAATATCCGACTAGTGTACTATGTAGATATGTAAGTTGCTTATGTCAGTACTTTCACTTGGCCCAGCTTAATAATCAACACTAGTCACTTTGCTGGTTAAAAAGAGCTTGGAACAGGTGGGGTGATATTTAATTCTTGGTTGACCATTCTTTTAACCAACTCAGATCTTCAAAACAATCAACACTAGGCAGTTTGTCTACTGATTCATCTTCGTCCGTCGGGAACAGGATCCATTTACCAGCGGGATTTAGAGGCTCTAAGACAGCAACCCGACCATCTGTTAATCCCACTGCGAACTGGCTCGGTTTCTGTGGATGCGCGACTATTGCAACCGGGTACACATCACAACTGCTGTCAGCAACCAAACCATAGTATTACATATCAAAAATGAAATTTTGGTGCATAATCATCCAAGCAGGAACTGAGTTGTTTACCTTGAACTAGGAGGGACGTAAGCAGTGGTAAAGATGCGACAACATAAAACAAGATTTGAAGCATCAAAAGTGCAGATGGTCCCATCCGCAAAGCTAGCATATATCATCTGGCTATCACAAGAGAATGTTGCTCCGGTGATCAGTAGGGAATCCTTGGGAGTCCACTGGAAAACAAAATGGAAGATACTTTCATTCCTTCATCCAACAAAAGGAACAATGACAAGAACACTAGGTTAGACCACACGCAAGTTGGAGAGAGACAGACCTGCTTTACACATTCCAAGTTATTGGTTTTGTAGACTGCAAGAAGAGTCTCATGTACTGCAAGGATGTGTTTCTGATCCTGGTGAAACTGGATGTAGCTGTCGGACGGTGCTGCTGACTTTTTCCCACCAGGAATCGGCAAGACACAGGTTTCCCTTTTCTCCCACCCTTCAGCGTCCCACACAAAAATCTACAGAACAGAAAAAAAAAATGCATGAACACATCAATAAAACTCGAAGACGTCATCTTCAGCAATTTTCGCCACTGATGCAATTTCAGCAAACCTTAACGTGTGCCTTTCGGGTGAGCACCCATTAGGACTTTCAGTAAACCAACACGATAAAAAAACTAACCTCAGCATCTGCTCCAGATGACACGAGTACATTCAGAGCACTAGAGAAAGCAAGAGCACAGACTCTTTTAGAATGACCTCGAAGCTTGCAAATAACCTGCATGGATTAAGGAAATGCTAAGCTTCCAGAGGCTTTCCGTAAAGGGTGCTTATTCCACACTTTATATCCAGGGAAATGTACCTCTGCTAAACGAACATTGTATATTATAATCATTGAATCATCCCTCCCTACAGCAATAATGTTGTTATCCAGAGGGTAGAAAGCAAGGCATGTTGTTGCAGGAGATGGAGGCATGAAAGTCACCATTGTCTGCAATTATCCAACAGAGTTTGGGTGGTCAGTACAATAATGATGAAATAGCAATGTAGCACATCAGCAAACTTGAAAAATTTATTATCAATGAAACCAAAATTTTAGATCAATAAAAAGCGAAACCACAGTCCTCGAATAATACCTCGGATGCTATATAAGGGTGCATGGGTTTACAAATTTGAATAAATTTGCTAGTTGGACAGGATTCTTGAGGTACCTTGAATGTCAGCAGGTTGTACAGGGAAATTTTTCCACCAGATGCTGACACGAGATAACAATCGTTCTTGGATAAAGCAAAGCAAGGCACAGCCTCCGCAGAGATGGCATGTGAAAGGTCATTTTTCATCAGTCCCATGCAGTTCCTTGGTTGCCATAATTGAGGGGAAGTTTTTGTAGTTGCCTACAATAAGCATCTCATCAGAATAACAGCACCAGCTCCTTTTGGATAACCACTCAGAGAGAATTATTTAAAGTATCTGTGTTCCTCTCAACTTGCCACTCAAATTAAGGTCATCACAAGACCATTTCCAAAATAGATGGGTAGAATTTGATGATAATGCCAAAATGGCATTACCTGCATGGTTGTAACTCAACCTTGAAATCTGCATCAAAGAGAAATCCAGTAAGAAGCATCTCATCTGCCTGCAGTAGTTAGCAATCTAATCGATGTTTGAGGGAGTCATTCTCATGCATTTGCTATTTCATTCATAGACAGATTATGAGCTCCATATTACTACAATAATGCTAACAAGTTAGAACAATAAGGGAATATAAGCAGATACTTAGTGCGGCAGCCTTACTGAAAAGGAAAAAAGAAGTTTATCCTTCACATTGTTCCATACATAAGCAGCAAGCATTTGTTCAATTAGCAAGCAACAGACGTGAATTTTAACCATATATACAATGAAAGGAGGACTAAGAGATCAACGTTTCCAATTTGGTTTTAGTTCTTCATCTATATCAATCTAAGCAAATCAAAAAGAAACAAATGATAAAGCAGTAGACGATAACAAATGATAAGAGATGGGAAAAAGAAACTTCAAGTCTAACCTTGATTACTTACAGTTGTTGAGATTGAAAGAGATGTAAAGCAGAAGACAAAATAACAAGTGATAAGAGATTGGGAATAATGAAACTGCAAGCCTAACCTTGTGTACATTCTCATGAGATGGGAGCCAAAGGGTCTGACACTGGGATGGCCCATTTATTTCGAACAGCTTGCAATCCTTTGGTACATTGGTATCCCTTGTAAACTTAGATTTCATGCCCTCCAAGGTTTCTTTATCCCTATTCTGCAGAAGACCAAGTATTTTTTCCATTTTGATGGCACCGCGTGAGCTGTTAACAACAGGCAAATAAGTCTTCAAACAAGAGAAAAGGAATTGGTTAACTATGCCTACCTCCGTAAAAGTGTCAGAGAGAGCTCCAGTAGAAGCAAAAGAACAGGCATCAGTTGTAGGCAATAGCTGAAAATCAGTCGACAGAATCTTGATGCTGTTCTCTTTTGCAAAAGCAGCCAACAATGTGCCATCCTTGTTGAATTGAATGCGTGGATTTGCCTTTGAATCATGAAAGAAAGATGAGTAACTAAGACCACCCTTGGCATTACGTCCAAAATCTTACTGAATTGTAATCAGAACCACCACTTGAAATGTTTGGTGCAAAATAGTGTTTTTGGTTAATCAAAACCCTTTAGCAGATATAATTGATTATCCAACAAAGCTACCAGTAAAAATGTGAAAGCTCATCAAGGAATTTAAAGTTGTCTGTATGTTATCTGAATAAAATAGGATAAGCAAGGGTCTAGTCCTGAACCTTTTAATTTCCTTAGCCATTCCTGTATCTTTCAAAAAAGTCCTAATTAAGTTCACTTTTAAGGATAGCAGCTGTCGCATTGGATGGGACACAAGGCTATCACCACAGCTGCAAATCCCTAAGGACTAAATAAAACTTCTGAAAGGGTTTAGATCTAAAATTAGCACCATCCAGAATAAAGTTGGATCACCCAAAAGATCAACCAGAAACTTACTGGTAATTCATCACCTGCATTGATAGTGGTCAAAAGCTCAACCCTGTCCATATCCCAAATCTTAATTTGGTGTTCATCACCAGCGGCCAAAAATTGGTCCTTCAATATGTCAAAGTGCACAACACCAGAGGAAGTCTTCTGCAATCCTTGGTATGTCCTTATAACAGAACCTTCATTTTCATCCCACTCAACAAGGAATGATTCTCCGCACTTACTGGTACCACAAGAAAATAGCCTGCCAACGACTCGACCACAAGACTGACATTTCAGTTCACCCCTCAAACATGTGAAACATTGAGAACTTGAGATGGTAGTTAAAATTGAGAAAACAAACCTCCTAATCCTATCACCAGCAGTATAAGCCAATGATGTACACCCCAGACCTGGAGCATAAAGATCTACTCTGGCCCTTAAATTGTCATATAGCCATGCCTTTATATTGCCATCCACTGATACTGAAAAGATAAACTGTGACACAAAAGCACATAGATGCAGTTATCTGCAGAGCAAATTAAGGAAGGCAAGAAATGCTTCAAATTACCAACATCACCACAGTCAGCAAAAAGTGGATCATGAGCAATACTTACATGAATGGATGCCTTGCTATGGGGGCAGAGAGAGTAAACAGGTTCATCATGACCTTCAAAAGTATACAATTTGACACCCGTAGTTGCATCCCACGCCTTAGAACAACCAGAAAGGAGTTGTTATCACCTTATTGAGAATAAAAGAATAACATTATCTAACATGAAGAAGACCAACCTTTACTGTCTTGTCATTGCCACATGTTAAGACTAGAAGTTGCTTCTCTGGGAAAGAAAATGCTAGATCGTTTACACTGCCAACATGAGCATCAATCTACATATTGAAGAAGCAAAACAAATAAGACAAAAGTCAATGCCATAGGCAAAAGACCAAGGCCAAAAATGTTGGAAAACTAGCATTACAGAGCTACCTCCAACTTCTGTCGAACCTCATCGCCCGCATGATAATTATATATCTGCACCATGTGTTTGGAATATGCAACACCTAACAAAAAGAAGATATTGAAGTTAGATTATGTCAACAAGAAAATATTTGTTACATCCATCTCTAAACTCACCAAATAAGCACCCATCAGGGCTCCAAACAATGCTGTTGATAGAAACATGTGGATCTTTAAGCAGTGCAGCCTGTTACACGCAAGATCGGTTCAGAATCTTCACGTTTTAGACTATCGTTTTCATGCTATTATGGAATGGTCATATAGAAGGAACAAACTTCCTGGAAAAGAAGTATAAAGCAAACAAACCTTGAACTTCATTGAGCATTTTTCAATATCCCAAACTTTAAAATTCCGAGAAAGCAACTTTTTCCTGGAACTGGCATCCCACAACCCTATGTCTCCCACAACAGTTCCAACTGAAAGCATCAAAGCAGCCCCCCATGAGTAAGCATTTATTGAAAAAGTACTCGCTGACCGCAAAAGATCAAATAGAATGATAAGTAGGAAAAATAAACCCACGCACACCTAGAAGAGTAGTTGGTATAATAGGATGGAAATCCATGCATGTAGGAGATGAATCTTCCTTCAATATCCCTCCAACAGCCATGGGCAAGCTAGCATTGCTTATAGATTCACAGCTTTCAAGCACGCTGTCCCTTGGAGGATCCTTCAGCAAAAGATTAGGAATGCTAGAAAATTCTTGATCAGGATGCATGACAGCGGGCAAGTCACCAGGAACATTGAAAGAACTTGGACCATGGTCAGTGATGGTTGATGTTTGCTACAGAAATATATGACAGACATGGTTAATAGAAAACAAATCAGACTTACGGAGTAAGGTTGCAAAAAAGGCTGATCCAGCATACCCCATCAGAAACAGAGGCCTCATTTTGGGTTACAGTGATAGTAACCTCCACATCATCTGTAGTTGCATTTACCAACAGCCAAGAAAAAGCTTCACTGGAATGCATACTCTCAGTAGGTGGAGTAGATTCTGAACTGGACGAGGAAGTTGGAACTGACATTGATGTGGTTTGAGAAGGCTAAACAAGGGAAAGAAAAAAGTCTCTTAAAGGCACAATATTGAAGTGCTATTAAACAGATAATGAAGCTGGCATGATTAGGAAGAACACTTGAAACAGTTTGAACAAGAAAGTCAAAAATTAACTTCCATATGGTAACATACCAGTTGATCGTTGTCATTGGAAGACGAATGATCACCCGATGGTGGACAGGCATGATCGGTAAAAAGTGTGCTTATGACTGGATTAGCCTGAGGATTTTGACAAAGCATATGCTGCCAATTCAGGCTGTCAAGTTAAATATAGATCAGTTTTTGGAAATGTCCAACAAACCTGTCTAGATATTACAAAGAGCACCCAAGATCGTAAAGTTGCATTACAAGTTCATACAAAGCTATCCCGAAATCACCATAGGGACGGCGATCATAAAAGCGTTGTCAGGGACTAATCAAGGAAATAGCAGAAAAGAAGGCAGCATTACCTTTGGTTAATGAGGCAAGTCAATCTCTTATTTTGAATGCTAGGAAGTTCCAATTTGCCATGGAAAAGGGGATTTGTATTAATAAGCTTCCTAAGCTCATGCATCAGGCTTTCCCTAACAGACTTTGTATCTCTATACGTGCTGAGCTCATTATGGTCCCTGCTCAAACCCCACAAGTACAGTCATTCTTTGTCCACTTCACATGGTCCTCTCCTAAAAATCTCAATACTCACAGAATGAACAGAATTCAAACCTTATATCCTTTAATGTCAAAAGCTCATGCATTCCCCTGATCACCTCCTTGTTATGCTGCTCAAAAACTTTCAAATCCTTGATAAGGATATCCAAAGCTCTCGCACGGTCACCCCTTTGAAAACAAACAATAAAACCCCCATGAAGCGAGACCAATTACAATACATAAACACAAGATTATGATGGAAAAAAACAGGACAGGCTTACTTGTCCAACACCTCAAGGAAATTCTGCTTTCGCATTTCAAAATAAATCTTCGTTGAGTACTTGTTGTCACCGAGCTTTGTAAAACCAGATACGTACTTCTCCGCCTCCTCCCACTTACCACTAAGCATCATCTCCTCAAAATAATCCATCTTAAAGTAAAACCCACTCTCGCGCTCAAGCCTACGCACCAAATAATAGCAACAAAAATGTAAATTAAAGGACTACCGGAAATCAAAAGAGAGCATTGATGCCCATAAAGATACTCCACTTACATGCGCGCCGCATCTTTAAACCCTTCCTCTTCGAAGAATTGTAGGATTAGCAACACCATATCTTTAGTGAGTTTAGACATCTTCACTGCAAATTGAGTATTCGTTCGATTACCATTAATAAAATATTAACGATCGGGAGAACAAAGACTATAATAAATATCCAGAAAAACACTCCAAAATCAGATGATCGGTCATCGGAGACGCTTATGCTGGGCTATAATTTAGTAAAGTTAATTAATAAAATAAAATAATAAAACCCTAGTAAAAATTATGGAAAAAAAACTATGTGAAAAGAGTACCTGAGAAATTAGAGAGAATCAGAATTCAGAGACGGCGATCAATTAAATAATGGAGTAAAATTTTTATTTATTTGAATTAATTTTTAAGTTCAGTGACAGGCTCTGCTTCAGAGATGTTGTCTGATAATGAAGAGAGGGGGAACGGCGTTATCGTAGAGATGATATGTTGTGAGGATTATAATTACATATGGTAATAAGTGCGCTTCTCACTTTGATAAGACCTTAGTGATAGCCCGAGGTACTTATAAAAGAGTGACTCATTGGCTTCCTTGTATTCTGTCGTCAGGAACGGTTATTAAAGGGCTTCACAGATATTGAGAGTCTGAGACTAAGCCCAAACGATGAAACCTAAGAAAAGAATTACAGTTTTACCGAAGTGATTCATCTTTATTAATAGGGGTGTCAAATGGGTCGACCCGACCCGACCCGAACCGACCCGTTTAAATATGACCCGTTGGGCTGAGGGTCAAAAATGACCCGACACGTTTTTTGACCCGTAGGGTAGCGGGTCGACCCGACCCGACCCATCTGACCCATTAAGTAAAACGACGTCGTTTTGACATGTTTTGTCTTTATGAAGACAAAATTTCAGAGGGTCATAAACGGGTCAGCATGACCCGCGAGCAACCCGTTGACCAGTCAATGACCCGTGAACAGTAAAACGGGTCACCCCCCGCCCAAATTCGAACGGGTCAACCCGCCCAAATTCGGATGGGTCGGGCCGACCCGAATTTTGCTTTTTTTAAATTGTTTTTTTTGATATTGGTTTTTGTTTTTAAAAGTAATGGTGCATTTAAAATATCAATTTTTTTTATGAAAAATTTTAAAATAAATATTTTATAAAAACAAATTATTATTGACGTGATTTTTCGATTAACAAGTTTCATACTATATATTTTATGCATTTAAATTTCTAAACAAATACTACAATGAAATAAACGGATTTTAAAATGAAATTCTAGCATAAACATTAAACAAATACTACAATGAAATAAACGGATTCTAAAATTAAAATTGCATGTATTTAAAGGGAAATAATATCTTCAGTGAGCTCCTCCAAAGCTGACTTCTCAACCTCTACAATAAAAACAAATTAAACAAATATTAAAAAAATTACATGTGTACTCAATTTAAATACATAAATTAAAATAATATTACCTTGTGTCCCATACAACCAATCTCTTGAACAAATCAAAGCTTCTACTATTTCCGGTTTGAGTGCGCTCCTATATTGATCAAGCACTCTACCACCGACACTGAAAGCACTTTCAGAAGCAACTGTAGAAAGCGGTATACTTAGAACATCACGAGCCATTGCGGCAACTTCAGGAAATCGACCTTCATTAGTTTTCCAATATGCCATGATGTCTACATTTTGTCGTCTATCTAACCTTGCCTCCTCCAAATATTGTTCAAGTTGTGTCTTTAGAGGAGAAGTTTCTTGCATATCAAAAGAATCAAATTCCTATAAAAAGATAAACAGTAATTTGTAAATGAACTTATCACTAAATGTATAAACATGAAAGATGGAAGAATAACTGAAAAATGCATAATGGATAAGAGAAATAAGATGCACATACCTGAAACACTTCATCAGTCATATTGTTTACTTCAAAGGATGGATGATGACTAACTTTACTTGAAGAAGATGATGTACAATAATTATTATAAAAAGAAACCAATGTCTCTTTCAAAGCTACTGACTTTGGAGCTCCACGGTCACCATAAAGTTTCTGATGGCACCACTGAATAAAAGAAAACTTGTATCGAGGATCTAGCACAACAGCTATAGCCATTATCTCTGAAAAATCAGCCCAATACTTATCTAATTTACCCCACATGGTTGATGCCATATTTCTCATGTACTCATCATCACTTTCCATTTCCCGTTTCAAAATCAAACAGATTGAAAATTCAGCAGGATAATATAGATTAGCAGTTGGATAATTGGTTCCTGAAAACAAACAAGTTGTCTGATAAAAAGTTCCCAAGAACTTGCATATCTTTTCTACACCATCCCATTCACCCTTAGATGGACAATGAGTGTAATTGCAGTCACTTAACTTCATGTGCATGTCACTCCAGATGATCATAGAGTATTAAAAAGGATAGAATTCCTACACAGATTTGATCCAGCATGTCACACAATCCCAATTTTAAAAAGATATCAGTACTAATAGAACACAAAAGGCTAATGGCGAATGATTAGTGCTTTCCCCATATATGAAACAACCAATATAAATCAGCTTACACAAAATACTACATTTTGGGCGTTTCTAACATATTCATCCATAAAACATAAAATCACACCGATGGACTCATGATTTAACAAGAACCCTGACAAGAAGTAAACAATAGGGCAGCAATGCATTTATTAAAACTGTGAACGAGCACTTTTTTATTTAAAAACGAAAGGCCTGAGTAAACAAACTGACCAAGCAATGTTCACGTTCATCAAGCAAAACAGAGAGTAAATTTATTCCCAAAGGGCTGCATGAAACAATGGGAAGGGCATAAAACATAACACTTTTGGAGGATCATAAGAGAATGTTTTTACCTTTGTCAACAGAAGATTGTTGGACAACGACATGGATGGTTGTAACCCCACCAGGAACATCACACAATGGGCTTCGGCAATCAGCTACCGTTCTATTGTTCTCCAGTATTTTTCCTGCACTAATTAGCTTAACATCCTTTAGTGTCCTCGGAACATTCTCCTTCTCTGCTCAAATAAGAAATAACAGGTGTCAATATCGTGAATGATATTATCAGAAAGTGCTTAAAATTAGAGAAGCTAATGATACTGAAAATCACAGCAGAGACATCTCATTACTAATACAAGTCACTAGACAACAAGAAGCTAATGATATTGATCTGGCTTCAAGGACTTCGGATTTCTAATGCTAACTAGCAGGTCTCAAAGTTAAAGTTGCTATCTCTCAATAACTCGTATGTCAGGTTAATGATAAGGCAATCACTAAGATGATATGGCAATCACTCATATTACTTTTCTAACATAACAGCCAACAGCACTCAAGCATGACTCACAGTGCTAACAAAATTCAATCTCCAACTGAGTGCTACATAATGCTAATTTTCCAAATTATTTCATGGTAGAAAGATCAATAAGAAATAATTCCAATGTTTGACGAAAAGAAAGGAAATGACAAAAGATAAAAGCGACAGTTTTGTCCCTTTCCAGTTCCCAGCATCAGTTCAAGATCTCATGGCATGTGTACATCAGTATGCACAAGGGCTTATTACATGCTGTTCCAGAAGGATGGATTAGTGGATGGATGTCTTCGGCAGAGCAGAACACAAGAGCTAAATACAGTACTAATAGAACACAAAAGGCTAAATACAGTACTAATAGAACACAAAAGGCTTACCACACACATGGCCATACCTGTCAGAGAAGATGATGGTGACGATGGTGTGTTGAATCTGTTGATGGGTCGGCGCTGGTGGTGGTGGTTTTGAAGATGGTGTGCTGGTGATGGTGACAGTAAGAGAAGAAGAGGAGAAATCGGGAGAAGACTGAAGAGATGACAGACGACAGAGGGAAAGAAGAGAGGAGAATGAGAATGAGATCGGGGAATGAAAATGGAGTGTATTCCTTTTGCTGGGCTAGGAATGTATTCTCCTCGCAAGCAGTAGCAGAACGTGGAGGAGGAAGAGGAACGCAGCAGCAGGTGAGAGGAGGAGGAGGAAACGAGGAGAGAAGAGATAGGTTATTTTTGTTCTAAATTGAGACGGGTCAGATGGGTCGACCCTTGACCCGTCGGGTCGACCCGCATCTGACCCATTATTAAATGGGTCAGAAAAAAATGACCCGACGGGTTAAATTGCGGGTCGGGTAAGGGTCAACCCGTCGGGTCAAACCCATTTTGACAGCCCTAATCTTTATGGATACAGCACAAATAAAATTAGTTCTCATTTATTTATTTATTTTAATAAAATAATTTCAATTTCATTTGTAAAAAAATGAAATAAGGCGAATTTAAATAGAGAACAACTTTGTTTTCCCTATGGGTTAAATTAAAGACAAGTAAATAGCCTTAAAACAACATTGTCAATACCAAATTTCTGTAATAATTACAGTAAAAGATAATTAACATGAGAGCACTAGTTAATTTGATTTAGGAGGGGCATTTGGTCCGGCTGGGCGATTAGGAAAAGTAGTGAATTCTGCAAGTCCACGCTTAACAATCCGAAACAAGTTAGGATCTTTTGGCCCAAGAATCTCTAGTTTCCCTATAAATGATGGATTCTCCTTAATCAATTTCTTCACCACACTCATCATGTGCATCCTCTCAGTCTTTACTTCCCCGTACTGGCACAGCGCCCCGTGGTCCCTGCACGGTGCGGATCATCGATCAACAGTTGTAATGGACACAAATTTTACCAGCTAAAATAAACTACTCTTAATAAGTAATTAACTGAATCACAAACCTGAAATTATCCATTACTAGTAGTTTTGTTGCATCAGTGTACAAATTCTTATTATAGAAATTGAAATCATTGAGATCCTTTATCAGGATATCGAGCGCTTTAGCCCGATCTTTCCTGTCATAAAGAAAAATTAATTAAGAGTACTCAAGTTTATTTAATTTGACATAGTTTATGAAAACATTTAATTAAATGATTGATTGATTAATTAATTACGAACCGGTCCAATGCTTCAAGGAATTTTTGTTTCCTGAGCTCAAAATAGATCCGAGTTGAGATCATGTTGTCATGGATGTGAGTGAAGCCGGCAAGGTATCCCTCGGCTTCCTCGAATCTTCCCTGAAGCACCATCACCTCAAAATGCTTCAGATCAAAGTAGCACCCTGTCGCCCGCTCATACCTGTCCGTACATAAGGAACACCTTTAAATACTTGATTTATTACTAGCTAGCTAGGACTCTAATGTCATGGTACTTTGTAAAATTGGATGGTTTTATCACATTGTAATCTTTTAGAACATTCTTATACTTTGATAATTTAATTTCTTCTGGATAGAGCTCTTGTTTCGACCAATCAAGAAGTGAGAAAAAAATTACAAAAAAAAATGCTATTCAAAATATATTTACGGCACTAATGGACCAATTGTACTCCAACTTGTGTTTTTAGAGTCAAGTGCATATTTAGGAAAATAGTAAACTTACGCGTGAGCTACTTCAGTGAGATTTTCATCCTTAAGGTATCGTAGGATCCAGTATACAAGATCTCGGCGCAACCAATCATCGGAAGACGAATTTATTTCCTGAAAAGAAAAAGAAAAAGAAAAAGAAAAGGCAGATATATAACAGAAAAGTAGATAAATTTTACAAATGAGTATGGAGAATATGTCAGAAAATAACATGAACTGATTCGAAAAAGATCATAAACAATAAATTCAGATGTGTGTGGCTATGAGGTTTTGGATTGAAAGAAACTAAAAATGGGAGAGAAATGGAGGCTAACCATCTTTTCAAGGGAGCTAGTGGACTGAAATTGTGAAATTCTTAGAGGAGTAAAGACTTGTTTGGTGGTGAAAATCTTGGAAGGAGAAGACGTGAATTTATAGGAGGGAAAGATCAGATATCCTTATGGGCCTGGGTTGGTGAAGAAAGCTGGTAAGTTTTGGGGACAGCACAGATCTATCCCAACACTTTACAAGGTGACTGTCCAAACGCAACCTAGCCTGTCACGATGGGCCCACAAAAATAAAATATTACATAAAAGGACGATAATTGCCAAATTGGGATATATGGTCCAGCACAGTCACAACCATGGCGTCAATAGCGTCCATTGTATTGGTCTTTTTTCTATATTGGGCTAATTTGATTTTTTTAAAAATTAAAACAAAATGGGGAGAGCTATGAGAGGGTAATCAATTAATAGGACGTTATTTTCAAGGTTGTCAATCATGGTCAGTATGGTACGAGATTAATAACATCTATCGCTGCATTGGGTATATAGTTAGTTAAAATTTATGAGATTTTTTTTTTGTCCATTTTATAGTCTTGTCTGGTTCAAATACGAAATAATCGGTATCCGATATAACATGGCTTTGAGATTTTTATTTTTTTGAAAAAAAAAATCTCTATCCATAGAGTTCACGTTTAAAAAGGGTTCTTGCGATCTCAATTTTGTGTGTTTAATTCATAACTGATAATTTATTTTTAAGAAAATGTAAGAGCTAGTTAAAATTATTGCAAAATAAGTGAGTTGGTACTGTAAAAGTATTAAACAATTACTCCTCTTAATGTAGGATTTAGTGCTTATAAATAAAATATATAATCTGAAAATTGTTTTCCTTTTTTTAAAACAAATAATAATAATAATAATGAGTTCATGTATTGGGCTGATGTTGGGCCGGGTATACACTAAAGAAGTGATTTGGGTTCCAAAAGCCTCAACTTTTATGTTTTCATATATACATGCTAAACTCTAATTGAACCCCAACGACTCATCAACCATAGTGAATTGTAGAATTCTAATCATACTGTTATTTTATTATCAATAAATAACCAATGAGCTACATGCTTTGAATTACAATCCATTTTTTTTTAATTTTTTTTTGAGAAAGTAGAATACAACTCTAAATTTATACAAAAAAAGAATTTTATTAAAATTTCATGTAAGGGTAAATCAATCTTTGCCATATGTAACAATAATAAGTAGGGTTATCCAACCGACGGTATTTTAATATACCATCCGAAATAGTTCGGTATACCGAATGCTCAAAATTTAATATCGTACCGTGCATACTGTTATTACGGTATACCGAATACCGTTCTTGTCCAATGACTCCAACCAAAATCACAACATCACTCCCAATCAAAATGAACAAATAAACATAACAAAACATCATTGTATTGGAACCTTTTCAATTCAATAATCAGCACCGCAACAACAATTGCAATGGTGAAAAGAACCCCCTGTCAAGAAATCCAACAAGCAACCAAAACCCTATTCAAGTTTACCTATTTTTCATCCATAGTCAATCAATAAGGAAAGAAAAAAACATATAAAATGGATATAAAAGTGAAGGGATGAAAATGGTGGATGTTGGAGAACAAATCTAGGGTTGTGATAATTGAGATCTTGATTGACGATCGAGAAAGACGACGGTTGCGAGAGGGCAAAAAAAATACCGATGGAATTTACATAATTACGATGCGGTAATTTGGTAATTACACACCCTTAATAATAAGCGTTTGCTTGGTCCGGACATCCACCTGTTAGTCAGTTAGGACAAAAATGACGTCGTCTTGTTACATTTAGTGACATTTAGACCGTCAAAGACTTTTACTTTGTCATTTCGTTAGATAGAGACGTGCATGCATTGACTGAAGCTGGACCTTCGATTTTCCCCCAATCCCACATAGAGAGCGTGACTACACGCGGTAACAACAGTGGCCCCAAGAAGTCACCGAGGTCAATTGGTAACTTGGTAGTGGCACTAATTATTTTGCTTTACCTTCTCTTTTTCCTTATGAAGACCCAGACTTTATTTAGTGCTCCTTGCTAAAAAAAAATTAAAAAATTACTTTTTTTTAACTAATCATGTCTTATTAGCTCATAATATAGCTCAAAGTGAGTAATGACATTCTTTTTATCATATAAAATAAAGATGAAAGTTATCAAAATTATTAAAAATTTAACAAAGTCTATTCTAATTATTATCTTTATTTACTTACTGACACGAAGGACATCATTCTTTATAATTATAGTTTATTTAACTTAAGTAAATGAAAACACAACCGGCATAAATCACCAAATGACTTTAATTATATAAAAATGTGTAAATTAGTATATATTACTCCCTCCAGTTTTAATTAACTGACGTTTTGACTCAAAAATTAAATTTTTTATTAACTAATGCATTTTAGGATTCTCGTGTAAAAAATTATTTCTGTCTGTTGTTCTTGTTGTCTTGTTGCCCTGTTGCTGACCTACTACTGTCTTATTTAATTTTTTATTATTTTTTTAAATTGTGTAATTTGGACTTAAACGTCAATTAATATAAACCAGAGGAAGTACATGTTATGTAAATTTGACAAGTTAGTAATATTTCAATATTTCACATCCTTTATCTACTCATCAAAGATGTAAATAATATTACAACTCTAATTAATTCTTTTTTAGTAAATACAATAGTTACCAAAAAAAAGTTGACCAAAAATTTAGAAAATACTCTACTCAAATAGGAGATAGAGGAAAAAAAATCAAAATCCTATCCTTTTATTTATTTATGCTATATTTGCTAAGATGCCTCGGACCAATCTTGAATCCAATTTCCCACCAAAATTTCCTGCAATAGTGTCTGATTAAGACATTGAATTATTGGTACCATGGGATGAGAGTGTTCCTCACTCGCTTAGATTGCGCGTAAGGCCTTCTTGTAACCGTCACTTCTCTCAATAAAAAAGCGAGGTGCCTGTCGTCAGGGCGTCCGAGAAATGGGCCCACTAATCTGTCCTACTTATGACATCAAATCATCTTATCACTTGATAAGTAGCTGTACTTATACGTTATGGTACCACCAATATTATAATAATAAATTCATTTTACGCCTCCACTTCACTCTGGTGGTGACTGGTCCCCCTTCAGATAGAAAAGAAAGTGAAGAGACAAAAGCAAGTTATTGAAAAAAAAGGAGAAAGTTAGAAGAAAAAAAAAAACCCAGAAAAGCAACAATTAGCTGTTTGATTGCTGCTACTGCATCTGCACCTTCTTCTCTGTTTCTTACGAGTAAGTTTTTCCTTTCTTCTCTGTTTTTGTCATCGTTTTCGGTTTTTTTTTCCCTCAATTCTTTGCTAAATGGGTTGCTATTTAGTTTCATTTTTTAACGATTGTTTGCTCTGTTAAAGTTCAAAATTTTCTGCTTTACTGATTCTAATCTGTGAAAACCCTAATTTGTTTCACCTTCCTCAGCTAAATTTTCATAAAAACCATGCAATTCTTCAGGTCTTTTCGATGATCTCTACCAATTAAACTGTTTTCAAGTTCTGGTTTTTTATTGCTCATGCAAGTTTGGAACCTTTTACTCTGTTTTTTTACTAAGAAATGATATTGTTTTTTTGCTCTCTATTCCTTTTTCCTTCACCCTTGTCTTGTTATAAGCGGAGATTTGCATTCATATGAAATCATACTGTCATTTTGTGAAATTGGGTACTCTGTGATGTTTGTACAGATAACAACTGGCTGCAATTATGAGCTCTTCGCTTAGTAGGGAACTTATCTTCCTAATTCTACAATTCCTTGATGAAGAGAAGCTCAAAGAGACTGTTCACAGGTAGTTTTATTGTTTTTTTTTCTTCCAAATATTTGATGCATAAAATGATTTGTTTTTGTATTTTATGTGGGATTTATTTCATTTCTTGAATAGGCTCGAACGAGAATCAGGATTGTTTTTTAATTTAAAGTATTTTGAAGAGTTGGTGATTGCTGGGAAATGGGATGATGTTGAGAAGTATGTCTCTGGATTTACAAGGCTGGATGACAATCGCTATTCTATGAAGATTTTTTTCGAAATTCGCAAGCAAAAGTATCTCGAGGCATTGGACAAGTAAGCTTCGCGTCTATTGTTTGTGTGCAGATTTTATTTATATAAAGTTTATGGTTTTATGTTTATTTCTTGTCTGCTTTTAATTACCTCATGTATCAGGCGCGATCGAAGCAAGGCTGTTGACATTCTTGTGAAGGATCTGAAAGTTTTTGCCTCGTTTAATGAAGAATTGTTCAAAGAAATTACTAACCTTCTCACATTGGATAATTTCCGGTATGCGTGTTTTGTATAAGGTGGTTAAGTTGATCAGTTTATGTCACTGCTTGTAATTTGGTTTGGCTGTTCTATAGGGAAAACGATCAACTCTCAAATTACAGAGATACAAAGACGGCAAGAACAATTATGTTGATGGAACTCAAGAAGCTTATTGAGGCAAATCCCTTACTCTGTGAAAAATTGGAGTTTCCTAACGTAAGATGTTCGAGATTACAAACACTTGTTAATCAGAGGTTAGGAGGCTGTTTAAAAGTTCAACCTTTTTTCTTTTGGTAGGCTCTGCATGGGTCAACTTTAGGAGGCCTACAATATGTTTCTTGAATTAGTTGTTGCAATATCTATCAGTTCTAATTTGGTCTGTTGTTTGACAGTTTGAATTGGCAGCATTCCCTCTGTGGAAATCCAAGGCAAAATCCTGATATAAGAACTCTCTTTGTGGATCATAAATGTAGGAACGCCAACGATGCATATGCCAACCTAGCTACAACTGATCCACTAATAGGTTCTGCACCAAAAGCAGAAGGATATATTTCGATGGTTGCGAATGGGGTACATGCCTCAGTTGGTTTTCCTCCGTGTTCTGCAATCTTTACAACTATTCTTTAGACTGCTAAATTTTTTCTTTCCCTCTTATCAGCCATCCCAACCCGCTTCCGGATCCATTCAAACTCCCTTAACTACATGCATGCCCAATCTCTCAACCATAGCTCATCCCTCGGGTTCTGCTAGTGGATTAAGCTTTGGAGGTGTAAATCCAGGTGATGTATAGTATATCTTACCTACTTCCATTTTGTAAATTCTTAGTTTTTCATTACATGACCGTCATTAATCTTACTATTTGATGTCAGGTGTAGCTGCAATTTCCAAGGGTCTTGGAGAATTTGATTTGGCCAAACCTAGGATTTCTGGGCCCTCAGACAGGGTAAGTTAGTTCAAATTCCAACTCATAAGCAAAGGGCATTAGTCGGTTTGCCATCAAGTTCATAAATATTTGTTGGTTATATTTCATCTCTTCAACAAGTTTAGTAATGAGTATAACGGCCCTTGCGGTAACTTTCTGCAGATAATATTACCAGGAAGTAATATGTGTCAACATAACCATTGCTTGGATGAATTACCAAAGACTGTGGTGCGGACATTAAATCAGGGTTCAGTTCCTACAAGCTTAGATTTCCATCCGATCCAACAAACTCTACTTTTGGGTTAGTTCTTTTGAAGTTATTTTTGATGCAAAATCATAAACAACTTTCAATTGACTTGATGTTTATGTTGTGAACTTTCAGTTGGAACTGCTATTGGTGACATAAGTTTGTGGGAAGTTAGTTCTAGAGAGAAGTTGGCCTCAAAGAGTTTTCAGGTTTGGGATATTGGATCGAGCTCGATGATGTTGAAGGTATGCTCATATTTATTCCTGAACTAAAAGTCAATTTTTTTAGCAAGGTCTGATTTCTACTGTCAGAGTGATATATCAATTCTAAACTCTTCCAAATCAAATTCAGGCAGCTATAATTAAAGATCCATGTGTCTCAGTTAAATGCATGTTATGGAGTCCTGATGGTTCTTTATTTGGTAAGAAAAATTGCAGAACGATGGTTGTTTTCCAATGCATTCAATTTCTGTAATTAAATATGCTCTTCTCTGATTAAACAGGAGTTGCATATTCCAAACATATGGTGCAGTTGTATACCTATTATGGCGGACCTGATGTTCGACATCATATTGAGGTAAGTTTTGTTATTTGTCTGGTACATTATTGATCAATTACTAAAGAATTATCTTCTGATTTGTAGATTGATGCTCATATCGGAAGTGTAAATGATCTAGCATTTTGCAATCCCACTAAACAGCTTTCTGTTATCACCTGTGGAGATGACAAGACCATAAAGGTAGACAGCAAGTCTTATTTGTTGCACCATACTAATTACTGACTTCTAAATTCTAATCCGTAGGTATGGGATGCGGGTACTGGGGCAAAATTGTATACATTTGAAGGTCATGAAACGCCAGTGTATTCTGTCTGTCCACATACTAGGGAACATGTTCATGTAAGAACTCTACTTAATCCTTATTCTTTGATTACACACGTCATATGCTTCTTTTCCTCTGGCTGTTTCTTTCAATTACTAGTAGTTTCATTCCCTTTATATGCCTCAGTTCTTCTTTTCAACATCTGTTGATGGAAAAATAAAGGCATGGTTGTATGATGTTACGGGATCTAGGGTTGGCTATGATGCTCCTGGCCGCTCATGCACCACAATGGCGTATAGTGCTGATGGGAAAAGGTAGTGTATTTGTCCTAAAGTAGTGTTCTTAATATTGTATTTTAAGGACAAAATGATGGTTCATTCTCCATTCTAAATGCACTTCAGGCTATTTTCATGTGGAACTAGTCAAGATGGGATGTCGCATATGGTGGAATGGAATGAAAATGAAGGTAGTATAAAGAGAACTTACCAAGGGTTTCATGGACGCTCGCTGGGTATCATTCAATTCGATACTTCGAAGAACAGGTTCTTGGCTGTTGGTGACAACCACTCAATCAAATTTTGGGATATGGATAACCCCAATCTTTTGGTTACCACTGATGCTGAGGGAGGCTTACCGGTAAGTTACATTCTTTATTTTCATCCATTTTATGCAAAACAACAATTCATTGATTGTGCATTCGTTATTTTTTAAAATTTGCAGCCCAGTCCTCGTATCCGATTCAACAAGGGTGGCACATTATTGGCTGTTTCTGCTAGTGATAATAGAATCAAAATCTTAGCGACAGTTGATGGTCTATGTTTGATGCGCACTTGTGAAAGCCATTCTCCTGTTGCTTCACGAGTTGGAGTTGCATCCGAGTCACCAATGAAGGTGAGTAATTTTCAGTCAAACAATGGTCAACGTAAGATGGATGGAGAAACCTCATTACTTATACTGAAACTGTTTGTGATTGCTAGAATGGTGACGTGATGAACTTGGATGATGTCAAACCAAGGTTCCACGGAGAACTAAGTCCAGCAAAGATATATAAGCTAACTGAGATTAAGGATCCTTCTCAGCTTCGGTCTTTGAGGCTTTCAGCTCAAGTTAAAACAGATAAAGTATGATTCTTTTTCATTCTGTTCAACGACGATAATATGAGGTTCCAAACAGAAAGATTAACATATTTTCCTGTAACATCTACTCTAACTACTGCAGATTGCAAAGTTGATGTATACAAATTCTGGCAGTTCAATCTTGGCACTTGCATTTAATGCTATCCATCTACTTTGGAGGTGGCCACGCAATGAACTGAATTCAAGTGGGAAGGTAACTCTTTCCCTCTTTTTCTATGTTCTGCATTGTCAAGTTCCAAATTGATAACTGAACCACCTTGTTACTGCAAATGTTTATACCAAATTTCTTCATCTCTTAATTTGTCTCGATATCCTGTGGTGTAGGCAACGACCAAGTTTGCCCCTCAATTGGTGCAACCACCATCGGGTATATTAATGACCAACGATCTAGTCGGTGTTAAGTCACAAGAGGCAGTGCCCTGTTTTGCTTTGTCCAAGAATGACTCATACATCATGTCTTCGTCCGGTGGAAAAGTTTCCTTATTCAATACAACAACATTCCGGGTAATCTTAAAAGAATGTTCTGTTTTCTTTTTATCTAGAAGGCTTTGTTCAGTGTTTTGGCTAACTACTTACAAGTTCTATCCGGGAAATGCAGACTATGACAACATTCATGTCTCCACCACCTGCAGCGACGTATCTTGCTTTCCATCCTCAAGATAACAATATCGTTGCAGTAGGATTGGATGATTCCACAATAAATATATATAATGTTCAAGTGGATCAGGTATAACATTCTGTTCCATTACAATGTTTTGCCGCCAATTATAAAAGATTAGGATTTGAGGCATTGTTTGCTCTCTCTTCCGTGCATGTAGGTGAAGAGCAAACTTAAGGGTCATTCTAAGAGAATAAGTGGGCTTGCCTTCTCCCAGGTGTCAAATACCCTTGTTTCATCAGGGGCTGATAGTCAGGTTAGTAGTTTACCTTCCAAGGCATGCAAGTGGAATCTCTAATGTTTCTATATGATCACCTTGGCTGATGGAGATTCGCCTGCCAACAGAGGCTCTCGTGACTTTCATGTACTGAGCGATTAATTTTGCTGTTGTCTTTTTCACAGATTATTGTGTGGAGTATTGGTAAGTGGGAACAACAGAAGTATACTTTCTTGAAAATTCCAGCAGGGAAGGCACTTTCAACAATGTCAGATACCAAGGTTCAATTTTACCAAGATCAGATGCATTTGCTTGTTGTGCATGAGACTCAGCTAGCCATATATGAAACAACAAAACTCGAATGCCTAAAGCGGGTATTTTATCTAAACATGATCTATTCCAAATGTGGACTAATAATATTGGATTTGTCCCACAAAAATTATTTTGATCACTTAAACTGTGGATTGATATTTGACTTTTCATGGCATATTTGCAGTGGATTTCAGGAGAATCATCTGCACCAATCACGGATGCAGCATTCTCATGTGATGGCCAGTTAGTTTATAGCAGCTTCCTTGATGGAACTTTGCGCATATTTGGTGCAACGGATCTTCATATGCGGTGTCAAATTAATCCTAGTGCTTATATTCCGTCAGAGAACAGGTACTTATGATCACTCTGGTTTCTTTCAAGGTATATACCGGGGTTATCGTTGATGCATGATTAAATTCTTTCCTTTTCTGCAGTTCTATGTCATCTCTGTTTGTGTTTGTGATCGCCACACATCCACAAGAACCAAACCAGTTTTCGATAGGCCTAACAGATGGAGGCATTATTGTTTTTGAGCCTCTCGAGAGTGATGGTACATGGAGCGTGCACGCGCCCCCTCCTGTTGGAAATGGGGCTGCCACATGCAGCATCCCTACGGCCACCATAGATCAACCACAATGCTTGGGCTAAAGAAACATAGTTATTCAAATTAGTTTTATAAGTAAAGCAATATGCTGTTAAACTTAGTGAAGTTTTATA
The DNA here is from genome assembly GCA_963691705.1 of Viola odorata. NCBI lineage: Eukaryota > Viridiplantae > Streptophyta > Magnoliopsida > Malpighiales > Violaceae > Viola > Viola odorata. The sequence continues at coordinate 19,641,741 of OY829545.1, read as the reverse complement.
ATCAGCTTTTTCCTGTATATATCCTTGCTCGAAGGTTAAATCCAATGCAGCCCTTAAAAGATTGCGCATCAGCCTATCATCCATTTTCATGGCACAAACATTAAAAAACACTAGGATCTTTAAAATGGATCACTTACAGACCAGTTTTGTCTGAGATGTTGAATACAGCAGCCATATACGAGTGATTCGTTTAAGGAAAAAAAAAATTGTTTATCGCGTTTTCTTTTGAATTGACATGCAGATTTTCTAGATAACCGATTCAGCTAAGATTTTCAAAAAAAGAGGAAATGACGCTCGGTCGGAACAACAGAATTTCCCTCCATCTCTATTCTCAAACAAATATCAAAAACCAAAAAACGGGTCTAGAGGTAAGTGGCAAATTACCTGTAATCCCACTCCCAAACACAGATAAAATAAGGATGGTAAAATAAAAAATGACACAGGGAAAGATGGAGATGCATCAACACTAACAGAATTCTTAACATTTTGAAATATCCAGATGCATCCACAACAGTACTGCAATCTTCTCTAATAGAATGTTTGATAGACACCTTCAATCCTTCCACCCTACACTACCACCCTATTAACCAAAGTCCCACCCAACTCCCAAAGCCGATGAAATTAAAACAAGACGAACATGTTATGGGGTTCATTTCCTTTTCTTGGTTGGTGGCTGAGGAATGTCATCATCCTCATCATCTTCCTCCTCAACATCTTCATCCTCGTCATCATCGTCGTCATCATCGTCCTCTTCATCCTCGTCATCATCGTCGTCGCCATCTTCCTCGTCATCGTCATCACTTGCACCATCACCATTGGCATCAGGCTCATCCTCAGGGTCTGCTCCTCCCTCACCATCATCACCAGACTCTTCTTCCTCATTGCCGTCATCATCATCCTGATCATCGGCAGCAGCATCATCATCTTCATCATCATCATCATCAGTTTCACTGGAATCCTTGTTTTCAGGATCAGGTTTCCTCTTTGCAAGAAGCTCAGTCAATGGAAACCTGCAAGAAAATGTTTGTTTGAGGCTTTCCCAAAGCAATAGAACAAGAACAAGAACAACACAACCAGGACAAACATTGATCAGGCCACTAACCCTCGAGTTGCTCCTGATTCCTTGGGGAAGACCTCGGATCCATTAGGCAAAGAACACATCTGAAATAAAAGAAAAGCACTAACTCAAGCTAAATAAAGGCGCACCGGTTAAATAAGAATACCACAACCGAACAAAAACTGAAGATTGAACATGAAATCACTAACACTACCTACTGCAACTCACTGAGCTTTATGAATATTACCAATAACATAAAAGCTGGCTATTTGTTTTGAAATAGCTAAAGGAAATAGCATCTGTAGTCTATTAAATTTGACAACCATCTTGTCTTCCTATTCATAAAAATTCAACAGAGCTACCACAAAGATTATGCAGGGAAGGCGGGAAACCAAAAAAAATAGTCACATAAGCAACAAATGCCCAAAACCTAAACACTAAAGTAAACAAACATTGCCTGTTGGAAACAATCACTCAATTCCCCGAACAACTGAACTTACCCCCAACCCCAAGCATATCTTTTCACCACAGACTACCAGAAGGGAAACTACAATACTGGTTTCCCTAAGTAGGGCAAGTGTTTGGAGCACTCAGCTTTTTATATTGAAGAGCCACAGCTCTCTGAAATTTTAATCCTAAAAATAGGAAAACTTTATCTTTTTCCTTCCAAATTCCACCTAGCCTCGTCTTTAAATACCAAGAAAGTTAACGTCATACCACACTTATTGTCTAAAGCTATAAACAGGAGAACACAAACTAAAGAGAAGGGTAAAAGCACAGAGAAATAGCTAAAAAGAAAAATGCTCCAAAAGCAGAAACATGCGAAAAACGAAGTCAGTCTAAGCCCTGAGCTAAAAATAGAAAAGCACTAGCAGGAGACAATGAGCAAATCACACAATTTAAATTTATCAAAAGCCACAAAACAAACTAAAAATAACAAATAAAACATAGCTTTCAAACAGATCCATAGCTACGTATAGCTTCTTCTTTCAGGGAAAAAAAGCGAACAAAATAGCAAAATTTGACAACAAATTAGGTTAAAGTAACAGGGGAAGTATATACCATCAATAGTGAGCAGACGAAAGTCTTTGAAGCAACAATGGCAGTCTCAACGACCACAGCTTCCATCACAGAGCAGAGAAGTCTCTCCAAAACCACCTCGTTTGAGCAAAGTAGTTGACTTTCCATGTTTCTCCGCGGAAACCCTAAAACAGCAAAGCAGATAAAGGAACTGAAAACGAGAGCACGAATTAGAGAGAGGATTCGAGAGAGACAGTAGATAAGTGAGGGAATTAGGGTTTTGAAAATAAAATAGGGGTTATGCTAGGGTTTTGAAGTTACTATCTTAGTTGAATGCACCAGCACTACTTCCTCCGAGGTAGGACCTTTGCTAAAGATCGATTTGATCCGAAATAGATGGATTTGGGTTTGGGTTTGGGTTTGGGTTCTGGGTTCTGGGTTCTGGGTTCTGTGTTCTGGGTTCTGCGTTCTGGGTCATACCTAAAAAGGCTAAAAGCCCATCAGTGCTATTTAGTCAAACACTTGCCTTTTCTTTTATTTCTTTTATTTCCTTTTCCCGATTTTTGGGTTTTTTTTCCCATTTAGAATTAGAACAAAAAATAGAAAATCGGTCCATATTAATACGAATTTCATAATTTGATTCAAATATTACAACAAGTTTACAAAAATTGTACATTTTACCAAAATCGGGTTTGTCATTTATAGAAATTTATTTATTTATTCCTTAATAGTGGATCTTCACCTCTCTTTTTTCTCTTCTAAACAAGCAATAAATCTTATCTTTAGTACCAAGTAGTACTAACTAATATCTATATTCCTAATTTCTTTAGATTGACTTTTAAGATGTAAAATTTATTTATAAATGTACATAAAGTTGAAATTCAACTTATTAGTACATTTCATCGTTCGATTTTAGTATTGTAATCATAATTTAACATAAAAAAGTACATGAATAAGAAATAGCACAAAAAAGTTGAAGCAGCATCTACGAAATTAAAAGTAGGAAATGGAAAACTGAGCTCTTTAACAATTAAGAGCAAGCAATTTCTGAGTAGATTGGCCTGAAAAGATATGTAGTGTCCCAAGCATAAGTGAAATTGAATGTTGCAAAACCATAAAGAGGCTTGCCATCGTTAATGTGGCATCCATCATCATCTTCTAGTTCTGATATTGCCATGACTGATGGGTCAATTTCTTGAACTGTGTGGAACCCATTGCAGCCCAATTTGATGTTGGTTTGAGTACATACGCAGTCGTTTACGATTGTCACTTTCCACTGCTGCTTGTTTTGGACTTGAAGTTGAGTTGGTGACTGGACAATTTTTAGGTCAGTTATGGGATGGCACTGACTATTTCCTGCAACCAAGAAAATGTGAATAAAAAAAAGGAAAAAAAATACTATTACTAAAGCATACTAAGCATATCTTCCTAGTACGAGCGATGGAGATAGTCATATTGATATAACTACTATGTAGAGTCTAATCATATTCGAAGTCGAACATAATTAATTTTCTACTATACAAATTAATTGGAAACTAATAGAAAACATGTCTACCTGCGCCAATAAGGCTGAGAAAGCATACAACTGCACACAAGGAATTGATCAGAGCGGTTGCCATTGCAGAGTAAAACCAAAGTATGTTTTTGCATTGCAGAGTTATTCTAATCGTAAATTAATAGAGAAGGAAAAGAAAAAAGAAACTGTCATTATATGGACGTGGCGAGGTAATTTGCGCCACTTGCTGGACTAATCTGTGTCACATACTGCCACGTGTTAAGAGCCCATGATCTAATATTCTTCCTTTTCGTATCTCCAGATAATAAGTTTTGAAAAATTATAGAAAAAACCCAAGTGTAATTGTAGTTGGAGATGGAGGAGTTGTACGCAGCATGGGAACGTGGACAGGTGGACTGCTTTCGCCAATAATCTTTTATTGGAAGTGTGAAATAGTTCTGACCTGCATTAGCAAATAATTAAGATAATATATTAACTTAATTCTTGATTTTGACTTCTACTACTTATTCTAGTTGGCGGCTCCTTGTGTACTTAGGGTCTGTTTGGCGTTCCGGTTCTGGTCCGAAAAGTGTTGTAGATAAAAGTGCTGTGGGAAAAGTACTTTTGCGCAAAGCAGTGTGCTGTTTGGTAAACATTTCTTAAAAGTGCTGTGGGAAACGAGAAGTTGTTTTTGGTGTTTGGTAAATACTGCTTTTAGAACTATGGTTTGAGTGTAAAATGACTATAAAGGACGGAGAAGAGGAGAGGAGGCCGCAGAGGAGAGAAGGTCAGGTGCAGTGGTTTTGTCGGCAGAGAGAATGAGAGAATTTGTGTGGGTAAGGAAATGAGAGTCAGGGGAGAGAAAATTGAACATTTTATAGCTGGTTTATTTGTAATTAAGAAGAAAATCAGGGGATATTTTTGTCCAAAAATAATAAAAGCCTCAGCTTCCCGTATCCTGCCTAACGCACTTCTAGCCACTGGTCTCTTTTTGACCAGTGGCAAATTGAGGCAAAATACAAAGGAAACATTGTAGAGCTTTTGAAAAGCTCTACTGGGAAGGTGTTTACCAAACACCTTTCCCAACTTTTCGAACCAAACCATAACCCCAAAGGGGTACTTAAAGAGCATCTCACTCTATAATTTGACAAGCTGCGGTTCTTAATTAGTTGACTTGGACTGGTTCTTAATCTTTTTTCTTTTCTTTTTACGCCCATTTGGGTTGCGGATTGAACACTCTGCGCTCCGGCACATGTAACCCACAACTGGGTATTTATTTAAAATGTCAATGCTTCTTAATATTAGTACAGTTGATAATTATCTATGCAAATTGCAGAAACTACAAAAGTCTATTCAACAATTGCCTAACAATTCTTGTCCTGCGATTACTTATCGACAGCGAACAGAATTGATCTTGATCTTGAAATAGATATTTTCCATGAAAAAATGGAGATTCTTAGAATTTGAGCGACCAATTGGGTGGAAAAGATAGCACTCCAAGAAAGCTACTTCCATGTTTTGTTTAATTTCTCCTTCTTCTGTTCCTCTCATTATTAAAGAAGGAAAGAACTTCAACTAAGATGATGATTATGCAGAAGAGTTTGGTGTAGGTTTGTCTAATCCTGATTTGATAAAGATTAATTAATGATTTCTTTTGCATCTTTTGGTGTACAATAGTTTCTTTTATTGGATGGTTTAGTTGGGTTTTATCTAAGAAAATCTTATTTGTAAGATTCTTCTCTCGTTATTTTCCTTAAACAATAATGATTAGTGATCACTTCACCTTATTTATTGCTTCTCAAAATGTTATGGCATCATCACAAAACCCAGAAATTATTGGCACAAAAAGCTCTGCTAGAAAAGGCTACACACACCTTTATCTAATGGGGTCTTTGTTCAACCTCATGTGTGTCTGCGCTTGGCTTTATTGGCTGACTCATAGGTCAAAATCTGTGGTTTCTGCACAAAGAATTGTTGTTGATGGCTCAGTCTTCATCAATGGCACAGCTCCAATTGCCAGAACAGACCCTGACTTCATCTGTGCTACTCTGGATTGGTGGCCGCCTGAGAAATGCGACTATGGCACTTGTAGCTGGGGCAGAGCTTCTTTTCTCAATCTGGTAAATAAAATATAGGTCGGACAAAAAGTTATGAATGTTTTAAATGTATGACACGTTTCTTGGGTTTATTCTTATCCGGCTGTGACGTCTCTTGTACTATCAGTTCCCGTCAGGTTTTTCTTCTCTGAAATGGGTTTCTTTTGTGTTGTTCTTGTTTTCACCTTTTTCAGGATCTTTCAAGCCCAATACTGATGAATGCTATAAAAGGTAAATATACAGATTTACCAAGTTCCGATCACTGATGATGGGTCAAATTTGATAACGGAGCTTGAATTCTGAGTTTGCAGCTTTTTCGCCTCTGAAAATAAGAATGGGTGGCACTTTACAAGACAAAGTCATATATGAGCAACGGGGACAACCTTGCCCTCAATTTCTCAAAACCAGTTCAGAAATGTTTGGTTTCTCACCAGGTTGCTTGCCCATGTCTCGCTGGGATGAATTAAGCACTTTCTTCAAACAATCTGGGTAACTAATTCTTTTGCTCGGTAGTTCTCGGGTTCGAGTCTCACATCCGCGTCCTTTTTCTTTGTACTTGGACTAAAGTATTTCCCTTGTGAAAAATGTAGGGCTCTTGTCATTTTTGGGCTAAATGCACTAAATGGAAGAACTATAGCACCAGATGGTTCTACTGTTGGAGCTTGGAATTCAACTAATGCTGAATTTCTGATGCGATATACTGTCAATAATGGCTACAACATCCATGGATGGGAGCTTGGTAAGAATAAAAATCAACATCTCATGGTTTATAAGATTTTGCTCTTAGCAGTAATATTTATTTCCTCACCTATTGCAACCATTTTTTCAGGAAATGAACTGAGTGGGCGAGGAATTGGAGCAAGAATTGCAGCAGATCAGTATGCTTCTGACATAAACACTCTGCAAAACCTCGTGCAGAATATTTATGCAGGTTTTGAAGTTAAGCCAATGGTTTTAGCACCAGGAGGATTCTTTCAAGCTAATTGGTATACAGAATTCATTAGCAAAGCACCTAAAACGGTCCAAGCAGTCACCCACCACATTTATAACCTTGGGCCAGGTAGGTAAAGATTTGCCGATCTCTCCGTGTATCATCTCTATCCTTCCGGCAGGAGAGTGATCTCATTCTTGGTTTCTTGTCCATAGGAGTTGACACTCACCTAATTGACAAGATATTAGACCCAACTTATCTTGATGGGGGGTCTCAGCCATTTAGTGGACTTCAAGGAATTTTGAAGAGTACAAGAAGTGAGGCAGTTGCTTGGGTTGGAGAAGCAGGAGGTGCTTACAACAGTGGCCACCATCTTGTCACAAATTCATTTGTGTTCAGTTTCTGGTACTTGGACCAGCTAGGAATGGCATCATCTTATGATACAAAAACATACTGTAGACAAACACTGATAGGTGGAAATTACGGCTTACTCAATACGACCACGTATGCTCCAAATCCTGATTACTACAGGTAATCCGAGAACGCACTGTTAACTTTTATATTATATTATTTAAACTCAAACAAAAGAAATAGTATATAATTTTGTTTCATTTTCCAGTGCCCTTCTTTGGCACCGGTTGATGGGAAGAAATGTCCTGTTCACAAGTTTCTCCGGGACAACAAACAAAATACGTGCTTATGCTCACTGTTCAAAAGCATCTGTAAGTAAAATCCAGAATCAAAGATTGGCAAACAGATTTATCATCTATAACTTGGACAATAAATTGATTTCTTATCATTACAGCAAGGGATCACATTGCTCTTGATCAACCTAGATGGTAACTCCTCAGTTCAAGTACGAGTCACGATAAGTGAGAATGTCACCGACTACGATGCTTGGTCAGTTCATAGAAATCAAAGTCAAGGACCAAATTTTACTAAGGTTTCTAGGGGTTCTACACTAGATAGCAACACAAGAGATGAATATCATCTGACGGCTAAGGATGGTGATTTACAGAGCCAAACAGTGCTTTTAAATGGGAAGATACTTACTGTAAATTCAACAGGGATCATCCCTCCTTTGGAGCCGATAAAAACAAACATGATTGATCCGATATCTGTTGCTCCTTTCTCCATTGTGTTTGCTCACATTGCTAATATAACAGTTCCTGCCTGTCAATAGGTGTGTAAATAGAAATTCATAAGTTATGGTAAGTTCATGTATACAACTAAGATTGAAAGTACAGGTGAAATTTGTATACCTATCACAAAAAGAAGTGTAAATGCCATTTAAAGAATGTATAATTACATTGTAATTGGAAAATCTGCCGCAAGGTAACTGAAATTTCTCATCGATTTATCTTTAAATGAAGAATCATCAGAACCATAAATGAGAAGAGTAAATTAGATTTTCTACCAGTCTGATTGTGAAAAAGTTTCCAAGGGATTTCGACATCTTCTCGGAGTCAACTGTCACAAAACCATTGTGTACCCAGTAGCTTATATTACTCTCTCTGCACAACTCTGAGCAATCTCATTTTCATGGTGGTTGAAACACATGGTCCATTCCACCACCATGTATGTCAAAAGAATGCCCAAGATAAGTGGCACTCATAGCACTGCACTCAATATGCCACGCAGGTCTTCCAGGTCCCCATGGACTCTCCCATGAGGGCTCACCCTCCTTTGCAGACTGGAAAGACATATAAAGAAATCAGCCCATTTGGATGGAGGCTATAAAATATTGCGGAGTTATTCATCATAGCTAACTATAGAGGATATGCAATGGATGAGTTCTTGTTAGAAAATTCAAAAAACACTGAACACAAAAAAGATGAAGATGATATTATAGATGATGATGATGATATTTTACAGACACAACACAGAACCAAACATGATTTCAGAGAGAGGTGTTTCAGAACCTCTTCTCTCCTCACAAAGATTTCTTTTCTTTTGATGAGAGTGGTGGCTACGCACACTTTACTCAGTGAGTGGTGTACACTTCATCACAGTGTACACTCTTCTCCTCTCATTCACACAAACAAACATGATTTCTTGATTTGAGAGAGGTGTTTCAGAACCTCTTCTCTCTGGCAATGTGGGAGGGAACAAAGGTTCCAACCATCTTTTCTGCAACATGGTGGATGCATATTTATAGGCATTCCACCGACTTACTTTTTCTACATACTTCTACACACTTCTATTTTCTACACGTGGCTGAACATTCTAGATTATTACAGATGTGCACACCATTTAATGACACGTGGACATTCTAGAAGACAAGTGCTACTGTTGATGACGCTTGATACTAGATGTCGCTTGATGTCGTTTCACTTGATGTCGCTGAGATGCCGCTTCACTTGATGTCGCTTGACACCTTAATGATGTCGCTTGACACCTTGCTGATGTCGCTGAACTTGATGACATGGCTTCTTGATAACGCTGAGGTTGCCGCTTGATGATTACGCTTGCTTGCAGGTATCGCCAAGTTGCTGCTTCTTTGTTAACATGCCTTTGACGCCAAGGTTGGTGGTACCAACATGATGACGCTGCTGCTTGATTGTTAATGCCAAGGTGGTGTTGATTTCAACAGTTCTGTATGAAACATGCTTGTATAAGCGACTTTCATCTTCATATCAAAGTCAACTAGAATTCTACCACAATGTTATAGTTAGGAAAGATTTGAAACCCAAACCCTAACCTACTTGATCAGGGGGCACAAGGGGTTAGCGTCTAGATGTTTTGAGCCAAAAATAAACACAAAATTGGAACTAGATAAAATTTACAATATAGAATCAAATGCTAAGAGACATGGAGATCATGTATCACATGCATGATCCAATCTAAAGCACCTTGGGCAAAACTTCATGTTACACGAGTTATTAACATGCCTTACAGGACTTACCTTCCATAATGCTGTCCTTGAATCCACAGAAACTCGCTCACCAGCTCGATTATCTTCTAATTTTCGACAAAATAAGCACCCGTACTCAACAAAATTGCCCACAAAAAAGTAGACATCCTCTTCGACTCTGTAGGTATACCCATTATTCAGAATCTGGAACAAGAGAGATAACATATTACCATAACATAAACAACAAACATGTGAAATTTGTGAAGAGAAGGAAAAGGGAAAAAAATCACATTCAGTGAGGGTAAAAAGATGTATCTGATTGATCATGTCAATGATCTGAGGCGTATGATCCGACACTCGTGGTTCAACAGATGGCGGGAGGCAACAAAGAGCCACCATATCACGAAGGAATTCTTCAGAGAATCGTCTGCTTAAACTGATTGGATCCTCTCCTAGCTAATTTGCTCTAGCAATTACCTAGAGCATTTGAAAATCGCAACTCAGCTATCCTGTCATACCAATATGAAACACGAAGAAACTGAAGCAACACGCACATACTAGAAGCTTAAAAACATAAAACAAAAGAAATCAGCAAACCTATCATCAACATCAGTGAAATTTCGAACATAGCACACATCATATCCCAAATGCTTAAGATACCTGATTCATTTCCAACTAATTAGCAAACAATTGAAGAAGAGCGTCAAATTGAAAATTATACTATAGAACAAATAGAGACCTGTATAGAGTACCGAATGTGACGTAGACGCGAGCGTGGCCAATGTGACTAAAATCGTAAGCTGTCACGCCGCAAACGTACATTCCAACTCTACCCTCAACTTTGGGTTTGAATAAATCATTCTTTCTACTCATGGTGTTGTACAGCCACAGCTCCGGTGATGGAGTCGGAGGCCATCGCCGTTGGTTTTTCCGGCGGTTGTGGGGTCTGACGAGGTTAGAGAACTGAAAAGATAACATAGTTTTGGCGTCCTAGATCTGGGGTGAGGAAAGTGAGCTCTGATTTTAATAGAACGGAGAAGAGGGAGCGGAGGTGGAAAGAGAAGGATAGTAGTTAATGGCTTGCAGCACTTGAGCAAACTGCCCATTTGCTCTGTCGACTGTCGTGTCGTCCTCCTTGTTTGCGCTTCTGTGTAAAATCGTTAAATCCTTAAACCTTCTTTTTTGTTTTTTTGTTTTTTTTTCTCATTCATCTGTTGCTCATTTGTTCTGGCCTTTTAAGGCCCATTAGACACAGGCACAGCCCGGTAGCTATGTTCCATTCTCTCTCTTTTTAAGGCCCATTTTTGTTTCGTTTAATTTCATGAAATTACCCAAATTAGAGTGTTCCGGTATGTAATTAATCCCCAAGTTTTAAAGGGAAAAATTCACCTCCATTTGTATTATATGTTTGGACAAAATATTATATTTATTACCGAACTAAATAAGTCATTATATTAATCCACTTAATCTTCATTTAGTAATATTTTTATTTTAAAAAATTAATCGTTAGGCCGAAAGTGATACATTTTGACTAAACCAATAGGTTAGGTATTCTGATTCAATTTATCTTGAACATCATCTGTAAGAATTGATTGCAAGAAATAAAGAACTGAATTAGTTCAATTAAGTTCAAACAATGAAGTTCAAACAATGAAGTTCAATTAGTTCACAATCTATGAAGAACACTGTTTGAACTATGTAGTTAGCCTGTGGTTTTGCCTGAAAGACCACCCTTTGAAAAGAATAATCTATGTGGTCAATACTGCATCAATCCCGAGTTGAGCCGTATGGAAATGAACAGATATGGAGCTAAACTCGAAGTGGAAGTTTGCAGCGATTCTCACTGAATGCCTGCGTAGATCCGTCAAGAAGGTGAGAGGTCTCTCCTCCGTTCAAGCAGAGGAACAAACCTTGTCTGCATATTGAATTTGCAGTAGTTCGACGGTTAGCATGGTAGGCTGAAATAACCAGTTCTTACTGTAACCAGCTCTGGTCGATAGAAGGAAAAACTTGGGAGAAGAAAGGGCATATTTTATCTGGTTAATTGAAGCAAGTTCACCTTGTTTAATGCTACTGCAGCACAGACGGTTGTCGTCTATATAGGTTGCCTGGATACCCATCATCCAAGATCCCACAGTTGTATCATCATAAGCGTAAGCCTTTAGAGATGCACTGCAAATGATGAGAAAATTGATATAAGGTTCAAACTCCCAGAAACGGTTGAATGAAATGAATACTTACAAGTCTTACATGAAACAGGTAATGGTTACAGCATCTAAACCAACCTGTTAACGTAAATGTACTGGGCCAAATTTTTGGAGAGGATAAAAATTGAACCAGCTGCATGTCGGAAGTAACTGAAATACAAAATTTTGTAAATCAAGTTTCTTACTGTGACCATCATCAACCAGCATTCAAAACTATGACTACAAACGTAAACCATTGTTTCTCATTTCCTCTTCCAACTTGGACCACTTACGATTTTCCATCCCCAAATTTCCACCAATCAGGTTCATACCACAGCTTTCCCCTGGAAATCAACAAAAGTTAGGGTAACAAGAACTGAAGGCTGATAACCTAAAAATTGAAAAGAAACAATGCCGACTTAAGAAGAGAATAAGTATTAAATCACATATAATATAAGCACATATCACAAAAGAGAAACAGAGACAGTGGAGCTGTCAATCGATTAAAATGTGTATTACATGCATGGTAAAATATGATAGATGATGGGTATTGATGTAAGAATGAAAAGTCTTGCCTAAACATATCATTTCACAGATTTAAGGAATAGAGTCCAATACAGGCAATCAAAAGTATATGAACTTATACAACTACATATTAAATAGGCATGCTATGTATCATCATCAATCCAACAAGAAAAGTGATAGCTAGGTTGAAATGAAGAAGATAAAGCATGTACTCTTCAGTTATCACATCTCCTGACTTCATACAACCAATATATGCGCCTTCTTGACCACGATGACGTTCAAGAAGTCCAATTAATCCTTCTGCAACACATTAAATCAGAGTAAGCAACAACAAAAATAAGTTCAAATGAGTTAGAAATGCAAGTGTTGATGTTTTAGACTAATAGATGATACAAATCATACCAAGATCCAAGTTAATATTATCTTCAACTTTTACGTAAAATTCTGCATCCCAAATTTGTACAGCAGTACTCAAGAAAAAACTTTGCTTTGTTGGGCAACTCTTCTTGATCCTCCTCATGACTTTCCTGGAAAAATTAAGTTCACTCATACTCCATGTTCATATACTTTAACTAGTTAATAAGAAAATGAATACTATTATAACATAACTGCATGTTAATTGAAGAAATCAAGAGATTTTTAACAACAGTACTTTGCAAAGTGGATGGTCAACAAAACTGAATGTTAATTGAAGAAATCAAGAGAAAATAACATCAAAAGTTCAGCAGACCAAATACAGTTTTTGAACAGCTAAATGAAAGTGTGGAAAAAATTTAGTTTTCACCCAAGGGCATGAAACTAGGAACTAGAATTGGGGGGAAAAAACTTCAAAATGGTGAGGCCACATATACTGAATCAAATTCCATCACTTACCAGAATCAAAATATCTTTTGTGGAGCGATTCTCGTCATCAATGCTACGATCCAAGCTATCACCTCGGTTAGGACTGCCAGTTTCAAACTAAGAAAGTTATTATAGCCAACTCCACAGCAATAGTAGATGCTGTAACTACAGTATTGGTAATGAAAAACGGAACCAACAAAAGGGAATTGATGAAAGTGAGCAAAACCTTCGGCTGATAACAAACCGTATCACCACTCCTCTTTCCTCAAGTTTTTTCAAGGCATCATCTACGAAACCAACAAGGCTTTTTCTGAAAAAAAATTCATTTAAGTTGAAAATATAATATATTCTCAGCCATTACAACAACTGCTGTTGATAAACGTAGAAAGCAAAAAAAAAAAAAAAAAAATTTGAATTTTCTGGTGCAAGAGTTTGAATCAAAACCAACAAATCATATGAAAGAAATTTCAATGCCAGATCTAAGATTAATCAAAAAGCGATAATCTAGAAGCGTGGCTAGGATGGAATCCCAACTAACCTCTAGGCATCCAAGATCCTCTATATCTGTTGCGGTTCAAGTGACTGCCAAAGCCAGTATAAACTCCAATAACTGCAAGCAGCTTTTGGCCCGAGGAAGATCCACTTTTTCCAAGTGGTTTTTGAGGCAACCTTGACTCTTTGCCAGTGTCAGTTCCATCTCAGTCTCCACGATCCTCCTCTCCAGATCCCTACATATCCTAACCATCAATATCAAGACAAAAAGAGCAATTGAATAAAAGAATACAAAAAAAACATGAGGAACATACTTGCATCCAAGAACATTCAGCTTATCTTCAACACTAAGAACCTTTGGTCTCTGCACAATCAATGAAACAACACATCACCGGAAAGATACAGTTACGCGGAAAATAGTAACAACCTTCCTGTTACTCGTCAAATAATAAGTGAAAGAAACCTGTTCCGAATTCTGTTTAAGAAGATTAGCAAGTACTATTCTGTTCCCCGCATCTTGCCATAACCTAACAATAGCAGAAGAAACGAATAAAATTCTTCTTTTCAATCTAACATATTTGTAACTAAGCAATGCAACGACAATATCAGAAGAAAAATCATAGTTAAGTCTGTTTGATAGCATGAAATCTGAGACCTCAGAATTGAAATTCATTTGACCCGTAGGAAATGGGTTCAAATTCCACTGACTCCAAAATCCACGAAATCTCCCACACAGAGTCAGCAATTTAACTCAAATTTGCTTGCGAGAATCAGATTCTAATATAAGCGTCACAATTTGACTAAACCAAGAAACTGGGAAGAAATGAAAGTGATTAAGAAAATACAATAAAACGAAAGAAAAATGAAACTAACCGGCCGGCAACGTAGAGCCAAGCGACGCAAGAGAAGAAGGCCAATGCGAGAGAGGGTTTTGAACTTTGTAGAGGCTTCGATCTCCATCGCCTGTCGGATTTCGCCGTCGTTGGTAAGGTCTCCATCGCCAGCTACAATTCAGTATAGCAGCCGTATATGGAAAGGTACACGTATATTTTGGTGAGTATGTTAAGGATTCATTAGGTGGAATTGGATGATCTGGGATAGAAAAATGGACGTTTGATGGTTACGAATTATTCAGTGGAGTGAAAGTGAAGCTTAATACATCAACGAAGGAAGCTTTGAATTTCCACTCGTAGGGACGGAGATGGAGATGGAGATGGAGATGGAGATGGGCGGTTTTTACTGGGGCAGGTTCTTACGCTGTGATTGGGCTCGGTTGGTAATTATTTATTACACCGTTTAGGCTCATAGTTTTTAATTTTTCCGACTCGAAATTAATTAATTTTTTTTCTACCATTCTAAGTTTCTGCATTTTCTCAATTTACTTCCTTTAATTTAAAACGCCGCTTTTATTGAATTTTTATGCCTGCTTCTCTGCTCATTAACCGATTTACCTAACATTCTTAACTGCCCCGCTGGAAAGGTACGTAGGAACAAGAACATGTACAATAAGATCTGAACAAGCATGACAAGTATATGTATATGCAAACAACATATCTTAGTCCTGAGGTGATACTATCACAAATGACTTTCAATAAATTTCTATGGAGTTTACCTCAAACACTGACCGAACCACACTAAATAGTTTACTGATTATACTAAACATGTTTTTCTTTTTCTTTTTTACTGTCCTAAATGTCTGCATTTCCTCACTTTACTTCCTTTGATTTAAATCGCTGCCTTTATTCAATTTTTGACCTAGCATTCTGAACCGACTTACCCTGACATTCTTAACTGCCCCGATGGAAGGAAAAAAAGGAAAACAAAAGAAATGAGAGACTAGCAAAATCTCCAGCTACGACACAACACAACAGGAGTGAAGTTTCAGTTCAAGACCATCCCTCGACATGGTTAACATGGTCAAAATATCATCTTCCAAATGCTGAGAATAAATGAATAGTATAATATCCATCTAAAAACTGTAAGCACGACAACTGCTAATTGTGTAAGGGAGCATCCATCAAAAGAAACGAAAAAGTCTCTCAATGACATTGCTGCACAAATTTTCAGCATCTCATCCTCGCATGTTTAAGCTCTAGTTGCTTCTTGCTCCAGCTCCTGGTAACAAGCTTGACAGGGATGGAACCCCTTGATTCCTCATCTCTTCTTGTGTTCGCCTCATCTCTTCAGGATCTGTTGCCAAACATTAGAAGTATAATCAGTAAAAGACTAACTATCGCCAAAGTAGCAGAAGCTGTGGAAGAGCAAACTAACAGTCCGTATTTAAGGTGTTATTATATGATACAACAACAGAAACAAGGTCAAAATAATAGGGCCGGTTCATGTTGAAAATACAAAACCCTAATAGCCCTGGAATGTGTGGAAAGCTTCGAGTTAAACAGCAATTGATGGAACACAAATTATGAATAAATAGAGCACTTTTACCAATATTCTCCATCAACTTGGGCATCAAGAATACAACCACCAGCATAAATCCCATCATGAGACCCATGGGGCTCTTGACGACAGACATTAGTGAAAACGGTTCCCTAATCTGCAACAGGGAAAAGAAACAGGATGAATGCATTGCTAAGGATATTCCCTACCAAAAATGAATGGGAAAAAGATAATTCACCTCGTAATATTGTTCTTCCCTTAATGGTTCTAATACCAACTCACTCAAACCCCTTCTGGTCTCTGTCAATGCTGCCTGCACTTTGCCAGGGAATCTAGCACTAACATCAATTCGAACCTAGACATTTTAAAGAAAAATTCAATAACAGGACATCCAACATTAAGTTAAATCACTTTTATCAAAGAAGAACATTGAGAAAAGACCCACCGGAGAAAACAAATAGCCTATTGCAGCCACTTCAATTAAATGAGTCCCTGCTGGCACATTAGGACTTTCAGCACACAAGTCAAGGAATCACTCAGTTTCAAAAAAATTATATTTGAATCTAGTTACAGCAAATAAGTGCTGCAGGATCAATTAGTTACGCTATTAATTTAAAATAGAAAAAACCAAAGGTACCATGAACTGGATTCAATAGAACAATGCGATAGAAAAATAGAAGGAATAGGATACAATGAGAAATATCCATCAGGCCTCAGAAAAGTAACACTTTGGCCACCATTGAGTATAACTTTGACATTTGATACTTTTCCAGGAACACCAAAACCGTTTACAGCCATACTACCTGCAAAATAAAGCAATTTGTATGCAGAATGAACAAAAAAGAACTCCATGCGAGGAAATCAAACATCTGAGCAGTCAATAAAATCCTAAAATATTGGAAGCTCGTTCAACAGTTAACAAACGGGTACGGATTAATGAATAAACCCATCATTACCAAGTAACTAGACTCCAGAACATAGCGTTACAGTAAATTTTCATTCAGAGTTGCTCATTGAAAAACAAGAAAAACAGAACGGTGACACAAACTGCATCAAAACTATACCTGCAATCTTTACTCGGCCATTGATGCTGTGACCGTCAGCAGACCTGAAAAACATTCCACTTAATTACGAAAATTCACAACTGAGCAAGCTACTAGCACAGAACTTCATATTACAGTATAAGCTCAAATACATTGGAGTATCAACTATAACTCATCTCAGTAATCACTAACAAAACTAGCTATTGCAATTCAAACGACATCAGGTTTGCTAAAAATTAGGGATTGCAATTGAGAGAACATGAAAAAGAGAAACCGTACCCGGATGAAATCGCGAGAGCGGGAGAGAGAACAGAGAGGCATAGTTGTAGGAAGAGTATGATAATCACTGATTTCGATCTTGCAATCGAAGCCATGACAGCCACCTAGATTTGATGGAGTTTCAGGAGTTGATTTCAACTAGATTCGATGCAGGACTTCCTTTTTCTTCTTCGGTTTGCTCGCTGCTGGCTTTGGTTGGATAGTTTGTTGATTTGCAGGTATTGCGTGACGCGTCGTCGGTTTAAAGGCGAGCTTCGTGGACTCGCACGGGCGGGCCGCCGTTCATACCAAGTGGGCTTCGCGTCAAAAATCTGATGCTATATTTTCGGCGTAAAGTAAAAGGAAAGCCCAGCCCAAGCAAGATTTTATGTTTACAAGAAAAACAATTTAATTTTGGAGTCTAAATTAAATGCAAGATACTACAGTAGTACTAGTATATATGGGTATTTAGTAATTTATTGGTTGGAGTAATTATATATGGGTTTTTCTAATCTACCTTGTATGTCCATTTTCAGTGGATACAAGCTACCCCTCCTTTACTAAAACACTTCAATGGATTTGAAGGTTATTTCAGTGCACAAATACCGATTGACAAAGAATAACCAACCAATAATTGTTGATAAAAAAAAATTAAGAGAAGCTAAAATTCACTGGACGCACAGATGCACTGAAAATAACTTTTCCTTTGGCCAAAACTGTTTATTACAACTAGGGGCTCATCCCTCAAACCAGACCCGACCATACCCAGAATACATTTAACTTTCATTTACACTTGCAGCATCACACTCTTTTCTTTGTCTGCTTAAAATGACAACAGAATCTTGAAATGGTATTAAAGTCGCTTGGCGGAGAAATGCTCCATGAAAGAATCTTGATTGCTTAAGCGCTAGGCTTCACCAAATGCTATAATCCTAACTTTTTTGAGAACCGATCTGAAAGATTAGCTATTACGAATCCAGTGAATACCTACAGTCAATCGCTAAAATATATCAGACGGGTCGGATTGCATCGACGCATCACAATCCCAAGAAAGTGTTAAAAACAGATATGAAAGTGCAGTTCAGTTATCACCTGAACAGAGCCAAGAACATAAATCGCAGAGTAGTGGCGTCCGTGAATCATCATATCAGCCACCATAGCAAGAGGGATAGTGAGTGACATGCCCAAGGTGGCCACCAACGGTGTTGTCCACACGACACACAATGCCCTATGGAGAAGATAACAGATACACGATTAGATCAATAGGATAATGTGAGTCTGAAAAGTGATGAAATAATGAAAGAGGTTGCCTTCACTTGCCAAAAGTAATCGGAGAGAACACTTCCAACAAAACCATTGGCAAGAACAACTTCATCCATTTTGAGGGAGTGAGGAATTGTGAACTTGGGTTCAATTCCCAAGGCTGTCAATGGCCAAACTGCGAAAGGAATAAAGAAAACTAAGATTCAATTTTCAAGCAACCTTATAAGTTAGTTTTCACACAGGACGAATACACCAAGGCACAAGCACACACAAAGAACTATAATCCAAGTAGTCTGAAGTTCAGTTTTGTTTCCCATCTATATAGCCCACTGATATTTGACCAGACCAAATACAATAAACAAATGGCATAGCTTACCAAGCCACCATAGAGTTACAAGCGTAAATAATCCTATATATCCGAACAACTTTTGTACATCAACTCTTTCTCCTTCTTCACCGGCAAATTTTTTCAGGAGCACTACAGCAACAATTGAAAACAAACACATTACTCTATGATAATTCTGGAAAACAAGTTACTAAATGGAAGAATATAAAGTGCCCAAAATGAAAGACACTATGTCCAACCTGTAAATAGCCCATAACACACAGCTGAAAGAAGGCCAAAAAGATCCCCCATAAGAGAGCGGTCTCCATTGCTAAACACAAATATCAACTGTCAGTGCCCACAAAATGCATTACAAAGAGCAAGCTGATAAAATAATAGCTGCCTGAAACAACAGAAATTATGCAATGTGGAGGAGTAATACAGTTATACTGCATAAGATGCAACTATGATTTCAAAAGCTGGAGCTAGCAGGTATTCCATTCTGTTTATTGCATGGTTTACTAGGGCCAGAGTCTTAAAACTCAAAAAGGAGTGTGAGCCTGAATTCAGAACCTTTTCCCGAATAAGTCAATTACCAAAGAGGTTTCCTAGAATGGCATATCAAACAGGACTAATAATGTGTTTCGTTTCACTTTAAACTAGACTGATAGAAAGATACATCAAAAGCCAATGTGAATGTAAACAATTAACCGACCAGAAACTTACGACGAAGCAGCTAGTTGTGACTCATCAGCAGCCCAAGTCTTTCCCAAAGTGGTCATGACAACACCAGCCATGCTCACGAGGACTGCTACTACTTTGGCTGCATTTAAAGAGTCTTGGCCCAGGAGTACACCAATGAAGAGAGTGAACAGCCCAGAAGTTGATGACAAAACTGTAGTACTCGCAACACTTGTACGTGCTAGCGCAGCATTTGATAAATACTGCACATAAAAAAGTATAATAAATTTTGAATTCCATCATTTTGACTTGTATGAACTGAAACATGTATTGAACAAGTAAGAGTAAGCTTCCGGAAACAAGCCTCTGTTGACACTAAACAGCATATTCACTGGACACAGTTCAGAAGTCCTTCTAAGATTAGTAAACCGACTTACATACAAAATTGACCATCACACAATTCAGGAAAAAGAAGTGAACAGGAGATGAATAGACCTTACCTCTGTTATAAACCAGATAGGGGCTATGTAAAACCCATAAATAGCGACTTGTCTAGCTGTTAGCGGTCTTTCATGTTTCAACACATTTAAATCATCGTTGTATCTGGAAACCAATGGTACACCCTCTGCGAGAGGTGAAAGGTCTGCTTCACTGTCTTTTTTACTCAAAGTTCCCTGAAGTTCCATTTCAAAGATTTTTGGATTTAGAGCAGAATTAAATCCATCAGAACACTCGTTTATGTTTTCTGCAATTTTACCACCTTTAGAAGTGCTCCTTCCCTTGAGTAGATTGCATAGCCAGTCTTTAAGAAATGCGATAGGGAGGTAAATGACCATAAGAGAAGCTCCAAGATAAGTCACTGCAAATGGCTGCTTATAGGCCGTAAAGATATCCTGCCAAGCACAGACCAGTCAGGTATTAAAAAATGAATAAAACTATTACTACTATATGAAAACTTTTTTCCCCAATTCTATATAAAACCAGCTGAATGTTGTACAGGACATCATTGTATCAAACACTTCAGAGGTCGTGCAGACCGACAATAAATAAACCAAAACCTTGACTAGCTAGTGTGTAATTAATCAATCGATCACCTTAAACGCCAGCAAACCATGGTTTCCTTATCCTTTCACCTCATACCTATGAAGAGAAAATAAAAACTTAAATGCCTATATTTTCCGGATGGACTAGTTGCGACTGTGTAACTCGTCATTTGATCAGCTTCAACGCCAGCAAACCATGGTTTCCCTATCATTTCGCCTCATATCTTTGAAAAGAAAAAACTTCATGCAAATTTCAAACTAAAACGATATTTTCTCCATATACACTACATTTCCTGATTACCCAACTTAAACGCAACGCAAAATTCTCCGGATACGCAATTCAAGAATCTAAACGTAATTAAAAACAGAGCTGAAAGACAGACCTGAGTAACTTCTGCAGATGTGACCCATATAATAACAACAGCAGCTATCAAGAACAACCCAGCTCTATATCTCCAAGTCATGACAAATTACAGCAAATAAGCAGAACCCAGATGTAGAAATTGGCAGGAATCAGCAGAGATCTATGAAGATCTTAATTTGCGCCCAACCTTAATTAATTTGTTCGTCGCACTGACAAGAGAGATTCCCCAGATCTCTCTCCTCTCATCAATGCCGTGCTTCAATGCTAAGAATAAGGGACAGAAAGGAGGGAGAGGTGGGAGTAGAGTAAAAAAAAAAAAGGAGGGACGGTGGATGGATTCTTGGAAGAGAGAAAGCCAAGGAAAAAGGAATGACCGACTAATTAGTAATGAGAGGGAAGGTGGAGGGAGATTATTAATATTAATATCTCCAGTAATTTTTCGATAATTTTTCTCAGCTAAAATATAAGTTGCTCTCACTCAGGTGGTTAGGAAATATACATACGTTACCGGAATACGGGAATAGTAAAGACTGGAAACTTTCGTGTGGGATGAAGTGTCGTTTCTGTTTTTCTATACTGGGAAAGAATCAGATGAGTAGTGTTTCATTCATCAACAGCACCTATCACCTACTCCATAAAATAATTAATTAAATTATAAATGCATCTAAAATAGCATACAATAGGACCTCTTAAAGATATATCTATACATAAATCTCTGATTTATTATAGTTTATTTATATAATAGTTTTTATGCTTAGTATGTCTACAAAACTATAGGATACAATATTAAATATTTGAGATTTACTAAGTAACGACTGATTTTATTTACAGTAATTTGGTACATTAAAAAATAAAATATTTATAATTATATCATTAATTTTTTTTTAATACACAAAAATCAAATCATACAACTGATTGTGTTGTAATTATAACATGAAATTTAGTAAAGGAATTCTTTAATTAGCATGAATCATTTAATGACGGGAAAAAAACGGTGGATTGTTGAAATTAAAACTAATACGTAAGTATGCTTAGGTTTCACAATCTGCAAGACCATTATTCTATTATCAATTAAATTAGGTAGGACTGTAGGAGAACCTAAATTGTGGTAATATTAAAAGTTACTATGTATATTTTTTGATAAATTTTACTATGTATAATTAGTTATAATTAAACTTCTGTATATTGTGAAAGTTACGGATTGAGCTCCTCTAATTTTTCGTTGAATATGATCAGTCATGTTATAAAAATCTGAACCGTTCAATAAAATTAGACGGATGAGATTAAAAATTCAAGTAATTAATGAGTTGACCACTTCTTAAATTTTACTGACTGGTCAATTCATTAATGACTTGAATTTTTAATCTCATCCGTCAAATTTTATTGAACGGTTCAGATTCTTCTAACATGACTGATCATGTTCAAGAAAAAATTTGAGAAACCGGATCCAAAAGTTACCAATTTACTTTTTTTTTATTTTCTCATAATACTCAAATGAAATAATTTTAATTAAAAGTGCATCCGAAGAAATAGAATTAAACTTCTACCAGGGAGTACCTTCTTAATGGTGCTGGATGCTCTACTTAATGCGTGGTGCTTGCCTTATGATCACTGGAAAATGGAAGGGCATGTAGTTGGTGGTGAGTGGTGACTCATTTAATCTTGGCGCATAGGGTAGGTACGTTAGTTGTCTTTTCTTTTCATGTTCTACAGCTGAATATACCCCACTAGGATAATTGAACTTAGTCTGCGCTTTATGAAGAAAGAAAAATAGTCTATACTATCCTATTTAATCCACCAAACTATCAGCCTCTAGCTTGAACCCTTAACGTGGAGACATGAGACATACATTATGTCATTAAGCTAAAATGACTTGTGCATTTTCTTATTAATTACTAACATTATGTCAATTAAGTAATTAATTAATATTATGATCAAGTAATAAGAGATTTCGATTTCAAACGGAGGGAATGGAAAAATAATATTGGGAGCCATAATTTTTAAATCTCAATTATGTTCGAATGTAATTAGTCTCTTCCTTAGAGCTTAGAGGGAATAGAGAGACTGAAAATAAACATCCCGATTTTTCATGGGCTTTGGCTCACTAGAAATACTTTGGGCCTACCTAATGTCATTCCCGCTTTGGGAATTCTTCCTTTCGTATCGTCTAAATTTTTAGCCTCCCCAGATACTTTGTCCATACCCGTCTCATGTGGAAAAAAAGGTAACTATGTCCCTCTTTAAATGGCCCGACCCGACGCATGGTCATCCATGGATAACTCATTCGGGGAGTTCAATCGGAATAAATAATATAGTCTTTATAAATTTTACAGTAAAAAGTTACGTATTTAAAATATGGTCTGAGGGTGGTTTTTTAAAATAAATTCTTAAAATATCACATCAAGCTCTAGTAAACTAGTTTTTGAAAAACAAAATTAAAAGAAAAATTATTAGGCATTCTTTTACATATGTTACTTTTTTAAACTTGTGATGTGAACTATTATAATTTAGAATATAATTAAGTTGTTGTGTAACTTGTGTTTCATTTAATCAAAATTATTTAAAAATTTGCATATCATATTTTTTTATAAACTAGTTCAATTCGATTTAATTATTAAATTTAATTGTGTATCTAAATGATTTTAAAATATTTTTTGATTGGACTCGATTAAATCCAATTAAACTAGTGAATTGTTAACCCGAGACTTACAATAGTTCAAGTCCGGGTCGTTTCCACTACTTGGAAATGACAGAAACTGCCCTATACTAGATTGTTCCATATGCTATTGCTAGTCCGTAGCACTTCAACCCATTAATTACGGGCTTTTTTGTTTCTTTGTCGAACACCTTCTTTACGGGCTTCTTCTTGGTGGCCCGTGAAGTATTGGCCTTTATCTACTAGGCGTGTCTTGCGATAATTTCTGCAAATACTCGAACTCAAATAAATAATATTTTATAATTAATTTATTCAATATAGAGAAAAAAGATAATTGTTTATTAATTAGTTTATTTAACATAGGATATAGAGATAGATGTGTTGTTATTATTGAAAAATATTAAAAATTGGTTGAGCGAAGTCATAAATTTCGGTCCATTTTTTCAGCCACTCTCACACCATCAAGCTGCAACCGTATAGAATGGACATTCTCGTAAATAGTGAAAAATTTCGACCAAACTCTCAAACGTCATTTTTTGAGAGTTTTATTTAATTTTAGATTGTTTCTTGAAAAATAAAAATAAAAATATAGAAAGATGAAGAAAATGCCATGCTGCAGAGCAGAGAGAGCAACATACACAGCCGAGCCAATGGGCTGCTCGACAGTAACAGCCAGGCTAACCGTTTGCTGTTATCTTATGTTTAGTATGAGAACTAAACTGCACGAAAGAAAAAAGTGAAAATTTAACAAAGGAAAGGAAAGGAAAAAAGAAGATGGAAATTTCTATTTTTCATTCCTTTATATAGCTGCATCTTTTAGATACAAGAAAAAATGAATGAAATTATAATATTTGTGTATGACAATATGGATGAAAATGAATTTTTTAAATTTTTTTTTACCATTTTATCCTTATAATAAATTATTAGCTATATTCAATTGCATGATTTAAACAAAATATAAAAACAACAAGACTACGGTAGCAATAGAAACAACAAAACTACGTTAGCCGTAAATAATCTTCTCGCGTGATTCTCTTCCTTTCCATAATATTCTATGTACATTTTTTTTCTTCATCCTTAGGACCTTGGCCAATGGATTCATCAATTAGGACTGAGAATGCTTACAAAATCATGGGTTACATCCTCATTCAAGACCTTGCTGAGAGAGATTTGTTGAATTTAGCCCTTGTTTTTAGAACCCATTTTGCAGAATGTTATTTTGAAGGCTAAAATTCACTTGGGATTTTCATCAAACACCTTATCTACGCCCACTACACCTTGCTCTCCTTCTCCGCCGCTGAACCCCTTGTCGAGAGTTGTCAATAGTAACAGCAGCAGCAACAACAACAACAACCCATTTTCACTATCATCTCCAAGGCTTATCAACAATGGTGGTTTTGTTGATTTTGGGAAAACCCCATCTTCACCGCATCCTTGGCCTCCTTTTGGCTTACCGCCGCACAATAGGGGTGCCAACTATGTCAGTCCAAAGTCTATCCCTCTATTGTCTTATAATAATATCCGTTCTGGGTCTGCGTTGGTGCCTCCTTTTGCAAAGAATGTGGGTAACGTTGGGGGTGATTGTGGTAACAATAGTGCTAATTTTCTAGATGAGACCCAGTTAGATGATTATCTTTCGTTTCTTGATTATCAGACTGTGCAGGAGGAGGATGAAGAGAGGTTGAGAGAAACTGGAGAGAACGAATTAATTTAAGGGAAGTGGTGGGGGTGGAGAAGATGGGCGGCGAGGAGTGGATCGGAGAAGATGGGCGGCGAGGAGTGGATCGGAGAAGATGAGCATATGGTGGTTACGACTATGAAAATTTTGACGCGCGCATGGATTGAAGGGAGCAACGGAGGGTAGAAGATGAAATTGTTTGCTTTCTAGCAAGGATAATAATGAAATAATTTTATTTTCCTTCAATTCCTTCATTTTTCTCCCATTTGTAGGAAGAAATATTTTGTTGGATCCGGAAGAAAATTTTTATAACTCATTTTTGTAATGGAAAGACTTTTTTTTTCCATACAAGATTAAATTTAAAAATTTAATAATGAGGCTCACTCTTTCTGGTTGCAGGGAAGTTATAACCTCCCCGCACCATCATCTTCCATTTTAGACGCCCCTTATTATTCTCCAGATAACTGTACGTCTTTTTCCCCGTCTTTTATCACGTTTTCCCTCCCTCCCGCCGTCTCCTTCCTCCACCAATCACACCAAACTGCAGCCTTGTACAACAAAAGCTTTACTGTTTTGTCGTTGACATTCTAGGTCTCATACGCAACAACGGGCTTTGGCCTCGTGGAATCAATGCCGTTCAATTTGAAGTTACGGCTCCCGATTTTACAATTCCTGCTTTTACTCGTTGCTCTTTTATCGTGCTCCGTGGAAATCGGAATTGCGGGTAGTACGAGTTCTTTCACTCGTTCCCAATGGCCGTCTTCTGATATCCCTCTCGATAATGAAGTATTTGCAGTTCCGAAAGGACATAACGCGCCGCAGCAAGTAAGTGTTTGTTTGCTGTTGTCTTTTGCGGGTTTTGTGTTTATAATCCCTTGTTTTAATCCGAGTTGATTAGCGTGTGATTGATTCACTGGTGTAGGTGCACATCACACAAGGTGACTATGACGGCAAGGCTGTGATAATTTCTTGGGTTACGCAGGACGAACCTGGTTCGAATACTGTGAAGTATGGTTTGTCGAAGAAGAAGTATAATTTTAGTGCGGAGGGTAGTGTGACTAATTATACGTTCTACAAGTATAAGTCTGGGTATATTCATCATTGTCTTGTTGAAGGACTTGAGGTAATTCAGTAGTAGAATTATGATCTTTGTTTTGTTTTGTTTTGATTTGATATCAGTGGTTTTGGTCGTGGAGTTTAACATTTGTCTTTTTGGTGATTTAGTATGATACCAAGTATTACTACAAGATTGGACAAGGCGATCCTTATCGGGAATTCTGGCTCCAAACTCCACCAAAGATTGATCCGGATGCTCCCTATACTTTTGGAATTATAGGTAATGAAGCTTTATTTCGTCAGTCACTGATTATACATTCTTCAAAGTGCATATTTCCCGTATAAGTTGTTTGAAATGTTCAGTAATTGTGGATTTAGGAGTTTGCAACCCTAAGTTGTTTCTATATGTTTTAGGTGATTTGGGCCAAACATATAATTCTCTTTCCACTCTTGAGCACTACATGCAGACTGGGGCACAGACCGTCTTATTTGTTGGTGATCTCTCTTATGCCGATAGATACAAGTATAATGATGTTGGGATAAGATGGGATTCATGGGGTCGTTTTATTGAGAGAAGTGCTGCATATCAACCATGGTTATGGACAGCTGGCAATCATGAAATAGAGTACATGCCAGATATGGTAATCCTTTATACCTTGAAATGCATCTTTTGTCATGCTTCAATTAATGCTTCAGTTTAATGCATGTGTTCTTCAAGTTGTTCGAGAGTAATGAAATGCCTTTTCACCATGATTTGTTGACTTACATACAACTGCATGCTCTCCAGGGTGAGGTTATTCCGTTCAAATCATATCTGCATAGATTTACTACTCCTTATAACGCTTCGAAAAGCATCAGTCCGCTTTGGTATGCTGTTCGGCGTGCATCTGCTCACATCATTGTTCTCTCCAGCTATTCTCCATTTGGTAATGTGTTCCTTACTCCTCTCACGATACCGCAAATAACTTTTCCTGCTCCCGCTCCCGCTCCCAGACTTTGATGCTATAAGGCATGCATAAGATATGATTTACTCCTTGCTTACGTAAGCAGAAATTATGACCACTATGCCAACATTTTCCGAGTTTCTTTTCCAGTGAGCTTTTCCGTTGGCTGTTTGTTATTAAAAGCTTATAGGTAGCTCTTTTTGGATCTGATGAGTTTCCAAACTTATGAATCAGTAAAATATACTCCTCAATGGAGGTGGCTTAGGGAAGAGTTGAAGAGAGTAGACAGGGAGAAGACACCATGGCTTATTATTCTCATGCATGTTCCCATGTACAATAGTAACTCAGGCCACTATATGGAAGGTGAAAGTATGCGTGCTGTCTATGAGAGGTGGTTTGTTCGCTCCAAGGTTGACTTCATTTTTGCTGGCCATGTCCATGCCTATGAAAGATCAGTGAGTATATTCCTTCTTATATTTTTACGTTCTCTAGAATGGAAACTTATCAGACCATATTACCATATCATGAAACTTGACTATGCTGCCTAATAATTTAGACCATTTTGAAATAGAGTAGGATAGATTGCAATTTGGTAACCAGCTTCCTTGGTTGCACCCTTTTTCAGACGCAGGCTCTTGACTAAAGAAACAAATGATCATTTGACCAGCAATGGGTCCTGCATATACTGTCAGCTTCTTTTCATGACTTGTGTCATAGAAATGGCAGCAGGAACATTATGTATATTGCCTCTTTTCATTTCATGTTGCAGGGTTTACCCAACAGTGCCAAGACTGTATAGGTCAAGTGGGGGTTCTAGGAAGTTGCAACCCTTCATATTGCTAATCATATTTCTTAAGTTCCGAATTTTTCATTTGTGCCGAACCTGTCATGGTTTTCTTCAGTTGTGCCATGTCATTATAACTGGACGGTTGAATTTTTTCCATTTTTGCGGCATGATTACTGTTTCCTTGTCTCATCACACAGTCGATCTTGATTGACAGTATCGCATCGCAAATATACATTACAATGTTTCAAG
The DNA here is from genome assembly GCA_963691705.1 of Viola odorata. Lineage (NCBI taxonomy): Eukaryota > Viridiplantae > Streptophyta > Magnoliopsida > Malpighiales > Violaceae > Viola > Viola odorata. The sequence continues at coordinate 19,613,501 of OY829545.1, read as the reverse complement.
TGGTGACCGGTACCCTGTACCTGACAAATCTGCACCAGTGTACTTGACAGTTGGTGCTGGAGGGAATCAGGAAGGTCTTGCTGATAAGTAAGGAAAACCACATAATTTGAGCTTATACAGTACAATTCCTCAAAATGAACTGTCTAGTGTTGTACTGCTGAAGCTCATTGATGAACCACAACCTTTTTCCATTGATTATCAGGTTTCGGGATCCACAACCAGATTATTCTGCGTTCCGTGAAGCTAGTTACGGTCACTCTACCTTGGAGATTAGGAACAGAACACATGCACTCTACCACTGGAACAGAAATGATGATGGGAAAAAAGTACCAACTGATTCTGTAATTTTCCTCAACCAATACTGGTAAGTATGGACTCTTTGCTTTACTAGCTTTCTCAGCGTCAAATATCTTTAGCTATGTGAGTATGCCTTTAGAATAAAAGCACTAGAATGCTTAACTAACATGTGATGACCAATGTATCTATCTTTTCCTCTTGGGTTAATAACTTGGGGTCGTAGTTCTAAGCTGGTTACATTCTGGCAAATAGCCGTTAGTATGAAAGGAAGAAGACTTATTTGCGCGCTTCAGTCATCAGTTCAATCTTGGTAGTCAGCGCTAAAGTGGTCTGTCATGCAGGGCAAGCAATATGCTCAGAAGGAGACATCTTAAGGCTCAAGGACATGCCAGCTGCTGAAAGAGTTGTAGAGGAGCTGTCTGTGTTTTCCAGTATAGTATTGCTCTACCTGCTAACAAATTATACTAAATTTACATATTAACTGATTTGTCAAGCATCGAGAGGTCGGGACCATAAAGTAAACGACTAACTTGCTTGACAGTTGACACATCAGTGGATATGAAAGTTTAGTAAAATTTGTTAGTAAATAAGGTATCTTTCTATCCGATATCAGGAGCGTAAAATCTCAGGCTACTATATAGATCTTACTGTCCTAGATTTCTCCTTTGACTACAGAGATGGGGAAGGCTATAGTACTGAGTTTAAGAAGTTTATGGAAATTAGTGTCCGGCAAATATAGCTTTGCCCTGCTGCACTCTCTGAAAGATATAATACGGGAAAATAATAATTATTTTTTTTACTCCAAATTCGTTATTCGTAACCAACGTGTTGTTGGCGCTATATTGTTATGTTCTTTGTAAAGGGTTAGCATGAGTAATTTTATAGTTTACTTATGATAAAAAATCTTTGTGGCCCTTTGGCAGCCAGGTTCTAGTTGGGGAAGGATTTTTCCCAACGCAAAAGATACAAAAGTGTTTGGTAAACACCTTCACAAGTAGAGCTTTTCCAAAAGTTCTATTGGTTTCCTTTGCATTTTGCCTCTATTCCTCACTGCTGAAAAATAGAGGAGTGACTATAAGTGCGTTGGTGAGAAACACGAGAAGGAGGTGAAACATTTAAAGTGGACAAAAATATCCCTTGGTTTTTTTAATAATTATAAATAAACCAAGTATAAAATGTTCAATTTTTCTCCGCTCACTCTCATTTCCTTACCCCACACAAATTCTCTCATTCTCTCTGCCGACAAAACCACCACACCTGACCTCCTCGCCTCTGCGGCCTCCTCTCCTCTTCTCCGACCTCCTCTGCGTTGCGACCTCATCTCCTCTTCAGCGACCCCGGAATCTCCTCTCCTCCTCTGCAGCCTCCTCCCGCACGGGGAGGTGGTGGGTTGTGGTGGTTGGTTGACGAGGTGGTGGCAAATCTGTGAGTTGTGGTGGTTGGTTGACTGGGTGGTAGCAGATATGTGGTGGGTGCTTAGGTTTGAGGAGATGGGTATGAGTTTGGGTTTCTGTATTGGAATTGTGGAATTGGAATTGGAATTAATTTAGGTTTGGATGAGTTTAATTGATTGCAGGGCTGATTTGGTTGGGTTTGTGCAGAGGAGAGGCAGAGAGGAGGAAGAAGATGAACGTGTAACATGTACCAAATTAATTATAATGGCTAAATTAGAGTTTTCTATTTCTTAAGCCAAACTCTTCATAAATCCAATTGCTAATCAATTTGCTTAAATTGTTAGTTTATCTGTTGTTTAATAATTCATACTCATCCTTTAGATTAATTAGGTGTCTTCAATTTGATAATTCGATTAACAGTTTGCTCGAATTTTTTATTTTTAATTAATTAACTAAAATATTGTATTTATCAAATTAAATTGTGTGTGTATTAATCGAACATTTGGTTCGAACAGCTGAATCGGCATTAAATTTAGAAACATTTTGGTTGTTTCAGATTTTTAAACCATAAAAATGCATTATGCCCTTTATAGTCATTTTACATTCCAACCATAGTTTTAAAAGCAGTTTTTACCAAACACCATAAACAGTTTCTGGTTTCTCACAACACTTTTAACAAATACTACCAAACAGCATACTCGTTTTTCCAAAAGTACTTTTCACACAGCACTTTTTCACCCAGCATTTCCTGGACTAGAACCTAAGTGCCAAAGGGACCCTTTGTTTGAGGAACAAATCTCATGCCCCAAACACGAGCGCACAAAGTTTGCTTTAGGCCAATAAGCAATTGGTATTTGTGTTGGCAGGTTTATATAAAAATGGATGCCACCTGTGCGACGACTGAGACGCTTTGGTTGCATACAATTTTACATCGTGCCAAACAAACTACCTAGATCAAATTTGGGCTGCAACTATCATGTTTTAGAAAAGGCCCAAGCCCTTGGCCTATGAAGGCTATGATAGTCATTTCAAACCTCCTCAAAATATTGCCTAGGAGTTTCGAAAATTTCAAGTTCCAAGACGGGGATCGCGATCCGTGTCACACCTTGCTAGAAATCCTCAGCCGTAGATAAAGCTGATACCACGGACCAGATTTCATCTATATCCCCGCAACAAACGCTTTGCAGCTACGATGCAGATGGCGATCCGCGTCACCTACTCACCAATATTCCTCAGCCGTAGATAAATCTGAAACCCACGGTCCAGATCCCATCTTTATCCCGCAACAAACACAAAAATTTTCAGCCCTAGCCGCTCCCAATCTTCAAATACCCCTCAAAGATCCTCATTTCCCTCCAAATCATTCTCTTGCCTTTCCTCTTCATTTTCTCGAGAAACAAATACTTTTTACCCTTTCCTCCAAAATCTTCTCCCATGGCTCGTACCAAGCAGACAGCAAGGAAGTCCACCGGCGGCAAGGCGCCACGTAAGCAGCTGGCGACCAAAGCAGCCCGGAAGTCAGCTCCGGCGACCGGAGGAGTGAAGAAGCCACATCGTTTCAGGCCAGGGACTGTGGCTCTGAGAGAGATCAGGAAGTACCAGAAGAGTACAGAGCTCCTGATCAGGAAGTTGCCGTTTCAGAGGCTGGTGAGAGAGATTGCGCAGGATTTTAAGACGGACCTCCGCTTCCAAAGCAGCGCCGTCGCAGCTCTCCAGGAGGCGGCGGAGGCGTACCTTGTCGGTCTGTTTGAGGATACAAATCTGTGCGCGATCCACGCTAAGCGAGTCACAATAATGCCGAAAGATATCCAACTCGCTCGTAGGATTAGAGGTGAGCGGGCTTAATTTAGGGATCCTGGTGCCCGTTTTAGGTTTCCGTCTTCGGCTTACGTTTCTGCCTCTGTAATTAGGGTTAAGATCTTGTTCTGTCTGGTGTGGAGTTTCGATGTTTTGGATTTTCATGATGAAAATCTTTGCAGATCTAATGAAATGGTTCTAAAATTAGGGTTAATATCTGTTCTGCTTAGTTGTCTTTGGATGTTGTGAATTTCGATGATGTAAATCTATGCAGATCTAATGAAATTTATCAGTTTATGTCATCTTGGTGCATTCTTTTGATCCTTTGGGTACTAGATCTTGCACACAAAAAAATTAAAAAATATTCACTTTATTATTTTGTAATGTTCCTGAATCAATTTGAGTTGAACTCTACGTTTGCTCTGATGCTCAAGGTTGATCATTGACTAAAAAAAAGTGCTCAAGATTGATCACGGAATTTCGTCTGTGGTGACCATTTCAGATGCAGAAAAAGCTTCCCTGCTTTAGTACCATCTATTGGGTACTTTTCTTGGAATTCCCCTTCTATTAAAATCCTGGTCAGGGTCATTATACATTTCCCAATTTTATTCTGAAAGATTCACAGAATTCATTCATATTAGCATCATTGCAGAAAAGATAAAATAAAAAGCAAATTAATCCAAATGGTATAAGGAAAATAATTACCTTTCCAAAAGTGTCATGATCCCATACTTCAAGAACTAACATATCATGTAATGCATCCTCCACAACAAAGTCAAATGTTTGATTCCAAATTGGATTCAAGGTGTCATTTATAACCTGATCATGGGAACAGAAGTACAGGTTATAGACAGTAAATCAACAGTAGGAAATTCTTGAAACCAGATAGAAATTTAGTCTCACCCTAGTCTTGAATCTTGTCTCGCTTTTCTTCAACTTAAGGACTACGTAAGGATCAGCCTTTCCCATTAGGTCTACCACCGGTAAGTTCTCTGCAGCAACAACGGTAACCGATAGGACTCCCCTGACAATTGCATTTTTCCTCTGAGATTTTGCCCTGTCAAGAGTAGGAACTTCTGTTCCTTCAGATCCACTCTTAATCGCCTTCTCTAATGTGGTCAGTTGGAAGTCAGGATTGAACGGGTTTTTGATACTGCTTTCTGTACCGAACGGACAGTACAAGAGCTCCAAATGCACCTAATACCAAAGAATAATGAGGAAACATTGCAAGTATTACCCTGGTTTTATACTTCTGCTGGCATCTAAGATTCTCACCTGACCCCTGTATTTGGTATCTCTAGTGATCTCCAAATCCTTGACTAGTTTCAACCAAACATCCTTCACTTTTCCCGGCTCAAGATCCTTCAATGCTACTCGAGCGCAACCGATTAGTTCAGAGGCCTGAATACCTTCATCGTCGAAAACTCTTATGGTCAAGTGTTGAGTTAATACATCCTCAACTATGAACTCGAAGTGTTCATTCCAGACAGGATTCAATTGATTGTTCTGAAAGTAGTTTTGAACTGTCATGACCAAATCCAGGATCAAGAACCATCACTGTGAAATGAAAGAAGACGAGGAAAACTATATCTTACGATTGTTTTGCTTGTCTTCATTTTGTCGCGGAGTGGGCGTATAAATATGACAGCATAGGGATCCGACTTCCCAATGAGGTCTTTATTCAGTAACTCCTTACCCTGCACAAGCTTCACTTCTAGTGTTCCAACAGGCTTCAGCTCAAGATCACTAGCACATGAAATAGTCATTGATATGCAGTTTGTATCAGGGCCAGGAATATGGTATTGCACAGAATATTAACAATTTTTTAGCAGGAACATTTTTCTAGAAGGAACTACGGGTTGTAAGATGATCAAGACAATCAGCGTACCTATAATCACCAGGCAATATTTGAACGGTATTCCGAACTGGCCATGTAATGGAATCTTCAATTGCATCCACGATTGTTTCCTGAACATAATGACAAGAATTTCATTAGACTCTTAACTCGATTTTCCTGTATGAGGTCACATGCATCCCAAAGATGCAACAAAAATGGCCTGGGACAAGTTATTGCTCAAACCTCAATAGCATCAGAAAGCCCCGGGATAGCTGACATATCGCCACCAATAACTTTAAGGGTAAAATCCAACTTTTTCTGCAGGTAGGAAGGAACACAGTAAACTTTTCAGTACCGTATTCACTATATTACAACAAGTATCCATGATGTTTAGAATAAGCTTCAAGAAGGATGATAGTAACAAGAAAATCAAAACTTACTTTTTTTCTCAACGAATAACTGACAGCTCCAAAACCAGGAAATTCACCAACTAGTGGTTTGAAGATCAACCTGAAAACCCCAGTGAATGCAATATTTTTTACCTAGATGAAGTTTTATCAGGAGAAAAGAAGAAACAAACAAGAAATGATAAGGATAGACTTATAAAACTGTTGTAGGAATTTGAACAAAAACATTCATAAGCATCAGGTAACAAACCAGAAAATTACCTGAATTGGAAGTGCTACGCCAACTCTGGTTTTAATGTCCAGTACAATATTAGGATTGCCATCCCACTGCATCTCCAATTCCATGGTCACTCCTGTCGAGCCACTTTCTTCATCAATAATGCAAATTCCTACACAGAATATTCAACATCTTGCACATGTAAGTACCAAGTTTTCTATCCACTGGATTGAATTCATATCCAGTAGGTATCGCTATAACTGTTCAGAAATCAGAACCAACCTGTGAATTGTGGTGCTACAGTGCCAAGAGTCAGTTTGGAAAATTTGATAGATTGTAATATAGCTGGTCTGTATTGTTCAAGAATCGGCTCAACATTGCTACGTATCAGCTCTGATGCTGCCTAATGCCATTGCATGAGACCATTACTGACAAAAAAATTTAAAAAAAAAGAACCGGCACCAATTTAAAAATAAATTAAATTACCTCATCAACGTAAGGCCAAATCTTATCAAGGTGTTGATTGAGCCAAGTTAACTGAGATCAATAAAACAAAACAAAAAAAAACATTGTCAAAACCTGGATCAACAACAATGTAAAACAGAGAAAACAAAAGATTCAGATCATAATTAAATTCTATAGAAGATAATGTTTTTCCTGCCGGAAGGAGAGAGTGGATACCCGGAAAGATTTAAAAGAAAGAAAGAAACATTAATACTCAACTTTTGTCTCTGTGAGAAGACGACCCAACTTGGATAAAAGTCACCTGGAAGGAGTTTTCTTGAATCTTGCACTGTCATTCTAGCAAATGCTGCCACTGTTTTCGCCTGATATATACATTAAAAAAACCCAAACACAAGAGCATTGTAAAACTGGAAACTTTAGGTATGAAAAGAATAGATTGGAAGCAAACTAATACCAATTCGGAGCGACGGTGAGATCTGACGGTTGAATAGCGAGCGAAAGCTATGATCAAACCAATCCCAACAGACAATCCTAAGATCATACCAAAGAAGAACCCCATTTTCTATTTTTAATTTTAATTTTCTGATAGCTCTGTAAATTAAGTTTCAGGCTCAGTTATGAGGTCATAACAAAGATTCCAGTCATTTTGATGCAGAGAAGAAAGGAGAGGAGAGGGGAGAGTTGGATCAGGAAGTTTGTTATGGTGGGAAAACTATGGCGCTAGGTAGAAGAAGGTTTTGTCTTAGTTAAACTGTCTCAATTACTTAATTCGTTAATTTAATTTGATTTTGATGGATTTTTACTTTAAGTTTGGTATCTATCGGATTCTTCTTCTTTCCTTTTTATTTGTTTTCAAGAAATATATATAAATCCCTTAACTATAAACGAAAGAAATTAAGTAGTAGTTTTTATCTTAATCCATTTAAAATATTACTCTTAATTACAATTGATTTTAATTAAAAGCCTAATTTCTAAGAGAAAATGAACCAAAACTCACTGTTATTAATTTTATTAACACTTTACCAAATCTTTTACTTAAATATATACATATCGTTCCGATATTCATATAATATTTATTTATTTATTTTTAAATAGAATATAACATAATCAATTAAATCAATTCGTTCCATATAGTTATTAATTTTGATATTTAATAAATAAAACAAAAACAAAAAAAGAGAGCGGAAGAAGGTAAGCCCGATAGATTTTTCGGCCAGAATTACTTGACTGGGAGAACGGGCCTGCTTAGTAGCGGAATGTAAATAAACTTTTTGGGCCTAATCTCTCCTGGATGAGCCCACCATCATCATCAATCGTGGGCTTTGCAAAAAATCCGAAATCCGAACCAAACCGGTTGAGAACCAATCTGAAAAATTAGGTACTCCAACTGAAAAAGGGCAAAAGGAACCCAATCCGAAATCGACTCGATTTTTTTTTTAGTATTGAGTACTCAATCGGAAAGCAATTAGATACCCGAATAACCTGATTGAATCAATCTAAATGTAAATCAATTTAAACCAATCCGAAAAACACAAAAAAATTCTTAATGAAAAACTCAAACTCAATCCAAATTGACCCAATTTTATTATTTTAAAAAAAATATAACACTAATTAAATTACTATAATAGTAATATTTAATTTAAAAAATAACTAATTAAGTAACTGATAATCCTGAATTTGGGGTGAGGGTGATTCAGTAATATGATGTATTGACGTGGACTGTCTCGCTGCTCCTACGCCACCTGCAAAGCACTGGAGGGGGTCTCTGGCGTAGAGGCTCCGACGATCAAGTCAGTATGCATGACGAAAATAGGTGGTAAGGGAAAATTATCGGGTGAAGATAGGTAGTTGGGTAGTCATACGGGTAGGGCTTTAGTACGTGTGCACATGTAAGTGTCCGTGTCCTAATGAAAGGGCGATGGGGGGTATTTGTAGCTTCGCCCTGTGGGTCACTCTAGACACGTGTCGTTTGGGCTTGGTCAGCCATTACCGATACCTGTCCCTCTACCCGATAGTTTCCCTAGTATATCGTACAAGCAGTATATTTACTGGTGGAGTTGATATACATAGTCTTGGCTACTAGTGGTGATATATACCGGAAAGTACATATATCGGGACCGTTTCTTTGGTAATGAAAGGTCGAAAATACTTTTGAAGTGCCTTGTTTGTGATTTTTTTGAAAAAACAAGAAACAAAAATATTAATCAATCATAAACAAAATAAGAAATGAGTTGATAAAAAATGACCAAAACTAGCAAAATCAAACTCAATTATGAAAATAAATCGTTTGATTTAACTGGTCCAATTTAAAAAACCTGAAATTTCAAACCAAAACTCATAAATAAAATCGATTTCACTGAACCGAACCGATCTAGTTTTAACTGGATACTCGGTTTAACTAGGTAGAAAAATTCAAAATTTAAACCAAAGTAGTCGAACTAAGTATCTGAACTGAAATCACAAACAAGTCGGATACACGAACCATGAACACTCACGTCCCTCATCCAGCGGTCCAATGGACTCAAAAACTATATTTTTTTTGGGGTTAAAGTTGAACTAATGGACGAATCTTGAAGCTGATCAATCATCACAAATGATAAGTATATGGTAAGCTACAATTGGTGAATCGAAAAGGAGACTTGAGATTCATTCCAAGTCGGTAAGTCCGAATAAAATGTTGCAATTAAATAAATAAAGCGAGACATCCACGTTTAATCTTTTTTTCCCCTCCTTTTGGTCCCACACGTAATGCAAACATGAGCAAGAACCATTATTTGTTGCATCCTCTACAAAAAAAATAAAAAAATAAAAAAAAATTCTAAATATAGTATTGTTAAAAAACCCCCTTTTTTGCATTTTATATGCTGCACCACGTGTCATAGCTAGGAAGTGCACAACAGTGATGGTAGTTGCTCACTCCCACAAAAACGTTTGAAACCACGGGAATTTCCATTCCCGAACGAACTGAAACTTTCTTCCAGATAAATCGCCTCCTTCTTCCAACAGACGATGCCACCTCGCTCCTTTCTCCACACTCCACTCCTGAATTTTCAATATCTCCATTTTCTCCCCTCTTAACGTTCATAAATTACCAAATCCAACACCTCACTCGCCTCCATAACAGCAACGCCAAAAACAAAAAACAGAAATCACCTGTGTCTGTGTCTTCACTACTGATCGAAAGGGAAAGATAGCTTCATCGTTCTATGATCTCCTTAGATTCCCCCGACCGCGTTGTTGCGTTTTTTCACATTCACAAGTAATTTCCAGCGATTTTGGTTCGAGAACCCAAAAAATGGCGGGAAACGACTGGATAAATAGTTACCTGGAAGCGATCCTTGATGTGGATAAGGGGATCAGCGACAACAAATCGTCCTTGATGCTCAGAGAGAGAGGGCGGTTCAGTCCTACGCGCTACTTCGTGGAAGAAGTCATCACCGGCTACGATGAGACTGATCTCCACCGCTCATGGCTACGGGTACGTACCCCTCCGCATTTTGGTCTATTCGATTTTGTTAATTTTTAGGTTTCTAGACGAGCAATTTTTATGATTTTTTCTTTTTGTTATTTTGTTTTCAGGCCGCATCGATGAGGACTACGGAGGAGAGGAACACAAGGTTGGAAAACATGTGTTGGAGGATATGGAATTTGGCTCGCAAAAAGAAACAGGTTCTTTTTTTGTGTGTAATGTGCGGTTTTTTTTTTTTTTTGGGAATTTACTGCTGTGGAATTTGAATTTATTATGATTATGCGAGGTAAAATGTTTGATTATTCATTTTGTTGTTTGATGGTTGAACTTTTTATTGGTTTCATTATTAGATTGAGGCAGAGGAGGCGCAACGAAAAACTAATTTTCATCTGGAGCGTGAAAGAGCCCGAAGAGAGGCGACTGCTGATATGTCAGAGGACTTATCAGAAGGTGATGTTTCACATCATGGCGGGGATAGTCTTAGAGGAGGAGGAGGATCAATGAAGAGAGTAAGTTCTGTGGATGTGATGGAGAATTGGGCTAAGCAGCACAAGGACAAGAAACTGTACATCGTGTTGATAAGGCAGGAATCACGATTTTTTATTTTTGGTCTGCACGTGTGCTTGTTTAAGTTTGGACTGATATCATCTCTAACAAGTTTTACATTTTTATTTTGTGCAGTCTTCATGGCTTGATTCGTGGTGAAAACATGGAGCTTGGACGTGATTCTGATACAGGTGGCCAGGTATATTGGCACTATTGTTTTTACCATTTATTTGGTGCTCCAGGGCGCTAACAGTCGTGCATCTTGAAGCTATTGTATGGGGGAGAAGTCCTGAATTCTGTGTGTTAAAACAGGTTAAGTATGTGGTAGAGCTTGCGAGGGCCTTGGGAAATATGCCAGGGGTTTATCGGGTTGACTTGTTTACCAGACAAGTATCAGCTCCTGATGTGCATTTCAGTTATGCTGAACCAACAGAGATGTTGAATCCAGGAAACACTGACAATCCAACACGTGAGCTTGGGGAGAGTAGTGGTGCTTACATCGTTCGTATTCCTTTTGGTCCCAAGGATAAGTACATCGAGAAAGAACTCCTTTGGCCACACATTCCAGAATTTGTGGATGGTGCTCTTAATCATATTACGCAGATGTCCAAGGTTTTAGGGGAACAAGTTGGCGGTGGAAATCCTGTCTGGCCTGTCGCCATTCATGGACATTATGCCGATGCAGGTGATGCTGCAGCTCTTCTTTCTGGAGCTCTTAATGTTCCTATGCTTTTTACTGGTCACTCACTAGGACGAGATAAGCTTGAACAACTTCTGAAGCAAGGGCGGCAATCAAGGGAAGAAATAAACACACTTTACAAAATAATGCGGCGAATTGAGGGAGAGGAATTAACTACTGATGCCGCAGATACCATTATAACTAGCACAAAACAGGAGATAGAAGAACAATGGCGCTTGTATGATGGCTTTGATCCAGTGCTGGAACGCAAACTCAGAGCAAGGATCAAAAGGGGAGTGAGTTGTCATGGAAGGTTTATGCCTCGCATGGTTGTAAGTATCAAGACGTTGTGCCTTATTTCTTTATTAAACAAGTTTTTTGCTGCGATGCCCTTGCTTTGATGTCATATTTCTGCTTGCCCTGTTTCTGTCTGTTTCTGAAGCTATGACGATGGTGTTCAGGTAATTCCTCCTGGTATGGAGCTAACCCATATCACTCCAAATGATGGAGATACTGACGGTGATGATGAGAAGAGTGAAGATAGCCCACCAATTTGGTCAGAGGTGATAATAGTTTTAGCTTTGTCCATAATCTTGCATTTCGAGACCTTACACGTTACTCAGTCATTCTTCCTCTTTGCTTGTTCTTTTCTCTTCAATGCTTTCTGTGAAACATTCTATTGTCCTGTGCATCAAGTTGACTCTGGCAATCTGCAGGTAATGCGTTTCTTTTCCAATCCACGAAAGCCCATGATACTTGCCCTTGCCAGGCCAGACCCTAAAAAGAATCTTACAACTTTAGTCAAAGCATTTGGAGAATGTCGTCAACTAAGGGAGCTTGCGAACCTTGTAAGTGAAATATTTGAACTGCTCCAGCCTAGTGCACATGTTGCCAGAATTATGTTGATATGTTAAATCTATCCTACTTCTTATGAAAAGTTGTTTTACACTCAAACTTTTAGCCCATCACTGTAGTTGTTTTACCTGTTGTTGCAGACATTAATAATGGGAAATCGTGATGACATCGATGAAATGTCAGGCTCGAATGCTTCCTACCTTCTTAGCATCCTTAAGCTTGTTGATAAGTATGATCTTTACGGACATGTGGCATATCCGAAACACCACAAGCAGTCTGATGTTCCAAATATTTACCGCTTAGCTGCAAAAACAAAGGTACAAATGTTTGAGGTTATGTCAGGTTTAATTGAATATTTTTGCTATGCAATGGGAGGAACTACAAAATCCTACTCCACTAGTGCTGCTGTTTAGTGTTTGTTGAATATAGGATGAAATTTAATGCTGGTAGTTTAGATTTTGGAACGAAAAATTGGAAAAAGTTGATTGAGACATCGTTATTTGATATTGTCGGTAGACAAAGAGGTAAGGCATCTCTCACTTTATCATTTCTCTCTCAAGGGACCTTTAACATCAAAATTCTCTCATTTCATGCCTTTCAGGGGGTTTTCATCAATCCAGCTTACATTGAACCATTTGGGCTTACTTTGATAGAGGTGTTTGTCTGCAATTATTATCACTGTACTTTGTTGTCTCAAATGTTAATTTTATTATGATCTGATAGAAGCTAATTGCTGATCAGGCAGCAGCTTATGGATTGCCTATTGTTGCCACAAAGAATGGGGGTCCCGTTGACATTCATCGGGTGCGTAATATTGGAACCTTCTTATTTCTTGGACTGTTTTCTAAGATCTGCTCATTAAAGGTTCTGTGACTTGAAGTTTCATACTTGCCTATTAATAATGACAATGGACTTATTACAGGTACTTGATAATGGACTACTGGTCGATCCTCATGACCAACAGTCAATTGCGGATGCTCTTTTGAAGCTTGTTTCAGATAAGCATCTTTGGGCAAGATGCAGACAAAATGGACTTAAAAATATTCACCTTTTCTCGTGGCCAGAGCATTGCAAAACATATTTAGCACGGATAGCCTGTTGCAAGCCTAGGCAGCCTCAGTGGCGGAAAGGTGATGATGGATATCAAGATCCAGGGCCAGAGTCACCTGAAGATTCTTTGAGAGACATAAAGGATATATCCTTGAACTTGAAGCTTTCATTGGATGGGGAGGACAGTAGTTCATTGGATTTTGTGGAAAAAGCTGTTGATAAGAAGAACAAGACTGAGAATGCTGTTAGTGGGAAGAATGCTGTCGATGGGAAGAGCAAGACTGAGAATGCTGTTACTGCGAAGAATGCTGTTGATGGGAAGAACAAGAATGAGAATGCTGTTAGTGCAAAGAATAAGTCAGAGAATGCTGTAGGAGGAATGGAGAAGACTGGGTCAGCACAGAACATAAATAATAACACTGGAAGCTGGAAATTTCCATCACTGAGGAAGAAGAAAGTTTTTGTCATTGCTGTTGATTGTGAGACAACCTCACGTTTTCTTGAAATTGTAAAGATGATCGTTGATGTGGCAAGGAAGACCAATTCTGCAGGATCGATGGGGCTTATACTATCAACATCAATGACTGTATCTGAGACTCAATCTCTTTTGGTATCAGGTGGCTTGAATCCAAAGGATTTCGATGTATTTATTTGTAACAGTGGTGGTGAACTTTACTATCCATCTTTGGGGTGTGATGAGCAGAGCAAGCTTCCCTTGGCTGACTTGAATTATCATTCACACGTTGAATATCGTTGGGGTGGAAATGATTTGAGGAAGACTTTGGTTCGTTGGGCAGCTTCTGTCAATGGCAAAAAGGGCCAGGAGCAAACTGTTGTTGAAGATGAGAAGGGTTCAACCGCTCATTGCTACGCATTTAAATTGAAAGACTCATCACTGGTATTTATTTTAGTTTTTTTTGCCTTTTCAAAATTTTATATAGATTCGAAAACTTTCTTGTCTCCCTCTGCCGTTTTTCTTGGCACTGTGTTTGTGATATTACTTTAAATGCATAGCTGATTTATCATTGCAGGTTGCTCCCGCTCAGGAACTTCGGAAATTGATGAGAATTCAGGCTCTTAGATGCCATGTTATCGGCTGTGAAAATGGTACAAAGCTAAATGTTATCCCCGTGTTGGCTTCTAGATGCCAAGCTATCAGGTACAAGAGGAGATCATTCGTAATTCCTTCTTTTTTCTTGCTTTCTGCTATCTTATCATTTTCGGTTAACGTGGCACTCCTTGGAAGGTGCTGATTCCCATATGCTAACTGGCGTGTCTTCAGGTATCTGTATGTTCGATGGGGCATGGACTTGTCAAATACTGCAGTGTTTGTAGGAGAATGTGGAGATACAGATTATGAAGGCCTACTTGGGGGGCTCCATAAGACTGTCATATTAAAGGGAGTCGGCACTGAATTGCGAAAGCTTCATTCCGTCAGAAACTACCCTCTAGAACATGTCACCCCATCTGATTGTTCCAACATTGTCAAAACCGGAAGCTGCGATGCCAAAAGCATAGAAGAATCATTGAACAAGCTAAGGTTTCTGAAGAAGTAGAGAATCAGCGCTCTTTTGCGCTGTCAGTTTTACAATAAAGCTGTTTTTGCTCTCTTGCATCGCTTTTAATGCCTGTAGTTACTTCCTTCTAAAAGCTTTGCCAATTGCTTAGCTACAAACTGAATAACTTGCAGCGAGTTCTGAGTAACTCGTTGCTGTTTTGCGGCTTTGGCCAAGACATACATCCTTATTTCTTAATCTCATTTTCCTTGAGCTTACCTAAGGTTTTTAACCTAGTACTTTGCAAATCGTATTTTTTTCTTTCTTGGATGTCTTATGTAAGACACCATTGCAACCTAGTTGCTTATTATTATTCCGTTGGCACTTAGCATCAATTCTTATTTTTGGATAATCCTGTCAGGTAACAGAAGAGGGTAGAAATTCGGGCTAATGAGGCCCATGGTTTGGGCTAATTGGACTTCATGTTGGGCCCAAACTGTAGATTTTTTCTTCTCGTTTCTTGTTTCAGAAATTTGAGATGACGGTCAGTTAGTACTCAGGGCTGCCCATTCGGGTTTTCCGAATTTCCAAATTCCGAAATTGAGAAATTCGGGTTTTCCGAAATTTCAATTTTCAATCTCATTCCAAACCAAACTAATTTTCTTCTGAACCCGAATTTCCGAATTTATAATTTCGGAAATTTCGGAATACCCGAATTTTCCGAAATTATGAATTCATGCGAGTCAAGCCACTGCAATTCGCGTTTCCTTCCCACAGAGTCATACAATTCTGCTAATTTCACAGCAAGCGAATAGAATGCTTTCTACAAATAACACAAGAAGAAGAATGAATTCAATTTTCTCAACCGCTGCTACATAACTTATCTAATCCAATTAAAGGAGTAATCTGGTAGCAATTACTAGTACCCATGAAATTAAAGTTAACAAAATGGTAAAATTGGGTGAAAAGAGGGACTTTACCTGGGTTTCTCTGGTCTGAGCTTGAACAGAGGATTGGGCCTTTGTATTAACAAATCTCCACGGCAAATAATGGTCTTGTAGCAATCTGATCGAGTGGATGTTAATACTACCGTGATGGACGGTGGTGGTGATGGTGAGGAGAGATCGGGAAAAGAATGGTTGCGATTCGGGAGGAGAAGTTATGGTGGACGGCGGCGATGGTTGTGTTGGTGATGGTGGAGGCTGGAGGCTGGAGTTGTGTTTAATCGGGAGGAGAATGGTGGCCATGAAATCGAAAGAGAAGGAGAAAACAGGTTATTATTTGGGTATACATAAAACGACGTCGTTTTATGTATGAAAAATTCAGGTATTTCGGATACCCGAATTTTTCAAAATTCATTCCGTTCCAACCCGAAATTTTAATTCGGGTATCTAATTCCGAATTCCGAAATTCAAAATTTCGGGTCGGAAAAATCGGAAATTCGGAATTCGGGAGTTTTGGGCAGCCCTAGTACTCAGTATATAGCAAGGTTGTAAAACCCGGCCCGGGACATTGACCCGGGCAGGTCAGAGGGCGAGAGGGTCAAAGGTTCAACCGGATTCAACCGGTAGTATCGACCCGGTCTATTTAATAATATTATTTATATATTTTTATAAATATAAAATTTAATTAATTACCTTATAAACTAAAAACACAAACAAAAAAATGAATTAATGAAATGGGATTAAAGGAAAGGAGTGGCCAACCCGGTTTGACCCGGTTTGACCCGGCACCGGGTCACCGGGTCTCCGGTTGAACCGCCGGGTCACCCGGGTTTTTGCCGGGTCAGCAAGAGTCCGGTTTTAGGGGGTTAACCGGACCGGTCAGGCCACCGGTCCCCGGTCGGACCGGTCGAACCGGCCGGGCCGGTCCGGTTTTTACAACAATGGTATATAGTATGCGTGCCTTACACTTGCAAGGGAAGACAAATGGAATCCTAGTGCAATTGGTGAATCGTCCTAAATTTTATGAACCCATCAAAAGGATGGGACACATTTGCTGCCTATGCCGCGATGCATTATGACTTGTTGGACTGTGATCGGTACAAACTACTAGATGTAAGAAGTCAGTCAAACAGAGCCTTTCTTTTCAAGGACTTTTCCTTCTCTGTCTTCAATTTCAAGAAGTCTCTTCTTCAATGCTTACTTCTCCGCGCAAAGAGTGTTGGCCTCACTTGCGACCTCCTCGTATTCCATCTTCAGATCAAGACTTGTCATCTTCCACGGACGAAGATTTCAGTGCACTTGCCCTTCCCTGTCATCTTAAAATATCTATTTAGTGAACAGAAAGTACACAAAGCATCTATTCATTCATAATGCAGCTACCCAAAATTCTTGCATTCAGTCAACAACAACTACAAACAATTTCTGAATTCAATCTACCTTTGAATTCGATTTCCAATCCCATCCCTAAAAATATAAAGCACTTCTTGAAAGACGATTTAACTTAGATTTTTCCTTTATTTCAGTTGATCGTTCCATTAATTTCCAAACTAAAAACTTCACTCCTTCTGTATGTTTATTCGTCAACCCAAAAGAATTTAACAGAATTCATAAATTCCATAAAACAAAGTACAAAGATTACTGCAGTGCATATCTACTTGTCTAATGATAAATGAAAATAAATCAATAATAACTAGTACTATATGAGACGAATAAGAACTTCAATTCTTCAAAGAAGCTCCCTCCTTGCAGCGTGAATATACTGACTCCTCCTCACATTGTCTGTCTCTTCTTATGCACAAATCCTCCCACTGCAATCAAACCCGCCGCTATCAGCACCCCAAACACTATCCCCGCCTTCTTCCCTCCACTCATCCCTGAAGATGGAGGAATAGTTTCATCCTGAGAGGGTTCAATTCTATTAGATTTTGAGTAGTTCTTAGAGCAACATATATAAACTTTAGAACCAGGTGAATATATAGCATGGTCCTAAAGAAGAAGAAAAATCACAGTAAAACCTGATGAATTGCTTGAGGACTCTTTTGTTCCTGAAAAAAGGTGCCATTTTCAAAATCCTTGGCAGTTGATGAATCTTCATTCTGTGTAGGATTCTCCTGCGCTCAGAATGTAGTGCACAAATTTAAAATGAAATTGGGAAATGAATGTTTTTTGATGAAATATAAGTACCTGATCATTCAAGGTTCCTGGTTGAGCAGTCTCATCATACATGTCTGGCTGCTTAGGTAAGCTTGGTAGGTTGGACTGCAGCACTACTTGATCCTACAATGCGAAAATGAAACAAGTAAATTATTGCGAAGTTGCTAGATCCTGATAATAAGCAAAGAAAAATGGTTGCTGGGTTGCTGCATACCGTGAATAATATTTGTATAGTAGCATTAAGGCTGCCTTTCCAGCACCATTTATTTTTTCCTTCTGTCAGAAACACTCTCCCTAGTTTAGGTGTCCTTACATCTCCCTGTGAAAAGATTTTCATCTTCGGACATTCTCTAACGCATACTTCTTCCAGAGCCGGGAATGTAAATGCACAGTTCCACAAGGAGAAGCCCACAAGGTTTGGTAAAGAATGAAGTTCCAAACGTTCCAGTTTCTCAAAAATGACCTCATTCTCTGCCTCATTTTCCTCATCTACTGCTACTTGCTCAATATTTTTGCATTCAGTTATACTCATGCTAGTGAGCAGCACCAGTGATTTCGCAACCGAAGAACTTATCAAATGCAATACTTGGTGGCATCTTGATATTTCCAAAGTTTGAAGACATTGGAAAGATGTGGTAGGTGGAACTAAAGGTCCCAATATGCCACAATCTGAGACTTCCAGGCTTTCCAAGGATCTAAGAATTGAGCGCAATGTCGAGCCTTGGTTCGCAAAATGTAAGAGCTTGGGAAGCTTGGAAAGCGTCAATTCTCTTAACTTTTTAAGAGCCCCTCCTTCATTTGTATCCTCATCATCTGTCCCCTGGCATATGACTATCTCTTTGAAAAGGGCATTGCCTATCTTAAGGTTTTTCAAATTGGGAAATCTTTCAAGAAAAAAGGATGGGAAAGCCTCGCAGCCGTCAGGAAAGCCTGTAATTTCAAGAACCTCTAGTTGGCGAATGAAATCTGCTTGAAGTTGACCGTTGATTGATTGATTATTTTGTATAAATTTATTATCTCTTTTAGTCATAATCGAGGTAAAGATACTACTAATTCGAGTCTATTTTCTCCTTTTTCTAGAAATATACTTAAAGGATCAAAAGAGGAAAAAGGACGAAATGGCTTAAAGAAATAAGCAAAAACAATCGATCAAGTTACGAAGGTGAAAATCGGAATCGAAGCAATCTCATGGGTGCTGAAAATTCAAAGGAATAAGGAGATACCTCAAATTGGGCCAGCACTATTCATCCGGGCACTATTCATCTATCACTATTGGCCCAACACTATTTATCCAGCACTATTCATCTGACACTATTGGCCTGATACTATTCACACAGCACTATTCATACGGCCCATATCCAAATGAACCAAACTTCATCTTCTTCCTTCAACCATTCCACGTAAATGTGCAAAAGCTTCCAAATCCAAAATCAATTACCTTCCACATTCAAAAACAATTGGCCATCTTTGAACCAACAAATCAAAGATTCAAGATTTTCCCAAACAACCGGCCAAATGGATCAACAAAATCAGCCACCTACTACGCCACAAAATCTGGTCAAATTCACACCGGAAATCAGCTATTTCAAGGATGGAAATTACAATAAAACCAGCCCACGAATTGCTATAAATAGGCTTGTATTCTCAACCTTTGGAATCATCCAATCTTGCATCGAATCAAGCCAGAGCAAGAGAGGGTGAGGAGAGAGAAATAAATAAAAGTGTGTATGTAATAAAAGAGTGAGAGAGAAAATAATGTGGAGGAAGATGCAGGATTATTTATAGTCTCGAGCCTACTTCTATCGGTTATCTCTTTCCTTTCTCAATTTTCCTACTTTAATTAATTTTTATATTTCATATTTTGATTGTTATTTTTATTATGTATTCTAGCTAACTCTTTCGTTCTTGGTAGAGATTAAAAAGTTCATAATTCATATTATTGTGAGATCTAATTGCTCTTTATAAAAATTATCTTTGTATTTATTCTCTTTCTAAATTAATGCCAATTTATCCTTGTTATATTTAGGTCTGATCACCCTAGATTTTAATCTGGATAATTACAGTTAGTTCTAATAACTTTGGGTCTACATTGTTAAAAGAACGCAGTAAACAACTAATGGATTACAGGCATAATACTTGCTATTTGAAATTAGAGAAAGAGAATAATTAGGTTTATAGGGACAAGTGAACCGATCTCTAAGCCTAGAGAAGTCTCTCCCTATTTTTATCAATCGACTAGTTAAATCCTATAAGTGAACCTTAGGATTGCTGGAAGATTAGGGTCCTTAATAGAGAGTGTCTTTAAGTGACTTGATACAGGAGGAGAGTAGGAAGTCTAAGTGAACCTGATTTCTATAGCTTCTCTACAAAAAATGATTTTAAATATATTTGCATCAATGATCAATAATATTGAATTATGACCTTATAAGATCTCTACGAGGAATTTTTAATTTATTGTTTCATAACTCTTCACTTGTTATCCAGTAATTGTATTTTTCACTTTTTAATTAATATATATATATATTTCAAATTGAACTATCAACAATTCCCCTTTGTTATTATTTTTGTCATCTTTATAAGAAAACTGAAGTTAGACTAACCGTCCCTGAGGATCGAACCTCTTACCACTGTACACAAGTGTTAAGTTGTATTTATTTTTGACGGATTCGACACCCATCAAATTTTGGCGCCGTTGCCGGGGACGGTGTACTAATTTTTTTATTTTTTTTTATGATCACCAGGTCGTCCAAATCACAAATACTACCATATAATCCAGAGCTTACAAGAACGGAGACCACATATAGGAAGAGAAAACTCAGTGAACTACCATTATCAAGTTCAGATTCTGAACCTGAGAACTTATTCATAAGTTCAAACTCGGAAGGAGAGCCGGAGGAGATGGAGAACGCTGCAGAACGGACCTTGAGAGAACTCAACCAAGGGGCCGAACAAGCCACCTTCCTTTGCATCAACTACTAACCGGTGCAGAATGATTGGTCTGTCAGGTCAAACATCATTCACAACCTAAAGAAGTTTCATGGCCATCCATCCGAAAATCCATACAAACACCTCCAACAACTACAGTTCGAATGCGATGCATTAAAGCCACCAGGAGTTGACATCGAACGGGCCAAACTCAGGGCCTTTCCATGGTCTTTGGAGGACTCGGCAAGAAGCTGGTTTTTCAGCTTACCTCACAACTCCATCACCACTTGGTCAGAAATGGCCGCCGCTTTTCTAAAAAAATATTGGTCAGCAAGCAAAGCAGGTGCCGCAAGAAAAAATCTGGTCGCTATACAACAAAGAGGAGATGAGTCTTTTGGAGAGTATCATCAACGATTCAAAGACCTCCAAGAGGTCTGTCCAACTCATGGTGTGCCGGAGCAGTCTCTGATCCAGTATTTTTATGACGGCATGTCCATAAAAGATAAAGAAAGATTGGACTCGGCAGCAGGAGGAGCCTTACTAGACTTGACACCCAGCAGAGCAAGAAATCTCATCCATACCTTGGCAGATAATTGCCACCAGAATGGATCATCCAGCAGATCCACCTTATCCAACACTATCAAGGTGGAGGCAATTGAAAAGCACATGGAGGACATCTCAACCTTCATGAGAAATTTGAATTCCAACCTAGCTCAAATCCAGCAGCCACGAATGCAACAAGTAAATTTATGTGGAGTCTGCTGTCAACCAGGCCACATGACTCATGAATGCAGCTTGGTATCTGAAGGACCAGAACAAGTCAACGCTATGCAGCAACAAGGGAAATTCTACAACAACAACAACCAACCCTACTCCAACAACTACAATCCTGGATGGAGAAACCACCCAAATTTCAGCTGGGCACAACAACCGCAATCACAACAACCCCCCTTCGACTTTCAAAATTTTAAGCCAAGGCCACCACAGAATCAACAACCGGCTCAACTGCAACTACCCGCACCTCAACAACCACTACAAATAACCGGGCCATCATTGGAGGACACCCTGAAACAATTCATGCAAGCAATGCAGGCTAGTATAGCAAACTTGGAGAACACAAGTGGGTCAACTGACCATGAATCAACAGCATACTTCCGGAAGGCTACCATCCAATACAGTTGATAATCCAAAACATGGTGTAAATGCCATAACATTGAGGAGTGGGAGGAATCTACCTGAGCGACTTAATCCTTCCCTCAACTTGGAGGAGCATTTTTCTGAACCAGAAGCTGAGGTGCTACCAGAAGTCCCGACCAAGGAGACACAGGAAGTTCCCATCCAGCAGGAATCCCAGGTAATCCCTCCTCCCTTTCCAGCAAGGTCTTTAAAAACCAAGAAGGAAGGGGAAGAGAGGGAGATTTTAGAAATTTTCCGCAAAGTAGCCATAAATGTCCCTTACTTGACATGATTTCCCAAGTTCCTAAATATGCAAAATTTCTTAAAGATCTTTGTACTAATAAAAAGAAACTTGCAGGAATAGAAAGGGTCAATCTAAATGAAAATGTTTCTGCAGTCCTCCAGAAGAAATTGCCAGCAAAGTGTAAAGATCAAGGGACTTTTGTCATTCCTTGCAAGATAGGTGACAAAAAGGTAGAAAAGGCACTGTGTGATCTGGGTGCAGGTATTAACGTTATGTCCCTCTCTACTTTTAAAACTTTAAATATTGGATCTCTCAAGGAAACAAGGGTTGTTATACAACTCGCGGATAGATCAATCATATACCCAGAGGGAGTAATGGAAGATGTACTAGTCCAGGTAAACGATTTTATTTTTCCAGCTGATTTTTTCATTGTGGATATGCAAAATGAGGATACCACTAAGGCTACTGATGTGTTACTTGGGAGACCATTTTTAAGAACGGCCAAAGCAAATATAGATGTGTACAATGGATGTTTAACTCTTGAGTTTGGTGAAGAAACTATAAAGTTTAATATGTACGACTCCATTAAATTTCCAAATGAAATACACAGTGTAAACTTTATGGATATTATCGATCCAGCCATTGATGGTATCTATGAGCTTAATTATACTGACCCTCTGGAATATGTTCTTAGCAAAGGTCTATCTAGGTACATGTTGGCAGAAATAGAGAACACATTCACAATCAAGTCAGAAATTTGGGAATCTGTTCTAGAACTGGACGCGCTCAAATCAGGTAATTCAAAGACACTGGATTTATTAGAAAAACCTACTAAACTCCAACCTTCTATTTTGCAGGCGCCCGATCTAGAATTGAAAACGCTGCCAGACCACCTCAAGTACTCTTTCCTAGGTCAAGGAAAGCACCTACAGGTAATAATTTCCAATAAGTTGACCGAGTTAGAGGAAGATAAGCTTTTGAGAGTTCTGCGAGAATACAAAGAAGCAATCGGCTGGACTATAGCTGACATCAAGGGAATCAATCCTGCAATCTGTACACACAAGATACACATGGAGGAAAATAGTAGGACCGTACGACAACCTCAGAGAAGGCTAAATCCTCCAATGATGGAAGTGGTCAAAAAAGAGATACTTAAGCTACTATCCGCAGGTATAATCTATCCAATCTCTGATAGTTCTTGGGTAAGTCCCGTACAGGTTGTTCCAAAGAAAACATGAATCACGGTCGTAGAAAATAATGACGGACGATTGGTGCCCACAAGAGTTCAAAACGGATGGAGGGTGTGTATCGATTATAGGAGGCTTAACAATGCAACAAGAAAAGACCACTTTCCCCTTCCTTTCATCGACCAAATGTTAGAACGACTCACGGGTAAATCTCATTATTGTTGTCTTGATGGATTTTCTGGATTTCACCAAATTCCTGTAGCACCAGAAGATCAAGAAAAGACAACTTTTACTTGCCCCTTTGGCACGTTTGCTTACAAAAGGATGCCTTTTGGATTATGTAATGCGCCAGCGACATTTCAAAGATGTATGGTAAGCATTTTTTCTGATTATGTGGAAAAAGTGATCGAAGTTTTCATGGATGACTTTACAGTTTATGGAAACTCTTTTGATCAATGCCTAGACAATCTGAAAAAAATCTTACATCGATGCATTGAAACTAATTTAGTGCTGAACTATGAGAAATACCATTTTATGGTAGATCAAGGATTAGTTTTAGGACATATTATTTCTGGAAAAGGAATAGAGGTAGATAAAGTAAAAATTGACGTTATTAATTCACTACCTTATCCCACATGTGTGCGGGAAGTTCGCTCTTTCTTGGCCATGCAGGTTTTTACAGGAGATTCATCAAGGAATTTTCAAAAATAGCAGAACCCATGTGCAAACTTCTCCAGAAAGATGTAGAGTTCCATTTTAGAGATGACTGTAAAAAGGCGTTCGACCTGCTAAAAGAAAAGTTGGTCACAGCTCCAGTAATCCAAGCACCCGACTGGACACTACCTTTTGAACTTATGTGCGACGCAAGTAACTCTGCTGTGGGAGCTGTCCTCGGCCAAAAGAAAGGGAAGGATCCGCATGTGATATATTACGCCTCCAGGATGCTCGATGACGCTCAGAAAAACTACACTACCACTGAGAAAGAACTGTTTGCAATTATTTTTGCCTTAGATAAATTTCGATCATATCTTTTGGGAACTAAGGTGATTATATACTCTGATCATGCAGCTCTTAGGTATCTCTTGACAAAGAAGGAAGCAAAACCAAGGTTAATCAGATGGATACTTCTTCTCCAAGAGTTCGATATAGAAATAAGAGATAAAAAGGGAAAAGAAAATCTGGTAGCAGACCACTTGAGTAGAATACCCATGGAAGCCCAATCGAACCCAGTCAAGGAGGACTTTCCAGATGAGCATCTATTCCTAGCCCAGGTGAAGAATCCGTGGTACTCTGAAATTGCAAACTACGTGGCTACAGGTAAATTTCATGGTAAATTCTCCCCTCATGAAAAGGAAAAAATTAAAAGGGATGCAAGGTACTATATTTGGGATGATCCATACTTATGGAACATCGGGAAAGACCAAGTCATCAGGAGGTGCGTGCTTGAAAATGAAATATCATCCATTCTAAAATTTTGTCATTCCTATGCATGTGGGTGCCATTTTGGTCCAAAAAGAACTGCGCTGAAAGTTCTAGAATCAGGTTTTTTCTGGCCTACTTTGTTTAAAGACAGTTATATTTTCTGTAAAACTTGTTCTAATTGTCAAAAGACTGGTAGTATTAGTTCCAGAAATCAAATGCCACTAACCCCTATTTTAGTTTGTGAAATCTTTGATGTTTGGGGGATAGATTTTATGGGACCATTCCCTAATTCAGGAGGAAACATGTACATCATCCTCGCAGTAGACTACTTGTCCAAATGGGTGGAAGCTAAAGCCACCAGGACTGACGATGCTAAGACAGTGGTCTCATTTTTGAAAACTAACATCTTAAACAGGTTTGGGGTGCCGAGAGCAATCATAAGCGATAGAGGGACTCATTTTTGTAACAGAGTAGTCGCTTCTCTATTTGCAAAGTACAACATCACACATAGAGTCTCAATAGCTTACCATCCCCAAACCAATGGACAAGCAGAAGTTTCAAACAGAGAGATCAAATCTATTCTGAGCAAGACAGTAGGACCTGAAAGAAAGGATTGGAGCCAGAGGTTAGATGATTCCTTGTGGGCATACAGAACAGCATACAAAACACCAATTGGTACCACTCCCTACAAGCTAGTCTATGGAAAATCTTGTCACCTACCAGTAGAGATGCAACACCGAGCTTTCTGGGCCATAAAACAGTGCAACATGAACCTAACAACCGCTGGTTTACAGAGAAAATTACAAGTACATGAGCTGGAAGAACTAAGGAACAATGCATATGAAAATTCGACAATAATCAAGGCCAAAGCTAAAGTCTACCACGACAAGATCATCAACACCAAAATGCTAGTTGTTGGACAGAGAGTTCTTTTATTCGCTTCAAAATTTAGAATTTTGTCTGGTAAACTTAAATCTAGGTGGACCGGTCCTTTTACTGTTACTAACGTTTATCCTCATGGTGCAGTAGAAATACAAGATCCACAAACCAAGAGGATCTTCAAAGTAAATGGTCAAAGGCTCAAGCCCTTCTACGAAGGATTCAAGGAACACACAGTGGAGAGCGACACATTCCACATACCTCATTCGATTTGAAAAATAGTGAAGTCGAACCTACGACTATAAACAATGGCGCTGCTTGGGAGGCAACCCATGTGTTGATTTATTTTCCTTTATTATTTGTGTGCTTTTATTTTTATTTTTATCTTATAATCTCTTACTCATTTTCCTCTCAGAACAGTAAGGTGAAGCAGCTACTCCTCGAAATACTTGCCGAATCTTTCCAACCCTACCATCTACCCCACCAACATACGTTCTCTAGGTTTTATCTTTCTTTTTCTGTCTTTTATTGATTTTTTGCCCTTGTATGTGCTCCTTCACATTGAGGACAATGTGTCCAATAAGTGTGGGGGAGCACTTTCTTGTTTATACGTGTTTTTTGGCATGTTTTCATAAAATCTTCAATTTTTTTTGCAATCTCATGGTCTACTTCAGAAACCATGAGACAAACCATGAGAAACTGCAAAGTTAATTTTCAACGAAATCAACGTTATATGGCCATAAGGGTGGTCATGAGATAAAAAAAAAAAAATCCTTTTTGTTTTAATTCATGCATATGTAAAAATTTCTTTTGTTTTGCACCATTTTTACCAATTGACATCTCCAAATTTTAAAACCACATGAATACTTAACTGTCCAATTCAACTCTGTAATAATAATAAGTTTTAATACCGTATGTGTATTTATCCATATAGATATATGATTAGTACTGTTGAAACCTAAGAAATGAATTATTGGAACATAAATTGTTTTGTCTTTCCTAAACCTAAGGACAAATAGTCCTAATCCACATACTGCTGTCAGTTTTTAATTTTTACTGCATGAGTCTTTAATTTTAAATGCATGAATGTATGAGTTGTTAGTCCCTCACCATGCCCTCCTGGATTGCACGGTGTTGGTGGTTCGGCACCATCACCCCATTATTGGAAAAACTTCCAGTCGGTTGATGTGCTAACTCCATACTCCGGACCGAAAATAGCACCTTTGATGAGGGGCTATGTTTATTTAATTATTGTTGGAAATGTGGAAAGGAAAGTGCACAGCACAAGGGAAAAGAAAGAAAAGAAAATAAAGGCCTTGGGAGTTGGTGTGCCCAAACGCCTAAAATAAATAAATAAAAAAAATATATATATATAAAAAATTAATAATAAAAAATTAAAAAAAAATGGAAAGAGGAAAGAATTGGCGGTGTTTTATGCTTTAAAAATTTAAATTTCTGCATGATTGCTTGAGTTAAGATGTGTGAGAGTCAGCAGTAGTATGTGGATTCCATAAAGGAAAGATAAATCTGTTGTTCTAGTAGATTCGTATTTTAGATGTACAGCATGCTATTATACCACTATATGGATGTTTATACATATGTTGTATTGATAACGTTTTACTATTACTTAGTTAAACTTGGACTTTGGAGTATCTATATGGATTTAAACGAGGAGTGTTTTTGATAAAAAAATGTGTGTTTTATTTTCAACAATACTTGGGGACAAGCATTGGTTAAGTGGGGGGGATTTGATTGATTGATTATTTTGTATAAATTTATTATCTCTTTTAGTCATAATCGAGGTAAAGATACTACTAATTCGAGTTTATTTTCTCCTTTTTCTAGAAATATACTTAAAGGATCAAAAGAGGAAAAAAGACGAAATGGCTTAAAGAAATAAGCAAAAACAATCGATCAAGTTACGAAGGTGAAAATCGGAATCGAAGCAATCTCATGGGTGCTGAAAATTCAAAGGACTAAGGAGATACCTCAAATTGGGCCAGCACTATTCATCCGGGCACTATTCATCTATCACTATTGGCCCAACACTATTTATCCAGCACTATTCATCTGACACTATTGGCCTGATACTATTCACACGGCACTATTCATACGGCCCATATCCAAATGAACCAAACTTCATCTTCTTCCTTCAACCATTCCACGCAAATGTGCAAAAGCTTCCAAATCCAAAATCAATTACCTTCCACATTCAAAAACAATTGGCCATCTTTGAACCAACAAATCAAAGATTCAAGATTTTCCCAAACAACCGGCCAAATGGATCAACAAAATCAGCCACCTACTACGCCACAAAATCCGGTCAAATTCACACCGGAAATCAGCTATTTCAAGGATGGAAATTACAATAAAACCAGCCCACGAATTGCTATAAATAGGCTTGTATTCTCAACCTTTGGAATCATCCAATCTTGCATCGAATCAAGCCAGAGCAAGAGAGGGTGAGGAGAGAGAAATAAATAAAAGTGTGTATGTAATAAAAGAGTGAGAGAGAAAATAATGTGGAGGAAGATGCAGGATTATTTATAGTCTCGAGCCTACTTCTATCGGTTATCTCTTTCCTTTCTCAATTTTCCTACTTTAATTAATTTTTATATTTCATATTTTGATTGTTATTTTTATTATGTATTCTAGCTAACTCTTTCGTTCTTGGTAGAGATTAAAAAGTTCATAATTCATATTATTGTGAGATCTAATTGCTCTTTATAAAAATTATCTTTGTATTTATTCTCTTTCTAAATTAATGCCAATTTATCCTTGTTATATTTAGGTCTGATCACCCTAGATTTTAATCTGGATAATTACAGTTAGTTCTAATAACTTTGGGTCTACATTGTTAAAAGAACGCAGTAAACAACTAATGGATTACAGGCATAATACTTGCTATTTGAAATGAGAGAAAGAGAATAATTAGGTTTATAGGGACAAGTGAACCGATCTCTAAGCCTAGAGAAGTCTCTCCCTATTTTTATCAATCGACTAGTTAAATCCTATAAGTGAACCTTAGGATTGCTGGAAGATTAGGGTCCTTAATAGAGAGTGTCTTTAAGTGACTTGATATAGGAGGAGAGTAGGAAGTCTAAGTGAACCTGATTTCTATAGCTTCTCTACAAAAAAATGATTTTAAATATATTTGCATCAATGATCAATAATATTGAATTATGACCTTATAAGATCTCTACGAGGAATTTTTAATTTATTGTTTCATAACTCTTCACTTGTTATCCAGTAATTGTATTTTTCACATTCATGCATTTCAAATTGAACTATCAACAATTCCCCTTTGTTATTATTTTTGTCATCTTTATAAGAAAACTGAAGTTAGACTAACCGTCCCTGAGGATCGAACCTCTTACCACTGTACACAAGTGTTAAGTTGTATTTATTTTTGACGGATTCGACACCCATCAACCATGCCTGATCTCTTCCATAGTATCATTCCAATCCAACCCCAATTTTTGCAAGTCGGGCAATACAGTCTTTAAGAAACCAATCCAAGACAAGACAAGAGAGTAATAGTTAGTACCCTTTCATAATTTCAGTTAGTAAAGAAACAGTTGGTAAATGAGGTTGTCCATAAGCAAACTGACCTTATTATCATTGGGTGTCGATGGAGATTGAAGGATTTGAACCTCTGTATTCTGCAGTACTTGCTCCCTCAGAATTGAGGAGATAGATGGCTTCAAATTTGGACAGCTTTGTATGGTAATCTCTTCTAAGCGTGAGAATTCCAAGATACCATATCTTGAATTGATACTGATTAAGTTGGGCATGTTGGCCCAAGGGCTCATTAAATCTTGTTTTGATGAATTAAGGATACACAAATTAATTAATATATTAACGCAATTTTAAGTTAAAGTATTTGTAGTTTGCAACGAGACAACAAAAGAAGCAACAAATCAATTATCGCAAGCTCGAAGAATCAAGTGTATATTAGAGCATTAAACGTGTAAGTATGATTCTAATTAGCACTTGATTTATGTTCGATAATACCTCAAGAAAAGTGTCAAAAGATTTTTTACACGAAAAACAATTTTTGGAAAAAGAGTTTTTGATTTCACTGTAGCAACGGAGAGTTCACTGTAGCAACGGATAAACTCACTGTAGCAACGGGAACGAATAGTTTCACCGTAGCAACGGATAGACTTACTGTAGCAACGATTATATTTTTCACTGTAGCAAACGGATATATTTTTGTTACTGTAGCAAACGGCTAGTTTTTGGCTCCGGATGAGCCTCTACTCATTTGACACTATAAATACTCATCTAAGATGAGTTATAAAAATAAGAAAGCTATTACAAGTTTTATATACAAAATCACATTTACAAAATCTCTCAAAATCAGTTTTAAGGCGCATTCGTTCATAATCGGATTTCAATCAATTTTGCGTCATTCGTTCGAGTTTGATCAAAGCTTTCTCTTGAGGTAATATTGTTCATTTATTGGTGTTATTGTGAATCATACATTTATTATTTATACACCAATTATTTGTTGCAATTTCACCATTTCAATTGTGAAGGTTTGAAAAGTGTACCTAACACTTTTGGGTAAAGGGTAGTGTTCTCATCCCATTGAAAGAGAACTTAGGTTGTAGTTGAGCCTTGGAAAACTACTTGTAAGGTTGTTGGTGAGCCCGGTAAAACCAATTGTAAGGTTGTGAGCTGAACCCGTAAAAGCTCAAGTGAATAGCAAGGGTTGCATTCGAAAATCCTAAGAGGAGGACTCTTAGGTAGTGGAGTACAATTCGGTTGTGAATTGGAACCACTATACATCTTGTGTTTGCTATTCTACTCTTCTCTTGTGTGCAGATTTTTAAAGTGCCTATTCACCCCCCCCCCCTCTAGGCCGGTTATTGTTTTATCAGGGCAGAGACTCGAGGACAAGACATCGAAGTTGAGGGAATATGACCCCATGTATTGCTGCTGGTTCTCCTTCCTTCTTCTCCTCCTTTGTTACTATTTCTTCCAACAGGGTGCAATTCCTTATTTCAATCTTCTTGAGTCCAACGAGGCTCAATGCCATCGATGGGGTAAGTACATTTCTCAAGCTGCTGCAGTTATGAATTTTCAATATTTGAAGACGCTGGAACTCCAAAATTCCTTGAGGATTCATGTTGCATATATGCGTTAATCTTGGTAGATCTCTCAAGCTCACTACAGAAAGACAAGGAAGTAAACTGTGATGATCATCAACATTTAGGCTTTCCAGAATAAACACTGTTTCCATGGAATCACAGTTTCTCACATGAAGCTTCCGCAACTTTCCCAAGAATGGTAGCAAATTGAATGGTACAGCATTTGAGAAGAGTGAACAGGCATCCACCACCAGTGTTACTAATTTACGCAACAGATGCTTTTGAGGAAATGTTAGGGCATGCCATGTCTGTTTCAGTTGAGGAAATTCAGAGAGTTTCAAGTCATGCCATTCATCACCCCATCCAACCTGCCAAACAAACCATTTGGAGCGCAAGAAGTACTCTTAGTTTTAAATGGTAATTAAAGAGAAACACAAAATACAATACATGTATATACATACCATTTGGGCGTAGAGATGGTTTATGGTGCTGTTAAGGTTTCCCTCCCAATGCTTTTTTTTGCTAGAAGCATCGTCACGATATACTACGTGTTGCAGTTTTGGTGTGCTTAACTGTAGATCTGGTGGAGAGAAAACTCTCATCTTAGGGCAGTTTTTGACTACCACTTGATCCAAAGAAGGGAAATTGAGATTATAGTTTCCGGAGCAGAAACATGTGAGGTTTTTCAGTCTAACCAGTTCTAAACAGTGTAGATTGGGAAAGGTAACAGTAGTAGTAGTGATCTCTTTTTCTTCTTGCTGATCATCAGTGAGAGTTTTGGCTGAGTCTGAGTTTGTGAACAATAAGGTTATTAGACTGTTACAATCACTTACTAGCAGAGTTGTTAGATTTTGAAAACATGGTGCAGAGGAAAGCGGTGCTAGATGGACCAAACTTGGACATCGCTGTACTCGAAGAGTTTCAAGGTTTCGGAGAATAGGAGAGCCATGAGTATCCTTATGCTCCAAACCACATATATGCTCACAGTCACAGCCGATGAATAGCTGTTCAAAACCACAGTACGCCACAGAGAGTTCCTTCAGACTGTGTAATTCTTGTACGAAACCGGTTAGAAGGCCTACCCAAACATGTTTAAATGTAGATAGAGTGAGAAGCTTCAATCTGGGAAATAGATTTAGCTGAGTGAATTCCTTCCATTTCATCATGGGGTGACTGATGTTGTACCCATTTAATTCCAATTCTTCCAAGTTAGGCATCGCCTAATTAAAGAACCCATAAAAGATGTCAAAAATAAAAATAAATAATAAAAAAACCACAATATTAGGTGTTTTTAAAAAAGGAAAAAAACCTTTTGGTGTGAGGACAAGAGGAGAGCAGCAACTAAATAGTCAAATGTGCACACTTTTAATTTGGGAAATTCTGAAGTATGCTTCCCTGGATACCACGTCCTTAAGTTTGGGACTACGTAAAGATGAACAGTGGTTAGCTCAGGGAAACGAAAACAAGGGGCTGCAGCTGCATTATCATTATTAATCTCTTCCCCCTTTGTAACAATCTCCTCTATTTTGATGCATGTCTCTATGCCAAGGTATTCAAGTTTTGGAAGATGAGTAGCTATGGAGCGCGGAAACACATTCTCCAGAGCATTGCATTGCTTAACAGTTACCCTCTGTAAGTTGGAGAAGTCATACGGATCAGTTCCTCTTCCTCCAGGGGGAGAAGGATCCTTGCAGCAGAAGCTCCATATATGCCTCAGCTTGGGAAAACGAAATAGATCCAAGACCTTGAAATGAAATGAGATTGGTAGTACTGTTCGGACGCCATGATTTGATTCGCTCGTCCATCCCTCATCATCAACTTCAAAAATAACTTCTAACGAGTCACAATCTTCGACATTCAACTTCTTCAAATTTTGGAATCTTCCCATTTCCACCAAATTTGAGGAGAAAATATTCCTTAGCTTATGGCAATCATCAATCGACAGTTCCCTTAGTTTACAAAAAGAGTCTGGTGTAAGTTGGCGGTGCCATATCTTATCAATGTTTGGTATTCTTGTGATTGCCAGCTGAATTAAGTTAGGAAATGCAACCTGCAATATAAATTAGGTGTACATTAAAAAATTTAGAATGATTCAAAAATTAATTAACAATGTAACAACATGGTAGGCCCTGCCATTTTTTTTTCTACTTTATTTGTTCAAATTTTCCATAATTTCTCAATTTTTTTCTCTTTTTACAATTTTTTAACCATAACAATGCTATACTAATTTTTATAAAAATGATGTATTAGAAAATAAAATACTTGATCAATTAAGTTGATTAACTAATAATATAATGACATATAGAAATTAGAAGATTAACAGAAGGATGATTTTAAAAAAATGGTCCGTGGTAGTGTATGATAGTAAACAGTTTAACCAAAATTTTAAAATAAGAAGTGTGATTTAAAACCAATAAAACTTGATTTTGCAAGATAATTTTCGCAAAAAAGTAACACCCAGTTTAGAACCAAATTAATAAAATTAGTTTATGTTAGGTTAGTTTTGTAATTTTAATATTTTAATTAAAATCTCTCCAGAATTCTCACTCAAATCAGAACTACTTTGGTAAGATTTATTTTAGTTTTTATTCATTAGTGTTTTATAGTAAAAGTAATTATATATCATGTAAAAAATTGCAGAATTAATAAATATCATAATAGATAGTTATATATAATATTAATAAAACCCGGGGAACGCTCAAGCTTAGTTTAGTAAATTGATGTTAAATGTTTTTTTTTTGGGTTAATAAATTGATGTTAAATGTAGGGATTAAAAATGACAAAAAGAAATATTACTTACAGTCTCATCAAAGAAAGGTCGCCTTTGTTTGGCATTCTCATCCTCCAAAATCTCCTCTTCGCAGCTGCTAGTAAATTACTTCAAGGCTTCGCACCAGCGAATAGACAACTCTTTCAACGATGGAAACACAATTTGCTCTTCCGTCCGTCCCACTACTGGTACTACCTCTTCCATTGAACGACAGTCTTCAATTACAAGCTTCTCCAAATTTTGGAACAGTACTAGACAATCAGTTCCTCTTCCTCCAGGGGGAGAAGGATCCTTGCAGCAGAAGCTCCATATATGCCTCAGCTTGGGCAACCCCAATAGATCCAAGACCTTGAAATGAAATGAGATTGGTAGTACTGTTCGGTCGCCATGATTTGATTCCCTCGTCCATCCCTCATCATCAACTTCAAAAATAACTTCTAACGAGTCACACCATGTGACCACCAACTTCTCCAAATTTTGGAATCTTCCCATTTCCACCAAATTTGAGGAGAAAATATTCCTTAGCTTAGGGCAATCATCAATGGACAGTTCCCTTAGTTTACAAAAAGAGTCTGGTGTAAGTTGGCGGTGCCATATTTTATCAATGTTTGGTATTCTTGTGATTGCTAGCTGAATTAAGTTAGGGAATGCAACCTGCAATATAAATTAGGTGTACATTAAGAAATTTAGAATGATTCAAAAATTAATTAACAATGTAACAACATGGTAGGCCCTGCCATATTTTTTTCTACTTTTTTTGTTTAAATTTTTCATAATTTCTCGATTCTTTTTCTCTTTTTACAATTTTTTAACCATAACAAAGGTCAAAATTGCAAGTCTTGAAAAACATTACAAGTTTTAAAAATGCTATACTAATTTTAAAAAAATATGTATTAGAAACTAAAATAAAATACATGATCAATTAAGTTGATTAACTAAGAATATAATTACATATAGAAATTAGAAGATTAGCTTGTTTAGAATATCATCACATACAATCGAAAAGAATTCATATAACACAATTTGACTATTTTTAAAAATTATGCAAGAAGATGCCTGGAAAATACACAACCCTCTAAGGTTATCTAATAAATATTAAAACATTACATAAATTAAAATTTTCTTATGAGTATGATTCTTTATGATTAAATGAATTGAGTGACATGAGAAATCTCTATCTATCTATTAGTATAGTTATTATTTTTATTCTTATTCCTATTCTTATTTACAATTACTTATAAATGTTTTTTTTGGTTAATAAATTGATGTTAACTGTAGGGATTAAAAATAACAAAAAGAAGTATTACTTACCGTCTCATCAAAGAGAGGCCGCCTTTGTTTGGCATTCTCATCCTCCAAAATCTTCTCTTCGGAGCTGCTGCTAGTAAATGACTTCAAGGCAGGGCAAATGTAAATAGACAACTCTTTCAACGATGGAAACACAATTTGCTCTTCCGTCTGTCCCACTAGTACTACCTCTTCCATTGAATCACAGAAGCCTATTGCAAGCTTCTTGAGTCCACCAAGGCATTTAACGAGCGTAGCAGGAAATAGGTACTTCAATTTACGACACTCACTCACTCTCAGTTCTATCAACTTTTGAAATGAAATTCCAATGGTTGGAAGCTGCAGGCGGCCTGACCATAGCACTTCACAGGTAATGGCTTGCAAGAACAATTCCTTCAAATTTGGAAACAAAATCTGCACCAAAGAGTAAAATAAGATGGTAAATCTTTTCTGATGAAATCTCTTGAAGATCTAATCTTATAATATCCTATATATATAAATATCCAAAAATTAAACATGCAATAGCAGTATAACAACATATTACCTGTTCATCGAAAACTAAGATTGGGGTCATCGAAAACTGGGATTGAGTAGAAGAGGGATCCTCAAGTTTTTCTTTGGAGCAAAAACTCTTAAAATTTGGCAGGTAGTCTAGTGATAAGGACTGCAGTTGAGAGAATACAATATTCTTATTGGTGCAGGCTCCGCTTTGGTTGACTGAAGCTTCTTCTTCAGCAACAATCTCCTCTATTTCGTCACATCTCTCTACTTCGATTTTCAGGAGTTGTGAAAGGCCTTGAGCCACAAAGAATGAGAAGAGATACTTCAATCTTGTACACCTGGACACCTTAATAAACTTTAGTTTTCTGAAAGGTTGCGTTTTCATCAGCCTGCCTTGATGACAAATATTCTTCAAGGAATCCAATCCCCCAATAACCAAATCCTCCAACATTGGAAAAGGATCAACAACGACTTCTGACTTCGAGTGATCAAGGAGACATTGAATCTCAGGACTCTTATGAAGATGAAGGTGCTTAAGTTTCGGAAAGCCAATTCTATCCTTATCTAATTCACCTATGAAATCCTTAACACCCTTTCCCTTTAATCCATCAAAACATACTTCGTCACTCTCTTTCAATAACTCCATAACTCCTAATTCCTCCATACCAACATCATTTGTGTCGTCCCTGAACTTCAGTTTCAATGCTTTAGAGGTTTTATTACCACCATTCTCCCAACTCAAGTCTCCTATAGATATTCTATACGTGCACAACTTTTTGTTAGAGAAAATCTCCCTGCAGGTAGATATTGGACGAGCATCTCGAATGCCTATATCTAAACTAGTCAGAGAAGTTAACTATTTCAGCTCACTCACATTTGCACTAGTAACTCCTTCCTCACTACTACCCCAACCATCAAAGCTATTACCCATATGCAACCCTTCTAATTGGGACAACTTTGAGATGACACTAGGAGGAATCGCTCTGAGTTTATTACAATCACTCAAGTCTAACAACTTAAGCTTACTTAATTCCCCAATTTCGATAGGTAAATGCCTAATCATGGACTTGACAAAACTTAGGACTTCCAATGTCCTTAGTTTCCCATCCATGCTCACATCTCCCAACTCAGGCGACTCGTGGATACAAAGTGTTTTAAGGTTTCCTAATGAATCAAAAGAAGACGGCAAAGATGGGAAAGACAAACCACTAAAACTCAAGGTTGTCAGTTGATGCATTCCTATGAAGAGCTTGTCTGGTATCTTCAGTGGGATTCTTACTGTCAACGTGAAAAATGGCCAGGTTTGGGCATTGTATCTCCTCTGGAAGCTCATCGATGTTACTGCTTAACCATATTTCAGAATAAGTTTTTAGTTTATCCTCATGATCAACCAATTGTTTCATCTGATTTTTATCATTTGCAGCAATCCATCTACCAACTTCACGAACAACATCGTGCATAACAAGCTCTTCACTAGTCTCCCCTTCCAGCAACAAACACACGGCCTTGAGTTTTTGCACCAACCGAAAGACTCTGTCCTGTGCTTCTTTTAGTTTGGAAACATTACAAAACAAACTACGACCAATGCCATACTTTAGCAAGTCTTTGGTGGTGGCATGGTACCCCATTTGACTACACAGAAGGAAGGTTGATTGAAGCTCATCAATCCTTAAATAATCATAACTGAATTTTATAGTTTTGTAGATAGTTGTTTGCATTTCTGAGAGATCTTTGAAATAAGGATGTTTCAGTTGCTGCAAAGCATCCGTCCATTCCTGCAAACTCTTATTCCGCAAAGCGCTTGCCACCGTCACAATTGCAACAGGCAAACCTGCGCACATCTCAACCACTTCCTCTGCTATGGATTGTCGATCATCGTTTTCGAAACTATTCTCTGCCATTCTCTGAAACAGACCCCATGCTTCAGCTTTATCTAAAGTACGAACTCGAGAGTTTTTTTGACAATTCATTCCATCTTTTAAAACATCAATATTTCTAGACGTCAAAAGTATTTTACAACCTCTACAACGTTGCAAATCCGATGGAATCCCAATTGCCTCCAAATCAAGTTTTTCCCATAAATCATCGAAAACTATAAGAATTTTCTCATCATTCTTGGCATTGTCCTTATTCTTTAACCTCCAAAATAGTCGACCCGCTCTCCCTGCTCCAGTTTTCTCCTCAAGTTTAATCCCCAACATTTCTGCAATCTGTCCTTGGATGTTCTCAACATTCACGACCTTGGTGACACTGACCACGGTTGTGTAATCAATCAGCTTCTCGTCCAAAGCTTGTCTAGCAACCTCTTTGGCAAGTCTTGTCTTTCCTACACCTCCATCTCCATACACTCCAACCATGCTCACATCAACTGCGGCTAACGTATTCATGATCTCTTTAGAAATCAACGTTCTTGATTCCAATGCCATGAAATCACCAGCAGAAAAGGCCACGATAGATTGTGGAGGAGCAGGATAAGAAAAATGTGCACTGAGTTCTTTCCTTTCTTGTATGAACTTTACAATTTCCCCTACTTTCTTCTCTGCTTTTCTGCTCACCTGATACCTTATTTTCAGATTTGGACAGAACCCCAAAAAGCATTTCTTCTTTGCTTTCTCTCTATCCAGGACAATCCCTTCACTTTCCTTAACAACCAACCCATCAACTTTCACCAGCCATTTTTTAACATCATCTTCAATTAAATTCCCACTTCTTATCTCCTCTAATTTCTTGCGCTGCACGCTCTGCTGAGCTGTCTTCAATTCATCAATTTTCTCCTCTAATTTCTTAACATTGGTCTTGTAGTTGAAAGGATAACTAATATGGCGTATAATTGGAGCAGCTGCGTACTCAATAATCGTAGGAATAACACCAGCGATGATATCCATTTTTTTTTTTAGTGCAGAAATCAGATATTAGAAGAAAAGCAAAGATATCCCCTCAACAAGTATTCTGCGTAATGGAAGAAGGAGAAACAAAAACCCTCACGAGTCCTTGCTTATTTTTCCTGTTAATTCTTTAGGAAACATACTCAATAATGGGGAATTCAACAAATTCAACACAAGGGCTTACCTTTACCAATGAAAAAGTAGCACTCCTAATTCTGTTTTGCTACAAGGAAATCTCAAAGAGCACTGAAAAGCACACCAGATAACATATATCTTTACCGCCTGGATATAAAAAAAAAATTAAAAGTGAACATGCAATGAGGATCCAAGAAACCCATGAAAAACAACAACAGAAGCACTGACGTTACAAAATACACAAAAAAGAAGAAGAAAAGAAAAGAGAGAATTTCAGTCTTACATTTTTAAACAAGTTTTTGTAACATATTCTTATGTAACTATACAATTATCGTCACCAATAAAAAAAGGAGTATTTATTGGTCACGCCTAAAGTATCTAGCTACTTTGTGTGGCTAATATTTTTTTCCCAAATCTTAAATCTATAATTTTTTCCATAATTTCCTTCAAGTTGTAATTTTGACATTTCTAGTAGTTAAAAAATTAAAAAATTAAAAAAATGATAAAAAATTAATAACACCTATTGAAACTATTGAAGAAATTAATGAGTAGAACAGATTACTTGGTTTTGGGATCTACTTTGCTATATATATATATCCTAAGGAATACTATACTATATATATCCTAAGAATGTTTCACTATGAATCTATACTTTGTTTTGTAGACAAGCAAATTACTTGGTTTTGGGATCTACTTTGCAGCTCCATGTGCTCAAAAGAGGAAAAAAGACCCTCCAAGAGAATAAAATTAAGAATGTAAATTCATATTTAGTATTTAATATACCTAAAAAAAAAGGAATTATCCTATGTAACCTCCCAACATTTATTACCTTTAAAACTTTTAACACTTTTTTGTCAATTAAGTGCATTGTCCCATAAAAAATTAATATTTTATATTTGGTAAAAGAATATTTTTGTATTTCTTTCTTTTTTCAGGCTTGAACCGCATAAATCCTTGAACTTATTAATGCTATGTCGTCCCAATAAGAAATGGAGTGCTGCGAACAAGTGTGAAAAATTATGAAAAAAGTGAAGTTTCAAAGTTAAAATGGTAACGTCATCTGATAAAAACAGAGAAGATAACTTCCGTCCACACAGGTAATTAAATACAGTGGCTAAACGCGGACGTGCTCACAGTAGATGAACCCGAAAGAACGAGGAAAAAAAGATGCCATGAAATGATGCCAACCCCAGAAAAGAACATTGTCATGAGAATTATCTGTTAATAGATGCCAAATCCACATATTATGAAGTGTCTGAACAAAGACTGCTCAAGAAGATGGCAGTCATTTGTGAAAGATGCCCATCCCATAATACAACAACACGAACCTCCTTGAGATCACTACAAAAATATGAATCTCCTTGAGTGCTCTGTGGGATGATACCATCCCTGTTATGGAGCTGAACACTGTGTTTCCCTAAGACGGCCATAAATCGACTGTATATTGGCACCTTGCATAAGAACAGATACCTGGCGCATAATAGGCCACGATCAATAACCACCAGCTTCAGTCACATGTGGTGGTGTACCCTGAGAGAAAACAATCAAACAAATACCATCAACGTAAAACATACACATTTGGGGTAACTTCATATGCAGATATCTTACTTAAATGACGTTTCACTATTTTTAGGTAACTTTTTGTCTAACTTTACTAACTTACCCCTTATTATTAAGGAGAGATGATTAGTGGGAGTAATAAAATATGTAAATTAGAATTATAAAAAAGGGTACTAGTGCCAAATATAAACTTAAAAGTTGTGAAAAGTGATTTTCTTAGTATGTGTGAAACACCAAAGAACCCATTTAGTTTGAGACGGAGAGAGTATTTCATATATCTTCGCAGATATATTATTTAGGAAATTCCACCATGCACAGAAGGTAGAGATTCACTGGTTGCAAACATCCCATGGGCAGACTTCCCATAACCATATTTTGTTTACATGAACATTCTGGATTGTACGTTAATATTGTGTCTTTTTACTTTAATTTTAGACATTTGACAGACTATCCACTCCGCATCACACAGATTATTCAAATCATTAAGATCTGCCTTCTCAAAAATCTATGGGTATCAACTGATTAATCAAAAATGTTATCTATCTAGTGTCCTTTAATATACAAGGAGCTAGAGATTTGCAGAAAAAAATTGATATACCAGTTGAATACCAGCATTAGCAACTGGAAATATGAATATGCAACTAAAAGGATGAGAATGGCACAACTGGAAAAAGTGATGCGGAGGGGCCTTACAGTAGATATAAATACGAATAGTAAGATACCTGGATGACTTAGGCAATCAGTTCACCATCACTTCAGTTCCTCATCAGATGATGAGTCAAGAACAATGGGTCCTTTAGTACTGCCTTTATTCTCACCAAAAAGCTCAAGGGCTGCTTTCTGAAGAAATTCCTTAGCTGCAGCTTGAACAGACTGTTTTTCAGATGCTTCATATTTCCTCCTCTTGTGTGCATTAGTCTCAATGTACTTCATTCGCGGTCCTTCTCCTTTGCTAATATCCCTCATATTTTTCCTCCGTTCTGCATAGATTGACAAATAATTCAAAATTATAGCAAAAAGAAGAAAAAGTAAAGGACTCGACAATAACAGAAAAACAGACTCGATACATACCAGGGGTAAGGTCAGGCAAAGAATGCTGAATGACACGGGTAGCAGCCTTGTAGTTTAAAGTGGTGGAAGGCTGCAATGGTTCTTTTCAAGAATAAAGCCAACCTAGTTAGATCAAGGCATGCAGAACATGCAGTAACCTGCTAAGCAAACTCATAAGCAACAACAGCTAATTACTTCCCAATTGCCTTCACTCAGTCATTGTGTGTGGCAATACTAGACTTGGGGCGCAATAACAGTAGTGGATACAGTGGGGTAAGGAAGTACCTTTACTCAAATCCATAAAACGTTCCAGTTTGTCTTCATACAAACTCATCCTCTCCTACGGGGGGGGAAAACGCCAAAGTGTTATGTTAGGTAAGATCCATATATGGCATCTCCAAAATTATAATCTTAGACAACCTTAACTGGCATCTAGGATTCATGGTCTTGGAATGAAAACTCACAACCATCATTCTGTTCCAAATATCTTCATTCCATTTCAGTGTGATAACCACAAATTAACAGTTGTCTTTGAACTCAACTGATTCTAGGTTATCAACCATGTTTTACTAGGCAAAAAATACAAAGGAGCTCTTTCTAACCCAGACAAATAACCCAATTCACTGAAGAAAACACAAGCAACAGCATCATAACAAAAAGATCTTTGATATTCTGAGATTTTTTTCCTTAAAACAAAAACAAAATTCAGCAACACCATACAAAATATTGAGTATCCATCAACATAGTCAGCAATATGAACAACCCAATTGCGCAAGTGTAAGAATTGAAGTGAAAGTAATAGGGTATAAGGAAACACGTACCAGCTCTGTCTTGGCATGATGTTCATCTGGGTTGATTCCAGTGCATCTGAGCCTTACTGAAAAATCAGAACTTTGAACTTAAATCCAAGAAAAAAGAAGGAATCGCCCAACACACAGGACCAATCTAATCAATCAAAAAGCTGACAATAAAGGAATAAACCAAGACTAAAACGCACATGCGAAGATTAAAGTAGTAGCCTTTGCAAGCATGAAGAGAGCCTGAGCCCTCTGGAGAGGAGGCATTTCCGCAAGGACATCAGGATCGGATAAAGACAGGAATTTGAGGAGGTGGGTCTGCACTAATTGGACATTTGCTAAGGTTCTCGTTGCTGCATCAAGTACTGATTCCGGCACTGCTGCGCTGCTGCTTTCCATGTCGTCCATGTTCTTATTTGATCTGCAAAACAGTACAAAGTTCTTTTCTTTTCTTTCTCCCTTTTCAAATCAGAATCTCTTTTGTTTTGGAAAATGAAATTGAAGCAGATAGAGGAGTTACCGAGTTAGGGAGCTGGTGACTGCTAGGGGTTTTGCAGTCTTCTAATTCTTAAAATGAAAAATATTTTTAGGTTTTTAAGTTACAAACATTTTCACACCTTAATCTTGAGGTTTGGATTCTTAAATTTTAGTTCTAACATATCAAAACACATTAGCAGTTAAATTTTCTATCGAAAACTCTAAAATACTTTTAAATTATAAAAATATATAAAAAAATTAAAAATTAAAAATTATAATAATTTTTCATGATTAGAAAAAATAAAAAAATTAAATTTTAATTGTTTTGGATCTTTTATATTTTTTTGTATTTTGGACTTTTGATAATTTTTGAATTATTAATAAATATTCTAAAAAAATCAATCTCCAATTCTCCATGATTTTTTCAATCCTTTATATATTTTTATGAATTCTTTAATATTTAATATTTTTAATTTGACCTTTCTCCTATTTTTCTTAACATTTTAATTATTTAAAATTATTATCATAAAAAAAATTAATCTCCATGTTTCTGATTTTTTTGGGTTTTTTATTTATTTTTAATGATATTTTAATATAAAAAGTAAATTTGTAATGCACCAGACGAAAATTCTAAAATAAGCCTACATTTTGGAGAAACCATCTAAAAGGCATTTCAGGAAGGAAAAGCAATTGATGAGGTACCATATTCCATCACACGCTAGCACCATAAAATCATCATCATCACAAAGTTCCACCTAAATACAGAAGCGGTGAAAAAGGATTAGTACTGGTGTTTACTAACATAAAACGGGTTTGATGTGTGAAAAATAAGGCCCTAAAGTGAAAACAAAAAATGTTGAGGCAGCAGTAAATGTGCATAACCTTAAACCAATCATAATGAAATGAATAATATAAAGAAGAGGAGTCATACAGTGTTTATATCTGGATTTGCAGTAACAATTTGCTTTTCAACGGGTAAAAATTTGTCCTGCTTGAATTCCACATCACCTGTATGAGAAAGGAAGAAGCAATTTGAATGTGTGAAGAAAAAAGAAAAAAAACCTACTCTTTCTCATGTACAAAGGAGTACATGCATGGTTGCAAGTATCAGCCATCACATGCAAGCACAGGCACAAGTATACATCCACAAAGGCATGCACAGACACGGCGTCCTTCAGTCATCTCTCTGGATGAGATCCACAGGATCAGAGATTGAGTCCACAAGCACTATTTTCAGAGTACTATTTTCAGAGTAGATAACAGAATGGCAACCTAGCAATGGATTATGGGGAAGTAACTTGACAGACCACCAAAAGTCTAACTAGAAATGAAAATGTGTGCATTGACGGCTTTAAATTAAATAAGTTCGAGTTCCGATAGCCCTTGAAAGATTTAAACTGCCATTGACCCGCCCTGCATGTATGAAACCTCCAGCTTTTAAAACCCTTTCTTTCTCTGCTTCCAGATCAGGTTTGTGATCTCCGGATAGATTGTATGCCTGAATCAAAGAAGTAACATTAAGTTCAAGAGTTTTATGCAACATATTGATAATATTTGTTTGAGTCATTGTTTAGGAGATATTTACTTTTCTTTCTTGCTAAAATAGCATCATATTATTATCATCTATTACCAATTATGGAGAAAATGACCAAATTGGAAGCAAATGAAGCATAAATAGGCAGATTGAAAAGAATTAGTACGTACGGGACTTGCCTTTGAAACAATATTTAGGGAAAAACTAAAATGTCAATGTCCAGTCAATCAGAAAAGACCTGACCCTTTCTAGATATCACACATCGAGAATCACCAGCGTTAGCAACAATAAGTTGGTTGTTTCTAATAACTGCAACACAGGCAGTGCTTCCAGAAGCTGGTCCAGAAAAATCAGAGTGCGGGCCCTAGTCAGCACATCCCAAGTAAAACAAAACCCTGTTAGATCTTATGAGGAACTGCAGAACACTTCAGTTCAACATTAGCAGTGCAGGAATAAAAAATCATGAGCAAAACAAATGTACAAGTTGTCACAACACATTTTCCAATATGTATTTGAATGAGTTTGAACTGATGAGGAACAGATGAGGATCCGTCTGAGACTTCATCAGATAGGGGGATGGAAGTTCTGTCTCTGGATCAGGCAAAGAAGCAACTTGCAAGGACCAGGTCTGCTGAATATGTGGGGTCCTCAAAGCAAGGGAGGAACAAGAACAAGGGCTATCAGAGTCAAGAGAAACAGGCTCTCAACGGGTATACCAGCAAGAAATCTCGAACTCCTCAGCAGATTGACGCGTTCCTGGAGGGTTACCGCACCAAACAGGACTATCTGCTTGTTTCCATGAAGTCCCAAATGGAGCAACTTCAGAGGCTGGTAGACCTCCTGAGCTCTTCTGCTACATCCATTCATAGAGCCTCTTGTGATCTTGTAGAGGCAACATCCTCCTCAACTGCTAAGCTTGCTACTGCAGTGATAACTTGTGAGCGGGGCTAGGTGTTATTCCGTCAATAGCCGCGGTGGTAGAGTAGTAGAATTGCCTCAAGCGTAACCTGCAAATAGTCAGAGGGGTGGCCCCCCGACGTAGAGCCTCCGACGGTCAAGTTAGATTGACGTGGAAGAAAGAGTGTATATGTATGAACAGAGTAACGGCAAGTGGTGCGCGAGTACTTTTCCCTTTCCTGCTGCCTTTGGCCCTCCTTTTATAGGAGATGATATGGCCAAGATACAATAAGGTCTCTGCAGATATTTATTGGGGTAAGTACAATAAGGCCCCTCTAGATATTTAGTAGAGTAAAGTACTAAAATACCCTCATAGCATTATTATGTATTATCATGCCGTCACCACCAATATCGACAAAACTAAGTCGGAGACTACAAAGCCTCCAACTCCAATTCGAGGGAAATGGAGTTGG
The DNA here is from genome assembly GCA_963691705.1 of Viola odorata. Lineage (NCBI taxonomy): Eukaryota > Viridiplantae > Streptophyta > Magnoliopsida > Malpighiales > Violaceae > Viola > Viola odorata. The sequence continues at coordinate 19,568,599 of OY829545.1, read as the reverse complement.
AGGCTTTGTGGGCTTTTGTGGGCTCCGACTTAGTTTTGTATGAGGGAAATGGACTTTAAATGCATAGCTGATTTATCATTGCAAGTTGCTCCCGCTCAGGAACTTCAGAAATTGATGAGAATTCAGGCTCTTAGATGCCATGTTATCGGCTGTCAAAATGGTACAAAGCTAAATGTTATCCCCGTGTTGGCTTCTAGATGCCAAGCTATCAGGTACAAGAGGAGATCATTCGTAATTTCTTCTTTTTTCTTGCTTTCTGCTATCTTATCATTTTTGGTTAATTTTTTTTTTAATAAGCTGGATAAGATATATTAGCAAGCCATAAGGAAAGATGGCTGCAGAAAAAGAAGGAGAATGTACAAAGGAGCTGGCCAGAACAGGGCAGGTGTCACAGACAGAGCCCAATCCTACCCAACTAAAAGAGAGCTAGAGCCCCTCACTAAACCAAACAACACACGAAAAACCACTACTAACATATCAGCCCCACCTGTGCAGCCAAGTAGAGGGCTGCACCATCTGAGTCGCCGTGTACGGGAAGCTCGATTCCACACTGTGGATCCAATTCTGCCAGTGCCCAAAGGTTGCATTAAAGACATGCAAATGGCACGGAGAATCTTGACGAAAAATTGTCGCATTGCGTTGCAACCATAGCGACCACAAAACCGCAACAAGAAGAGACTGCCTCATCTCCTGCACAGGCTTCGTACGCCCAGTCATGAGATACGGCCACGAATCCCACACCTCCTCGACTGTCTTCGGTCTTGCCCAGTAGCAGCCTGCCCAGCGGGAAATCTGCTCCCAAACCGAATCCGCAAAAGAGCAGTGTAGAAACAGGTGGTGCGTGGTCTCACCTTGCTCCAAGCACAACAGGCAAATGTTCTCATCGTTCTGCAAGATGTGACAGCGCCTAAGGTAATCCCGAGTGGAGAGGCGGCCTTACATAATCAGCCCCTTCCAGCAAGAGTGATGGGTCACATTTACTTCCTTTCCAAACCGCAAGGATTCAAGTCCCTCTCTCCAAGACCTAATGAGTCGCCGGACTTATCTAACTCTCACTTCACTTCAGTCCGACAAGGAGTATTACGAGGCACTGGAATGTTGTCTTGAAGGTTTCCTAGGGCGCCTCCCACTCGAAGAGGCCCCTCCGCCAATTCCAGTCCCAACTCCACACGCCCCCCCTCCCAATGGCCAAACTCCTGAACCATGCCCATGTTGTTGCAGGATAAGAAAAACAGCCTTGGATATTTGATTGCCAGCGGCACCTTGCTTGCCCATGTGTCCCACCAGAATCTGACATCATCGCCACTCCCTACAGTTACACACAAATGGTTTTGCCAGAAGTCAAAGATCGAGGACGCCCTCCCACAAGTACGCGTGATATCGCGCCAAATTGAAGACATCTGGTTCTTATCTCTCAACCAAAAGTCTCTCGTAGCTGAAAAATTGTATTCCTTCTGAACCAAATCCACCCATAATTTCTTATCACCCTTTAAGACACCCCCAAATCCATTTGAAGAGGAAAACGGTGTTGCGAGAGTGTAAACATCCCAACCCCAAGCCACCTGTCTCCAACGAACGAGTGACATTATCCCATTTGACCTTAATCAGGCCCTTCTTAAAATTGCAACCTACTCCCTCTGACCCGAATTACTTGTCGTTTGGGTCGGAATCACGAATATTAAGACAGCTGCAAAATGGTCAGCTTTTTGTCAAGCATGTCAGTGGCCTAAGGCCACGCGTCGCCCTCCGATTCATTTTTCAAACGCCAGCTCCTTCCTCAACACACACTCTCTCTCTTCTCTGCTTCTCTCTCTCTCTTCTCTGCTTCTCATTTTCAAATCCAAAAAGCTCCATTTCATCACAAAATATGGGGATATTCATATCATTTGAATCCTCAATTTCAGCATAACAATCCTCCATTTTTTATTTGATCGAGCTTTGGTTTTGTTGTTAAGGAAAGAAGAAAGGAAATCAAAGAGATAGAGTGATGAGCTCTGGTTTTGTTGTCAGACACGTTGGTTGTGTCTCAAACAAAAGTTAAATTTAAATTCAAAAAAGGTACGCTAACTTTTTCATTTCAAAAAAAACACATGTGTAACACGTTGTTCCACGCCGAACAACAAGTCGTTTAAGGGACAAAAGTGTAAAAGTACAAACTAAGTGGACACAATTATCCAAGACGACAACTAATATTAAGCAGCGATTTTTTACCCAAAATGACAAGTATTTTGGACCGGAGGGAGTAGTTGCTTATTATTATTCCGTTGGCACTTAGCAGATCAATTCTTATCTTTGGATAATCCTGTCAGGTAACAGAAGAGGCTAGAAATTCGGGCTACTGAGGCCCATGGTTTGGGCTAATTGGACTTCATGTTGGGCCCAAACTATAGATTTTTTCTTCTCTTTTCCTTTTTTGTTAGAAAGTAGTATATATATATTCATATTCGTACGTATGTGTATTAGAATAGATGTATAGTATTTAGCTTGTGGTATACATATTCGTACGTAGTGTATATATATGTATTCATATTCTTACTTAAAGACAAGTAGACAACTTGGTGATCTGTTCATAAAAGCTCTTCCAGATCCTCGACCTCGAGTGAATTATCTTTGTAACAAGCTGGGCATAATAAATATCTATACTTCAGCTTGAGGGGGGAGTGTTAGAAAGTAGTATATATATATATATATATATATATTCGTATTCGTATGTATGTGTTTTAGAACAGATGTATAGTATTTAGCTTGTCATATAAATAGAGAACTCTATACATATACTTGATAAGTTGTATTAATGAAAATACTTCTTCAAAACACATTTTTTCAGCAATTTGAGATGACGGACGGTTAGTATATAGTATGCCTGCCTTACACTTGCAAGGGAAGACAAATGGAATCCTAGTGCAATTGGTGAATCGTCCTAAATTTTATGAACCCATCATCAAAAGGATGGGACACATTTACTGCCTATGCCGCGATGCATTATGACTTGTTTGACTGTGATCGGTACAAACTACTAGATGTAAGAAGTCAAAGAGAGCCTTAATGAGTCCACACATAGCCGATTTCTAGTAAATTATGACTTTCCTATGATACAGTATTTCATAAAAAATAAGATATTGAAGAATATATGATTTACACACCCAAAACAAAAAACAATATATGAAAAAACTGTACTCTTGTAATAAAAAAACTAATGTCATCACACTAAAGAGTGAAACCCTTGAAATCTGAAATTGTAGCAATGCATAAGCGCATGTTTATGAGGATTTTAACCTAATTTTATTGATTTAGGAGACTCAATTTTGGATTGGGCGCCTGTATGCAGCAGATGAGCAAGTCTACTTTGGATTTGTTTGTTTCTTGTACGGCAACTGCTTATGAAATGGGCTACGACAAAAGCCCAAGTTTGGCCCACTTCCCAGATGAAGCACTTGCAAATCCCTTCATAAGCAGTATTATCCGAATACTAATGGTTTTAGAGTATTTTTCATTTTTTTTTTTAAATAATACATTTTAAACTTAAAATATTTTTTCTTAATTTATATTCTATTACAAAGAAAGAATGGACCTAATCTATATATATATACTATAGTGCAATTAATAAAAAGTTTCTAAGAAGTCCATTAATTGACAATGTGTACCGACACGTGTCAATAAATTTTCACGCTTTCCTTCTTTTTCATTTTTTTGTTCTCATTCCACGCTTTCACTCTATAAAGTATAAACACAAGCCACGAAACAGAAAAGAGAAAGGAGCGACGTAACCAAAAAAAAATTCTTTCAAAATCTTCCCTCGCCGTGTGTGTGTGTGCGCCCGCCTTTTTGAATTTCACTTCTCTAACCGTTTCCCCTCACCTCACTCTCCTCAATTTTTTTGCGCAGAAATTTAAATTCAAACAAAATCACACCATCCAAGCACTACCTGATCTTCGTCTTCTTCACCAATGGATCGATACTCATCACTCTCTGCAATTTCTTCTCTGATCTGCGCGTCCTTGATCCTCTTCGCCTTCTTCTTCTCCGCTCACTTCATCTCCTTCATCAACTTCTCCCTCCCTAGTAAACTCTTGCAAAACTCATCATCAGTAATGCCCACCGTCCAGCTCCAAGCAGCTAAACCGTCGGCTATCACCGATGGCGGCGGTGGCCGAGGCGACACCGTCTCTGCTGATCTGATCATCCGCGCCGTTCGTTCCTCCGTCGACCGTCCTCTTGCCATCACCAGCCCGTCCCTCACCGTACGTAGTCATCATCTCAAGCGCCGTTTAATTATTTAATTATTTAACTCCGTTTAATTAATTTGAATGCAATGTGTTTGTTGTTGTCACAGAAGAAAAAAGTGCTTAGAACAACTAGAGAAGAAATGATGGAGAACGGACTCGCTCGCGCGCGTGCTTCAATTCGTAAAGCTAGTTCTGCTCCAAACAAAAACGTCAGCCACTCCGCTAACGGAATTTACCGGAACGCCGGCGCATTTTATCAGTAAGAGCTACTTTCTAATTTATAAAAAAATAATCAGTAATTAAGTTGTTCAATTGGCCACCGGGTAACTAAAAGGTATAATACTAATTAAGATATACTAATAATTACCTAAATCGATTAATCACGACATATAATAATGTTATACTCTAATTATATAGTATAATATTGTGCCGATCATGCATCTCTTGGTTTTTGGTAAAAAGAATAAATTAATACAGCAAGTAGTAGTATGATTTAGTATGTGAAAATTCTCTGGAGACGTACCAAATTAAAAGAAAATCTTGTTAGTTAATTTTGTTTAGTGACGTTGCTTCGAAGATACCCCTAATAATCTGAAGAATTATAATCGCGACAACTGTAAAACAAATATACAGTTATTCTTTCTTCATTTTTTTTTTCCTTTTTATTTTGTGTTCATCATTATAAAATTGGAATTGGAAGATGAGGAAGAGTCTTGTACAAGAAGCTTGTGTTGTGTGTGTTAAAATTCGCAGCACTCAATTCTCTTTTGACTTTGCGAACTTTGAGCATACGCATCAGGAGTATGTATTATATCAGTATCATGATGACTATAACTGTATAAAAAAGCCGATTTGTTGCTTATTCCTTTTTTTTCTTTTCTTGTTTAGGACACTACTGAAAAGAAAATTTTAAAAAATGGTCCTGATTTGCTTATAATAAGGCTGTTAGAGGGTTGACTCCTTGAAATTGACGTATTTTGATCTAGTGGAAAATCATGATGAATTCTAATTTAAGACCACCATTAATAAGCGGCGATGAGACCACCAATATTAATGTTAGTAAATTAATTAACTGAATTTAGGTTTAGGTCCACTAAGCTAATGGCCTAATCCTCTTATTTCAGCCTGTTAATTATTAATTTATGTTGTAGCTAGTCTCCACATTTGATAGTAATAACACTTATATATGCGCACTTATATATGCGCATTAACTGAATTTTTCGATTTAACAATTTGAAGACAAAATCAAATTAAGGTAGAATGGGATTGGATTTTCTCAAGTTCATTTTTCCTTTATTTTTCTTAAATCACATGTTAGACTTGTGACACCTCACTTTTTTTCTAAAGTTTACATCGTTTGAAATAATAGTTTTAAAATTTATAAAAAAAATGAGGTGTCACTAATCTAATATAACACTTGAAGAAATAAAGGGTAAAAATTAAACTTGAAAAGAGTTAGAACCATGTGGTTGTTTATTAGCAGCACTATATTTAGTAAATCATTATTAGTTGATCAGTTAGTTTGATTAATAGCCACAATATACACCGGTCATGAGTGCATTTCAGTTCCACTATGCTCTAGCATTTATACCAATCATGATGACATTTCTACAATTACAATTACACCCTTTAACCATTACTCCAAATTATTAAAATTTACAATATTTTGCAGGAGTTATGCTGAGATGGAGAGGAGATTTAAGGTGTACGTGTACACAGAAGGGGAGGTGCCCTTGTTCCACTACGGTCCATGCAAGGACATATACTCAGTAGAAGGCAGGTTTTTACACGAGATGGAGCATGGAGACACCAGATTTAGGACGAAGCATGCTCATCTCGCTCATGTCTATTATTTGCCCTTTAGCGTCACTTGGATGGTTAAGTATTTGTTTGATAAATCCAATTACAGTTGGCCCGTTTTGAGAAAGTTTGTTGGTGATTATGTGAAAGTGATTTCTACCAAACACCCTTTTTGGAATACAACTCAAGGAGCCGATCACTTCATGCTTTCCTGCCATGATTGGGTATGCATCATCCTTTCCTTTTCTTTTTCGTAAACTTGTTCTTTGGCTAATTGATTAGTGAGTACTTACTTAATTAAGGCTTTTGGTAGATGCATGTCAGTCTCATATGCATGTTTATATATAGTTTGTTAAACATCCCATTAATTATTACCTATTATAAATACATTTTGTTTTCGTGAAAGTTGACGTCGAACACGACTTCCATAACCAATGAACTATTATGTGCATATCCCGTATGCATACATATGCATTTTGGATATTGGACCCTAATGACAAATTTGCCCCTAGTTAACTAGATGATGCGTGATGTTCACTTCTCATTGATTATTGCAGGGTCCTGCTGCCTCAGAGGGTAATCCTTTCCTTTACAACACATCAATTCGAGTCCTATGCAATGCAAATGCATCCGAAGGATTCAATCCTCAAAGAGATGTGAGCATCCCTGAAATAGTTCTCTACGGCGGCGTTGTCTCCCCAAAACTCCTCTCTCCACCTCCCGACAACGCCTCACGCCCTCACCTAGCCTTCTTCGCAGGCGGAGTGCACGGCCCTATCCGGCCCATCCTCTTCCAGCATTGGGAAGAACGTGACCCTGACATCCTTGTCTACCAAAAAATTCCGAAAGACAAGGACTATAATTCTCTTCTGGTCCAATCTAAGTTTTGCTTGTGCCCTAGCGGACATGAGGTGGCTAGCCCTAGAATTGTTGAGGCCATTTACGGTGAATGTGTCCCTGTCATCTTATCAGAACATTATGTCCTGCCATTCAGTGATGTGTTGAGATGGAAAGCCTTTTCGGTTCAGGTGAATGTATCGGATATTCCGAGATTGAAGGAGATTTTGAGATCGGTTCCGGAAGAGAAATATCGGAGGCTTAAAGAAGGGGTAAAAGCTGTCAGGAAGCATTTTGAATTGAATCACCCGGCTAAAAAATTTGATTTGTTTCATATGGTGTTGCATTCCATATGGCTTAGGAGACTCAATTTGAGACTAATTGGATAGGTAATGCGTACCAATACATATATACTTAATTAATTATACAGAAAATTGAAATATTACAGCAATATATGAAGGGTTAGGTCTCGACTTTTTGTTAATATAGAAAACTTTTCATGTAACTCCCATTTTACAATTTTTTGATATGGAAATAAATCAGAGAAGTAACATACTGAAACTGATTATTTTATTTCCTTACATTATTGTACATGCTTAATTAATATTTGATGTACACCCCTAGTATTATTTAACTTTTATATTTTGTACAAACCCTAATTAATTAAGCTGTAAGAATGATTATTTAACATATTACCGACCCCTAATCTCAGATTTACAAGTATATGAGTTTAATTAATTAAGCGACAAAATTGTGTGAGAAACGAATGATCTGAGATTTTAGCAAATCTCCAAGAGAGAAACGATGCCTTTCAGGAGAGTGAATGGGCCTTACGGAATCATTCTGGACTTCAAGGTCAATTGGGCCCATCTCTTTCTTCATCGAGGACTTGATAAAGCCCATATCTACCTCGTTGCCCGACATGTCTCTCACGTAGAAAGCATTCACTGACTTCTCCCCTTGTGTTGCTATATCTGCTCGAACGACAGCCAGTCCATTCTCTCGTAGAACCCTCGTTATATCAGACAACAGCCCAATCCTGTTATTCGCACATAACTGTAGCTTCACACCCTGCATGTTGAGAAATGTGATCCCAAAATTACTAAATAACGCATAAACTCTTAGTAAAATGGAGAATAATGCTAAATATATTAACTCTTTAATTCTAACACTTTTACGAACTAATTTGACAATAAATGATTGGATTCGATAATTTACGTCACAAACTCGGCGCTCAATTGCAGCTTCTAAGCATTTTATAACTCGTTCCTTCTCACACTCAGTGCTTAAAGCATATCCGTTGCTATGTCGAATAAAATACTCCTACGTTAAAAAAAGTAACAAAGTCAAGAAAATTATTTAAACAAGTAATGGTGTTCTAATTGAAACTACTAAACTATAAGAAGATTATACCTGTAATGCACAACCATCATGAGAACCGATGGAGGCGTGGAAGATGACATATTGCATGTCAGTGAGCGTGCACACCGTATCAAACATCAGCCTCGGCCTATCATTACACTCTATACTGACAATGGAGTACCCTTTCTGGTCACAATTTTCTATCGAAACCACCTTCTTCTTAATACCTATTCTCCTCCTTTCCGGCCCAGTCCGCTTCAGCGTTGGGCTTTCTGGGCTTAATATGGGCCCATCAAAATCCCTAACGGAAAGCATCAGTTGGTGCAACCGCCTCTCCACATTCGTCGTCGCCGCGCCTTCCCCTCCTCCTCCTCCGTGGACCCCACCCGTGCTCTTCACCTCCTGGCTACCGGCGAGCGGCCCGCTTACCGGCGGCGATGTGTTGGCTCTGAGCACTGTGGTGAGGTGGTCCTGGATGGAGGCGAGGCGGCTGGGGTCGTCGATTGGTGGGGTGTCGCACGACTTGTCGTCGGAGATGTAAGCGACGCAGGCGAGGCGCGCGTTGTGGCTCCACGCGTGGGCTTCGACGATGTTGCAGTGGAGATCGGCGAGCGCGGCGGAGATCTCGGAGAAGAGGCCCGGTCGATCGGCGCCGGTCATTTCGATGCCGGTGTGCGGCTCCGCGCCGTTTTGGTCGGCTTCGTAAATGTCGTTGATGTATGAACCGGCTGATTTTGGCGGGGAAGGGATCTCCCTCGTTGTACCTATGGCCTGCGCTAATTAAGTAAAATAAAACTTAATAAGTGAATCGTTGGTTGAAGCAAAATAATTAATTAAGTGATTGATAATTACCTGCTGAATATAATTAATAACATTTTGATCCGTAAGTTTTTTGCCTCGTTCATCTTTTACATGGAAAACTACAAAACAATTGAAATGTGTACCCAAATTAGATTTCACGTAATTAATCTTATAACAACATTGTTTACGCGATCAACTTATCCTATAACGGCCTCGAATTCAATTGACAAATGTTCGAAAACGGATTAATCTACGTCAGCATTCAACGACAACTTGGTACTAAATAAAAAGAAGAATGGGAGATAGAGAGAGTGGATGATTGGTACCGTTCATGAACCAGCTGGCGTCGGAGGAGATGTAAGATTTGGAGATGGTCAGGTTCAAGTCGGTGAGGACTTGAACGACTTCTAAGAGAAGGCCTTGCTTGTTCACGCTATTCACCTTTACCACCGTGCATTCTTCCATGCTTTCATTGTCAATTACAACTCTACACCTGCAAGAAATCAACAACAAAAAAAAATTGTTGATCAATTCAATCAAATCCAAGCATAATTGATGTTATTATGTTTAAAGTACTTATTAATTGGAGGATGCTTACGTGGGGCCGTATATTCTTTCGGTGAGAGTCTCAAAATCAGGATCAAAATAAGGCCAGTAAATCTTCTTCATGCTGCTGCAAATCAGACATTAATTAATCAGTATTATGAGATTAGCAACTTTGAATTTGTAACTTTTCATGCGTTGTAAAGTCAGCAAATAAATTAAGAGACGTGATGGAAAAACAAAAAAAAGGTTATAAAAGAGTGGAAGGAAGTGAATCCCATCCCGTCTACTATGCACCATCACAGCCTTGCAACTAAAGATAGACACACCTACCATCACTATTATTGCCTCGCTCTTCTTTTATTCTCAAGGAAAAACAAACCATATAATTAGAGTATTTTGCCTCTTTTATTTTGGCAAATCAAGAAGGGGTTTAGTGAATTACATTCAAAATATACAATTATTCTATGATGAAAAATTGGAGTTGGCTATATTCTAGTATTTTGATTGAGTCGCCTTCATTGGACAAATAGTACTTAACAATTTAAAACACACACCTCGATCTCAATTCAAATTAAAGTTGATTTGAACTGATGAACTCCTATTCTCTAACCACTTGCTATGTTGTGTTGCATTAGAGTTTACAATTGGAGTTAAATAGAATGGCAAATGAGAGAAATGTTGGAAGAAAGTCAAATAGTAGTTATCGTCTAAGTTTTCTTTTAAATCACGTTTTCCTCAATGTTTACGACGGGTATATTTGCGGCTGGAAATCAACCCTCGCCTTCATATCACATATTACCTTTTATGTAGGGAAACCTTAACTATGTTTTCATCCAATTACTCGGAACATGGAAGGGATAGGAACCAGTTTACAACCCATGCAACGAATGCGTAGGAAGACCTAACACGTTATTCATATTTTTCAACATAAAAGAAATATCCAAGCACACGTTTTCCTAAGATTAGCTGTTTTATAATTAGATGGTGTCATGGTTAAATCAGATTAGCTGTTTTATCATCTTTATCTTAATCTTGATTTCATGTAAGATGGTCTAAATTTGTAGACATCTTTCACCTTTCCCAGGGAAAGTAGTATTCTGTTGGCTTGGACCAGGTTCAATTTACGGGCCCAATCAGCCCAAAAGCCCAAAAGACCACATCCATTGCCGGCGGCCCACACAAGGACCATTACCACTTATTTAAGGCTACTAAACATGGATTCTCTCTAATCTCGGGCCGTGCTTTAACAACTTCAAATTTGGCTCTAATGTGAAGAGTTCCCGCCAAAAAATAATTTCAACTTTCTAACGGCTGCAGTGCAGTCCATCAACAGATTCCCTCGTCAGGAAAAAAAGTATCAAGGGATTCATATTTCATATATCAAAACTTGTATGACATAACTTCAGATATCAAAGCCAAACGGCATGCACTCCAGTTACGAAACTGCTGAGCTACCGGACTCAAATTTATTGGATAGAGCGGAGAAAAAAACTCGAGACGACAAGGAACCAAATATACTAAACTCAACTTTTGAAGAGGCCTATAAATTAACTTTGCAACTGTTAGTTATATTGGACCCACTTTTCTCACTCTCACCCTCCCGGGAGAACTACTACCCCTTCTCTTCTATCCCTCATTCGCATTTGACATTGTATTATTCTCTTCTTTTTTCTTTTTCCTAGTGTTTCCAAACTAACCTGACAGTTCAAATGCCGAGGAATAACTCAGAAATTGGGCGCCCCCCATGCTCTGCTCGGCAAAAAAAAAATGCCCACCTTGATATGAAGGAACTTGACGCCCATGGAACTCAAGCGTGGTTAAACCATGGTCCGACTGCACCATTCACGTGGCCGTTGCCGTGGATTCCAACACCATTAGGGATGAGGGGAGGGGGCATTGCAACACCCATTGGAGGTGGAGCAGCTGGATATAACCCGTGGTTATGTGGTAGGGCGTGTGGATTCACAAGATGACTGGGAGCAGGATTCCCCTTGCGCTGTTGGAGGGTGTGAATTTGCCTGAGCCCTTCCTCATGAATCCGAGATAATGTCTCCAATTCCTTCATTGATAGAGCTTCCAATCCTGCTCCATATAGAGGGGCGTGTCGTGACATTTCTTCTTGAAATGATCCTTCAAGGGATTGGATATATTGCTGCAAATGGAAGGGATATATGTTCACAATCATTCAAGAAGGAAACAAAGGATTTGAAATTTGATCGGGGTGAAGGAACATAAAAGCTGCTTTAACATTGAGAAACAAAAGATGACAGCGATGATTTCCACAATAGACAGAGAAGTAAACAACTAGAGCAAGAAGATGTGAGTAAGTAAACAATGTTAAAGAAGAAAAACCTGGCAAGACTGCAACTTTGATTCCATCCCATCAATATATGCTTCACACCGAGCAACCTGCTCTTCTTTCTCTCTCTTTTCTCCTTCAGTTTGCCCAACCGTTTGGGTCAGCCTCCGAACTTCATCTTCCAATGACTGACGGATTTCCTCCCAAGTTACCTTCTCTGTGGCATACCGTTTCAACTCTTCATCAAACCTTTTCCGTGCAGCTTCTGCACTCTTGAGCCTTTCAGCAAGAGCATTTTTCTCCTTTACTACTCTCTGGCATTTATAAGGGGAAAAAACATAGCAGACAGCAATCAATAACAAATTGGAACAAGAGCAAACATGTAACCCCTTCCAGGATGTTAATCCCATTCCATAAAACACCAAAATCTTGTAGCTAACATATCTACAGAAATCAACAGAATTCTTCGTTTATTACAACTCCACCGAAAACAGTCATCAGATGCAGCAAGGAAGAACAATTCCAAAGTTGAGAAAGAACAAAGTTTACATAAAAGGCTTTCTACGACTACAAGTTTATAAAGAAAAAACAGTGATATAGCCATAGAGACAATCTAACAGCTGGAGACACCAACCCAGAATCAGTTTCCAAGCTGGCAGCACAAATTAGTGGCCTATTATCCAAGTGAACTAAAAACAAATGATGTCATAGAATCAACCATGCAAAATGGCAGAAGCTTCATAGAGGAAAAGGATGACTCTCAATGGATGTACATCGAATATTAAGAAATGCAAGGAATAGGTTGAGTAGAAGAAAACCAAGATATTACCTTCAATTCATCCCGTTTCCGGGACTTCAATTGGGAAATCTGTGCTTCAGCATCATGAAGGCGATCTTGAAGAACTTTCTTCTCAGCTGTAAGCTTTGCGATTTCATCATCCTTCTCTGAACGTAGCCACTCAAGTTGGCTCTCAACTTCTTGTATTTGATCCAAAAGTTCCTTCTTTTCCCGAGTAAAGTGATCCTGCTCCGCCTTCATTTCTGACTGTCATTGATCAGAGGTGTTTATAGCCAATAAAACTCCAAAAGTCTGAAACATATCCAGCATTTTAATAGACTATATCATCACTTTGAAATATGTCAGGTACCTTGAGCCGATTATTAGCAGCCTCAGACTCGCTCAATTTTTGTGACAGAGTAGCTTTTTCCCTAGCTATGTTAGAAACTTCTGCATTCCTCTCGTCACGCATCCGGATCATTTCATCTTCAGTAGTGCATAACTGGTGCCAAAGAGCTGCCCGGTCAACATTTGCAAGTTCAGCAACCTCCCTCATCATGCTAAGAACTGGTTTAACAGTTTCTTGTTCCTCACAAATCAACATAGCCAGTATATCTAAGTCTACATCAACATCCCGACTACTATCAGTAGTGCTGGTGACACTATCAACAAGTCTCTTTAGCATTTTCCCTCTGAAGGTCTCATCACCATACCATTTAAACAATATTGTGTAGAGCATCTTCACAAAACCCCTTACACAAAGGTCTCTAGAAAGGGCCAATGCTTCAGCAAGTCCAAGAATAACAGCAAAATCATCCCGTTGGACCATTAGCTCTTCACTGGCTTCATCTTCAATCACACCATCTGAATGTTGAAAACCTCGAGATACAAATCTGGTACTAAAATGCAGCCTATGAGCAAGCCGCTTTTCCAAGACCAAAGCCACTGATTGAGCCCCAATTGCTCCTCGAGCTACAGCTCTCTCAAATGTTTGAGAAGCATCAACGGCAAGGCAAGGAATAGATAACATCTCAATAAGTACATAAATATCAGAAAAATGGTGACTGTCATGGAAAGTGTGCTCATTAACCGTATGCAACCTTTCAGTAGTTGGCCCATGTTCGCCAAACAAGAAAAGCCCGCCAGGCAATCTTGAACAGTCATCACCAAAATCGTCATCACATTCAATATCCCTAAGCATGGTTTCAGCAACCTCTCCCCAACTATTCATACTTTTACTCAAACAAACAAGGACGCAAGGAGACACCTCAGCACCCAAATTTTTTAGTCTAGAACGAACAGCTCTGACCTATAAGGGAACACAACGGAGGTCAGAAATGTAGAGAAAATCATTTCACACAACAGAAAAGGAATTTATAGAAAAAAAGTGCATACTGCTTCAGGAAGATGTTGGCACTGAGATGCAGCTTTGAATATAAATTCTACAGTAGCAGCAAGAGGTTCATCATTTGAATCAGCTAAAAACTCAAAAGATTGAAATAGAACACGCTCCCACACATCACTGCCACATTCCAGTTGACTAAGAGCACCAAAAACCTGAGGAACCATGATCTAGGCATTAAAACACATGTCTACAAGCCAGATGCACAAGAAAAAGTAACAGAATAAGAGCTTCACAAATGTTATCTTACAGCTACACGCAGTGCAGGTTCTGCATCAGGCTTTTGAAGCCTCTCAAGAAGAGCACAAGCTGCCAGTGGATGCTCCGAATGCTCAACTAATTTAGGAACTAAGGCAACTAGATCTGGCTGAAGATGCTTGGGGGCTTTATCTAACACAAGAGAAATTTTCTGTGAAGATTGCAGTCTTCTTCGCGGCTCAGGATAGCCTTGTGGAACAGCTCCATCTAGTGCTCTTAGCGAATTAACAATCAATCCTAAGAGCTCCTCAGATTGCTCAGGCCACTTGGTCTGACAAGTCAGCATTTCCAAAGTAGTTAATACACCATGCAGTTAAGTTGGTAAGGCTACAAAGTCTGAAGGATAGAAATGTACCTTAGAGCGAGGGGGAGCATTGTCTGAAGAACTTCCTGCGGTTGTTACCGGAGGATAAATAGGCTGTCCAGGAAGAGCTTTTGCAGGCATATTATCGACATTGACATCAGAACTCTGTACGGCAGATGCACTAGAAGTGTCATCTACACCAGAATCCAATCTCTCAAATACAGGAAATTGAGAAGATTCTGTTGCTCCACTCTCTCTATCAGATTCCAGCGGGCTAGAAGACCCACTACTATCAACACAAGGCTTTGGAATTGAATCTGGAAAATCATCACCGGAACTTCCTTCCAAAGGTTGGCAACATTCAACCATGATGTCCAAAAGTAAATCAATAATTGCCTGCTGCAATACTTTAACTCCCATCAACAAATTCATCAAGCTCGGGGATGACTCATCAGCCTTTGTTGTCTTATTTCCATCATTTGTGCCAGAGAGCTTGGTTGGAAGAAGCAAGCGCTTTACTTTAGCAGGGTCATCAAGATAAACACGTAACCCAGTGAGAAAACCAGCAATAGCACCAGCATCCATCAGACGTTTTTCTCTTAAAATAACCTGCGGCTGTGCAGGATTATCTCCATACGTGAGGTGAAAGCCAGCCCTAGAGAGAAGGTTACGGAAAATGTCTTCTTCATCTCCACTAATTCCCTCACTGTCTTCAGAATCAATAAGTTCGTCTGGATCAGTAGTTAAAGCATCTTGATCATCCTCAGAAGCTAACACCTAAGAAAAGGAAAGAATACACGGATGTAGTAAGATGCAACCACTTCTTGTGTGAAGCAATTAGCAGTCCTAACTGGGAAGTTATTATGTAGAGTCAAGGTTGAGCTCCCCAAAAAAATGAGTAATTTCATTAAGTCTAAAAAGGCAAGTAATAACATGTCAGTGCCCTGGTCATAATCCACTCAACAACATTCAAGCCTTGTTTTATAAATAGCAGCAAAAAGTAGAAAGAGAAGGGCCATAAATACAAACCTCTAGATCTGAAAACTCGAACCAAGGGCAGCAGTCCAATATTTCACAAACAAAAACAACAGTGTCACGCGCAAGGAACCCTGCATCTGCTTCCAACATATCTGATACCTTCATAAACTGCAGAACAGAATTATTCCATGTCTTTGTACAAATAGAAGACTCCTTCCACAACGTCTTGGCCGGATTCTTTTGATTCACCACAGCCATCCTGTATCTGACCCAAAAGTTTTTATCTGGGTCACTACCAACTGACTGATCACTCTCTAAATATATACATATGGTGTCAAAGGACTCATACACACCTGCATTCGGAAAAAGACTGACCATCAGTTGAATAAATAAATGAACAATCGCAACCACAATTTCATCTGAGAGGGACCAGAGATGACTACCCACCAATTCGAAGCTCACATCCACCAGCTTGAAAAAACTTGCTAAATATTTTCCGTGTTTCCATTATTTCCTTGAAAGACAAGAAGTTCTCCACCTTCCACGTAAATGAACTCCTTCTTCCAATCTTATCAATCAGGGAACCAGTATTGTCCGTATCCTGCTCAGGAAAATCCTGCATTGTTGATGTCTCCTTCAAAATAAGAACCTCAGCAGAGAATACAACAGTATCTTGGACAAGAAACCCAGAATCTTGATCAAATAGACTAGTAAGTGTCACAAATTCACGCCAACCCCAATCTTTTGCAGCTTTAGAGTAGCGATTCTGAGACTCCTTGGTAACAGATTTATCCTCCATCCTTTGGTTCACAACTGACAGACGGTGACTCACAAAGCAACTCCAGTCGCTGGATGTATTTCGTGAATCTGTCACTTCAAGAAACACTGAAAGGTGGCATGGTGGCTGAGACTGCCCTGATAGCACCAAGCATACAGAAAACTGTCAGTTCACTCTCTGATGCACAACCTGCACAAACTGCGAGTTTGGCTCGTGTATCTAAGCATCATAAGCCATAATGCATGTGGGTACAGTCGGCCTTCACGTTCATATTACAATCAATGCTCCGCAAAGAAATGCTAGACCATAATGAGCAGCTATAGATAAAAGCAAGTCAAAGGGTGCAAATTGTCACGCTGTCCTAGGCTCAACTAGGTATTATGCAAACTCCAATTTTCTAGGGAACATGGCTCACACAAATCATCTGAGCATTCCATAAAATCATTGCAATTATAAGAAAATAGAATGTCTACCTAGACAGATATAGATACTTAATTATCCGCAATGACATGACTTGAAACATTATTACCAAATGTGTCAGTCACAGAAAGAATTAAAGCAATCGGCCAAGATGACAGATGATTATTCGCAGCTTATGGGGAAAAAATATGCATACCTCGGGGATAAACAATGAGACGACAATCTCTGTTCCCAATTTGAAACCTCCTGCTTTTGATGCAAAGACCAGTTATCTTCCTCTTCTTCAGAAGATCCTTCAACCTTGTGAAATTCTCAATCCTCCAAGTAAATTTCCCAATGTGCCCATCAGACTTCCGTGCTCCACTCCCACTTCTCCCACCAATCAGTCCCCCATTCTTTGAAAAACTACTGAACTCCTTAATCACATGAAAGGAGGTGCTAAACACTGCAGTGTCATCCACCAAAAACCCTGACTCTGATCCAACAAAGTCCACCATCTTCATATAATCATTCCACCCCAAACTCGTATTATCCCCACTCTTATTATCAGCCGCAAAGCGACCATACGAGTCCCTATGCATGTGGTTCGACCCGGGCTTTTGATTCAACACCGACATTCGAAACAAACACCAACAACTCCTATCTGACAACACAGTCTTTTCTGTATCCTTACTCTCCAAACACATAGATAAATAATCTTGCCCATTAACTGAGCTTTGATACACGCTAATTCTCAAATTACACTCCCCAGCTGGAAAAACCAGACTCATTATCTTCTGAGTCTTAATCATTTCCTTGAACAAGCTGAAATTATGCACCTTCCAAGTGAACTTGCCACTTAACACATCCGACACTGGCCCTCCAGCAACAACAGATGATGAAATAGAGAATGAAGACGTGGACACTGATGAAGATGATGATTGCAATTCATTGCTATTGCTATTATTGTTATTATTGCTATCGCGCATAAAACTAACTGACTCATTTAGGATTAAAATATCAGCAGTAATGTGAACGGAGTCATTATTGTTGAATAAATAACCTAATTTGGGATCAAATATAGTTGATGAAGGAGTGAAATCGCACCAACCATGTGACTTCTTCTTACTGGAAAATCTGTGCCAGGAATCGCGATGAATAGTTTTGGAATCGTCAGTTAAGTTGACGATTGCTAATCGGTAGCTAGCGAAACAGTCCCACTTGGAGGAAGAGGTGCCGCGCGGGTCCATGATTTGGAGATATATTGAGATGTACCCGGGCAAAGCTTGCGAATCCCCTTTAGGATAGATTAACAGCCGGCAATCATAACCTCCCACCTCAAAATACTTACTCCACAGCGCCCTAGCTTTCACCCGTGGGAAATTGCTAACCGTCCAACGGCAAACGGCGGAATACTCACCTCGTCGATCAACCGTCACAGTTTCCAACGCTCCGTTGCTCCCGTCTCTGGTGGAGCCCACTGTCAAGTCCTCCAGAGGAATTGTCGATGTTGTTGTTGTCGCCGTCGTCGCCCAAAACGACGACGATGAGGTGGTGCTGGCCAGGTATTGGTCAGATGAAACGGGAGCTGTTGGAGGGGAGGCGGCGGCGGACGAGGAGGAAGACACTGCTTCTGATGACGTAGCGTGCTTCATGTTAGCTGGTGTTTGTTTCTTCTTCTCTCCCTCCGGTTTTTGTTGAGAGGGAGGCCTGTATGTGGTGAGAGGGTAAGAGGGGAGGGGAGGGGGAGGGGAGGGGCTAGAAGAAGAGGTTCGGACATACGAAAGCGGCGCATCTTAGTTAACCTGCGCTTATTTTTTTTCTCTCACTCCTTGTAGGGTGGATACAGTGCGGCTGGGTGTAGGTTTTTATGGTAAGCTGATTAATGTTTTTCTTCTCTTTTCTTTTTCAAAAACAATATAAAAATAAAAAAACTTTAAATAATTTATTCAGGAGTTTTCGATATAATTTTTTTAATTTTTTAAAAAGTATAATTTAAACAGTTTAACTTTTAGTAATTAAAAAATAGTACTATCAAGATTCAAAAAATGTGTAAATATGAGGGAAAAATAAAAAATAATCCACTTTACTAAAAAATTAATTAGACAAAAATATCAAATAAAATTTAAAGAAATTATTTTCAGTATCCGACGTTTTACCACATTTGTTATATTTGTTTGTTCAAAATTTACAATTTTATAATTTTTAAATACCTTATTTTAATTTTTTAATTATTATAAAAATAATATGATATTACTTTTTAGAAAATTTAAAATTTCATTTTGCAAATTTTAAGCTTGTAAACTAAATACTTATTTATACAGATTATTTGGGTTAGATAATTAGATTTAATTGTATGGGAAAGTGTAGGCGAATGGGTGGGGCCGGCAAGGCATGGGGCCCAGATTTGATGCACGTGCACTGGGATAGGAACACGTCACTGCTAGTACAAGAGATTGTTAGATGGAGGAGCCCTAGATTGCGTGATGGGCCTTTTCTGATTGGAGGTTTTGGGCCTTTGCAATTGTATGGTTTAGTTCTCAAATGTTTGATATAAGCTGTAGATTAAAGTTAGACTTGAAAAAAAATTATCAAAGCTCGTAAAATTAAATTTGAGCTGTAGTACGGCCCATTCACTAGAAAGTATAGTTTTAAAAATCGAATCGGAATGATCCGTCGGACCAATTTGAACCGAGTTCAACCAGATTGATCCGTTGGATCATTTCGGGTCGTTCACACATCGAACCATTCAAACTTAGATAATTGAACCGGATTGAACCGGTGTCTATAATGGGTCGGATCATGCCTGTAATGGGCCGGCCCATCAAATTTTCAATGTTGAAAAAAATAAAATAAACACAAAACGGCGTCGTTTTGCCCATCAAATTTTCAATGTTGAAAAAAATAAAATAAACACAAAACGGCGTCGTTTTGTTTTGACATCGACTCAACCGGGTCGATAGCAGGTCGACTGTTTTTTCGGTTCGATTGTAGGTCCGGTCAGATAGCTGAATCGAACTAAAAATCTATTCGGATCACGATTTTACCGATCCAACCGCCGAGTCGATCCGGTTTTTAAAACTATGCTAGAAATCTAATTTTTATTTATTTATTTTGAATTTCTCTCTTTTTTATCTTTCTTCACCCTTTCCAGTCAAACTGATCCGCATCCGCTGCAGACCTGAAAAATAGAATAAAGTCTACTTTTCTTTCTCACTTTTTTCTTTCTTTCTTCCTTTCGTGCAAGGAATTCTTGAGGTGAAAGAGAGACAGCAAAACGTTTTTATCATTGCAACCTTGGTCTTAATTTCAGTGTTTACAGCCGTGTAAAATTAAAATTTATGAATAAGTTAAAAAAATTAAAATCTAACTTGTTTTTGTTTAATTACGAACTAAATGTATCAGATATATCTTTCGAGAAACTATAAGAGACTAATTCAATCGTAAATGAGTTATTCGATTTGATTTTTATCACTCTTCTATTTTTATTTGACACTCTAGTATGACGTTTTTTCGGGGCTATGTACATAGTTGTAACTTGCAAATAGGGATGGGAATGGAGTGAACATATCCATTAATTAATTTATATTATTCATTGGAAAATGGTATGGATATGGTTATGTATATTTAATTATTCACATATATTTATTATGCTCGAAATTAAAATATATAATATATAGTGTGATAATATATTAATAGATATATTTAATTTGTTATATAATTTAAGAAAAAATTTGACTCAAAAATTTTTTTTAAAAAAATTAATACTAGTGTAAGCAACGACACAGTTTTGGCAACGTGTAAGTTGCAAGTTTGTAACCACATGACATGACCCACCCAACCCAATAAAAATGAAATCTCAAACCGCGTTATGTATGTTCGATTCCGAAAATGATTAATAAGCAAATGTAGTAGTTCAAGCACGATTATTAGTAATTTGGACTTATCTCAATTGTCTATTTGATAACGAGATTGAGAATTTATAATTTATTGAATTAATATTTTTGGATATTTTTTAATTTAATTTATGTAAATTTTGATTTGTGTGTAAATTTTTTAGATATAAATGCCTGGTATGTTTTTTTTAAAAAAAATAATTCTTCCATTAATGGATATTCATTAAGTATAGATAGCTAATGTATGAATATGATTTAATTTAATTTAAAAATAAATAATAATGATATAGATATAGTTCAGGTGGATGTCCCTATATCCCTGATCAAAGAAAAAGAAAAAAGAGAATTAGTATAACCTGCGAAAAAATAGTAATACGATGATATATTCCACACGTGTCAGCTCTACGAGCTGGAAGATCGACGAAACCTCTGTAATCCCCAGTGTGACTCGCACTTTCCTTCCGGCGCCAACTCGGAGGAACTAACTCAGCCCGCTAAATTCAACCGCCGATTCCCGCCTCACCGACCCATCTTCAACTCAACTCAATCGCTGTAAGATTATCCAACATCTTCAATTACCCTAATTCCCAAATGAACTCGTCTCCTTCCTCATCATTTCTGTTTTGACCTAGGGTTTTTGATCCTCACCTGTTTAATTAACCATTACATTCAAATGATTATGTTTGTATTCTTGAATAGATTGCTACTAATTAGAGGATACTTCGCTATGAACACCTGGTTTATAAAAACTTGACCGACCTTTAAAGATGGACGCTTCTAAGGTACCATTTCCGGCGACATTGCTAAAATTTTAGGTCTTTTATGTTGTTTTGAACATGATTCATTCTGTTTGCCCTGTCCAATTTTATGAATTTTTTATTTCAATATGTTGATTAGATGGAAGAGGTTTGTCTGAATAGCGGGCCCGTGTTTGATGAAGAAGATGACTATGATGTTCAGGGAGACTGTAGTGGGGTAGACATTGATGATGGAATGGGTATACAGTGTCATAAGAAGGAACGACCGCTGCCTACGGTGGGTTTGGAGTTTGATTCTTTTGATGAAGCTTATTTTTTTTACAATATTTATGCCAAGGAGCAGGGTTTTGGGATTAGAGTGAGCAACTCATGGTTTAGATCAAAGAGGAAAGAAAGGTACAGGGCAAAGCTTAGTTGTAGTAGTGCGGGTTTTAAGAAAAAGAGCGAAGCAAACAATCCAAGACCTGAAACTAGAACTGGTTGTCCTGTGATGATAGTTATTAGGCTTGTGGATTCTAAGAGGTGGAGAATAGTGGAAGTTGAGCTTGAGCATAACCATCCAGTGAGTCCTCAAGCCAAAAGGTTTTTCAAGTCGCATAAAAAGATGATTCTTGCAGCCAAGAAAGCGCAACCCTCACCAGTGCCTGTTAAAGAAGTACACACTATCAAGTTATATAGAACGCCTTTGATGGATTTGCAGAGCAATGGGCATTCAAGTGTTGGGAGCGAGAGTGCTAACCATGTTGATCACTCTAAACATTTGGAACTCAAAGATGGAGATGCACATGCAGTTTATAACTACTTCTGTCGAATGAAGTTGACAAATCCTAACTTCTTTTACTCGATGGATCTTGATGATGATGGGCGTTTGAGGAATGTGTTTTGGGCTGACGCCAGGTCCAGGACAGCATGTGATTATTTCTGTGATACAGTTGCAATTGACACAGCATGCTTGGCAAATAAGTCTGAGCTCCCCCTGATCTCATTTGTCGGCGTGAACCACCACGGGCAATCTGTGCTATTGGGCTGTGGATTTCTAGGACATGAGTCATTTGAATATTTCATCTGGATGTTCAGTGCATGGCTCAAATGCATGCAAGGGTGTTCTCCGCAGGTTGTTGTCACTGACCAGGGAAAACCTTTGCAAAATGCTGTGTCTGAGGTTTTCCCAAAAGCACGTCATTGTTTTTGTGCACAGTACATTATGCAGAGAGTTCCTGAGAAACTAGGAGGGCTGAAGGGCTACGAAGCCATCAGAAGACGATTAAACAAACATGTTTATAATTCCTTAAAAATTGCAGAGTTTGAAACATCGTGGAATGATATGATCATGCAGCATGAACTTGGTGATAATAAGTGGCTTCAAGCACTGTATGAAGAGCGGCAGAGTTGGGTTCCTGTTTATTTAAAGGATATATTTTTTGCAGGAATGATCCCCATCCACGAAAATGAGGGTTTGAATGCCTTTTTTGATGGTTATGTACATAAGCATACATCTTTCAAAGAATTTGTCGACAAGTATGAACTTGCCATGCATAGGAAGCACTTAAAGGAAGCCATGGAAGATCTGGAGTCCAGAAACTCAAGCTTTGAATTGAAAACAAGATGCAATTTTGAAGTTCAGCTCTCGAAGGTGTACACTAAGGAAATATTTAAGAGGTTCCAGTCTGAGGTTGAGGGAATGTACTCTTGCTTCAACACAAGGCAGGTTTATGCTAATGGGCCAATAGTGACATACATTGTCAAAGAACGAGTTGAAGTAGACGGAAACGAGAAGGAGGTTAGACATTACGAGGTATTATACGAGACGAGTCAAGTAGACATCCGATGCATATGCAGTTTGTTCAATTACAAAGGTTATTTATGCAGACATGCCTTGAATGTTCTTAATTATAACGGTGTGGAGGAGATCCCGTCACGGTATATTCTGTCACGCTGGAGTAAAGATTTCAAGTCCAAGCCTCTCCTACATGATGGTTCCAGTAGTATTGATCTGGATAACCCAACTCACTGGTACAATCATCTGTACAGACGTACCATTCCAATTGTGGAAGAAGGAGCACGATCTCCTGGCCATTATAAGATTGTATTGCAAGAATTGGAGGAGTTACTGAACAAACTAAGTACTGTAGATGACAGTCCGGTGTAAATTAGGATACCAGTCGAGCCGTATAAATCGAAAGGCTTCTTTTAGGTTTCTTTTTGTGTGAACTGTACATAAAATGTGCATCCCTGTAGCTTCTAATTGGCGTTAAACATTCAGGAAAAAACAGATTCTTACCTGCATTTTCTGGCATTTCTTTGTCGCAGGTGCAAATGGCAGGCAGTGACTAAAATTCTACAGAATTACTATTCCTCATAACAAGAGGAAGGACAAAATTTCCTTAATGAGGTCAAATAACGAAACTTCTTGGAAGTAATCCTTGAAAAATGTGAATTTAGTTCCTGGAAAACAGCCTTGTAATTCAAGAAATAGATTCAGAGTCGAAAATAGAAAGAAAAACGTTTTACACCCAAAAAATACTTCTGATAAATATTAACTTATCAAGCCATGGCTTTCAGCAGACAATACAACCTGAATCAGTTCTTCGTTTCAATGCTGAGGTAGAATTGAACAAAACATTTTTTTTAATCAGTTGCACAAGTGAAAACACACTCAGCTCAAATACACTTCATATAGAATGAAAACAAAAAACTACAGCTCACCACAAATAAATATTGTCTATAGAAAAATCCCTTGAGTAAAGAGGATTTATTAACAAAAAAATAACAGCACGAATAGGCCAATCGCACAGCAATACTCAGTCTTCACTTTAAGCAGGTAGGTAGTGTAACTCCATGGCACACAAAAGCCAGCACAACGTAGATAATTACCAGTAGGAGAACTATCAGAGCAACGCTGCAGAACGGGAAGAAGTTAGCCAGTTAGCAACATGGTAAACAATTCTGAAGCCAATTAAAGTAGTTATAGCAAAATTCTTATGAACTGCGTGACCATAAACTTCTAATCAGCATAACATTCTATAACATAGTTAAATTTGGTGAGTTCAAGTTCTACGCTTAATAACTTGTTCACTAACGAGGCTTAAGATAAGGTGTTTTCACTCGCTTTTGGCAAAATAAACCATCATAACATATGTATATCCAGGAAAAAGATTGAAGTTTGGCCTTTAAGAACATACGTGAGCTTGACGTTTTTCCACCACACTGAGCTTCTAAAGTGGCGTGCTTGCTTTCGAAAACGGAATGTGTTTCCTTGCATATTGGCCGTTTTATCAACAAGCAATTCCAACCGATCTCCTCTCTCTAAGACTTTATCAATATTCTCAATCATAACATTCCGCACCTATCAGGAAAAAAAGCAATCATTTCCTTAGAACCAATCCATCAATGAAGCCCGAAAGTCATTTCCATCAATTGAACATTAAAGGAGATTGGAAACCGCACATATTTTACCTGGCTCATTTCGCCTTTTATTCTATTCATCCTATCTGCATTTGGATCATTCGAATAATACTCCACTTGCTGACTCAAGACCCTAGAGAATTCATCATTCATTCCATACGCCTGTGCTGAAATAACAGCTCGCCCATAGGTCCTCACGAATCTCTGATGAATATCTTCCAGAAACGCAAATGGAATCCTCCCTACACAATACAATAACATTGCAGCTCATACTCAATCTAGTAGTTTAACAATTTAAGGCGCACACCATGGTTGCACAGAGGAATGGGTCAAAAGTGAGATTCAGCGCAATCGAGGAACCCACGAAATCCATAAGATGAGTCCGAAGACTCCCAATTTTGACCTACGATCTATTGTTTTGACGGGTTTTTACTACGAGTTTAAAAAGAATCCAACAAGAACAGTCTTTCACTCCTCACAATACACTAACTCCCAAGCTCAATTGCAAATGAATTTCACAGAATAACAACGAATTTGCGTTTCACAGGTTATAAAAAAATAAGCGGAACAAAGAAATGAGGGCTTACGTCCGGCGGTGTCGTCGGCCATACAGAGGACGGTGAGGCCATCGGTGCGTTTGACATGGAAGATGAAACGGTCCTGAGAGTACGAAACATGGGTGTCGTTATTCCCAGGGATTTTATCCAGAATCTGTCGAGCTATGTTGCTGGCGTTGGTTGCGGTGGCGCTAAACTCAGCTAACACAACAGATCCCCTCGCCACCAGCGCGTAGAGTATCGCCATCTCCTCCTCCCCTTCAAATCACGATCCGATCGATCGACCCGAAGAGCAAAGACCAATTCCTCACTGGCTGAAGAAATGAATCGAACTCGAGTCTGGGTTTTGAAATCGGAGTAGTCTTTTTGGCGGAAAGGAGAAATAGAAACGGCAGACCATGCTCAGCTGAAAAGCTGGAGGTGTGGCCTGTAGAAGAAAGAAATATAATTCCTCTCTTTTAGGTGGTGCTGATGAGTAATGTGTCTAGTTACTATTTGCTGTATTTAATTTATTATTTCCGTTTCTTCTTTCCATTCGTTTCGGGGATTAGAAACAAACAGACAGGTCTGAAAACTTTTATTGATGCATTTAAATACTACTACCATCTACCAGTACGATTTTGATTGGATAAGAATGATAAGATTTTCTTACTTGAGAATTTTGCAAATAAAACCAATCCATCCAGCGCTGCAAACAAATGGTCGGCTGAGGGGCTAAATTGAATAAATAGTGAGTAATTGTAAACTTATTGGAGGAGTTTTATATAAATTGTAAACTTTTTATAGTGCAAGTACTGGCCCAGGATCAGGCCCAGGCCCAGCATGGAGTACTTTTGTTTGTACAGTGCAAGTACTGCTTCGCAGATGGACTGGACTGCCCAAAATGTGTACAGGAAAGCAACATTCGGCCCTCGGGCTTAAACGGGAAAAGACACTTCAGTCAGCGTCACCGGACGTGGATCTGATCAGCTGGAATCCGACAGTGCCATTGCAACCAAACAACGACGTTGTTGGGCATCCGACAGTGACGATCCATGGCATGCAATTATGCTGGAATCCATTATAGATCCATTCTTGTCACGATACTATCGTCACTAGCTATCAGCTCAGCTGGAATCCATTGTAATCTCTACAAGTTGATCCACAATGTTGGACCCATTTTGCTGCTGGACACGTTTTTCTTAAGTTATTACTCCCTCCATTATACAAATATGGCTCTTTAATATATATATTTTGCGAAAATTAAAAAAAATATTAATTATAGAAAATAAGTTTATAAATATTTTTTTTATTAATCAGCATCTCAAATAAATCAACAAATACAAAACATTAGGTATTACTCATTGTAATTTTCCCTTGAAAATACAAACGTGACATTTTATATATAACAACCCAAATATAATCTCCAACTCCTCTCCGATCTCTATTAAATGTCATTCGAAAATTAAGCACGGAGTTTAAGAAAAATCGGTATAGTAGTTTTGCTTACCATAATGGTCGCATTGTAACTTTACTCAAATTGGTGAAGCACAGTTGGTGATATGATATTTTCTCCAAACTTCTGCTCATCAACCCAACATGAATAATAGATTGTAGGACGAATCAATTTAGGTTTCTTTGAAAAGTAACTCTACACCATATATAATAATATATCAATAAGGATTTAGATTTGAGTTTTACTTTCTCTTATTAAAAAAAAAACATAAATAATGGACTGTGGAATGAATAGTTTCGTGAAAAGATAGGTTTCATGCTCTATTTGAAAGAATAGGGAAAATGGTATGATAATACATAATCAGATTTCGGGGGCATCACAGACCTTTCCTCCCATCCAAACCGAGCCAGCACGCTTCTCGGGGCCAACGGCCACCTTTAGGGCCAACGGCCACCCAACGCGTCTGGGCGCGACACGTGTCCCATTAACGGACACGGCTCCCTGGCGACACGTGTCCCACCGACTTGGATGAGGGAAGCCTATAAATACCCCCCCATCCCCCACTCACGGGAGGTAAGCTGAACACTGCACTACTCACTAAAATCCTGCATTACTCATACTACCCGTACTAACTTGACCGTCGGAGCCTCTACGCCGGAGGCCCCCTCCGGTGCTTTTCAGGTACCTCGCCGCAAGCAGATCCACCCTACCCAACGCAATTACCAAAGAACCCTCACCCCGTCTCACAGACTATCATATTGGTGCTCTCGTTGAGAGATCTGAGATCGTTAAGTGAGTCTACCTTGAGATCCAGGCTCATCCACCCCAACACCGAACAACACGCTCCGCGCAATGACATCCCCCCGGAACCTATCCCCCCGGAACCCTCAACCCTTTGCGCTTTTCGAAGAAACGGAGACACCTCTCCACGATTTTTACACAAATCCACCCCGTGCCCCACGGTCGGAAATCCACCAGGCACCCCCAAGGGCCCCAACGGCGCCTCTAGGCCGCCGACTAGACTTCTTTGCTGATCGAGGAATGGGTCGACCGATAGCGATGGACGATAGGTTTGAGGCCAACAACTCGCCCCCTCCAGCGGCTTACCAATGGAATAACCCCTTCACCGGCGCAGGGACCAACGCTCCTGCCGCGGGGGTACCCAGAGTTGGCGCTCCCAACCCCATCCTTCCCCAATCCGAGACAGCCCTCCTACACCAAAGGATAGACCAGATCTTGGCCATACTGGCCGCAGGGATCCCCCAACGGGCGAACCCCCCAGGACCCCCTATTCCCCCGGTCCCGCAGCCCTTCCCCGACCCGCACACCTTTGCTGACCCTCAGCCGGCGACCCCCGGGCCCCACCCGCACGGGCTGACGGAAGAATACGTGCCCCCAACGTTTCCTCCGTTTGCACCGAGATGTTATCCCGACAGCCTGTTCGGCGAGTACGACCCGTATAACCAACGTCATGCGGCCTACCAGCCCTCCTGGGAACCTAACCTAGGAGGGTGCAAAGGGCAGAGGAGCCGACAGCTCGGTCTGGAGCACCACCAGGACCACAAAGAACGATACCCTGCGGGCGTAAAGGAAGAACGCCCCCGATCCGTGTCATCCAGCGGCCGGAAGGAACAGGACGGAAATCCGAAAAGCCCCTTAACCCATCGGGTCCGCAAGCACAAGGTCGACAGACGGACCAAGATACCAGCGGACGTCTACGCCGGCCTGACTAACCCCGTTATCCATCTAACGCGGGTCAAAAACCAAGTGGCCTTCCAGACCTCAAGGGACGAGGCGTTGTGCCAAATCTTCGTGCTACCACCAGGCTCCATCGACAGCTTCTCAAAATTAGAGAGGAAATTTCTGAGCCGATTCAGCACGGCGATTCCCCTGAAGAAAACCTCCGCGGCGCTCTTTGACGTCATTCGGGGAGAGGACGAATCCCTTAAGGCATACCTTGAGCGATTCAACGCTGAGCTTGGCCAAACGACCGACGCCACCGTCGACTTCGCGACAGAGGCATTAAGGAGGAACTGCGGGTATAACAAACTTGGGGATCTACTCACCACCGACCCCCCACCAACCTTAGACCTTTTGCGAGCCAAGGTGAACAAATACATCAAGATGAAGGAGGAAGATTTTCTGAGGGGACAAGGCTGCAACACCTTCTCCCAACCAACGCCACAAGAGACAGTCACTCCAGCGGAAAAAAGCAAGGGAATATCCGGCCGCGGGATATAAGACCCGAAGGGTCGAAACACGGCAGAGGAGACACACGGGCAGGGAGAGGAACCTCCAGCCCGGTAGACAGACGTATATAACGCACAATGCCAGTTTCTCGTTAGGACGGAGCGCGGAAATCCTAGCCGTCATCGAGAGCAAAGGCCTGCCCATTCGGTACCCTTACACCCGACCCGGCGACGTCGTCGGGGGCAACCGAGGCTTCTATTGTCGCTTTCACAAAGCAAACGGTCATGATACCGAAGGATGCCGATCCTTGAAATCGGCCATCGAACGACTGATAGAGGGAGGCCACTTACCGGAATACGACCTGCGCCCACAGCCAGCCAATGGCACGCCCGACTTAGGGCCAGGCCGCAGTGAAAGGCAAATCGCTATCGGCCCGAACGCCATTTCAGTACCCCGTCTGAAGGGAAGAGAGGTACTGCTGACCACCGAGAATGGGGACAACATGATTAATTTCATTGCAGGCGGGGCCATAAATCCTCCCGAAACCCCCGTGGGTGACAAACAAAAGCGCACGCTACCAACGGTCGACGATAGCGGTTTCGACTTCCTGGACCGAATGGCGTTATCTTTCTCCGAGGAGGACTGCCGAGGAGTAAGGTACCCGCAGAATGACGCCTTTGTGATCACGATGTTCGTTGAAGACTTCGGGGTAAGAAGAACCCTGGTGGACAACGGAAGCGTTGTCAACCTACTCTCTCTAGGGGCATACGAGATCATGAAGAGACCAGAATCGGAATTAACGCCCTGCCAGAAACCCATCATCGGAGTTGACGGGGTCGCTATTCCCATAGTAGGAGTCACCTTCCTATCAGTGCGCTTCCGAGAAGATACCTCACGAAGGTCGAAACTACAACTGTTCATGATAATCGACCTCAACCTACCCTACAACGCCATCCTTGGGCGCCCATTCCTGAACACCTTCGGTATCGTTATCTCCCAACGGCACCTAAAAATGAAGTTCCCTTCATGGGACTGCGTCGTCACCATCGGAGGCGACCAGAAGATAGCCGCCGAATGCTACCTCACCATGATAGGCGGGGAGTGCGACGAATATGTTTGTATAACGAACGACCCCCTGGAAGCTGGGGACGACGAGAGGCGAACCCAACCGCTGGAGAATATGATATCAGCACCAGTTGAAGGGATTCCCGATGAACACTTCTTGATTAGCGAAAGGCTAAATCCAACGGAACAACAACTACTGGCCCGATTGTTAAACAAATGCAAAGGGGAGTTCGCGTGGACAACCACTATCATGCCCGGAATATCCAG
Organism: Viola odorata; assembly: GCA_963691705.1. Taxonomy (NCBI): domain Eukaryota; kingdom Viridiplantae; phylum Streptophyta; class Magnoliopsida; order Malpighiales; family Violaceae; genus Viola; species Viola odorata. The sequence continues at coordinate 19,538,258 of OY829545.1, read as the reverse complement.
GGAAGTGGCCGAACACCGGTTGAATGTGAACCCGGAGGCCAAAGCAGTGCAACAGAAGTGCAGAGCCTTTTCCAAAGAAAAGGCCGACGCCATAGAAAAAGAAGTAACCCGACTCCTACGGGCAAATTTTATCAGGGAAGTTCAATACCCACCTTGGCTGGCTAACCCGGTGGTGGTCCCCAAAGCAAACGGAGAGTGGAGAATGTGCATCGACTTCACCTCCCTTAATGAGGCTTGCCCGAAAGACTGCTTCCCCCTACCCCAAATCGAACAATTGGTAGACCGAACGGCCGGCTACGAATTCCTGAGCTCCCTGGACGCAAATTCAGGGTACCACCAAATCCCGATGGCCGTGGAAGATGAGGAGAAAACGGCTTTCGTAACACCAACCGGAGCATACTGTTACCGCGCCATGCCCTTCGGCTTGAAAAAAGCAGGGGCAACCTTCCAGCGAACGGCCAACAAAATCTTCAAGGACCAACTGGGTCGAAATCTCGAGGTATATGTCGATGACATGCTAGTGAAAATCAAGAGCTTTGAGAACCACCTGATCGACCTAGCGGAAACCTTCCAAACCATGCACGCGTACGGCATGAAACTTAACCCGAACAAATGCATGTTCGCTTTCCAGACGGGAAAATTCCTGGGATACGTCATCAGCCGAGAAGGGATCCTACCCAACCCCGTTAAACTAAAAGCCATGACATGATATCCCCACAGAATATCAACGAAGTCCAGCGACTCACGGGTAGAGCGATAGCCCTAAGTCGTTTCATCGCCAAGCAAGGCGAACGATGCCTCCCCTTCTTCAAACTCATTCGAAAGAAAGCTCTATTTGGATGGACCGAAGATTGCGAAAACGCCTTCTCAGATTTGAAAGACTATCTAACATCCGACCTACTGCTCAAACGGCCAGAGCAGGGGGATGTCCTATTCCTGTACCTCGGGGCAGCCGATGAGGCAATCAGCGCCGTTCTGGTACGAGATGAAGCAGGCGTCCACAAGCCTATATACTTCATCAGCAAAATTTTAAAAGACGCAGAACTGCGATACAGCCGAGTGGAGAAAATAGCCCTCGCTCTGATACAAGCAACCCGGAAGATGACGCGCTACTTCCAGGCGCATTCGGTCATCGTCCTAACGGACCAACCGTTACGAAAAATCTTCAAGAAATCGGAAACTTCAGGCCGAATGGTCATCTGGGGTGTCGAGCTAGAGCAACACGGCCTCCAGTACCAATCGAGGCCATCGATCAAAGCACAACCATTGGCCAACTTCATCGCCGAATGCACGTTCTCGGGAGAGTCGTCTCTTGACCCAAAAATGACTGACCTCAAAGCGGACCCACCCTACCCCTTAGAAGGAGACAGATGGGCCATCTTCGTCGACGGAGCCAAAAACCTTAACTCGGCGGGGGCAGGCATCATTGCTTCCGGACCCGAAGGGCTCAAACTGCGCTACGCCTTGAGGATTTCAAAGCCGCTGTCAAACAACGCAGCGGAATACGAGGCGCTCTTAGCTGGCCTGCATATCGGGAAGGGCCTAGTGGCAAGACGGGAGCAGAATAAAACCGAAGAGCCGCATCTAGAGTTGTACGGCGACTCAAAACTGATAGTTGATCAGGTCAACGGCCAGGCCCAGGCAAAGGACCCCACAATGATCCGATACCTAGCAAAATCCAGGAAAGAACTAGCATCTATCGATGAACAGGGCATTCGGGTAAACATCAAACACATCCCGAGGGAAGAAAACACCGAAGCCGATGAAATCGCAAAACTGGCCGCAGACCCTAACGCCGCCATTCCAAAGGACGTTATGATGGAGGAAATCCTAATCCCCTCATTCATGGAGGAACAACTCACCTTGTGCATAGAAGAGAACGAAAACGAATGGCGTACGCCCGTCATCAAATATCTCAAACACAACACTTTGCCAACTGACCCCTCGGCAAAAATGAAAATCCTCAAACGAGCAGCAAGATACTCCATGTTCGACGGAGAACTCATCCGTCGATATTTCTCACACCCAGCAGCCAAATGCCTATCGGAAGAAGAGGGCCACTATACCCTACGGGAAATTCATGAGGGCATCTGCGGCATGCACGCCTCCGGAGGGACCATGGCAGCAGAGGTCCTCCGTAATGGATTCTACTGGCCAACGATCCGAAGGGACTGCGACCTCTTCGTTAGGACCTGCCAAAAGTGCCAAGAATTTGGAAGAATCCCACTGCAACCGGCAACGGAAATATCAGCAATAGTCAGCCCCTGCCCATTTGCTCAGTGGGGGATCGACATCATGGGACCTTTCCCGGAGGCCCACCCGCAATTAAAGTACGTCATCCTAGCGGTGGACTACTTCACCAAATGGTCGAAAGCAGAGGCCATCCCAAAAATCACAGCAGAAAAATCGTGGGAATTTTTCAAAAATCAAGTGATCCTACGCTTCGGGATCCCAAGAGTCCTAATCAGCGACAACGGCACGCAGTTCACTAGCGGCTACTTCAAAAATCGTTGCGATGAATTCAGGATTGAGCAAAGGTTCTCCTCCGTAGCCCACCCCCAGACCAACGGACAAACAGAAGTCACCAACAGAACCATATTAGGCGGAATAAAAAGAAACTTGGAAGGAGCACGCACGAAATGGGCAGATGAGCTACCGTACGTCATGTGGGCCTACCGAATGACAATCAAGGCCAGCACGGGAGAAACCCCCTTCGCCCTAACCTACGGTACCGAGGCCGTGACTTCGGTAGAAATCGGGGCCCTTAGCCTCCGTATTGACTACTTCAATACGGAGCAGAACGAGGACAGGCTAAGGGAACGGCTTGACCTACTACTAGAACTACATGAGCAAACCTTGCTGAAAACACTACTCTACAAGAGGAAGATGGCCAAATATCATAATCGGAGGGTCAAGGAACGGCTGCTAAAGGCAAACGACCTGGTACTGCGCAGCAAGGAAGCCACCGACCCAATAATAAAAAAGCTCTGCCCCAACTGGGACGGGCCTTTCCGGGTCGTCCGAGTAATCGGCAAAGGCGCCTATCAGCTAGAAGAGCTTAACGGTACGCCTCTACCTAACTCCTGGAATATAGCCCACCTAAAGCTATATCACCCAAGAGCAGATGTATTGCTTATCAACTCTACATAAATAAAAATGGCATCGTGGACGTAGGCTTTTCAAATGCCGAACCACGTTAAAAAATACAATTGTCAAGAACGCACTATGAAAGGGATATCCCGATGGCATCCCATCTCCGTTTAAAGGTAAACGGGCGTATGGAGAGAGCTTGCGTTGTCAGCTGGCCGTATCTCGTTGGTCCGTCGACCACGATACGTGTTAAGATTCCAACTAGCCTTCACCGTTTGTTCAAACGGGCGACTTGGCATCCCATCTCCGTTTAAAGGTAAACGGGCGTATGGAGAGAGCTTGCGTTGTCAGCTGGCCGTATCTCGTTGGTCCGTCGACCACGATACGTGTTAACATTCCAACTAGCCTTCACAGTTTGTTCAAACGGGCGACTTGGCATCCCATCTCCGTTTAAAGGTAAACGGGCGTATGGAGAGAGCTTGCGTTGTCAGCTGGCCGTATCTCGTTGGTCTGTCGACCACGATACGTGTTAAGATTCCAACTAGCCTTCACCGTTTGTTCAAACGGGCGACTTGGCATTCCATCTCCGTTTAAAGGTAAACGGGCGTATGGAGAGAGCTTGCGTTGTCAGTTGGCCGTATCTCGTTGGTCCGTCGACCACGATACGCGTTAACACAGACCTGTACTCGAACCCATCCCTGTTCCCACAAACAGACGGATGAAGGGAACTGTCCCATCAGCCGACAACACACCAAAGGTTTATACCGGCCGAACAATACTCATCAATATATGAAGAAATTCAGAAGTCCAAACAAGAAAGCATATTTATTCATAAAAGAGGGGGCCATACGGCATCTACAAACTATTCATCATTACTAGGGAGAAGGGGAATATCTAGCAGGGTACGAGAAACATCCCCAATCCCACCAGGAATGGGCGACAGAACGCGCAGAAAGCTCTCGAGGAAAACCTTTTTGCTCCGAAGCATGCTAAGGGAGACCTCCACATGGAGAAGGGCGCTGCCTACGGTGTCCACCACCTTGAAATCCTCCGCCAGGGCCAGCCCCTTCTTGGCAAGCAACGGATCCGCAATCCCCCCCAAACCACGGATCTCCTCCTCCGTGGCCTCAATCATCTCATGGACGGCAAGAGAGTCCCGAAGGGAATTTTTCTTCACCTTGGAGAGAAAAAACAAAAACTACCCTAGAGTTTGTTCGTCCATAACGACAAGGAACGAGAAAGACTAGAAGAAAGAAAAGAGGTCTAGCCTGACCAAACAAGACACAGCCTCTTTATAGAAGGCCCGGCAATCAATGACACGGTTACTAAGGCACCTGGGGAACGCACGACACTCCCCAGAAATGACGCAACCAGCGCAGAGAGTAATTAGCATTTATGAAAAGGCTGCGAAAAGCCAGAAAGTCATCGGAACAACGATACGGCTAACGGCTAGAGGGAAACAATGCAAGCATAGCGGGTTTTTCAACACAATAGAAAGCTCAAGCGAAAGAAACACTCCTTTATTATAAGGTCAAACGGCATCTACAGACAGGAAAGCAAAGTAGTTAGCCAGAGAAACCATCGTCATCCCCATCATCATGAGGAGGCGAAGAGGGTATCCCCTCGATGGCAGCGGCAGCTAGGGTCAAGTCGGAAGCCACTCCCCTCATCCCCTCCAAACAACACTGCCACATAGCCTTCTGATTCTTTAGAGCGGCCATGGCTACTTGAATGTGAGACGCCGACACCGCAGCCCCCGAAACCACCGTGAGGGCGTCAAAGTCCGTCTCCTCAACGGTATCCCGGAGACCCACCAAGGGATGAAGCGCCCTATCCAGCTCATCAATATCCTCAGTGATCCGCACCAACATACGCCTCACAACGGAGAGGTCCCCCACAACGCGACCCTTCACACCAGTGGCCTTCGCCCGCAAATAGCTCTTGGTCAGTTCATCCATGATCACCAGAGAAAAGAAGAAAGGTAGAAAGGAACAAGGAGCAAAAAGGGAGGCAACTGGAAGAAAGGGAGAGAAAAAACCCATTTATAAACACTCAAGGATCGCCTCGAAAAACGGGCTCAACGGTAATATTCGCAAATAGCTAGAAGATCAACCATCAGGGGAATGACCAATGGACCGCCCCCGATGCTAGCTAAACCTTCGGGCATAGCAGGCCTAAGCACGAAAGGCTTAAACCAACGGAACTATCAGCACAACTTGGGAAAAACACCATAAAATTCCACATCAAAACAGGAAGGAAAGTAAAGGAAAGACAGTCATTATTACAACCGATGAAATCCAAAGATGTCCAGACAAAATAGGAAATTACAAAGGCTACAAGAAAAAACTAACTAGTTGGCGGTGGGGGCGGAACCGGCGGCCCACCATCGGCACCAGGCAGCCCAACATCTATCACTGTGATAAGAGCGTCAGCTCGATCAGACACCTTGTTCAGCTCAAAATCAGGGCCGTCGTAGCAATCGGAGAAGGCCGTCAGCATGGCGTCAACAACTTCGTCCCGAAGGGCGACCATCCTCTGAGGAAAAACATCCAACTCCGACCGAAACCCCCCAGCCCTCTCTCTCTCCAAAGCCAGCTCCCGTTGAAGCTTCTCATTCTCTCGGACAAGGCCCTCGCAACGCCCCCTTTCGGCGTCCCTTTCTCCCTTCACCACAACCAACTGGTCATAAACACTCGAAAGCTCGGCTGCTTTCGCCTTAGCACCATCTACCTCCGCATGAAGAGTCCCAAGGTCCGCTCCAATCCATTGGCAGGTGGCCCGGGTATCTGCATGATCACGCCTCTCTTGCCCTAGATCCTCCATCAAAGACCGCATCCTATCAGATGTATTCTCCTGCAAATACCGGAGCTGACAAAAGGCAGAAAACACACTGGCCTGGGCTTCGGCATGCTGACGCCCCAGGGTCATTTGGCCAAACTGGCCTCTCGTACTCCAGACCGACCATCTCCCCGAAAAAGAGCGATAGAGGAAGATCCCGGGCACGAGGATCAGACACTCCCAGCGCTGGTAGGCCTTGCTGCGCCATATCCCTCACATCCAAAATATGAGTGACGGGTCCGCCGGGCCCCCCAGCGGAAAGATAAACCTCAGTATTCAACGGCTGCGAACCCTGCAAATACTCGTCCAATAGAGCGACCTCGAGAACGAACAGTGGCGCAGGAGTATAGTGAAGGCGCTGAGGTGCCGACGCAGAGTCACCAAGGGAGCGAACATCGCCACCCCCACCCGATAAAGGAACATTCGGAGAAGGCCAACAGGCACCAGACCCGCTACCGACGAAATGATCAGGGGACGAAACGTCGAAAAGATTGCCCCGTAGATCCGACCCCACATCCGTATTTGCAAGAATTTCCGAGACTTGGCCATCGTCCACGCCGAGGACGATAGGATTAAGTTCACCTCCGGCAGACGCCTCCAGACCCTGCACAACATTGGCAGAGGCCGGACCTTTTTCCTTCTCCTTTTGTTTTTTCTCAAGCAAACGGGCGATCCTATCGGCCACCACAGAAGAAGACTTCGAAGCGGATGCACTCGAAGGCAAAGGAGTATCCGACCTCTCGGAAGGACAGAACCTAAGGGGGGTAGCAGAGATCACAGTAAAAGCCGACAACGGCGGCCCAACGTCCTCTACCACCGGCACTCTCTCACCGGTAAACCCCTCCGACCTGTCAAAAGCACCATGACTAGCGCCCTCGGCCAAATCCCGCTGGGGAGGAGTAATCAAATGCGGAGGAACAACAGCGGCAGCAACTAACCCTTTTCGAACAGACCCAGGCTTCTTGTTAGCTAGGGACTCCCCCATTTGGCGCGAAGACGCCTCCCCGGTAGCCCTCTTTCTCCCCTGAAGAAGAAGCTTAGGGCTTTCTTCCTGCTCCACCGACGGCGAAGGCCCCTTTCCGCTGTTAGGTGCCGAGGACTCCCTATCGTCCTCCTCGTCATCCCCCGCCTCTGCAGAAACAATCATGGCCATCCCATCACAATAAGCAACGCCATCGGACAAACAAGATAAGGAAATCATAAAGGGAAAAACTTACCGATACCGCACTGATCTATCGGCATCCAAATGGCATACTTCCGCGAATTGAGTGGTTGCTTCAAAGCGCCCAGAAGCTTCTCAACAGCACCCACCTCTTCAAGCGTTAGCTCACCCAGCTGAGGCTTGACCCATCGGGACTCAGTAACGTGCCGATTGAAACCGGACCTCCAGACGTAATCAGGCATCTCAAGAACAAAGAAGCTATTCGCCCAGTTCTTGATCGAGGAGTCAAACTTCTGGAAATGCATGGTTAAAGACTTAACCGAAGGATCGGACTTCCGAGGGAAGATGGAAACCCAACCCTTTCGGATTGCCAGCTGAAAGAAGTACCTCAAAAGCCTGAGGGACGGCTGCGGGATACCGTTGGTAACACACACTCGGATAAACTCATAAATACCGGCCCAAGAGTTCGGAGGGATCTGCGCCGGATTCAAATCAAACTCAGTCAGCATCTCACGAACCAGCGAATGAACAGGAACACGGAACCCGTACTTAAAAATCTTCGTATAGAGAACTCGGTCGTTCCCGATAAAGTTAGTATTCAACCTAACCTCCGGCCCGGGAACCCTGGCCGTGTATTTTTCCGTCTGAATCCCGCCGCACTTTATCAGCTCGGCATCCAACTCGACCCGATCGGTTATCACCGATTCGGTAACGGCGATCCTGGCCTCAACAACGGACATAGGCCTGTCCACATCGGCAACGGGCGCCGCCATGAAATAAAAATAAGAAAGGAGGAGACGAAAGGTTCAGAGCGAACAAGGAAGAAGAAGAAGAGAGCCTCACTTTTCTTTTCTTTTCTTTGAAAAAATGACAAGCTTCGTAATTCCCTGGAAAGAAAGGAGAGCGGCGCACTGTATAGGGCACCGCGCAAATGATAAAAAGATGACACGTGGAAGAGGAAACCCTTGGAAATACCTTTTCTCGCTAAAAGACAGGCCGCCTCGACCAGCCCAAACGTCTCCCCCTCAAAATTCAAACTTGACTCGACCGCGAAGGAATAAGCGGACGCCACGCAAGCACGCACGCGCATCCAACCATCATTACCCCTGCCCGCATTTATGAGACACGACGTTACCAACAGCCGGCCCGAAAGCGCCAACGGCTCGAACGCCAACGGCCACGATGGACAACGGCTCGAAAACTTCACAACCCCTTTTCAGCCGGGCGAACGGCCAAAACAGGCCATCGGTCCCACTCACAATCAGGAGACAGCTCCTCAAACGGAACGGGCAGATATCGGACTAAGCCCTTGGTAAACACTCGGGCTCGTCGTCGTTCATGCATGATAATACATAATCAGACTTCGGGGGCATCACAGACCTTTCCTCCCATCCAAACCGGTCCAGCACGCTTCTCGGGGCCAACGGCCACCTTTAGGGCCAACGGGCACCCAACGCGTCTGGGCACGACACATGTCCCATTAACGGACACGGCTCCCTGGCGACACGTGTCCCACCGACTTGGATGAGGGAAGCCTATAAATACCCCCCCATCCCCCACTCACGGGAGGTAAGCTGAACACTGCACTACTCACTAAAATCCTGCATTACTCATACTACCCGTACTAACTTGACCGTCGGAGCCTCTACGCCGGAGGCCCCCTCCGGTGCTTTTCAGGTACCTCGCCGCAAGCAGATCCACCCTACCCAACGCAATTACCAAAGAACCCTCACCCTGTCTCACAGACTATCATGGTACTAAAGAGTTAGTCTTTCTAATAAGAATCAATAATATATACTTAAATGGGATTAATCTTCAATCGAAAGAACAGAAATTTTACAACAAATCACTTGGCATGGTTTGTTGATTCTCTATTGGTATATAATATTAGTAGGAACTTAAATTTAAATCTCGCGCATATCCGCGTATATAAATAATAAAAAACTAGCCAGTAGTGAATTTTTTCCTGCTCAAGTGATAAGGATTGAAAATATCTTATCAAACAACTTGTTCATCATGGATCATATGCAAACAAAAAACACACAGCAAAATCAGTACAATTATCATCCCTTTCTGCTCTCTTCCACTCTTTATCAATCTCACAATGTCCACCTCACAATCTTCCTTTAAATCAACCTCTCCTCTCTTCCTCCTCAAACACAAAATCAACCACCATTTTTTTTCTTCTATTTCTAATATATTCATCTAGCTAGCTATAGCCATGGCTTCTTCTTCTGCCATTTTTTTCTTCTTCCTTGTCACTCTCCTCTCCTCCGCATTCATAACTACTGCCTGTGGCACTTGCAAGCCTCCCAAGCCAACTCCACCTCCTCCCAATTGCAAGCCGACTCCATCACCGGCTCCTTCCAAGCCAGCATCTTGTCCTAAGGACACACTCAAGCTAGGAGCCTGCGGCGACCTCCTCGGAGGGCTGGTCAACATTGTCGTGGGGACCCCACCTTCCAGCAAATGCTGCACAATCCTTGAAGGCTTGGCTGACTTGGAAGCCGCGGCTTGTCTTTGCACCGCCATTAAAGCCAACGTCCTTGGTATCAACTTAAACATCCCCGTTTCACTCAGCTTGATTCTTAGCACTTGTGGCAAATCTATCCCTCCTGGCTTCCAATGTAAGTAGGGATCGAGTTGGTAATTTTATTAAGAGATCTGTCGTATCGTATGTAAGTTATTTGTATATCTTGTTTTCCTTGTCCTGAGGAAAATAGTGTGTTTAGGTTTCTGTGATTTTGATTAAATAAGCCTAAATAATGTATTTTCCGTGATTAATTAAAAAATTAATTATTGTTGGTTTCGTTTAATTAAATACGCATTTCCGAACATTTTTACCCAACATTGCTTCCATTATCTGTCGGTGGAATTTATGTTAAAACATCTTATTTTATAAATGACTAATTTATAAAAGTTATCAATTAAACCCAACAGCTAAGGATGGCAATTATGCGGGTATGGGCGGGTATGGATAAATATCCACTCATACCCGCAATTAAATATCCATTATTATCCATACCCACTATACCCATTACCCAATTGGATATGTAATGGATATCCAATTACATTTACTTATTAATTATTTCACTTAATAAACTTCTAAATTAATTCAAAATATATTTAAACAGTTTGATTAAGAAAAAATCTATTTATAAAAGATTAAGAAAAATATGAAAAGTGGATATGTAATTACTCATCTTAAGATGAAGATTATGTTTTTGTAATTTTTAATTTATTTTGTTCAAGCATTAAGGAAGAGATTGAGTTTTTATTACGGAAGAAATATAAAAAAAGATGAGAAAGAGAGAGGAGAAAGGAGAGAGGCATTTTGCGGGTATGTTGCGAGTATGGATATACCCATACCCGCAATTGCGGGTATGGTTATGGGCGGATATGCGGGTATGGGTACCCATTGTCATCCCTACCAACAGCTAGGTTTCATTTTCTACTCTGAAGTCTGAACGGATAACTTTGGTGACGAATGCGAAGGGAAACTCGGAAAAGTAGACGAGGGGATTACCTCATGACTTCAGAACGGTCACACCATTAACATCTGTTATTGAATATGTGGCAGTAATTAACGTTAGTTTCGATGTTATATCTACCTCGCCGACGGCGAGTGACGTCAATTTCTAACAAGGGAACAAGATTAACATATACTCCCTCCGTTTTCAAATAACTGTCACGCACGCATACCAATATTGGCTGGATGACTCACTATTTGATCTCAAAAAAATCCGTACTTTTTTTGTGGAAGTACGTTAAGGATTATATTACTTCCACACAAAAAGTACGAATTTTTTTGGGATCAAATAGTGAGTCATTTGGCCAATATTGGTATGCGCGCGTGGCAGTTATTTGAAAACGGAGGGAGTACAACATATGGTCTACTTTTTTCTATAAGCGGAGGTGGATTTTGAACTTCAATTCAAATTCGAACTTAAATTTGAATTCGAATTTTTATCGATATTTGTAAGCTACATATTATTTGACACATGCAGTTATAATTCATTAGAGCACAGGTGTTTTGATGATTGCTACAGTAACGATAGTTATTACCCAAAAATAAAAGAAATAAATGGACCCCGATTATTGAGTTAGTTGGAGAAGACCTTTTCTCCTCCTCACTTCACCACCAAGTGACATCTACCTAGCACCTTCTCTTCTCTCTCTCTCCCCCGTAACAACTCTCTCTCTCAAGAAATCAACTTCCTTTATTACTTAATTTGAAGGAGATGATGGTTCTCTTGGCGATTTTCCACAGCTTTCTTGAACTGTATCATGTGATTGTGACACCAATTCAAGAAATTTGTGAAGAATTACTGAGCGGATCCATTCAACCCGACCCATTCACTAAACCAATTAGAAGATCTTACGAAGGAAAAATTCAGTTGTCTGAATCGTTTCTAATGATTGTTTTATCCACTTAATTTTATGTTAATCTATGTTATTTTTTCCTACTTAGCTTATACATATGTGCGCAGGTATCTCAAGATTCAATTGCTGGCAGCCTGGCACTGAATTTTTTCGTTCTTCATGCTTAGTTTGTTACATACAGGATTATGAGGTAACATTGATGAGCTTCTATTTCTCTTAAAAGATTTACCTAAAATATCACTGAATTATAAATTTATGATAATTAATTAATTAATTTCTAACTGACTGTAGCTTGGATTTGAATTCTTTTATAAATATAAATATGAATGTAATTTATGATAATTAATTAATTAATTTCTAACTGAAGATTTGAATTCAAAACTTTATTATAAGTACATCTAATTGATTTTGGCTTCTACCATCAATAATTGGTTCTTCTTTCGGAGTATCTAAAGGTGAGATGGACCCAAAGACAGATGTGTGAGCATTTCCATGTCAAAACCTGTTTCTTTGAGGAGGGCTCGGAGCTCCTAGTAATAACCATATTATCAAATTAGGTTCGACTTCGATGCATTTCGTAGCACATCAAACCTCTCCTGACAAATGAATAGGAATGATATGAGTTGAACGATCACCAGTATTCTTCTTTTCATTTCTAAATTCACAATTCTTTGAGATTGGTAATTCCAAACATTTAAACAATATTAAAAAAAAAAATCTTTTTTAATCATAATCACATAAAATCTCATATCAACAGCCACCCAAACATGAGAATAACCTCGCAGGCTCTCAATATTTGCCATAACATTTCAGTGAATTCTTAATTTCCGTTTGGACCAATTTGATCTTCAACCATACGTCGATTATCTAAATTAATTTCGTCGTGATAAAAAAAATATCACAGAAGATAAAGCAAATATTCATGCTCTCTTGTTTTGAATTCACGCTCTATTAACAATCACCCAATTTAACTATAATAAAGGGTCAAAATTTGACCCGATCCGTTTCTGACCCGTAGGATAGCGGGTCGACCCGATCCGACCCATCTGACCCGTTAAGTAAAATGACGCCGTTTTGACATGTTTTATCTTTATGAAGGCAAAATTCCAGAGGGTCAAACGGGTCAGCATGACCCGCACGCGACCCGGTGACGACCCGTGCACATTATAATGCGGGTCAACCCATTCAATTTCGGGTGGGTCGGCCCAGCTCGAATTTTTGACCCGAATTTTTAGTTTTTAAAAAAAAATATATATGGTTTTTTGTTTTTAAAAGTAATGGTGCATTTAAAATATTCTTTACGAAATTTTTTAAAATAAATATTTTATAAAAGTAAGTTGTTATTGACGTGATTATTCGGTTAACAAGTTGCATACTATATATTTTATGTATTTAAATTTCTAAACAAATACTACAATGAAATAAACGGATTTTAAAATGAAATTCTAATATAAACATTAAACAAATTACATTTGTACTAATTCTTACATTAAAATTGCATGTATTTAAACGAAAACTAGCAATCGGAAGTAAAATTAATTCTATACGTGCAGTTTAGATTCTTAGAAGAAATAATATTTTCAGTGAACTCCATTCGTATACTATACATCACATCACAAATTAAATGCATGCAGTTTAGATTCTTAGAAGAAAATGACATGAAACTAATTCCAAACAAAAAATGATGAAGAGGTTTTATGTCATCTTCCTTTGGCTTCTCTCAATACCACTCTACATATCCACCTACATATATATGCTTTTAGTATGAAAGAAGAAAGGAAATGAAACAGAACAAGCAAACATCCAAACTTGATTGTTGTTCTAAGTCAATATGATGCGAGAACATGACGAAAACCAAACGGGAAGAATCATCCGCTATTCTAAGTCAAGTCTTGTCTCTCTTTTACAAAGAAGCACTACAGATGAATGACAAGGCCCAACAAGCACAATTTTCTTTTCATCTATGGTAACAGGTATGTCCCATTTGAATCAAATATATCCTAACCATCATCAAAGACACATTCTATGTTATATGCCATCAGATTCAAGAACATTACAGGAAACTTCTAATCTTCTAATGTTACTGGCTTCTCAAAGGTGATGCAGAAAATCAATTCACAACTTTAGGCCATAGTTTGAATGCTTTAGGTAACAACAATAAATTTCTGAAGCAAGAAATACCTTGTAAGTAGAGTAAGTGAAACGCCAACAATAAAGAGGAAAAATGGCATGACAAAATCATCGAGGAGAAAACATAAAAATACGTGTTAATAGGTGCAACAGAAGTCAAAACTCAAAATAGAGGACAAAATAGAGACGTAACTATTTTCAAAAACCTTACTTTTTAGTGACGGAGTGAAATTAAGTCCTACAGTCTAACCATGCTGATGTGGTTTTGTGATGTGTAAATGCGAGGCTCACTTGAAGGTATAATTATATATATAAAAGGAAAAAACAATACTCATAATAGTTAATATGAAGCCACGCATTTTCTTTTAATAATACAGTCACATGTTCCAGCTTTGGAGAAGAAAAAGAATCATCTATAATCCTGTGCACATCACATATATTGTTGCTATCATAAAGGCAAATCAACTTCTCCTGGGCAGAGGTTGGGATTGTAATGCGAAACTAGACTTCATGCAACAGAATAACAGATCTCCAAACAAGCACCAAATAAAAGATTTCATTAGCACAAGTTTCCATATGAACCACGAAAATGGCAATTCTATTCCAGCTGATGCTCCACCAACATCCCAGCTAAGGAAAAAAATCTCGGTTTACTTACCTGGTAGAAATTGTCTTGAGCTCTTTCAACAACTCTTGCTTGCTCTATTTCCAGCATCATCACAAGACACAAAGCAGAATCACTACCAGAACCGGAACAAATTAACTGAAGTGAAGGAGGCTAAAACCAATTTACCCTTCAAACCCCCTAAACTTTGCTTTCAATGCAGGTTATAGGAACTTGATACTAGCTAGGCGCAACATTTCTTACAAGATCAAATCATTCCGGTGTCGATAGCTAACTTTATAGTGAAAAGACGGAACCTTATGCTCTCAGTAGACAAAAGAAACTCCTGAGCAGCAAAAGCCAGATAAGAAAGTGTAGATTCTAGAAATTTCAACTTTTTCTTTTGAAATTCAGGAAGTTTAGATTGTATTCAGATACAGACGCATCGAAATTTGAAAAACATGATGTTTGCAGAATAAGAGATAGGGTCTGCCTGCTCTAATGGGATAAAGAAACAGCTTACAACTACTCGTTTAAATGCTAGTAACAAGGTGTGATAGTTCTTCTATCATACTTCTATTTGAGCAGTAAATTCTAATGACTCCCAAATTTCATTCACAAAGCTAAAATTTTGGTCACAATTTGCATAATAATATAGTACTCATTAAGCTCAAATGACTTCCTAATCTAAATCACTTCTATCAAGACATTTTCCAATTCACAATAACACTATTAGCAGAACAGAAGCCCAATCTTCGCAATCCACATTGCTCCAAGAGGAACTAGAACAAAACATTTCAAATTGCCCAATCCAAACAACAAAACGCAAAGACCCAACACCCAGATTATGAAAATAATTCAAAAAATACAACGACCCATAACTTCAGATCTATATTCTAAATTGACCAAGAAGACGAGAATCAGATCAGCAGCACACAACTTCAACTAAATTATTTAGATCATACAGAACAAACCCATAAAAGCAATGAAATCAGATCAGATCGAGGAGAAAATAAGCCATCAACAAACCAAAGCGCATAACATACTGGGATGAAAAAAATATCGCCAATATCAAAATTGAATGATAAAAGCACAAACCTTTGGTGAGTTGGGTAGAAGGGAGAGATTATACAGAAGACAGGGAAGGGGAGAGATGGAGAGCTGCAATTGGGTTTAGTTTGGATCTGTGAGGAAGAGAGGACATGAAGAAGAAAAGAAGAAGCAGAAGGATCAGCAAACATAAAAATAAAAATAAGGCAGTCATTGCGTTCAAATTTAAACGGGTCAGACGGGTCGACCCGCGACCCGTAGGGTCAACCCGTTACTGACCCATTATTTAACGGGTCAAAAAATAATGACCCATTGGGTCGAAATGAGGGTCGAGTACGGATCGAACCCGTTTTGACACCCCTAATAAATATCAACACAAATAATCAACTTTAACTTTGGGGTTTTCAGCGTAATTTTAAAAACTCAAATTATTTACGTAAGTCGAGTTACTTTTATTTTGAGCAAAGTTGGCCCACTCATTAAAGGCCGGAGCGCAGTCCAATTTTCCACGGCCCAACTATTTCCTTTTTTCACTTAAAAAACGCGAACAAATCGGTCCAAATTTGCATTCTCAATCCTCATCGTTCATGATGAACAAAGAGCAAACTCCCTAATCCCCCGCCGTGAACCACAAGTCCACAACGTTAATGCAGGAAAGGACAGTTTCGTCAATTACTAAATAAAAGAAAAAAGAAAAAATAGAAATTAATTTTGGCACTTGGCTTGACGACACTCTCTGTACCGTTCCTCCCTTCCTTCCTCAACAGAGAGAGCGAATTAAGGAAGCAGGTGACTGTGTTGGCATTACGCAAAGTACCGACCTCTTTCCGGTCACGTCTGCTGGTATCCGTCTAGTATCCACCTCGTCGCGGTTTTGAGTTGTACCGGAGTCCACGTCTTCCATCTCCGTTCTTTGTCCTCAATTACTTTCTCCGATCTGATTACACAAAACCCTAGCTCGATACACTTCGTTGAATGCTCAATTGTTGTCGTTGACCGGGAGATCGGTGTCAATCCAGAGAGTGATCGGATGTGGTGATCACTCTCAGCTTACAGAGAGGTGGATATATATATTTTTTTCAATTTCTCGAGTGAAAGTGAGCAAGAGGTGATGATGCAGAGACGGAGTCCGCCGAAGCACAGGCACGATGGGACTTCGCCGCTGCCGTTGGGGATGGATTGGAGTCCTCCACCGCGAAAATGGGTAAAATACTCACCACGCACTTCATTATTATTGCTTTCCACATATGAATTGGTCGCAGAGCTCAATTATCCTGTTAGTGATAGAAGGATTGGTATTAATTGAGTAGTATAAGTAAGCTAATATAGTATGATAATTGAACGAATGTGATCCCTGGAGCAAGATGTAACGGTCAGCATCAATTTTGCCATGTACTGCATTGTGATATAAATTGCATCAGAATTGAAATCACCTCATGCATTTAATGCGTAGTTTATGCTATGTAATTATACCTGATTTCTTTAAACTTAGAAACTGTAATTGAAATCTTTTCTTTTCACTGACTTCGATGCTTGGAAATGCCAGAAGAAATGTGTCAGATTAGATGGTTTTGATTTTGTTGACACTAAAGGTTTTAGAAAAGGTAGATAATGTTTGCATCTACTCTGCAATCGTTCCTTGTCATTGGGCATTACTCTCTTACTACTTCATTATTATTTCTCTCAGGATTGTGATGTACCTCTTTCTAGTCATAATTCCGTCTATGCTGTTTAAATGAATTTGTGCACACCTTGAATGAGTTAAATTTTTTCTTCTGCAGAGTGGCCGGGATACTGTTTGGCCCCATGATCCTACATCAGGATGGACTTACTGCGTTACTATACCTTTGTGGGTTGTGCTCCCAAAATCAAAAGATTCAGATCCCGTTGTGGTACTCAAAATTGAATGACTCTCCAGTGTTTATCATTACCAAGGGTAGATATTGTTATTATGCCATCACAGTGCATTTGGGTTGACAACATATTGGATACAGGCTGCATTCTAGTCCTATTTATCTTTACTCTGGTTATTTGTTACTGATTTGTATAAGTAAATGCGCTTTTGATACCATAGTCTACTTCCGCTTATAGAAAACTTATCACGGCCTCCTGTTTTTGTCATTGATGTCAAACAGACAAAAGTACTCGTGCTTCTGCTTGCAATTTTAATTCTTATGGAAGAATGACTTAATCCTCATACCGTAGCCTGTTTGGTGACATAAAACACTCTTAACTCATTAATCCTTTTTACTTTGGAATACATAATTGTATATTCAATGTCCCCAGAATTCATCAACACCACAAAGCTTCACAATTCACATACATGCTAAGCATATTGATGATTTAAAAGCTTCTATTTTAACATCCTTAATGGGCAGTTTTACAGGGTTCAGGTTGGTGTACAATCGCCAGAAGGTGTCACAAGTATGCATGGAGTGCTGAGAAGATTTAATGATTTTTTGAAGTTATTTACTGACGTATGTGTTGTTATTTCCTTTGGAACTTAAGGCATCATTATTTTTTGTAACACTGTTAAACTATGCTCTTATACTTGTATATTCTGTCCCTTTACAGCTTAAGAAGGCATTTCCCAAGAAATCTCTCCCACCAGCTCCACCCAAAGGACTGCTTCGCATGAAAACTAGAGCACTGTTGGAGGAGGTAGGATACATGTTTTTGACATTATGATTAATCTTCTAAGTCTTATAGATGACTTCTTTAATTTGATTTAATTTTTATCTTTCTCTGGAGAAACTTCAGGTGGTTTATGTTTCACTTCTCACATTATCTTAATCATTCCTTGCATTCTATGCATCGCTAGTCTTGAGAACTTCTCCATAAAATTTGTTGTGCCATGGTATCATTTTGGAAAGTAAATGTGAGACTTTAAGATGAATAATTCATTTAGTGGGTGAAGTTATAAAGTTTCTATGCATTTATATTGGGTGACTAGAATTCTTAAAAGGAATAGTTTTGTTGCAGAGAAGGTGCTCTTTGCAAGATTGGATGACAAAGCTGCTATCTGACATTGATCTATCAAGAAGTGTAGCAGTAGCTTCCTTTCTCGAGTTAGAAGCCGCAGCGAGATCTTGTATGTGTTTTCTTCTTCTTTTTTATAATCCTTGTTGGTGCTGCATGAAGTCTACCTTAAAACATATTTTCCTGTGTTCTGTGTGTTTCAAAGCAATTATGTTCATGGATCTCGTATTTCATATGGATTTGAGATTCTCTTACTCAATCTTGCCTGACCTTATAAATATTTCAGCTTTCCAAGATGTAAATCAGCACTCATCTGAAGCAAGTCCTACCAATGACAGCACTACTTGTTCACTACAGACACCTCCCAGTTTAAGTTCTTCTCTTGTTGCCGGTAGTACATCAGTGGGCTCAGATTATGGTAGTGATACAGCTTATGAGACATCTGAACTTGGAACGCCAAGGTTTGGGAGGGATGAAAGTTTTGAAGTTGGTGTGGGGGATCTAACATTGGATGAAGATTTAACTAGTCCAATAGAGAAGCTTGTGAAGTATGGTATGTCAAACATTGACGAGGGACTCTTTATGGGACAGACTATTCTGGAGCAGCTTGAAGGTTTTCCTAGGCATAAACCTAATGTCATAAACTTGAACAATACTGGGAAGGTTGGATACAATGGAAATGTTTCAAAAGCGCCATTTCTTCCTGTCAATGGGATGGAACTCTTCTCTGATCCAGAGCGTGCCAAGGTAATTGGTCATACTAGAGAGTTGTCCTGTGAAAGTCTTGGAAATGAAGGAAGTTCTATAAGAGGCAGTGACTTGTCAAACTCAGGCATGCCAACTTCTTCTGCTAACGGGTCTCTTGATCTTCCTGGAGTTTCTGAAATTTCCAATAATGTAGAAATTCTTGGCAATACAGAACCACGATCTTCAGGTGGTACACAAATAATACTTCCACTAGATCAGCGTCATAAAATGAGCAGGGTTCTCTTAACCATGGAGCGAAGACTAGTAACTGCAAGAACAGACATGGAGGACCTTATAGCAAGATTAAATCAAGAAGTAGCTGTGAAAGATTACCTCACAACTAAGGTATGTTGCTGCAAGTTGAGTAAGCTTTCTTGATGATGCTTTTTGAGCTATGATTTAACTGTGAATGAGCCTTTACAAAATACTATTCCCGCTTAATGACGCACTACAGTTAGGAATTCTACATTATGCAAAAGCATGATACCTTGTTGCAACTTATAGGTGTCCATTTTTTGACATCATTCATTCCTTGAATTTTACTTAACTAATTCTATCTTCTCAGGTCACGGACTTGGAAGTCGAACTTGAAGCAACCAAGCAAAAAAATAAGGAAAACCTTCAGCAAGCAATTTTGATTGAGCGGGAAAGACTTACCCAAATGCAGTGGGACATGGAGGAGTTGAGGCGAAAGTCATTGGAAATGGAGTTGAAATTGAAGGCAAAAGAGGTCATGTATTGGCAACCATTTTGCTCAAGTCTCATGTTCTCTTTGAAATTACCACCTGTATTTTTTTGTGGGATCATTTTCTTCATAAGTTTACACTCAAGATTTCAATTTGTTGAGGAATGATAATTCCATTCAAGTAGTGTGCTCTGAATTGGATTCATGTAACCATTGCAGGATGGGAAGTCAAATACAGAATTAAAAGTTGGATCAATTGACCGCGAGAAAGACGCAGCCCTTCAGGAGTTGGATTCCACAAGAAAGCAGCTTGAGAGTTTATCAAAGCAATACGAAGAGCTAGAAGCAAAGTCCAAAGCGGATATTAAATTTCTTGCAAAGGAGTTCAAATACCTAAAAAATTCCCATTTACAATTGAAGCAGCACCTCAGTCAATCAGAGAAGGACAAATCTGAAGCTGAGGTAGTTTATGGAATTACCAGATCATTTAGTATATGCCACTGTTTTAGAAACAAATTTCATCCTTATTCGTTGCAAATATGTAATGACATTCTAAAACTAACAAATATGTTATGGTTCTCCGACATTTTCAGAAGCTTCTTCAAGAGGAAAGAGAACGGAGTGAGCTGGAGAAAAATGCGCGGGAGAAGCTGCTGTATGAGTGTGAGGTTCTCAGATGCCGGTTTCAAGAATGTGACCTTAATTTATTTAGCAAAGATGACAATTTTCCCGTGGAAGAAGCATCAGTGGCCGATGCCTTAGATTTGCTGACTACATCAGATAATCAAATCGGTGTTCTACTTGTAGAGGTACCTTTAATATCCTGAACTCTGCCTATAAGTACTAAACAATCTTGTTGGTTGCTGTTTTTTCTTTTAAAAGACATGTTTTGCATTTGTTTGCTCCTGGAAAGAAAAAATACAAAATGCCCATTCATCTTTCTGCCATGTCTATTTGGCTGGAAGTTTGGAATGAGTATTTCACTGAGAACTGCATGCTTGGAAAAACCATGGTAAATATGTAGTTAAATCTTAAATGTAGATTTCATCAACCGTTCCTTTGCATTATGCATCAATGCCTCGTCACTGCTTACATTGACGTTTTTTTTCCAAAACTTGATTAGGTGCAACAATTATCTGCCACTTCTGATGATAAAAGTGCCACAGATGATAATTTGAGGAAGACGCTAAAAGATATCCTTACTGATAATGCTAAATTAAGGAAACAGGTGAACAGTGTTTTGCATCATGCTCTTAAGGCCGGTGTCATGTCAAGGAATAACGAAGTTCCTTCCGAGGAAACTAACCATGTAGAAAGATGATCATACTTGTAATTTTGTTTTCACGTCTGCTTCCAATGTGAGGTGCCATCCTGTAAATATTGCCACTACCGGTACTGTGCACGTGCTTTAAACTATACCTCGCTCGATAAACCAGAACTTAACCCAGGTAGTTTTGCTGCTTATATCTATACACAACACATGCTCTCAGGAAGAAATTGCTTCTTCTCTTCTTCCAATGTTGTATCTTTATTTCCCTTCTTGTATTTTTTAAAGATGATTTGAATAATGAGTAAGTGTTTATACCGAGGACCAAGTCTGTAATTTTATTGTAGCATGGAAAGACAATAACTTAGTTAAATTTTTTTTTTGAAAGGGAATAACTCTGTTAAATTGATAACTTAGTCATTTGACTTGGCATTTCTTCATTCATGCATTTTTTGTTCCCTCCAAAACTGTCAATGATACGCAACTGCCTACAATTAATCGATTCAGATTCACAAGAAAAAAAGAATTGACACAAAGATTGCCTAAAACTTAATGATAACACATCGGATGTATGGCAGGCCACCTATCGATTTAGCATCATCTTCATCGATCAGCAGTCACAACCCGAGCAGGTCCCGGCTACAGATCTGTAAGAAAATGGAAAAACTCACGATCACAAATACAGCGTGAAGATTATTCAAGCAAACAACCTAACAATTAAATACCTTAACAGCAATTATCAATGAATGTATCGTGGCTCGACAAGAATGTAAAGAGGCTTTCCATTTAGCTTATGCTGCCCCTGAAATTATGTACAAATGTCTTAGCACGAATCAATGTAGTACAAATCTAATATACCAGCCGACAAAGGAAAGAAAAAGAAGTTTCTATCTGCAATCTTCCTTTTCAGTTGCAGTACCTTATAATAACAACTAATTACATAACATAGGCCAACCTAAGTCACAATGAGAGACATCGTCTTACAAGACACGTTAGATACTTAGATTGGAATGTAATAATTTAGGAGATCTACACTCGAGACTTAACGGATACTAACTATGAGCTCATTGATCAAGACATGTAAAATTCGACATGTCTATTCTTAAAGGGGCTCTGACTAGATGAACAATACAGTTAACACCTCAACCGTGTCAAAAGGCAAAACTCATTCCACCCTTCAACAATTACCCGATGATTAGATATAAGTTAGGCATTACCTTCATTTCAGGCACACCAATTACACAAGCGCATTCCACCACTTCAGCCCCCACGCGTTCTAAGGGACAGGCGGATTGGAGTGAGACAGCTACATAAAACAGTAGAAAGTGCACAATACAAACAAGCAAAGGAGGCACGAATGTACCTAAAAGCCTAATTGCTGCAGACAATGTCCCACCAGTTGCTACCATATCATCAATAATCAATGCACGTTCTCCGGGCTGAACTGCACCAACATGCATCTCTATGCAATCCGTTCCATATTCGAGCACATAAGCTTCAGATATCACTTCACCTGCATATTCAACATATCGAACAATCAAATACAAGAAACAGGCAACCTCCTATGTTCTTGGGATCATAGATAGTGAATTGAAAAGGTATATACCTGGCAGCTTCCTGGGTTTTCTTAAAGGAACAAACTTGGCACCAATAGCTAAGGCAATTGATGGCCCAAACAAGAATCCCCTGGCTTCCACTCCTTCAAAAAATATATAAGTTTCAGCTACAGTGAGCAAGCAACTACAACAAACTATGCAGAATACCGAAATCACTGAAAATTCACATCGTGGCCTCGACAATCAACAATGCAACTCCAAATTCCTACTGATAAAGGACTCAGAACTCAATAAAATCCTGACAAAATATGCGCAATTTACGAGCCCCACCTCAAGATACAATGAACACATTTGAGTCTCCTAATTGCAGTTACTGTTTTTATGGCTACGAAGAAAAGAAAAAATCAGAGATAAAGCTCTCATGTTCCTTCACTAGGTTCATTAAAAAGTTTCATTTCAAGATCATCGCATCGGCAGAATCACTAATCCAATACCAATAAAGATTTTCTTTTTTTTAAAATGAAAAAAGGAGCAAAGACAGAAGAAGCAAACAAGGGATAGATAATAAATATTGTAAAATTTACCAGCAACAACAGAAATGTCCATGTCTCTATAGCGATCGACAAAGATGTCCACTGTGTCCTTAAACGCCTTGTGATCTAACAACAAGGTTGTAATATCTTGAAACATTATCCCTGTCATCAATTTATTCAACCCCACCACCACCAAAATATCAAAAATCAAAACCATAATTAACTAAACACATTCCAAAAATTAAATTAAAAAAAAAAAGAACATGGGAAAAACAGGGGAACCATAAATAAAACCAAACCTCGCTTAGGAAAATGAGGAACAACCCGAATAGCTTGAGAAATGGCCTCAAGCCTTGGGTCTCCTTTAAGTCCATTCTCTGATGCAAACATTTCTTGATTTCTCTCTCTAGTTCTTGCTTTCTCTCTCTATTTCTTGACTACTTCTTCTTACAAATACAAATGGGATACAGAATGCGTGTTTGTTGTGAGCTTTTATGAAGGAAAGAAAGATGAGTAAAACTGGAAATTTAATTTAATTTTTTTAAAGAAAGTTCTCTTCTTTTTAGTATCCTTTTTCCCTCCTAAACTGCGCTAGCTAAGCGCCTAAGCAGCTAAAGATCAAATCTTTCAGTTTCTCTATGCAATCTGAAGAAGAGGAAGGATGAGTGTGTGCATTGAATACTGATTTTTATTTTTATTTTGTCTATTTA
The DNA here is from genome assembly GCA_963691705.1 of Viola odorata. Lineage (NCBI taxonomy): Eukaryota > Viridiplantae > Streptophyta > Magnoliopsida > Malpighiales > Violaceae > Viola > Viola odorata. The sequence continues at coordinate 19,514,524 of OY829545.1, read as the reverse complement.
TGTTGGCCACTCCAAAGCACTGTTGATGGTATTAATTACGTGCCCACGCGCGTCCTCCAGCGCGTGCTAATCCATCCAAATCCAACCTTATCCTTTCTCTCCCTCCTTTCCTCTTCAGCGTTTTGTTGCTTACCCATTGAATTCCTTACTCCTTGTCGTCGGCCATCTGTTTAGAAATTTCACGGGCTTCTCCTTTTTCTTTAAGTCATTTCACAAATAAATAAATAAATAAATAAAATAAATGTTTGTAGTACTACATAACTCGGTCCATAAGGTACTTAATTTCACATACGAATTAAGGTAATTGAATGCGAAAATTTGTCTTTTTGTGTCAAAAAAGAAAAAAAAATTGTCTTTATTTGCATGACCAAATCTTATTGGATCTTGTGTTTGATATTTGAGTAGCTAGGTGGTGTGAACATATCAAATGTGGAGTATCAATAACAACCTTTAGCATTTCTAATTATTATGAAGTCTTTTTTCTTCTCTTTTATAATGATTGGTACACCTATAATTTGTCATTCACACTTTACAGTAGAATATTCACTAAATTAATATTTATCAATTCAATTCTTATATATAGTGGCGAAGCTAGATACAAAAAAAATGTGTGTTTATTTTTTTAATACATATTTATTATTTATTAAAATTATAAAATTTAATGAAATATATTTAATTTATTTACCATAAATAATAAGAATTAACTTAAATTTTTAAATCATTTTAGAATTTTTGGGGCCAAAATATAATTTTTAAGTAAAATTAATTTTAAATCATTGTTTATATGTATGAAGTCATATCATTACATTACATGGTATCACTGGTCAGCATTGTTATCTTCCAAAAAGTCAAGAAAACAAACACGTTCTCTCCTTCAAATCAAAGACTTTTTACTTTCTTACAAACAAAGTTCAATCCAAACATAATACCAACAACGAATTACACAAAAAAGACGTGAAAACTTTGGCTAAGCGGTCAACGCCATCAGTCAACGGTGGACCCACCCCACGCGCTGCCCGGCTGCGAGTAGGAATTGATGGAAAGGTATCCTAAGTCCTAAAACACAACAGCAAGATCTAACTCCTCGATTCAAACACTGTATCTTGTACAAAACCTACGATCTCTCACCACCAACCAATTCTAAAAAGGAAGATTCTACGTTGCAGAGCACAGAAAAAAAGTAAAAATCGTGAGTATCAAAGACAATCTCCACCGTCTGATCGGCTGATCCCCGTTTTTGGTGAATCGAACGGCTGCGGAGGTAAACAGCCCAACCACTACAGTACTGTTATTTTTGTGAATAACGAGGTACGACCATTTTCGTCATTTACAAGAAATTGACGGCTACCAATTGGCAGAGAGAATCCAACAGCAGGAGATCTTCGGAGATTTTTGGGGGTGTGGTCCCAAGGTAAAGTGGTCCTTTTTTAATAGTATTTTTTTTATTAAAACTGCCTATGTGGCGCTGTACTTTTCGTCGATTGGAAGGTGGAGGAGGGAATGGTGGGTGATATTAAATTTGAGATGATGCATCGAAGGGTGCAGGGTCTACAAAATTGTCTTTTTCTGTTATCCACCGTATATTGTTACTTTATTTTCGTGGGACCCAACACTAGATACGGATGTCGTCATCTTACCAAAGATACTATGGATATACATCACTTTCCGCCAGGAGCGTGAAAAGCACTCCGAAAACGACAAAACAGCCTTTTCAAATTATTTATTTTTCATAGGTAAATTTTTCTTTTTAAAAAAAAAGAGAAATTTACCTATGTAAGTATTTTTTTAAGAAAAAATAATTAAATGAGAAATTTTTATTTTGATGAATTAAAAAAATTGTCCTATTTTCTATAAAGAAATTATTTTTATTAGTACTGTCTAAAAAGAGAGAGTGTGTGGAGAACGCGCTGTAAGAGGGAGGTGGAGGTGGACTGGGGAAGGAGGGTATGGGATGTACCAGGAAACTGTTCATGAGCACGCGAAAGTATACCATCATCAAATCCAATCCAACCCAACAATAACAACATTATACCATTGTCATTCACTAATACTAATAACTCCTCCCTCTCTCTCCTCCGATTTACAGTATCCAATCTCTTGTGTACGGCCCAAATCCAACGGTTTTGATCTGCGACCACTGATTCCTCAATACATCTCAGCCCTTCAAATTGGTGGCCAAAGATCATGCCAGATCTTTGCCTTTCGTATTTTCTTTTCTCGATAAGTTCTTGACAATATCGTGCTCGTGCTCGTGCTCGTGCTCGTGCCTCGTGGTGTAACAAAAGTTGCAGACTTCAGCATATTTATACATGAATAAATATTAAAAAACCTGATAGAAAGTAATCCCTCCAGTTTAAAATATTGATCTCTTTTTAATTGTCGTCCTTTTAAAATATATATAAAAAGTTACTTTTTATATCCTTATCTGCCGCCTCTTTCTGCCTTGTGCTTTGTTGCCCGGCCTGCACAGCTGCTGCTCGGTTAATAGTTAATATAAGTTTTTTTACTTTTAATATACGTTTTTCTTTCTTTTATAAAGTGGATAATAACTTCAATTTATATTAACTAGTATTTTCCCCATTTTAAAAAAAAAGTCATTTTAATCGAAATTTTACATTTTAAGGATACGATTTTTTAATACATTTTTAATTTTCTAACAAAAATTTAGCCAATAAAAAATAAACATGTTCTTCAATTTATGTGAATAATGAAAGAGAATTTATTGATTGCGCATTAGATACATGAGAAACATAAGATGACATTTTATATGGATAAAGTGAGTAATTCCTTTTGGATTTTTTAACTGTTCATTTAATCGAAATTTCAGATACTAAAATAATAATATTTTTTAGTTAAAAGTAGTGAGAAAGATAGAGATAATTATTACAATTATTGAATAATTATTACAATTATAAAAGGAGTGAAAAAGAGATTAACTAACTTCATTAAAACTTTAAAGTAGATATTTTAAAAAATATATATCGTCAAAAACTGAATAACTAAACAAATTAAAGGAGTATATATTTTATCATAATATAAATACATTAGTTATTCACCGATAATTAAAATCTCAAGTTCGATTTTAAAAAACGAAGAAAATAATAAATAGTTTTTTAGAGTCCCGGAGAAAATGATATAAAATGTTTTTTTTTTCTCTTATAAGATAGGGTATGAAATGAGAAATTCTTTCAAGAATGACCGACGTCGGGACTTGGAAGAGACTTTTTCTTTTTCTATTATTTTGTTAATTTCCCTGCTTTAGTAGCATGGGAGGAGCTGGATATTGTAAGAAAATCGCAATATCCAAGATCGTGGAAAACAAAGATTGTTGCCTTCATCCTTCTAATCTATGCCACATCCACAATCTAATCCATATGAAATAATTTTTAAATCATGGTTTCCTCTTCTTATGTTTGAACTTTTAGATGATTAGTTTAAAACAAATTGTGCACATCTATTTAGTTTTTTTATTGAATTTTAATAATAATAATAATAATATTATAACTTTTAAAAGATAAATTTAAAATTAATAATTTAGTAGTTAGAACTAAGGTTGTAAAATCCAACTAGGAGAAAAAGTTAAGGATCACATGTTTAATTGATATGTAACTTTAATAAATTAGTAAATAAAATTTAATATTTGTATGTTTTATGTTTTAAACTTTATAAGAAACATAGTGTTGGTGTAATAGTTAAGGTTTTGTTGGTAAATACGTTGAATATGGTTTGGATCTCATGTTTAATATTTTTTTAGAATTTGTTTTTTTTTTATCAATCCGATTTAACCCGGATTGGGTTAATCGGTTTACTAATTCGATCGATTGGGTCAATCAATTTTTAGAAAAAACCAAAAAATGAAGTTTTTTAGGGTTTAAACTCGATATGGTGACCGATTACCAAGTTTCTCAGTTGAATTGGCCGGATCGGGCTGAGTTTAACAACCTTGATTAGAAGATTCATTCTCGTGATACGCACACCGACAAACATTCTTACCATAAACGAAAAAAATTTAAATTTAAATATTGAACTAAAATGAATCGAGAGGTACAAGTTACTCTTTTTAAATTATATTCCCTCCGGTGTAAAATAAACGACGGTCTGGGATAGTAAAAATTCGTAAAATAATAAGTAAAATGAACAGTAAGAATCCGTAGAAAAACATCATTTATTGTGCATCAGAGAGAGTAATAAAGGTAGTTTTAAATCAGGCATACTTTTTAATAAAATAATACCATTCGAGTAGTACTGTTTTTTTTAACGCCATGGTGCTCGTAGGTGTACCATCTAAGTTATGAGATCATTGTTGCTTGAGATATTGCCTGCACAGCACACGGTGGCATCTTTTAACCTCATCATCTAGGACTTTACACCATATGATCACCGGACAAGACGAGCTACGAGAGTACTTTAATTACCTGTTCTTTTTCATAATTTTATAGTATAAATAAATTACTATATCTTTGTTTGTAAATTAAATCCACTAACCATATAGTATCAGTATCATAAAAGATAAGGTTAATGATTAAGTTCGTTAAAAGAAAATAAAAGAAAATAAGATAATATTTATTAATTATTTAATGTCCCCTCCGTACTAAGGTTTGCCCTTCGTTTAGATTTTAGAAAAGAGGTGAGATCGATGACCATGGCATTGATATATACTGATCTATAGTCTATAAAGTCAAAATCACTCGTGGCACCTTAAATTTCAAAGAAATGAATAAAAAATTTATAAAAAAAAAAACAACTGGAGTAACCACTCATTAATTCGAAGGGAATATCGTATGAAATTTTACGTGTAATTATTTTTTTGGTTTGAGTGATTTAACTTGTCACGTTGAATTAGAACTCTGATCCGCGCCATACAATTGTTCACACTAAGGAGAATTAAAGGTGTATTTGGTTGGCGGAATCAGGGAAAAAAATGATTCGAAAATTTGAGATTCCGACTTTTATTGCGTTTGGTTGCGACAAAAAATCACGGAATCCAACTTTCGTTAACCTTTTTGATTTTCCAAAAAATTGAAAAAAGTGATTCCTTAATACAAAAAAAGTTAGTTTATTACTTAAATTTCATATTTGTTTTCTCATACTAGCATTATTCTAAGAAAAAAAAACTCGTTCCTTCTCTCTTAGTTTTAGTTTCCATTTTTTTATTAATTTTTTTCCATTTTTTTTATGTGTTATTTTTTTAGTTTCATATTTTTTCAAATTTAATTTTAATTTTTTTTTAGAATTTTTTCTTTTTATGTTTCAAATTCTTTTTTAAAATTTTGCCACATTTTTTAATATTTTTAAAAAATTATGATACATCTTTTAAGTTGATGATTATTTTTTAAATATTTTTTAAGTTTGATAAAAATATATATTTTAAAAGTTGGATAAAGAAAATTCATAAAACTAAATTTTTTAATTCACCCATCAACCAACTCCTTGCAATAATGAAGAATTTGAAAACTCATTTGATATTTTAATTGTAAAAAAATAGACAACTAAATAGAAACAAAGTCCATGATAGAATATACTCCCTCCTAGTATAAATAACTATCATTTACTGTTTCAGGACGCCTATTGAGGAGACCGGACAACTCATTATTTGACCCAAAAAAAATTCGTACTTTTTTTTAACGTACGTTAATCCTTAACATACGTCCGAGAAAAAGTAAGGGGCAAAATTGTCTCAAATACTGAGTCATCCGGCCTCCTTAATATACGTGCCCAAATAGTAAAAGATAATTAAAAAAATTAGGAGGGAGTATATAGAAAAGAATAATTATACGCGTAATAAATAAGATAACAAAAATATAAATATAAAAAAAGATAAAATAGTATTTTTTTTCTATACATTTTTTGAGGATTCACAATAACAAAACAAATACAATAATGTTATTTTTCCAAAAATTTTAAATCCCAACCAAACAGAAAAAGTTAACATTCCTCTCAATCACTCTCATAGGAGAGTAATTTTAAAGGGGAAAGTAGTATTCAGTACCTAAATTTTTTACGAACATTTGGATGAACTAGATGAACTAATTAAGTTTCTTCTAAATGAAAGAAGGATGATACTTATCTCGATTGCGGTTTCAATAAATGAATGACAAGATGCTTTAGTTTTGACAAAAGACCAATTTAAAGATTCAGTAGTAATGTAGTACTAGTATTTTGTAAGAAAACTATCGAACAAAAATGGGCCAGATACCAACGCAGTGGGAGTGGGCCAGGTTGGGTTTTGGGCTTTTCTGTTCTCTGGAAACTGGATAAAGACATAAGATCCGATTATAATGATTCATGGACTTGTAACTTTCTTCTGATTTATGGAAAATTAGAGTAAAAAATACTCTTAAAATTTGTAAAAAGAAATTACAGTAATTATTTTTAAAAAATCTATAGGAGAAATTAGTTATGCTAACATGAGTATTTTAAAGGAAAAACAGAAGGGTTTAAGGAGGTTAAAACAGAAGTTGCTCGTCTCTCAGCTCTGACCGATCATCTGGTGAAAGAAGCCGGCCTTGATGTTGTTGCTGCTGACCGATGTTAGCCATTGTTGTGACTAGATTTTGTACATAGGCAGCTAACAAATTCATTTAACCACCTTAGGATAGTTCGTGTTGTACCGAGTTACCATTCCTTGTAGATTGTTGTATGCCTGTCTGTACATTGAGATCTGTTCCAGTTACGAGTTTTTGTGTTTCCACCTATAAGAGTGATCTCGTCTATGATTTTTGTTTCGTGTACAGTAAAAAACAGGGTAAGAAAAGGATTTTTTGGTAGGTATTTATTGCAGTAACTTGTAGGTAGGGCTGTCAAAATAGGTCCGGGACCCGTGGACTCGGCTCGGTCCCGACAATTCGGGCCGGGGCCGGGTCCAATTTTCAGTCCCGTTTCGAGTCGGGTCGGGTCGAGTCCCGATTCGGAAAATCTCGAGTTTATTCGGGTCAGATCCGTCGGGTCTCGGGTCTGAACCCACATAAATTCTAACTGACCTAATTCTTCTACTGCTTTATTCAATTCCTCGTCCTTGAACGCCTCAGCCGCACCACTCTCAGCCTCGGCGCTTCTAGCGACCCGGACCTGTACCTCAAGCTCCTCGCCCTCCGGTTTCATATATATCTTATCTATTAATATATAAACAGCAATCATTTCCATTCTTTCCTTTCCCACGCATCGGATCTGGGCTTCCTTCGCTTTCTCTTCTTCTAAGGTATTTCCTCTCCTTCTTCTTCTCCTTCGCTTAGTGTGAAATGGATAATATAGGTGGAAGAGAGAGGGAATTGTTAATTGGGTAATAGTGCAGAAGATTCAACCCCAGAGTCCATTTTAGGTGTAAAAACAGAATCAAAACCATTGTTTGCTAAGGTTTGGGGTGCTTTTATTGATGAAACAACCAGGGATAGTGATAATGTGGTAAATTGTAATGGAGTTTCTGCACAACATGTGAAGTTGGGAGGAGAGAAGACTGATGCAGGCCATTTGCAAGATTGATGAGTAAAAATGATGAAATTAGAAAAGTAAAGCTTCTCATACAGAAAATTGAAAACATAAAAAAAAAAAAAAAATCGGGTCCGGGTCTGGTCCCGGACCCGGACAATTTAGCCGAGCCGGGACCGGGACCAGAAATTGGTCCTGTTTTTTACGAGACCAGTTGGGTCCAGACCTGAATTATCCGGGTCCGGGCCGAATCCGATCCCACGGACCCGAATTGACAGCCCTACTTGTAGGAATGAAATTGGCGCAGCGCGTCCTAAAAACGGATGGACTTGATAATAAATAAAAAGTCCTAAACACGGATGACGTATTATGAATTTCGAATGACGTTATTGAAACTACATATTCACCAGTTTCGCCACTCCTACCTGAGCTTAGCAGAAATGATCATTTGCTACGCTATAGTTTTTGACAAAGTTAATATTAACAAGTATTCCCAAGCTTAAGAGACCATGGACTACCGGGCAGCACCAGCGCTAACACCGAGGATGTTCGCCACCGATGGCGGAAGCCATGCCTGGTTACTACCGCGGCCACCAGTCTGGCTATCCATATGCTGTTGGCCGTCACTTTGCCCGGCAATACACTTTTGTTTATTCACTTTTGACCTTCCCATTCTTTTACCAACAAAGAAACCGACCTTCACAGCTGTAAACAGACCTAATGCAATCAGAAGTGGCCTCACAGCCCAATGAAAATCCTCAAGATGTTGATACTTCTTAACTACTCCAGGACAAGTCTTGAAGGAAATCGCCTCCACTTCAGCTGGATCAGCCAAGAAACAGCTCAATTCATTGCCGAAAGTCATTCTCCCGGGGAAATTAACAACAATGCAACCGTTAGGTAGGATATTACAGATCTTCCCAGTGGCCAAGGCGCCTCCAGTTTTACGAGGCCATTCGAATCGAGGGCTAAGAACATTAGCTTTCAGTCTCACAAATTGACCTATAAAGTAAGATTCTGCCATCTGAAACTCTGAAGAACTTCCTTTCCAGAGCGTTTCTACTCCAATAAATCCAACAGTCACACTTCCATCACGGCTAATGGAGTGAAGAATCCCCACTGGTGAGTGCTTCCTGTCTTCTTCCTTCAACCGAACCCAATCCCCAGCAGCCAAACCAAAAGTGACACGTTCCAAGCTTGAAACAGGAACTCTTAATGGGTCATGAATGCCGTGGACTCTCACCAAAATAAAACCGTCTCGATCAGCATCGCGTTCTAAACCCACTACGAGTCCTTCTGGGATTTCCATGTTCTCTGGCTTGGATGAGTTAGGTGGCCTTCTTGAGCGTACCAAGTCTCCCACCTGTAGCTGGTCTTTTGAGAGAAACCACTCAGTGTAACCAGTACCAGCACTTGATCTGTCCAAGATTGTTCTGCTCCCAAGGCCTGTCCAGCCTCCATCCACATAAACTGCACTCTGCGAGCTGCAAAAATGTATCGGGAAAGAGATTAAAAAAGATAATAGCGGTGAATGAAAAAACTTATCAGACAAACCAAAAGAGACACAGAATTCCCAAAGTACAACAAAAGATGAAGGAAGTAGCTCCAGTGTTATGAATAAGATACTTCAGAACGGCACATCAACAGGTGTCCTTGCAAGTTGACTAGTTGAGCAAGAAAACTAACAATTAGATCATATCAATATATCCATGAAACAACATCTGACAAATTGACTTCAAAAAATATGCAACTGTTCCATTATGCAATGTACATGAATCCAGTTCCAGGAAAGACAACTCAGTTAAATGGTTATAAACACTTTGTATCTCAATGGTGAATGTGCAGATACAAAGTTCACAATACTGAGAGAGACAGAGGAACATATGAGGCTTTCTTCTGCAATTCAGTTACAAATACGACCTGAAATCTAGCAAAATCTGTCTACACTGCATCTCAGAGCAATGAAACTTACCAATGAGCTAAACAACAGTGAAAATACAAAGGGGTTAAGGCTACATACAAAACTACCTCAAGGCGTCTAAAAGCACAGTATGGTGCTGATCTATGCCAAACATATCGATGGGCCGAAACTCCCATTCTATCAGATTTGTAGCGTGCAGCATGTCCAAAGGTGAAATATATGAGAAAGTAATAAAAAGCATAGCCCATATCAGCCAGAGGTAAACAGTATCAACTAGTCAATCCAAAACGTGATCTATATACTGAAGGCATCTGAGTCACACATGATGCAAAGGGTTACCTTTTAAATACACGCACTATGTCCGTCATCAGTGGTCTGTTTCTGAAGTCATAGTCAAAGCAACCAAGAAGAAGATTTTCAACTGGAGGAGGAAGTCCCTCTGGAATACGCGGTTTCTCTTGTTTTCTAACTACCAAGTCATAAATTTCTTCAGCTGACCTCCCACACCAAGGCTGAACACCTGTCAACATCTCCAGAATGCTGCACCCAAATCCCCAAGAGTCAGTCTCAAAGGATATAGGACCTCGTACTCCTGGCTGCCATTGTTCAGGAGCCATGTAGTTGGGGGTTCCCAGCCTGCGGGACATATCCGAGCTTGGCAATGGAATTCCAAGTAGCAGATAAGGAATACCAACATCTCCTAGAACCGCTTGTCCGTTTTCATTAAGAAGGCAATTGAAAGGTTTAAGGTTAAGAACTAAGATCTGCCTTCGATGAAATTCTGCAATTCCCTGGGCCAACTCAATCCCATACCTGTAGACATCCCCAAAGATTGAAAATTAACTACACTCTGTTTTTTTAACACCATCATTTCTAAAATTTCAAGAAAATTCACCTCAAAGCATCAGGTAGGGAGAGTTTTCCGCCTTTAAGGCGAGCCATTTTGTCACCAATCGATCCCTCATAAAATTTCATAACAATAGCTATCTGCAAAAGCAAAGAATCAAGTGTTTTTACCTAATTTCTTTGAATTCACCAACTACAATACAAAGACACATTCATGACTCACCTTTCCATTTAACACCGAAATTCCACGCAGCAGGCACACAGCTTCTACGCCCTGACACTTAGAGAACAAATCATCAAACTTATGCAACACGGTCCTCATACTATCCTCCCTAATTGGATGCAACATCTTAACCGCCACTTCATTGAAACCATCGTACTCCTCCGTTGACTGATGATGAGTAGCCAACCAAACATCCCCAAACGCCCCTCTCCCAATCCTGTGCCTGAGCTTCAACTTCGCCGGCTCAATCAACGCCGTTGACGGGTTTGACGAAGCAACCACAGTCCTAAAACGATCAGGATCACCTTCAAAAAACTCATACTCAAACGGAACCGCCGGCTGCGCACCAACAACTTTTCCAGCCATTACTATTTTCCAAAAAACAAATAACAAAAGAGCGATTCCATCAGTGCCGAATAAAGAATCAAACTCAGCAATAAGCTTCAACAACCAGAAAGAAAATACAAAGTACAAAAAAATGAAAACTACTTACTAGCTGCGGGGAATCTCGACGAATTAGAGTTGAGAAATTCAAAAAAAAGTATGTGAAGAGATGGAATTAGAATCGATGAGGGTTTACTAGTTCATGGAATTTGAGGAATATAAATTAGGGGAAGAGAAAAGAAGAATTTTTCTGTTTGTTTGCACTGGAGGATGAAGAAAGGAAGTAAGTGAGTGTATAGTTTTTTCTTTTGTTCGACCTTTTCCTTTTCCTTTTTTCTAGTTTCTTGGGGGAGATGGTACGGTGCGCGGAGACACAGGAGGTTACTGTGGAGGTGGGGCCGAGGATTTTTAATTTAATCTTTGATACTGATATGATATTCCAGAGAATGTTAATTTAGTATTTTTCTCATAATTAGAAGGCATGACATCATGCAATTAAGGTAGTCTGATGCTCTGACGTTCCTCCTATTGATCTCGTCCGAGTAATATTATATTTTTAAAAGATATAATATATAGTGTATTTTTTTAAGTCTTAAATTTGAAATTTTAATTAACATACACAAATCACTAATTTATATACTCATGATAGAATTGATGGTCCGTTTTCTCAAATGATTGATTCTCTTAGTCTCTCTCCCTCTCGTCACTATCATTAACAATTAAACTATTAGTTAATTTAAGATTAAGACTAATAAAACAGCTAGCTAGCTTCCTTGTGTCATAATCTAAAACAGAAGAAGCGCTTGCATAAGAAGTTTCATTCCCTCGCGCCACGCTTACGCAAATTAGTGATAAAAGACAAGTTTGTTCACAATCGTTTTTGTTTCTGTTTATTTAAAAAAATAAATGGTAGATGCTTTTTCTTTTATCTTCTTATGTAAAAATGTTCACAATCGTTTTTTTTTGTTTCCGTTTACTCTTTCATGTTTTAAAAACTAAAAAACTAAAAAACTAAATAGAAAACTAGAAACAGAAACTATACCAAATCCACCCTTAATTTTCATTTAAAAAAAAAACACAACTTGCATAAGAAGTATTGGAAGAACACTACAGTCCTAGTTATCAGTCTGTAAACTGTAGAGTAGACGGCTCTCCAATCTCTATTCTACTCTCTATTCTCTGAACGAAAGGGCTTGAAATTTGAATACTACTTTTCTTTTTGCGTATATTCTATTCTCTACGTTTTACAACCACAAGTTAGATGATGGGTGATCACAAGAAAATTTGATGCCGTCGTTCTTTCTAATTTCTACAATTGCTATCATCCTCGATATATATTCTATTCTCTATGTTTTACAACCACGGATAAGCGTTCATTTTGTTGTCAAAACTGACCTCCCTGCTATAGAGCTAACTCAGTGCGAAGGCGAGAACATGTCCATCATTAGGCATGAGATGGTATCTTACCTGCAATCACTTCCCAATTCAATCTGTATGACCCCTTGATACCAAACAACAACTACCCATGAGATCAAAACTGTCAAAACTATCTTAAACTCATATAACATCTGCCTAAATATGGCAATACGAATCCAAATATTACATGAAGGGAAAAGTCAGAAATTGGCACCTGCACTTGCATTGACTGACTAATTTGGCACCTCCTTCGGTCAAACGATTTAAAAGGCACATCCACTTGACTAATATGACACTTTTGACACTCGCAACCAACGTCGTCGAACGGCCACCGTTAAATACAGATGCGGCACGCCACGTGTCATGCCACGTCCTCATCACGATGACGTGGTAAGCCACATCAGCATATCCGACCCGAATCACGTTGGAAACGGGTCAGCGGATGAGGGGTCATTCACTCAGACGACGCGTCGTCGTCTGTGGATGACAAGTAGGTCGCGTGGATGGAAAATGCTTATCAGACTACCTGTCGTCCGTTGTGGATGACAAGTAAAGTGAGTGACGCGTCGTTGGTAAATAGAATGACGCGTCGTCCACATTTTGGTGTTTTCCCTATCGCGAAACCAACTCTCAATTCCCTAATCCAAAACCCGATTCTCTCTCTCTCACTCTCCTCGCAATTTCCTTTCCCCAAATCCTAACTCGCTAAGCTTGTCACATCCAAATCAACCCTTTCCTTATTGCGTATCAAAATCGTCCAAACCCCTCCCTGCAGCTCGTCAATCGCGCGAAATCAACCCTTTCCCTCTTTATACAAAGCTCTGTTTCTGCGAATCGAAATCAACCACACCCCCTTGCGAATCGAAATCAACCATTCTACTCGATACTAATCAGGTTTGTGGTTATTGTTTCCTTTAATTACAGTGTTTAATTGATTATTGCAATTTTTTTTTGAAATTAGGGTTTGCCGTTTGTTTTCTTAATATTATTTTTTATTTATTTTCGTAATTAAATGGGATGTTGAGCATCTTGGTTATAATGATCTACAATCTATCTTTGAATAATTCAATTCAAAGGTTGTGCTGACACGAATTGTTTATTTATCTGTTTTTGTGCTCAGGGAATCAAACAAACAAACAAAGATGACAGGCTTTAGATTTTTTGTTGGTGGAAAATTTATTAGGGGAGTGACTGAGTGGAGGTATGCTGGTGGGACCACTGTTGAGGACATAATTGATGCTGATGTGTTGTCTTTTTTTACAATTTTGGATAGATGTGGTGGGTATGGTTATAAAAATATTAGGAAGTTATGGTATTGGGAAAAGTCTGTTGGTTTGGGTTTGAGGGAATCTCTAAAAGAACTAGATGGTGACAGTACATTTAGTGGGTTTATTAATTATATATTGGAGAATAATTGTGTTGATATTTATGTAGAGCATGGTGAGTTCATCCATCCCTATTTTGTTGACCAGAACCCCAAGACCATGTGTGAAAAGTTAGGCATCTCGGAACATGGGCATAGGGTGGGTAGTGTGTCTAGTAGGGGAAAAGGTGTACTGGTTGATGATGAGTCTGATGAAACTGACTTTAATGGATACTCGAGTGGTGAGAGTGATTATGAAAATGACCTCGGTGATGATCGTACAAGAGATGAATATTGGATGGATTGTCATTATTTGTCAGCTGAAGAAGACGAGGAGTTAATTGTGGCTCGGGAGACGAGAAAGAGATCAAAAAATGAAGAGAAAAAAAAGAAAGAGAAAAAAACAGTTGAAGAAAGAGAACATGTGGATGAACCTGATTTAGGTACTGGTCCAGCAGAGGGTGTGGGTCCTACTGGTGTGAGTGGTCCAGCAGAGGGTGTGGGTCACACTAGGGAAGTGGTCCAGCAGATGGTGTGGGCCCCACTGGGGTGAGTGGAGAAGAGGATTTAGTGGCTGGAATACGGAGGGAAATGAGGAGAAGAGCAGCACCTCAGCCAGCTGGTCGTGAGGAGGACATTGAGCTGTCTTATGACAGTGACTCTGATGGCAGCTACTTGACAACCAGCTGTGACAGTGAGGCCGAACAAGGGAGGAGAATCCCCTTTAGAAGGCCACGGTTTAGAAAAGGTGAGCAACACTCTTACTTTGTTGTTTGTATGGTTTTTCCCAGTAAGCGGGAGTTTAAGAAAGTTGTGGAGAGACATGTCATAGAAGCTAGGAGAGATGTGAGAGTTGTTTGTAATGAGAGAACAAGGTGTAGGGTTGTATGTGGGAATAGTGATTGTGCTTGGAAAATTTTGTGTTCAATTGATGGTAGATCTTGTCAATGGATGGTTAAGACATATGTAGGTGTCCATACTTGTCAAAGGAAATTCCACATCTCTTGCCTTACTTATAAATCTATTGCTGAGTGGTTTATGCATGATTTGAAGAAGCTTAGTTTGAAACTAACTATTGCTGAAATGGTAGATCATTTTAAGGGTCAAACCAGAATCAAGGTTTCAAGGGGGCAATGTAAAAATGCTAGGCAAAAGATTATTGAGCATTACATTGGTGATCCTCTTAAGGAATTTGCAAGATTGGAGAAGTATGTGGAGGAGCTTAAGAGGAGTAATCCGGGTAGTACTATTATTTTGGAGTGTGAAGATGGGGTTTTTAGCAGAATGTATGTGTATTTTGATGGCGTTAGGAAAGGATTTAATACTGCGTGTAGGAAGATCATTGGGCTAGATGAGTATTTTCTGAAGGGACCATTTAAGGGTGAGATTCTAGCTGCAGTAGGTAGGGATGCGAATGATCAGATATACCCAATTTCATGGGCTGTTGTGAGCTATGAAAATAAAGGTACTTGGAAATGGTTTTTGGAGTTGCTCATGTTAGATTTGAATGTTGCTGGAGGCAACTTCGTTTATGCTGCTGATGGGGCTCCTTCTATTGCTCGAAGAGAGGGATTCACGTTCATGTCTGATTAGTAGAAGGTACTACATTAATTTGTTAAATTTTACTTGTATAACGATCGTTGTATAGGATCGTAACTTTTTATAAATTATTGTGCAGGGATTGCTTTCTGTGATTCAAGAACTTATGCCTTCAGCTGTCAGTAGGAGATGTGCTAGGCACATCTTTGCAAAGTGGAGAAAGGAGCACAAAAGTGAGGAATTACACCAGCAATTTTGGGCTACATGCAAGGCATCCACTCCCGCTGATTTTCTTGATCAATTGGAGGTCTTAAGAGGTATGTCCAGCAATGCCATGTCCGACTTTTTAGAGGTATCTCCAACTCATTGGTGCAGAGCCTTCCAAAACACCTCTTGTTGTTCTGATGTTGTTGATAACAATATGAGTGAGACTTTCAATAGCTTGATAATAGATGCTAGGCACAAATCTATTGTCAAACTGTTTGAAACCATTCGTAAATTTGTGTTCAAGAGGTTTAATGCAGGAAAGTTGTTTTTGTCAAAGTTTAAGGAGGGTTTTGGTCCAAAAATTTGGAAAAAGATTGATAAAAATATGGAAAGTAGTGGTAACTTTTATGTGGGCAGTAATGGAGATGATGGTTATGAAGTGCACCTAGATGAGGACACTAGCTGGGTGGTGAGTTTAGAGAAGTCAACTTGTACTTGTAGGATTTGGGAATTGACTGGGATACCTTGCGCACATGCTATGACTGTCATTGCTAGTGAGGGTAACAACTTAGATGTCACCTGTTTTGTAAGCAAGTGGTATAGTAAGGAAATGTTTGAATTGGCATATAAGAACCATATTAAGCCTGTGCAATGCATGAAATATTGGCCAAGAGTATAAGTTACATCCATCAAGCCACCTTCCTTTGTGAAATTCCCGGGAAGACCAAAGAAGTTGAGGAGAAGGGAAGGTTGGGAGCCAGCCCAGTGTGGTACGAAGATGAGTCAGAGAGGACGGAAGATGACATGCAGTGTATGCAAGCAATATGGCCACACAGCCAAAAAATATAATGTCATCACAGAAAACCAGGTATCACTTATTAACTTAAAGTGGAATGATCATTTTATTTGCTTAGGCTTTATTGTAAATACATTTAGATGATTTGTCAACCATGTAGGTTGGTGGAGAAGTTATACCACCTACTGCAACTGAAGTTATACCACCTGCTGCAACTGAAGAAACCCCTTCTGCAACTGAAGAAATCCCTGCTGCAAATGAAGAAATCCCTGTTGTGACTGTTGAACCGTATAAAGAGACCACCATAAAGCGAAGGAAGACTTTGTGTTCATATTGTCATATTGAAGGTCATAGGAGAAACGGTTGTGTATCCAATCCTACAAGCAAGGTAATGTATTCTTTTAATGTTATTTCATCATATAATAACACAATGTGAAATTAAAATTTATTTGCCTGTGACAGCATTTTATTAAGCCATCGACCACACAAATGTCACAAGCTTCACAAGTGCAAGATTCAGAGATTTGTACTTCACAAGTCCAAGCTTCACAAGTATCTGCCTCGCAAGAACATGACAGAACAGGTAGATTGTTGCAAGAGCTTAGGGAATCTTGTGGAACTGCTCAGCCTACAGTAGGGAGGAAAAAAAAGAATGCAAAGAAGAAGGGGAAGCTTCCAGCAGGATATGGTTTGTTTGTTGCAGAATCAGGGTGGACTTGCGTAAATGTGAGTTTATATTGTCTGTAGTGTAATTCAAGTTTATTTGCGTAACCATAGATAGTGATACACATTTGTTATGTATTGTAATTGCAGCCTAACACTCCACAACAAAAGATTATTAGCGTCCTAGGAAAAAATAAGCCACAAATATTGGGTAGTCATTGGGTTCAATATGATGGATCTGGTTCATCAAGAAGATAGGACTCGTTAGAGTCATGATGAGGTATAGGGGTTTATTTGCAATGTTTTAATGTGTTGCTTTTGTGAGTTATAATTGGATTCTGATTGTTCCTTCTTTCTCATCTATTTTGCAGTAGTTTTAATGGGTGATGGTAGGATTGAAGATGCAAAGTCATTCAGCTGGAAATGCATTTGTATTTTTGGATTCAACTTATGCATTAGTAGTTTTGGATATTGTCAATTATGACGATGTTAAAGATCTTGAATTGTCGAATGGGAAACCTGATTTAGGTAGTGATGAAGATGGTAAATTGCAGTGGACATATGAATGTATTATGTGGCTGTTCTTGTTGAGCAGTGAATATGCAGTACTTGGTTTATTTGGATGTGTGCAGCCTTTGAAATAAATTCGGATATTATGGATGAATATATTTGGATGTGTTAATGGAAAAAAGTAGTGCTAATGCTGTTTTAGGTAGTTTAAGGTTTTGTATGCCTTTTTTGGATTAACTGGGTACTAAGTGAAATTATGTGAACTTAGTACTAATTTTGGATGCTACCTTGCTTTTTAGAAGATGCAGGTTTTATTTTGGACCCTATATATATATATATATATATATATATATATATATATATCATTAATTCTCCTTTTTTTCTTTTTCTTTTTTCTCTATTGATTATTTTGCCTTAAATTATGTGGTATTGTGTATAAAATTCTTAGTCTTTTTAACGAAGAAGACAAGAATAATTAAAAAATTAAATTAGATTAATTAGGAGCAGAATGTATTTTTATGTGAACTTTGAACATTGGTACAAGATTGAAACATTGAAGTTCAAAGTCAAACTTAATACAAACATTGAAACATTGGGACAAGATTTTCCTTCACTTAATACTTCATCATCGCATACAACATGATCAATACTCCAAAACAGATGAAAACAAGCCATGACAATTTCAAAAAAAACTTTAGCCTTTTTAACTTATTCTTGTTGATTCACAACCTTCAATCGAGCCGCTTCAATTTTTGCCAATAACATGGAGACCAATACACGACCTCTCTCACATGTCGGTGGATCCTTCCACGCAAAGTACCCACAATCATTTCCTCTTCGCGATGCAATACTCTCATACCTAGAGCAACCAAAGAAGCGCCTCCCTGGGTTTGAGTTTGTCCAGCTCGTTCTAACCCTTGCTGGAATATTGCACCAGCACAACACACATAGACTTCGAGATTGCCCACTTGTCTCCTCCATTGAGCTCTCCATCTTCAAATCAACGACAGCAAGCAATGACAAGAATCAATCAATCCAAGAAAATCTTCAAATGAATCGATATTTTCTTCACACTCTATTTCCTTTGGAGAAAATGAACTGCAACAATCAATTGTACTACTACTTCAACAAATGAAATAAAATTCCACACAAGCAAGTTGAACGCAATAGCAGATTAAAACTACAAGTTATGATGCAACTAATGCACATAATAAATGCAAAATATCAGCAGAATTTCAACCCGTAAATTAACTGAAACCCCCACAATTGGCCTCATTAGTTAACAATGGCCGTTTAGGTATTCTAATAACACTAGTAGAGCAGCAAACGTTCAAATTCTCGAATTCCAAATGGGTATTTATCCATTTTCCTACACTTGACTTCTACTTCTACATACCTCACAAAGAAAACGCAAACACATTCATCCAAAGTACAAAGGGCCAGGAGATTGTACCAACGCGTTGCAGGTGAAGTTTGGAAGAAGCGACGTCGAGCAGCAGGGACGGAGCAGCGAGCGCGACAGGGATGACGACGAGCAGCGAAGCTGGCGTCAAGCTGCAGAGATGGCATCGAGCGGCGAGGACAGAGCTTTGAACCAAGAGGGAAAGGGTTGATTTCGCGCGATTGACGAGCTGCAGGGAGGGGTTCGGACGATTTTGATACGCAAGAAGGAAAGGATTTCTTAATAGCAAGAGGGATGTCACAAGCTTAGCGAGTTAGGGTTTGGGGAAAGGAAATTGTGAGGAGAGCGAGAGAGAGAATCGGGTTTGTGGATTTGAGAATTGAGAGTTGCTTTGCCGGCAGGTAGTCTGATAAGCATTTTCCATCCACGCGACCTACTTGTCATCCACAGACGACGACGCGTCGTCTGAGTGAATGACCCCTCATCCGCTGACCCTTTTACCGACCCGTTTCCACCGTGATTCGGGTCAGATATGCTGATGTGGCTTACCACGTCATCGTGATGAGGACGTGGCATGACACGTGGCGTGCCACATCTGCAGTTAACGGTGGCCGTTCGACGGCGTTGGTTGCGAGTGTCAAAAGTGTCATATTAATCAAGTGGAGGTGCCTTTTAAATCGTTTGACCGAATGAGGTGCCAAATTAGTCAGTCAATGCAAGTGCAAGTGCCAATTTCTGACTTTTCCCATTACTTGAACCTCCATGCCGAGCTACTAAAATATTAGTATGTATTCCGATGAAAATGAAGAAACTATCATCATTTTCCTTCACTTCACATTACCAAACAAGTACATTATCGTCTAACCATAATGGATCAAAAGGAGAAACAATAAAAGAAAACAAAGGGCCCCTAGCAGAACAATTACATGCAGCTTCCACAAAACTTCACACCAATCATCAATGACAAATGCAAAAAGGAACACAATTCGACGAGCAATTCGGTATAAAAAAGGGGTCATCGAGGAGGTGAAACCAAAATTTTCATCAATACAGCACAAACACAAAGGATAGAACACTACAGAGATGATGTCTTGTCAATGACAAGTTTTTACAAATTCCATTCTTCTGTTGCAGTTAATAAAAGAAATACTCTATATATTTTAGACAAATGAAGCAAAATTATTGGACAGGAAGGACCTTCTTGACAATCTCATCACTAAGAGCAGCAATTTGAGAGTCCAATGCTTTAATTGTCTCTTCCTTCTGCTGCTCCAACTTACCCAATGCTTCTTGCAATTCTGCCTCCACTTTCTTCCTTCCTTCAGCTAACTTCTGTTCCACTTCCTCCTGTGTCTCCTTCTTCATCTTGTTCAGCGCCGCCGCTATCTCCGCCCTCGCTGCCCTCATCACCGCCGCAGCCTGTTCCTCGAGCTGCTTCACTTCCGCTGATGTGTCCTTCACGCTGCTTAGCTTCTCTTTAATGGCCGCATCCCTCTCGTCCATGAATTTACCTATTGGGGTGTAATAAACCTTGTCAAGAGCAACCATGAGAAACAAGAACTCTCCCATCATGATTGGAAGGGTCAGGTCGAAATCGAAGAGAGCAGCCTTTTCGATTTCCGCAGCGAAAGAAGGTGGAGCGACGGCGGCGAGAGAGGTGGTGGCGGCGACGAGGGAGAGGGATTTGAGGGTGGAGAGTTGGGCTTTGGTGATTTCGGGCACCTTGAGATTGGGGAGCTGGATTTGGAATTTGGGTTTTGATGTTGATGGGGAGGAGGAGGAGAGAGGGATGAGAGGTTTCGAAGAGGCCATGATGACTTTAGCCATGGCGGACGGAGAAGATGTGGAATTTATGGGATTTTTTTTTTTTTTGGTGTGGTTGCTGTGAAATGTGATGAATGATAGGAGAAAAAATTCTTGAAGGAGATGATCTTTTTTGTGGGAATCAGGAGAGGTAAAAAGGCTATCTCATTCTTCGCCACACAAGTTGATGAGGTTCGTGATGGAGGAGAGGAAGAAGCCAAGCCCCACACACGCTGTCAACTTGGGCCTAACTTTTGGCCCAAGTAATATTACATCCAATCAAGGCCCAAAATAAGGAGAAGATTCTATATAGGCAATGTTCTAAAGGAAATTCCTAGGCTGTAATTTGAATCTTTAACTCGTTTATTACTAGGAGTCAAAAATGTTGGACAATTTACATCATTAGAGTGAGGAATCTGTATCCAGTCTCCACTTTGTTATCGAAATGCTGAAAAGAAATTGTCCGTGGAGCCAATTAGTAACCAAACTCCACCAGCAGAACATAGCTCCCTCTGCGTGTCGCCAGTCTTCCAAGTGGTAAGCCAGTTTTCTGAATTTCCTGGCACCTGTCTGTAAGCTATCGCAAACTAAATCGAGCATGTTCGTGTGAGCGTGCCTAAACATTTACCTTGATCAATGATCTCTCAAAGCAGTTTGCAGTTTACAATGAAAGCAGAAATTTATGATCTTCTTAAAATTGTGAATGATACCACAGGAAGATCTAGGGGGACTTGGCTCTGAAATTCTCATTCTTTCCACGGTTGGAAGTCTCGAGTATGGGTACCACTTACTGAACAAGTGAAGGCAGGATCCGTTCTGCTTGATGATAAAGTCATCCATCTCATTAAAATGATGGCACCTCCCATTCTCTGCTTCATTATAAAAATCAACTTCCTCATCATGTTGTTCGCTCTCTTTCTTGGTATTTATTCGCGGCAGCCTGCACACTTCCAATTATGTCATCAACATTCGATATTGCAACTCAAACAAAAAGTGCAAAACTTTAAATTTATCAAGCATGCAGAGAGTAACATCTCTTAAAAGCATCCCTGTCACAGATTAAAATTCACAGCCGAGCACTGAAAGATCATTTTAGCAACTTTCAAGAAATAGAGATCGCAAACAGATTTCTGTTCGTTGACCAACAGGCACTGAAACGAAGTTTAATCCAAGTAGTTATCTATGAAAAGCATCTCAGAATTTATGTTGCCAGCACTTTAAGGACAACCTATTATGATGTATCCTAAATTTTCTTTTTGGTAGTTCAGCACTTAACAGAAAGCCAAAATAGAGAAAGGTACCATAGCCATACTACTCAACACTAACCAAGCAATGTCAGTTCATTACAGAATTAAGGCGCATGACCTTGAACCAGAAAGAAAAAGAGGCAACACAGAACATAACAGGAAAAGTCGAAGAGAGGAATGTCACGTACAGAGGCTTAATCCTACGCAGTTCTGGAGTAGAAATCCATCTCGATCGTGATCTTTTCATGCTGAGGTGGGGAGAAACGTGCCGGATAAATTCAAGCTGCAAACAATAACAGAAGAAGAAGAAAGAATATTAAGTAATAAGTTGAAAGCCATAGCCAATAGACATCAATCAGAAAACATCCACACCAAACAACCCCACTGAATACCAACTTCCATTCGCATTCAATCATTTATTCTTCCCCGTTTACAGCTCTGCTACTCATTTCTCACTAGAAACCACACCCCTTTTTGTTGAAAAAACCTTTGGCCAAAGCAATACAGCAATCCAAAATTCTAATTCAAAAGAGAATTAGACATAGATTACCTGATCACCATCAGCAATCCCATAGTGTCCAATGTAGGCATTCTCCTTCAGTAACTTCCTTCCATCAAAACATAAGCAGAAATGCCCCCACACATGCGGCCTAAAAAAATAAAATTAAAATCTATATTAACAAAGATGATCAGAAATTCAAATCTCAAAAACATCGCAACACATTCCCAGAGAACACAATACCAGGAGATTTTTCCAGGTCCTTTCCTCGGCACGAAACTAAACGCATGCTCTACCGCCTCCGTTAATTCCGCCACCGTAGCTGATTTCATAACTGCAATTTCTAAACAAACCAGAAAAATAAAACACACAAATCATTCCAAAATTCAATTAAATTGGTTCTTCAATAGAAAAATTAGGGGACAAAAATGAAGAGGAGAGGAATCAATTACCGAAGGAGGTGCCGTCCAGTTTAAGAACGGAGAGTCTAAGAGGATCGTCGGGAAGCTTGGTATAAGCATTGCTGTTTCTGCCAGGATTCCACCCATCGAAGAACACAAACGGCATGGAATTGGAGCGGCGGTGATAAACGTCGACCTGATCAGGGAAATAATCGTCGACGTCGATTCTCATGTCGATCAGACTCATCGTTGTTTCGTTTTATATATATCACAGCAAAGGAGGACGAGGAAAAGCAAAAAAAAAGAAACGGAGAGGAGACAAAATGGAAGGAGATTCTTAGGAGGAAGATGCACGCATTGAGAAAGGGAGAATGAAATGTTAGGGTTAGGGTTAGGGTTTGAATCGATTATGGCTTTTAGTTTATGCAAAAAGAATTGCAAAGGTGAGGTTAGAGGAGGGAGTCGAAGGAGGGAAGCATCAGCAACTAACTTGCTGGTTTTGGAGGAATAGAAAGAAGAGAGGAGACAGTTAGCCAGTTAGGAGCAAACAAATTCTTTTTCGGAAAAAGGGTAAAATACACCCCTATATTTGTATCATAAGTTAAGATAAGCCACTACATTTGTAATTGAGTCAAATAAGCCACTGCATTTGTATCACATGTCAGGATAAGCCACTACATTTGTAATTGAGTCAAATAAGCCAATGCATTTGTCAATTTGATCTACATTAGCCACTCATCCCTAAAAATAGTTATACCTTGTTTGGATATGTCATAAGAATATGCTTACATGGTATTCTTTTTTAAATGACATGACATAAAAACCATGACCAACACTCATTTTTACAATTGAAAAATAAAAAGTTGGATCTCAAAAATAAATAAAATTGAGTGCACAAAAATAGTGGTTTATTATTTTGATCTTACTCGATGTTTTATCGCTAAAAAAATGAATATTATTTTGATCTCGCTCGATTTTTTATTTTTGAATATTTTGATTCAACGTTTTATTTTTCTATTGCAAAAATGAATGTTGAGCATGATTTTTATGCCATGTCATTTAAAAAAAAAAAATTATGTAATCATAGTCTTATGATGTATCCAAACAAGGTATAAGGGATGAGTGGTTAATATAGATCAAATAGATAAATGCAGTGGCTTATTTGGCTCAATTACAAATGTAGTGGCTTATCTTGACATATGATACAAATATAGTGGCTTATCCTGACATGTGATACAAATGCAGTGGTTTATTTGACTCAATTACAAATGTAGTGGTTTATCTTGACCTATGATACAAATGCAGGGGTGTATCTTACCCTTTTTCCTTCTTTTTCGAATAAAAAAACAACAAAAACTAAATAGCGGTTTCTCTTTTTTCTTTTTATGCCTATTTTTGGGTAAAAACCGAGTAGTATTTTACAGTTTATTTGGTAGTAAATATTCCACCGTTTTCAATTAATTGACACTTTTTTACAGATTTTTTTGTTCATCTCTTCTCATTATTTAATTTATCTTTTCTGGAGCATATCTTTTATGAAAATGACAAATTAAACTCAATTTGATGATGATGACGTGGTAATTTGAGTAGAAATTAGAAAATAAAATAAAATAATATGAAATAAAATAATATCAAAAACCATTATTTTAAATTTTGCTACTATTTCAAAAAGACAGTTATTAAAAAAGAAGAGAATACTAAATAGAACAAAAAGGAGAATTCAGCTCTAGTCAACAAAAATTCTAGAAAAATTCAACTATTTATTTGCATCCTTTCCACTCGACCGACAGAAAGACTAATTTCACTTCAACATAATCAGATTCTAAAGTGATAACCTCCGGCACAAAAGAAACAGATCAAACTATTTATAGTACCGTTCGAAGTTACGATCTCTCATACATAGCACAGTTGAGTATCTTGTCAGGTAACCAAGAACAAGAGGAGGAAGACAGGAGGATCTAAATGGAGAAGATTGAAACATTACAGCTTGAGGTCAGTTTTTCTAATAATCCCAAAAAAAAAACTGCTTATATTGTGTTAGAGAAGATATTAACTCGTTTGTCGCGGCGCTAGTTGCCATGATACGAATATAGCCAGAAAGCAGAAAGTCGGATCTGCAACCTTCTAATGAGCAAAAATCTCCGGTTTCAGCAAAATCTCCTTCGGCGGCTCATTCTTGTTGCAATAGACAGTCGTTCGCCAGTAAATTCCAGCTGTGGTGTAATGTGCACTGAATAGTTCAAGCAACTATTTCCCAATGATTTTACAGTAGGCATACGAAACAGAGCCGACAAAACCAAGACATTGCCCAATAACATTCAACTGTAGAAAAGTAAACAACATGCTGGTCAAAGAGTGAAATCTGAACAAGGAGATGGACATTTGCAGTAATTGCAGAGAGCAGCAAGGGCGATGAAAGAATATTAAGTATAAACTCACAAAATCAAAAGGAAGCCCGGCAAAAATTAACCAGCCAAGTGCAATTGTAAATAGGTCCTGCAACAGAACAATAAGCAAGAAGTATGAATCACGCATACTATGGAATGTCCAATTCAAGTTTTGTTGATCTCAGGACCATGACACCCATAATCGAGTTGACACTCAAGATCTAAGGGCACCGAAATAATTGGGTAGGTATCCAGAACTTGATAAAGGATGACAGCAGCAACAGGTGAGTCTGTTCATCCTTTAAGTTTCAGCATACTAACCCAATCACTGGAGTTTGAAACGAAAAGAAAGAAGTTACAAGAAGTATCAGTAAACAAACCTTCAGATTGCCACAAATTGTCTGTGTGACACCAGAGTTGAGGGTTGTGTTTAGAAATATACAATAATTCAAGAAGAAAGCCAGTATACAGGAAAAAAGTAATACAGCCTGCTCAAAAAAAGAGGAAGAACGAATAGTCAGCCAAAACTCTTCTTCAATGAACAGTGCAACCGGAAGAAAGATAACAGAGTACAGTAGTTTTATGCTAAGATACAAGCAACACACAGATTCGCAACATACCAAGAAACCAGGCGCAAAGAGATCAGGAAAATTCATGGTCATCTTCAAATCTCCACGAACAAACGTCCAAATAAGCAAAATTGGTCCACATATAATTCCTACCATTGAAGAGAGGAAAAAAAAACAGTATGTAATAACTGAAGCCAAGGATAGGGAAGTCCATAGGACATGAAAGGAAGCAATAGAAAACTCCACATGAGGGATTCAATTTACATGTGTTACTTACCATTGCACCACATCAGGCCAAAACTATTAAGGCCACTGGTTTTCCCTAAAGAGAAAAGAAAGTCAGCCACACCTCTAGATAGATATCAAGCTAGTAGTGAGGGATTCACAAAAGAGAAAACAAATGCCAGATTCCCACCAATGCGACTTATAGTTGCAAGATATACTGCTGTTGCAATGTTGGCCGCGAAGACAGTACCATATCCATAGAAGTCAAACGATAAGTCCCGTGCTCCAGCAATAAATGCACCAAGAATTATCAGCCCAACACTGGTAACATCCTTAATTTTTCAGTTAAATGAGCAATCAGAAAAATTACAATGAAATATAGCTGTTTCCAGTAACAAAAGCGACAGTTTCGTGACAGCTATTGAAGTGAACATTTTGATATGGAAATTAGCATGTGATCTTAGACCAGGAGCAAAAGTCAGTGTTGAGCTCATTTGGGTTTCTTTGCTAAATGGATACTAAATACGATGTAACCTAAGTTTGGAACTACAAGCAAATCAGCAAAAGGAAAAAAAAAACACCCAGCACAGATTAAATAAACAAACAATTGAGCTATGGTACTTGAAGTATATGGTATTAGTGCCTTTGTTCCTACTACTATACTTTCATATGGAAAGGAGAAACAGGTTTGGTCAATTTAATGTTAACGACGTTCACATTCAAGAGAATACATTTTGTACATTTTTCCTAATCCTTCTTAATTCTCGCAGAAATGATATCAATCAAGTAAGAACACTTCCAAGCAGATTTTGAAGGAGGCATGCAGCCTTTGTAGAGACATCAATCTTAATTATCTCTAAATTCACATTAGCAGATGAGAAGTGTACCATCTTAACATCCAGGGAAAAAGTAATACATAGTCGCAAACTATACAACTTACCTTCCAAAAATAGGAGGTGTGTATCTCTGCCCGGCCAAAATGTACTCAACAATCATTGTAAATGCCACCGTAGTCCGCCTTAGGGTTGTGTACATGGGGACATTCACTCCACGTACAGACTCCATTGAAACTAGCTTTCAAGGGGAAATAGAAGAAAGGGGTCACATTAGTAGCAAGCACAAAGAAAAACTAACATCAAATACAAAAATCTGAGTCATTATACAAGGCCCTACCATGTACAGCAAATATGTCAATGCAAGAGGAAGGGTGTGCAACAGAGTCCCAAGCGGTACAAATGAGGTGTTATTAGTATCGGAAATAATCAAAGAATCGCTGTTAGTGAAAGAGATTAGCCTCCAGCGTCTCAATGCATACAAAAAAGAGCATGAACATATCATCTGCAATGAAACAAGACAATACAGTAAATCACAGCAGAAAACTAAAAGTTATGCGAAATGATACCAATTCCAGCACGTTAACCTGGCAAAGATCTACCTGCAAAAGTGTGATGACATTGGCACTTGGGAAACTATACGAGGAAAGAGCTGCTTTGTTGAACATTACCAAAAGCACTGCAAAACACCCAACACGGCAGGTCTTAAAATCTAATTAATCGAACCATCAACCGGTTCCTAAATCGACAATCACAGCATGAATTGCATAATTTGCAAAATTACTCGCTCTTAATCAACGTTGACTAGATGGGTTCTAAATTGGAAGACCAAACACGGAAGAGAGTTGTGATGAATTATACTCTCAAATGCCGGTGGGTTACCTGCGCAAGACATGTAAGAGATGGCAGCATAAGCTCCCCGTTTAGTCATGGCGGATCCTTTGAAGAGCTTCTCATCTGATTTGAGAAGTCTTTCTTTCTCTCTGTCTTTGTGATCATCTTCGCCGCCAGGAGAGACGGAGACGGGGAGTAATGGGTTGTCGGAGGATTTGGATGCCATTGATTGCAGACGTTTCTTTCCTTTTTTTTCTTCTCCTCTCTTTTTTCTGGTTTTTGAGTCAGCTCGGCTCAGGGAAATCAATAAGGGGATCAGTTGAAACGAAACGTGATTTAAGTATTTCGGGTCAAACTCATCAACGTGAATCGAGTCGTTGTTCGACCCGCGTAACTCGGGAAAGAAGCGCCGGCTAGCAAGTTGTTCAAAACAAAAATCTGCCTAGGTCCGTCCACCCAAGTTACTTTTTTTTTTCTTACTTATAGTCTGAAGCTGACTCATAATTACGTTATTAGAAAAATAAAGTGAATCATATCGTAAATTATCCACCAAAAATATAATTATGGATAAATTATTTTCAAAATACGTAATTTATCAAATATTCTAGTTTGACCCAATGTATTAAAATCGCCTAGATTAAATCTATTTTTATATATTTAGAATATTAATATGGCGAATTTTAATCCACCAAAATTAATTGGGCATTATCAACGTCCACTCGTCGTCCATGGCATGGAAAGGAAGAAAATCTTTAACGGGTCAGTTGGTCAACTACGCGTCGTCAACATTGTTCTTCCTGGTTTTGTTCTCTACTTCTCTTTATCAAATCAACGATACAGAGACGAAACGACACTGTACTTGGTCGTTTTGGCGCACGCGGGCTCAGTGATGGCGGAAAGCTCAAATCTCTGTCTACACGCATCAACCCAGGTACTTAGCGGTTACCCTTTTTGCCAATTGAGGTTAGTTTCTCACCTGTTTGTTGCTTATGGACGTGTCGTTTTTTTCTCTCTTGTAAACGCAGGTGTAGCTCTATTATCCCAAAAATGGCAGAAGAATCCTCCATCTCAAACAAGAGATACACTTACTTCCACGATAGCAAGTCGCCATCTGAAGCAATTGATCGACATCACATTATCGTTCGTAGGAGCAATGCAAAGGGTCTTTTTTTGTGTATTTTTGCTGTGGTTCTTTTATCAAACGCTTTGTACATCTTCCTGGTCAAAGTACACAATTGCTAACTTTGAAGATTTGGGTTTTCTTTAGAACTTGATCCTATCGTGGTTATTACTGACATAATGGTGTCATTAATTTACAGGAAAAATCAAGCAGTTTTATACTGTCGAGTGTTTTTTTAACTGCAATTCTTGTCAAATTAGCGGGTTGGAAGCCTGTTGTGAAAGGTAAGAAGTAGTAACATTCAGCTCTGGAGTAGCTTTGTTTTCAATTTTCTGGTAATAACGTTACAGCTTCAGTTCGGGAAATAAGTCTTCTTCTGTTTGATGAATGACACAGAGTCTGTTGTCGTAATGCCTGCTTTTGGAGTTCAGCTTGAAACACACTACATAAGGTATCTTTTCTTTTCCTACATAAATTTTGTGTGATTGAGATTCTTACTTAGATAAATAGAAATTTGATATAAGATTTGGCATGCACTTTTATGGGTGTAGTTATGTAAGTGGTTTACGTGCACACACAGGTGAATATTGTCCTCAAGCAGGTTTGCTTGCTGTTGCTATGTGGTGTAATTTTTCACTGTAATATGAGGTTCCATGCTGAAGATTGTCTCAGGTTTTTGCTTCAAGCTTTAGCATTTCTTCTCGTATAAAAAATGAGCACTATAATTAGTTTCCAAGCTTTATGATTTCTTATCCTTTTACTTTTGAGCTTGTTTCTCATCATCTTTTGGACCAATTTCTCAACCATAGCCAACAATATCCCTCTGGTTATTCTGCTTCAGCAGAAGCATGTGGCTACTGCTGTCTTTACTATTGAAACAAAAATGACAATCATCAAGGAATGCTACATGTGTCATGCTCTTTTTATTGTGCGTTCATATGGATGCTTTTATTATTTCTGAAATTTTGCTTGTGATTAAACCCTCATCCTTTCTATGCAGTGGAAGGATTGTTCGTCGCTTTGTTCCATTTGGCAAGATCTTGAAACCTGTACTGCAAGAATGTGTGACTCCAGTAACTTGTTATTGGAACCTGTCCCTTATTTTGCGTGAGGAACCAGAACTAATGCTTGTTTTTAAGGTATACAAGATTTTTCAAATTTCACAACTTACATGGAACTTGTGAGAAAATGGAATGGAATTCAGAGGGGCATGAATGAGATGAAAGTGCAGACCATAGGTTTACTGCCACTGCATGGTTGTTTATTGATTGAAGTTGGTCGATAAGAATAAAGAGGTTTTTTCGTTTAAGTTTTGTTAGTTGCGGATTTATCAGTTCATGATATGTGAATTCTATGTTTAGGAACTACGCCCTCCTGTGAGGATGTTGGTCCCTGTCTGGAAGGCCTTGTGTGACGCTTATGGCAGTACAGAAAGTTCAGATGCATTTACAGAAGATGCCCAATCGTATTGAAGGATTCCCGTATCAAGAAACAGTAATGTGGAGAAATAGGCTCCGTGAGAGAGTTTATCTTCCTGACACTGAAAATACACACAAATTTAATAGCACAATAGCTGTTTGCTGTCACTTTTTCTCTTAAGTACTCTTGGCTATAACAATGGCAGGTTTTAATTAGATTTATCTTAGCTGTGGCCCCAATAGAGTACAGCAGACTCAGACCAAAATGAAAAAGAACAACCCACCGAGAGCTTTCAGCAATGTTAATTGCATTTAGTCTATATCATTGAATTTTTAAAATCCGAGTAGCTTTTACTTGTAAACTGTATTGATTCTATTGAAGAAACAAACTTTAAAAAAGAGATTATTAATTTGTTGCTTTTACTTTCCATTAGTGTCCATTTTAGTGGCACCTTTGATGAAGAAAGGAAAAAAGAGAATCAATCCCAAAACAATACTACTACTCCACTTCCTCCACGGAAATGGAATAGTCTAGTAGAAGTTCCACTTCCATTTTGGAGGCTAGTTATAAATTTATAAATACCAGATAATATTTAAAAACAATACATTCCAGTTTTTACTTTTTATATACGACGCATACACACACGCAAGGGTTCTAATTAGATCTTTCAATTATACATAGTTAAGATTGGACTAAATGGTCAATCTATGGTCTATACGTGGAATAGTGGACACTTATTAGTTTAACAACAGACATCTGGATCGCGTGGCCTAATGGATAAGGCGCTCGCCTCCGGAGCGGGAGATTGTGGGTTCGAGTCCCACCGTGATCGAATTTTTTTGCTTTTTCCAAAATGAATCTATATTGTGCTGGGCTTAATTGCATCTAACACACCTTCATTAAAACCAATAAGTCAAGAACTGGTTCATAGTTAAAGGTATGTTAATTATATTCAATTCAACAGGAAAGTCACCGTCGCCGTACACCGTACGCGCGGTAGATTGCTAAACGAACTAATCCCACGCGCCAACACAGCCAAATTCACTCCACACGAAGAGAAGAGATGCTTCCTTATAGACACACCCGACACTCCCTCTAATATAGCTTTAGCTGTCTTCTTCTTTTCTTCTCTTCTGACCATTTCCCTCAGATCTCTGATCTTTTCTTCATTAACGGCACTGATTCCTCCACGTACCCCTCCGAGCAGCAACCCCAATTATTTAGCTACTAGCCTCCTCCTCTCTCGCCAGCGAGAATCTAGAAAAAAAGTCTAACAATCGG
Source organism: Viola odorata (assembly GCA_963691705.1). Lineage (NCBI taxonomy): Eukaryota > Viridiplantae > Streptophyta > Magnoliopsida > Malpighiales > Violaceae > Viola > Viola odorata. The sequence continues at coordinate 19,483,211 of OY829545.1, read as the reverse complement.
ACCCGCCGTTTTGCTCCAGTTGAAAAACCGGTAGATCCGACGCCGTTTTGGCCTAACTCAACCTCCGCAATTCCAGATCCAGCAACAGTAATTCCCGTTTGGCACTTTTCTGGTCAAACCTCTGTCTGCTGCTTGCTAATCATTTTGAGTGACAGCTGTCGAGATGGCGTCGAGCACGATCCGGAAAGCGATCGGGACGGTTAAGGATCAGACGAGCATTGGGTTAGCGAAAGTGGCGAGCAACATGGCGCCGGAGCTGGAGGTGGCGATAGTGAAGGCGACTAGTCACGACGACGACCCGGCGAACGAGAAGTATATCCGGGAGATTTTGAATTTGACGTCGTATTCTCGCGGGTATGTTCACGCGTGCGTGACGGCGGTTTCCAGGAGGATAGGAAAGACGCGGGATTGGATAGTGGCGTTGAAGGCACTGACGCTGATTCACAGACTGTTGAATGAAGGAGATCCGCTGTTTCAGGAGGAGATCCTGTATCCGACGAGGAAAGGTACTAGATTGTTGAATATGTCGGATTTTCGGGACGAGGCTCATTCGAGCTCGTGGGATCATTCTGCTTTTGTGCGGACTTATGCTATGTACTTGGATCAACGGCTTGAATTGTTGCTGTTTGATAGGAAAGGATCGGATGGAGTTGGGAGCAACAGGGGCGGCGGTAGTGGTCATGGTGGTGAAATTGAGAGATATGGTGATTTTGATAGAAATGGTGGTGGTAGGGGTGACTTTCGATCGCCCCCACCCCGAGCTTATGAGTATAGTGATTATGGGGATTATAGGGGTGAGAGTGGGAGTGGAACTAGGAGGTCGAGATCTTACGGGGATATGAGTGAGATGGGGAGAGAAGGGAGGGAAGGAGGGGAGAGGAGGGCTGTGACGCCATTGAGGGAGATGAAGCCGGAGAGGATATTTGGGAAGATGGGGCATCTGCAGAGGCTGTTGGATAGATTCTTGAGCTGTCGGCCAACAGGGTTGGCTAAGAACAATAGGATGATTTTGATTGCGCTATATCCTGTGGTGAAGGAGAGTTTTCAGCTGTATGCAGATATCTGTGAGGTGTTGGCTGTGCTACTTGATAAGTTTTTCGATATGGAGTATGCGGATTGTGTTAAGGCTTTTGATGCTTATGCAAGTGCGGCAAAGCAAATCCATGAATTGGTTGGATTCTATAATTGGTGCAAGGATACTGGTTTGGCGAGGTCATCAGAGTATCCAGAAGTGCAGAAGATCACTGATAAGTTGTTGGAGACTTTGGAAGAGTTTGTGAGAGATAGAGCCAAGAGGGAAAAGAGTCCAGAAAGGAAGGAAGAGGCTCCTCCTCCTCCTCCCCCTCAAGAGGAGGAGCCTGCACCTTCTATGAATGAAATTAAGGCACTCCCTGCCCCGGAGACTTTCACCCCTCCTCCCCCGCCTGAGCCAGAGCCTAAACCCCAGCAACCGCAGGTTACTGAAGATTTGGTGAATCTGAGAGATGATGCTGTGTCTGCAGACGATCAGGGAAATAGGTTCGCTTTGGCTTTGTTTGCTGGGCCGGCTGCTAATACTGGAAATGGATCATGGGAAGCATTCCCATCTAATGGACAGCCTCAAGTCACTTCAGCTTGGCAGAACCCAGCTGCTGAACCTGACAAGGCAGATTGGGAACTGGCATTGGTTGAATCAGCGAGTAATCTGTCAAACCAGAAAGCAGCTATGGGTGGTGGACTTGACCCTTTGTTATTAAATGGCATGTATGATCAAGGAATGGTGAGGCAACATGTTAGTACTGCTCAATTGAGTGGAGGAAGTGCCAGCAGTGTCGCGGTGCTGGGGCCTGGGAAGAGTTCAACACCTGTTCTGGCTCTCCCAGCTCCAGATGGAACAGTTCAGCCTGTTAATCAGGATCCTTTTGCTGCTTCGTTGACCATTCCACCTCCTTCGTATGTGCAAATGGCTGAAATGGAGAAGAAACAACAATTGCTTGTGCAGGAGCAGCTGGTGTGGCAGCAGTATTCCAAGGAAGGGATGCAGGGTCAAGCTAGTTTGGCCAAGCTTAACGGGGGCGGGTACTACGCTGCAGGCCCTATGCAGATGATGCCTTATGGGATGCCACCACTGAATGGAATGGGGCCTCCGGCTGGGTATTACTATGCTCCCCACTGATTTTACATTCTCAATTCTATCTATAAATGACCCTTTTTTTGTGCTTGTCAATGTCTATTTTTCCTAGTGTTTTGTTCCATTTTTAAGACTCTGATGTTAAAGCGCGCACACACAATGGGTGGTGGGTGGGTGGAATCGATTGGGAGAGGGAAAAGAGAGCAAATCCAAAAGATGAGTGATTGTGGGGAATGTTGATAATGTTTGGGAGACCTGTAAGTGAAACTATGATCTCTTGTGTTTTGTAATATTAGAATTCTTTGTTGTTTTATGGTGGTATATTTTGTTTCTTTAGAACATCAGATTAACAGACCTTAATCGCAACTTCTCGGTACTGAATGTCAAAAGTATTGTTCCGGTGATTGTGATTTGTTCCAGTAGTGAAATGTACTGCTAGATAAGATTGATTGTTCATGAGTCTCTCCTAATGATTTGGTCTTGTTTTCTAAGTTTGCTTTTTACACTGGAGGGAAACCCATCTTCCGAATTTTGTTGACGGTAAATCACAAGACCCTTTGCTAGAAACTTTTAGCTGATGAGAAGTCATTGTATTTAATTATCAAGATGTGTTATGGTTCAAAAAAATGATTTATTTGATGTTAGCCACATTACGAAAATGACAAAACATGGATCAATGGCACAAATTGAAAGCGATTAATATTCGAAATTTTATGTTTTTCCTCGTATGGACACACAACCGTTTAAATTATTCATATGTACAAAATCAATGCCGGTGGTTTTCCAAGAAACAAGGTAAAACTTCTCCAGTAAGAACCAAGAAATTCTTGTAGGATTATCCATTGGACACGATAAATCCAAAAATAAGGGTTTTGAGAGTTGCTCAACCCGATTTGGTGACCGGTTTTGGGTTTCTCGATCGAACTGGTTGGCCGGCCACCTTTGACAAGCTTGTTTTTTTCTCTCTTGTTTCTTTCGGCATCAAAGTCACTCACTAGTCACCGAAAAGAAATTACTAGAATTCCAAATTGATAAAAAAAAATTAGCTTTTTCTTCTTCTAGATGGTCAATGACTCAATACTAGTATCATTCATGACACAGCCTGGAATCCCATTATAACGGGCCACAATTATCAGAGAGCAGTTCCATCTGTGGCAGCTATAACATAGAAACTCGAATTTGAAACTTGAATATTTTGATAGGAAATATCATTTAATTAAAAATTTGGTCAATTTTTATTTACCATAAGAAGGATGTCAGCGAGTTTATAATGCATATTTCCGATGTTATTTGAATAATTTATTTAGATTAGAAAACAGATTAATGTTCAATTAGACTTTTAAATTAAAATTTTGATTAAAAACGAAACAAAATCCATAGCTTACCTAACACATAATATGGGAATTTAGAATTTAAAAGGTCAACTCCATTTGATCTGTGGGGCGGTGGGCAGGTCTTCAGTCCCACCGTTTCACCTGTACTTGTTGTTGGCAACTCATTTTCAGTGACTTCAAGCTTCCTCAAATAGTGCTTATTCATTCTTAAAAAATAAAAATAAAACAGTAGGAAACTTATTTGGCACTTGCAATTCCATTTTCAGGACCAAAATAAAAACAAGTTATTTAAAAACAAAACTGACCGCTTATCAATCCTCTAATATTTTACGTTTGCAGTTCACTTTCGTTTTCTGACCGAACTTGCGAGAAATTATTAGATACGTACAGTGTATAAGACACGTAATTCAAACAAAACTTCTTTAACAAAATTGCTTCTTCTGCTCATTGCAGATTGCTATTTAGGAACTGAAAGTTGTACATAATCAAAGAATGTGTTTACTTCCACTGTTTGCAACAAAAAGTGGTCTCTGGAGCAGAAGAAGCAATTTTGTTAGAACACTCCTAATACTAGTATTTATTAACTCTGGTGGTCTCTGGATGCATAAGGAAATGATGGTCAACCAAGAATTGGCACAGAGCATCAGCTGGCAGCAGAACACATGTTTTGCACAGCTAGGCTTGGTAAAACTGCAAGAGCCTCCCCATCAATAACAATCTTGTCCTCCTTGAAACACTTGGTTGAAAATTTTGCTCTGGATTCCATAGCCAGTAAAGCCACACAATCCATTGTCAACTTCCATAACTATTTAACATGAGAGAGAAAAAAAACCAAAAGAAAAGGAAAAGAAGCAGAGCAAAGTGTTCAAAGTGCCTTACATGTATCTAGTCTTGTTCTCTCTTATGCTAACAGCTTCAACCCGACCTACAACTTCGTCTCCAACATACACAGGCGCTCTAAAATTCAAGCTTTGGGAAACATATACAGCTCCTGGCTTTCATATCTCAAAAGACGAGAAAAAAATAAGAAAAAACTCATCAAAGATGTGAGATCAGTACAACATGCAACAGAATAGAACCCAGTAACCCCCTACCAACCTTTTATATTAGTCATTTTTATTCATTTTAAAGATGAGAAATGGTTTGATACACCCAAGAGCAGGAAACAACTTTAGTTTTAATCATAGATCAGGATACAAAGTTCTAATACACCAAACAAGGAACATACCCACTTAACTAAGCAAGCTTGGTCTTGAGGAGTAATGAACTTCTATTTCCTTCTTCCCAGACTAACAAATGACATTTTGACCAAATCTATAGATAGTTGAACTAGTTCCCACAAGTTCGTTCTAGGCTAAAAATGGAGAAAGAACATACTAAGTATTTTATGCCATGAAAAGGCAACTTACGCAATGGAATGCGATAACCCGAGGGAACAGGGCAGCAACAAGCATTCCATGAACAAGTGGATCCTGGAATCCAGCATCGTGTGCAGTTTCAGCATCGAAATGCAAAGGGTTCACATCCTGGCTCACTTTTGAGTATTCAATTACATCTTGGTTGGAGAATATTCTTTTGTGCTCTAAAATGTCTCCAGTTTTTAGCATGGTTGGTGTTGTAGATGAGAACCGAATAGCAAAGGGAACCGTACTTGAAACAAATCTCTTGATAATCATCATCATGCAAAAAGGTGTCTGGGAACAAAGTGCCAAATTTACATTTCAAAATCAAGAACAACAATGATTTCTAACAAGCAAACTAACAAACACGTCAAGTGCATAAGGAGGCCAGGACATGCTAATTCCCCAAGTCAAACACTAATCAAGCAAATATGTCAAACATCACATGCATTTTAGGGCTTTCCAACACTAAGGGTGAGAACTGATCCAATGGACGAATCAAACGGAATAGCTGTAATCTGTTACAATACAAGGCTTAAGTAGTTGTTATCTGTTACATTTGACAGCAAACACATCCATAAAAAATCATGCTTAGACTCAAAGCACATAAACAAAACTCCACAGGCGGAGAAATAAAGGGCAGAGGTAGTTCTATGGACTGTCAAGGCACAATGTCAAAAGAGAACAACAACTTACATGACAGTAATGTCCTAACAGCAGAAAGGCCCAAATTACTTCCAAAAGTCACTCGTTTGAAGCCAACCAAAGCTTCATTTTTATCCCTAAATAGTTGCATTTTTAAATATTTTTTCTCATCAGCAAACAATATTTCTATCATCTCCAACAACAATTCAAGAAAACCTGCTTGAACAAGTAAACGAGTTAGCTTATAGGATAATTTCATCTCCAACATGCCATTTCATCATATCACAAAGTAAAACAAAGTCTAGAGAATTAAAACTACATAATCCACAAAAACCCACAAAACACATAGTAATGTCAACTGCATTGGCTATAAATAAAATGCATAATTCACCATCCAAGAGCAGAAAACAAAAAACGCGTAACAACCCTTAGAAGCCACATCACAATCCATGAAAACACAAGAGCTCTTTCTGAATGAAAAAGCCTGAGCTTAACAGTAGAGCTAAAGCTTACAGCTCGGCATCACTCATCTGATACCCAAAACGTGAAAGACTGACTCTAACAAAAAGCATTCTTCGTTACAGCTGGAGAAGTAAATGATCGTGGGGCAGAATGAAGTGAGAAAAAAAGTACCTTGTTGCAGCAGAAAAAATCGAACAACGAGGAAATCGAATGGATACGATTGGTGTCGAGCAACGAGACAACTTTCCTACCACCTGAAATTTGGAGCACCTTGATCCAATCACTTAGTTTCTGTCTTGAGTAGCAGACCGGGTTGTAGTGAAAGAGAAACGATCCTCTAGTTGGTGAAGATTGAAAGAAGAGGAAAAGAGAACAGCACTGTGGCCGGCAAGAGAGTTAACTGGTGGCCCGCGAGAGTGTGAAAAAATTAAGAGGAGGCTTTTCCCAAGAACGAAGAGCGATAAGAAAGAGAGATTGATAAGCGTGGGCCAATTAAAATAATTGAAAGGCCCATTGTATATATTTGGCCCAAGTTCAAAACACAATTCCATTCACTAATTTTTTATTTTTTGGATTTTCCTTTTTCATTTCTGTATAGTTTGATAATTTAAAGAATCTCGTCACGATTAGAAATTCAATAAATAATAAATTGAGAGATTCCGATTTTAGTATAATATAAAGTAATATATTCTCAAATATTTTGAGTTTTCTCTTCGCTTTTTTAGTATGAGACTAATTTTAATCGAACATGATCGAATTTTATAAAATATAACCTTTTCTAATATAATTTTCTTCATTCTTCGTATTCGAACTTAAAACATATACTCCTATTAAGGATAAGCAAACTTTTCAATACTGCCATCGCCATAGCGTGACTGCCATGCAACTTCTCACGTGTATAGTCCTTACTTTACTACTCCATCTCCTGTTGCCCCTATTTCTTCCATGACATCGTCTAACGTAATCACTGTAACAGCACTATTCATTTCTGCACGCATCTCCTTTTTTTTTCTTCTTTTATTTAAAAGAGAAAGTGCCAATGTGAAACTGAAATTATTATATTTAAAACTCGACAAAAAAAACTCGCTCGTCTTCATTCAAATCTCGTGTTTATGTAAGGCCCACAAAGGTGCCCGGTGCCCGTAGAGGAATAAACTGAGGGAAGGACCCTTTATGCTTTTTGGGCCCACAAGGCCAGTATGATGACTCCGGCCCAATACCTTGTTAAGCCCATTGGAGAAATGAATTTAGGATGATTATAGCTTAGTTAGCCTACTAATTATAAGAAATGGGTTATGGTCGAATTAGCCCAGCACAAGTGACCAACTTAATTGGAAGGAGAAAAAAAGACGACGACAACTTTGATGGTAAGATGGTATCATATTCATGTATTGTCGGGTCTTTAAATAAACTTGCGATATAAATATTTTATTTTTCATACTCTAGACTCGAATAGATTCTCTAGTAATTTCATTGTCACGCGGTGAGTAGTATTGGATGTTGGGTAGGAAATGATGGACGGGTAGGCATTTGGCAGGAATCCATAAAGAGGAAGAGAGAGGGTAGAAGGTAAATTCCATGACGGAATCCACACTGCACAATTTCCCTCTGCTCTCTGCACTGCACCATCTCATCACTATTCATGCCAATGCAGAGAAATTGAACGGTACAGCAAGTCATAACTCCCAATAGTATTTGTCACTGTCGGTGGTGTCATCAACCGCAAACATCCTCTATGACCACCCAAAATTTTAAATCCTTTCTTATTAGCCCTTAAATTTTTACATTTTATACAATGATCCTTATATTTTCTAATTTTTTAATTAACTTATCGTATTTTAGTTTCTAAAATATTACCACCATATTTTTCTCTAGAAAATTCTCGTTATTTTAGGACAAATTTATCTCATTGTATTAGGATGATGTTCTCCCTCACTTGCAGGAAAGTTGGCTCGCACTCTCCAGTATAACTTAAATAGCGATTACTTTTTCCCTAAAAGATCATAGATAAATTATACACCTTATTAGTCTCTTTATTTATTTGACGTGCCGAGCTTGAAATTTTGTTGCTGAAATCAAACCCCAGCATCTACTATTCATTCATACAGTATACTGTATACTGTATATGGGTAGAAAGCTGCTGACAACAAAAATTTAGACAACAAAAAGAAGAAAAAGAAAGAAGAAAAGGCCAAAAGAAATTTAATGAAAAATATAAATAAATAAAAAAGTATTTTATATTTATAAATGTAGATGTCATGGAGAAAGAGGGAGGAGAAGGGGACTCTTGGGGTTAGGGGAAGCAGGCATGTGGATGAGTGGGGGACACACCCAAGAAAGAAAAAACTCATCATCAAATTAAAACCCTTTCTTCTTCCTTCCTTTGTAAAATAATTGAGTTTTGTCACAGAGGAAAAAAAAAGCTTCCACCTTTCTCTCTGTTCTCTCTCCCTCCATTACTTGTATTGCTCGCTTGGGTGCTGTGGTTTTTGCTCTCTAGTCACTGTGTTAGTGAAAAATAAGGGTACCCAAAACCAGAGAGCTCCCTCCAGTGCTTGTTTACAGGGTTTTTTCTCTTTATTTTCAAAGAAAGAACACAGCTTTCTTCATCTTCCTGCACATCAAGATGCCTAGGCCAGGCCCAAGACCTTATGAATGTGTGAGAAGAGCATGGCACAGTGATAGACACCAACCCATTAGAGGCTCTCTCATTCAAGAGATTTTCAGGTACCCATCTCACCATTTTTGCTATTCTTCTTCTTCTTTGTCATTTTTAGTTTCTTTTTTTCATGTGTATTCATGTTTGTTAATGTCTGGCTCTCCTTTTTCTTGTTTATTAGAGTTGTCAATGAGGTCCACAGCTCAGCAACTAAGAAAAACAAAGAATGGCAAGAGAAGCTCCCTGTTGTGGTCTTGAAAGCTGAAGAAATCATGTACTCCAAAGCCAATTCTGTGGTAACAAATCCATTCTCTTACCCCTCCATCTGGCTTTTTTCTCTCAGTATTTTGAAGCAGAGTGTGCTTTGCTACTTGGCTATTAATGCATATTTTTTTGGATTATATTTCTTGCGTAGGTTGAATATATGGACTTAAAAACACTTTGGGATCGTACAAATGATGCGATTAACACAATAATTCGACGCGATGAGAGTGTTGAAACTGGAGAGCTTCTCCAACCTTGTATTGAAGGTACCCACTTATAGTTTTTACTTTTCTTTCTGGAAAGTGTTCTATTTGAAATGAAGTTTGCATTACAGAATTTGTTGCTTTGTACGTTTTCTTGCTTTCCCTATGTTTGTTGTCATTTTCATACATAGATAGTAATTAGTGTTGTTCTTATAGTAACTTGAATTGCAATACTGAAAATTTCCAGCTGCTCTTAATTTGGGCTGCACACCAAGAAGAGCTACAAGGAGCCAACGGAATATGAATCCGAGGTTTTACCTTAGCCCCAACACCCAAGAGCCCAACTCTTTTTGTGCTCCTGTAATGCCGAATGCCATTCAAGCAAATCATATAACCAACTCGCTTTGTGCACCTTATTTGAACTGCATAAATGCCACAGTCATGAATCCAACTCATTTGTGCCCTGAACCTCAAGAGCTTGTTAGCCAAACTAATAATGTTGCTTATAACCAGCTCTCGTTTGCAACTGATGATGTTCCTCCATCTAACATCAACCAGTGCTTCGCCCGGAAAAAATGTCCTGCGTCGAGCTTGCAGTCAGTTTATCCTTTGTACTACGGAAGCTGCCTAGAACCTGAGACTGATTTTGGAGTTGTTTCTAAATCTGTTCCTGGCACTACCGAGCCTGTTACAGCTGGTCCCATAGAAAACCTCTTATCTTTTCCTGAAGATTCTTCAACTAAAATCAGTCAAATAGATGTCAAGGATACTACTTTGAATCCACAAGAAATTGGATTTGATCTATCACTGAGGTTGGGCTCTCTGCCATCACCATTGCCTAATGCTGTGAAGAGAAAACCGCAGGTTTTCAAAGATGTTGATTACGGTTCTCTGCATGAGGAAACTAAGCTCAACAATCAGATGCGCCAAGTAGATAACGAGTTCTCTGTGTTTACTACGGTCAGTGTTGATTACCCATTAGCCTCAGGTCCAATGAAATTGCGTGAACATGTAAAACTAGACCCGGCAGTGAAAAAACGCAAGGCAGTTTTTGATCAGCATGTGGACAATAAGCAACTTTGCTGGCAACCAAAGCTTCAATGTGGTAACTTAACTGGCGGAATGAAAAGTGCAGGTTCGTAGAATGACTGACTCTTTCGTAATGTTGCTTTAAACTTTTGTTTACGCCTTAGTGAGAATCTGTCTTACTAAAAGCCTTTTCCGCTATGTAGTTGTGTGCAGTAATTAAGTAATTAAAGATGAGCTTGCTGCTACAATGTTCTAAGAATTTGAGATGTAAATAGTAACAAAATCTCAATTTGACCGAGCAATCACAGAGAAACTAACAGAAAAAGCCTTGTGGTAACTATGATAAGGTTATTTCAAAAAACTTGTATAACTTCCTTCATTTTATCTACTAGATTGAATATTAATTAGATCACAATAATTTGGACTGATGGTAAGGAACATGGAGATAATCATGGCATTCATTAGTACTTTTTATTACTCAACCACAGGAAGTAGGAAGCTCTATTAGAGAACATGCTTTATTCTATCTTTATACACTGTAGTATAGAACTGGAAGCTGGTTGGCTAGTCTTATTCATGCCACTTTATGTCCAGTTAGCACTTAGCAGATTTCTGTCTGAGAATTTGGGATGTAATTATAAAGCATGGTAGCATCCAAGTCAAAAAGTGAGTAAAGCTGGGTTGGGTTGGGTCTCTTATCTAAACCTTAAATTTGGCTATTGAAAGTAAATAATTTTGAGTCATTAGATCTAAGGTATGGCTCCAAATCTGATTCTTGTGATAAAAAGTGGGAAAAGAATGATTAATGAAATACTGGATAGGGTTGTTTGTTAGTGTTAGTGGGGAACAAAGCAGGTACCTCTTGGTAAATCTTACAATCATCTTTGAGTCAATATGCGTTTGGGACTATATTGTGGAGTGGACCCTTTTTACACTTTGGCCTAATTAGGAAGGGGATGAAACTTTTGTATCTCTCTGCCAGTGGGGTAGTTGTCAGCCATTTGTAGGGTCAGAGTCTAATCTTGTTAGGGTTAGTAGCCCTTAATGGTGGAGAATATGGGCCATGTTGAGGTCATTGTAGGTTTTGTCACCATGAGTTTTAATGAGACTGAAAGGATGTGGATGGAGGAGTTAGGTCATGGTGTTTGAGTAAAAAACAGTTGGTTCAACTACTACTAGGGTGTGTGATTGGGGAACATGCAGCATCTAAGCCCATGAGTAGTCAGAAAAAAAAAAGGTACAAAAGAAAAGGAAATACCCATTCAAGTGTAGTAAGTGTGATGTCTGTCTTTTTTGGAAAAGAACAGAAAAAGAAAGAGTGATATCTTTGGCTGGTTGCAATCAAAACTTTAACCATTTGGTTCTGATGCCAGCTAAATTGAACTGCTTCTAAACATTTTGAATAGGAAAGTTTCTGTAGATTTTCAGTTCTGAATAGAGATGGATGATAGAAAAACTTAAACTTTTTGGTACCATACATCTCTTACACATTTGATAAGAGGAGGCGTATGGTCTATTTCTAGTCTAATATATTTGCAGTTCTATAATTCTGCAATGATCTAAAAGTTTCTACGGAGTTTCTGCTCGTTATTCGTCTGAGAATAGCGAGGAAGTGGAAGATTGCTGCGAAGAAGAGCTAAACGACGAAGAGCAGTAGTGAACATCTATCTGCAATCTCCGTACTAGAGTGAGTCATCAAACTTCAAAATGTAAGCCTGATTGCATCCCCTGAAAAGCCGCTCGCTGAATGAATCGATGATGTACCAAGCATCAGAATCAACCATTAACACAAAGAAATGATCATTCCAGCTAACTATATAGATCCTCTGATCATCATCATCACCAGCTTTGCTTATTTGGCTCCATATATCATTAAAAGACATGAATCCTTCCAAATTTTTGAACTTTTCGGGGCTGAAAACTCCAGTAAAGGACTTATCAGGCAAGATGGTTAACGGCCTGATGTCAGCTTTCAACACTGTCTCGAGATCAAAGTGGTTATCTTGGAAGGAATTCTTGTAGGTCTCATTAGCACATAGCTTTCTCCACTCCAAAGAACCATCCATGATCAATCCATCAAATTGATGCAATTTGAGGGTGGAATCTTGATTTGAGTTTAGCCAATCTGCAACAACAATAGCAATTGCAGCACAAGCACTCTCTCCTCCTGCATGTTCACTCCTTTGATCAAATGAAGCAAATAACACTTTAGCTTTAAGCCTTGCTTGCCCATCTCTGCTCACTACCTCCTTCACCTCCCATCCATCGTCATTATTCTGCAAAAAGTAACCAAGATAAGCAATTAGGTCAGATCACATAAGATAACGACATGATTATGATTTGGTCAATTTGCAATGGAGAATTTTTTTAAAGTAGAGTGTTGATAGAGTTGTACATTATTAATTCAAGTTTTAGATTCAAGTCCGGAAAATAATAAAAATAAGTTAGGATAGTTATTCTTTCAAACTCCAATAATATTAATTTTTTATCTATTTCAAGAAAGTTATTAATAAGATTTTTTTTTTCCTTATTGATTAGCTGAACTCGCAAGAAACTGGCTAAAGTTTTTGATATATAGATGTGACAACAGTTTTTGGAGCATAAAAGCATGTGGGTTTGGCCGACAAAAAAAAATTGAAAAAATTCAGAGATGTACCTGTTGGAAGCATGACTTGTCAAAGTCAATAGGACTACTTTCCACATCATCATGGTCATCATTAGAACTAGTCTTTCTAATCAACGGCTCCTCTTTCTTCCAAGTCAATCCAAGACTCAATCTTCTTTCTCTCTGTCCACAAGAACAAACCACCGTCCTTGGACGCCGAGTCCAACTGGGTCCCCTGTTTTCCATCCGAGTCATCACACTCGTCCAAGTCATGGGCTTCTCTCTTCTTATCGGAAGAGGGTTTCGTTGTTACTATTGTTACTAACTCGATTTTTGGTGACAGTCCTCAACTTAGAACGAGGGTAATTCTATAATTTGATGTGTTGATATGAATTGTCTCGTTGGTCCTACACTACCTGTAAAGCGCCGGAGGAAATTTCTGATATAGAAACTCCGACGATCAAGTCAGTATACATGATAAAAATAGACGGTAAGGAAAAACTATCGGGTGAAGGTAGGTAGTCGGGTAGTTGTGTCGGCAGAGATTCAGTACGCGTGTGTGTGTATATATCCGTGTGAAAGGGTGATGGGAGTATTTATAGCCTTGCCTTATAGGTCACCCTGGATACATGTCGTTTGGGTTTGGTCAACCATTACCGATACCTATCCCTTTACCCGATAGTTTCCCTAGTATGTCGTATAAGTAGTATACTTACCTAGTAGAGTCGGTATGCATAGTCTTAATTATTGATGATGATATATACCGGGAGATACATATATCAAGACTCCTTCGCTAATGATAAAATGTCAAAAATACTTTTAAGGTGTCTTATTTATAATATCATCCGGTAAGTATCAGCAAAATTTAATCCTCTGCATGAAATGGTGCCTGAAACGGAACATTAAATTAAACTACAGAGATTAAGAATAAAACAAGAAATCCTTAATCCTTCTATTAACTTTGGCTGATTAGTGATAGGAGAAATATTTATAAGCTACATCAACCGATCTACTCCCTCCGTCTTCTAAAGGATGTCACTTACCTACGGATTCGTTGGTCTAATTTACTTGTCACTTTACCTCTATTGGCCCACATATTGTTGCAACATGATGAGCTTACCCTTTTCCGACCCACATGTTTCTTTCTTTCCTCTGCTCTCTTTTCTTTCCTTTCACTATGCTCTCATTTCTTTCTTTTCTTCTTTCTATTTCTTTTCTTCTTTCTCTGCTCCTGTCCAACAAATACAAGTAGGAAGGTGTGGAGGTGGTGTGGGTTCGGCTGTGGTGATAAAGGAGTGTCGGTGGTGATGTTTGGTGGCCGGCGGGTGTGATCGGTGATGGGTTTAGGACGGTGTGGTTGCAGTGGGTGTGGTTAGAATCGGGATGTGTTAGTGATATGATCCTAGCCCCGAGGCTAGCCCTAGCGCACGCACAACGCGCATACGCCTTGCGACCAAGGCCTATCATCCCAAAGCGTCGAGTCCAAGATGTTGCCAAGCATCCAGTGAGGTTAATACAACCTCTAGGCATGGATACAAGGTAGGAGACGCTGCTTGATCAAGCCTTGACACGAAGGATGACATGGAAGGTGGCTTGGAGACGCTTAGAGCAAGGTTTGACTCTCATCCGAGTCAACCCATGGAAGAACGGTTACAATCATAGATCCATCACACATACAAGACCTATTGGAGTCTTAAGAAGGTTGTGTCAAAGTTTCAGAGCATTTGGACTAGTAAATTTCAAGATGGCTCATGGTGACATTCTTGCTGTCAAGGAGAAGACGCACAGACGCAATAGGCGACTTCGTCAAAACCTAGACGGAGCTATAGAAGTCAGAATCATACGATCAAATATGTTTCTAAAACCTCAGGATGTCTGCTTCATTGTGTCCAAATTTCAGATCAAACGGACAAGCCGTTTGTTTGTTATGGCTCGTTACATTTTCGCTGACACCAATCCTACGCGGACGAGGACTTCAAAATGCGTCCGTCAACTCCAATGACCATTCTTCGGACCAGTCAGGCCCGGACCAGGAAGAGAAGCACCCTCCTACTATTTTTGGGTCTTAACTGTCGAATGGGACAAGTTTCAGCCCAATCGGACAAGCCAATCAACAATAAGGGCGGGTGGACATTTTGGCTCGCAGTGTGAACACGAGTAGCCCGCAACTTGGAGAATTCGGCCCAAACCTTGGGCTGATGATGCGAATGCTTCTAGGAAGTTCTAGAAGGATTTATTTGTATTTATTAATTAGTTTTTACAGTTATTAGACTAGTAGAAGTTCTATTTCAAAGTTACTTAGGAGGTCTAGTTAAACTTGTATTGTTTATGCCTATTTAAAGGCAGCCGCTTGGCTTAATAAATGATTACATTGCATTTCATCATGTTTTTACTATCCATTTACTTATTATTTGGGCAGTAAACCTACTGATTTATCTTTGTATTTCTCATACCTTAGCAGTTCTGGTCTGGAGGCAATTTATAGAAGAATATGACTTGTGGAGCACTGAAGTTGTTTTCCCGAGTCTTGGCCTAGCGCTTGGCCAAGACTCCTTCGCATTCAACGTGTCGCACCACCAGATCGTCTTGGCCAAGACTCCGGCCAAGACTGATCCGCGGAAGAGCAATCATGAGCAGTAGCGTTGGGCCTTGCGAGCTGGCAAATCACAGTTGTCCAGCGAGAAAGAGAAGGATCAAGAAGATATTTATTTAAGAATCCTATCAAGGATCTCCTTCCATCTTTATATATTTTAAATTCCTATTTTTATTCAAAACAAATCAGGATAATATTTTAGGAGATTATTTAGGAGATTGAGTTGGAGAAGGACAGAGGAGTTTTAGCTTACTTATAGCTGAACTTGTCCTCCTCTTCTCACGCTCTCTTCTTCTTCCCCAATTCGGCATTGATATACTTTTGCTCCGGGATTTAATTCTTTGAATCCACGGATTTATTTTATTTATGCAAGCAAGTATTTTTATAATTCATTCATGAGTACATCTAGCTAATCATCATTCTTGGTAAGAGCTTGAGGACTATGTTTCTTATATTTCGTGAGATCTAATTACTCTTAATAATCTTTATTTTTGTAATTATTTATTTTCTGGTTTCTTTACTTCCTTGTTTGAGTTTAGAACTGACAATTCAGATTTTAGCTTGGGAGACCCAGTTAAATGAATAATACAACTCAGACCCGATTGACAACCGTGGGCCTCAACTGACAACCGAGGGTAAACTTGAGTTGGGTGTTGTCTTATCAACAGCAGCACTGCAGATATCGAGATGAACACCATTGAATCAGTGATCGAATCATAAGAACATAACATGCTCGTGCTCTTACCGAGAACCTTCTTTTTACTGTTTTCAATCTTGACCCCCTGTCTTGGCCAAACCTTTGACCAAGACTGTTTTGAACTATTTAATTGCTCTTGCTTTTGTTTTAATTTTCAGAATCAACCAACCAAACTCAGTGACGAGGAAGTCAACCAAGAACTACAAATCCCCCGAAGTCTCTGTGGACGATCCTCTTACCACCATCTACAAGTTCCTTGTGGACAAGTGATAAGTTGTATTTCTACCCCTTTTTCATATCTATTATACACTTATATTTGACGTGCTCGACACGCGATCAATAAAATAAGACTTTTTTTGCCAAAAAAACCCTGAGTTAAACTACTCTGAAAATTAGTCTCATAAGAACCTTGAATCCTTTGAGTCTGAACACTCGAAGAACAACTCAAGTAAATTGAAAGTTCACTCCATTGTTCGCCTATCTAGGTTGCTAACCTAATTGCGGGTTAGAGGGTTAGAAGTCGATCAAGAACCTCAATTGCGTAGCTGGGTTGGCTAAACAATCACGATTTACCAGGGTTAGCGCTCGTTTGAGTTTATCCAAGTACTTCCGCAGGAAATCCACACTTGAACAACGATCGCATAAGGAGAAACGATTCAAGTCTAGCGAGGATCGTATCAGTTGGTTTGGATGGCTGATGATTTTTGGTGGTTGATGACGATTTGCGTTGGCGATTTGGAGATTTGGTTGTGGTGGTTCGACTATTTTGGGTCAAAAATAGGTCGGCGAAGAGACAGAGGATTTGGTGGCTGTCGGTAATTTGGTGAGGGAAATGAGATGGTGATGATGATGGTGGCCGGCGGGTGATCAGTGATGGGTTTGGGATGGTGTGGTGGCAATGATGTGTGGCGGTGGTGGTTCGGGTTTGGTGTTGAAGATGACTTGGTTTGCCTAAGAAATTTAACAGAAAAGTAAGGGTAGTTTTGTAATAAAAAAGAATAAAATAAATAAAATAAACAAAAAAATAGCAACCTCTCTCTGCCACTGTTCGCGAGACTGAGAGTATTTTTTATTATTATTATTATTATAAATACAATGAAAATATAAGTGACGGTATATTATATACAAATTTAACTTATAATTAACCTCTTAATTAGGGGCCCACGTCTTGTTTGCCTGTGCGGCGCCGTGTAGCTTTAATGGCAGGGTGGGGCCTGATGAAACCAGCAATCACGAAAACCGCACGTGGTGACCCCTTTATTATGACGTGTCATGATCCTGTTGGTCTGATCTTCCTGAAGAATAATAGTAGTACTAGTACTTGTAAATTTGTAATCGAGGGTCGGTCAGTCAGGTGAGCGTTGGGGAGGCAAGTCAAAGGATGGTGAGCGACTAACGTAATCTAACCCATGGAATAAGCGTAAGAGAGAGTCAAAGTGAAACTGCAGCCCCACTACTCCGGTCCAATTAAGGACCATTAAGGACTCCAATTTAGGCCCGCATGGGCCCAATTTCAGCCCTCTCAGCCTCTTTTTTTTTTTTTTTTTCCCCCCTACTTTCTTGTCCATATAAACTGCACTGTGGGAGGCATTATCTTTTCAATCTCTTCGGTTGTCTTTGTACATTTAGGTAAGAAATTAATCTGGTGACGCTCAAACGTGACAGCTCTTATCTAAAATGGGATTTATTAAAAAGCGTTTTTGTCCAAATTAAAAGAGGACAAACAGCATAGTGCTTCATATCAAGCTACAATAATCTCAAATCAATTTTTGTTTTTGACCCTGAAAGAATGGACAACAGTGTCGAGGATGACAAATGGATCCTCTTAATGCGGCATTCTGATCAGTTTTTCCAAAAAAGTGGTCGAACCGAAAATACCAGTCAACCCGAAAATCGTGTTTCCTTTTACAAATATGAAGAATAATTTTATATATGCTTGATAAAATCGCGTGGTTAGAATGGCACGTTGAATCCATGGAATTAGCGAATATCCTTCTCACTTAATATAAACTTATTTTATAATCAAGGTTATGTTAATTTAAGACAAGAAACTATGAGTCCGTGCATTTTTTTAATGAAGGGGCCTTTACTCACTTGGAAACTCAAACTTAACATAATATGAGGATCTTGTCGAATTTTCCCCACTGATTTATGTCCCATGTCTTGTTGCAAAATCAGTTTAGAAGATTTTGAGGTTAATTATGTGATATATTAAGCTTATTTATGTTATTAACAAGGGCGGCTTAGCTGTTAAATGGAATAAAATATACTATTAATAAAAGAAGAACGGCTAGCTGTACGTAATTAAGGTTTTGGTGTAGTAGCAGCATGTGATCGCGGATTTGATTTGTCCAATTACTATGTATGGAACATTCGCTAAGATTGTAATAATAATTAAAGAAATAAACTATATATTTGATTATTTAGTTTACTCGATTAATGTTTGATAATCATAAAATATGCCCATCCACATGCAAGTAAGTTATAAGTATTCTCCACTAATTCATGTTAATGACATTTTAGATCTTTTACTTTAGTAAATTTAAGTTATTAAACTTTTCGGTAACTTTTTATCATTTTAAACCATGTATTTATAGAAAACTTATTTACTAGACTCTTTATATTGATGATGCGAATTTTTTTCTTTAGATTTTTTATCACTAATTTTTTCTATTTCCATTTTTTGTTTGTTTGTTTTGTTTTGAGGTGATGATGTGGTGTCCTACGTGGACAAAAAATAATTAAAAAAAAAGAAAAAATATTTTAGGGTCTCTAAGCTATAGGGGTCTCGAAACATTAATATTTGACATTTGAAACCTTCAATTTTAGTCCCTGACATTTTACATACTTTCAAACTTTAATCTTTACCGTTAAAATTTTCGTCCAAAACCCTAACTAGCATTAAAAATATAATAAAAATAAAAAATGCAAAATAATGGAGATTGATATAATAATATTTTTTAATAATAAAATATAATAAAAAGAAGAGAAAGTAAAAAATTATAAAAAAATTGTAAATATATATAACGAACTGACTAGCTACTTAGCTTTGTGGAGTGAACGAATTAGTTAATTACTTAGCTATGTGGCTAAACAAATTAGTTAGCTAGTTAGTTTTTTTATAACTTTTTGAAGTTCATTATATATTTTTATGTAATCTTTATAATTTTTATCTAATAATTTTACTTCAATTTTTTTTATAATTCCTTACTTTCTCTTATTTTTATTATTTTTTAATTACTAGAAAATATTATCATAATAAAATCAATATCCATTTCGTCTGCATTTTTTATAATTTTTATTATATTATTAATTTTTTAATATATAAAAAAATATTTTTTAATGTTCTATTAGGGTTTTAGACGGAAATTTTAACGACAGGGATTAAAATTTGAAAAGTGTGAAAATGTCAAACATTAATGTTTCGAGACCCCAATATTTTAGAAACTATATAATATTTTTCCATGTATTAGATTTACGCAAAATGTCGTTAACCCTAATGTATAAAACTGATTTTATATACAAAATTTTCAATCTTAATATTATGTTATATTATTATACGGTCCTAATTTTACAGCAGAGTCAATAAGTTTAATATTTAATTAAGCAGAAATGACTAGGTATATCGTAGGTTTGAAAATGGAGGATAATGGGTAAAGCTAAAGTTTTATTATGGAATGAACCCTAATCGGGTAGATTAATTGATCGAGAATTGTTCTAGCTTAATTAATTTTAATCACAAATTTTGGATATATAGCTATATTAAAACGTACTATAAGAGAGAGTTTCACCACTCGGTAGAATTCTATCCAACTAGAGTTAAAAATAATTGAGAATCGGTATCGAATGTGATGACTAGATAACCGATATTTTAGGAATATTTATTTATTTATTATTATTGAATGAGAATAAGAAGGTTAGGAGATAGGGAAGTTAAGGTGGGACCGGAGGGATGAGGTTGCAAAAAGCAGTGGTGAGTTGGTGGCAGGTGGCTTGACCCCTTCGATTACTTTTGTCTAACTTTGCATTCAATTATATCCTAACTGCCATTAATTTCCCATCGCCTCATCGGCAAACTAATTAAATAATTTGGAAATTAGAAAAATAATATAATAAACCCATCATGAGACCATTTTGCACCACCCCGCCCGTCAATGCAAAAATAGTCGTACAGGAATAATTAATGAACATTTGAGTGGTGGACTCTAGGACTTGGGCAGATATGAAGCTTTTGTTAATGCTAAACAGCGCGAACAGACAGCTCGAACAGACAACTCAAATGATGTGGTAGTGACAGTTTTGTAAATATAAGATGACAATTTCATAAATAAATGATCATTTATTTACAAAATTGTCACTGCTATATCATTCGGGTTGTCTGTTCGTACTGTTTAACATTACTTATTTACTAGACACAAATATATTATTTAAAAGTAAGAATTTTAATTTCATTAAACAAATCAGTAATTACTAGTTTTTCAAAAGAGAACATAATATAAATTATCATCTTCGGAGAAAATAATTGTCTATTAAAAATATGAATGAAGTTGTAACTCATAGTATTTATTAAAAAATAAATTAATTAAATATGGAGGTCGAGTTTCCTAACTTTTATTTCTACAAGTTATATTTTTATTTAGAAAAAAAAAGGAAAAGAAGTGGAAATGAGGTGGGCATGGGAATTATTGGGTCTGTCACTCCATGTAAATTAAAAACCATTAAATTCTTTTGGACAGTTGCTGAACTACCTTGATTTGAAACTTTGAACCTTAAAGAAACATAGAAGAACTCACGCAGTCTCAGATCTTTCCAAACTTCCAAACTCCCAAACTCCATGCCATAACCCTTCTTACAACCATTTTTTTCACAAAAGTCAGGCGACCCATGTCCGCAAATCCATTTTTTTCTGCAAAAATGAGGTGAGGAGGAGCTACCAGCCAGCCGATACTGTTCTGCTAGGTGCTAATCTCCTCCTTGTTCACACGTCTATTTCTTTCCATTAATTAATTAGTTGCCCTTGAAGTAAGAAACTTCACTTTCTCCCCTGCCCATCTTTTTCACCTAATACATCTCAACTTGTTTCTTTCTGCAACCTGGGTCTCAATGTATTATGGCCTAGATAAAAATAACCCAATCTTTTTCTCATTGACTGTATTGTTACCTTCGTCTCCTTCTTTTCCTATGGTGTCTGGTCTCTAGTTGCACAGTAATAGTACTAACTGAAAGGTACGCACCAGCTGTCATTGTTTGGTTCTCTTCTGTGAATTCTTGCCTCATTTTGAATGAAGGTTGAATTGGGGATTGTTTGCATTTTTTGTGTTCTAGAGTTGTGGGAAGAATTCAGCGATTGAGGGTACCTTGTCTCCTTGTTTTCTTCCCTAAAGTTTTGATCTTTTTTTCCAGGGTTGTGTCCCAATTTTCCTGTACTAATTAAAACCAAGTTTTAGGTTTTTGGTTGCCTAGTTCAGATGTAAAGAGGTCTGAGGATGTTTTTTCCTTCCACACTTCCAATCGTTGTATTTCTCTAGCCTTCCATGTCCTGTTTCTTGAACAATTTCTCTGAATTTCCTGAATTTTGGAGTTATCAGTTTAGGATGTTTTGTAATGTAAGTCCGTAGGACTGATTTTGAGCTCCTGAGTTTGGTATTTGGTTTGGTTCGGTTCATTTCTTTGCGTCCTTCTTCATTTAGAATTGAATTCCCCTTTCTTTCCATCAGGTATAACTTGTCTTTCTCCTGTTGGCCTACCTCTGAGCTCATCTTCTGTAGTTAAATTAGATGGAGCTTTGGAGTTTCTTCCGCCTTTTGAGCTCCCTTTCATTGTTTCTTCTCCTTGTTTCTAATGACTGTATGGCTGGCTTTCAAAGTACCTACAAGATTGATAAACCTTTTCAAGGGTCTCAAATGAACTGGATTGACAGAAGTGGAATGTTTCTTGCATCAAACAACACGAGTTTTGGGTTCGGATTCACAATTACTAAAGATGTCACTCAATTTCTATTAGTTGTAATGCACGTGAGCAGCCAACGAGTTATATGGTCCGGAAATAGAGGCTCCCCGGTTTCAAATTCTGATCCATTCATCTTCAGCACTGATGGTAAGGTGTCCTTGCAAAAGGGGAAAGGCACAGTTTGGGCACCCGATACTGGTGGAAAACGGGTTTCTGCAATAGTGTTGGAGGATTCAGGTAACCTGGTTTTGCTTGGGAATGATAGTGGAGTGATTTGGCAAAGTTTTAGCCATCCTACTGATACGCTTATATCAAACCAGGATTTTTCGGAGGGAATGAAACTTGTTAGCGATCCTACTCTCACCAACTTGACCTATATTCTGGAGATAAAGTCTGGAGATATGGTTCTTTCCGCAGGTTTCAGAATTCCACAGACTTATTGGTCTTTGCAAACCGAGAATCGGAAAACCACCAACAAGGATGGTGGGAAGGTCACTGTGGCTTCTCTTAATGCAAATTCGTGGAGGTTCTATGACAGAAACAAGGTGTTACTTTGGCAGTTTGTTTTCTCAACCAATACTGATGCAAATGCCACTTGGGTTGCAGTTCTAGGAAATGATGGCTTTATTTCTTTCTACGATCTTGGTAGTGGAGGTTCTTCGAGTGCTTCACTGATTAAAATTCCAAGCGGTATATGCAGTACTCCAGAACCTTGTGGTCCATATGTTGCTTGTTCTGGTAATAACAGGTGCCAGTGCCCATCAGCTCTTGGTGCCCGCTCAAACTGTCAAACGGGAATTGTCTCTTCCTGTGATGGCTCAAATAGTTCTACTCAGCTTGTGAGTGCCGATGATGTGGGCAGTTATTTTGCACTGGGGTTTGTTACACCCTCTTTGAAGACTGATTTGGAAGGCTGCAAATCCTCATGCCAGAATAACTGCTCTTGCCTTGCATTGTTCTTTCAAAACAGTTCACGGAACTGTTTCCTGTTTGATGAAATAGGTAGTTTCCAAAGTTCTGACACGGGGTCATGTTTTGTTACATATATCAAAGTGTCGAATGATGGAAGCAGTTCCGATGACAGCGGCAAGAAAAGCTTTCCAATCGTTGTGATAATAGCTATCACAACATTAATTCTCATTGGCGGTCTCCTTTATGGGGCATTTAGATACTACAAGAGAAAGAAAAGATTACCTGAATCGCCCCATGACTCCTCAGAAGATGATAATTTCTTGGAGAGTTTATCTGGGATGCCAATACGCTTTACTTACAAGGAACTCGCAACTGCAACTAATAACTTCACTGTTAAGCTTGGGCAGGGAGGATTTGGCTCTGTTTATCAAGGTGCTCTCCCAGATGGTACTCGACTGGCTGTGAAGAAGTTGGAAGGCATTGGCCAGGGGAAGAAAGAATTTCGAGCTGAAGTTAGCATCATTGGTAGCATCCATCACCACCACTTGGTCAGGCTAAGAGGCTACTGTGCTGAAGGATCTCATCGCCTGCTTGCATATGAGTTTATGGCAAATGGTTCTTTGGAAAAATGGATTTTCAGAAGAGACAAAGAAGGGTTCATGTTGGATTGGGAAACAAGATTCAATATTGCATTGGGAACAGCAAAAGGGCTTGCTTATCTCCATGAAGACTGTGATGTGAAGATCGTTCATTGCGACATCAAGCCTGAAAATGTGCTACTTGATGATCACTTCCAAGCCAAAGTCTCGGATTTTGGCTTGGCTAAGCTGATGACTCGAGAGCAAAGCCATGTTTTCACAACTCTACGAGGCACCCGGGGTTACCTTGCACCAGAATGGATCACAAATTATGCTATATCCGAAAAAAGTGATGTTTATAGCTACGGGATGTTGTTGCTCGAGATCATTGGTGGAAGAAAAAACTACGTGCCATCAGAAATTTCTGAGAAATCTCATTTCCCTTCGTTCGCCTTCAGGATGATGGAAGAGGGGAAACTGAGAGAAATCCTCGACTCAAAACTGAAACTAGACGAATCTGATGAAAGGGTCTCCAGAGCTGTCAAGGTTGCATTGTGGTGTATACAGGATGAGATGTCTTTGAGGCCATCGATGACCAAAGTCGTCCAAATGCTCGAAGGTCTCTGCCATGTTACTCAGCCACCGATCTCATCGCCGTTGGGTTCTCGACTTTATTCAGGATTCTTTAAATCCACGAGTGAGGAAGGCACTTCCTCAGGACCATCAGACTGCAATAGTGATGCTTTCCTTTCTGCGGTGCGGCTCTCGGGCCCAAGATAACATTTGCTGGAGACTGTTACTTAGATTATAGAGTTGAGTGTGTTTATGTATATCTTTCACATCATCTTCCTGTATATTTAATATTAAGATCGCTGCAGTTTTGTAATTCTAGCCATTAGTGGAGCAATGATTTGAGAAATGCTTGCTGTATCTATGGAGGCCAAACCGAAGTCCAAATATATATCCTAGTTGGTTTTGACCTAATTTCTTAATCTTAAAGGTTGCATTCAGCATGTAAATATTTGATTATACAGATTTTCTTTTCCCGGTTTGAACTCTCTCTAATCACTCGCTATGCTGAAGTTCCATAACAAAAACTTATTTCACAATTTGAGTTTGACTCTAGAAGAAAAACAAAAAGGAAAATTGCTTTTGTTTGTCAAACGGTTCTTTTGAAGTATGAACTCCTATGTTTCAAAAGTCAAAAAAGCAGCCACGGCCCACGGGTGGGTATTGGATAGAGGTGGACAGATTTATCCATATCCAATCCATCTTTTTCGAATCTAAAATATTTTAATAATCTAATTCGAATCGAATACGGTCGGTTAGTGTTCGGCTAGAATTAGTAAAATTCGAATCCAATTCATAAACGGAAGGAATAAAAAAGATAAAATCAATTCAAGATACTTCTACTTTTAGTGTGCTGATACAAAACAAAATGGCAGAAATAATGTGAAAGTAAGTTTAATCGAAGTCAATTTCATATTCCCTTCTATTATGAATAGTTAAAAAAAAACATTAATTATAATGAGTAATTCAAGGAGAAGAGTCGACAAACCGCCAATTTTTGAAAATTAATTAGATATTTATAAGATAAGATAAGATAATAAAGAATAAATTATTATCATTTTAATTTTAATCTTACCAAGCATATAATTGACGTTCATTCAAGCCATAATTTATATACACTACCAACTTGATGTTTCAAAAAACTTGCATTGATCTTTTGAACTGCGATGCAAATAGTCAAAAAGCAGCCACGTGTGGTTAGTGGAAGTGTGGGAGCATGGAGATAGCTACACTTAACTGCACCCAATTACTACCCTCTCCCACTTAAAACCTCCCTGCTAAAACACAATCTACTTTCCTGAGCCAGCCATTAAAGATGGCATATTCAAGTTCAACTAGCTTCTTCAATATCAAATCATTTCTCCACCATTTTGTTCCTTCTTCCTCTTCCTCAACCAAATTCAAAATTCCCGCCAAATCCCAACACCCTTCTCTCCCAACGGTCAAACTCCGCGCCAAAGCTTTCACCTTTAACTCCGCCATTGATGGTGATTCTGGTAACGGTTACTTGCCTGCCCTAATAGTGTATTCCAAGTCCTTTTCCGGTTGTGCATTGTTGTTTAGGTTATTGAGAATTAAGGAACCGGAAGAGTGAGAAAAAATCGGAGCTTTATTTCTATTTCTTCACCATCCAGCTAATTCTCTTGCAGGGCTGATTGAAGACTGTCCAGTTTCAAAGAGAAGGAGGAGAATACTCTTCTATGTCTCCACACTGCCGTTTCTGTGTCGTTTCGATGAGTCTGGGGAGGAATTTAGCGCCAACGCATTTGAGTGAGTTGTAACCAACCAAACCCATATGTTGCTTTCGTTTCCTTTGCATTCTTTCATTTGTGGATGCTGAATTTTTCATAGATAAGATGTAGTTTTAAACAAATTCTTGCCCTTATTTATCTTTAAGAGTATGTATTGCTGGAATATTGCTGCCCTGGATTGGATGGTGTGGTTTGGTATACAATAGCGCGCATTCGGTGTGGTTGTTTATGGTTTTTTCTGTAATTTTGTTTACTTTAAGGTTGGATACAAGCACATATAGCCTCATCCAGGAAGAAGTAAAGAAGGTAGTTTCCAAAGCTAAGGCTGCTGGTGTGCTTCGTCTTGTTTTTCATGATGCGGGCACTTTCGAATTGGATGGGAATTCAGGTGTTTATTCTGAAGATTTCTGCTAAATTCAAATTTTAGTCTTTCGGCTCCTCTACAATTCTCTAAAATTGCAATGTGATGTAACTTTGACTGCAGGTGGCATGAATGGCTCCATAATGTATGAACTTGATAGACCTGAAAATGCAGGTTTAAAGAAATCTGTCAAGGTAAGCTATCGACCTTTTTCTTCGTTAACATGTATCCTTGCTTAGTATATGCTGTTTTTAGTTTTTCCTTGTAACAATTCTGAAGTCTTTGGATATAAGTCCAGATTGGTCGAATGTTGTATGCTCTCCTCGCCAGCTAACTTCACAGTGGGTGCATTGTTGTTTAGGTTATTGAGAAAGCAAAAAGTGAGGTGGATGCAAAGCAACCAGGTTGATCATTCTCTGAAATTCCCATATGGAAGGTTTCAACATAAGTGGATGGCATGGTGCCTGGCTTATGTTTTTTTGTTTTTTCTACTGTTAGTGTCGTGGGCAGACATGATTGCTGTTGCTGGAGCTGAAGCAGTTTCATTATGTGGAGGCCCAACAATCCCTGTCCAATTAGGCAGGCTAGATTCAATGTAAGAAGCTACCTTCAGGCTTAAAACTAACCAAGAAACTAAACTTAATTTCTAGCGATTTGGTTAGCTTTAGACTGTTGACAAACATATTCCAAGAGCATTCTATATGAGTAGGGATTCTGATGCTGAATGTTACTCTATTGTAGACCTTGATTCATGCTTCTTAATGACAAAGTATAAACCGACCATGTCCCCTTGAAATTTTGTAGGGAGCCTGACGATGAAGGCAAACTCCCTGAAGAATCTCTTGATGCTCCTGCCTTGAAGCACAGCTTTCGTAGAAAAGGATTCTCGTGAGTTTACAACCTTTTTGTTGAAATTGTGGATGTCTAATCTTGTCTGTCTTGTCTTAATCTTCGCTTATTGGTGAAATTGATCAGCCACCAGTCATATCCTCCCTTCTACCCCTATTTCATTGCTGTTCCCTGAATTCAAAATCTTTCTGCACGCTTGAGCTTAGTAGTTGTTAAGATCGGTTCATTCATTTCATGGATATCTCTGAGGAGAATGCAACTGTTTTTGGTTCACAGAACACAGGAGCTTGTTGCATTGTCTGGCGCTCATACCCTTGGTGGTAAAGGCTTTGGAAATCCTTTTGTTTTCGACAATTCTTACTACAAAATTCTTCTGGAAAAGCCATGGGCATCTCCAGGTAAACAAGCTAGCTCAACTATTCCTAGCAGCTTTGCATAGTACCATATTCTCAAACCATTTGGTATTCTTTATATTGAGGGCAGTGTTGTTTCATTTCTCTATTCTTGTTCTAGACAATTTCGATCATATCGACGCTACTAAATTTTCAGCCCTGTTCCAGAATTGTTGTGTAGTGTAATTTGACATGATGTTCTGTTTCGACTCGACTGCACAGCTGGTATGTCAAGCATGATTGGACTTCCTTCAGATCACGCGCTGGTTGAGGATGACGAATGCTTAAGGTTTGTTGTTTCTGTCTGGACAGATTGCAACCAAACTCTATCATGTATAAGATTGTAATGAGGGATCCATATTTTTTTTGCTATGGCTCCAAGTTTCACAACTGCTGAAATAGAACTCATGTCTTGTGTGTGCAGATGGATTAAGCAGTACGCGGATAATCAAAACGAGTTCTTCCAAGATTTTAAGAATGCTTATATCAAACTGGTGAATTCTGGTGCAAGATGGAAGAGTTTGTGAAACCTTTCAAAAGAGTCTTTAGTATAAGATGGGTGGCTAGTTTTAGGTCCGAATCACATGTATTCATTGAATTAGGATTTATTATGTTCGCACCGAGTTAACGGATCCTTTGTTTGCGATAGGATACTAAAGAAAAAGAAACAGCTTTTTTTCCGGAAGTAGGAAAATAGAATATTTTTTCGTCCAAGGTGGTTTTTTATAAAGTTACCAAACAAATGATGTATGTCCAAACATGTATTGTGGGACAAGCCTGAAGGTCAAGTCTCATGTCATAATCTATCACTTTGAGCCATACTTATATCATCGCCTACAATAAACAACTCCTAAATTGATTAAAAAGATTGAGCCATATATATAATCTCATTTATTCTCTCTTATTTCCTTTATTCATGGTCCTCCTTTTTTATGATTTATTATTTTTACTAATTTCGAATTCGCGTAGCATAAAAACCTAACGAAAAATATAAATAAATTACAATCATAATTTAATTAAAAGCAGTAATTATAAAGTAGTAGCACAAAAGCACTCGATAAGACAGATCGATGGGCGGGGCAAGTAGACCGTGGTCATGATAACATCTGAAAGTTGCACTTAGGTATCCATCCAATTCTATTTCCTTGCTTCTAATGTTGGCAAAAACAGTTTCCATCTTACCATGAGAAAGACAATTTCTCCAGAAAAATCATGATTCCACTTTCTTGTCTCTTTCAACCATATTCTTAGAGAATTAGTGATAATACATAAAGATATGACATGGGCAATTAGGTCATTTTTACCTCTCCGGTAACTCATCTTTCGGATGATACTGGTAAGTATATACCGTACTAGTATCTATGTCACATATATAATAAGGTGTCACAAGGTCAATTGCTACCTATTGTCATCCGCAGAGGGGTCTCAATACTCATACGGCCCGGTATTTATTATCTACGACAGCCAAAACTACATCTACCAGCTATATCATACTTACCGGCAACAAGTACTTACCGATAATGTATAAGCCACGTGATATGCGCTGATCGAGGACAATCACCACTTTCTGTGTTGCATTTATGACGGATATGAGAGCATTTATGGCGGATGTGAGAGCATTTACGACGGAGGTGAGAATATTTAATGCGTCGCTTAGAGCATTAAATGCTTCGGCCCCTGAGCCCCACATGTTCGAGGTGACCCGTAAGGAGGGGGTATAAATACCCCCTTCATCTCAGGACATAAGGGATACACACACCCACACAGACCCTATACTAAGCACCTGCCCTAACCCGGTAATCCTACTTATTGCTTACAATTTTTACGATACTAACTTAATCATCGGAGATTTTACGTCAGAGATTCCCTCCAGCGTTTTGCAGGTGACTTAAAAGCCAGGAGATCATCTACTTCAACGCGCCAAGTTATAGAATTACCCTCACCACGATCCCAGGATTATCAATTAGTTTCAAGCATTTGATGATGGAAAATCTTACTTTTCCGTTTTTCCATATCAATCCATCATATTCATATATACCTCATCCTCTTATTATAACACGCAAACTATATAGTATAATGCTTCTTTTTAAAAAAAATCAAAGAAAATTTTGTATATTCGGAAAATAAATTGACTTAATAAATTAATAAAAATAAAGTCTTGCACGTTTAACCAAGACAAAATAAGAGGTGAAACGGGTTCGGGTAGCGAATCGGTTGGACTTGGACTTGGACTTGTTCGTTTTCCACTTTTCCTGGCCTTTCAAGTTTGACCTCCATTGATTTGCAAACAAAGCAACGTGCTGGGACCCAGGATGTTTTCAGGTGGGACCCACATTACACTTGCAAATGCTAGAGAGTGTCTGGGAGAATCAATGCGGAGGAGGAGAGGCGGATTCTTAAAATTTTCTAATTCAGCCTACTTTTGCAAGTGAATTTCATCGATAAACTATTAGGAGGGACTTTATTTTTATTCTTAAAAGTAATTTACATAAATAAAATACCCAGTAAGTGTAATACCCCATTCGCTTTAAATTAAATATTGTTTTATGTGTAACTCATACAATTATTTTTAAAAGTTGATTGCTTGATAATTGCTGTATTTTATTGATTTGTGTTACTGTAATTTAAAACGAAGAGAGTAATTTCAAAAAATTCGTATGAAATTTTATGCGCTCCAAGCTACGTACTTGATTAGTTTATGCAATCTAACTAATCTTGCAGTGAATCATAATAATAATATTTTTTTAGGAAAATTCTATTATAATACCGTTGAATAGATTTAATGATTAATTAATGATCTTACAATTATAAGATTTCAACTATTGAATATATCTAATGACTAATTAGTGATACGAAATTTAATTTAAAGTGACGCTAAATCACCGTAAAAAACACATTCTTTTGGGAAAAAATTAGGTACATAAAAAAATATCGACTTCTCTACATATAAAAATTGATAAATGACAATTAATTGGGGTTTATTCTTCTCATATTAGATTATATTTAATTATTAAATAAAATATAATTTAATTATTTCCACGAGTATTGAGGTGCCATGACGTGGCTAACGTTTCCAACCCTCTTCTCATTATGCATATCAGCTCTTCTAATTTTCTCTTAACATGGTAAAATCTGAACCGTTCAATAAAATTGGAGGGATGAGATTAAAAATTCAAGTCATTAATGAGTTGACCACTTGTTGAATTTTATTGACTGGTCAACTCATTAATAACTTGAATTTTTAATCTTATCCGTCCAATTTTATTGAACGGTTCAAATTCCTCTAACATGACTGATCATATTCAAGTGAAAATTAGAGGAGCCGGATCCAATATTGGAGGATTCCTGCATTCTTGCTATACACCCTCTGCTTACCTCACGTGCTTCTTTACTCATAGCACGTGCCATGTGCTTCCTTAGACCAATTTGAAATTAATTTTCAGTTACAGTATTTCTTTCAATGAAATCATAGTGATGTATTTACTTTCTGTAAACTCAAAAAGAGACAAAACCTTCCCAACTTTGTAGTATACTGGAATATGAAAAGACCATGTTCTTGGAGGAGCGGAACCGCAAGAAAATGCAATTAACTACACGCGCTCCGCAAGCGCGCACACGAGAATTCCTTTTAATTTTTTTAATGAAGACATATCAAACATATCTTAAAAAGAAAATTTTGAAATTTCATGTTGGTTTAAGATAACTTTGTTTTCATATGTACGGTACTAGTACTTGTAATTTTAGAAGAATAATGTAACATCGTAAACATAAGAATTCAAACACCCACTGTCCGTTAAGATTCATATACAAAACTAAACTAATGATCTCTTTGTTTTTAAAGTGAGAGTATTGAATCACTCGTAACAATTAAATTCTCAATGTATTATATAGATGCTAACTCAATTTTTGCTCTTGATTTATTTTATAAAAAAAAATTGATGACTGAAATTCTTTTTTGGGCATATGCATTAATATTTGCATGGAATTGGAGGGTAATAAAAGGGATCAGCTGGGTTGAGGATGAAATTAACGAGTCAAGAAAGAAACATGTGACCTGGTTGCAGTACAGTGTCACCCCGACATGGTAGTCTCATTGGTCGGTTTGTCTTCGTGATAAATTCCAAATCCTTTCTCCGTTCACCGCTCTTGGTCGGACACACAGTGCAATTCTTCATTCGGCCGGACCGGCCGTGATCACTCGAACCTCAATTCCGTTATTTTAAAAACACTTTCTTGAGTTTGGTTAGACACTTTCGTGTCCCATCACCTAATGGAGTCACAATCTGTAAAGAAGAGTGTTTTGAAATTGGTGTAATATTTATTTCAATGGTCTTTAAATGTTTTACATGCAGTCCACATTTACAGTTTAATAACTATTAAAATATTAATGGGATATGTCTATAAAATATAATTAAAATTAAAATATTTCTTATCTGAAGGAAAAAAGATAATTAATATTTTAATTTAGTAAATTCAGCACAGAAAGAGAATCTAATTCCATGCATGATACGGCTGTCAATAGTGGGACAGAAATTGAAAATTTTGAAAAATCCGAGTGGGCAACGACAGGCAATGGGACAAGCACTAATTGCATAATTAAGACACTGATCACACCACTGCCACTCTCAAGTCTCAACCCAAAATATAAATACTTACCTTTTTTCTTGCCAAAAAAACTACTACTACTTTGTTTGTTAACATTATTCTCCATAAAACTTATTATCCTCTCGATCAATCGGTGTAAAATAACCTTATAATTTGATGGTATTTTTCAACGTTAAAACATCTCAAACTCTCTTTTTATTACTTAAATTTTCTAATTTTTAATGGACCAAACTGAGGCCCGTAACTTTTATTACAGGCCCAGTAACTCTATTTATCCAGTTGGTGAAAAGCCAGCTATATTCCTTAACCGCCAGTGAAATACCGCGTTTTTTATTCCCCGGGGTAAATAACCGTATATACGTGTCCAATACACAGAATAACCGTATGTGTACTGCTCTATCTATCGTGTAAAAATAACCGTATTGTACCATCCCAATTCCCACACATACACACACTCACTCTCTCTCCCTCACTCAACGGACAGTGACCTCTGCAGAGTAGAAATGGATTTGAAAGCCGCTGTTGTTTTAAACATCTCCTCCTCTCCTCTTCTTCCTTAAAAACTCCTCTCTCTCTCTCTCTTAAATTAAACAAGAAGTTGCTGAGCTGCAGAGCAATACACTAACACAACAACGCTACCGCCGAAATCCGGATTCTTTTCTGCTTCCTGATAGGGAAGATCGTGTTCGTGGTGGTCCGGGTTCGGATCCTCCGATTTGCGAATCTTATTGCTCGTTTCTGTCTCGTTTTCGCCCTAAGCGGCAGATCTTTCTCGAATCTCTCGGTTGTGTGAATCTAGTTTCGCCGGGGTTTATGGAGTTCTGAGTATTACGCGCTTCTCGAGGTAATGATGATGAAAGGTTTAATGGTGTGGTTGTTGTTGTTGTTAATGATGTGTGTTTGGTTTCTGAGTGGAATAAAGTTTTGAATCTGATGAATGCGTCATTGTTGTGTAGTGTCTTTTCTGGTTCACTTTGATGTTTACTTATTTGCTGCACGGAGTGTCGTTTCTTGTGAATTGTGGATGTACGTAATTGATACGAACAGTAGATCAGTGTTGGCCCGTGGAATGTATACTTGATTTGTACAGATTCTTAACTTTGTTGATAGAAAGTTATATGGTATCGTATGCTGCTTGGATTTGCAATTTTTACTCCTTTTTAGATTCTGGTTTTGCAGAATCTAATTTCATTTTTTGAAAATTGATTGTTGTACGCCTTGTTTGGTTCCTGGGAATGAGCTGGAAAATATTAAACTTAAAATTGTCCTTGGTGATTGTTTACTCTTTTGCTTTGGTCTTTGACTTTATCCTCAAATTGAAGTTTCGTAGATTTTTCAATCTCTTATCAATTTTGGATGAATGGTATCAGTAAGTTGGGTGCTGTTTACTAAAATAGTATGTTTGTTTGTAGTTGTAGATGATGAAGTATGCTTGTCTTTGATTGTGAGACTATCCTATCTATACTGATTTCGTTACTTTCCCTGTATTTTTCTTTATTAACAATTTGCATTCAAGGAATGATTTTCTCTAAAAGTGGATATGGGCGTTGAGGACTTCACATGAGTAATTTGATATATTTATCAGACGGATATACTAATATCTTATATCCCCTAAGATTGTCAGTTTGAGTTTTCTTTGCTCAATTCATCCTCTTAGTTTTCCCAATTTATTGTTTGCTTCAGTTAGGTGTACGAGCTATGGTAGTTCTACTCATAACTTTTGTTGCTTGCAGTTTGTAATGGATTCTGATGATGTGCCTGCTGATGGGCTTGAGACAGCCCATCGAAATGGTGTCCATGACCCAAGGCATGCCTCTGGAGAGTATAAACCTGAAGGGCTTGATGGAGATATCACGGAAGGAACTAGTGTCCATATGGGAAACAACGGATTGACTATTTCTGAGGTAAAAGGTGCACCAAGTTGTGAGTGTGTTTGTGTATTTTAAATTCTTTTTTAAGAAAATAACAATGTGCATTTCTTGAAATCTGGTCTCTGTTTCATACAGGAAGGGGAAGTGAATTCTAATCATTCAGTGAAACCCAAATCACAGAAGGGTCAAGGAAAGAGTGAGAAGCTCTCAAAACCCAAAAGCACCCAAGCCACTCAACTGAAGAAAGGCAAGGATGGAAAAAATGCAGGAGTGCAGCCTACTGTTTCGAATGGTTCTGGTGCTTTAGATTTGCGACCAAAACAGCCTTTGAAAACTAAGTCACTCAATGAGAAGCCTGCCCAAGCATCCAAGGTATAAGTTGCTCTAAGTCTTCTTGCTTGCCTAGTTTTTCTGGGTTACCACCTCCAGGTTGCTTATATTGACTTTGCTGTTGCACGCTTCTATCAGCAGCCTGGGACATCTAACGTAGCATCATTTGAAGGCCTCAAGTATGTCTTCTTTCCCCTTTTTCGTCGTGGAGTAGTGTCCTTCGTTTTTCTTCATTTTACTCCATTTGTTGTTCACGAGAATATGAAAAGATTGATTTTTAATCCTTTACTCACTTTTCGTGCATATATAACACATTCATAATTGTTTTTCCCTAAATTCTTTTTGTAACTCGATTTCTGGATGCAGCGAGAAGAGTAAACTAAAACCTTTGAAGAAAGAACCTTCAGTTAGCGCCGAAGGAGAATCACAATCTTCTTTGTATCCTTTTATTTCAATTGTTTACCATCCGTTTCTATGGGTAGTGTAGTTTTCTGTCTTAGCTGTCTAGGTCAGTTTCGATTTATGTTATCCTTAATTGCATTTTAGAAGTCCCACATCAGAAGATGCCAAGCCTCGCAAGATTGGTGCACTTCCAAACTATGGTTTTAGCTTTAAGTGCGACGAACGAGCTGAGAAAAGGAAAGAGGTTTGTTCTGTATTTTAACTTCCTTGAGTCACCAAATAGGCTTCTTTAGCGGTGTTTTGGAGCTAACATTGTGTTTCTATTGCTATATTGAGCAGTTCTATACTAAACTTGAGGAAAAGATCCATGCGAAGGAAGCAGAAAAGACTACATTGCAAGCCAAGTCCAAGGTAGGTAGTTATTTTTACAATTAAGGATAACAATTTTCAATTCTTAGACATGAGCTTTATTATATTTGATTTTCTTACAGGAAACCCAAGAAGCTGAGCTTAGGATGCTTAGGAAGAGCTTGACCTTCAAAGCAACGCCCATGCCTACGTTCTATCAAGAGCCTGCTCCACCTAAGACAGAGCTAAAGAAGGTAAACTTGTACTTTTTTGGTTGCAAAATTTGTGCATGCTGAGTTTTAGGTAAACCTCATGAGCTAGGCCCATGCCTACGTTGGCATTAATGTTGTATTTGCTAGTACTTATCTCGTCCTTGTGGCTATACCCACATGCAAAACACCAGCATGGTTTGATGATCTTATTTACCATAATTGCCCCCCTATAGGGCATGGGACTTCTTGTTGATGTAACTAGCGGATGGCTTGTAAATATTTAAAAGACTTTGTTGCATTGATCTTTGTTACTTCAATGCAGATACCCACTACAAGAGCCAAATCTCCTAAGCTAGGTAGGAAGAAGAGCTCCTCACCTGCAGAATCTGAAGGAAACAACAGTGAGAGCAGGCGATTAGCTCGGCTAAGTTTGGATGAGAAAACATCAGGGAACAGCTCTACCAAAGGACCCTCCCCTGTTGTTTCAAGGAGACCTCAACGGAAATCACTTCCTAAATTGCCTTCTGAAAAGACCAAGTTATCCACTACAAAAGCAACAAATGAAGAAGAGACCAAGGGAAGTGAAACTTCCACTCCAGAGCAGGTGGCAGTTCCAAGAGCTGTGCCAACAGAATTCGACCAAGAAACAGACGAAGAGGAAGAAGGTGAGCAGCAGCCCACATTGGTGCAGGACCCTGTAGCAATGGAGCATTAAGCACGCAGCGGGAATAGGATTGGATGCTCGGTCTTCCTTGAAGCGCCCTAATTCGATGCGTAAATAAGAGGTGAAGGGTTTGAAACACGTGACAACAAAATGCATGAAGGATTTTTTTCCATGATGGATTGTGGTGATATGTTGTGTTTTGTCTATAGTCAGCCGCGTACTGGTTGTTTTTGTGTGCCTTCTTCTTTCATTAGGATATAGTCTGCTGCATTCTTCTGAAATCTTTGTATGTTGTTGTCATGTGCAAAATTTATCCTAATTTATGTTATTTTGGGTCTCTGCTGATTGGAAATATGTTGGAAAATTTTGTAAACGCTGCTGTGCTGCTACTAGATAGCTCATGATTAGAAAAAAAAAAAAAAAAAACTGTCCGTCTGAACCTGTTTCATAAAACAATTTGGATTTTTTTGTTGATCAAGGCTGGTTTTGTTCCTGTGAACTTTCTTTTCCCTTTTCATTTCTTTTTCTGATGTAATTTTTGTATCATTTCGACTCGATTCTATCAAGAACTGAGTGATGAGGTGGGTTCAATAATTCTGATATAACCCATGTCGTTTTTGAGGGGGTGAATGAATGTGGTCCGGAATTCAGAGACCACATCACAAAAGAATATCTGGCTCAGGACATGGAACTATGGAAGGAGATAACGATTCTGTTTTAGAGAACAAGACAAGCAAACCTGAAAACAAAACGAGACAAGAATCTTACCATACGAAGGAAGGTTGTTTCCTAATACTTAATCAAATATCCATCAATACCTTTAAATTTTAAATTTCTTATTATGTTTAAATTTTAAATTTCTTATTATGAATAGCTATTTATTTTTAAATTTTAATTTTTTTATATTATGAATCAATCACGTAAAAAGTTGTTTAGAGTGACTATCTTTACACTTCTATTTCTATCAATTCAGCTATCAGTGATTGTCATCTTCCATTAAATATTTCCCTTTCACTCTCGTAAACCCAAATTTAGTTATGGACAAAACCTGTGCGTGTGGATGTAGAAGATGCCGTCTGCTTTGATAATGTTTGCTTAAGACCCGTGGTTTTTTATATGGGTTGGGCTAAGGCTGGGCTAAAAGAAATCATGGGCCTATAAGAAGTTAATTACGGGGCCTGCGGCCAGGTAACATCTTAATTTATTTAAGGTCAACACTAGAGACCTGAACTAAAACTTCTATTTGATTTTTTTTTGTTCACGACCTTGAGCTTTCACTTAATTTTGTTTTTAGAGGCTGAAAGTCTAGAATTTTTTATTTTCTTACACTCTTAAATATTCTGGGTTTTTGACGGTAAATTTTTTGTACTTATCTTCGTTGAAAACTTACATTTACGAAATCATATCAATTTCCGACACGACTGGTCAATATATTATGTCAGATTTTGCTGATATAGCATGATACTGTCAATTGGCCCGATCCGATTTCCTCACCAAATAAATGGATCAACATCTTCTATCACCACATTTATTTACTCCGCCATTTCACCAAACCAGGAGTCTTCACTGCATCAATCAGCTGCACCCCTGTCATCTCTGCAAAGCTCTAATCCAACCCAAAAAGGACCCAAATGCAATGTCTAGGTACCCAATCTCATTTCCTCCAAAAAATGCTTTTCCTTTGCTGCATTTCTCATACGCCTCCTCCAACATAACCACACCCACCACCACTTGCTCCGCCAATTCCTTCGTCTTCTCATCTCCTTGCGCACCCGGCAACGCTCTCATAGTAGGGAACCACTGCGTATATTCGCCACATTGTTCAATCAATCAACAAATTAATAAAATTGGCAGATTAAACTCTCATTCAGACATTAATACAAACATCTGAGAAGCAGGAAAGAAAATGAAAAATGAGATGATCCAAAGTCCAAGACTGTACCTTCCCATCCAGATAAGCTGCCCAGAAGCGCACAGAATCCCTGTCGTATGGATCTGAAGGGAGAATGGAAGGTCAAGAAGAGAAAATCTCATCAATGTACTCAACAATGATGAGAGACTTGCAAATGGGTTTTCCGCCATGGATGAGGACAGGGATTTTCTTGAGAACAGGATTTGATTGGAGAAGGAGCTGGCTTTTGGATCCAAATTTCTCCTCGAGGAACTCGTACTGAATAGATTTGAGGTTAAGGGTGATTGTTGGTGCAAAAGAAATGTTTTAAGAAGACAGAAGATGACTTGTGTCGCACCCCCTTTTTGGATTTTATCCTAATGCGACGCGGGTTTGAGACTTGATGTGACATGAAATCGGATCCATCTCACATAATGCAAATGAAGTTGCCACCTTAATTTGTTTCTAGGTTTAGGGAATTTATTGTCATGCATAAAAAAATAAAAATTAAGGCAAAATGGGTCTGAACCCGAGAACAGTGGTTCGGGGTTGTATGATGGACTCGGGAAGGTATTAGGCACCCGAATCACATCCTAAAAAGGTTACCGGAAAAACGAGGTGTTTAAAATTGTGTTTGAAAAAGTCCTAATTTAGGTGATCATGCCCAATAGATGATAAAATTATAATTTTAAATATTCATGCATATGAGTGCATATGCGGACAAAGTGTGAAATAAATAAAAGGGTAAGAAATGTTTACATGTGAAGGGTATGAGCAGTTGATTTATCCTACAAAGACGAGATTATTAGTTCGGAAAATGATAGTCGAGAAACAAATAAATATTTAATGACTTATTGCGAGTGAAATAATTAATTTTAGTGATTAAATATGGGTGGAAGAATTTATCTAAGGCTTTGAAAGCATGAAAATAATTAATTAAATAGTACGAACATTCGAGTAATTGGCATCAAAATTATTATACGCAAGCAAAATAATTGTTTTTGATGATTAAACGCAGGTAGAATAATTAAACATGCAAGCATACGAAAATTAATTAAACATGCAAGCATACGAAAATAATAATTAAACATGCAAGCATACGGAAATTAAATAAACAGTACAGGAGTACGAAAATTAAATAAACAGTACAAGCATACGGAAATATCAGTACGGAAATTAAACGGGCTGAAAAATGGGACTAGGCCCACTGAGCCTAGAAATTGGGCTCATTGGCAGCCCAGCCCTTTCTTCTTTGCATTTGGGCTTGGCTTGAGCCAAGCCCATGACCAACCAAAATTGAAAATGACACAGCCCACTTCTTTCTTTTTCTTTTTATTTCCGTTTGGGCTTGGCACCATGACCAAATAAATTTAAAACAAATGAAGCCCAGCCCGTACTCCTTCTTTCCCTTCACTATTCATCATCCCCCTCCTTTAGATCAAGCCAAGGCAACGCAGCAGCAACAAACTCCAGCGACAGCAACAGCATGGCAGCAGCTCGGCAATGGCGTGGAAGCAGTTCAGTGGCGGCTTCGGCAGCAGTTCAGTGGCGGCTTCGGCAGCGCGGCGTGACAGCAGCAGCTCCGGCAACGACTACCAGCGGCAGCAGGGCAACGGCAGCAACGCAGCAGCTCGGCTCTTCTTCCTCTCGACGCCAAACATCAAGCAACAGAAAGGCAAAAAATAGAAGAAAAAATAATTAATAGGGCAAGCAAAATGATTTAATGGAAAAGAACAAGATGGAAGTGCTTGCCTTGCTGCACCGAGAGAAGAGAGGGAGAATTTGAAGAAGTGTGAGAAATTGAGAGGGTGAGAGCTTGTGAATTGGTTCTTGTTGGCGAAGAGAAAGGAAAAAGCTTGCTTGCTATTCATAAGGAGTTAAGTCGGTGATGAGTGATGAGTGATGAGTAAGATAATGGTGCTACAGGGACGAAGGGAAAGAGAAAGAAGCAAAACGAAAATGGTGTGAGGTGGCATGTTGCATTTTGGTGTCAGAGATGGTTCATGCATGCACCAAGGTGCTTAATTCCTTGACCGTTGGATGAGAAGAAAAGAAAGGGTGAAGATGATCAATGGTTGTGATGTCTTGACCTTTGGAAAATATTTAATATTTATTTAATTGGTTCGAACTATCAACACGAGGAATCTCGTTTGAAATTAATAAAATCCCGAACCAAAAATACTAAACCATGCTGTACAATGAAACAAAATGAATAGTAGTCAATAAATAAAGAAAAAGTTTGATTTGAGCGAGTTTACTCGCTCGGGATCCTTAAAAGTTCAAACAAAAAATAAATGCTATATCAAAGTAAATTGGATAAAATAAAATGAGATGACGTGAACGAAAATAATAGTAGATAATTACTCCCTCCGTTTTCGAATTAATGTTCACTTTACTTGACTTTTTGGTGTTTGTTGTACTTTTTGTTACTGTTTCAAAGAGTCAATTATTAAAAAACAAAGGGAGTATCAATTAAAGAAAGAATGCGTTCGATCCACGGTCCGAGGAAATTTATTCAGGACCGATAGAAATTCGAACAAAAAGACAGTAAAAATACGAAAAAACTAAAATCACACGAAATGGTACAAAATATTAAAATAAATAGCCTAAGATCGAAAATTGATAAAATTTCGATTTAAATAATAATGCGATAAACAAAAAAATGCGAAAAAAATGCATCAAAAATCGAGTAGCAATAGTTGCCCCCTCTTTACTGTCTTCCCAAAAATTTGGTGTAAACACCGAGATTTTTGATGAGCAGTAAAGATGGTTGCTCCCGAACCAACGATGATTTTGAAAAATACAAATGCTTGGGTGTTTGGAGAATTTTAGACCTGGGCGATGGTAGTACTTGTAGTCCCTGGTGTTGATGCTGAAAGTAAATTGCTGAAATGTAAACTTGAGATCCGAACGGGGATACCGCAACTCTCGGACCTCTGTGCAGGAAATGAAAGTTGACATCTGAACGGGGACACCGCAATTCTCAGATGTCGATGCTGAAAACGTTAACTTGAGATCCGAACGGGGACACCTCAACTCTCGGACCTCTGTGCAGGAAATGAAAGTTGACATCTGAATGGGGACACCGCAAATCTCAGACGTCGATGCTGAAAATGTAAACTTTGAGATCCGAACGGGGACACCGCAACTCTCGGACCTCTGTGCAGGAAATGAAAGTTGACATCTGAATGGTGACACCGCAATTCTCAGACGTCGATGCTGAAAATGTAAACTTTGAGATCCGAACGGGGACACCGCAACTCTTGGACCTCTGTGCAGGAAATGAAAGTTGACATCTGAACGGGGACACCGCAATTCTCAGACGTCGATGCTGAAAATGTAAACTTTGAGATCCGAACGGGAACACCGCAACTCTCGGACCTCTATGCAGGAAATGAAAGTTGACATCTGAACGGGGACACCGCAATTCTCAGACGTCGATGCTGAAAATATAAACTTTGAGATCCGAACGGGGACACCGCAACTCTCAGACCTCTGTGCAGGAAATGAAAGTTGACATCTGAACGGGGACACCGCAATTCTCAGACGTCGATGCTGAAAATGTAAACTTTGAGATTCTAATAGGGACACCGCAACTCTCGGACCTCTGTGCAGGAAATAAAATTGATATCCGAGCGGGGGTACCGCAACTGTCGGATATTGATGCAGAAAAGTAAATTCAGCAGCGTCGAGGGTAGCACTCGTAGGCCGTTGCTGTTGATGCTTAAGTGTTGTCTGAGGTTGACACAACTCTGACTCAACTATGAAAATTTAAATGTTTGAAAAATGACCTGTTGTGGGGACGTGACCTTCACAACGTTTAAAAGGACAGGATGTGAGGGGCGTGACCTTTCACACCACTAAAAAGACATGTTGTGGGACGTGACCTTTCACAACGTTAAAAAGGACAGGATGTGAGGGACGTGACCTTTCACACCTTTTAAAAAGACATGATGTGAGGGACGTGACCTTTCACACCTTTTAAAAGACAAGCTGTGGGGACGTGACCAATCACAACGTTAAAAAGGCACATGCTGTGGGGACGTGACCGCTTACAACATGGATGGCATGATGTGAGGGACGTGACCTTTCACACCTTTTAAAAAGACAGACACATGTACTAAAGTCGCTCTGGGAGGAGGGGAATTTCATGCAAGAAAATAAATAAAGTCGCTCTGGGAGAAGGGGAATTTCATGCAGGAAAATAAATAAAGTCGCTCTGGGAGAAGGGGAATTTCATGTAGGAAAATAAATAAAGTCGCTCTGGGAGGAGGGGGATTTCATGCAGGAAAATAAAGCATGCCGGAAAGTAAATTGCAGAAAAATAAATAGATGTGAACTTCACTTGGGCGTTGTTGCCCCCTGAGACATTGATGCGGAAATTGAAATGTAAACTCCACTCGGACGCTGCTGCCCGTTGGAGGTTGGTTGCTGATTCCGGACGCTGCTGCCCATTGGAGGTTGATGATGAAATCCTTCCGGACGCTGCTGCCCGTTGGAAGTTGATGATGAAATCCTTCCGGACGCTGCTGCCCGTTGGAGGTTGATTGTCCATTCGGTTATTGATCAGATGGTGGGGTGTGAATCACTGCACGGAATTGTTTGGAGTGGTAACGTGCTCCATTTGATTACTGATGGATGGTGGGGGTGCATGGTCTATCACACGAAGTTGATGGTGGAGTGGTAACGTGCTCCATTCGGATGTTGATGGATGGATTGCTGCGCGGAGATTCCACTGAAGTATATCTGTATCCTGCAAATAGGGAGGACACGAACACGAAGCAGTAGTGGATGGAAAAAGAGAAGAGCAAGTGATAAATGGGAAAACAATGAGATCAAATCATGTATGTTGTACATGAAAGTATTTCCATACTACCCTAAGGTTTGCTCTTAGTATTTTGTCAAGATAAAAACAACTTCCCTATTAAGAGAAGGTTCAACAAATTTAAGCAAGAAAATTGATAGTTTTTCCTTTTCTAATGAACAATGATTGTTGATTGGCCGCGGCGAGGGCAAAGTGCACAGGTTCTTTGGTTTTGCTGGTGCTGCTTTTCCTTCTTGATTACTCGGAGCGCCTAGATTCTTGAATCTTCGTTGGGGATGCTTCTTCTTGATCGTTAGCTAGGTAAAAATATTTAGATAGTGAATCATGAGACAATTCCCCACATACAGAAAAGGCAAAATCAGAGAATACTTTGCAAGGAAACCAAGTATCTCACTTACACAGAGTGCTTTAAACGATTCAACTTATAACTCCAAATCCTTACTATTGAGGCCTAACCAATACCCCAAACATCCAAGCTTATATAAGCCAAAAATTCCAGTACTCCATGACAGAATCATGGAAACAGAAACAGAACAGCGACTGCTTACTTTTCATTCTTTTGATTCATCAACTGCCTTTTTCTTATTTATTTTTATTTTTTTTGTTTATTATACCAGCATTTTGGACATGTAGTTTCCTGAATGCTTCACCTTACTGGGGAAAAAACATCAAGACATGTGTTGTCTGTTGACGCGTAGTTTCTTGAACATTTTCGCTTGATGAGGCAAAAATATCAAGACATGTTTTGTCTGTTGACATGCAGTTTCTTGAATATTTTCGCTTGCTGAGGCAAAAATATCAAGACATTTTGTCTGTTTGGCTGGTTTTATTCAGAAATAGTTCTTTGGATATTTTCACTTGCTGAGGCAAAAATACCAAAGCATTGCAAGCACCATTTTTCTTTTCCTTTTATCTTCTCTTTTTTCACGAATCCAAGAATGTTTCAAGAACACAGAGGAGAATGCTCCACTTGCAAATTCTGGCATTAAGCACTGATAAGATTTAATTTCAATCTTGCGAGATTCTGCGTCGTGTGCGATCGGAACGGTGGTGAATAGCGGCGAGTGTACCTGCAAGGTGCCGGAGGGGGAGCTCCGGCGTAGACACTCCGATGCTTAAGTTAGTTCAGGTTATAAGAGTGGTAGAGGTTTCTCTAGGTGAGCATGACCTTACCTTCATTGTGAAAAATGGTGGGGTATTTATAGATCTGGACAGCGATACCTGGCGATATCAAAGAGGGCGCCGTTTGATGATGACGTCACAGGTGATATCAGTGGATGACGTCACGTCGATGTCTGATGGGGCCGCCGGGAGCGATAACCATGTGGGTCCCTAGGATGGGATGACGCCGTGCGTATAGAATTGCGTGAGTCTTCCCCCCCGCTGAAGTCGACCATCCTAGGAATTCTTCGCTGATCCTTAGGCGATACAGGGATATCCTTATGGAGCTCAGGGGGATCCGTTCCGATAAGAACCGTTTGTGCAGTAGGACCGTTAAGACTATCTCGATTGTTATCATAAGCCCAACTGAAAATGAGCCCGAGTGTTTACCAAGGGCTGTCCATGTCTGTCATCTTGAATGAAGGTTTTCGTCGCGAGGTGATGAGTTCGCAGGGTCTCCGAGCTTCTTGGATTATTCAACGTCGATAAGACTCAAGTGATGAGCTGGAGATTGAGCCTGAGGATACGGGGCAAGCTGACTCCGACTTTCGTTCTTATCTAAAGATTCGTCCCAGAGGGATGCCCCTATCACCCTTGTAGTTGCGAGGTCATTACTCTCCGCCTGGCGGTATTACTCTGATTGGTCCCTCGGGGGGACTTAAGAAGCCTCAGCTTATTCGAGTTGTGAAAGAGCTGTTGTCGGGTCACCGATAATATTGTCTAGGATATTTGACCAAGTCACACCGGGGACTGACACATATTCCAGGTCCATGGTCCTTCCAAGTGTTCTGCAAACATAGGAAGGAGATATATTCGTATATAAAGGTTAGCAAACTTTTGTACTTACAGAGGTTTGAGGTCAATACGAGGCCAATCTTTCTTTTACGCTTAGGGAAACAGCGGTATCAACGCGACTTTACGCCATCAGCTGCCTATGATTAGCGCGGCTTTATACC
The DNA here is from genome assembly GCA_963691705.1 of Viola odorata. Classification (NCBI taxonomy): domain Eukaryota; kingdom Viridiplantae; phylum Streptophyta; class Magnoliopsida; order Malpighiales; family Violaceae; genus Viola; species Viola odorata. The sequence goes on along the minus strand of OY829545.1, from coordinate 19,438,583 downwards.
ACCAGATACCTGCGATGTCAGCGCGGTTTTACGCATCTAGGGCTACCTGTGACATCAACGCGGCCTTACACTGTGGATACCGGTAGCCATATGGCCTTTACGTGATGGCCACCCGTGATATCGTGTCTTTCGGTGTTTTTCCTGACCTTGTCTCGCATTTCTGCCGATATCTGTATTACGGACGGTATACGAACATTGCCCTTTCCTTCCGCTGTGGGCTCATAAGCCCTTGCGGTTATCGGGTCGGCTCGTCTTTTTAGAACCCCATTGTCCTTTCCTCCGAAACCTCCCTCTTGGAGCCTATAAATCAGGGAGTTTTTTCCACCCACGTTCTCCTCATCTTTTCCAACACGCATCATGGATCATCTGACTAAGAATTTCCTCCTTTCTAAGGGCCATTCTCTCAAGAACCTTAATGATGGTGACGTCGGATTCCTGGAGAACATGCTGGTCAAGACTTCTGAGGACATCCTGGAGTTACAAGGGATGCTGACCCCGCTTCACTCTAGGCTGGGGGCCACCTCTCTGGAGGATTTCAGTCCTTTGGAGAGCGTATCGAAACTGTCTGCCTCCATCGCTCGGATCCAAGTGGTGATTGCCATGCTGCAGCAGCGCAAAGATATGCTGGGGTGCTGCCTGAAGGGAATGAGAGCCACTTCCCATGATCTGCTCTTGGTCATGGATTCCTTGAGGGACCTTCCCGAAGTGCCCGAGGACGCTGGCTCTGATGCCTGATAGCGGTGGCTCCCTTTGTACCCTTTTCTTTTCCCTCTTGTTCATGTACCTTCCGACCATTAGGCCATAATGAATAAACAGTTCTTATCATGTCGTCTTGCGACTGTTCTTCTTCTTCTTCTTTATTGCTCTCTTTTTCATTTTCCAACGAAGATATTCTCAGCCCAACTGAAAACGGTTCAGCCACTGGGTTCTTATTATTTGGCTGCTCTGCATTAAATCCAAGCCGCTGTTGCCCTGGCAACTGATTGGGCAAATTTTGCGGTTTTCCTCGATCAGGGGAAAATCTCAACAGGCGTGACTGCAAATCCACTTTTGTACTTCAGGATGTACACGTGTCTTTTCTCAAGAGTCAGGTTGGAAGATTAAAAGACCCTTTTTTCCCCCGTTTTTTGGTTATTTAAAAGGGGATCTTCCTTCCTTCATTATCATTTATCTTCTCGTCGTTTTTCTCTCCAACAGTGTTAATCTCATGGCCTATTCTCGTTTCTTAGATACGTTTGCACGGGATTCTCCACCAACTCCCCCGACCTCTCCTGATTCGGATGCTCCTCCTCCATCGCCCCCTGGAGGCCGCCCGTTCGCCGACGGTGCCGCAAGAAACGGAGGAAGGAGTCTGCGAAGGCTTCTAGATCATTCTATGATGCTCTGGCCACTTTTTCTTCGAAGGGGAAGGAAACATCCTGTCCTCCGCGCGAGTCACCGCAAGAGGCTCCTTCTGCCTGCTCGGCTGTGGGGACGATGCCGCGGCCTGCTGAGGAGAAGTCAGATCAGTCATCTGCTCTCGTGGGAGAGAAGGTTGAAGAACCTTTTCCTTTCACTGGTGAGGATGAGGATGATGTGGTCTACTGCTACGGCATCTCCTGGTCTGATGGGGAATAGATGGACGTAGCGCGCCCCCTTTTTTTTTTTTTTTTGTAGATGCCGTATGGCTTCTTAAAATAATAAAGCTTTTATTTTCTTTCGTTTTTCCGCCGCTTTCCTTTTTTGTGTTTCCAGGACTATCGCGGGAGTAAACCTTTCGCTGGGACGCAACCGCTTTTCGGTTTTTTGTCAGCAACTGTCTTCTTCCAAAAGGCATTGATGACTGTCCACGCGTCCTTTTTCACTTTGCACGTGTTTTGCTTTCACAGGCTGTTCCTTTTTTAGGTTTTTCCTTTAAAAGGAATTCGCTCTTCTATTTTAACATTTTTCTGCTGATATTTCGAAACTCTTCGTATTTCCTTTCTTCTGTGCTTCTTTCTTCCCGAGAGGTTTTTCTGCAATTGTTCGCCGGTGCCGACGGCCGATTCACTGGTTCTCTGCTCCAGGTATTTTGTTCTTCTATCGCCATAATTTTACTTTTCCAGTCCATTATGTCTTATACTACATCCTCTGCAACCACCGAGAATCCCTTAAATCCCGAGGTTAGGAAAGCTCGTAGTATCTTCGATTGTAATGAAGTTTTGAGGGCTGAGTTAGAGGAACATGGTATCACTTTTCCTACGGGATATCGCCCCTTTATCTCTCTGAAGGATACCCGGCTTACGGACGCCATGTGGGGGACGTTCCGGCTGGTTTATTTCAAGATGTTTACCTACGGGTTTCGTCTTCCACTTCATACTTCTCTGATGAAGCTGCTCAATCATCATGATCTTAATTCCGTTCAAATAACTCCCCCCTCCTGGTGTGGGCTTTACGCCTTTCTTCGTTCGTGCGAGATGAAGCGTATTTTCGCTCCATCGCTCGATCTGTTTCATACATTTTTTATCTTAAGGTGCCGCGGCTGTTTGATAGATATTACCCCTAGATGGGATGAGGATGTCATTCGGTTCTTCTGGCGGAACTTTCAAGGCTTCGAAGAGAACGTGGCCAACTGGAAAAACGGCTTCTTCACCCTCCGCTTACCCTCTCGGTACTGGCGCGGTGGGTTCAATCGAGTGATCACTGGTGCCGCTTGGCAAAAATCAGATGTGTTGTCCAGTATGGATGTGTCTAATATTAACGCTCTAATAGAGATAGAAGGGCCTTTCCGTATTCGAGAATTTGCTCGGTTCGGGCCTCTGTCAGAGTGTGCCGTTGGTGAGTTTTTTCTTTTATCGCCTTATCGCCCTGACTTTCTTGTTATATTTAAAACATTTTATCGGCAGGTGACGCTGAGGGACGCTCCTTTGGAGAAAATGACGCACCTTTGAACGTAGTGCCGCTTCAGACGTTACCTCCTTCTCCTCCCCCGGAAGGCTTCAGTCGTCCGCCTGTTCCGCCGCGAGGAAGGAGAAACAAGACTGTCGTGACGCACAGCGCCTCCACCCGATCTTCTCGTTTTTTGGAGAATTGGCTGCCACCTCGCGGTAAGGGAGCGGCCCCAAGTAACCCTGTGGTTGAAGAGGTCGACAGCGATAGCGGAAGCATGGATGCCGGTCCTGAGCTGCGTCATGCTACTCTTGCCCAGCGGATGAGGCTTAGGTCAAGGAAAAATGGTCCTGCGGCGGAGTCAGCCGAGGATGATAGCGACGAGATCGCTGCCGAAACCGAGCGTCTCGTGAAGAGGGTTCGAAAAAAGAAGTCTAACCCACCGATTCCTTCCGCGGAGGAAGTCAACGGGGTTCCCACCGAGGAGGTTAATGCTCCTAGAGTTACGGGTCCTTTGCCAATGACAGAAGTTACCGAGGTGTCCTCTGCCATTCCTCCCAAAGTTCATGAGGCTTCAGCAGCGACGGGGCCATCTCTGGTGCCTGGCGGTTCTACTTCTCCAATTCGCTCCTTTATTCCGAATGTGAGTTTACCAGTTCTAAATTCGATTGCTCCTCCTACCCATCCCCCGCAGAAGCCTGAGTTTTTGTATCTTTCTTCGATTTCGGGCGTTGGTAATTCCGTGAAAAATTGCTGTCCTCCTTATATCGCCAATTTATCCCCTCAAGGCTTTCAAGGCCCTGCCGCATATCAGTTGAACTTGTCTTCCCTTGACACCGACGGTCTTCGTGCTTTAGGAATATCGGATCCCTCCTCAAGAGAAGAGCCAGTGGGCCCGATAGTGGGACAAATGTTCACTTCTTCGAAAGACAAGGAAGAGTTCTTGCGGCATTCTCCTGACGTACGACATTCACGTCTTCTGACCAATATGTTGGCCTGCTTTCGTGAGCTGAATTATTTTTTCGATGATCAGCGGGGTAAGGTTCCCCCTTCTTCTGATTTAAAAGGGGAACTGGACGCCGCCTTGATGAAGGTGACGGAGCTATCGCAGCTTCAAGAGCGAACCCGGGCGGAATTGGACGACTGTCGTGCTGAGCTTGCTCGAGAAAAATCAAAGGGGAAGGCTAAGATAGACCTTCTAGAGGCGGAATTGGTGGTGGCTGATAGGAAGAATGTCTTCCTTCGAGAAGAGATAGCGTCTCGCGATGCAGATTTGACCAAAATACCCTCGAAGATAAACAAGACCATGGATATCTGCCTCTCCGAGTTTATGGATCTCTATCGCCAGGGAAACGTCAACCCGTCAGTATTGGCCAATAATGCTTCCAAAAGATTGAAGGACTTGAAGGAAAGTGAGGGAAATCTTTCTTCTTCTGTGGGAGGACAAAGGGATGATGACCGCGATGCTTGCAAGGACCCATGATTGATCGGGATAGTTTCATTTAGAAGACTTTCTGTTTATTCATTTCTTTTGTCTTGTAATAATGCCCTGTTGTGCGGCGATACATTTGCTTTTTATTGCTTTTTGAACTTCATTCTGCCCTTCCGTGTTGATTCAATGCTGCCCTTTTAATTAAGGTCTTGCATTATCTCCTTTCTCGCGATATCACGCTTGTTTTTTCCGAGAGGCGGTGCCCACTTTTCAGAGCATTTAATTCTTGTCCTTCTTTCATAAGAAAATTCGCAATTGTACAAACACACGTGTCCATTTCTTCTGGCGCTACGAGCTAGCGTGCTTGACAACTTTTCCTAGATCGAGGCGTTGTAGCGCTTTTTTAGGATTGTACTCATTACCTGAGTCTGTTCCTTGTGCCGCTTCCACGCAACGACTGTGGCATCCGTCGTTTCATTTAATTATTAGGGTTATAAAACCCAATATTTATTCTTTTCGTTTCTTTTATCATCCTTTTTTCCATATTTTCTTTCAGCCGTCTCATTTTCTCCCCACTATCCAGGGCTCTTCGAAGTGTTTTTCTCTGAAGGTATTTTCTTTCTCCTCCATCGTCTTCTTCATCTTTTAGCTTTTTAATTCTGCCATGGCTAAGACTCGCCGCTCTGAGTCGAAATCCGCCGATGAAAAAAGGATGGATATTACGACCAGTGTTATCACTTCTGAGGCCACTCTTCGTGAGCATTTGGCCGCCCATAATGCTATCATCCCTGATGATTATAAGGCCAGTGTTGCCCCCGAGTCCCTACGTTTGAACAGCGTTTTGACGGGCACTCGTAGGGTCATATATACGCAGATGTTCCGTTATGGTTTTCGCCTTCCCATTGACCCTTTTGTCCAGGAATTGCTTGTTGCCGGTGATCTATCTCCGGCCCAATTGTCCCCAAATGCATATTGTTGTGTTTATGCTTTTTTGGAGCTCTGTAAATACAAAAAGATTACTTCCCCTTCCCTTCTGCTGCTTAAATCTGTTTTTAAGCTGATGAAATGCCGGGGAGTGATAACGATATCGCCCCGCTTCGACGATGATTCTCTCAAGTCCTTTACTTGGAAACTCCTCCATATCGAGTCTTCCATTGATGGCTGGAAAAAGGAATTTTTTGTGGTAGATATTCCTGAAGATTTTTGTTCCTGGTGGCGATCTGGGTTTAACCAAAACGTGGATGACACCGCTTGGAGCCAGCCAGAGACCCTTCCGCAGCGTGAACAAGGCTGGTTAAACAAATTACTCGAACTGGACATCAGCGTTCACATTCGCCAAGTGGCTTGTCGAATGGACATTCGTGGTTGTGTTAAATGTGAGTGTTGCGTTACTCCCTTCTTTGCTGTTACTGCTACTAACGTTGACGTTATTTTGTGCTTTTGCAGCGACGGATCCCAACTATAAACCCGAGAGCGTAAGGAGACGTTTGAGGAGGGCCCAAGAGAGAGAGGAAAGAGAGAGAGACGCCTCCACTGAAGCAACTGATAATCCCACCAAACTTTCGGCCGCTTCCGCGAGCGTTGCCCAAGTGTCCTCTTCGGCCGACATTCCTTCGGGCATTCCCCTCGTGACCGTCGCTGCCCCTCCTGCTCAGACTTCTTCTTCTTCCCAGGCCTCTAAGGCCATTGCCAAAGGAAAAAAGAAGAGAAAAACAAGAAGCGTTGCCGCTCTCACACCTTCTCCGGACGAGGCAAGTTCTTCAGAAGCGCCTCCTTCCAACGCTGTCGTGGTAAGGGTACCTTATAGCCGTCCTAGGCTACATTTCCATTTCTGTTGTTGCTTAATCTCTTTCTTCTTTTCTTTCTGTATTTTGAATTATATTCTTGGCAGGACACTATCGCTGTTGCTACCTTCGCTCCTCCGTCAGATAACATGGAGTTGAGTTATGCGCTGACCGGTTCCAAGAAGAGACAACGCTCGGGAGACGAGGGCGGAAACCCCTCTTCCTTTACTACCGGGGTAGAGAATAGGTCTGTGGATGGGTTTGACTCGACGGCCACTCCACAGGGAGAGAATCCTTCAGGATTTTTGGGGAATCTAGGCACTAGCGATACTTTGGAGGTTTCTCCCCATTCTTTCGGCGGTTCCGCTCATGTGTATCCGTCCAATATGGGATACCAGGATGTCTCACAGGATTTCTCCGGTTATCAGCCTCATGGCGCTTATATCGCTTCAGGAGGTTCATCGTCACAGGTCGGCGGTTTTCTTTCGAGGTCTCCGATTTTCTTTCGAGGTCTGCGCTGGACAGGGAAAACTCCATACGCTCTTCTCTTTTTAACGACATGATGTCCTTCCATTACTGGGCGGAGGAAGCGCGAAGTCAAGCCGCTTCCCTCTCCTCCGCTTTGAAGGAATTGGAGCGGGAGCGGGATGAGAAGAAAAAATGGCTGGAGGAGCAAACAAAATTATTGTTGGCTCATCAAGAGCAAGAAAAAGAGCAATCTGCTGCCTTGGCAGCGGAAAAGGCCAAAGTCCTCGCTTTGGAGAATGAGAAATTATCCTGGGAGAATGAGAGATCGTCTCTGATCAAGGAGAAAGCTGCCCTAGAGGAAGAGTCAGCCGCTAAGAGCATGTGGCATGTCGAACAAACTTCCATCACTTTAGTTGATTGTTTTGAAGAAGTCCACGGGGTTGACGCGTACAAACCCGATGAGGTCTCTGCCGCCTTTAAACGAAGATCAAGGCACATTAACGAGGAAGGCTTTCGCCAGGCTAAAGCGGCAGACTGGAAAAGGAGGAACCCCGACGGTTGATGCGCTTTGAGGCTTTATCGCTTTTCCCTTAGTGACCAATCGTCATTAAGTTTTTGCTATTATTTTGACCCTCACCGTTTGTAGCTCCCCTTAAATATTTTGATATGCTCGGACAACTTTATCGCTGACTTTCTTTATGTCTAGTTGTCTGTTTGCGAACTCCTTTGGCGTTGTCTTCGCCATATTTATTCCATGCACTTTCTTTCCCGAACATACCCTTAGCGTTCTTGTCAAAATTACGGTACTCGGCCTTGGGCTAGCTTTCCCAGTGAGTCTGATGGTATCTCTTCTCATGAGATCCTTGCTCTTTCCGCTGCCCGAAAAGTATTCTGCGCATTCTTAATTGTAGATTATCAGTAACAAAAACATGTTACGAGAGACAGTAATTACCCGTAGAAGCTTTTCCGCTGCCATCATAGGGCGTCACTTTGGAACCCGTGGAGAATCGCTTTCGCTATCAGCTCTATACTTCACCAGGGATTACACATCTGGTTACTAGCCGGGATTTCACGATTCTCCACGTTTCCCTGTTTTCACGATCGGCCCTTAAGTGCCTCGTCTTAGTGAGCTGTCGGATCGGGACGGCTATCACAAGGCTAGGGAATTTTCACTTTTGGGCGTTGCCCTCGCATCTAGAACCGTGTCCTTCCTTAATGGCCTGGCTGCAGTATCCCAGCCGTTAAGATAGGAGTCTTGTTCCTAGACGGAGTTTCTATTTTTTGGGGCGTGTCTCTTCTTGATAGGCCGTCTCCACGAGAACGACCCGTACAAGGAAAAGATTTTTCACTCCCAAAGATACCGGGTGGTGCCCTCACTTAATGAGCCGTCTGATCAAGATCGGTCATCACAAGGGTAGGACTTTTCACCCCCTGGGGCGTCTAGGATCTTTCAATCCGACGATATTCAAGGTATGTTGGGTAGTGCCCTCACTTAATGGGCCATCTGATCAAGACCGACCATCACAAGGATAGGACTTTTCACTTCCCCAAGATACCCCATTTTTATCTGCACAAGAGCAACCACAACATCCCACGAAAGCTCTCTCATCGAGCGTTAGTCATGGTTAAGGTCGACATAAGTCAAAGGTGCAGATAAAATTAAATTCTAGCATAATATAGTTTCAAGCGAGCGATATTCCAAGAGTTGGATAGGGGTGTACCATCAAGTGTCTCCAGACGATAGGCTCCTTTCCCGACAACGTGGGTGACACGATATGGTCCTTCCCAGTTCGGACTGAGTTTCCCCATTCGCTGTCCTGCAGCTCGCTTGTCTCTGAGCACCATGTCACCAACTTTCAGCAATCGCTCTTTAATGCGCCTGTTATGATATCGGGCCATCTTTCGTTTATAATGTTGTGTTTTCAGAAGGATTTCTTCTCGGACTTTTGATAACGCATCCAGGTTAGCTCGTAACCTTTCCTCATTTAGTTCCTCATGAAAGGTTACGACAGGAATCGATGTTTGGGGGGGCGACAGTGATAGATTTAGGATTTGTATTGCGGGGGTTCGGGGGCAGCGCCCCCGATTTTTTTTTTGAGTATTTTAAAAGGAAGTTAAGCGAGCTAAACGAAAAATTGAAAAAAATGTTTAAGAGTATTTGTATTTTACCTTGCAAGTTGCACTTTAAAACTGTAACACACTAACTCGGTACAAACAAAATTATTCTAACAATGACATATTAAAAAAAAAAATTAAAAAAAAATAATTTTAAAAAAGTTTGGGGTGGCCATAGCCTCCCCTGGTCATACCGTGGCTCCGTCCCTGCCCGTAGGCTCATGGTTCCAATTTCTACTGGTGTGACGGCTTCGGTTCCGAAGGCCAACGCGAAGGGCGTCTCCCCTGTACTAGTCTTAACGGTCATGCGGTATGCCCACATCACGTATGGTAGCTCATCGGCCCATTTCTTTTTAGACCCTTCTAGATTTTTCTTAATACCGCTGAGGATGCTCCGATTGGTCACTTCCGCCTGCCCATTAGTTTGCGGGTGAGCTACGGAGGAAAAACGTTGCTCGATTCCGAATTCTGAGCATTGGTCTTGAAAGAATTGGCTGGTGAACTGCGTCCCATTGTCGCTGATGAGGACACGGGGTACGCCAAATCTCATGATAACTTGATGTTTAAAGAAACGCCAAGTTTTTTCTGCTGTGATTGTGGCGACCGCTTCAGCCTCTGCCCACTTAGTGAAATAGTCTACCGTCACTATCACAAATTTCAGTTGGGACCTTGCCTTTGGGAATGGACCTAAGATATCGATCCCCCATTTGGCGAAAGGACAAGGGGCGATAATTTCAGATATTTCGGTGGCAGGTCGCCGAGGAATTTTAGCAAACTCCTGGCACTTAGGGCAGGCTTGCACATAATTGTGGCAATCTCTTCGGATGGTGGGCCAATAGAATCCGGACCGGAAGACTTGTGCTGCCAGGGTATCGCCTGATACGTGCATACCACACACTCCTTCATGGATTTCACGCAAGGTGTGAAGACCCTCTTGCCTAGTTATACATTTGGCGGCAGGGTAAGGGAAACATCTCCGAACCAAATCCCCGTCATAGTATGTACAGCGGGCTGCCTGTTTTAGTACTTTCTTCTTCTCAACGGTATCCTCAGGCAGTTTCTCATGTTTCAAGTAATTGATTACGGGAATTCGCCAGTCGCTATCACGTTCCTCCACACATAAAGACGCGAGCTCCTCCATGAAGGATGGTACCGATAGCTCACGATAATATATGTCCTTGGGTATGAACGCTTCCGGGTTTGCGGCCAATTTCGCTAGATTGTCTGCTTCAGTGTTTTCCTCCCGGGGAATATGCTCAAAGCTGACTTGCATGCCCTCTTTCTTTATTTCCAACAGTTCCCGCTTCACTTTGGCGAGATATTGAATCATGATGGGTTCTCGGGCCTGAGAGTGCCCCAAGACCTGGTCTATTATTAACTTGGAATCACCACAGATTTTTAGACGCAGGTCTCCTGTTCTTCCAGTATCATGCCTTCCTTTAGAAGAAAGCTCCTTTCCAATTCTAAGTCCGACTAGCAATGCCTCATACTCTGCCGCGTTATTAGATAATGGCTGTAGGATTCGGATGGCATATCGTATATGCATATCATGCGGCCCATTTATAAAGATTCCAGCTCCAGCCAGCTCTTGGTTTTTGGCCCCATCTATATGGACGATCCAGAGATCCGTATAGGTTTCCGGGAATGGGAGATCCATATCGCCCCATTCCGCTTCAGGTACGCATTCTAAAGGATCCTCTGTAAAGGTGCATTCCGCTATGAAATCAGCCAGGATCTGAGCCTTTACAGACGGTCTAGACTGATACCTCAATCCATACTGTTCCAATTCGAGTGCCCAGATCAACATCCTTCCGGAAAATTCAGGCTTTCGAAAGATCCTTTTTAAAGGCTGGTCTGTGAGCACGATGACGGAATAAGACTGAAAGTATCGGTTCATTTTGCGGGTGGCTTGTATGAGGGCGAACGCTATCTTTTCGATTCGCGCGTACCGCAATTCCGCATCTTTAAGAATGTGGCTCACAAAATAGACCGGGCGATGAGAGTGGTTATCATCGCGAACAAGGACAGCACTGACCACTTCGTCTGCAGCGCCGAGATACAAATATAAGGTATCGCCTGCCTCGGGCCTTGTCAATAATAAGTCAGACGATAGATAATCTTTCAGGCCGATAAATGCTTCCTCACAGTCAGGGGTCCACCCGAACGAAGCTTTTTTCCGTATAATTTTGAAAAAAGGGAGACACTTCTCTCCTTGCTTAGAAATGAATCTTCCAAGGGCGATGACTCGCCCTGTGAGTCTTTGTACTTCTTTGACGGTCCTGGGTGATATCATGTCTTGTATCGCTTTGATCTTCAAAGGGTTAGGCAGAATACCCTTTTGGCTAACGACGTAGCCTAAGAATTTTCCCGTTTGGAACGCGAACATGCATTTTCGGGGATTCAGCTTCATGCGATACCTTTTCATTACATCAAAGACTTCCTTTAAGTCTTGTAGGTGATCCTGAAAACTCGTACTTTTTACCAATATATCATCGACGTACGCTTCTACGTTCCTCCCAATTTGTTCTTCAAATATTTTGTTGGCCATTCGTTGGAACGTTGCCCCGGCATTTTTCAATCCGAACGGCATCGTCGTGTAACAGTACGTGGCCTTTGGAGTGAGAAACGCAGTTTTTTCTTCATCTTCCTGGGCCATGGGAATTTGATGGTATCCGGAGTTGGCATCTAGTGAGCTTAAATAAGCGTATCCAGCAGTCTGATCAACCAACTGATCTATTCGAGGAAGTGCGTAACAATCTTTAGGGCAAGCATCATTTAAGTCAGTAAATTCGATGCACATGCGCCAATCCCCATTGGGCTTGGGAACAAGAACGGGGTTCGCTAGCCAGGTGGGATATTGAACTTCACGAATGAATGCTGCATCGAGGAGCTTCGCTACCTCTTTATCCACGGCCAACGCCTTTTCATTAGAGAACGCACGCCGCTTTTGCTGTACTGGCCTGGCCCCTGGGTCCACATTGAGCCGATGTTTGGCTATTTCACGCGATATTCCTGGCATATCTGCGGGTTTCCATGCAAAGTCTCCTTGGCATTTGTTCAGTAGCCGGGCCAGTTGGAGGTTTTCCGCTGGGCTAAGTTTTTCACTAATCAGGAAACTCGCCTCCTCTATTCCGATCGCTGGAACGGGCACCATCTTGTCCAGAGGTTGGGCACGCTTCTCATCGCTTTGTTCATAGGGGTCTGCCGCTATACACACGTACCTATCGCAGCTTCTTTGGGTCATGAGCGAATAGCATTCAGCTGCTAGTTTTTGATCACCCTTTATGGTTACCACCCCATCCCAGGAGGGGTACTTCATTTTCAGATGCTTCTGAGATATCACTGCGCTAAAGCGGTTAAGGAAAGGTCGTCCGAGTACGACATTGTAGGGCAAATTCAGATCCACGACAAGGAATAACAAGTTCTCTGATCGCTTGTAGGTGTCTTCTCGGAAATATATAGGCAGGGTAATCACCCCCGTAACAGGGATTGGAACTCCATCAACGCCGACTATAGGCCGTTTACTAGGTGTTAGCTCATTAGTAGGGCGTTTCATGAGGTTGTAGGCTTCCAGCGAAAAGAGATTCACCGCACTCCCATTATCAATGAGAGTTCTTCTGATTCCATGGCTAGCGATGACGGGCGTAACTACCAAAGCATCATTGTGTGGGTAGATGACGCCTTTCTCATCTTCTTCGGAAAAGGATAATACCATTCGATCTAAAATGCCTATCGCATCTCCTTTTTTCCTCGTGCCATCTCGTGCGCGTTTGTCTCCTTTCGGGAACGTCAGCTGCTCCGACTCGTCCATATAGGGAGTTCCTCCTGCAATGATATTAATCATGGGGATATACTCGTCATCAACCGTAAGAGCTTCCCTATCTTTCCCTTCGGGAGTATTATCCTTTTGCGGGTCGTGAGGAGGAACGGGTCTCATCCGCCGTCCTTTTCCTGAGATTATTGCGAGCATCTTCTCTTATCTGGGTGGCGAATTCTCCCAAATATCCTTCTTCAACCAATCGCTCTATCGCCGCTTTTAAGTCTCTACACGCCTCCGTGGAATGACCCCTGGCTTTGTGGAATTTACAATAAGCATTTTCTCTTCTCCCTAAAAACACTCCTGGTTTTACAGGCGCGGGGTAGCGGATGGGAAGGTTTCGCTGTTCCGCTATTGCTAAAATTTCGGCCCTTGGCACATTGAGGGAAGGAAAATCTGGGTCGTACGTTCGATTTTTATAAGAATCCCCGCGCCGCCGAGTGGGGGAGCCACTGGTTTTTCCCTTCAGAAAATTGCCCCTTTGTCTGTCAGAGGTCTTGGGGATATGATCCTTCCGCCTAGCGTAATCATCGATAAAATGGTCATCGGGTAGAGGCTTCGCAGGGGCAGCAGTGATTTGAGTTGCCCCCTGTGGCAGACTGTATGTTCGATCTCTGTTTTCTTCTTCTTCCATTTTCGCGTAATTGTGAGCTTTAAGTCTCAACGCGTCTAAAGTCACTGGGGGGTCTACCATAAGTGCGTCTTTCAGCTTCCCATAACGGCAATTTCTTTTCAGAGCTTCTATAGCAAAATCGATAGTAACGCCCGACGTTAAGGACATTTCCAGATCGAAGCGGCTGAGAAAATCCTTCAAGGATTCTTGAGGCATTCGCTGTATGTCAAATAAAGCGGCGGTAGATTTTCTGATTGGAATTGCGGTGCTAAATCTACTCCGAAATTTAGATTCTAACTGTGAGAAGTTACTAATGGATCCACCAGGGAGACCTTCAAACCAGAGACGCGCAACGCCTGATAGCGTCATAACAAATATTTGGCATAGTGCCGCATCGCTGTGGGTCTGAAACTGAACAAAATCTTTCACTTTATTGATATGTGAGATGGGATCTTTCGTACCATCATACGTGTCAGTGGGAAGCTTTACACGTCGACTGACTCGGTGACGCTTTATGCGACGGCTAAATGGGTGGCCCGATGTATCATCAAGAATTTCACGCGCTTGACGCGGGGGAGATATATCAGCTTGACGCCCTCTATCTCGCGGTTCTGGCGTAAGATGTCGCCTAGGAGATCGACTGCGACTCCTGCGCGAACGACTTCGATACCTCCGGCTACTGGACCTATCACTGTATTCAGGAGATAGACTCCTGTTGATACGATCACACTACCCTTAAAGCTTGAAGACAAGGATATTCTACCAAGAGGACCAATCACAAGGAGCATGGCCAAGAAGCTTACCATGTGGATCGAAAGAGAATTGAACAAGACAATACCTAAGCATGAAGATCGAGCCTTGATACTACTCGTGCATTGTTCCAAAAGTGAGCTGAAGCAAACATTCCAGTAGCAAAACGCTATAGCGTTTTTCCCAAAACGCCATAGCGTTTTGCCTCAGCTTTGACGCCCAACTTTTCAGTGGCAAAACGCTATATCTTCATGATCAGATGGACAAGCAAATGGTGTCGGATTGGAGCGAACAAAGTCTTGATGGAAACTTCAAGATGTTAGTTTTCATTTGGGACAAGTTTCAGGCCAATCGGACGGGTGGATCAAAAGTTATGGTCGTCGACATTTTAGCGCGCAGTTTGAACGAGCTAGGATTAACGTGAGTCCAGTGAGCTGTAATGCTCCCCACTTATGATATTTTATTGTATTTCTTTTCTATAAGTAGAACATCAAGCTAGTCTTATTGGGCAGATTATTGCCAAGTGAAAAGCTAGAGAGAGTTCCTCCTCTAGCCTATCACCAAGGCTTGATCCAAGAGTGTTATTGAGTGATTTGTTGTTGTTTTCTTTTCTGTAATTCAAGTGTGTTCTCAAGCATTAATCAAGTGTTCCTTTGTGCTTTCAATCTGTGTTCAATCAAGTGTACCATCATCAATCCATCCAACTCCAATCAAAACTCAACCCTTTCCATTCATCCCTTTCCTTATCATCCATTTCCGCTGCACTTATACTCCATCTTCCATCCTATTTCCTTCCATCTCCCAATCTGTCTTGTGTCACAACTCCAAGCTAGATCCTCCTTCAAACATAGATTCAAACTCCCTTACAAAGGAGGTTGGATCGTATCACCTGTGGACTCCTTCCCTCCGTCCATCCCACCGGTTCCTAACCCCCTCAAGTTGCCTGTCTCCTTGTAGGGGGAGACCTTGCAGCGTTCGCGGTACATAAGCCTCTACTCTTCCTTGAGCAAGCTGCCCAGCACTACTCAGAGGATTTCCATCAGGTAAAGGCATCTGAAGGTTTTCTGAAAACAACGGTGACACGGGTCGATCAGCGATGATAGACGGAGTAAACATGATGCGAGGAGGGTGACCAGATCCAGAAGCACCGGGAGTGCCTGTTGCGGCCATTTCAGTCAAATATTCCAGCTGAGAACGAAGGGTCGCTATTTCCATTGCAAAAGGATGTTCGCGGTTGAGTATATATTCTCTCGAAAGAGGAGTGGAGAAGTCGGATCCCACCGTCTGGGATGACAAAATGTCTGTTTGCGAGGAGACCACTCCTCCAGCAATTCCAGCCGAATGGTCCAGAGGTCCTGAAATAATTGGTTGTGTCGTCATAGAGAGATCAGCAGTAGCAAAGGGAAAAAGCCGCCTACGGATGTGGAAAGGGATACTAGAGGATGATGATCGGATCGGCTCCGATTCTGTGATCATGACCGTTCCAATCTTCCGACTAAACGGAGCTTGGCGATTAAGGACGCTCACTTAATACACCAAGACTCTCAATGAAAGCACCATTTGATAAGATTTAATTTCAATCTTGCGAGATTCTGCGTCGTGTGCGATCGGAACGGTGGTGAATGGCGGCGAGTGTACCTGCAAGGTGCCGGAGGGGGAGCTCCGGCGTAGACACTCCGATGCTTAAGTTAGTTCAGGTTATAAGAGTGGTAGAGGTTTCTCTAGGTGAGCATGACCTTACCTTCATTGTGAAAAATGGTGGGGTATTTATAGATCTGGACAGCGATACCTGGCGATATCAAAGAGGGCGCCGTTTGATGATGACGTCACAGGCGATATCAGTGGATGACGTCACGGCGATGTCTGATGGGGCCGCCGGGAGCGATAACCATGTGGGTCCCTAGGATGGGATGACGCCGTGCGTATAGAATTGCGTGAGTCTCCCCCCCCCCCCCCCCGCTGAAGTCGACCATTCTAGGAATTCTTCGCTGATCCTTAGGCGATACAGGGATATCCTTATGGAGCTCAGGGGGATCCGTTCCGATAAGAACCGTTTGTGCAGTAGGACCGTTAAGACTATCTCGATTGTTATCAAGCACCGGAACTTGAGATTTATAAAAGATTGGATGTTTAAAGAGTACCAGGATCGTACTCTTGCAAATATTGATTTGCCCCCGTAGTACGGTATGGAGTCAAAGTTGAAGCCTTTTTGGCATTTCATGTGAGTGAGATGGCAAGGTTTCAAGCAATGATTCCTCTGATTTTCCCTTAAAAATAACGGAATAGAGAATCATGCAAAAGACTCTCTATACTATCTTGGCCCTAGCCACGGAAACCAGTAGTGTCGAGGTTTTTTTTTTTTTTTTTTTTGGCCTTTGCTGGAGATGCTTTTCTTCTTTCTTGGTCGGAGCAAGTACAGTTTCCCCCAAAGATTTCTTCTTCTTCTATACTCGCTGTGCACTTTACCTTCAGTTAGCCATCTCAATCAAGCACTGCTCATTGTCTTATTGAGAAAAATTAAATTCTATACGAAACCATCCCACGAAAATAGTGTGGATTTTATTCAAAGTATTTTATGCACAGTTTTTAACAGTTTTAGCAACTTTATAGAAAAAAAAACGTGAGGGTATGACTATTCACGAAAATTTATGAATAATTAAAAGAGTTGCCCCCAATGCGGGAATGAATGCAGAATGATTGTAAAAAAATTTAAAGAGGCAGAGAAGAAAGTGGCCTTCTCTGGATGTGTGCAGTAAGCGGCAGCTAGCGATCTGACAGGTTCGCTAGCGGGGAATCAGCTTCTTGATCCTGATCTAGCGTCGTCTGTACTCAAATTAGATGATAGTGTTGCTGCAAACATTTCTAACGGTTCCATCATAGCTTGAGACTGGTTGTCTGCAAATGAAGAACCATCTTTAAAATATTTCCTGGTTCGCTCCTTGGCTGCTCTTGGCGAGGAAAGATTCTTCTATGCTGGGGGATGACCGATAGTATGATCTGAACATCATCTTGAGTGATGGAGGAGAATCCTTGGTTATCTGGAGATCTAAATTGCCATTGGGGAATCTAACCAGTTGTTTCTTTGCAGGGAGTCCCAACACTTCGGCTTTTGCAGCAAGGAATTGCGGATGAGTGCAATTACCCTTAAAGTCAATATTTAGTGGTGTACCAATTATGGGGTTTGATCTATACATGAATATTATCGTGTACGTGCACGGAGAGAGCTTGTAGAGAAAGGAGGTGTTGACTGAGCTAGAGTTTTAGGAAGGCGCTTCTCATTCTCAGTTAATTGGGAGTGAAAAGGTTGAAAAATGTTTTGGAGCCTGATGGTAAACTTTTCCGAGAAGGATTGCTCAAGTGCTGGCAGGAGGAGGGTTCCTCTGTTTTGCTGAATAGCGATGGACTGAAGCCGAAAAGGATGGACATAATATAACTCATCATTGTGAATTACCGCTCTCTACGCTTTGCCCCCCGTAAAAATGTACTCAACCTTTAATGCTTCCTGACGCCTTCTTTTGGTCTTCATTTCAACTACTTGCCCCTTAGTTTATAAGTCTCATTGCACCTGCAATAAAAAGGGAGTTAAATAGTAAGTCTGGAGGAAAGGATATCCCAAAGCTCTGAATTAAAATAGAAATATTGAAAAGAGCACGTGGGTTGCCTCCCACGAAGCGTCCTTGTGCGATGCTTCCTTTCCCGCCTTGGTTCTGTAAGTAGAAAAGAAATGAATCAGTAGCATCTAAATCTTGAATAGATGGAAAATTAAGATAAGGATTTAATAAATCAGGAGACTAAAATATGGATAATAATGGCAATAAAAATCACAAACATGGAAAATATGCGGAGAAAGTTACAAACAGGAAAAGTTGTGAGGAAATTTATACACGGAAAAAAATTGCAGAAAAATTTGATACACGGGCAAGATTGCAAAAAAATTGTATGTGGAAAATTTGAGGGAAAATTTGTACACCGAAATTTGACGTGCGTGCAAGACTGCGGAAAAGATTGTGAATAAAATTGTATGTGGAAAATTTGAGGGAAAATTTGTACACGGAAATTTGATATGTGTGCAAGACTGCGGAAAATTTTGCCAACGTAAAAAATTAGCGAAGATATTTACCACGTGGAACATTTACGATTTTTTTTGTAAATGTGGAAGAATTATGGCAAAATTTGTAAACAGGAAAAAATTGTAAATGTGAAAAAATTTGCGAAAAATTTATAAACATAGGAAAACAATTGTAAATGTTGAGAAACTGGGAAATCAATTGTAAGTGCGGAAAACTTTAAGAAATCATATAAAAAATGAAACAAAGTCACAATATACGCATTTCAATATGATGCATATGCTGGGGTGACCTCTACTACTTCTAGCTGGCTGGAAGGTTCCCGGACGATACCATAAAAAATGGTCCCTCAGTAAATGGATGATTGCCTGTCGAACCATCAAAAGTTCTAGGCGCTCACTCATTTAGGGGTTCGAGTCCGAGTTTGGGGTTCATGAAAACTACCCGGGACACGTGCCCCAGGGCCTCACTAGTACCCACCTATTTCTATTTGTAAAAAGGCCAATGACAGTTTATCAAAGTAATTAATAAAGCATGTGAACAATTTATTAACAAATAAATACATGAAAAACAATAACCACGCACAAAGAATCATGTGATATTACAACAGTTTATCATATCAATAATAAATCATGCACACAAAAAAAATCATATGAAATAAATTCAACAATTTATTGAAATCCGGCTTCGACCCTACGGTCCCCAGCGGAGTCGCCAAACTATCGCACCCCCTTTTTGGATTTTATCCTAATGCGACGCGGGTTTGGGACTTGATGTGTGATGAAATCGGACCCATCTCACATAATGCAAATGAAGTCGCCACCCTAATTTGTTTCTAGGTTTAGGGAACTTATTGTCATGCATAAAAAAATAAAAATTAAGGCAAAATGGGTCTGAACCCGAGAACAGTAGTTCGGGGTCGTATTATGGACTCGGGAAGGTATTAGATACCCGAGTCACATCCTAAAAAGGTTACCGGAGAAACGAGGTGTTTAAAATTGTGTTTGAAAAAGTCCTAATTTAGGTGATCATGCCCAATAGATGATAAAATTATAATGTTAAATATTCATGCATACGAGTGCATATGCGGACAAAGCGTGAAATAAATAAAAGGGTAAGAAATGTTTACATGTGAAGGGTATGAGCAGTTGATTTATCCTACAAAGACGAGATTATTAGTTCGGAAAATGATAGTCGAGAAACAAATAAATATTTAATGACTTATTGCGAGTGAAATAATTAATTTTAGTGATTAAATATGGGTGGAAGAGTTTATCTAAGCCTTTGAAAGCATGAAAATAATTAATTAAATAGTACGAACATTCGAGTAATTGGCATCAAAATAATTGTACGCAAGCAAAATAATTGTTTTTGATGATTAAACGCAGGTAGAATAATTAAACATGCAAGCATACGAAAATAATAATTAAACATGCAAGCATACGAAAATTAATTAAACATTCAAGCATACGAAAATTAATTAAACATGCAAGCATACGGAAATTAAATAAACAGTACAGGCGTACGAAAATTAAATAAACAGTACAAGCATACGGAAATATCAGTACAGAAATTAAACGGGCTGAAAAATTGGACTAGGCCCACTGAGCCTAGAAATTGGGCTTATTGGCAGCCCAGCCCTTTCTTCTTTGCATTTGGGCTTGGCTTGAGCCAAGCCCATGACCAACCAAAATTGAAAATGACACAACCCACTTCTTTCTTTTTCTTTTTATTTCCGTTTGGGCTTGGCACCATGACCAAATAAATTTAAAACAAATGAAGCCCAGCCCGTACTCCTTCTTTCCCTTCACTATTCATCATCCCCCTCCTTTAGATCAAGCCAAGGCAACGCAGCAGCAACAAACTCCAGCGACAGCAACAGAATGGCAGCAGCTCGGCAATGGCGTGGCAGCAGTTCAGTGGCGGCTTCGGCAGCGCGGCGTGACAACAGCAGCTCCGGCAACGACTACCAGCGGCAGCAGGGCAACGGCAGCAACGCAGCAGCTCGGCTCTTCTTCCTCTCGACGCCAAACAGCAAGCAACAACAAGGCAAAAAATATAAGAAAAAAATAATTAATAGGGCAAGCAAAATGATTTAATGGAAAAGAACAAGATGGAAGTGCTTGCCTTGCTGCACCGAGAGAAGAGAGGGAGAATTTGAAGAAGTGTGAGAAATTGAGAGGGTGAGAGCTTGTGAATTGGTTCTTCTTGGTGAAGAGAAAGGAAAAAGCTTGCTTGCTATTCATAAGGAGTTAAGTCGGTGATGAGTGATGAGCAAGATAATGGTGCTACAGGGACAAAGGGAAAGAGAAAGAAGCAAAACGAAAATGGTGTGAGGTGGCATGTTGCATTTTGGTGTCAGAGATGGTTCATGCATGCACCAAGGTGCTTAATTCCTTGACCGTTGGATGAGAAGAAAAGAAAGAGTGAAGATGATCAATGGTTGTGATGGCTTGACCTTTGGAAAATATTTAATATTTAATATTTATTTAATTGGTTCGAACTATCAACACGAGGAATCTCGTTTGAAATTAATAAAATCCCGAACCAAAAATACTAAAACATGTTGTAAAATGAAACAAAATGAATAGTAGTCAATAAATAAAGAAAAAAGTTCGATTTGAGCGAGTTTACTCGCTCGGGATCCTTAAAAGTTCAAACAAAAAATAAATGCTATATCAAAGTAAATTGGATAAAATAAAATGAGATGACGTGAATGAAAATAATACTCCCTTCGTCCGGTATTAACTGTCTTTTTAGCACAGTAACTTTCAGTAGGTTTTACACTAAAAAGTCAAGTAAAGTGTACAATAACTTTCCGTAGGTTTTCGCCACTTAATACCGGACGGAGGGAGTAGTAGATAATTACTCCCTCCGTTTTCGAATAATCGTCACTTTTGTACTTTTTGTTAGTGTTCACTTTACTTGACTTTTTGGTGTTTGTTGCACTTTTTGTTACTGTTTCAAAGAGTCAATTATTCAAAAACAGAGGGAGTATCAATTAAAGAAAGAATGCGTTCGATCCACGGTCCGAGGAAATTTATTCAGGACCGATAGAAATTCGAACAAAAAGACAGTAAAAATACGAAAAAACTAAAATCACACGAAATGGTACGAAATATTAAAATAAATAGCCTAAGATCGAAAATCGATAAAATTTCGATTTAAATAATAATGCGATAAACAAAAAAATGCGAAAAAAACGCGTCAAAAATCGGGTAGCAACAACTTGAAAGTCTGATTTATTTGATTGAATGAACATTGCTTAAATACATAGAGAAAGAAACTGAAATCCTACAGAAAAGGAAACATTATCCCACTACACTTCAACTAACTAACCATTAGTTATCATGCCTAAAGACTAGGACTCCACTATCTGAAAAATAACAAACAAATTTAAACTGATAAACATAATGCCAACTCAGCTGCAGATGCATATTTCAACACTCCTCCTTGCATCAAGAGCTGGAAACACCAAGTTTCATTCTCAAGAACTCAAACCTGGTGGCTGATAATGCTTTTGTAAAGATGTCTGCAACTTGTTCTTCTGTTTTGCAGTGAACTAGGGTAACTTCACCCCTTTTTTGTACTTCTCTTAAGAAATACAATTTCACATTAAAGTGCTTGGTTTTTCCATGAAATACTGGATTATGAGAGATAACAATAGCAGCTTGGTTATCAATAAATACCTTAGTGCTATCTTTCTCCTCCAAACCAAGATCGACAACGATCTTCTTTGTCTATAAAGCTTGATTAACAACAGCTGTAGCAGCAATGAACTCTGCCTCCGCTGTTGATTGAGCTACAATCTCTTATTTCTTGGAGCACCAAGAGAAACAACCGGAGCCAAAACTGAAACAATATCCAGAAGTACTTTTCATATCTTCGATGGAACCAGCCCAGTCACTGTCAGAAAAGCCTTCAAGCTTGAACTTATGACATTTGCCAAATTTTACTCCATAATTCAGTGTTCCTTTAACGTACCTGAGCACCCATTTTGCGGCTTTCATATGTACTTCACTTGGAGAGTGCAAGAATCTGGAAAGTACACTGACAGCATATAAAATATCCGGTCTTGTTGCTGTGAGGTACATCAGACAACCAATCAAGCTTCTATAGTTGGTTTCATCTACCCGTTCAGGTCCATCATCTATTATCAGCTTCTCCTTCTGATGCATTGGAGTGCTCATGCTCTTGCAATCATCCATTCTGAATTTTTTTAGAATCTCTTTAGCATACTTCTTCTGGCATACAAATACTTGATCTTGAGATTGGTTAACCTCCATTCCCAAGAAAAATGCCATTTCTCCAAGATCTGTCATTTCAAAGCTTTTCATCATCTCCATTTTAAATTCTCCAATCACCTTAGAGCTGCTTCCTATCACCAAAAGATCATCAACATACAAGGAGACTATCACAACATCAACATTAGTATGTTTGATGTAAAGAGTTGATTCACTTAGGCTTTTTTGAAAACCTAAGTTTGAAAGGTGATCATCAATTCTACTGTACCAAGCCCTTGGAGCTTGCTTCAAGCCATAGAGAGTCTTTTTTAGCAAGTAGACCTTGTCTTCATGTCCCTCTACCGTAAACCCCTCTGGTTGTTCAACAAAAATCTCTTCTTCTAAAAAACCATTTAGAAAAGCCGATTTGACATCTAACTGGAAGATTTTCCAGCCATTTTGTGCTGCAACTGCCATCAAAAGTCTGATGGTATCAAGTCTTACCACCGGTGCGAATGTCTCGGAAAAATCTACACCAAAGACTTGAGCATAGCCCTTCACAACAAGCCTTGCTTTGTGCTTGTTTACTGATCTATCTGCATTAAGCTTAGTTCGTAGACCCACTTGACTCCAATGATTTTTCTATCATGAGGTCTTTCAATGAGCTTCCATGTATCATTCTTCTCAATCATGGCCAACTCCTCCTTCATTGCAGCAACCCACTTTTCATCTTTTTCAGCTTCTGGATATGTAGCTGGTTCAAAAACATCTACATTGCACCTTTGATAAATATCTGAAAGTGGTCTGGTACCTCTAACAGGAACGTCATCAATTAGATGATCAGGATTCAGCAACTTATCTTTCATATCTTGCTGATCTTCTTCCCAGTTCCACTGATTTTGTTCATCAAATTGCACATCTCTACTTATAAGAACTTTTCCAGTTTGTGGCTGAAAAATTCTATAAGCCTTAGAGTTCTCACTATACCCGATAAAGACTCCAAGTTCTGCCTTTTTGTCGAGCTTGTCCCTTTTCACCTGAGGAATATGAGAAAAACACAAGCAACCAAAAGTTTTAAGATTCTTAAGTGAAGGTTTATACCCATGCCATGCTTCAAAAGGAGTTCGACCATCCACCGCCTTTGTAGGCAACCTATTTAACAGGAATACAGCAGTGCTGGCGACCTCAGCCCAAAATTTCTTCGGAATCTCCTTCTCATGCATTAAACACCTTGCCATTTCCATGATAGTCCTGTTCTTCCTCTCACTCACTCCATTTTGTTGTGGAGTGTATGGAGCAGTAAGCTGATGCTCAATTCCAGCATCTTCACAAAATCTTTTAAATTGATTGGAGGTGTACTCAGTTCCATTGTCTGATCTTAGTATCTGTAACTTGCAGCCACTTTGATTTTCCACCAATGCTTTAAATCTCCAAAACACATTAGCAACTTCTGATTTGAACCACAGGAAATAAATCCAACACATTCTTGTCAAATCATCGATAAAAATTATGTAGTACCTGCTCTCATTTAATGATGGAGTTCTCATAGGGCCTCCAAGGTCTGTATGAACAAGCTGCAATTTTTCCGGTGCTCTCTAGCTTGATTTTACAAACGGAAGCCTTGTTTGCTTGCCAAACTGAAATGACTTGCAGCTTGGAACCTCCCCTGCAAGCAAAGGTAGACCTCGAACCATTTCCATCTTTTGCATATACAAGAGGGCCCTATGATGAAAATGACCCAATCTTTTATGCCACATATCGGTGTTGGTTTCTGTGCTTGGAAAAGCAACTTGCTCCTCCTCCATCGGCTCGAGTGTGAAGCTTTTTCCCTTCATCTTCACCCTGAACACTTCTTGATCTTTGGCATCTTTGATAAGGCATTTTTTATCTTCAAAAATCACCTTAAACCCTTTTTGGAGAAGCTGCCCAACACTCAACAGATTTTGATCAATCTCAGGTACATAAAGCACATCAGAAATGATTTTAGTACCTGAATAGCTTTCAAAAGCTATCGTCCCTTTCCCTTTTACTGCAATGTAGTCACCGTTGCCGATCCTGACTTTTGAGGCGACAGATTTGTCAAGCTCTTTAAAGAGCTTTTCATCATTTGTCATGTGGTTTGTACAACCGTTGTCAATTAGCCAACCGTCACTTGAACAGTTGCCCACAAAACAAGTGGCAACAAACAAGAGTTCTTCATTTTCCTGCTGATCTGCAAGCCGTGCTTCAGCTCCTTGATGATTGTTTTTGATTTTGCAAATTATCTCAGCATGCCCCAACCTGTTACACTTTCTGCACTTCATGTCAGGATTTCTCCAACACTTGTAGTGAGGGTGACCCTTCCTTCCACAATGCCTACATGGAGGAAATTTCCCTCTTTTGTTTCCTGAATTGTTACTGGTAGCATCAACATCATCTTCTTTAGCATGGTTCTTCTTCCATTTTACTTTGTTGTATTTACCACCAGTTTGCTTGTAGTGCACCTTCTACAGACCCTTCTTATCGCATTAACCTTCTCTGCTCAGGTGCCTGCAATGCATTCAATAATTCTGCCAAAGGCAACTGCACCAGATCTTTAGTATTCTCTAATGAAGCAATGGTTGCTTCAAACTTTTCAGGCATTGTTACCAGAATTTTTTCAACAATTCTGCTATCAGTAAATTTAGAACCCAACAATCTGACCTTATTTGCGATGCTAAGAAGCCTATCGGAGTATTCTTTGACAGTTTCCGATTCCTTCATTCTCTACATCTCAAATTCTCGAATGAGATTCATGACTTTCATCCCTTTGATTCTCTCATCTCCTTGGTATTCTTCTTTCAGAAATCCTGTATTTCTTTTGCAGACTCCTTAATCATGACTCTGTTGAAGATTGTTGGTGAAAGCGCAGCAAACAGGCAAGCTTTTGCCTTCGACTTCAATACCTTCTTATCCTTGTGAAGTCTGATCTGAGCCACTGTTGGGTTGTTAGGTATAGGAGGAACCTCATAGTCCTCCTCTACAGCATCCCAAAAATCACAAGCTTCCATGTGAGCTCGCATCCTCACTGCCCAAACTTGGTAATTCTCTCCATCAAAAACAGGTGGATTACCTGCAGAAAATAAACTTTCTGACATCTCTGATGGCTTTTCAGGGAAATAGGTGGGTAGTTTTGGTGTTTGGTGTTTGGGTTTCACTCAGATAGTACTCTCACAAGTCTCACAAGTCCCTTAAGAATAAGGGCTCCGCTACCACTCTGTTGGTGCAAAAGAAATATTTTAAGAAGATAGAAGATGACTTGAAAGTCTGATTTATTTGATTGAATGAACATTGCTTAAATACATAGAGAAAGAAACTGAAATCCTACAGAAAAGGAAACACTATCCCACTACACTTCAACTAACTAACCATTAGTTATCATGCCTAAAGACTAGGACTCCACTATCTGAAAAATAACAAACAAATTTAAACTGATAAACATAATGCCAACTCAGCTGCAGATGCATATTTCAACAGTGATTCTCGCTCTCAGCACAAACGGGCTCGACACTGCACCGATAAGCTTCACATCATCTTTAGCCATGGTTGTTGATGGTTTCGGGTAGGAAATGGGAATAGCAGGGTAAGAGCGGAGTAAACAAATGTGATGAGGAAATCAGGTCGGTCCCATGATGTGTCACTTGACACGTGTCACACCACGTATTAAAAACCCTAAATATTTTCCTTTTCGACATTCAGAAATTGGGCTGTACACAAAAGAGAAAAGGCGACTTTTAATGGATTGTTGTAGTTACCTAAGTTAATTAGGCCTGAGGCCCATTTTTTGGGAAACGGGTGGGTTGGTGCGGGTTTCTTTTTGGTTCCATCTCACGTAAATGAGGACCCTTCATAGATTGTGCTATTTATAAGAGTGCATTTAGTTGGCGGAATCAGAAAGAAAAGTACCTTAGAAATTTAAAATTTTGAGCTTTATTGTGTTTGGTTGTAACAAGGAATCATTCTCTCTCGAAATCTAACTTTCCTTGACCTTCTTTAACTTTCCAAAAAATGGGAGAAAGTGATTTCTTAACTAAGAGGTGAGGAGAGTGATTCCTTGAAGCAAGGAAAACTAATTTCTTACTTAAATTATATATTCATCCCCTCGTACTAACATTATTCTAAAAAAAATAGAAGAAAAAAACTTGTTCCCTTCTCTCTTAATTTTAGTTTTCATTTTTTTATTAATTTTTTTAAACTTTCTTTTTATGTGTTATTTTTTTAGTTTCATAAGTTTTTTTAATATTTAATTTTTAAAATTTTTCTAGAATTTTTCGTTTTTTATGTTTCAAATTCTTTTTTAAAGTTTTGGTACATTTTTTTTATTTTTTTTAAAATTTATGATATACTTCCTCCATTTCCTATTAATTGACATTTTCCTACGGATTCTTTGTTTCCAATTAATTGTCATTTTGAGTTTTCCAACACTTTTTTGCAACATTACAAAAGTGCCCTCTCCCTTTAATTTAATTTACAAACGCTGCCAAATTAATTCATTTCTCAGCCTCACAACCACCATTTCTGCATCACAACCACCACCACAACCACCATCACCGCCTCACCATTAATCACCACATACCCATTTCCATCATCACCGCCACACCATTAATCACCTCACAACCACCACCACAGCCACCATCTCTGCATCACAACCAAAAATCACAAATCCCAGTCCAAAACTCCATTCTTAAACACAAAATTACCTAAACCAAATCAGCCATAACCACCTAATCTCCATCGCCCAACAACAAAAATCCGAACCCATCACCGTTGTCAATCGCCTCCGCCACAGCCACCAGCGCCTCCACCACAACCACTGCCAATCGCCCATCGCCGCTGTCAATCGCCTCCGCCACAGCCGTTGTCAATCGCCCATCGCTGCTTCGTTTCCCTTTAATGATACTTTTGGTACCTTTTTCTTCGTAGATGGTTTGATCTTCTGCTCCGTAGTTATGGCTTTTGGTTTGGTCGATTCGTTTTATGTCTTCTGCTACGGTTATGGGTTTCGGTTTTTGCTTGATTTGATTTCTCGCTTCTACTCGTTCATCTTCTGCTTTGGTTATCGCATGATTTGATTTCTAGCTCCTGTTACTTGCTGTTATATGTAGAGGGTGTGATGGTCTTGAGAGAGAAAGGAAAGAAAGAATGGCACATTGTTTGTAGATTAAGTGAAAAGCAAAAGGAATGACAATACTCCCTCCTGTTCCCAAACGTCATTTAAAGGGAAACAGAGGGAGTATCTTTTAAGCTGCAGATTATTTTTTAAAACTTTTTTAAGTTTGATAAAAATATATATTCCGAAAGTTGGATAAAAAAATTTATAAAGTTAATTTTTTTAATTCACCCATCAACCAACCTCTTACAATAATGAAGAATTTGAAAACTCATTTGATATTTTAATTGTTGAAAAATAGACAACTAAATATAAACAAAATTCATGATAAAATATATATAGAAAAGAATAATTAGACGACTAATAAGATAATAAAAATACAAATATAGAAAATGATAAAGCAATTTTTTTTTTACTTTCTTTGAAGATTTCCAAGTACAAAACAAACACAATAATGTTACTTTTTCAGAAATCTTAAATTTCAATTAAACACAAAAAATTAACATTTTTCTCAATCACTTTCCTAGGTATCACTCTTCCGTGAGAATGATTTCAATAGAAAAATTAATATTCCGTGAACTAAACGGTATCTAATTAGAGTCTTTTTTCTAATGAATTCTTTGTAATTGCTTTAAGACTTTGATAAACCAAATTACCAAGCCCAAATCTTGGGAATCCCAATTCAAAAAATTAGTAATTAAAAGAGAGAAGCTTGACCAAATGTTGATTCCCATCTCCCATTTCTCTAACAATCATGAAGATTTTCGGAGATACGGGTTTGTTGGTATTAACCCATAGGATTATTTGTTTAAGTTTTTATCATTAGATTAATCAAAATCAGGGTATAATCCACACCACCATATGCTAATCTTTCCAATTTATACTATTAATCACGCTGCGGCGGGTCCTACGGAGACTTTTGTTGCATGATTAAGCTAAGCACAACTGGCTCATTATTATATTAATTAAGAGCAGGTGAAGAAAGATGGTGCAACGTACCTTTCTTCCACATCTCAGCTTTCCATACACACCTTGTCAACATTTTTCAGCCAAACATTTGAGATACTGAAGTCTCCTTTCTTATAGCCAGCCGTTCATAGGATTTGGACAAAAGTGGGTTGGATTAGGTATTCTAAAGTCTGATATGAACGGAAAAAGTACAAAGCACTAGTTTAAATTTATAAGATTAAAACCCAAGTTTACAACACAAAAGGTGGGGGTTCATTACATCATAAAAATGGCTGCAAAAGTACAGTTCATGAGCTGAAGTCTGAAAAACAAGGGCATTGGTAAAAAAAACAAACACCAATTTCCTCACAGAGGAAAAAGAAGGTTTGTCACGGCAGACTCTATACAACTGCTGCCGAGGCCAAATGCCCCCAAGAAAACCAGACCTCAAATGTCAAGAACTGCATTGTGCAAAACCATGACTCTGACTCAATCTACAAACCCACCCTTTGAGGGAAACAGACTCAAACGAACCATCACGTTCGGAACATGATTACAAAAACATAAACACTGACTTGAAGAAAACCTGAAAGTGGACAGACCTGACACGTGGAATAGCGAGCGCTCAACATCGGAGCTAACACACCATGTGCCAACACCCTGAAGCACAAAAAGAAAAACCTAGAAGCAGAACCTGGTAGCTGTATTCTCTGGGAATATTGGCCATTCTGTAGGTGAAACTCCTACATTAGGAGCTAAAAACTTTTAACAGATCTCCAACCAAGGAAACCTGAGAAAAAAAGAGAGAACGGCCGCATCTCCAGGAAAAAGAAACCAGGAGCTGGAAAACTAAAGACCCATGTTGCTGATGGACCCAAAAAATAAACAAGTCGCTTGCTGCTACTCACAAAGGCTATCTTCTGGAACTTATTGACTTACTGTTGATCCCCAATCTTTGCATCTTCCACCCTAATTCTGAAATGGAGCTTCCCTTGCTTAGGAAAGGATGTCACACCGCCACAAAAGCTCAATGAGCATGTCAACAGTGTAGCTGCTGATAGCATTGCAATGCTGGAGGTTCAATCCCAAGAGGGTCTGTCCCAATTTTACAAGGGCAAAGGAGCAGCTGTCTGATACCATGGTGCAGCCTGCCACAGAAAGGATTTGTAGATTGATTTGGTTTGAAGAAGCAAGGGCTGCAATCCCCGAGTCCGTGACTGCACATTTTGAAACATCAAGATCACGTAGCAGCATGCAGTTCTGAGCAATTGCTGCCAAACTTGCATCAGTTATCTTCTTACATCCATCAAGATTCAGTGTCTCAAGGGTCCAACCATGGTGGCCAACCATTGTTGACACCACCTCGTCAGAAAAATTCACACAACCACTAAGATTAACCTTTACCAGACCAGCCTCACAGCTCTGAAGCACAGGGATAAACCCAGCATCTGTAACGCCCTGAAGTCCACTTAGTTCCACATTCTGTAATTGTGGGCACAATTTTCCCAAACATGCCAGGTTAGCATCACCAAAACCAGGGCAGTTACGGATAGACAAGGATCGTAGGGATTGGCAAGGAGACACTGAAGGTAGGTCCAGATTTAGGTCCTTAATTCCAAAGCAGCTCACCAAAGAAATAGCTCTTAACTTAGCACCACAGTTTAAAAGGGAACCAAAAAACCCAAATTGGGTGATCGTGTGGCACTCTTCCAATTGCAGGCTCTCCAGTGATCCAGCTGCTTTGGCAAATGAGACCAACCCATTGTTGGATAAGAACGCACATTTACGGAGGCAAAACTGCCTTAAATTTGGGCATCCCTTTCCTACAGCTTCAAGTCCAGTATCAGTCAGTCCTCGGCAGGAAGTCACTGTAAAGGACTTCAACATCTGCAGACCATGACCGTTACCCATGACCCAAAATCCCCTCTCGCTAACATTTGGAAGGCTATCAAGGACCAGCTCAATAACAGCCATGCCATAGTGCCCAATAACAGCTAGAGAGACATCAGTGATGTTCAACCCCTGGAGCTTCACCTTCTTCAAAACATGCGTAGCTGAAGATAATAGGCCGGCAATTCCTTGATCACCAACAGCTGGGCAGTCCTTGATTGAAATAGACTTTATGTTGGGGCAATATTGACCAACAGCTTGCAAGCCTTCATTTCCAATGTTTGCACATGATTCTATCACCAAATCAGTCAAATTAGGGCAGCCCTTTGCTATTGCAAGTAAACCCTTGTCCGTAATTGCAGGACACTGGGACAGATCTAGCTTCTCTACAAGGTGACAGCCGTTGGCAATTTCCAATAAGCCATCATCTCCAACAGCTGGCAAATTCCACAGGGAAAGCACCTTTAAAGAAGGGCAGCCGTGGGCAATAGCCCTCAGGCCTACACTTGTCACGCCTCGACTAGATTTGCTTCCACGTATAGAAAGCTTGCCCAATCCTCCACGACTAGCAGTTCCAACAGCTATTGCTGCTAGCCTAATGTCTGTGGCTTTCTTCCCCTCCAAGCTCCTGGAAAGATGTCCATCATCACTTTCCATATCTGTATTTTCAGCTGATTCATTCTCAGTCTTCAACAACTGAGTACTTCCCTTGTTGCAAATTTCATCCCTGCAGATATTGCTTAAAAGAGAAAGCCACTGCTTCGAAACACAAGCGCAAGCACTCCTTTCCTCACCTCCAGGCAACCGTCTGAAGATTTCAAAAAGACATTCATCGGGCAAAAGCTCAATAGAAGCTGCCTTGTTTGGTTCAAATCTCTCTCCACTGATGACAATAGGTGCGCTGATGCGGGACCTCTTGCGAGAAGGAAAAAAGACACCCACATGATGACCAAGGGGCAAAAAGAGGCTCGACTCCGTGGGGTTTGCGTATATTGACCCCCCGCGGCAGAAATCATCATCAACTGAGAATCCAAAGTCAATATCAACATCAGTAAACTCATTAATACAATTCCAACTTTGATTAATTTATTGCAACCATAATGAAATATCCAACAGGTAATCCAAAACGACAGTATTAACATGAAAACAGAAACTACAAAAGTGGATAGGTACATCTAAATTGAGGAAGTAAAAGTGGACATGTTACGTGTTCAAAGAATCTGTTTATGCCTAGTTATCCAACTAAGAAAGCCGCAGCAAACACTGGTATCAGTTCCCAAAAACAATTTTGGTTGGAGAAACAGAACACATAGCATGAAACTCCAACAAGTTTTTCCACTCATATCTAGTAATAGCAGATCACCTGTAAATGACAATTTTCTGCTTCAAACTTCATAGTCTATTAAGATCTGAGAATTCCATCTTTAGGAGTAAATTTGAAAGCATGGAAGAACAGATATGATTACTCAACACTGATTAGCAAGAAAACATCTTTATTTCATAAAACCATGAGTGCTTAACAAAATGATCATACATATGATCCCCATCAAGAGTTCAAACAACATGCAATTCACTATCAACAGATCTACAAAAGTATCACCACATCTGAAAATCATATTCTAAATCTACAATCAACATAAACTCAAACAAGACTACACATCTCACAACAAAAAGCATACTATCAGCTCTAACAAACCCGATCCACAAATAAAACAAACCCATATCCTCAACAGCAAAGCAGATCCAATAAATTAAAGCATCAGATATAACATACCAAATCCAGCAAATCCCACATAATCAACAACAAACAACATAAAAAGATCTAAACTTTAAATCTAAAATTCAGTAAAGAAGAGGAAAGATCGAATATTTGGAGCTTACCGGTGAATTCAAAGAGCTTAGACATGGTTGGTGATGCTCAGAAAACCCCGGAAGGTAAAAACTGCACCGTTCTGCACCTAAAAACCCTCTAAAGAGAGCAAAAAAGAGAGACAACTGCTAACAATACACAATTGATGTCTTGGAAATTCGAAAAAATGCATTACAGAGATTAGAACATCAGGAAGAAAAAAACCCTATTAGATAGGGAAAAAAAAGGGAGTGACACCAGAAAGAGAGAGGTAAATGAATGAAGGGTGTGTGTAAAGATGAGCAAAGGTTTTTATCAGAGGTCAAGAGTGGGGTAAGGTACATGACAACACACGCAAAGAAAACCCACGTACAATGTATTTGGTGCACATAGGTGGGGCAGCCTTTTGCCCATTTGCTAATATTAAAAACCCGATACCGGATAGTAGGCTCTCTTCAGTTCGGTTACCTTGTTTGATTTCTCGTATGACGGGTCGTTGCTTCCACAATCGGTTATTTTTGGCTATTAGCAACAACAAGGTTTGTAAACCAGACTGGCCGGTTCATGTCCGGATTTGCTCCAAAAATCATAAATTGAACGGTAAGACTCGTGACCCGGCCGATTTGTTTGCGATAATCAGGTTTAAAGTATGATTATATTCAAATAAGATTAATTTTTTATTTATATTAGAAAAATATGATATATAAAAAGATCCAAAGATTACAATGATCTTAATAAATAGTAATTTCTTTTATAAGAAATGAATGTTAAACTCGAACTCAAACTGCTATTAAAACTTCGTCGGCTTCGCATTGCAGCTAAGCTACAAGACTAATAGTTAAAATTCTAATATTTCATATTGATTTCCCTAGTAAATTCTTTCAACCTTCAAGTTGCTTTCCTTGTACTTCTTCCATGACCTTAATTTGCAATTGGTATTCTACGTATCTCGAGCTACTTGACATTTTTTTTATAAATATAATTGTAGACATTAGAACATGAAATGCTGTGGATTGGGTCATTATTCACATTTGATAATTTCCCTCGCACATTCCAATCTCCAACTTGCTAGTTTGCTGATCTGTACTCCTTTTAGATTCTCACGCTCTAGCATGTTATTTGTCCATTTTGTTTCTTATATTGTTTATCAAAGCTAAATTGTTTTTTATTTATGAAAAAATCGTTGTTTCAAATCGCTATGTATTTAAAGTTTTAATATCTTTTCAAGCATTCTTTTTGTTTCTTTCTCAAAAAGTATGACTCTTTTAATATAATATACTCGTTTAATTTATAAAAAGAAATTGGCTTTTTTAGCGTAATTTGTTCTATTTTACGTACTCAAACTTAAACCAACAATTTAAAATCCTTTCAGTTTTAAAGAGAGTGAGATTAGACTTGTGAATTAATTTTGCGGGCATCCATTTCTGTTGATTGTTCTGAAAACGTGGGATGGGGCTTGACGACGAGGACTCATATGGTCTTGGGCCATTCCAAGTATTTTCTTAGTGGTTGATAAGTCATCATGACCATATAACCAATTGTGTATGCTCATTCATTAGTTAGACATTGGTGTAAACAGTGATGGAGGATGAAGTCTTCCTAATTAGATCTCAAATCTTGAGTCTTGACGACTACCTTAAGACCTTGTTTTTTATTCTGCCACTTTGCATTAGAATATATCTTCTTTTTATTTTTATTTGGTACGTCCCATTCCATGAACTGACCCCATGGCATCCACGAGCCGCGTAATTTAAGTAATAATGAAAGAAAAGAAAATGTACCTTCTTCTCATCACCAACTCATTCAATTTGGAGAGGTTCATGCATTTGCCTACCTTTCCCCTATTCTTCCACTTGGGTCGGGTCCAATGAACCTTCCCATTCTTTTTTTATATATATTTTTTTCTAACCATCTTCGGTTACTTTTAAGGCTGTAATTTTTCAATTAAATATAGATTGTGATTAAGATTCATACTAATCACCTTGATTAAAACACCCAACACAACTTGTACTTTACTAATTAACTTTCCATATTATATTATTATGAACGACTTTTTCTTTTAATTGAAAAATAGGTACCGACGATTAGTAGAAAGGAGTATTCAATACACTAACTTTCAGGACGAATAAAAAGTATCAAATGCTAATAGTGTGTAACGGAATTGGTTTAAAATTCACACCAAAACAAAATTGACTTTAACAATGGTAATATGAAAAATGAACATATAAAAAAAGGGGGGAAAATGGGTATACCCCATCAACTAAAATAAAATTCGTTTCGATATTTTTGAAGAAGAATACTGGAAAAGAAAATAGGAAAAAGAATATACATACCAGTGCTGCATTGTGTGGAATGTGTGATCAAGGGTGTGATGGGCCCAAAAATCTCATCAATTAAAGTTTAAAACAAGTTTGGCCCACGCCCCTTTCCTATGTTGGCCTCGGACTCGGAGGTGGAGGACCTCTTTGATGTCAAATTCAATGGATTTATAGAGAAACAAGAACCCAGTTCCCTACTTTACTCATTTATCAAAGAGGAGACCAATAAGTTGGAAGTTGGAATTTGTTAATAAATCATGATTATTTATTTTTGTTGGAAAATTATTGATCTCTCGTTTATATTCCAAATAATACTCATTATTCATTATATCTAGGTTTATTATGTTTAGTTTGGCACTAGGTAAGTCTAAATTGCCTAATCTGTTTGAGCAAACCAAGACCAGAAAAGATTTGGTGGGAAACAGTATATAGTATTTGAAGTGAGGTTTAAAACTCAGATCAAAGTTTCCAACAGAAGAGTACCCAACACCCAAATTGCCATACAGGGCACTACAAGTCAATGCGTTTAGCCGAAAGCACAAGAGTTTTCAGGCGCAACGCATAGTATTAATCAATATCAGCAACAAAGACCTGTACCAGATAGGCAGATACAGGAGAAGAAGGAGACCTAAGTTTTCCAGCTTAGTAATCGTACAAACCCTCCTGTTCCCATACATCAACAAGGAAATCCACCATTTCCTGCCATTCGAAATTGCACAAGAAAATCAGAAATGGGTGTGTTTGCATTGGCAAATTATGCCAGTAGTGGGAACAAGAACTTACAGCCAGAGGGATGCGTTGGCAGAAAGGCTTATTGGTCCCAAGTAAACTCTCATAAGTCGAAGTCCAACTGCAAAACATATTGGTTGAAACTCATGTGGGCTTAAGTAATCAAAAGGCGTCCCATAACATAATTGCAGACAACAAATCTTTGATTACACATAAGAACAACCCCCGAGAATGGGCTGTGTCTAATAAATGAACTTCACCAGGGATTTTTCATCCCATTAAAGTCATGGAGAGATAGGACTTTGCTCCAAAAAACAGGTTTTGGAGAATAAGTTCACACTTGGAATTCTTGCTTGTAAACATGGATCGAAAAACATAGATGGACGACAACTACTTCATTTAAAGAATTTATAGCTTTATGATACCAAGCAAATAATTTCACCTTATTGTGGGTTCTCGAAGTTGTGCCCTGTTTTGGGACTTTTTAGTTCCAAGCCACTGCTGCCTTGTTTGATTCCAGAGAAGAAGACCTACATCCCACCGAGTTTTCATTGTTAAAGGACATCAGTAAACAGATGCATTAGCAACTCGAAAACTGATGAAATGACAATCAAGGACAAAAAATAAGAAGCTCCTAAGTTCTATAGGAACCACTAACTAATGCAGCCCCTAACATCCATGCGCAGAATATGTAAAACACCACGGAGAGATAACAGAACGTACTATTTCAATAGGGAAGACTCTAGCTTGGGGGACAAATAGAAATTTAGAACAACTATAAAGATCACACAAAAATCATCTTATGTAATGGAGTGAAGAAATTGCCAAAAATAACTTGCCATGGTTAACAAATTCAGAAGGAGGGTTGCTAGTGCTGCCAGCATCACTGCATGGACCAAAGGGCAGGTTTGATGTGCTGATTGATGAAATGCTTTCCAGGGATTGCGGTACATTATGGTCCATTTCACATGCACTACTGCTCCAAAAATCTTCAGATATGCTGGATTTCCTCACTATTTGGCCTTGAATTAATGATCCCTTTTGTCGCTCATCAACCACTATGATTGTAGAGGGTTTAGGAAAGCATCCAAAACAACCTCTGCTCTGTTACAAAGCAGGTTTCACCATAGGATGTGATTAGCACCAACAAGCAAGGCTAAAGTGAAAAGTATAAAAAAAAACAATTGAAAGAAAAACTATAACGATTTTACAACTGGCTGTCTTTTTTCCAAGGTATAACCAAAACTTCAGTTCTTAAAATACCAATCAAAATAAGAATATGATACTCTGACAACATTAATATAATCATGTGCTAAACGAGAAAAAAAAAACTTCAGAAAAAGACTGATTTTGGAGAATAAAATATCATGACAGCTTCAATTCTATGGTCATCTACACACTCAAACAAACAGAAGTACAATCGCTTCAACGCAAAAGTCACAAACTTAACAACTAGCATCTCCATACACAAATTTTCAGCTCATAACCACTAAAAACCGATCCTACTGCTAAAACACACTTATCTACCCAATAAAAGCTCAAAAAATATGAAAAGAAAAGGACCTCCAGCTCTGCATTTTTCTCTTAAAAGCTTCGATTCCCCGGCGCAAAAGAACCCTAAAACAACCTCCACAAAGCAATTCAAACGAACGAGGACAAGTTTGATTCTGAAAATAACACCTAGCATACATATCTTATCTCCCACCCAAAAACTGGAGGAGAGGGGGAAAAAGGAGAAATAACAGCTATTGAGGATTGCGAGAAGGAAAGTATAGAAGAACAAAGTAAATGAAAGGCATATTTCGTCTGTTACACTAGCTTACGCAACAAGAAAACAAAGGAATAAAATTAATTTTAATAGAGGGAATCAAAGACGAAAAGGCTCACCCCATGCAGTCCACAAGGTAACAGATCCAGGAAGGGAGGAATCTACAGAATTGCATTTAGAGATCAGAGGGCGGAGATTTTCGCTGGAAAGAACCTGATCCGGCCGGGAAGAAGAAACCTGACAATCCTGCGCCATATCAACAAACAACAGTAACAATAAGTCAAATCAAATCGAAATTACCAACAATTATAAACAAGGAATATGACAATAATAATAATAAGGCGCTGTTTGGTTTGAGACCTAAAAGCTGGCATCATTGAAATGGGTTCTTCTTCTTCTTCTCCTTCCCGAAGCAATTTGGTCCCTCTGGTTGGTTTGCTGAATCAACCAAAGGGCTATTGCTTCTATTCTTTCTCTGGTTTTGTTTTTGATTTTGGGTTTTACAACAAACAATATTTGTGCGTTCTGCGCCTTTTTTTTCATTTCTGGCCAAATAAGGAAATATTGGGTTTTTATTTACCAAAGAATAAGAATAAAGAAGCCAATATTAACCATGGCTTGTCTACCGTGTAAAAAAAACTGTGAAGTTTATTAAAAAAATAAAAAATAAAAAATAACATATTATTAATTATTTACTCGTCGTTTATAAAAAGAAAGAAAAATATATATCGATCTCTAAAATAATAATAATTGACACTTAAGGGACATGATTAAGAAGGAAAATAGGTCGGCTAATTACTCCATTAAGATGCAATGACTGTGACTGTGAGTGTCACGACTCACTTGTCTCCTAAATCCTAATCCAGAAGTCTCTTTCACTTTCACTATATATCTTTCCTACAAAGCAATGTATTCTCTTCGTGTACGTTTCTATCAAATGTAAATTTGGCCAATTCCAATTTGCATAAATAAATATTTTTTCATATAATTATAAAATACTTTTAAAAATGGCTACGGCACTTTTGACCCAGATTAGAAAATTTTGGACAAACAGATGGGTAAATTATATGAGTTTTTGTTTAAATAAATTTAGAAGCTCATTTTTTGCAATAAAAGCATAATTAGTGTTGATTTTTGTGGATGCTTCATGGGCTTGCGATGACAATCAATGAGCCCAAAGCCCACTCAACATGCTGGGCCTCATAGTTCTGTTTTTTGCTTAATTGATCCTTCAAACACAAATCAAATAACATTGGATAGGAATAGGATGATCACTTCTTTTTACATGATAGTTATATCACATGGAATATGTTTTAATTTGATACAACAGGAAGTTTAATCTTGTAAACAGAGTTGATTAAGTATGAAGCTAATTAGGTCGTCAGGATTGGAGGGAGCAACTCAGATTTTGTGCCTAGGGATTCGAGCCTTGGCGTCAGGGGAAAACTGAATCCCTGGAATTGTTGTCACTTCTGCATTGTTGCTGACTTGAATGGGATACCTAAGCAGGTGAGACATTAGATCATCCTCCTCGAATGTTTCGCTCGTGTATGCGTTCCAGTTCTCCTCCGCAATCTGATTCACTAGCTTCACGCAAGACACAGTTTCAGGACGTTGGAAGGAAGGATCAAGAAGTCCGAGGTGCTCGTACCATAGAGACATTCGAAACCCGTATATCTGACCCCTTGCTGGTTGTCCAGTTGCCAAATTCTATGGCTGGAATGCTCCCATTGCTATCTCAGTGTCCCTCGCGCCATCCATGGACCGCTGGTTGATGTTAGCAGAACCAATGATTATGTACTCATCATCAACTGCAAAAAACAAAAATAGGGTTTCTAAAGCTTAAATTTCTGCTTCAAATGCTGATAGGACGACTAAAATGATTCAAAAGAGTATAGATTTTACCTATCATCATCTTTGCATGAACATAAATCATGAAACGTCGGGCCTTTTGAGCTCTGTTGTAATCAGAATCAGGTTCAGGTTTCTCAGTCTGTGTGTGTTCTCCAATCTTCATTGTTTCTCGGTTTCCGAAGGTTAAGTACTCCCTTGGATCTGTATCGAGTCCCTTCTTCTGGGCTGCGGTTATGTCAGAATACATCATCTCCATTGTTCTCCTTTGCCAATCTAATATTGCTTGAACAGAACCACTCTCAGGTATCCCTTCAGGCCACATTGGGATGACAATGTAGACAGTAAACCTTTCTCCTGCCTGGATTTTGCTGATAATCTTTAGCGACAACTCCTTTGGGATTAGATGCAACGCGTTAATCTCCTCGACCCTGATTCCTTGTGGTTTCCATCCGTATGAACTTCTGAGGAAATACTGATTCTCGATGTAGATAAAGTTCTTTGCCCTCCGAATTGTGTTGATATATGCATTTTGAATGCTTTTATCGATGATGCAATCTTTGCCAGTGATAAGGCCTAATGCAGCTGCTTTGTCAGGTTCCTCAGGAAAACCAAAAGCAGCTCCATCATCGATAGAACGGAATATTTGAACATTACATACTTCCGGATCATTCTCTTTCATCACTGGTGCCGGCCTGGTTGTGACTTCTTAAAGCTTGTTTTTTGGGATTAGGAATTGACTCCCAACTTGCCTCCTCCATCGTTGCTCGAAATTATACAAGACATTCCTGTTGGAATTTGGACAACGGGACTAATGCGCTAGTACCGTTCGTACACCTTGGAACATATGGACGCATATGTTATGTGTGTACCGTTATATAATATATTGTTAACATAAAGTTAATTGGACCAAATTGATGATCTAATAAAGTTAAGGGGTCCAATCGTCTAATTAATACAGTATGGGGGCACATTCAGTATTTGTGCAGAGTCCCGGGTTAATTACAATTGTTGATAGGTCAATTTGTAATTAACATAAGTTAAATATAATTGGGATTTGGTCCCTGGTGGAAGTTGCCATATATAAGGAAAAATTCTTTTGTTTTAACGCATAAGGAAAAAGTAGGGTTTTCTTTTTAAAAGAAAAACAACAGAGCGTTATAGAAAAAAGACAGAGAACACAGGGTACCCATACCGCCATACGCCCAAGGCAACGATTCATCAGAAGACCTTTGTTCCCGAATTTCTACGAGATCATGACATCATCATCAGGTACGCTTCCGCATTCCGTTATGATTCATGTATTAATTGAGTTGATTCATGTATCAATTGAGTTGATTCGTTCCTATACTATTGTTCATAAGGTTAAGAACAACAGTGAATATCCTTTGGTTTTAACAATTGGTAGCGGAGCCTATCAATTTCAATTATGCATGGATTGCAAATTTTAATTGATGTTGTGAATGATTAATTGCAAAATTGGGGCTTTATTTTAAGAACCCTGAAAAATTGGGAATTGATTTGAAATTGGTTGATTAATTATTTTTGGGATTGAATTTTGCCACTGTGCGGTTATGGATTATTTTATTCTCTGCGCATACATGATGGAATTGAATCTCGTCTGTCGTGAGAATTGATTTCCTGCAATTGTTGATTAATTGCTTGATTGAATTCTGGATTTAGTGCTTATGAATTGCACGGATTTGGAATTTGTGAAATAAATAACATGGAATTGCAGTGATGAAATAGTCATTAAATAGTCAAGAATTTGGTGATTTTGACTTTATCATCAGGAGTCACTAAATCCGGATTTGTTGCAATTAATTAATTAATTGCTTAATTGTGGCGCATTTGGTAATTCCGGGGTAAGTTTTGATTCTGGAATTGTGTTTCCGGATTTATGGACAGGTTCAATTTAATCCAATTGCTGTTAATTTATTTGGCTTATTTGGCTTGGCCTAATTAATTGCTACTGATGTAAATTTTGGATTAAATGTCTAATTGATTGCATATTTTAATTAATTTTGCAATCATCATTGTTTCGGTTTACCGGACTTAAAGATTCAATTATTTTGAACATAAACATCATAAAGTTTAAGATGTTTGTCGAGTTCAAATTATTGATTTATAAAGGAAAACAGAATAATACTAAGGAAGCTTTTAAGCTTAATTTGTTTGTCTTACTCGATTAATGGAAGTGGTAAAGTCACAAAAGTGACCTCTGCTACGGACATTACCGGGTTTGATATTTCAAGTATGGTATTCATAATTTCATGCGGATAGTTGTCGGCCCAAAGGAAGATGACTGTTTGGCAGAAATTATAAATACGATAGTGATGAATTTCAAGTTTTATAGCTATCAAGAGATTTATTGCGAGTATTTGATCGGCCAAAAGGAAGGTTAAATATTTGGCAAAATCAAGCTATAAAATTCACACTATGACAGGTTAATTAACTGCGTGTTGTGTTTTAGGCCAAAGACTAAGCACAATGTCATATAATTAATCTTTTGATTTATTCAATGTGTTATTCGTTAAGTTTATTGCTTTCATAAAGTTTTATTAAAGTGAGCTAATTGAATGTTGTGTTCTTTCATATATGAACTCAGCAAGCTCGGTATCTGCCAATTTGAACAGTATGCCACTGTTATCTTCTAGTAACTTCACGTTATGGAAGAGAAAGGTAGAGACAACACTGTGTTGTATGGATAAGGATTAGGCGCTCTATAAGGATTGCCCTGAGAAACCAGACCTTAAAAGTTCTGATAAGGAAATCCAGGCTTTTGAGGACTGGCAGCATTCGAATAGAGCTTGCCTTTTGGTCATACTCAGTGTTGTTCCTATGTCTATGCAAAGCACACTGGAAAAGGAAGCTAGTGCCAGCAAGATCCTAGAGATCTTGGCTCGTCGCTATACCCATACAGAGAAGGCCGAAATTAGCGATACTATTCGCAAATTTTTGACCATAAAGTACAAAGGGGATAGCGATATACGAGAGTATGTCCAGGGGGTCATCAACCTAACTGAGAAGCTGAAGGCACTTAAAGTTGAGTTACCAGATGACTATCTGGTACATCATGTGCTGGCTTCACTTCCACCTCAGTACAGTCAATTTGAGGTGAGTTACAATTGTCAGGAAAATAAGTGGACAATTGATCAGCTAGTCAACTGGTTCAGGAACAGGAAAGGTTGAGACACTCTAAACTGGATAGTGCTCATGTAGCTACAGCCTCTTCATCCGGTTTTAAGAAGAGGAAAGGTAAAGAGACTGCAGGGTCTGGTTCTCAGAAGAAGGTTAAGGGCTCAGATACTGAGCATAAGGGAACAAAATGCTTCTTCTGCAAGAAAGTAGGCCACCTTAAGAAGGACTGCGCCAAGTATAAAACTTGGTATGCTAAGAAAGGTATGTCCTTGTCTCTTGTTAGTACGGAATCCCTTTTAGTTTCTGTGCCTAAGAACACTTGGTGGTTAGATACAGGAACCACTAAACACATAAGTGTTTCTTTGCAGGGGTGCAGAACATACCGGAAGCCCATGGAAAGTGAGAGGTTGCTCTATATAGGGATGGCAATTCCGCCCGCGGATATGGATATCCGCCCAATATCCGCAATTGTGGGTGGATATTACCCGCACATTATGGGTATTTTGCGGGTATGGATATACCCGCACCCGCAAAGTACGGGTATGGATGTGGGTATGGATAGTGCTTACCCGCTCCAATACCCGCACTAAATACCCGCAATATATATATAATATTTTAATATATAATTAATTCAATATATATAATATATAAGGCACTTATTGTAGAACCTAGAAGAAGCTAGTTTGATAATTTCTTTCACAGTGAGGCTTTCTAATAATGAAACATTATATAACCATTTTTTTAATAAAAAATTAAAACTTAAGGTTAATTTTCTTTTCTACTAATTATAATCCACATGATGATCCTTCCTCAAAATAACACTATAGGA
Source organism: Viola odorata (assembly GCA_963691705.1). Lineage (NCBI taxonomy): Eukaryota > Viridiplantae > Streptophyta > Magnoliopsida > Malpighiales > Violaceae > Viola > Viola odorata. The sequence goes on along the minus strand of OY829545.1, from coordinate 19,396,016 downwards.
TTTATTTATTTTTGGAAAAAAAATATTGCTTCGTACTTCTTTAAATTTATGAAACGACTCTAAACTCGTGAGTCTTATTATCTTTTTTTTTTTTTTTTACAATTTGAATATACTTCCTTTTGGGGCTTTTAAAATAAAAACAAATGACCAAGTTTTTATTTTCTCTAAAATCAGGTTTTTGTTTATTTGCAAACGAAAAATGAAAAATCATGTTGGATTAGTGTATCGTATTATTGTGTGGTATTGTTGTTAAATTAGATTGATTTTTTTTATATATTAATTTGATTGAAATTTGAAATTCAAATAAATTTGCGGATATTCGTGGGTTATCCGCGGGTATAATTACTCTTCCTTTACCCGCTCCATATGGATGCGGGTGCGGGTATGGATTACCCGCAAATTTATGGGTGCGGGTATGGATAGTGCTTACCCGCTCCATACCCGCCCAATTGCCATCCCTAGCTCTATATGGGTGCAGGTGACCCGGTACTAGTTGAGGGCATTGCTACGCTGAAATTAATTTTATGTACTGGTTTCATATTAGAGTTAAAGGAGACTTTATATGTACCGTCTTTTAGACGGAATCTGATTTCGGTTTCTTTGTTGGACAAAGAATGTTATTCATTCAGATTTGGGGATTATAAAAGTCTACTTTATTTTAACTCTACTTTGGTTGGAACTGGTGCATTAATTGATTCTGATAACTTATATTTATTGCATACAGTTGATAGCAATAATGAATGTTATGTTAGCGATTCTCGTGGGATAAAGCGTAAATTGCCAACTGAGGATTCATTCAGGTTATGGCACAGACGGTTAGGTCATATCTCTGAAAGGAGAATAGACCGACTTGTGTCAGATGGAATTCTTGGTGAACTCGATCGTACAGACCAGCATGTTTGCATCGAGTGCATAAAGGGTATAACAACTAACAAAAGACGGTTTGAGGCCGAGAGAAGTTCAGAAACTCTAAAACTGGTACATACAGACATTTGTGGTCCATTCCCTACGGCATCCTGGAATGATCAACGATACTTTATCAGTTTTATAGATGATTTCTCTCGATACAGATATCTATACCTCTTAAAGGAAAAGTCCGAGGCATTGGACGCTTTCAAGTCTTTCAAGACCGAAGTTGAGAATCAACTCGGCAAGACTATTAAGGCTGTCAGATCGGATCGTGGTGGTGAGTACTACGGTCGATATGATGGATCAAGTGAACAGCGTCCTAGGCCATTTGCCCAATTTCTCGATGAGTGTGGGATAGTTCCACAGTACACCATGCCGGGGTCTCCGACCATGAATGATGTATCTGAAAGGAGGAACCGTACCCTTAAGGATATGGTAAGGAGTATGATTGCCAATACTACCTTACCTACATCACTCTGGGGAGATGCCTTAAGAACTGCAGTCTACATTCTCAATAGGATACCAACAAAAGCGACTAACAAAACCCCATACGAGTTATGGACTGGCCGAAAGCCTGTCCTAAAATATTTAAAGGTTTGGGGATGTCCAGCAGAGGTAAGGCCTTATAGGCCTGATGAAAGGAAACTGGACTTAAGGACAGTTAGTTGCTATTTTGTTGGTTATCCGGAGAGGTCACGGGGGTATAAGTTTTACAACCCTACTACCCGAACAATATTTGAGACGAGAAATGCCCGGTTCTTTGAGGATGTTGACTTTGGGGGGGAAGATAGAAGGTCAGATGTCGTCTTTGAGGAGGATTCAGAGATACCTCATCCTCATAAAGTTTCTGAGGGATAGGATGAACTTATTGTTCCGATTCCTGCTCTTATCCCTCAGAGAGCAAGAAACGACGTCATTAATCTTCCTGCAGGACCAGGACTAGATCCACAGGTTATACCTGAGGATCATCAGGATGTCCATGAGGGTCCACAACCGGATCAAATTCAACAACCTCAAATAGTTGAGGACCAAGTAGAGGCAGATATGTCGTTAAGGAGATCCACTAGAGTGAGAAGAAATGCGATTTCGGATGATTATATCGTATTTCTGCAAAAACATGAGGATACTATTGACTCTTTGGAGGATGACCCGCTCACCTTTAAAGAGGCAAATAGTCGTTCTGATACTCGAGAGTGGATAAGGGCCATAGGGGATGAACTCAAATCCATGAAGGACAACGACGTTTGGGAACTTGTACCATTGCCTGAGGAAAAGAAACCGATAGGTTGCAAATGGGTTTTCAAAACCAAAAGGGATTCTCAGGGCAATATTGAGAGGTACAAGGCACGTCTTGTCGCGAAAGGGTTCACCCAAAAGGAAGGAATAGACTATAAAGAGACCTTCTCTCCAGTTTCATCGAAGGACTCTTTTAGGACTATTATGGCACTAACGACACATTTCGATCTTGAGCTACACCAAATGGATGTAAAGACTACTTTCCTCAATGGGGATCTTGAGGAAGAAATCTACATGAGGCGACCAGAAGGACTATCCTCCAACGAGGGTAGTGAATTGGTTTGTAGGTTAAAGAAGTCTATCTATGGGCTCAAGCAAGCTTCCCGTCAATGGTACTTAAAGTTCCATAGTGTTATTACTTCATGCGGTTTCGAAGTAAACGCTGTGGAGGACTGTCTGTACCATAAGTTCAGTGGGAGTAGATTTGTATTTCTACTGTTATATGTGGATGACATTTTGCTTGCTACTAACGATTTAAAGCTTCTTCAGGATACTAAGGCTTTCCTCTCAGATAACTTTGAGATGAAAGACCTTGGGGAAACATCTTTTGTGTTGGGGATTCAGATACATCGTGATCGTTCACGGAGTACCCTTGTACTATCACAAAAGGGTTACATCGATAAAGTACTAAAGAGATTTAGCATGTAAGATTGTAAGTACTAAAGAGTACCAAAGGTGAGAAGTTTAGCCTTGATCAGTGTCCTAAGACAGACTTGGATCGCAAGTTCATGGAGGGTGTACCATATGCTTTGGCTGTGGGAAGCATCATGTATGCACAGGTTTGCACCCGTCCGGATCTTGCATTTATTGTTGGTATGTTGGGCAGATACCAGAGCAATCCCGGAAGGGATCATTGGGTTGCAGCCAAAAGGGTCTTTCGATACCTGCAGAAAATGAAAGACTATATGCTCACATACAGGAGATCAGATCAGCTAGAAATCATTGGGTATACTGATTCTGATTTCGCTGGATGCCAGGATAGCCGGAGATCGACTTCAGGTTATGTCTTTCTTCTGGCTGAAGGAGTCATTTCATGGAAGAGTGCGAAACAATCACTTGTTGCATCTTCCACTATGGAGGCTGAGTTTGTAGCTTGCTACGGGGCATCCAGTCATGCTATACGACTGCGGAACATGGTTAAGGAACTGTGAGTTGTCACTGGTATTGAGAGACCATTGAGGATCTTTTGTGACAACCGGGTTGTTGTGTTGTACTCCAACTGTAATCGGAGTTCTTCCAGATCAAAGCACATTGATATAAAGTTCCTTGCCGTTAAAGAAAGGGTTCAGAGCAATCAAGTTAGCATAGAGTTATTGGGTACAAACGATATGGTTGCGGATCCGCTCACTAAGGCATTGACACCTGTAGCATTTCATGGCCATGTATCGAGTATGGATGTCATTAAGTTAGATGCCTGAGATTAGTGGGAGTTCTGTTTGTACATTTTGTGACTCATATATGTGATGACTGTGTATTATGTTATTTCACAGTTTATGGATATTAATCTTATTCAATATATGCTCTGGTTTTTTTTTTATCTCATAAAGTAAAGAGGATCAGTTGGAAATTTGACAAGTATAGATCACTTGTAATTTCCATGCTGCACATGCACACTAGATCCATGTCGTTAGTTAGTTAGTACTCGTAATCATTATGAGTTTAGTTGCTTGGGCTGCGACGACTGCTCTTTTGGTTCTTGTATTAATGAAGCTAATGAACCGGATTAAATTAGACGGATATATGCTAGCATTCAGGGGGTTAACATATGATTGTATGACAAAAGGAGGTACTATAAGGAACACATATTGTGTAGTTGTCCAAGTGGGAGATTGTTGGAATTTGGACAACGGGACTAATGCGCTAGTACCGTTCGTACACGCTGGAACATATGGACGCATATGTTATGTGTGTACCGTTATATAATATATTGTTAACATAAAGTTAATTAGACCAAATTGATGATCTAATAAAGTTAAGGGGTCCAATCGTCTAATTAATACAGTGTGGGGGCACATTCAGTATTTGTGCAGAGTCCCGGGTTAATTACAATTGTTGATGGGTCAATTTGTAATTAACATAAGTTAAATATAATTGGGATTTGGTCCCTGGTGGAAGTTGCCATATATAAGGAAAAATTCTTCTGTTTTAACGCATAAGGAAAAAGTAGGGTTTTCTTTTTAAAAGAAAAACAACAGAGAGTTATAGAAAAAAGACAGAGAACACAGGGTACCCATACGCCCAAGGCAACGATTCACCAAAAGACCTTTATTCTCGGATTTCTACGAGATCATGACATCATCATCAGGTACACTTCCGCATTCCGTTATGATTCATGTATTAATTGAGTTGATTCGTTCCTATACTGTTGTTCATAAGGTTAAGAACAACAGTGAATATCATTTGGTTCTAACAATCCCATGTAGCTGGACCTTCAAGTTTACAGTGAATATCATGCCAAGGCTCTCTCGGTCCGCCTTTTTTAATAGAGGCACCTGGAAAGTTAGGCTGGTGGAAATCCTGATGATGAACACTGCCAAGAGTCTTGAAAAGTGGATGCTCTTGCCTATCGTATCTCCCATCGCAAAGATCAATACCTCCAACAAAACTAACAATCCTCCTTTTCTGCGACTCCTCATTCTTCACTTCACAATCCACAATCACCATCTTTTGATGATGCGTAAACATTGTAGAAATCTGCACTCCTTGGACAATGCTGGACCCATCATCAGGATTTCGAGGGCACAGAACGCAATGCACCTTTGTATTCCTGAAGTACTCCGTCTCTTCATCATGGGTAGCCATAAGACAGTCCTTCTTAAATTGCTCGAGCGAAGTCCTGCCATCCCATACAAGCATAAGCACTGTCATTCCCTCTTCTTCTGCCTTCTTCTTGAGCAGCTCACCGAGTGTCATTCCCATCAGGCCTTGGCCTACTCGGGTCCCTTATCAATGTAATTTCAGTATACACAGACCACCCAGTAATGTAAATGAGATGTTTCGCTTTGTAAATAGCATCAAACACATCCTCCCAGCATCTGTGTGCTTCATAAAACTTTCCTCCTCCGAGCGAAATCTTCGGACTAAAACTGTTCAAAACATGAGCATCTTGGTATAAAGTAACCTGAAGCCCCCTCTTTGGTTAAAAAACGCGCAAGGAACTCCCTCGTACTGCTGATTCTTGATTCCTTGTGACCACTGCATTCTTTGATCGTGATTAACACTAAACAATTGCAGTTTTACGTGGATTTTAGAACCTCCTGATGTAGGTTTTCGCTCCTCGTCCAATATATCGACCCATCGGTCAACTGTGTTCTCTCTGTTGATTTCATCAACAGGAACATAAGCTCGACCAATCAATGTTGCCCCAACAGGATTATTATTCTTGACAGTGAATATAACATTTGCAATCGAATGGGCGCAGTAAATGTGAAAGGATTCCTGCCACCGCGGGGTGGAGGGATCGGTTTCGACCATCCTGGTTCTTGCAACCCTTGCCTTGTCAAGATCAACCGTGGCATAGAGTCTACTACCAGTAACCTGTGTTGAAAATGCGGAATAGAAAAGCTGAGAATTTGTTGAGAAAGTGTAAAGTATAAATTAATTACCTCAGGCATGCAAAGGGTTGTTTTCTTGAATTTAGACGGGAGTTTTTTTGCACACTTCACCGGTCCATCTCCCTCCAAATTTCAAGAAAATCAAAAGAATGGTGAGAAAAATCTTTTATCAACGCGGCCAAAATCAAATGAATGGGTAAAGCCCATTTAAATATTGGCCCATATCTTTTATCAACGCGGCCATACTCTATTCATACTTATACTTAAACTAAACTACATAAAAACCTATAATTTATAAAATATTTCACTTAATTTCTTACTAGTTTGATAACTTGCAACTTAAATCGTATATTTTTTTTTAAAATTGCAATCTTAACATTTCTAGTGATTAAAAAATTCAAAATAAATAAAAAATAATTTTAAAAATTATGCAAATTTGAGTGAATACGAGAAAGTTCACTTCGCTAAAAAATTGAAAAAAACTCACCTTACTAAAGAGATTTAATCCCCAACCAAAGTGTAGCCTATCAATCTCAAATATGATAACATCAAGAGTTCTATATGTAGTACTCCCTCTGGTCCGAAATGTATGACTTTCTCGCATCCCAATATTCAGTAGGGAACGCATATTGAGGAGGCCGGATGACTCACTATTTGACCCCAAAAAAATTCGTACTTTTTTTTGAACGTACGTTAATCCTTAACGTACTTCCGAGAAAAAATTAGGGGCAAAATTATCTCAAATAGTGAGTCTGCCGACCACTTTAAGATACATGCCGAAACAGTAAAAGCAAATGCTAAAACGTCATACATTTCGGACCGGAGGGAGTAGATGTTGAGTCATTTTTTGAAGATAATTACGAAACTTTCAGTTGTAGCGGTTCGATTTGATTCGATTCAACACCTTTTTAGTTAATAAAACCTCCTTTAAAATTAGTATAAAGCTCCATACCAAATGATTAGGTTGGTTTTTATGGTTGATTTATATACCCATGGTAGGTTGGCTTGAAGATTAGATATAATCATATATATTCGTAAGCAAAAATGAGGAAGAAAGAGATAATTTCAAGTTAGAATCTATTCCTAGCCTTGGGTTGTTATGGAAAGCAATTATACATTGGGCCCCAAAAGAAGAACCAAATAAAATGTAACGTACCTATGTAGCTTGTCAGGTGATAATGAAACTTTGTGCAGCAAAGGAAAGTTTTACCAAATAAGTTTTCTTTTCTTTTCCTTTCTTTAAAAATAAAAATAAACAAACAACTAAAAATAGAATCGATACCAAACGTTTTATAAACAAGATTCTAGGCACTGTTAAGTGTTAAGGCACTACTAATTTACTGTCACGCACTGTAAAGAAAGACAAAAATAGCTGTCCGTGACACTTGTTTCTAGCTTTGCACTCGATTGTTTCTTTCTTGTGGGCTTTTAATGAGTTAAGTCATTATTGATAACTAGGCCTGGGTTTGGCCCAAGTGGTATTCTAATTTAAAGTCTTAATTAACTAAATACTAGACGGGCCTGGAGGCCCAAAAGGCTCATCCTCTATTAGCAAAAAAGGGACAGCTAATTTTCATTTTATTTTCTTTCATGTTCTTTGACTTACTGATGCACAGTATTAATGAAAATGTGCGGATAATTAATGCAGATGATTAGTGGGCACACAACAAAGTCTATTAGTAGCTAGTAGTCTCCCTATTTATGCTTACCTATATACTTGACAATCCTAAACCTTCAACTAATTCAATTCTTCATGCACCACGACGTCAGACTATCTATTTGTATAATTAACACATGCCGGCACCGGTTATTCAATTTTCTAGTCAACCTCCAACTAAACTAATTAAGCTAGCTTGCTAGCTAACCTACGTATCAATTCACATATTTTCGAATTTGGGCGGCTAGAGTGTAAATTTTGAAAGTGAATGGAACTCAAATTTGAGAGGGATTGAGCCAAAAATCGCGAAAAAATGGCGCAGTTAGAGCGGAGGGGAATACAGAGGTGAGGGAAGAGGAGGGGAAACTTCGTGGTGAAGTGCATTCTTAAACTCCGTGCCAGACTCTAAAACGACAATTTTTGAGGGACAGAGGGAGTAATATATTAAGATATGAAATGTTTATGGTATATATAATTTCTAAGGATATATATATATCCATCGATTGGAATGTGATCTAATTTAATATTTCTTGTCCCATGTTAATTCCCAACTTCCCAAGTTATTTAGGATACCGTTGACTTATTTTGTCAAGAAAAGATTGAAGCTCATGGACGCCACAAGTATGTTTGCGGCTGCAATTTCTTTAGGATGAAAAATATGAAATGCTTAATGTGGCTTTGGTTTTGATCATGAGATATGAAAAGAGAGGATTTAACACTAATCCAACGCTCGTTCCTCTATACTACACCACCAGAGGTGAACAAGGACATCGTGGGACATCATCCCTAAACTTCCTGACATTATTGCCGCTGGCCGCCATGCCCACACGCAAGCGACATTATTTATCACAGTGCCGGTAGAAATCATACATTGCTAATTAAGTTACCAATATGTATGTATATAGTTGAAGTTTTTATTTTAGTGTGTAAAAAAATTCTAAGTTATTATATAGCTCTAGGTCTAGCCTTCTAGGTTTTACACATAATTAATTACCATGTCGACCATTTATTCTAGTTGTTACAAAAAGGCAGCCCAATTAGGGTTTTGGTGACTTTTTATCAGTATCAAATATCAATACACCTCTGTTAGGTGAAATCTTTATTGCAACTTTGGACTTTTCCACCCAATTCACCGACAATTTCTCACTATAATTTGGTCTACAATTATTTATTTTTTTAGTACGTACCCTCCTCACTCATCTTCCCATCACTTAATTTATATTTATTTTTTTTTCTAATTTTTCTATCCCATCCTCATCATCCTCATCATCTACCTCCTTCCACTTCTAATAAACACTCCCCCCCCTCCTCAAAATCCTCTCCTAATACCATAACTATGTGTTTCTATTAAAACAAAACCGAAAGAAAGAAATGGTACAATCAAAGAAATTCAGAGGCGTCAGACAACGCCAGTGGGGCTCTTGGGTGTCAGAAATTCGCCACCCTCTGCTGTAAGCTCACCAACCCTCCACTTCATTTCTTTATAACATTACAATATTTCTCTTTTTCTTTGCATTAATTCCTCTCCTTATAACATAAATGTAACACACCACCACACACTACATGAATATATTTTCTATCTTGCGTATCTTCTTTTTTAATAAGCTGGAGAAGATTTATTTGCAAGCCATAGGGAAAATGGCTGCTGAAAAAAGAGAGAAGAATGTACAGCAGAGTTGGCAGTAGTTCAAGGCAACTGACACCGACAGAGCCCTAAACTACCCAACTAAAGGAGACTGCTAATTAACTATCTTGCGTATCTTTTAGTGCATCTCTTTCCTTTTCTTGATATGTCGTCACATTGTCATTTCTTTTCTAATAATTTTCTTGGTGTCTTGTTTTGTTTTCTTGTATCTTTCTCTATAGGAAGAGGAGAGTGTGGCTTGGTACGTTCGAGACAGCTGAAGCCGCGGCCAGAGCATACGACCAAGCCGCGATATTGATGAATGGGCACAATGCGAAGGTCAATTTCCCTAATGAGAATAATCTGGAAGATCAAAGCAAGAAAGTCGATGGCAACAGCAATTTGCCGGCAGGGAAGGCGCTTGCCGAACTACTCAATGCAAAGTTAAGGAAGTGTTGCAATAAAGACCCATCTCCTTCTCTCACTTGTCTAAGGCTTGACAATGATAATTCTCACATTGGTGTTTGGCAAAAAAGAGCCGGGTCACGTTCGAGCGCCAATTGGGTCATGCGGGTTGAGCTCGGGTCAACGACCGAAAAAACATCACAGGTCATGCATCATCAGGAAAATATAATCAACGGGTCAATATCCTCTGAATTATCGCCGTCAACTACGACGCCTTCGTCTAGTAATTGTTCTAATTCATCAACGGTTGAGATGGTGGAGAGTGATCAGGAGATTGGTGGAGATGAAGAGGATAGAATTGCAATGCAAATGATTGAAGAACTTCTCAATTGGAATTGATGACCCCCCCCAAAAAAAATTATGAATTTCTTGCCGAGAAATTATCATAGTGTCCGGTCTTAATTAATTGCTAGATATAGTACTGTTTCCTCTCCTAAGTGTTTATAAATAAGTGGGTCGCATGCACATGTACATGTAAAGGAAGGAATACGCCTATTAGTTTTGGAGAAAATATCTTTTTGCTTTTGTAAGTGGTTTAAGTGTTAGATACGTGTTTCTTTTTTCAAAAAAAAAAAAAAATCTGGGTGTTATTTATTAATTTCCAAACTACCTTGTTTTCCATATACTCATTTGTGTGTATGCTATATATATATATATATATACAAACCTTGCACTATAAGGTTTCTTTAACCTTTTTTTTAATTAATTATATTAAAATTATCGTTAAAATATTTGGGATCGAACATATAATATATATCATAAAAATAGCATGTACTAACTAATCGTGATAGGCTTCCGGTACGAGGTTTCTTACGCTAACTGTATTATCCTAACATTAGGAAATGTGTGTATCTATATTAGTTAATGTCTCACATCAACTTTTGATGCAATTATGGCTACAAATCCTCTTCAATAGCTAATTGCAGCATGAAATTAAGTTGATAGTCATCAATCATGAACGTGACCTCAAGCCAAAAATATAGAAAGAAAGAGATGCAGGGAATTGCTTTGTGTGGACGGTTTGTGCTGTTTTTTTCTTTTTCTAATTCTTTCATGCTTAGGTTTAGAATTTAGGAAAATGTTGGATTCATTATAGCTACGTGCTGCCGAATAAGCTGTCGTTGTGAGTGTTTTCACGCTCTCATTTCTTTAAATATAGTTAAAAGTTTGATTATTATATATGAAATAACTATTTATCAAACTACTTTACTCTTTAGTAAAGTTTTAAATGCAAGCTAAGGTAGGGTAGCCATGTAAAGGTTGAAATTTAACAAGCAATAATAAGTTAATAACTACCCCACTCCTAACAGTCGAATCATGTTATATTATGGTAAATTTCGAAACAAATATTTCCATTTAAGGAATTACCGTAAGTCAATTACCGACTTTTTTTATCTATAAAAAGAGAAATTAAATGTACCATATGATTTCCATGAGTAAAAGTGATGTAAATAAATCAAGAGACCCTCAAAAAGTTCTAAGCAAAACAAGAAATTAAAGAAATGGACAGCTCTCTAAGCAGTTGGGTGAGATCATAAATGAGTGGCTCCGTCCCTCAAATCAGCTCTCTCGCCACCAACAAGAAATGTCAATAATTGATGTTGTTCTCAACTTACCGAGTAGATAAGTATCAATAAATCACTTATACATCAACGAAAACGATTGCATAACGAAGTGAGCGATTCGAGACTCTCGTTTTTTAAATTAAAAATTATTAAATATTCGATTAGTTTTAGGTAAAAAATTTAGGAGTAATTTTGTTCGAGAATAATTCAACGCGATATAAGGAAAATTACTCATAACCTAGCGGGTTGGTAGATAAATGCTTCAAACCTAAGAAAACCACCTTAATTACAAATTGAAAAAAATTGTAGGTATTATGAAGCCGACAGTTTCCTCTTAACTTATATACTTTTATTCAAGAAAATGGTGTATTTTTTTAAAAGAAAAAGAAGACAATTTGACACCTAACTATTTTTTAGGACGATTTAATTTTCAAACTTTATAAAATTACACGCATTGACTATCATGTTCAGTTTTAACATTAATCTGGACTAAAAGTGATGTAAGATTTTACTAAAATTTCAACTGTGGTCCTTATATACTTAAAAAATATCCAATAAATTTTTTTTTAAAAAAACTAAAATATTATCAAAATATTTTTAAAAATAATATTTTATAGAAAAAGTTCCACCATCTTTTTAGCCACATGAGGACCACTCACACTTTAATAAAAATAATTAGAGAAGAAAAATATTAATGTATTAAGAATTTGAAAGTATCTAAGAAAATATAAAAAATTGTAGAGAATGGAATCAGTACATGTAAGGTACAATAAGATTCTCGTAACAATCTAATTATATTTTACTTTCAATTGGATTTTTATTTTATTTTTAGAATTCATAGGAACTTGATTTTTTGACACTTGGTTCATCTATAATGCTCCTAAAGTTTTGTTTTTTTTATATTAGTATTCTATATTGTCCCCCCAAATTTTTTAAATTAATAGTTCTTAAAGTTCTATTATTTATACTTTAATTTTTCATATTTTTTTCATAAAATTTCAAATTCTCTCATAATAGTCCCTAAAGATCTATTCTTTTACTTTAACCCTTCATATTGCTTCTAAAAAATTTGAACTCTCATAATAGTCATTTAAGTTCTATTCTTTTATTTAAATCCTTCATATTGGCCCTATTAAAGAAAAGAAAAATCTTGAATAAGAGACTCCTAATATCATGGATGAGCAAGCCAAGAAGACAAATTCAAGGGGTAGATTCAAGAGAATGAACAGCCGAGCTAACAAATAAGAATGGTGTGAGAGCCCCCATAATAAATTGTATGGAATTGATTGATAAATGTGTTTCGAAGATAAAGGACATTAATAATTTATTAGCCACGTGAAGCTATCTAAATCAGTCCATCTAATTTGATCGGACCTAAATTCCTCAAATATGTCATAAGTTAATTTAACTATATTATTAACATCTCATTATTGGTTCCCCATCGCTAAAAAACCTTGAGGGAACGTACCTTTCTTTGTGTTTTGGAACATAATCACCATTCTCATATCCGACATGAAAACGATTTGATGTTAAGTTGTTCTTCTTCTTTTTTCCTTTTGATTTGAACATTTAGCAAGTTTCCTATATAATTCTAGCTAATTATCTATTTTGAACGAGAGTATGTTGTCAGGCCACGCGCATGTGATAATGAAATCAAGAAGCTTATTAAATTAAAACCACATATATTATAAAGCCGATAGGCGAGAATAATTAGGTTCATTACAGTATCCTAATTATTTCCTTTACTAAAAACACTTCTTCATGAAGATTAAACAAAAAAACAAATAGAATCTTCAAAACAGAAATGCTGCTAGCCGTTCTCGTCTCCAACTCTGTAGGCAACATACTTGTTGAACGGTACCGTTTTTATTCATTGTTGAATCATTGTATATTCCGTCCGCATTATTGAAGAATTGATCTCTCTGTGTGTCAGGAATTTTATCGAACAGTTAGTGACAAAAGTGGATCCACACATAGAAAAGTGTCAGAATCTTGATGAAATGGGTTTGTGGTTATTGCAGATTTAATGGATTGCATTGGCGGTCTTTTCTAGTAAGATTGGGCGCCGACAATCTTCAACGCGCAAAAAACGAGGAGCTCTTTGTTGCTTCTCATAAGTATGTAAAGTTGTTCTGACTAGTGTTCAAAATTACCGAAAACCGAATTACCAAAATTCCTAACCGAACCGTTTGCAATTTTGGTTCGATAATTTCGGTATCGGTAACTTCGGTTTTGATAATCGTCTATCGAACTTTAAGTTCGATTCGGTACGGTATGAAAATTGGAAAGTTCGGTAAACCGAACTTACCGAAATTTTTGCCTAATGAATTACCAAACTTCTGACCACAACGATTCTGGAATATTTATTTTATTATTGTCCGAATCCGAATCCCAATAGTCCAGATTTTTCCCATGTCCTCTTTTTCTAATTTATTTTTGGATTTATCAGTCCAGTTTATGTCGTCTACAGTACACAGTTCTGGGTGACGTCCAAATTTATGTTGTCGGCAAGGATGGATACGATGAACTTGCTTGTAAGTATCTTTCTTTTCAAGTGTTTAAAATCAAAATTCAATATTTAAATCCAAAATTTTGTTGCTACTTCGTTCTAGTTAAGTAGCATCTCTTTTTGTTGTTTCTGTTTAAGAAAAAAATGGTTTATATATAAAGAATTTGATCCAACACCTAGAATCGGTTATTGGTGTGAGTTATTCGTTGTTACTCTTAGTTTTTAAATAAGAAATCGTTATAAAAATACTTGTCATTCGGACGATGAATATGATTTTGATTTTGATTTTTTTGTTTTTGTTTTTCACTAGTGACTGAGGTGATCTTTGTCCTGACGGGATCAATCAAGGATGTATGCAAAAGGCCTCCAAGTGAGCCAGTATTCCTTGACAAGTATGGAAAGATATGCTTGTGTATTGATGAGATTGTTTGGAAAATATGATTCGCCTTTTCACATTTCTACAATTCAAATTTCTTGTTTTTTCATGAATTAATCTAGTTTTGGACAATATATTTCTCGTCTTGCCTTTGTGATGTGAAGGGAATCCTGGAGAATACAGATAAGGATAGAATCAAGAGGCTTGTTAGGTTAAAACCTCCAACTGATGTTTGAGTACTAATTTGGATACCGGGTCTCTGACTCAGTTCCTGAAGCAATGACGGTGGAGTTTTGAGGCCCGACTATATTCAAATTGGACTGGTCTTTTATCCGAGGGGCATAGAGGATAACTAGAGAGCAATTTTTTTCTTTTCTTTTCTTTTTCCAGAGTATGAAAGTGAAAACTGAGAAATGTAATTCAATTTGACAAGTTATTCCTCAGACTACTATGAGTAATTGCATTTTTTCTTTCAATCTATTATAGCATATCAGATGCTACAATGGAGTTTTCCTGACCTGATCTACTAGGAAACAAGAACATTCAAGGGAGAGTTCAGGTGCGAGAATAACTACAAGTCCATAAAAAGATTGCTCATGTATGACAGTAACTAAGGCAGTTATTGCCAAAACCTGGTAACAGTAACTCAAAAGAGGGAATACCAAGTACAAAATTGGCAGAGTGGCCTTGCAGCCAAGAGATTCGAAGACTGCCACCAAAAAATCGCATTTTTAGTGGCTCCATATGCTTGTTCACATGCGATCAGCAAGGTATTTTGCTAGTACGTTGACAGGCTTAGTAGAGTCGAAACTTGCTATTCCTCTAGACCTAACCTTTATCCGAGCAATGTAATCAGCTGCAATCCAAGCAAAGCTAAGCATCACTGAACTGTCACCGCCATCCGGACCATGCAACTCAACTGACCGTTTCGCCCATTCTGGATGGTAAGTGACTTGGTACCAAGCTGATGCCTTTTGTTCATAAATCAAGTTCTTCTCATCATCGGTCAGCTGCTCGAAATCTAAATCCATATTCTCGAAAATCTGCCTAAACTCTTTCTTCAGTGCGCTGTAAGAATGCTTGAGCCTCTCCTTAAGTTCCCCTTGCTTCCTGCTGGTGTACTTAGCCATGGACCAAATGTGCCCGGTTACAACCTCTTCTTCCCTCTTAACTTTGTATTGTCCGAGAAGACCATTTAACTGCCTATCATAAGAGCACTTTTGATCCCATGCATCACTAATGAAATTAGAGGATCCTGAAACCTCAAGATCAGTGTCATAGGGGACATCCCTCGGACCAAAACTGAGCTGGGAAGAAGTAGCCACACCGTCATCATAAGCATCTTTAATTTGACGATACAGTCTCCCCAGAATTCTATTTGATTTGTAGGACTGGTGCTCATCTTTACCCATAAAATCTGGGTACACTTTGGGTTTCAAATGTGAAGGCATGGAAACAAGCTTCCCAGTTTTAGGAAAGTCAACAGCTGTGGCCGCCAACTCTGCTAGTGTTATGCAATTCTCGTCCAAAGCCCCATAATCACTGCGGTCCGCATGAACCACATGTGCATTGCAGATTGCCCCCAAATTCTCATTCACCATGTTTCTGGCAAAGAATTCTATAATGTCCTGTATATTCACTGAAACAGGTCAGTCATTCACCAAGCCTGATGCCTTAGTTTCATAACAGGACCTATGATCTGAATAAGAAGTACTACGTCCCAAAATATCACATCACTGAAGCTGGTATCAGTCTTGCAAGACTTCCCAGTCGCACAATGTTAAAAATCTATCCATTTTCACGATATGTTTATGGCTTTTATATGCAAATGTTCCAATCCCATGGCACAAAATGTAGATATTAGGTGTTTGAGAAGATAAATGCAACCTTTATCCTTCTAAATGAGAGTACAGTAAACAATATTCAGGTTGCCAAATTATAGTGACATGTAGGGTATAAGGAAGGCAAAAACCATACTGATTTATGAAGAGAAGAATCGCATAATAACTACAGATAACAGACGAATAAATGATCATAAAAAATTCAGAGTCTGATATAGCGAATAACTACCTGATGATTGACTGGGCGATTAAGATCTTTAGCTTCTGCTGAATCATAAGGCATAGGTGGCCAGCTTCTCTTACTGGGGGGAATGAGGTTCTCATCCCATGTGACAAAATACAGGTCCCCATCAAGATCACTCCCAGAAGCTTCATTCGTGTGAGGCCTCTCACCATTTTGTGGGAAGATGAGGCAATCGTGTAAATGGTAAAGCTCTGGAGCATCAACTGCTTCCAGAATCCTTACGTCTCCAGGATGCAAACAAGGATTCTTTGCTATAACCACAGTTCCTTTGATTACTTGCAGATTTTTCTTGGTCTCACTAAACATCGAGCCATGCTTAACGAAACAGTTCTCCAAAGAGGAATTGGACACTTGAATAAAGCACTGGCCCTGTTCAAGCACCGCAATCTCATCCAAGCATCCCATTAACCATCTCCCTGAATGCACAAAAATTCGTGCCTTCTCCCTAAGACCCCAAAGCTGTGCAGCTCTTATGCAAGTAAGCATACCTCGTAAATGAGGTTCTGTTTGAGGCTTGAAACCGGCACTTAACATTATGGCTGCAGTGTGCCCTTGCTCTGCACAGGAAGCTGTCAGCACATCAAATGCAGCATCAGTATCCACAAGCATTTGGTTCAGTTTGGAGATCATAGTCTCCTGCATTTCCCAGAATATCTCATCTGGAACACTCAATGTTGAAAGCAATACTATTATCTGCCTGTTCAAAAAGCCAGGTTGGAATCTAGTCCAAGAACATATCTCCAAAGTTGTATGGTTAGATTGGAACTTCATCATACTTGGCCTCAAAGACAAGCGAATCCCATCACCCTCTTCTGGCCAACAAGCCACGACCCCTTTGCAACCACCATATCTAATCTGGTAAGCGCAAGGGGGATTCCTGTCCAACTTGAGTTTCTCTGCAACTTCCTTTGCAAGATCTGGAGTGAGCTTACCAATGCCGTCTGAGAATTTATAGCCATTCCTCATAATATCTGGAAGATCAGAATTAACCTGCAGCAATGGAACTTCCACTGTTGCATAAGTAGACGAGAAACATTGGCCCATCCTTGCAGCACATTTGGCAATGTTCCTGTTGGTGAACTTCCCCATCCATTTTTTAATGCCCATTACACTTGTTTTGGCATCCTCAGCAAAAAACCAAGCAGAGCGGTCTCTCAATTGGTTGGATGAGAAAGCTAAAAAGGAGTATTTCCGGCCACATAAGTAAAATCCATAAGTCAATATATTCTTCACCCTTTTGAAGACTGTGGTTTTCTGGGGGAAGGAATTAGATGTGATAGCTCTCACGATGGGAGCAACATAATAGGTGAGAACATTTGAATTTATTGTTTGCATGCCCTCATCCATGAAGGTAACCCTGAGAAAGCGATCAGCAACATCTTTATACTTCCTCAACACTCGATTAGACAGTTCAACTTCAGGTGGCAGACAATAGGCTTTGGTTGGTGTTATGACTAGCCTCCTAATTTCTGCAAGATCGTCCAACTTGTTAGAACTCTTATAAAGTTTAGGGTTCTTCAGCATCCACTCTTGGACAATTTTCAACCTCTTGTAGGCATCGAAGACTGGGTGCTTGTACGAGCATATATGCTTGAGAGAAGCAACATTTAACTCTACAGGTTGCTTCCTCAGCAAATCAAAGAAATTCTGCAATAGCTGGTACTGATTGAAAATTCCTTTGTGAATGACTGCATTCACCAAGAACATTACCTGAAAAGGTATCCCGTCTTTATGATGAATAGAAAAAAAAGTGTCTTGCATGGGCATCCCAAAGTCTGGCTCATCAAGGCTTTTTGGTGGCCGTTCTTTCCTTTTGTCCTCTACGTGCACCCTTCGTTCTCTCAGATAACTCAAGGCCTTATCTAACTTTGCATAATGGCGAGAAGAGATAGAAAGCCTATAAGAGTTACAACGACCGATTGCCCCACTTGGAGTATAATCAGTGGTCCTGATCCAGGGATCATCATCATCCAGCAAGTCAATTGAAACTGATACTTTAATATCATCATCTGCAGTTCTATACCAGATCCGAGGAGCAGAAGCCAATTGTAAGGTTATTACTGGACCTGAGAATATGTCCGTGTATTGTTTAACATCATTGATTTCTCTTACTAGGAACTCAACCTTAAAATCACATTTGATCACTGCAAGCTCATTTGTGCTTTTGAAAGAGAAGGCAGTGTCCCTTGTAAAACAAAACTTGCATGTCCCATCAAAAGGATCAACTAGGAAATCAACCCCAGACTCAGGTCCTCTCCAAGCAACAAAGAACTCATCCCGGCTAACCAAGGTCCCAATCTCAACACGCACGCCAGATAACTTCAAGGGAGTTGTTTTTCTCCTCCTCTGATTCAAGGAGAAGGGATTTTCGGGCCCCAAACTGACTTTCAAAGGTTTGTTGTTGAAGACAAGCTCGCATCGCCCTGCAGCATTCATAGCCAGAGTTGCTGCATCAGGTGACACAAAATGCACAAAAGCATGGGGCTCTACTCTCCTATACTCATCTGCTCTTTGTATGTCTGCCACATTAGTAATCTCAAAATCAGGATAGGACTCTGGCGGGGTCTTGGAAGTTTTCAATCTGCACCTCCAAACAAGTCCAATTTCCGTCTCTAAGTAGTTCATAAGATCTGCCGCTCTGACATTAGGGTCAAACCCACCAAAGCTAGCTTGAGTTACCACCGTGTCCTGAGTTGTTGCTTCTCCCTCCATACTGTCGCGAAAGAACAACGGATACCAGTCACCAAAAACTATATTTCCATAACAAAAAATCTGGCAACAAGTTGATATAACCCAGAATTTGGAAAAAGGAGATGTTGAAACAGATGCGCAGTTCAGTTCCAATTCCAAGTTGTATAAACACTTTCCCTTTTTTATTTCCAGTCATTTTTCAAATCAAAAACCTTACATCGAAATGATCAATAACAAAATAGAAATTTCACACAACAAAAACAAGAGAAATTTCAAAATAAATTGACCCAAATTATCAGTTACTGTACACTAAAAAGCAAGAACATTCGCTCGAATAGATTAATTACAATTAAAAAGTACTCTCCACTAATTGAAGAATTACACAATTACCACAAACAAAACAAGGTCTTCATCTTTAAGAAACCCATTTCAGCAAACAAAGGCAACCCAATCAAGAACCATGTGACAGATGATCATACGCAATCAAAACTCAAAAAACCCAAATCACCTTCTTACCTTAAACCTTGCTGCGCTCACTTAAGAAGAAAGCTTTATTGGTTTTCTTGGATGAAGAGTAGGTGGAAGAACTGAATTGGAAAGGTGCGCATGAGATTTTGGGGAGAGAGGAGAAAACGCGGACGTTGTGTTGCGCTGTCTTGACAGTCTTGTCGCTCCCTTTCTTCCCGCTTTGGCGTTTTGCGTCTTATGAGTGCTGCTGTGCAGAGAGATTCCCACTTACTTTAATGACTGTGGTTTGAGTTGCGATAATTGTTTTATTAGTATTTTATTGGAGTACTTTTTTTTTAATCAAAACTTATTTTAATAAGATACAGTTTTCTTTTCTGAGAAATAAAAGTAGGAAAAAAAATAGTTCTGATATTGATCCCAAAAACTTAGTACAGTATAATTTTACATTCAACATCATGTTATAATTCAAGTGACCAGTACACGCATTATTACAAGAGGATCTAATTTACTAAGCAACATTCATAATAGCAGTTCAAAGACTGATAGTATTATACATGACAGAAACACACCAAAAGAAAACAAGTGAGCAATGGCAGAGTGGCCCTGCAGCGAAATGCAACAATGGCAGCCCTTTTCCTTGCTGTTTACGCTGATCGCTTCACATACGGTCAGCGAGATACTTCGCCAGAGAGTTGACAGGCTTTGTGAAATCCACATTGTCCATTCGCCGATGCCTAATTTTGATTCGAGCAAGATAATCAGCAGCGATCCATGCGAAGCTTAACATCATTGAATTCCCTGCATTATCAGGATCTTGTACTTGAATTGACTTCTTCACCCATTCAGGATGGTAAGCCACTTGGTACCATGCGGATGCCTTTCGCTCATACAACAAGTTCTTCTCCTCATCAGTCAGTTCGTCAAGATCCGTGCCCATATTATCGAAAATTTGCCTGAATTCTTTCTTCAATGCACGGTAAGAATGCCTGAGCCTCTCCTTCAGCTCCCCTTGTTTCTTGCTGGCGTGCTTTGGCATCGACCAAATGTTGCCGGTTACTACCTCCTCTTCCCTCTTCACCTTGTACTGCCCTAGAAGATCATTCAGCTGTCCATCATAAGAGCATTTCTTGTCCCATGCATCTCTCAAGTAATCAGCAGATCCTGGCACCTCAAGATCTAAATCATAAGGGATGTCACCAGGAGCAAAATCAAGATCGGAAGTAGTCGCTGCTTCTTCATCACAAGCATCCAAAATCTGCCGATATAATCTTCCCAAAATTTTACCTGACTTGTAGGACTGATGCTCATCTTTACCCATGAAATCAGGGTACAATTTGGGCTTCAAATTTGGCGGCATTGTGACAAGCTTCCCAGTTTTAGGGAAATCTACAGCTGTGGCTGCTAACTCTGCAAGTTTTATGCAACTGTTGTCCAAGGCACCATAGTCACTCAGATCGGCATGAACCACATGCGCATTGCAGATTGCCCCTAAATTATCAGTCACCATGTTCCTAACAAAGAACTCTATAATATCCTGTATATTAAACATGAAAATGAGTTAGCGGCTTCCACAAGCTATAGAGAATTCTTAATAGTTTATAGCCCTACTAGAGGATCATAAACCAAACCTATGATCTTAAACTCTCTCAAATTTCACATATTACCATCTAGACCAAAAAGGAAAGGAAACAACATATTTTACATCAAATTTTGAAGAAAAGCTTCAAGGGAAAGAACTACCTGATGGTTGACAGGGCGATGCTGGGATTTGGCTTCTGCAGCATCATACTGCATAGGTGTCCAGCTCTTCTTGCTTGGAGGAATAAGGTTGTCATCCCATGTAACAAAGTACAAGTCCCCATCAAGGTCGCTTCCGGAAGCTTCATTAGCATGGGGTCGTTCACCCTTCTGTGGAAAGACCAGGCAATCATACAGATGGTGCAGTTCGGGAGCATCAACTGCTTCCAGAATCCTTACATCTCCAGGATGCAAACAAGGATTTTTTGCTATGACCACAGTTCCTTTGATTACTTGCATATTTTTCTTGATCTCACTAAACATCGAGCCATGCTTCACGAAACTGTTTTCCAAAGAGGAATTGGACACTTGAATAAAGCACTGGCCCTGTTCAAGCACCGCAATCTCATCCAAGCATCCCATTAACCATCTCCCTGAATGCACAAAAATTCGTGCCTTCTCCCTAAGACCCCAAAGCTGTGCAGCTCTTATGCAAGTGAGCATACCTCGTAAATGAGGTTCTGTTTGAGGCTTGAAACCGGCACTCAACATTATAGCCGCTGTATGCCCTTGGTCAGCACATGCAGATGTAAGTATGTTGAATGCGACATCAGTATCCACAAGCATCCTGTTCAGTTTGGAGACCATTTCCTGTTGCATGTTCCAGAAAATTTCATCTGGAACATTCAAGGTAGAGAGCAACGTTATTATCTGCCTGTTCAAGAAACCAGGCTGAAATCTAGTCCAAGAGCAGATTTCCAAGGTTGTATGGTCTGATTGGAACTTGTTCATACTTGGTCTCAAGGACAAGCGGATCCCATCACCTTTAGCTGGCCAACAAGCAATAACACCCTTGCAACCACCATATCGAATCTGGTAAGCACAAGGTGGATTCATGTCCAATTTCAATCTCTCTGCAACTTCCTTGGCAAGATCTGATGTAATCATACCAATCCCATCTGAGAAAGTGTAGCCATTCCTCTTAATGTCAGGAAGATCGGGATTAACCTCCCATGGTGGAACTTTCACAGTTGCATATGTAGAGGAGAAGCACAGGCCCATCCTCGCAGCACATTTAGCAACATTCTTGTTGGTAAACTTCCCCATCCAAGTTTTGATGGCTAGCACGCTTATTTTTCGATCTTCAGCAAAAAACCAAGCAGACCGGTCTCTCAATTGGTTGGATGAGAAGGCCAAAAACGAGTATCTCCGGCCACATAAATAAAATCCATCTGTCAGAATACTTCTTATCCTTCTGAAGACGCTTGTTTTCTGAGGGAAGGAGTTTGAAGTAATGTCCCTTACAATGGGAGCAACATAATAGGTAAGTGCACTTGAATTGATTGTCTGAAAACCCTCATCCATGAAAGTAACTCTTAGAAACCGGTCAGCAACATGCTTATATTTCCTCAAAACCCTGTTCGAGAGCTCGACCTCAGGCAGAAGGCAATAGGCTTTTGTTGGAGTAATAACCAACCTTCTAATTTCTGCAACATCTTCTACCTGTTTCGGGCTCTTGAAAAGATTAGGGTTCTTCATCAGCCATTCTTGGACAGATTTGACCCTCTTAAAGGCATCAAACACTGGGCGTTTGTATGAACAGATTTGCTTAAGTGCAACCATATTGACCTCCATGGGATGGTTTCTAAGCAAATTGAAGAAATCATCTGATAACTGGTACTGATTGAAAATGCCTTTGTGCATGATGGCATTCACCAGGAAGATTACCTCAAAAGCAATCCCGGCCACATGATGAATGCAGAAGAATGCATCCGCCATAGCAATACCATAGTCTGGCTCATCAATAATCTTCAATGGTGGTCTCAGGCGCTCACACTGCACCCTCCGTTCTCCAAGAAAGTCCAAGGCCTTTTTCAACTTTGCAACATGGCGAGACGGAATCGAGACTCGATAAGAATTGCACCGACCAATTGCTCCACTGGGTGTGAAATCTGTGGTTCGGATCCAAGGATCATCATCATCCAACAAATCAAATGGGACAGACACTTCGATATCATCATCAGCAGTTCTGTACCAGATACAAGGTGCAGTAGCCAACTGCAAGACGATTACTGGACCAGACATTTCTGCGTACTGTTTGATCTCATTGATTTCTCTCACTAGGAACTCAACCTTAAAATCACATTTGATCACAGCATGTTCATTCTTTCCTTTGAAAGAGAAAGTAGTGTCCTTTGTGAAGCAAAACTTGCATGTCCCATCAAAAGGATCCACCAGGAAGTCAACTCCAGAGGGAGGTCCTCTCCAAGCAACAAAGAACGCATCCCGGCTAACCAAGGTTCCGATATCAAGATCCACTTTACATAACTTAAAAGGAATCGTCGTCCTCCTCCTCTGGTTCAAGTGGAAAGGGTTTTCGGGTCCCAAGCTGACCTTCAATGGCTTGTTATGAAGGAAAAGCTCACAGCGTTCTGCAGCGTCCTTAGCCCAAGTTGGTGATTCAGGCAAGGCAAAATGCACAAATGCATGAGGCTCCACTCTCCTATAATCACCTGATACTTGGATTCCAGTGATGTTACCGATCTCAAAATTGGGATAGGAATCCAGAGGTGTCCATGACTTTTTCAGTCTGCATCGCCAAACGAGTCCAACCTCATTTTCCAAGTAGTTCATAAGCTCTTTTGCTGTGGCCTTGTTGTCAAATCCACCAAAACTGGCTTGAGTCACCACCGAGTCCTTCGCTCTGGCTTCTGGTTCCATGGAGTTACAAAAAATCCACCAATTTTAGTCACCAAAGATCTCGGAATGGCCCTGGTACAAAAAGAACCAAGAATTTAGTGCATCTCATCAACAAATTGCATCTATAGACAAACTAAAAGTTAATCTTCGTCCAAGAAAAAATCACCACATATCTTTCCTTAATAATGAAATAGTAAATTAATGTAAAGCCAGCAACAAGCTAGAAAATTGAATGCTATCTCCATTATACTCAACTTATACTGTTCTTGATAACATCCAAGGATAGACACAATCCAAGGTTTACTGGACAATTCTTAGTACAAAATCTTCCTAACAAACCTAATAGTTCAAGTTCATATGAATAAGAAACCAAATGGAAAGCTAAGTCATATCTGCAATAGAACATCAAGCTCCAAGGCACTAACTCAAAAACACACAAAGACAGATTCACTCATGTAAATTGGTCTAAACAGTTCTTAGAAATTCAAAATAAAATCTTCAATCTATCCGTATCCAAGACATTCTTAACATATCACTCAACCCCAAAAAAAGCTTAAAAGAGAAAAACAACCACAAAATTCAGTTAACAATCAAATGACATATCTGAGTCTATCCTTGATCATATTGACCATGCCCAGTACTGGTTCACATGTTGGGCATAAAAGTTCATCTATATACACTTGGATTAACAACAGATATTCCAAACTAAAACCTCAATCTCGACAGAAACAACAACATCATTTGACAGATGTGGAAACTCAATTAATAAAACATGTCATAAATTCACAAACTGAAAGTAACCCATCTCAAATTGGAAGGTTTTAATTAAAACTCATTGATAAAGAATAAAGAAATAAATGATAGAAACAAACAAACATTGATCCGATTAAAAGAAATTACTAACTGTCGCACCCCAACGATAAAAATGTGAAAAATGCGTAAAAAATCGGGTTACAACACTAACCTATTCTTAATTTTTCTGTTTGTCGAAGTCCTGCTCTTGCTCTTGCTCTTGCTCTTGCTCTTGCTCTTGCTCTTGCTCTTGCTCTTGCTCTTGCTCTTGCTCTCGTTCAAGTTAGATACTGAGCCCATTTGTAACGACAGAAGATACATATATGAGTTCCTTCCTCCACTGTTGTCGTTAGCTTCCGAAAGAAGTAGTAGTAGCTTTTCTGGTCTGCTTGGAAGTGAAGTACCTACTTTAGCAAGTTAGGAGTCAACCGTCCGTCTTCGCTTCCCGCTTTTTTCACTTTACAGCGTAGAAGATGGGCTTAATCTGGATTCTGGGCTTTTCTGTTGAATTCTCTGATTCAGTTGATTGCAGTATATATACCACCTGGGCCTAATGGGCCCACTTGCGCTCAAAAAAATCATTCTCTTTTTCTTTGGATAAACTTGCACTAAAAAAATAAAGAAATTACCAACATTTGGTTATTTACCTTAATGAAGAGTTTTTTTTACTCATTATATATAAAGTAATTATTCAATAATTTTTTTCTATAGTATCTTAAGACACAGGATATATATATAAAATAATACTATTTTTATTCACTAAAGAAAATATCAATAATTAAACCACCACATAACTTCAAATAATATATTTATAAATTAAATACAAGATTAATATGAAGTTAACTTTATAACTTAAGATATGGTACTATATATTACATAAAATCTTCTTTTCTTTTATCTATTTTTTAACTCTTGCAGATGTTACGAGAGACTCGTTCATGAAATTCACCTCTATATTTATACCACAAGTGAAGATAAACAATTATATTTGTAAATGAGTCAAATAAATCACTATATTTGTCAACTCAGTCAATATTGACCACTGCTTCTTAAAAACAATAACACTGTATTTGATACATTATAAATTTATCTACAGTTGAAAAAACTATTATTAAAATAAAAACTATCTTGTCATTTTTTCTCAAAAATTAAGATGAAACAAAGTAATTTTCCCGTTTTATTTCGGTAGAAAAAAATTGAATCTAGATATCAAACAAGATATTATTATTTTTAATTAATCGTTCACCCCACTCTTTTATTAATAAAAATAGAGGGTGACAATATAAAATTTCAATATTTTTACATTGAAAATGAAAAATAAACAAGTAAAATTGAATATTTTTTTAATAAAAAACAAGGAAAGTAAATCAAAATGGGGTAGTACTATTTTCTTTAAAAAGAACGTAGAATTTGTAGAATTTTATTTTATTTTTTAGAATTTTATTTTATTGTAACTTAAATAATTTCATTTTGATCCAAAATTTTAAACTAATAAAATCCTTACCTGGCAACAGACTTTGCGAGGCAAACGACGCGTCAACTTCCCCGAAAACATTCTCGAAAAGGAACAGAAAGGATATTATCAAATAAAAAGAAACAAAAGAGAATCAAAGTACTATATTCTAAGTCTCAGGAATATTCCTTATCACTACGACTATTATTATTGTTGGTGTCACGCTCTTCTGTTTCTTTCTGCATCTTCCCTTCTTTCCCCTGTGATTATCGCATCGATAATTCGCAAAAATCTAATAATCGAAACTAAAAAGCCAAGAAGAAAAAATCAATCAATCAGCATCGCTAGGCGGTGATCAGGTGAGTTGAGGAGCATGAAGTTTTCGAAGAGCTTGGGTGTGGTGATAGAGGAGACGTTACCAGATTGGAGAGACAAGTTTTTGTCATACAGGGATTTGAAGAAGCAGTTGAAACTGATATACCCAAAGGATGGAGATAAGCCGCGGAATAAACGGCAGAGATTAGACCAATCAGGCGACGCGGACAGCGATGAGCTTGTTACGAAGGAAGTGATCGATTTCGTGAGGCTGTTAGAGGACGAGTTGGAGAAATTTAATTCCTTTATCTGTGAAAAAGAAGAAGATTCCGTCATCAAAGGGAAGGTATGATTTGTTCATGATTTGTGTTGTTTTAATTTTGGGATGGGTATGGTTTTAATTTAGGTCGAACTTATTTAATTTGTCTGTTTGCTTATTTTGCAGGAGCTGCAAGAGAGGATGACAGAGGCGAAAGATGGGAATGGTGATTTGATGAGGGTAGGGGGGGAGATTGTGGATTTTCATGGAGAGATGGTTTTGTTGGAGAATTATAGCGCGCTTAATTACACAGGTAATTGCATGTTATACTTGGTTACTGGATTCAATTCCCCTGTTAATTTGGATAAGCAGGCAATAGTTCAGTTGCAGGAGTAGCTTTTATGTCTGTACTTGGTTTCTGGATTCGATTCCTCTGCAATTTGGTTAATAGGCATAGTTCAGTTGCAGGACTAGCTATTTATATAATCGGATTCATGTTAGAACTAGGTTTTGAATGGTTTACGAAACCGACAACAGATACCTGAATGATCGGTTAGGTGGATGCTGTGCTTGAAATTATGGGAAAACTTGAACATTGTTGTATGGCATAATGGTTATTGTTGTGATCCAATAAGCGACTTGTGTGGGGGGGAGGAATACTTTGTTATTTGGGTCTTTTGCTTTGAAGTAAGTGGCTGACATGGTGGTGTGGTTATTCTATCCTTTGTAAATTCTCGTATAAATTCACGCTTTTTATGTACAGGACTCGTGAAGATACTGAAGAAATATGATAAGAGAAGTGGGGATCTGGTTCGAATTCCCTTCATTCAAAAAGTTATGCAACAACCATTCTTTTCAACACATGTGCTTAACAAGCTTGTGAAGGAGTGTGAGGCAATGCTGGAGAGCATTTTCGCTATAAATGAAAATGAGTCATTAGTTCCATCTGAAGCAAAGAATGAGAATGGTGGCTGCGACTCCAAAGCTTCTGCTGAAGAGACGACGCTCAAAGCTCCCGATGAACTTGCGGAGATAGAGTTTATGGAGAGCATGTATGCAAAACAAACTCTATCAGCGCTACGCGTC
Organism: Viola odorata; assembly: GCA_963691705.1. NCBI lineage: Eukaryota > Viridiplantae > Streptophyta > Magnoliopsida > Malpighiales > Violaceae > Viola > Viola odorata. The sequence goes on along the minus strand of OY829545.1, from coordinate 19,368,475 downwards.
TTGAAGCAGATTAGAAGTGGAAGCTCGACTGTAAACATGTTTTCGCTGCCTCCTTTACAGAATAATGTTGTGGAGGAGGAGTGGAAGAAAGTTCCCGTCCTCGAACAGACAGCCAAGTAGATATGCATTTTTGTTTCAAAGTTCAGAACCTACCACTCAACCTCCTGATTGGTTTCTGTTCCACCTTTTTGTGTACTACTTTGTTTAGTTTCCGCAGAGGCCGTGTGCTGCAATCTACTTTGGATATCTTCTCTTTTTTTTTTCTTCTGGTTGTATATAGTTTGAGTATTACAGTGATGATTTGAGTGATCAGCGATTGATGAAATCACTAATTAGAATTAGGTATACCCCATTGTTTATTTTAATAGTGTGGGAATGACAAGAATTCTTTCATGTGTTGTTAACCTTGTTTGGTATGACTCTTGCTTCCTACCACCATAGCCGGCCAATTTACCATTGGAACGTTATACTAGCATGGCCACATACGGGTAAAACTCAAGTACAAACTGTTGTACCAAAAAAAACTCAATACCTCCCCACACCAATTTTGCCACGTGTCCATCATTGAATGAATATTAAATAGTTTTACTTCATCTTCTCCACAAGCTTCTCTGCAACCATGCATGATAAAATACCCATCAAAAAAAATTCTAGATTTCCAGCTCAAACCGATCAGACTCGGAAAAAAGGAAAACAACATTTCAAAGTGGATTAAGAATCGCCATCTCCTTCTTTATTACGAACTTTATTCAATTATACCCAGAAATTCAAATAAAAATTATTTCCCATAAACTTGTTTGAACAACTTAGAGACCCAAACGAAACACACTTTAACGATGATTGTTACACAACTTAGATCTATAAGTTTTCTAAGCCATTAAAAAAATTAGTTCTTCAATCTCTCAAATCTACTTCATTTGAGAAAATCTCACCCTCACACCCTCTTAATTAATTTGTCAAGAGGAAGAAGAGCAAGCTTGGACTTAGATCCGACACCCTCACACCTTGCAGCATGTGCTTCCTAAGGCGAAAGAGTGGAATGAATTTATTGTGGATTTCACAAGAAGTTATCGAAAATAAAACAGGATTTAGCAAGGAAAGAGATGAGGAAAGATGAGAATGAGGGTGCAGAGAACGCGAGGGAGAAGTTGAGAGAGAAAAAATTACTGTTTATTTAATGCTGGAGACGTGGCAAAAATTGGTGTGGAGAGGTATTGAATTTTGGGAGCCACAGTTGTACTGCAGCTTTTCCCGCCACATACTATAGGTAACAACGAACTCAATTTTAGTTTTAGGATAAAGATTAATTGTGTGAGAAGAATCACAGCAAATAGCGCCTGTAGCTCAGTGGATAGAGCGTCTGTTTCCTAAGCAGAAGGTCGTAGGTTCGACCCCTACCTGGCGCGTATAACAAAAATTCTGTTCTTTATTATTTTTCTCCAACCAACTCAACCGTCTTTAATGTAACAACAAACTACCATCCTTTAGATTAGCAACTAACACTCTTTAGATAATCAACCTAAAATCTCCCCAATTTCCACTACAGTAGAAACTCGATAAATTAATACTCGATTATTTAATAAACTCTCTAAAATAATATTTTTGGCCGGTCCGGACTCGGGGATAGGGTGCTAAATTAATAATTCGCTAAAATTATAAGATAATACATTTTTGATAATTTCTTTAGACCCCATATAAAATATAAATTAATAATTCCTTATATATAACATATTACATGAATGATTTATATATAGCTTTTGAGTGAGACTTGGATTATCCTTGTTGTGCTTGCATAATGCTCTTCGAATCTCGTCTGTCATTGTTGTTTTTTTCACACCTTTAAGATGGGAAGCCATGTTGTGTGTATGATTTGTTTGTGTTAACCTACAGTATTTTGATCTTGTTTATATAGAAAATATTTTTAATGTCCATAAAGTGATACATTGAACACAAGAAGCATAATAAGGTGGGAGATTGAAGGTTTCTTTCAAATTGGGCCCTTCATTTGATATACAGTACATGCATTGTATACAATAATTACAGTAAGTGGAAGCTTGAAAGGTGTTTGTAAACTAAGTATTTTACTATAAATTAATAAAATATTAATTAATATATAAATTAATAATTATTAATTTATCGATTAATTAATAACTCTTTTAATTAATAAATTTTGGTCGTCCCAAGTGTATTATTTTATAGAGTTTCTACTGTACTTCCCCTTATATCACACACCGCATGACCCTTTACAATGCCACATTATTTCTTGATTGTGCATCTTTTAGTGAAACTTCAAAAATGTCCATAGTTGCAGAAGCACCTGGTTACCTACAACTCTTTTCTGATGGTTCCGTAAAGAGGTTCGCTCCCGAAATAGCCCCACCCTCACCGGAATCATACAATGGATACAAGTGTAAGGACCTCACAATTGACAGGTCAAAACCAATAACTGCAAGGCTATTCGTTCCTGAATCCTGTCAGGATTCCAGGCGGCTCCATGGAGGTGGTTTCTGCCTTGGATCAACCACTTGGCTTGGGTACCATCATTTCCTTGGAGACTTTTCTGTTGCGTCTCAGGCCATTGTCCTTTCCATTGACTATCGGTTGGCACCAGAGTATTGCCTTCCGGTGCCCTACGAGGATTGTTACAGCTCACTTGAATGGCTAGGAAACCAAGATGGATCATCTGATGAACATGAACCTTGGCTCGAGATGGCTGATCTTTCATGCGTGTTCCTCTCGGGTGACAGTGCTGGAGGGAACATTGCTCACAATGTTGCCATCAAAGCAATGAGGAATAATAAAACCTGTCAGGTTAATATCAAAGGATTGTTTTGGCAGCGAGGAAAGGACTAATAAGGAAATGGAACATGAGTCGTTGAGCGATGATGTGACAATGAATGATATGTTTTGGCAATTAAGCATACCAGAAGGATCGAACCGTGATTACTTCGGATGTAATTTTGAGAAGCAAGAAGTGTCTGCAGAAGGATGGAGTGAGTTTCCAGCTGTGGTGGTGTTTGTTGCTGGGTTGGATTTCTTGAAAGAAAGGGGAGTGATGTATGCAGAATTTGTGGCCAAAAAAGGGGTTAAAGAAGTGATGCTTGAAGAAGCTGAGGGCGAACCGCATGTGTTCCACCTGTTCGATCCAAAATGTGATGCAACTCGACGGCTCCAAGAACAGATGAACAAGTTCATGATCAGTCATTAGCTCCTTTACAGCAGAAACTTTCTATGTGCCTAATGCATTGCATTGATACAAGAGAATCACAAAACTTTGACAAAATCTACTCTTGCTAGAATTTGCAACCTTCTAGCTCCACACAAATGATAAATGACATTTAAACAATCATATATATCCAATAATCATTCAAAGCACATTCTTGCCCGTAAATCTGTGATAAGAATTTACAGAATATAAGAACATGATAAACCACAACATACATTGGTTGAGCTTATCGAGAGAGATGGATAGATTCTGCAGATTTTTGCTCATACAAAGGTTGAAACTCGAAGGCATGAACACAGTTCTTCGTTTCTTCTATACATAGTCATGCTCCAAATGATATATGTATGCAGCTTCACCGTAAAAGGAGCAATTCCACTTCTATTCATCAAAAGTATTCATAAAGCCACCGATAAATCCAGCTCCATTGCAATTCCCACATAACATGTCCTTTTTGCCTCTGCAAGATATACAACTCACCCAATTGAGAAAAAAATGATGTGTCAAATGATCTAAACATGAGAGGAAGTTTGAGACTCTTTTCGAATGAGTTTCGGAATCTATTCGCAAGTTGACAATTCAAATTTCTAAATATATAATCATGCACCAGTAATGAGAATGTTGAAGAACACAATGGCTACTTACCCACAAAGCCAACACGAGTCACCGGCCTTAAATTGCCCGTTAAAGAGATCAACAGAGTTCACCCCATTTCCTTTACACTGTGAGCACACAACTGCACCTGCAAGTTGGATGCCAAAGAATATCATTATGGAAAAACTGAGATTTCTGCTCAGAAACAATTAAAGTTTTACATTTTTTAGTAACTATGCAGCTGAGATTAGCTACCTCAGCCAAAAATTAGGTAATCTTACCATTCCCATCACAATCACCACACAACACACTTTTTGGTTTGGGGGTTGGATTTCTTGGCAGAGCCTAATACGCATACAAAAAATTCCCAGTTCGATTCCATCATATACATGCACAAAAATCAAAACTTTATGCTAAAAACTTGTTCATCATTACAAAAGAAAATAAGGGTCTCACCATAGTTTTCACTTGGCAGCGTTTAGTGCTTGAAGAATTGAGAAAGAAACTATCCATCCAAACAATCCCCTGCTTTCCACGATTAGCTCCATGCATTTCTGAACATCAAATTTCACATTGAAGTTTTATTTTCAGAGATTAACAACGTAATTGGTGAAGTTTTAGCGGAGTACAGGTTTACCTGGATTTTGCATGGCTTTAATGGGAAGAGCAAGTGCTAAGCTTGAAGATGAAGCCATTAGAAAGATTTTCCTAAACTCTTGTGTAGTTTGTTGTGTAACTTCTGTTCTGTTGAGTGGTTTCACAAGCAAAATGGTTGGCAATGATTAATCACTAGATTTTTACTAGTATTTTAGATGTAGTCCAGGCCTAAAGCCCATTTTAACATGGGCCGAATGAGCTTGGACTTTAAAAAATGACGGGAAAAAAAAGGAACAAAATAAAAAATAAAAAATAAAAATATCTGCTTATCGAAAAAAACAAGGGGAAAAAAAGCTGTGGCTTGTTATATAAAGTATAATAAACCCACAGCCAACCCAATCCATCTCTCGTCGAGGTCTCCGGTGCTCACTTTAGCTCAAAAGATCTTTTTTAGCTCTCTAACTTTTTTTTCTTTGCAGAGAAACTCATTTCCCCTCTCATACTCTATTTCCATAAACCCTAATCCTAACCCTAACCCCCCAATCACAGGTAATTTCTTGCTTCAATTTCCTCTCAATGGCGAAACCCTAATCCAATCTGAACTGGAGTAGTACCCGATTTGCGAATCTCTAACGGGAGATCTACTTCGTTTTGTAGAGTATTAAGCATGGGAGAAACAAGGGACAACGATGCTTATGAGGAGGAGCTTCTCGACTACGAAGAAGAAGAGGAGAAAGCCCCCGACTCCGTCACTGCTAAAGTCAACGGCGAAACCGCCAAAAAGTATGTTCCTTGCACTTAGATCTGTTATCAGTTCTTCAGTAAAATCATAATTTTACGTATATCTAAATTAGGCCTAAACAGGTTTTAATTATGCGTTTGGTTCCTTTTGAACTGTAGGGGCTATGTTGGGATACACAGTTCCGGATTCAGAGACTTCCTTTTGAAGCCAGAGCTTCTTCGTGCCATTGTCGATTCAGGGTTTGAGCACCCATCTGAAGGCAAGTTGCTGGCCTCTTTGTTGAGCCTGCGTTATTACTTACCAATAGATATCCACTCATTTATCGAATCTGGTTTTATTAGAAGTAGAAAACTTAAAATATAATTTTGAGGCTAAGCATAATTATCTTTCTACCCTATAATTTTCTATTTTTAAAGAATTAGTAATTTATTATATGACTTAGATCGATTCTTATGGCATACTATCACATCCTTTGTCACATTAAATGTTTTGGATTTTCCATTTTGTTTGTTAGTTGCCAAACATTGTCATACTAGTGTTTTCAGAAATTGCATTTTTTTATGTTTCTTATTGTGATCATATTTTGGTTGGATTTTTGTGTTTTTGACTTGTGTTCTCATTATGCTTCTCAGGTAATATACAACTATCACAGTCTTGATTTTGGAGCAGTATTGTGGTAACTCCTTTCAATTAAAGGATCAGCGAGGTTATATTTTACTTACCAAGGGTATTCCTTCGGTGGAATTTTGTTTGGTTCTTCCATCAGTTCAACATGAATGTATTCCTCAAGCTATCTTGGGCATGGACGTCATCTGCCAAGCTAAATCTGGAATGGGAAAGACTGCTGTTTTTGTCCTATCTACTCTCCAGCAAATCGAGCCTACTGCTGGGCAAGTTATTGCACTAGTGCTGTGCCACACTAGAGAGCTGGCTTATCAGGTATTTTTCAAATTGGATAAATTCATTTGAGCTACAAAATATTTCAAATGGTTTTGTTCTTATTTTTCTTTTGCTTGACAGATCTGTCACGAGTTCGAGAGGTTTAGTACCTACTTGCCTGACACCAAGGTTGCTGTTTTCTATGGAGGTGTCAATATCAAAAGTCACAAAGACCTACTAAAAAATGAGTGCCCCCATATCGTTGTTGGAACACCTGGAAGAATTCTGGCATTAGCAAGAGATAAAGATCTTTCTTTGAAGAATGTCAGGCATTTCATCCTGGATGAATGTGACAAGATGCTTGAATCGCTTGGTTAGTTGGATTTTCTTTTGATAGGAAAAAAGGTTCCTTGTTGTTAACCTCTTCTTTGTTTCTCACAACCTCTCTTATGCGTTATGCAGATATGAGAAAAGATGTGCAGGAGATATTCAAGATGACTCCCCATGATAAGCAAGTTATGATGTTTTCTGCAACACTCAGCAAAGAAATCCGTCCAGTTTGCAAGAAATTTATGCAAGATGTAATGTTCCATGGCCAGTTCTACTTGAATTTAGAAGTTTATCTTTTTAATATTGCCTGGTTTCTGCAATCCAGTTTTCCACCAATAGTGACTTGGTCATTGTTAAGATTCTATGGTCCGACTGTTGGGAATGATAGAGACTTTCTTGCTCACCAAAGTGGTCTTCGTCCGCTTCGCATCTTTAAGCAAGTGTCATAGTTCACGTGCTGCATTTTTCTCCCCTTTTTGGTTTCTGCATGACTCTTTTGCTTCCATTAGGCAGGTGTCGTAGTTCATATCTCATTGGGCTTTGTCTTGGGTAGTTTAGGCTGGGTGAGTGGAGGAAGAAAATTGAGTACCATTCAGGGAGGAGTCCTGATGTTTTGGTGCACTGTGAGAGTTGTGTGGAGCGACACAGGCTCTTGCCTTCTGTGACTAAAAATAATGTATCTGCAAGGAGGCTATCCAGATGGACCAGAATGTTGATTCAAGGGATGTGAATCCGTCATTCATTTCCTTCTGGATTGCATTAGCTTCAGGACGGCCCCTAATGTGATTTACTATGACATTCTTCCTTTCAGCCTATGGAAATTTACGTTGATGATGAGGCAAAGTTGACCCTTCATGGTCTTGTGCAGGTATGTTGACAAATTCGACCACATGTTGATCCATTTGACCATCGTTGTTTGTTTGCTTCTATCTTACTTTATCAATTTTGTGGCAGCACTACATCAAATTGACAGAGCTGGAGAAAAACCGGAAGTTGAATGATCTTCTCGATGCTTTGGATTTCAATCAAGTTGTTATTTTTGTTAAGAGTGTGAGCAGAGCAGCTGAGCTGAACAAGTTACTTGTGGAGTGTAATTTCCCGTCCATTTGCATCCATTCTGGCATGTCGCAGGAAGAAAGGTTTGTCAAGTTTGAGTTGTATTTTTCCTTTTGTATCAGTCGTGGTTTTTTGGTGTTGAGGAGTGTGTTGACTGCGTTCTGCAGTTGTTGATATTGTCTTCAGATTATATATTTTTGCAAGACGGTTGTTTTGTGTCTTCCTGTTCTAGTTACTTCATGGTTGTTTTTTGTCCTCCTGTTCTAGCTACTTGTTTTTCTTTTGTCTAAAGCAATTGAAATTTTGTTAGAAAAGTTCTGTCATCAGATTGGGTTGAGAGAGCTGGGTTTATTATTGCATTATTATTTGATAGTATTAAGCTGAATTTTCTGCAATTTGAAGGTTGATGCGCTACAAAGGTTTCAAGGAGGGTCATAAAAGGATTCTTGTTGCCACTGACTTGGTCGGTAGGGGAATTGACATTGAACGAGTCAATATTGTTATAAACTATGACATGCCAGACTCTGCTGACACATATCTACACAGGGTATGTTCAATCAGATAAGCTCCAACAAGGAGTGCTTTTGTTCCCTTCTGTTTTTGTAGTTTTCATGATTGTGACTTGTTGGTCTCTTATCCGTAATCTTTTGCTAGGTTGGCAGAGCTGGTAGATTTGGCACAAAAGGGCTCGCAATTACTTTTGTTTCATCAGCTTCTGACTCTGATGTTCTCAATCAGGTATTGAAGTTTCTGTTCTATGATAAAGATTGTGTTCTTCTAAAGGATAAAAGTTAAAGAAGCTCGCACAGTTCTCTGGCAGTTTTAAAATGATAGATGTGATTGCAGGTCCAGGAGAGGTTCGAGGTGGATATTAAGGAGCTTCCTGAGCAGATTGATACATCTACATACAGTAAGTTTTTCTCATGAACTTTCACATTTGGGATCTCTTTCAAAAGAAATTCATTTGAAGTGATTTTTATTTCATTAGTCTAGAAGGCTGCTTCTCTATTCATTTTTACAGAACAAACTAAGAACTGGTACCAACTATACCCAACTAGAAATTTGATAGATTGGTGAATTAATTTAATGCAGAGGCCTTTCATTACTTAGGGTTGTATGATCATAACCAATATATATATATATTTTGTTTTTCAAGGGAATAAACGTGTCTGAAAAACGAAATAATGTGTTATATAATTCTTTTTTGCTCCTATTAAATGCGTGAGTCCTCATTTCTTGGATTTCAAGCCATCTAGGATTTTGGCTATAATTTTCCACATCTTGATTAATGAGTTGTGCCTATTCTGATGACTTGTTCTGCATTTGCTTGTCCAGTGCCTTCGTGATGATGTGGCGTTCAAGATCATAGTAGTGGTGCAGCGAAATCCCAAAAATTCTAGTTGCAGTTGATTTGGATTTTAGTACTGTGACAAGTTACTGTCTGTACTAATGTTTTAGTTTAAAGTTTAAACTGAGATTAATATTTTGTTGTTGTGTGTTTTTTTCTTTTTTTGGATCGAGATTAGTACCTGCTAAACCCTGATTTATAGTTTCATTTCATCTCATTTATATTAAACGAGTGGTATTAGTGCGTGATGCTTTGCTTTTCCGGTCATTCAATTTAAATTATTTTGCCAAAATAATTATGTGTTCGTATTACATTTGGGTGACGCGGGAAACTATCAGCTACATTTCTAAAATAATAAGGAACTTAGATACTACAATTAATTAGGAGTCTATAATAATTTCTGCAGCTCTACGAGTTGGTGTTCTTAACGTTGGCTGACAGAAAATGGGCCCGAGTCCAAGCCCGCAAAGTGACGTTAAGCCCGAGCCCAGTAGTTCTCTGTTTTATTTTTTTTCCATCTATTTTTATATATAACATGTATAAAGACAAGTATTGGCTGCCCGTTATCAACCGTTGAGCGGTTTTTTAATAAACAAGTATTTGCTATGGGTTTTCCATTTCCTTTTCCTTTGGTTATAGAAAGGTTTTTTGTAATTATGCAAAATGAATTTCCTTTTTTTCTCATATTATATTATTAATAATAAACAATAGAATTTTTTTATTTTATTTTCCTTTTGAATTTTCAAAGGTGGTTCAGACATACGGAGCCAGTATCATCTCAAAACCCCATTATAATATACTCCCTCCGGTACGAATTAAACGTCGTTTTAGCATTTACTTTTACTGTTTCGGCACGTATCTTAAAACGGCCGGCAGACTCACTATTTGAAATAATTTTGCCCCTAATTTTTTCTCGGAAGTACGTTAAGGATTAACGTACGTCCTACTGAATATTAGGATGCGAGGAAGTCATTTAATTCGTGCCAGAGGGATTGTCATTTTATTGATTTTGAGGTATATATTTTGTGCAAATAATAAAAACAAAAAAATATGCATCAACCCAATTTGATAATGGTGTGATAATTTAAGTGAAAATTAGGAATAAAATAAGATCAAAGATTATTGTTTTCAATTTTTTACTATTCTAAAACGTCTGTTATTAAAAAACAGAGGGAATATTTTCTTATAATTACTCCCAATGAAAACGATATAAGTTGTTTTCACAAGACATCAACGTATAAAAAATTAGAAGCGGTAGAGGTTACAACACTTTGCCTCAATTGATTGTCTATTAATGTGGTGAATTTTTTTTTTAATTATAAAGGGAGTAAATTTTCAGTTTTCTTTTCTTTAAATTAGACCAAAGTTCACCCTCTAATATAAATTGCATATATACACAAGATAATAGCTCTAGTTGTAAAAGTCTGATTTTGTTAATCTCCATAGTCAAGTTGCAATAGGTACAAGTGTTGATTGATTAGAAGAACACCACTCCAGCCATGATAAAAAAGGTACTCCCTCCGTCAATAAATAATTGATGTTTTAATCCAAAAATTATGATTTGTATTTATTTGACGCCTTCGTTGTTCGTACCATTTTTCATTTTTTTAATATTATTTCTAACGCGTGAGTTCCTGACAAAAACAACATTTTCAATTGTTTAATATAAAAACTGACGCGGGTCCCACAAAAAAACAAATTTTTTTTATTTTTTAATATTAAAACTGACGTGCGGGCTCCACATAAAAGTAATCTTTTCAATTATTTAATATTGAAACTCACGCGTGGGCTTTACAAAATAATTTTTCATTTCTATAATAGTATTAAAAACTGATGCGGACCCACTTGTTCTTAAAACTCAATTCGTGGGCCCACGTCAAATAATTTTTGACGGAAGAAGTACCCAACAAATGAAAAATAGAATTTAGAACATCCATTTCTTTTCAACTTATCTAATAATTTCCTGGATTGCGAAAATAAGTACTTTTTTATCGTTTTTGATATTCCCCATTCATTTCAGATAATAAATTAATCTCGTTCAAGCATGCATATAGTTTGTATACATTATCCAGATATTTATGTACATTTTTCTCTCTACTTGCATTAACAAAAATAGGCCCTTCATATATTTTTTTCGCAGGCATCAATGCTCCTTAGTCTTTTCATTCTTTGTAATGCTATCTCCTCCTTGTTAGGCACTGGGGACGCCAAAAGTGTCGCTAGTGTGCTTGATTTTAATGCTACTGGGGACGGCACGACCGATGATTCTCAAGTAAATTTTTCATTCCTAAATGAACTATTTGTAGCTACGGCTGATTAAGAATATTAGTTGTTCTTATACATGATTTTTAACAGGCTTTTTTAAAAGCTTGGGAAAATCTTTGCGGAGCTCATCAAAATGACACACAAACTCTTCAAATTCCCGCAAACAAAACATTTCTATTGCAACCTTTCATATTCAATGGCCCTTGTACTGCAAAAACTGTTCATATCGAGGTACTTATCGTGCGAAAAACTAATATCTATAGAGGAGATAGCGTACCGACTTTTTTCTCTATTCCTTGACCAAAGATTGTAGGCAACATCATCTCACCAAGGACAAGTGATGCATGGAAAAACTGCTCAGCATCTTGCTTCCTTTGCTTCTACCACATTGACGATCTCATTATTGACGGCGTTGGAACAATCGACGGTGGCGGTTCAAGCTTTTGGCCATCAAATGATGGAAGCAACGTAATCAAATCAAGCCCTTTTGTTTATTTATCTATTTATTCATTTTATAAGATAAATTAATGGAGCATATTTAATTAGAAAAATTATTAAATCCCTTAATTCTTTTTCTTCAGATGGTTGAAAATTCATGCAGAACATTATCAGTAAGTAGCTCTTTTCTTCAATATGAAGTTTATAAAACATCGATAAACCACAAGTCTCGTTCGTTTTTTAGATCAGATCGAATTGATGTTAATGGTAATGACTTGTATATGTGATTGTAGTCTTTATCCTTCCATGGAAACAGTCGTCTTCAACTCCGTGGAATTACTCTTCGAGACAGCCCAAGAGGACACGTGTCGATAAACAATTGCACGGATGTAACGATTTCTAATATTCACATCTTAGCTCCTGAGAATAGTCCCAATACTGATGGCATTGACATCTCAGAGTCAAACCATATTACTATCTTTGACTCCACAATCGGAACTGGTATATATATTTTATCTTTTATCTTCATTAATTTGATTAATATAATCTAACTATGATCATCAAAATAAGTGTAGGTGATGACTGTGTGGCAATTAATGGCGGTTCTTACTTTATCAACATTACAAACGTTACATGTGGGCCTGGTCATGGCATTAGGTAATTAATTATAAGTTAATGACCCTTTTTAATTACTCCCATCACCTCTCATAATTAAGAATCTAAAGGCTAAATTATAACCTATTATTAATTAATATAATAATATCTAATTGTGGGTTTTATGGGATTAATTAGTGTGGGAAGTCTAGGAAAAGACGGAGCTAACGATATTGTTGAGGATGTGTACGTGGGTAATTGCACCTTCAACGGTACTCAAAACGGAGCAAGAATCAAGACATGGCAGGTATGGGCTCGATCATGAATTGGGCCAAGATTGGGCTTAAATTCTGACATTTCGTAAGGTAAAAGCCCAACCCAATATCTATAGTAATAAACTTTTTTATTTACTTTTCAAATTTCAGGGTGGTTCAGGATATGCGAGGAACATTATATTTGATCAAATCGAGCTTATATCATCACAAAACCCCATTATAATCGACCAAAATTATGGTGATAGCGGCAAAACAAACCCAAACAAAGTAAAATTACTACTATTACTATATGATTTCTCCTTAATTTCTCAACATTAATTTTCAAATCAAGCAACTAAACAATTGAATAAATTATATGGGTTTTTTTTTCACAACAGGAGAGGGCAGTGGCAGTGAGCAATGTGACATTTTCCAATTTCCATGGAACTAGTGAAAGCGAGCAAGCAATAAGTTTGGATTGCAACAGTGTTACTGGTTGCGACGACATAAAATTGAACAACGTAAACATGACATCCTCAGATCCTCGAAAAGAAATCCATGCTTCTTGTAATAATGCTCAAGCAATTATTACATCCTGTACAATTGATATACCTTGTCCATCATCATCATCAAATATTAATCAACCAATCAGTACTCCTACTCCTGCACCATCAAATGATGTTGTATTTCCACCGTCAGATGATTTTCCGATCATAGCATCCCCACCGTCAGATGATGCTCCCAGTCCCATCACAACTTCCCTTGCTACGCCTGCGCCTGCACAGTTAGGAATTCATTGGTTAGAGTAGAGATCATAAACTCTTATTGAGTTAGTTTTTTTTAGATTTTCCTGATTTTTTGCTTGAAGGGTTTATTTCCAATACAGATTATTTCAATATTTTATTTGTCTGATTTCTTCCATAATAAATTACTAATACCATTTGGAGATGACCCAAAAGCAAGGAATCAAACAGAAATTACCACACACAAAAAAATCTTAATATTCGTATGGGCATCGTAAACAGGATAATAGCTACCCGGCAGATCCTAATGGCCCATACTTGGAGCTAATGCACGCCATCAGATCTGTCTTGTTTTTGTTTCGTTTCTTGTGCTTGTGTTGTTAGATGGCGGCCCGTTCTTTCGATCGCAATCGGCGTCGGTTTCTCAGGGGCTTTTGCGATTTCAATGATCGGATTAGCTAAATAAGGTTGCATTTTCTAGCTTTTTAAATAGATCTAGGTTTTGTTCTATGTAATTGCTTTTCTTCTCCGATGAATGAGAAATTATCATCTCATTTTACCGCCATGCGTTCTCTGCTTGTTGTCCCTCATTCTTTTTCCTTTCTTTTTCTTTTTCTTGATCAGACGGAGGAGGATTGTGGACGAAGTGACTGGGGCCACAACGACACTGGCAGTATCACGCATCATCATCCGATCCTCGTGGCCTACTGTAGCCTGTAGGTAGACGTTGGCTGACATGAAACGTTTGCTAATAGAAAGTGGGCCCAAGTCCAACCCCGCAAAGTGACTAAGCCCGAGCCCAGTAGTTCTCTGTTTTATTTTATTTTTTTCCATCTATTTTTTTAATAATATTTATAAATACATACAGTAGAAACTCGATAAATTAATACTCGATTATTTAATAAACTCTCTAAGATAATATTTTTGGCCGGTCCCAACTCGGGGATAGGGTGCTAAATTAATAATTCGCTAAAATTATAAAATAATACATTTTTGATAATTTCTTTAGACCCCATATAAAATATAAATTAATAATTCCTTATATATAGCATATTACATGAATGATTTATGAAGGTTTCTTGAAAAAGTGCTCAATTGTCTTTTGTTTTTTGTTGAAACTCTTAACGTGGGTACAGTACATGCATTGTATACAATAATTACAGTAAGTGGAAGCTTGAAAGGTGTTTGTAAACTAAGTATTTTACTATAAATTAATAAAATATTAATTAATATATACAGTAGAAACTCGATAAATTAATACTCGATTATTTAATAAACTCTCTAAGATAATATTTTTGGCCGGTCCCAACTCGGGGATAGGGTGCTAAATTAATAATTCGCTAAAATTATAAAATAATACATTTTTGATAATTTCTTTAGACCCCATATAAAATATAAATTAATAATTCCTTATATATAGCATATTACATGAATGATTTATGAAGGTTTCTTGAAAAAGTGCTCAATTGTCTTTTGTTTTTTGTTGAAACTCTTAACGTGGGTACAGTACATGCATTGTATACAATAATTACAGTAAGTGGAAGCTTGAAAGGTGTTTGTAAACTAAGTATTTTACTATAAATTAATAAAATATTAATTAATATATAAATTAATAATTATTAATTTATCGATTAATTAATAACTCTTTTAATTAATAAATTTTGGTCGTCCCAAGTGTATTATTTTATAGAGTTTCTACTGTAAATTAATAATTATTAATTTATCGATTAATTAATAACTCTTTTAATTAATAAATTTTGGTCGTCCCAAGTGTATTATTTTATAGAGTTTCTACTGTATATAAAACAAATAAACGACGTCAATATTACTATCTCGTTGGCGGCCCAAAAGCCCGTTCAACGGTTCACGTCACCTGCTACTCCGCTCATGGGATTGCTACGTCTGTCGGTTCCCAATGTCCCTTGCCTGACACGGAAGAACCCATTTGCTTGGAAAATCTTTCAATAATTGTCTCTTGAACGAAAATATATAATGGATTTAAAACAAAGAATATTGTACCTAAAAAAACAAGAACCCAAGAAAACTTTATTGCTTCTAAAATTTTAAAAAATATAAAATAATAAAAGGAAAAATTGTTTAATGTATTTCTTGTACTTAATTGGGTTTTGTGGATGAAAAGGCTTTTCAAAAGGCATGGGCAGCTCTGTGCGGAGGTGGTGGAGGAACACTAGGAATTCCAGCTTCAGGCACTTTCTTATTGAAGCAAATTGTTTTAGGTCAATTAATTAGTTAATGAACCTAAAATGTAGTCCGCGTACAAGTGAAGCAAAACCGCGCCTATAAATAAGAAAGGGTGTAAATCATGATTCATAATTTTGTTGTAAAATAATTTAACCATTCTTCTTAATTCTCCTTAATGGCCACAACGGCCATGTAATGGCCATAATTCTTCTTAATGGTCACAACGGCCATATAATGGTCATGATGATTAAAATCTTCCTTTTAAATGACCATAATTGTGTCCAATAAATTGGATGGATTCTTACCTCTCTTACCTTCCTATAAATATCACTTACTCCATCAAACCAAAGAGGAATCAAGAAGCCTTTCAAAAAAAAAAAAAGAGGAATCAAGAAGAGAAACACTACACTCAAATTGAGAGCTTTATTTCCTGGTTATTATTCTATTATTGTTCTTTCTGTTCTGGATCCCGATTTCTAAATCGGAAGAGATCGTTTTATCCTGGGGGAAATAAATTCCTTTAGGGCGAGCGTTTCTACGCGACTCGATCTTTGTATTTTTAATTTTATTTTGCAGGATTTTCCAACAATCTAAAGGAATTTATAAAGATGGATACGCATTTGTGAAGGGTGTTGTTGAACTGTCTCGTGGACGTGCTTTAATTAAATCAGGCTATTTCTTATCCCTATATTTGTTATTTTTGAGTTTCAATTATTTAATTAACATTTTTGGTTTGAATGTTGTTATATAATTGGACGCGGTCGGTGAATTTAGACGAGAAAGATGAAATTTATTATATATGAGTAGTAAACTAAAATTTGCAGAAAGTTGAAAAACGTTTATAAAGACCAAATCAAAAGCCTAAATCTATGTTTTGGGAAGGAACAGTCATTTTTTATTGAGTTATATTTATTGTCATTTTATGCATAATTATTAATTAAAATTGCATCTTTTTACTTTGGGAAAATGAGATGTTGGTGCCTCAGATTATCTTCCCCATGTGTTTCCAACGCCATCACCATGGCCATCACGTGCCAAAATCATCACACTCACGCTCCAACAATCGGACAGTAAGTGCTAGCCCAAGCTTTCATATAAATGGTAACTGTTGCAGGTAAGGAGATGAAGAAGGTATGCCATGTCAATAATAGCACAATGCTAAATATCCTCTGTTATCAATTAGCCTCATTAATGGTATTATGGTAATAAGATCAATGTCCCTCTAGCATGACATATCGTTAACAAACTTGCATAGTAATAATGACATAAATTGTTTTATGTTAATAATTAGTTTTATAATCATTGCCATAAATATTTTTACAATGAAATTTATATGTATGATGTCAGTTATATATTTATGTTGTGGTAATAGACTAACGTTTGAAATTAGTCAAATAATTACTTAAATGCATATATAAATGAGATTTTAATATACCATATAATTTTTAATTAATTATGGAAATAAAGTAGATGATGACTTTATTATTATTGGTGAAATTGAAATCTCTGTTTTACGGTATGCAATTAAGGTTCCAAATTTTAATTGCAATTTTATGTGATATTTTTAAACGGAAAGTGATTAATGGTTGAAAAGTTGATTTGTACCAAAATTGGGATTTTGTGCATAAATGTTTATACAATATGCTTAATTGCAATTTTTATGAGGTATTCTAATTAATGGTATAGATTTTCACTTAATGTGAAAATAATTCCTTAAGATATATTGTTTGACATAAATTATTTTATTTATGTTAATAATTGGTGCAATTAATGTATTTAAATGAGAAGAATTGAATCTGTGGAAACAGATTAATGTTTAGTTTTACTGTTTAAAAGAATTTAAAGCAGTGATGCATGTAAAATTATTTTTAAGTGGTGTGACTATTACTGCTATAGATTGATTAATATTCTAATATATATATGTGGAAATTTTGAGTATTAATATAATCAATGCAATTGTTTCCTGATTAAAGTGGTAGGGATCAATTGAGCAGTGAATTGTCTAGCTAATTAAGGTTGCAGAAATTGTGGGAGAAATATATAAGGTATATATTTCAATGCTCGTGAAGCTTGCGATCAAATTAATGAGTAATTTGATTATACTCGATACTATAAGAGATGATGTGCTCTCAAAGAGGTATTTACTTTCAATCTTAATTCTTGTGTAATTGTGTGGGATTAAGAATGTACCAAATATATTTATTTGGTAGAATTAAACAAATAGAATAATATTCGCAAATGTAGGGGTCCGAATATTATTGTCTTATTTATTTATTTTTAAAAAAAATAAAAAATGCCATGAAGTATACTAATACTTTTGTAAGTCTGTGGCAGCAATGATATCACAAGTGTGATAATGGGAAAATAAATAAATAAATGAGAGATGTGATGTGTTAGCACAATGCTATCACCATTTTTATCAAGAGTTGGACATTTTGATGTCAAGGTTTTCAGTACTCTTCAATGTTGTACTTGAGTTTCTGCTGTATTAGAGAATACAGTGATGATAGATACCGTGAATTGTGGTATCATATATAATTTGAGTTTCTGTTGTATTAGAGAATACAGTGATGATAACTACAATGAATTGTGGTATCCGTTGTATTATAATATACAATGATGATAATTGAATTTTATATTCAAATGAGATTTGATGAGATTAAAATCCACTAGTGATGAAATGTGATGATCCACTAGTGATGTTAATAATTTTTGGATGAAATTCTACAACATGTGAGAATTCTATTGGGTGTAACACCTATGTATCGATACATTGTGATTGTCAAGCTAAGGCTTGCATGTGGTTAAGCTAGCTATTGTCAAATGATGAAATTATTTTTGTTGACTATGAGAAGTCAGAAGTGATTTTGGCCGATCCTCTGACTAAGTCTCTGAGTGGAAAAATTAATTGAAGAAACATCGATTAATTGAAGAAATATCGAGGGGAATGGGACTTAAAGCCATATTGGAAAATTAACAGTGACGGGAACCCAACCTTTGTGATTGGAGATCCCATGAAGAAGGTTCATATGGGTAATAACAAGTCACTTGTTAATTCTGTTAACACAAATTGATTGTCCTTCCTAAGGTGTGGATGTGTTATACTGCATTGATTGAGAGGATGAGTTTTGAACTCTTAATGATTTCATATCCCTTATGGGTGATGTATTGATTGCGGATACATTTGATGAAATCACCTATATGAATGTGGAGTGGGGCCGCTCCTATGAGATTGTGGCATAATCTCTAGAGCATTCATGATATGATCCGGCCTAGTGTAAGTAAGCCGAATGATATATGGAGCTTGAGGAGGATCTAGCCGATGGAGTTATCAACAAGACTTGAAAGAAAGACACGAAGTTCACACACAAAGACACGGATTTGCAGCGGAAATATAGAGTAGAAAGGAAGAAACAAAGTACCAGAGTGTTGAATGTTGTTAGATGGACAAAACGGAAGTAATGAACAAATGCACCACTTGACAAGCTCAAACCAATCCAGCAAACAAAGCTTCAAATATATTTGAGTCACCCAAACTTGTTACAAATTCGATTACAAAGGTTTCCCGGAGGAAGATCGGGAGGAGTGTTCTCTACTCAAGCGATCTTTCTCCAAGAAGGATTGAAGAGTTTAATGACCTAGGTGATAAGTTTAAGGAGTGCTCTCAACTTATCAAATATCACTCAAGTCCAAAAACTAACTAATGAAAGTGAAACAAGAGCTATTTATACAAGTAGGCAAAAAGGCAGCAAAACCGACGCTAACGTGATTCACGGTTAGGAAGAACCGTGATCACGTTAGCCAAAAACTCACTACCGTGATCACTGATAGTCCTTACCGTGACCACGGTAAGGATTCCACAAAACCCAAATAACATCCGAAGGTAGCGTGATTCACGGTTAAGGACGAACCGTGATCACGTTACCCAAAACTCTCCTGGCGTGATTCACGGTTAGGACGAACCGTGATCACGGTAAGGACTCTTCTTTGGTCCGATGGAAAATCACATAGGCTGGCTTTTCCTTGACTTGGACGGGTCCTTTCTCTCTCATTTTGTCCTCAAACAATATGGACAATCCTCTTGCTTGGCTTTGCGTGATCGGATCTTGAGGTGACATGCCTAGAAGGTCAAATTTGGTCTTTGAGGGGTCCGGGATCATATCAACTCCTTCCCTTTCTAAAGAATTCGTCCTCGAATCCATTTCTGGAGGGATTTCTTCATTGGTACCCTTTTGTTTGGCTTGAAAACTCATGCCCTTCCTCATAATCAAAGTCATATGGGCTGCCGGAATCACTTCTTCTTCACTACTCTCGGTACCTTCTCTTTTCAACTCATGATCTTCCTCCATTTCCTTCTCACTTTCGGTTTCATAGTTGCCTCTACGGATGACAACTACTCGTCTGTTGGGACACTCGGAGGAAATGTGGCCTCTCTCTTGGCATCGATAACACTGAATGTTCGATGCAAATTTCTTGGGTGGAGTTGGGGTTGGTTGGTCTTTAGAGCTGGATTTCCATGGTATTTTTGGAGCGGAAGAGTAGGTTTGGGTGGTGTTTTGGCTGGGGTCAGGTTCCTTCTTTGTGGCCTCGTATGCCTCCACTTTGAGGGCATAATGAAGCATAGGTTCCAAGTGATCAAGCTCCTTCAACTCAAGTTTGTACCGAATCCGCTCATTGAGGCCATTGAGGAATCGGGACATAGTGACTTCTTCACTCTCATCGGTCTCGGTCTTGATAAGGAGTTCCTCCAAATCATTAAAATATTCACCAACTGATTTGGAACCTTGCTTGAGACCTTGTAACTTGTTTTGTAAGTCCCGTTTATGGTTAGCGGGTACAAACCTTGCTCTCATTACCCGCTTCATCTCTTCCCAATCCCGGATGGCATCCTCTTCCCCTCTCTTCTTACACACTTTATCCCACCAGTTGACTGCATAATCATCAAACTCCATGGCAGCTAGCTTGACTTTCTTCTCATCCGAATACCGGTGGCAATTAAAAATACGTTGAATCTTTCCTTCCCATTTGAGGTACTCCGAAGGATCGGTAGTGCCTCTAAAGGTAGGAATTTGCACTTTAATACCACTCAACTTGTCATCAATCTTCTGTTCGTGTGTCGTCTCAAAATGCCTTCCAAACTGAAATGTGGAATTTCGTTGTCGCCTACCCCTATTGGACTGTGGAGGCTCTTCAAACTCTTCACCATCACTCTCACAAGGATCTTCATAATATCCATGTGTGTTAAGAGGCGTGGTCTTAGCATGATAATGAGGAAGTCGGGGCTGACTACTTGAGGCATTGAGATCCCTTCGGTCAAGATTGACATTGTCATACCTCTTTCGGATGGTCTTCATTTGTTCTTCAGATATGGCCACCTTAAGAGGGGATGAGACTGGTTTTCGATTCTCCGTGGTGAGGCAACTAGGGAAGCCACGGCTGGCCACCCTTTTGAACTTGGCCTTTAAAGGATCATGCACTTCATCACTGTCAAGGTGACCCTCTTCTTCGGTCTCACAAACAACATGCTCCTCTTGGGAACCCTTAGGAGGTTTAGGAGGAAGCTCCCTTGGGGTTACTGGGGACATGATACTCCCCTCTAACAAGGTGAGACGTGCCTCGGTGCGATCAGCAGTCGCCTTCAAAGAGGCCAAGGCAGCAAGGACTTGCTCTAGTGCCTCAGCACTTCTACTACTACTAGAATGAGGTCTACTTTGGTTAGACATTGTGTCAAGATCAGTACCTGCACACTCAACAAACGTTAGTAGAAAAATCTCTCCCTCACGTGTTTGAACACTCGTAAAAGATGTCCTCACAAACGCTCAACAACTCCCTTTCACAATCTTGTTCACCCCACAACTTCTTGTTGCCAATAATCTTATGGTTCAAGTCAAGCATTTGTTCACAACCATCTTGCAAATAAACAAGGGAGTAATCACAAGAAAGAAGGACACAAATTCGGAGGGAAAGGAGTTGGAAAGAAATACTCAAAGAGTGAAAGACTCAAGCTAAAGCTAAGGACTCAAAGAAAAAAAAGACTTGGAAGTTTAGGACTCAAGACAACTTAAGTTTAGGACTCAAGAAGTTTAAAACAAACTCAAGTGTAGTATTTTAATGGTTTAAGACTTGAGTTTAGGACTTGAGTCTAGATTTAGTTTAAGACTCAAATAGAATGAAAGGGACAGCTGGACAAGGAGAAGAGAAGAGGACGTGCTGGACATGGAAAGGAAAGGCACTAAATAGTTACTTTGGGATTACTTTTGAAAAGTCTCTTTCACTTAGTCTTGGTGTTAGGTATTGTGTTCCCTCTTTGCATTTAATGCAAAGGAGGGCTAAGAGGACTTGATGGCCGGCTATGCCTTGGCCAAGGAGACTTTGTTGGCTAATTTGGTGAGTGGAAATAATATTTTAGAGGGAAACACTAGGCTTTAGCCTCTTGAATAAATTTTTAGATCAAAATTTTCCTTTTCACACCAAATTGCAAGAACACCAAGAACACACTTTTCAGATTTTAATCTTTTGATCTAGCACAAGTTGGCACAAATACCACATGAACTAGGCAGCAAAATTAGACACTTTTGACCGCAAGAAACTAAGAAGGAATGAGATTAATAAGACACGAAGAACACCAAGTAAACTCCAAGGCGCCAAAAGCTCCGCTACCACTTGATATGATCCGGCCTAGTGTAAGTAAGCCGAATGATATATGGAGCTTGAGGAGGATCTAGCCGATGGAGTTATCAACAAGACTTGAAAGAAAGACACGAAGTTCACACACAAAGACACGGATTTGTAGCGGAAATATAGAGTAGAAAGGAAGAAACAAAGTACCGGAGTGTTGAATGTTGTTAGATGGACAAAACGGAAGTAATGAACAAATGCACCACTTGACAAGCTCAAACCAATCCAGCAAACAAAGCTTCAAATATATTTGAGTCACCCAAACTTGTTACAAATTCGATTACAAAGGTTTCCCGGAGGAAGATCGGGAGGAGTGTTCTCTACTCAAGCGATCTTTCTCCAAGAAGGATTGAAGAGTTTAATGACCTAGGTGATAAGTTTAAGGAGTGCTCTCAACTTATCAAATATCACTCAAGTCCAAAAACTAACTAATGAAAGTGAAACAAGAGCTATTTATACAAGTAGGCAAAAAGGCAGCAAAACCGACGCTAACGTGATTCACGGTTAGGAAGAACCGTGATCACGTTAGCCAAAAACTCACTACCGTGATCACTGATAGTCCTTACCGTGACCACGGTAAGGATTCCACAAAACCCAAATAACATCCGAAGGTAGCGTGATTCACGGTTAAGGACGAACCGTGATCACGTTACCCAAAACTCTCCTGGCGTGATTCACGGTTAGGACGAACCGTGATCAAGGTAAGGACTCTTCTTTGGTCCGATGGAAAATCACATAGGCTGGCTTTTCCTTGACTTGGGCGGGTCCTTTCTCTCTCATTTTGTCCTCAAACAATATGGACAATCCTCTTGCTTGGCTTTGCGTGATCGGATCTTGAGGTGACATGCCTAGAAGGTCAAATTTGGTCTTTGAGGGGTCCGGGATCATATCAACTCATTAACATCCAGGCACGCGCATGGCCAAAACGCGCAAAACCGCGTTAACAGCAAGAATTGTGGGGGTATAACATGATAAATAGATTCCCTACCTTACAAAAGAGCTAATGGTTCATAGAAGTTTTAAACTTCACCATTATCTCTGTGAGGATAAAGTTTATTTATCTAGGTCTGGTTCATAGTCCAAAAGACACCAGATTCGAAAAGTTATACTCCATATATAATAACTAGGAACTCTTAATGTCAACCTTTGTAATATGTGGGGGATTGTTGTAAAATAATTATTACAAAGGTTTCATAACCATTCTTCTTAATTCTCCTTAATGGCCACAACGGCCATGTAATGGCCATAATTCTTCTTAATGGTCACAACGGCCATATAATGGTCATGATGATTAAAATCTTCCTTTTAAATGACCATAATTGTGTCCAATAAATTGGATGGATTCTTACCTCTCTTACCTCCCTATAAATATCACTTACTCCATCAAACCAAAGAGGAATCAAGAAGAGAAACACTACACTCAAATTGAGAGCTTTATTTCCTGGTTATTATTCTATTATTGTTCTTGCTGTTCTGGATCCCGATTTCTAAATCGGAAGAGATCGTTTTATCCTGGGGGAAATAAATTCCTTTAGGGCGAGCGTTTCTACGCGACTCGATCTTTGTATTTCTAATTTTATTTTGCAGGATTTTCCAACAAATTTAGGGTTTCGCCATCCCGTCCGCAACGGCTCTTTGCATCTCCTCGCTCTTTCTTCTGTTGGGAAGGAAGGACAGGCTATGATCTAGGGTTTCGCGATCCAGTCCGCATTGTCTTTCTTCTCTGTGCGCCCTTTCTGGAAAGTCTCTTAATCTGGTATTTCTCTTCACCGCATAGTGAATTCGTGTAAAAAAATACCGACCAAACTTACGTAATTATAATATGGGAATTGGATAATTTTGGTACGGTATTTTGGTGGACACTCTTAGTATTATCAATGAGAAATGCTAAACGTACTGAAGAGACTGCCCGAATTGCCAGACTGAAGGACTGTGACATATCCACATGACTGTTCATCTCATTCAATAATTAATTTATTTTCCAAAATTATCCTCGTCTCATCTCATTCTCTCACTCTTCTGCGTCTTCCAAAATAATTTCCGACGACAGACACAATTAATAAGGAGTTCTAGCAAATGTTAGGTATTCCAGTATGATCGCACCACCTTTTAAAGGACAAATTTTTTATACCAACCACTCTCATAGTTTAAGTTTTTCATTTCCATAAAACCTAAACGAAAGATAAAACTCTCTACCGTATGAGCAATTAGTACCATTGATTATCCAGCTAATCAAATTGTCTTTTACCATTCTTTTGCATGTTAGTTGACCCAAAAAAGTTTCAGTTAAGCCACTCATAATCCTTGTATAATATATACAAAACACAGAGAGATGAACTAGAATCCATTTTGACAGAAAATTTGTCAACTTTTCCTAACTTACCATTATGAAAAAATGGTTTTATTTGCATATTGCTGCCATTTGGTGAAATTGGCTTGACTAGAGATTTGAATTCCTGATAGTACCCTATGCCTTACTTTTCCTCATCCTTATCTTTTGTGCTCTTAATGGCAATATATCTGGGGGAAAATCAGAGAGCAAATCCAGGCTGGCTTTCTTTCCTGATTAAACAACTTTATTTTTTTTTTTAAAATGGATAAGACAATTTTGGACAGTTCAAGAAAATAAAAATTGAAGGGTGGATTTGTGTCCAATTTGATTGAAAACAAATAAGGATAATCCATCTCAGGGCCAATAACATTTCTATGCCTATCTTTTTTACATATAAGAAGATGTAGCCACCAAAATCAGAAAAGCTCACGCGCCTAGTTACTGCATTTGTTATCATTTAGACACAATATCTAGGAAAAAATTACGAAAAGTACTAATAATAAGGTGCGAAAAAAATAGAACTGCGGCGCGTGGGTCTAACGCGCGAATCACTCATCTTGAACAGGTTCAGAACAGTTTTAGAGAAGAGGAGGGCTGCCTTATTTTTTTTGGAAATGAATCTGCAGACCACAGGCCTAATTCTTTCCCATGGACTATACATAAAGTGTACCATTTTCATTTTCACTATACACTCTCCACTCCACTTTCACACACACTCACTTTCTTTACTATGGAATCAATCAGTGTTGAAATGCTTCATGCCTATCATTCCATTGATCGCGAGATTTTCTCTCGTTTGGTCATAACTTGTATGCGACAACCAGCTGAAGCGCTCCTCATCATGGCGACATGGATGTGGCTAGAAGATATTGGGTACCCCAATATGATTATGAAATTGGTTGACTTTGTCAATCCTGCCGTGGTCAACTCTTTAGCTGATGAGGCTGTTAGGGCCTTGAATTCTCTCGAGCCTAATGCCCTTCCTATCGTACCGAATGCTCGCATGCCTTTCACAACTATTATGATGAAGAAGGCCATCTCCTTAGACTTGTTCCTCCACAACAAATTCACTGCA
Organism: Viola odorata; assembly: GCA_963691705.1. NCBI lineage: Eukaryota > Viridiplantae > Streptophyta > Magnoliopsida > Malpighiales > Violaceae > Viola > Viola odorata. Next base: position 19,343,125 of record OY829545.1, on the reverse strand, counting down.
ATTTCTGGTATTAAAAGTTTTCTCAACACTACTTGTGCTCGAATTTTCACTGATATTTTGCAGTTCGTGGTAGGAAATTCAGATAGGATCAATCCAACTAAGCCTCTCGCTATTCCTGGTTTCCCTCATCCGATATTCGGTGATGTTGCAATCTTTCCTAGAGCTGTTGATAATGGTTTTCCTGTAGGTGGGTTGTGGGGTTGGGACCCGATGAACAATGTCTCCGAGGATGACAGGACACTGTTCCTCACATTTTCGAGGGGATTTCCTGTGACCAGAGAAGAGGTGACGGAATTGTTCACGACGATCTGTGGGGATAACGTCGCTACTGTGCAAATGCAAGAGAGTTCTGCTTCTGACCATCAGCCTTTGTTTGCTAAAATGATTCTCCGCACAATCATAGCCGTCGATCAAATTCTGAATGGCCGACGCATAGCCAAGTTTCGCATCAACGGGAAGCACATTTGGGCTCGTAAGTATGAACGTCGCGAATAGAGCAAAAGAAAAAGAGCCTGTGGGTAGAATAATAAATTAAATAAAATCTATGTTTTAGCTCACATAGAAAGATGAACGTTTTCTTATTTAAACTATGCTATATGCTTAAGTGAAGCATGTGTACCTTCCAATTAACTCATCTAATGTGAGATTGGAATATATTCTATAACTATGTACGTTCGTACTAGTTAGCTTTATATCCTAATTAATAAGCCATAAAAGCTAATTTGGGGGAAGAACATTGGTTCTATTTAAGTTTCAAAAGTCCACATTATTTTTCTTTAAAAGGTCAAAACAACCAATCGAAAAAGATAATTCTTGTCGGTAGCTAATTACTCGTTAACAATAGCAGTGAATCACCGCATCAATCATGAGCAGAAATAATTGTTGTCAGTAATTAATTGTTCGTTAAAGATATATTCCAGCGCGTCAACACAATAGTGACTTAATTGCTCGTTTGTTGTTTTTTTTTCTAAATCCAATTCGGATCGCCAAGGGTAATGAGCTTTTTCCAAGAGCAACGAAAATTGTTGTAAATAGAATATAACAAAATAAGCTACTTAAGTTGGTTAGAATAATCTAATAGTTGATCTCTCAAATATAACAAAAATTATACAAATAATTACCCGTTAATCTCAAGCTATAGCAACGAAAATATTCATTTGGTCACTTATTCTCTTGAGCTATTTGTATTGCAACAATACGCAAGTCTCGTTCGAGTTCTATCGGACCTCAAAAGGTGGTGACTCTTCCAATATGGTTTTCTCCATTACTCGAACTCGAGAAATCCGTAAAATTTCGTGAATCAATTTTTTTTTTTGAAGATCCAAAATTTATTTATTTATTTGTTTACAAAACGTTAAAGTGTGGTTCTTCTCGTTGAGTGGGCTTGATCTTGTTAGTTCCTAAGGCCCCGTTTACTTGGGATATATGTTCAATTTGAAAATTTGCTGTTTTTCTGAATTTCGAGAATTTTATTTTCATTCTGAAAACTGAAAAACGTGTTTACTTCACACAATTTTCCTGATCAGAAAAACTGGAAAACCTGTTTACTTCACATGCTGGTTTTATTTTCCTGATTTAAAAAACTGAAAAACGCACTTACTGTGCACTAATTTCTAAATTTTTGAAAAATAAAAAATAATTGCTTATTATTCATGTTTCTACCTGAAAATAAAATACATAAAATAGTCTTATTGCTCATTGCTTAAATATTAAAAAAAATGACATTAAAAACATACTCTGTTAATTCAACTGCAATGGAAGCCGTAGAATCATTTCTGCCGATGATGGGTTGTCAAGTAAATGCAAGGTTTGTAATGAGAATGGCCTTATAATTTGTCCTTATTGTTGCTGATGGAAAAAAAATGGATAGTATTTTTTTATCTTCTGTGTATTCTGTTTCTGTAATTCTTGCTGCTTGATTGTGTGAATTGTAATCAGTATTTTTCTATATTCACTGTAAAACTTATTAAGAATAAACATATACAGCGACTTTCTGCAAGACTTCTCCTTTATTGTAATAAACACCTTTTTTGTACAACAAAAGTTCTCTATGCTGTAATGAAAATACATGTTTGCCTATCTAAGCCTGACAATGGTTGGGACAAGAAAGTCAAGAACTGACAATTTACGAGCTAAAAAAACACAGTTCTATGACTACATGAGAATGTTTCAATTCCTTCAGTACTGTGCGCTTTCCATTATCTGAGGGGAGCAGCAAATTACCGCCGTAGCTGAGCCATCTTTCTGTTGCCAACGGGAAGATGTGAGACAGGATTAACATAGTCGCTAATCTTTCTTTAAAATAAACTCAGAATTGATATTCCATGTGCAGTTCCTTTTCCAGCAGTTCACTAATTAAAGTAAAATAGCTGAAGCCAGAAACCTATGTGTAAAAACCCAAGAGGGACCAAATAATAAAGACTACTGAAACCTCCAGTGGCACAAGTTGCAAAGTCCTACTCTTAAAAGCAATGATTCACTGAGAGTAAAAGGAAGTATTTGAAATGAGTCACCTTGTGGCTTACAGCCTTGCGTTCACTCTGTCCAACTGAGATACAAGCTTCACTACTCCAACCGCAACTGAGGAACATGACTAAACAAACCTGGCTTGTCTACCCAGAAAAGAGAGACAGAACCAAAAGACCAAAAAACAAAACTGACCAACCACGCTGCAGCACACAACCGCCCCACCACTCTACCCAGCAGAACACAACAGACACGCACCTTGTTGAACAGGCCAGGAAAAGAAAGACTGAACCAAAAACAACCATCAAAACACACTACTGCACATTAGCAGACCCACAACCTGACATGAACAGCAAGGGAGCTGCTGTGTAAAATAGCAGACCAGAACAACAGAACCAGCTGCAGACGCCACAAGCAGAAAAGAGCTGCTAACATAGCAACTGACCAACACACAATCAAACCACTACATCTGCAACAAGACAGACATGATCTGCTGGCAAAATAGCAGACCGACAAACACACACAGGCCAAGATATGCTTATACTATGGTTTTCCAAGTTCTCCTACAAATAACAGAACTACTAAAGTATAAGAGCAATTCTGTAAAGCAAACAAATAGCTACCAATTCAAGTGAATAACAAGATGGGATGCCAAAAATGAGAAGGTTAGACATATTGTTCTTCCATTTATTTAACGAGTGTATCTTGGCTCCGCACCACCATTGCCTATTAAACGTCAAGTCACTTCAAATTCCAACGTTCAGACAAGAGGGACAGGAGAGTAGAGACCTCTCCTGGATCATGTTCAATTTCTACTTTGATAAGGTTTCTGGTTATAGAGCATAGTTACCTATAATAAGCTCCTATTTTTCTGACTTTCATTGGACAAAAATTGAAATCAGCACAATAAACCAATAAACCACAGACAGCAAATCGGCAGCAAATTGGTTTCCAGGACAGATATGAGTAAAAATTCATTCCTAAAAATTAAACGCATAGCACAGCATTTCCAAACCAAAATTGAAATTTCAGCCTGAAATTGTTGAAAATCCAGCCAAATTAAAACCCTATATAGCACATCAATTAGAAATTATATGGTAAGAAGAAACAAACCTGGTCAGCAATGACGGAGCAGAGAAGGATAGTGTCCGGCGGCGGTGAAGAGAAGAACAGAAGACTTTGGTGACGGTGGGAGACGGTGGGTAATCAAAGTCTGGGAAATCAATTTTGGGTATTCGATCTGCTACCGGCGGTTTCGGTGGGTGGTGGAGGAGGAGCAGCCGAGAGCCCGAAGAGTCGGACGGAGGCGTGAAGGAGAAGAAGAGCAGCGGCTGCGTAGGAGAAGAAGAAGAAGAGGAGCGGCTAGGGTTAGGGAAGAGAAGAAGAAGATGAAGAAGGTTGCGGGGTATTTCCGTGATTTGGAAAAATTCATTAATGCTTCAGTTTGAAAACCGCGTGTATTCAATCTGAAGCAACCAAGGAAAAAAAGTTAGAAAAATAGAGAACAACTTTTTTGTTGTTTTCAAAATTTATTCATCATTTTTCAAAAGAGAGTATTTTCGTTTTCATTTAGAAAATGAAAACAACACCAAGTAAACACGTTTTTTGAAAATTCTCCCAGTTTTTAAAAAACTGGAGAATTTTCGGGAGAATTCTGCGAAGTAAACGGGGCCTAAGAGTTTTCTTTTCTTTTTTTCTGGATGATTTTTTCTGAAGGACTTAAAATACAAGAATAAGGCCTACTTTTCTCGTTGATACGTAAATCAAAATTAATTAATTTGTCCAATACGTTTAATCTTTTCAACTGCATCCAAAAATTAGGAATGGCGGATTTATCAATCCAAGTTTATCCTCAAAGTAAAAAATAGCACAATTTACAGTTTTACCAGTAAGAACATACCACCAAAATACAACATAAACTTCAATTAGTAAAATGTTCAAACCAGGCATAAGTATACACGCTATACAACAACAATGCCAATGTCTTGTCTTCCATGTGACAATGTTCCTTCCCCTCCTCCTCCTCTGCTTCTTCCCGGCCGAAGCGCAATCCAGCACTGTACAAACAACCTTTGCGTACCCATCTTTTAACAGTGAAAGCTGCACCGATGGTAGTCTTATCTGTATGGGATCGGTTAGTGGCGGAGACGGGTACTTGAGGCTGTCAATGGAGCCAGAGCAAGTCAATTCAAGTATCATTTTGCTAAGAAACCAGATTGGTAGGGTTCTGCACAAAAATCCTGTGATTGTTTGGCCTGCCGCGATCAGTGTCACTTTTACTGTCAGGATTTCTACCTACCCGAATTCATCGAATTCTGGAGATGGGCTAACATTTATTATGGCACAGGATCATAATCCTTCTCCTCCTAATAGCTTTGGTTCTTATCTTGGAATCATGGATAAGTCCACTGAAGGTTAGTTATTGATCAATGAGTTTATGATTCTGAGAAAAATATCAATTTTTTGATGCATCATGGCTTATGAAGAAACTTTCTCTTGAATTCTTTACTTGAACTTATAGTCTTTTTGTTTTGTCTTTTATTTTAGATTTATGTAACGTAGAGTTCATATCCATGGCCTGACCATAATATCAAAGTAAATTTTGGCCAAGAACATAACTCATGATCATCAGTCATCTATATTTGAACTGTGTCAAATTGTCTAGGTGGTGTTGTTCGTCAACTGGCTGTGGAGCTTGACACATACCCTAACGAGTTCGATCCGGATGGTAACCACATTGGCATTGACACAACAAGCATAATAAACCCGATTGTTGCTCTGTCTCTGAATAGAACAGGAATTGACCTGAAGAGTGGAAGACCTGTAACAGTTCGGCTCGATTATGATAGCCTATCGTTGCAGTTCCGGGTCTATGTTGCCTATGAAGGGAACCCACTCATGAATTTCTTCAACCATTCTATCAACCTGTCAGAGATTCTTCCGAATTCTGTTTATGTTGGCTTCACGGCCTCCACAGGGCCTTATCCTGAGAGCCATCACGTCCTGAGTTGGACTTTCCAATCAACACTGTTGCCAGAATCCAATATTGTGTATGTGAAACACAAAACCAAAATTTGGAAGAGTGTTATACTTGCTTTCGGGATATTGATTGTCGTACTAGTCAGTATCCTACTGATAGGAAAGATTCTGAGGGACAGGAAAGCTAGGGCTCTGAGAAATGACCTAGAATACAGATCAATGTCTGCAGCTAATATGCCTACAGTATTTTCCTACAAACAGCTGTCAAAAGCTACTCAAAAATTCAGCAAAGAAAACCTATTGGGAACTGGCGCATTCGGCAGTGTGTACAAAGGTCTCATTTCCTCTGACCCTCCCACGATCATCGCTGTCAAAAAGATCTCTGCAACCTCTCAGCAAGGTATGGAGGTAGTTTTCTGATGGTCAATTTTTTCTGTCTAATGAATGATCAAAACTGTGGTTGTTAATAGTTAAGGCACATTTGAGCAGGTGAAAAAGAGTATTTGGCAGAAATTTGCACAATTGGGCGACTGAGGCACAAGAATCTAGTTCAACTCCAAGGATGGTGCCACGAGGGGGAGCACCTTCTTCTGGTTTATGAATACATGCCAAATGGTAGCTTAGATCGCTATATCGGCAAACTCTCTCTCAATTGGAAAACTAGGCACAAGATACTAACAGGATTGGCATCAGCATTGCTTTACCTTCATGAGGAATGTGGCAATCCTGTCCTTCACCGTGATGTTAAGCCCAACAATATCATGTTAGATTCTGAGTACAATCCTCATTTAGGTGATTTCGGGCTCGCCCGGTTGCTCAGAAACGAATCGTGTGCTACAACAAGGCTCGCGGGGACTCCAGGATACCTGGCTCCTGAAGTAAGCTACACAGGAAAAGCTACCCCAGAATCTGATGTCTACAGCTTTGGTGTAGTGGTACTTGAAGTTGTCTTAGGAACAAGATCGAAGGGTCTTTTCGATAGCAGCTTGGTCGATTATGTATGGAGTTTATACGAGAACGACTCATTGGTTTCGGGCGTGGACAGGATGCTGGAAGGTGTGTATGATGAGGAGGAAGTGAAGAGGGCATTGATTGTGGCACTAGCATGTGTGCATCCTGACGCAGCGTTTAGACCTAAGATACGAAAAGTTGAGCAGATTTTCTTAAACGCTAATGAGCCTCTAGTAGATCTGCCAAGAACAATGCCGGTTGGGGTTTATGTATCAGTGTCATCTAGAAATGAGATATCTACTACGACTACTACGACTACTACAACAACCTCATTCGATTGCTTTACTCATCCATGTCTGCCCAGCAAGGAAGAAAGGGGCTTGTCTTCAACATGACTAATCTACTTTTTCTTTTCTCCAAGAAAAACAAAAAATGTTGTTGAATTGTAGATCTTGTCCGTGTTTATAATTGTTGGTTGTATAAAAATGATTTGATTCAAGTTTCAAGCATTTCTGACTGGAAAAAAACAAGAAAAATGCGTCTGCCGGGAGTCGAACCCGGGTCTATTGCTTGGAAGGCAATTATCCTAACCGTTGGACTACAAACGCGAATTGATTGAATTATCTTAAAGTTTTATTTATAATAAAAATAGGAGCCTAGCCGGCAGTTCAATGCAATGCTGAAAAAAACAAGCCAACAGACTCCAAATGGACAAAGGAGAGAGCGTCTTTTTTCACGCAGTCTCTTTCCCATGTCTTCAGTCTTCTTCTGCCTTTACCCACCAATTCCCACTTCTCTTCCATTAAAAAAAAAAACAAAAAAACAAAAAGTTATATTTTTAGGTATAAATTATTGGTTGATCTTATAATATATCTGAACTATGTGGTTAAATCATGATCGTTAAAAAGAAAGTTATTAGAATCTGATTGAAAGTCACTAGAATCGGTGGTGAACCGGCTGGCATCTAACTAATGGCGAAATAGAAAATTTTGGATCGGTGGAAAGTAGATGATAGACATAGTTATCCTTGATAAAAATAGATTGGAAATGGCTTAATGACATAAAACAACCCTGAATTTTAATGTTTTATTTAAGTGGAACCCTAAACTATTTTTTTATTTAATTACAACCCTGGTCTTCGTTAAAAATGTCAAATTACCCCCCTACCGTAACCGAGATTCGATGTGGCAGCGTTGACCACCGTTATGTGCCTTATCAGCGACTATCAGGGCGCCACGTCAGCGTGACCAGGGGGTAATTAAACAAAAATATTAAAGTTCAGGGTTGTTTTATGTCTTTTGTCATATTTATTTTATTATACTTTCTGTTTTTGTTTCTTTTTTATTTTTTCTTCTTCAATTAATTCCTACTAGATGGAATTAATGTTTCGTTGCCTTTCTATTAATAATCATAATTAATCAGATTAATTATATTTACCTCTAATTGCTATATGAAGCATTAATTCTAATTTCATTTTTATTATTATTATTACACCGTTAAGTTATTTTGTAGGCAACCTTATTCCCAGATTAATCATAATTACCTCTAATTCTAGCAATGAAGCATTAATTCCAATTTTATTTTTATTATTATTATTATACCGTTGTATATAAAAAAGAAAGGAAAAGAGAATTTTGGGTTATTGATTAAATTAGGTAAAATGACATAAAACAACCCTGAACTTTAATATTTTGATTAATCGCAACCCTTAACTTTTTTTTTGTTTAATTACCCCCTGATCATTATGACGTGGCATGCTGACGTGGCGCCCTGATAGTCGCTGACAAGGCACATAACGGTGGTCAACGCTGCCACATCGGATCTCGGTTACGGTAGGGGGGTAATTTGACATTTTTCGCGAAGACCAGGGTTGTAATTAAATAAAAAAATAGTTCAGGGTTCCACTTAAATAAAACATTAAAGTTCAGAGTTGTTTTATATCATTAAACCGATTGGAATTGGAAATAGCAATGTAAAGCATTTTGGGGGGGTATCATTGTCGTTTGTGAGAAAGAATAAAAAGTAAAACAACATAGTATGCGGCTCTAAATATTTTATTTTTATTTGAAGCATCTTCTATTCGTTCTTATTACTATTAACCTGTACTGTATCTTGACCATTTCCAATCATTCTATTCCCCCATTTTTTCTTAATCATAAAGTTAACATTATTTCTGTTCTTATAATTACTTCTTCATCCACCTATACATAATTTCTTCAAACACGATCAGTCTCCTACTCGGATGGGGGCAAAAGAGAATGCTCGAAAAAATTGAAAAAAATTTAATACATTATATCTTACTCTTGCTTGCCTGAACCCTGAAGTATACATGTCAGTACAATGAAGCAGTCTTGACTTCACTTCGCCTGCTGGAAATATCAAAAATGAGTTCTTCAGAGTTTGAAAACAGAAAATCTTTAGTGGGTTTTCTGATTTTGCTCTCTTCTTTTGATATCTGCTTTGGTTACCATGTCCCTCCCTTGATGTGCAAGGTTTCTGTAACTCCATCTTGTCCTGCTTCACTATACTATGTTTCAAAACCCACAAAAACTCTCCAGGAAATGGCTTCTCTGTTCCGGAAAGCTAATGTGCTTAAACGAACCGATCATGGTTTCTTGATCGGAGTAATTTGCAGCTGTCAGGCTGATACGAGCTCACTCACTTGGCGCTTGAACTACACAGTCCAAGATGGAGATACTTGGAATGACATTTCAATGAAGTTGGGGTCGTTTGTGGTGCAAAAACAAGCTGAAGAGGTTCTGTTCCCATCAAAGATTGTAACTTTAGACCTTTCCTGTGCTTGTTCTGGAACTACAAATGTGGTAACTTACAGGGTCGAAAGAGGAGATACACTTTTCACGATTGCTTCGCTGTTTAAAGCGAGTGTGAATGATACTATCATCTTGAATAGCCTGAAAAATCATGATCTCATCCTTCCTGGTGATGTTCTGTATATCCCTGCACCAGGTAGGACTAAAACGTCTCTTTCTTAGAATTCAATCTTTTATCGAATGTGGGGCAATTCATTTCCAATTGTTTCTGCACTTCTTCAGCTAATTCTTTTTCTTTTTACTTTGATTGGACATTTACGAGCTGCAGCCCTTCAAAATATTAGCTTCCTGGACTTCCCTGCCAATACAGGTTAGTGAATTGCAGCTTTTATATGGAGAAGATTCTTTTTCCGGTTTGATGCATTTTCGCTATAATTCTTCTTCTTTTTCTGCTGACAGATTTGAAGCCTAAAAAAACACCCAAATCTATGGTCCCTATTGTGGTTGGATCCAGTTCAGCTGCTTTTGCTGTAGCATTAGTTTCAGGATTACTTGTATTTTTTAAAAAGAGAAAGCGGAAGGGAGGTAAAGATCAAAAGGATTTGTACTAATTATAGATATGTTTCTCTTCTTTCTTTTCCCTTTTATCACCTGTAACTCAGTCTTTGACTAATGGCCTATCTGAGATTTTGTTGTAGCTTCAGACCCTCAAGAAAGCAAGGTTCTTTCATGGAATTCTGATAAAGCAACTATTTTACCTTACAACGAGATTCGCGAAGCAACTTCGAACTTTAGCGCATCTTTAAAGATTGGCCAAGGATCTTATGGATCTGTTTACCTTGGCAAAATAAGAGGAACTGTAAGAGAAGAACCATTCATGCAAGAAACATTTCTGTAGGAACTTTTTCACCACTCTACTCATAGTTTCCTTTCGTATTCATGTAGTATGTGGCTGTGAAGCAGATGAAAAACACAAAATCAAAAGAGTTCTTGTCAGAGCTAAATGTTCTCTGCAAAGTTCATCACACAAACTTGGTATCGTACTAGATTCAACAAACATAATGTCCTCTTATGTACATGCTTGCTGTGAGATCATTATCTTCCTGAGCTGTTTTTTTGTTCGTGTCTGTTAATTGATTAGATCGAGCTTACTGGATATGCTTCTGGTGGAGACTCTTTGTTTCTTGTTTATGAATATGCTCAAAAGGGTGCACTAAGTGAGCACATCCACAAGCCAAGCTTAAAAGGTCTGGATTTACTCCATATAATCAATAACCATTGTGCAGTAATTTTAGTATTTTACATTCTTGTAACATGATGTATGTATAGGTCATAAGCCTCTCCCTTGGACCACACGCGTTCAGATTGCTGTTGATGCAGCTAAAGGACTCGAGTACATTCATGAGCACACTAAGCCGCTCTGTGTTCACCGAGATGTGAAGACCAGCAACATTCTTTTGGATTCCAATTTTCGCGCAAAGGTCAGCATTTGATTGTAGTAGTTGTTAGAATGCCATCAAAATTATGCAACTCGCATGTGTAATCTCCTATGATAATCTCATTTCTGTCTAACAGATTGCGGATTTTGGACTAGCAAAGTTTTTAGAGAACTCTCCTGAAGTTGCAGCTGCAGCGTCCAGAATTGTTGGCACATTTGGTTACCTTGCACCTGAGTCAGTACTACTTCCCCAAAATTCCTACTGATCTTTGTCATTGTCATTGCTAGAATCCAACTTATCGAAAAAATACAGGTATGCTCGAAATGGGTGTGTCACTACAAAAAGTGATGTCTATTCCTTTGGAGTTGTTCTTATGGAATTGCTTACTGGCCAACCAGCTTTAACCAAAGAACCAAGTTCTGAACAAGATGGATACAGCCAACATCGCTCTCTGGTGCACTATGTGAGTGTACAATTTGCCTATGTGCCACTCATTTGCACATATTCGTATAAAATTCCTATATATGATTCTGCAGGTTCTATCTGCATTAAATGATACCCAAGATCCTTTCAACAAGCTCATCGAATACATCGATCCGAACTTGTCCTCCTACCATAAAGATTCTGTATTTCAGGTAAATTCTGATTCCAAGATTCAACCTCTCTATGCATCAAGTAAAAATATGATATGATTTTTGATGCATCTCCTTAAATCCAAGATGGCCCTGTTGGCGAAAGATTGCGCCAATGATGATTGGAGTCGCCGTCCTGATATGAGCAGAATTGTGCTGCACCTTTCACAAATCTTGCTTTGCTCCAAGGAGTGGCAGGAACAAGAGCTGAATCACATTGCAGACTAGAATTACATCCAGTAAAATCCCTTCCATGTCCTTCTCTAATGCCTGGATTACAAAAAAAAAGAGTAATTTTTCTTCAAGAAACTTGAAAGGTGAAAAGAAAATGCATTTCCTGACTTGCATTTTTATGTTTTCACTTTTCAGATCTCAAGAGTCTGAAGAGAAGATGCAGTTGCAGTTGCAGTTGCTTAGAAGCAAAACTACAGAATTCTGACCAGAAAGTCAAAGACTGCCTAGTTGGGTTTTTTTTATTCCGTAAGGGCCCATTTGACCCACTCTATAGTAAATGGGGCTGTAGGCCCAATGAAGTTGTTGACTGACAAAATCAAGTGAATTGGATTCCTTTTTCGGAAAATAAATGGAAAAAAAACCACCCTAATTTTTCCAGCATAGGAGAATATGAGAGTTGATTTAGGACTCCCGCGGTCATTTTAAGGTCTCAGGTTTGACCCTTAGTGTAGCAGTTACTTTAATTTTTTTGGAATACCATTTAGGATGATATTCATATTCTAATACGATAGTGTGTGGATTAGTCTGATTGAAGGGGAAAAATCCGAAACACCGCATTATTTTTTTAAAAGAAAAAGCAAATAAAAACTAAAAAGAGTTTTGTGTCATTTCCTTATTTAGGCTTAGGGTCGGCAAATAATCAATAGAGAATAGGTCAACTAAGGGGGGGAAATGGTCCTAATCTGCCAAGAAAAGTTGTTATAAGTACATAAACAAAGTCTCTATCACAAATATAAAAAATAATAGAGACTTGTCTAATTCATAATTGTCTTGGTTAGGTATATTGTGTTGGAATATTTTACGTACCTACCAATCCTTTTCTTTTCTTTTTGTCGCTTAGTTTATAAATTTCAGCAGCCCACGATATAATTAATAAAAAATAATCAAATAAATGAAACTTTTTTTTTTCTTTTTTACGAGAAAAAGATATTTATCACAACGATGTAATATTTGTTATTCCCTCCGTATTTCAAATTTATAGTTTTTCATTAGGTTGGAAGGCTAAGAAATTGGATAAAATTAACTTAATTAAGGACAAGTTTACCATATTGTCACACAAAGTTGTAAGAACATGCCATTTTAACTCACCATTTAAGCCACCACTAACCTACAACTTTCAGTTTCTTCTATTATAAAGGTGTAAGATTGTCATCACCTTTTTAATTGTTACATCATAAAGGAAAAGATGGTGTATGCTAAATTTATGCAACAATATGGTCAATCTTAACTACAAAAATAAAAAGTAAAGAGTAAATACTAATTAAAGGAAAAGATGTTGTATGCTAAATTTATGCAACAATAGGGTAAATTATTCCATCAGTCTTCCACCATAAAATAATATCAAAATTTTCAGACTATGGAAGCACACCTTCCTCCAAATAATGATCCAATTCAGACTTCACATATACATTAGAAAAGTTATCATTCAAGAATTGAAGAAGTCCACTTTTACTAAAAATAGAGATTATATTTCCAACACTTGAAGAATCAACTGTTGAGAAATAGGACGCAACAGATAAATGAGGTCTACTTTGACGACCTTCAACTTATACCATAGATAGTAATTTGAATTTAAGCACGGTCCCCATAGATAGTTGGAAAATAAAATTCGACGACCTTCAACTTATACCTCGGATTCAATACTACTGACACGGCCAAAAATAAATTCACTTCATTTCAATACTTTGAGAACCTATCAAGCATGTATTTAGTTATGTTGTAAATCAACAAATCCTCATACTCCATCCAAGAACATATAGCTTGTCTAAATTTACAAATCTCAATAAAATACAGATTTGAAATGAGATACTTGATACTATTTTAAACTTAAAAGTTGAAAAACATCTTAAAACTTCAATTAATTATTTGCATTATTTTATTGTGCTTTTCTGTAAATATTTATGTTTTCTTTTGAAAGGGTACTTTTTTTATCATTTTTAGAAAGTTGCAAAAAACAAAAAAAGGCAATGGTTTTCTGAAAATTAAAAAACTGGGGAAAGAAGAAGTGGGGGAGCTGGTCAACACTCAACACCGCACCAAATCTCAGTATTCACGATGCAAAGCTCACGTGACTAGCCGGATGAGCTGGCCGTTTCCTATTCCCTTTCCGTATCTAAGGCCGCCCTCCCCTCCCCTTCAAGTTCTCTTTCGCGTTATTAGCATGTGATTTCTTCCGTTCAATATATAATTGGCTTGTTTGAACGGTGATAATATTAAATCGCTCACACTAACCATCACGTGTTGATAAAAACGAAGCTGATAATTATTTTTTTAAAATACTACTGAGCATTTTTTTCTTTCCTTTCTTACAATTGAAAATTCAACTACGTAATTAATTCTTCCACTTCCTAATCAACTTAACTTACACGAAAGCATTTGATATTAATCATTTCTACTATTAACCAATTATAACAAACAAAAACCTAAACATAACTATAAAAAAAATAATTAATTCCCAACATTCTCATTCCAAATTAGACTAAAAACTAAAAAATAAATACTTCCTTTTTTTTCACCAAAAATTAAAAAAAAACCTAAAAAGGAAAAGAAACTAACTAAATACAACCTCTTCCAAAGCCCAGCCCATCACAACAAACCTTAAACCTTAATACTGGTACATACATTACATACAGAGATCACTTTTTACAGAGAAAGAAGTCCACTCAACCAGAGCCACCTCCCTCTACAAAACACCAACAACAATCCCCATTAGCACCACCACCACCACAACCAGATCAGACCCCTCTCCTCCCTCTCCTCCCTCCCTCTCCTCCTCCACCACCGCAATGGGCAAGGGCGGATCTCTCAGCGAGAGTGTCATCCGGCGGATCCTCCTCTCCTACAGCTATGTCGCCATCTGGATCTTCCTCTCCTTCACTGTCATCGTCTACAACAAGTACATCCTCGACAAGAAAATGTACAACTGGCCCTTCCCCATCTCCCTAACCTTGATCCACATGGGTTTCTGCGCCACTCTCGCCATCCTCCTCATCAAGGTCTTCAAATTCGTGGAGCCAGTCTCCATGTCTCGCGAGATGTACTTCTCCTCCGTCGTCCCCATCGGCGCCTTGTACTCTCTCTCACTCTGGCTTTCTAATTCCGCTTACATCTACCTCTCCGTTTCATTTATTCAGATGCTTAAAGCTCTGATGCCGGTCGCTGTTTATTCAATTGGGGTTATGTTTAAGAAAGATGCGTTTAAGAGTGACACCATGTTGAATATGCTTTCAATTTCTTTTGGTGTCGCCATTGCTGCTTATGGGGAGGCCAGATTTGATACCTGGGGTGTGATGCTGCAACTGGGTGCTGTCGCTTTTGAGGCTACGAGGCTGGTTATGATTCAGATCTTGCTCACATCTAAAGGGATCAATCTGAATCCAATCACTTCTCTCTATTATGTGGCTCCTTGTTGCTTTGCATTCTTGCTTGTTCCTTGGATTTTTGTGGAGTTCCCTGTTTTGAGAGAGACATCGAGTTTCCATTTCGATTTCGTGGTTTTTGGGACTAATTCACTTTGTGCGTTCGCACTCAATCTTGCTGTGTTCTTGCTTGTGGGAAAGACTTCAGCTCTGACCATGAATGTGGCTGGTGTGGTGAAGGATTGGCTACTGATCGCATTCTCTTGGTCCGTTATTAAGGACACTGTTACTCCAATCAATCTGGTTGGATACTTTCTAGCGTTCCTCGGTGTTGGCTATTACAATCATGCCAAGTTGCAGGCAATGAAGGCGAAAGATTTGGAGAAGAAGACGCAACAAGCTGATGAGGAGGCTGGTAGGTTGTTGGAGGAGAGGGAAAGTGAAGGAAATGGAAGGACACAAGATTGATCAATCTTTGGATTTAATACCTCATTTAGTTATAAATTGGATGGAGAGTACGGAAATAAGAGCAGAAGTGAGATGCTGAAGAAGCTGGAAGGATTTGTACGGTTTGGTGTTCTTTTGCTCATTCGGTATGTTTGATTTTAGGTTCATGCATGCTTATGCTAATTATGGGATGTTTAGTTAGTTATGTTAGGGAGTTTAGATTTCATTCTCAGCTGAGGAAGAATCCCAAATTCCCCTGTGTTCTGTTTTTTTTTTGTTTTTTCCGATTATTTATATCACTCTGCGGTGCTTATGGAGGAACCTCTTTGTTAAATGAACTTCTTAGTGCCTATTTATCGCCATTCCTTTGCATTGTTGAGATGGTGCTATTTTGATGCCACGGATAGTTTGTACCTGGATTTCAATCACATTTCGCGTACTGTTTGATTTTATTGTGTTTTGATCTGTGCTGGTTGACAATGAGGTTGTGAATCTTTGAGTGGTACATGTTCTTATAAAACAGGAGAAGACGATCTTAGATTCTTAGTAAACTGAGATTTTGAATGGAATGACTTAGGGACTGCCATGAAAAACAGTGGAAATGTGCAACAGATTCGAAGCCAAGCCCGACACTCATTTTAATGATCTCTTTGATTAGTTTGGATCTAATGTAGTGTAAAATGTGGTTTTGAATACTACTATCAAGATTAGAACTCCAGAGCTCGTACCATGCGGTGCCCGTTAGGTGATCAGTCTTTGAATGGGGGGCTTTAGGTCGATCCTAGCATCTCAGGTACAAAGGTAATAGTCGAATCTGATCTGTTTATGGCATGGAGCAACAGTTCATGGTTGTGCCATTTTTCTACTGTAATGGCCAAAACAATGCACGTGTGCTTCCATACTTTCTGTTAATTACCCGTCATTTGCAGGAAAAATTAGGAAGAAACGTTAAAACAATACAGAGTTGGCTATTTTTTATTTTTATTTTTGAGTCTATTTTAGTCCCCTTTGAATATTCCTGTCAGTGACACAAGGCAGTGGGTTAAAAATTAATCCATTAATTTTGTTTGACTTTGCTCACCGGCAAGGCAATTACGTGTTCTGAAGTTGTGTTTTTTGTGTTTGTTTTTCCAATATTTGACCACTTCCATTCCATGCCGTGAAAGTGGAGGAAAACCAGGAAATGTGCGGTAGAGTCAGTCTTTGCTGTCAACAAAAACCACTCCCTTCTTCCATGTGCAAATATGGGTTTTAGATTTTATCTTTTACTACTTGAATTCAGCTGGTTGGCCACCAAGAAATGGCACTACATGTAAGTTTTGGCAATTAAGATTCTTCGAAGAGCGTTTCTGTTTCTGGTTTTTTCTGAAAACGTGAGATGCTTTGTTCATAATCTGAATTGGAGGACTTGTCATGTAGCTAGTACTTCGACAAATTTGTAAGATGGTAAGAGATCAGATCAGAGTCAGACGGCAAGTTTTTGTATTTATTTTTATAGATGGCAACAATGATAATACGCGGCTATGCGTTAATCTCCACTAACAAACTCTGGTAATTGTAATACGTGTAACTCAATAATTGTTTTATTAATGGTAAAAATATATTGGTGTTGAGCTTTGAGTTCTTTGAGTTTGAATCTCGCACTTGTGTATCCGGATGAAAAAGGTGGTTTTGATTGTTAATGAAAACAGACCATTCTTCTCATTCTTTAACTCTTGTTTTTTTTCCTAATGAAGAAGAAAACTGAGGCATTGTCAATCTTAACAACAACATTAGTAGAGTCACTAACAATTGGAAATTTAGATGGTCATTTCCTACTTGATTGATTCGCTACAAACATAGTGCTAAAGGCACCAACTTTGTGCGAAAATGGCCTTCCAAGTTCCAACTTTTGTGGTCCTCTGATAATTTATTAGCTAATTTATTGATTGCTACATAGGAAAGTTGGTGGAGGGAGTTTCAACATTTTCTTTTTGAATATTCAATCCACCTTTGAATTTTTTGGATTGAGGGGGGGTCCACAAAGTGAGTTGCCAATGATTGGTAGGGCACTCTATCTCAAGCTTTTTGTTGACTATGGTAGATTTGGATATACTTTGAACAGGTAGGAAAACCAGAGTAAAGAGAAGACCAAAATCCCAACATACTCTATAACTTATCACCCTGTAATGAGGAAAAAAATTCTAACACAGTGACTTCTTTTCTAGTCATCAGAAGGGGAAATTCTTGATTCTATAATCTTAGGTGGCCATCATCTGAAGTTCGTAGAGAATTCACCGTCGGAACAGGATTCCACATTACTGGTTATGACATTCATCTCCAGCCTCAAATCTACAAATTTTGTCATATAACATGTTCATCGTGCTCCCAGGGACTTTCTTCATCCCTTTCTTGTCCATCACCTTTCTAATCCTGTTTTTCTTCTCCCAATCGGACATTTTAGCATAGAAGTTGGAGAGTAGTACGTAGTTGGACTCCTGCATTGGCTCATTGCTTATTAGTTTTCTCGAGATTCTCTCCCCAAGCTTAAGCTCACCATGGGCAGGACAAGCATTGATCAAAGTACGCCAAATAACAGAGTTAGGCTCAATGTGCATTTCTTGAACAAACTCGAAAGCCTCTTTGACAAGTCCAGCCATGCATAACATGTCGACCATACATCCATATTGTTCAATCTCAGGTACAATGCCAAAATCCTTCCTCATCAAATCAAAAGATTCCCTACCCTTATCAACCAACCCGGAATGACTACAAGTTGACAGCAATCCAGTGAACGAAACACAATCCGGAACAATCCCACTTCTTATCATCTCCTCAAAGAAAGCAGGAGACGATGTTAATGGATATGTTTTATGGTGCCACTGAAGGAGTTATTAAGCACCGAAGCAGGCTTCACTTTCATGAGGTGATTTTACATTGTGCTTGTTCATGCTGCTGGTTATATGTCAACACTATATCTGCAGTCATACCTGACATGTTGGTTGTATTATCTGTCAACAGGAGTCTAAACAAATGGAAGTTAAACAACTTGTATGATATTGTTGCTTTTGTGTCAAGAAAAGTTATACTTTGCTATTCATGCTTTTAGGGTATGCTAAAAATAAACGAACACATGCACAAGATATGGAAAAGTCAAGTCGAGAGAAGGTCCTTGCAGTCGAGCATTACTAGTTGGGTTACGAATCTTCCCTTTGATATGAAAGTCAAGGAGTGGTTAGCAGCAGAGGAAAGATATAAGCAGGAGATGCAAATGAAACACATACTCCCTGCTGTAGCAGATGAATTTCTTATAGATTTTCAATCAGGAGGAAGAGGGGGGAGTGTTCTCTGCTTTGATGAGATGCAGGTAATATGATGGACGCATTATATCTCCGCAATGGATCCTAGACGAGTCAATGCATTATATGGAAATGGTTTAGAACTCTCCTTTCTTTTCATATTGTACTTGAATTAGTCAGTAGAATATGCTTGCATTTCTTAAATCCCCTAGGCTGATCTCTTACTCTCTTTTTTGTAATGTGATTCTATATTACAGACAGTTTATGTATTTGCCATTGTGGCCTTATCTGGAATTCTGAGCAGATTGTTGACATCTGGAACTGTTCTTGTGGCCACCAGTAATAGAGCACCAAAGGATTTAAATCAGGTACTTTCTCTTTTTTCCTTTCACTCTGCAGCACCATTCCTCAAACTTGTATCATGTTGGGAAATAATTGGTGGAAATGCTAAAATGTCTAGTGGATTTGTTTCGGTATCCTGTGTTTTGTTGCAAGATCTTCCTTGGTTTCCTTCTGTAATTACAAGGCTTAAAACATGGGCGATGGTGTTCACTGAGGTTTAATTTTGATCTTCATTTGGCTATTGGATGGCATGCAGCGAGAGATCTTTGAAAAATTGGTTTCAAAATTGGAGAACCATTGTGACATCATTCTGATTGGAAGTGAGATTGATTATCGCCGATTTATAGCACAAAGTTCTAAAGACCTGGTAAGATGCCCTCTCCTCTGTACTTTTCAGACTTAGTAGTGCCACTGATACTTCTAACTGAGTGCTGTTATTAGGTAAACCTATCTCTCTTCTGTTTAAAATACTCCTTGCACAAATCTCCTGGGTGTCATTGATGGTTTCAGATTATATTTCACTCTCATAAGTACTGCAAAATGACAAAATTCATTTGAAAGTATTGCCTTATGTTTAAGCATGTCTCTAGTCTCTTTAGTGGTTGAATTCAGAATTGCATGGTGCAGGTTCACTATTTCTGGCCTTTGGAGAGCTGTGCTGTGAAGGAGTTTGAGAAAATGTGGTGTCAGGTTACAGATCTATTGGGAGGACAAATCACATCTAATACCATCCCGGTTATGTTTGGGAGGTATGTTTGGAACCTTATACTGTACCTTTGGTTAACTATTCTAATCCAATTTAAAGATGTCCTTTTCTGCTCTGAAATTAGAACACTGGAGGTTCCTGAAAGTTGCAATGGAGCAGCAAAGTTCACATTCGAGTATCTTCGCGGCCGACCGGTATTGAACTCCCTTCCTCTAGGTTCTTGAGAGTCTCACTTATTGAATAACCTAGTCCCTTATTATATGAATTGAATGGTTGGATGATTGATGCTGGGCTCTCATATTCTTCCTGGTTGCCTCTTTTGGATGACGCTTACCTCTTCATTGACGACATGCAGGTAGGTGCAGCTGACTACATTGCAGTAGCAAAGAATTACCATACTGTGTTCATCTCTGATATTCCAGCAATGAGTATGGAAATCCGTGACAAGGTACTCCACTAGTCCAGTAAGCCTAATTTCAAGAAATACATGGAAAGGTAACATTACTTATATTTAATGTTATAGATGGAGAATTTGTGACTACAGAGTAGATACTATGAGTTCAGTGCTAAATGTGCTGTTATTTGGTAAAAAGGAAGCCAAGGAAATGGATAGAACTGACTAATAATAGCACACTACATTCTTTTTTTTCTCGTAGACTTGGTTACTAGCTGCAACCCACAATTACTATTTTCTCTAGTGATGGATTCCAAGAAAGGAGTAAGATAGATTTGGCACAATTTTCCTTTAAACAGAATCAAATTATATAAAATGCAAAACTATGTCGTTGATGTTCCCTTTCATTGTTGATACATGCATTTTTGTTTTTACAGATTTCAGGTACCAAACAAAGTTGTGATCGGAAAGGATCTTAGATTACCATTGTATACTTTCTACCATCAATAATAAATTTGGGTTCGCATTTCAGGCACGTCGCTTTATCACCCTCATTGATGAGTTATACAATCATCATTGCTACCTATATTGTTCTGCAGCTTCTTCTATAGAGGAGTTATTTCAAGGAACTGAAGAGGGAACATTATTTGATTTGGAAAGGTACTTTTTTCATCATGATATTTGAACTATATAAGCTTCTTTGTCCTCATACTTTTGAGTCTCTTATGGTTATGCTGAACATTTTTTGATGCCTCACAATTTGTGTTCTCATACCATGCTTGAATTCCCACTCCTTTCTACTCAATTGGTTAATATATGATTTAGTATATTTCAGAACTTAGTCCTAGGTTCTTTTCTAGTTGAAAACATGAGTTCATGCTTACATTGGCATGTAACATGTCTATCTTTTGGTGTCCAGTTTCTAGTTTGAAACCGAGACGGAAGGTGCAAGACTTCGTAGAGATGTTTTAGCTGGAGGCAATGTGGGGTCTGGAGGTGCACCGAAAGCGATAGTTTTTATATTATTTGGTAAAGAAGAGATGTTTGCCTTCCGTTAAGCTGTAAGTTGTTTTCTGCTTGTTCTGAACACATGAATTGCTCTATCACCATCTGTGTTTTTTCATTATTAATTTATTCTTTTACGATTTTCTAGCAATCAAATCTTCTTAACTGGTAAATGAAATCCCTGCACGTTTCTCGGTTGATTGAGATGCAAACACTTTTCTATCTGGAAGGAGTTAATAGGCTTCATCCTTATTTTCAGAGGCAACGCGAAAGGCTCATAAATAACCATCCTAGCACCCAACAATCTAAAGTGTCAGCGTAAGCTGTAAATCACGATACTCATAGTATTACCGGTATGTCATAATGGTCTGTACTTCATATCTCCAATTCATTTCATTGCTGTCTTCTGTTTGGTATAAGTGTTTTGTAGATTATTCTCCTTTTCTTTTCCTGTGGCTATTAAAGAATAAGCAAGGAATTACAAGGTATAACTTTGTATTTTTTATCAGTCAAAAGGTATTGTACAATCTTGCACAATACCCTTTGAATACCACACGTTGTATCTTTCGTATAGAATTTGAAATAAGAATCCTTAGACAAATTGGAGAGCTGCCCATTTTGCATGAGGTCCCATACCATTAGTCATTAGTGGAATCTCTACTTGTTGCTTTGGTCCTAAAAGTGATTACGTTTCAATTTTCCAACCTTGAAATGATACCATAACTATAAGCCACAAATGGTGCCTCTGACTTGTCTAGATGCACACGTGGGTAGTAAACTCTTTGTTTATTCAAAACTCAACTGCTGTTATCCACCTTAATCATCTTTTCCTTATGACTACAACTATTGTTCGATTTCCTTTGTGATTTTGTTCATGATTATGTAAGAGAGATGGCTCTCTGGATTTGCATTTATTGATTGTTTAGTATTATCTCATTTGTATCACATGTTAGAAACTTAGAAACAACTAATTAAGCATGATTATGTGTCAGTGATAGCATAATGCTGATCTCTAATCTGTTTTAGCTGGGTGTGGCTGACCCACTATTCCACTAACTAACTAGTGACAAGACTGGCATGACTGTTAAATCAGTTGGCGGCGGAGCCTCATCAGTTGGTGTTGTTGGTGGTTCCGATCCACTTATTTTAAACCCAACTTTAGAAACCACCACAGAGCCACCGAATGTACAGCCAAAACCTGGGCGGCTCTTCGAAATAGGTGGCGGCAAAAGATTTGTCGTAAGAGTAGTGTATATCTTAGAGAGAAGCTGATAAGGCGATAACCATGTGTAGGTGGTGAGCGTGCATATATGCTAGATTCTGATAAAGATGATCCCACTCGAATTTGATTCTACAAATGTGAACTTCATCCATCCAAAGATAATAAAAAAAGTCTAATGTGAACCCTCTGGAGAAAACGTTGAAATCGTTAATTATTTTTATTATTAAAGTTGGCAGGCACCACAGGTTATTGCTTTCAGAATATGTTCATGTGTTTCGTTTAGACAAACTCTTACTACAGTGTGGCCAAAGCGTAGAAGTTAGAACAAGAATCCATGTGGACTTCTACACGTAAATGCAAATATTGGTATCTTAGACGCGTTGTGCTTTAGACGTAGCATTTGGATTGAGTTTTTCTAAGGATTGCTTGTCATGTGGTGTAAAATGTAGTTACATGCTTGAATACAAATCTTGGTTTTTTTTTTGTACTTTTCCGAAATCTTTGTACTACTCTCTCCGTTCGGTTTTAGATGTCCCCAGGAGGAATAATACAAGTATTAAAGAAAAGTAAAATTACAATTTTGAAAGTACTTTTAACAATAAATAATCATCTTTTTTTCTATATTGAATAAAATGGATAACAAAAATTCATCTTTCTTTTTTGTATTAAATAAATTAATCATAAATTACCTAAAAATTTGTAAAATTAATAAAATTTTCTGGCTTAAATGATATATAATCTGAAATAGAGGGAGTAATTTATTGAATATATTTAGTCATGCTTGAGAGTAGAGCATATGCAACTTCCACTTGTCCATTACATAGGGAAATAATTGTTTTACGGACCAATTAAGGAAGAACATTTCATGAAAAGAAAAAAAAAGATCGCCCAGTTGGCAATCTATATAACTTTCCTTCTATTTTACACCACTTTAATTTGATTGCTAAATGTATGCCAATTGTTTAACCAAACTGCAATTCTCCACAATCCATCAAATCCTGCAAAAATCAAATATATAATGGTATTATAAAAGGAATTCAACAAATCATGTTCATACATAAAGTATTTTTAGAAAGTAATTACTCGACCAGTTACGTACTGAACATATTCCACGTTAATTCTCGCGGTAGGAAAAGTTGAGACAGCAGAGAAAGCATCATTGGACAAGAGAATGGTAGAAGGGCAAGGTGATCTTCTACAAAGATCAACAACCCTAACATCAACAGTCCCTCCCTTGCATGGTCTGTTGTTACCACTTAAGCATTTCATCCTATACCTTCTTCCACAAGCAGCTCCATTGTCCCACAATCCGTCACTCACTGCAACAAATAGATTCCCCGGTGGGAACTGATCTTGCCTGTTCCCATAACACCTAGTAGCTGCATGATAAAAAATATACAAATCATTGGTATCTTCTAGTGACTAAGTATCAGTAATGTTTCGAGTTGGAATCCATCAGTCTGGTGATAAAATCACATTTCATTCGAGTGGAGGAATCTTAGTGAAAAAAACGTAATAAAAGTAAAAAGATGGGTCCGGAAAAGGAAATTAGATTAAATTACTCACGTAAATATGGAGGATTGTATGAAGAAGCCGTGCCGATATCCCCAAGGACAGGGTGTGCTTGATGAAGGAGAAGATTAAACGCGATTAGGATGACGATTAGCACCATGATTGTTATGAGGTGATTGATGAATTTTATAGATTCTTCCTGCTAGCATACGCACTCTTCATGCCAACACCGGTATTTATAGTTGGTGCCGGCGAGCATTTCTCTTTTCTTTTCTTTTCTTTTTCTTTTTGATTTGTTTATTTTAGTGGATCTTTGACTAATTAAACGCTATCCCTCATCTATCCGAGAGATGGTCAACGTTCTTATCTCGTTGCTTGTTCAATTGTTAAGAAAGTTAATTACTTGATTTTTGATGTAATTAATTACTGTGCTTATTAGATTACATTCTTATCTCAGCATAAATAGTCATAATTACGCAAGCAGGATCAAAATCAAGATGCCCTGATTTGCATGGGTTTTGGTTTTAGACATAGAGAAAGCGGATATCTTCTCCACTTCCTGTCTGCAAAAAGTATGCTGTGATTGAATGTTATTTTTTTTATTGGAATCACTCTTTCAAAATAATTGAAGAGAATGTTAATCTCCTAGGTTCCTAACTCTGAACCCAATAGAAACATACGGTGAATCGAACTCTCGGGTTGGGATTGAGGCTTGCTAGAGACAGAGGCACCTTAACTCTGAAACACCACCAGCATTCGCCTAACATAGAGGCAAAGTGCGGTGAAGCCACCCTGAATTGAATACGATTCCGAATAGAAATCCAATGTGGAGAGAAAAGACAAATTGACGCCGTCGGATTAGACAATTTAGTCACCCATATTTTAAAATGATCAGTTTAGCATCCAACATTCGCCGTTGGATAAATTTACCGCAAGCATTTGTGGCTGTTATTGGTTCATAAATATAACGTCGGCAGGAAAAGGTCTTGGGAAGTGAATATCCACACGGGTGCGTGACACTATTAGACTCTACGTAAATTTGACAAGCGGCCGGTATCCTCACATGTGGCCATCATCAGATATCTTGTTA
Organism: Viola odorata; assembly: GCA_963691705.1. Lineage (NCBI taxonomy): Eukaryota > Viridiplantae > Streptophyta > Magnoliopsida > Malpighiales > Violaceae > Viola > Viola odorata. The sequence goes on along the minus strand of OY829545.1, from coordinate 19,318,298 downwards.
GTGCCAAGTGCCAAGTGCCAAGCAGTACAAAGAAGAAACCAAGATAATGGCGCGTTTAGCCGTTTACCAAACCTTCAGCGATCACTTTACATCTAAATCCAAACACTTCTATTGTTGTGACATATTTACTTTTATGATATATTATAGACTTCTATTCATTGATTATTAGGTGGATAAAAAAAATATCCCATAGATTTAACCTTAAAATGAGTAATTTACAAAATTGGTATTGCTATAAATGATGGAACCAAATATGGCAAAAACTGGAAAACAAAATCTTCGCCGCATGTGGATTTGCTTATATATTTATTGTCAAGAAAAAAAGAAAAGAAAAGGAGAAAAATCTTATTAACAAGGGCAGGGCAGACAAACACCGGAATTTCGAAAGACAGTCGTCACAGTCCTCACTTCTTTCTGTGTCACTTACAGCCCACCCAACTCCTAAGCCTAAAACTCCTCCAAACTCCAAGCCACCTAATAATGATCCACATATAAAAATATAGATTTGGGGACAACAAAACTGATGAGTCAAGAGAGGAGCTTCACCTACTCCCTCTCCTCCCTTTTCTACCAACTTCAATCCATTTTTTGTTCACCTCCCTTTCTCCCTCTCTTCTTAGGATTCCTCAACCAAATTCCTCATCAAATCTTTCACATTTCTCAATTCTTTCTCATACCCATTGTTCAAGATTAGATTTTTCAGATAACTATTTGGCAAAATCGAATATTTCATGTCTAACATATTTTGCCATTCATTATAACCTGCTAGAGTATTCAATCACTTGATTTTGATTGATGGGTAGGGGAGGAATTCAGTTATTTGACGATAAAGGCGGTGGCTTTCTCTCCATTTCTGATTTTGGGCATCAATGGAGCCCTCAGGCTGGGCAGCAGTATCTTCCTGGAGGAGGAGGAGGCCTTTTTGCTAGTGTTAATCAGATGGGAATGGGGAGTGATAGTGGTAGCACAAAATCTCTGTACAATGATTTGTATTTGAAGTACTTGTCATTTGTTGGGGTTCAAGATGAGGAGGGGGATTTGAAGAAGGAAGGTTTTAAACTGAAGATTAAGGTTAGAAACCCTTCCTTAAGGCGATTAATTAGTGGAGGGATTGCTGGAGCTATCTCAAGGACTGTTGTTGCTCCTCTGGAGACTATAAGGACTCATTTGATGGTTGGGAGCAGTGGCAACACTTCCACAGAGGTGTTCAATAATATTATGAAGACTGATGGGTGGACAGGATTGTTCAGGGGCAATTTTGTTAATGTGATTCGGGTTGCACCTAGCAAGGCAATAGAGGTAATCAATTCCATGTTGATTTTGTCTGTTTCCTTCAAAGTAATAGTGTTGTTGTGGTTAATTGATTTCTTGATGAGGTTTTAGGACTTAATTGATTGGTTTTGGATTTTACTAGATGATTAGTGATACGTGTGAATCGATTCTGCAGCGATGTTAACTTTGGTTAAGATTGCAGTTTTGTGGTTGAAAGACTGAGGAAATATGGGCTTAGTGAACTTTTTTATCCATGCTGTTTTCTTCATGTCCTCGCACATTTTCTTTGTTTTTGTTTCAGTTATTCTTTTGATGGATTTCTATTGTTTAAGTATGAATGTGGGTAACTTATGCCTAGTTTATTAAGGCTACTCCATTCCCATCTAGGACATTGATTTTTTCTGTGATTTCCATGGAATTATGGATCTTCAATAGGTGCCCACTAGCATGTAGTAGCACATTGCGCAGCAGTATAGTGGAGTGCACAGGCAGAGGTCCAATATCATATTTCAATCCATTAGACTCTAGATAACTTAGAATATGTTAATCTTCTAGTGATGCTGCTAGTTATTGGCATGAGCCTGCCTGGTCTCAATGTGTAGACATAAGTTTGACCAGGTAATAGAATGCTACGTCATAGTCAACTTCCCTGCTATCTGTTTTGGAGAATGAACTTTAAACAAACAGCAGATAGCCATCAAACTCTACTGAGAATAGTTAGTGACTTACCTTTTTGTGGTGGTAAGGCACCTGTCAATCATGTTGGTGTAGCTTTTGGATAATTTTAGTGCTTTTCATTGGGAGTCAGATGACCAATCTAAACTTCAATGGATGCTTTTTGAGTCTTGCATTCTATGTTCTATCTGTTAAGAATGATGAAGAGCGCATATCCAGTCTACAAAATTTGATTGTACGCTTTGTGGTGCATGGTAGTAGATTTCATATTTACTTTATTGAATCAGTGGAGAATATTCAAGTATGTGGATTGTGAAGGAACATTCCATTTTCGTGTCCATTATCTTACTAGTACTTGGTTCTGCAATGCACAGCTGTTTGCGTATGATACGGTCAATAAGAACCTGTCAGCTGGACCAGGAGAACAGCCTAAACTTCCCATTCCTGCCTCATTAGTTGCTGGGGCTTGTGCTGGAGTGAGTTCAACTTTATGCACATATCCACTCGAGTTAGTTAAGACTCGATTGACTATACAGGTATACACAATGCCTAAACTAGAAATTGAAGTGGTGATTGTGAAAGTTGTTTTTGGTAGCTTTTAATAAGGAATTTGGTTTGTTTTCAGAGAGGTGTGTATAACGGTATATTCGACGCGTTCTTAAAAATACTACGAGAAGAGGGTCCAGGGGAGCTCTATAGAGGCCTAGCCCCTAGTCTGATTGGAGTCATCCCATATGCTGCTACCAATTACTTTGCTTACGACACATTACGGAAAGCCTATCGAAAAACTTTTAAGCAAGAGAAGATTGGTAATATTGAAACCCTTTTAATTGGATCGGCTGCTGGTGCCATATCAAGCACTGCAACATTTCCACTCGAGGTGGCTCGCAAGCACATGCAGGTAGGTGCTCTCTGTGGAAGGCAGGTGTACAGGCATGTCCTCCATGCACTCGTGAGCATACTCGAACAGGAGGGTATCCAAGGCTTGTATAAAGGGCTTGGCCCTAGCTGCATGAAGTTGGTACCTGCTGCCGGGATATCTTTCATGTGTTATGAAGCATGTAAGAGGATACTAGTGGAGGAGAGTGAACAGTCCTAGCTGCACAGAAGAGTGGAAGAACAAATGCTGGTCTCGACAAGCAAAAGAGAACGATGCATCTATACTGAGCTGCTTTTTAACTACCGAGTTTTTGGTTAGCGAAACTAATCGGCTCTCCTATGTTCGGAAGGTTTGTTTTCAACGCGCCTTCCCTGCATGGGATGTTAGGAGACGTGCAATAGTTACGTTTTCCATTTCTTTGGTTAAAAGAGAGAAATAATGGCAATCCTACTTTTGGTTTTCTTTCTATCATTGCCGTTTGGAGTTTTGGTGCATATGAGCATCCTGGATCCTGCTTTATGGGTTGTGCAACTTCGAAACTGGGAAGCAATTTACGTTATTGTCTGGCATCAGGGTTTGTTCCTTCTGACTTCTGAGATTGCACGAGGAACAGGTGAAGGATGAAAACTAAGGAACAGTTGAAGGATGAAAAACTATGAAAACACTGATGCCAGACGATAACGAAAGTGAAATTGCCCCAACCACATCACCAAGAATGTACGAAGTTTGAATCGAATATGAATTTTCAATAGCACGACTCATTGTTCTTACAGAACTCCTATGAGAAAATATTACCACTGCTAATAATCTCCTTAATTTCCATTATAAAAGAAAGAAGCAGATACAGATGCTAAAGGAACTCAAGAGAACAAGCTAAATTTATCATTTCAAGCTCAGCTCTGCTCCTCATTATCCTGAGCCTCATCTGCTGCAGCAGCAGCCATCAACTCATCGAACTTTTCTGACTTTCCCAGCAATATTTCAATCTGAGGAAAGAAATCCAGTGTCAATATCTCGAATGAAAAGAGCATGTTGAAAAATAGTTACTGAATACTATAAGGGGAGCAAAATAAACAGGGGGACAGGATGGTTGCAAAACAATCTCTGCACGGAAAGCCACCTACTGAAAATAATTCTTTGCAGGACAGAGAGTTCAGAGAGATACGGGAAAAAACTCTGGTACAGGGAACAACCTTGAATCTCCAGGAAACAACCTACCCTCAAAATCATTGGTCATCACACCCAATCTACCAAACTATAACTATGAGCAGTTCTCATCATCCAAAAAACAAGGCAAACTTTAGCCATGCATCCATAGCCTATTACTTGTTCTAAAGTTCAGATGCTAATAGAGTTCTTGTTTCAAACTTAATGTGGTGCTTCCATGGTCAAACCTTATACACCAAGATTCAATACCGAAACAACAATGTATTAACATCATAGAATCTGAATCCAAAACCAACACGAATCATATTCTGGACATACCTTTGCTTTCGGAACAGGCCGCCCCCCATTTTCCTCCCTCATGTCAACTGTGGATGTCGTGATCTCTGAGCTTGCATATGAGAATAATCAGTCACCAAGAAGCTCTCAACATCAGCAAAAAAAAAAAATCACTTGAAAGCAATAGGAATCAGGAATCTCACTCTTCTCTACTGCCAGTCCATTGTTCTTCAGGATCTCAGCAATGGTAACAACTGTTGCTATAGCTGCATGTGCAAAAGAAACAAATATCATAAACCATAGCAATAAAATAACAGTTCCCCACACAGCAGACTAGCAATGTTATAAAGTAGTTTCTAGGGTTTGACTTCATATAACACATCCGGCCAGGGATAATTAATAAATTTCTAACTCACTATTATCCAATCCGACGCGTATTTAGCCAAGGAAAAGGGGAAAAATTATCAAGCCAAGCAAAAAAGTTCAACTAAGGAAACAGTACCCATCCCAAGAGCAGAAAGTTCCACTTCATTGTGCTGTTGCATATACCTCTGCGGAGAAAACACAACAATCAACCATTAACCAACTGGTTTAAACCCTAAAAAGGTAAAAACCTGACTAAAATCAGTCAGACCACTTCTCATAAAACCCTAACCCAGCTAATGAAGAAACACACAAACCATTTAAATTAATCAGGAATAAGATTAAAAAGAACCCAATTAGAGCAAACAAACCTTGGCGAGATTGACGTAGAAGAAGAGGGGTCGTTTGGTATTAGAGACTTGGATGCGGTTCTTCTTATTGTTGTTGTTAGCTGAAGCAGTATCAATGATGTTCAAATTGTTCATGCCTTCTGATATCTTCTCCATTGGTTGGACAAAAAACGAGAGAAAATCTGGGTGGTGGGATAGGGATGGATGGCTTTGCGTTCGCTCTTGCTTTTAAAGTTAAACAAAACCTCTAAGCTGCAGGCCAAATAGCTCATAAACCCTTGACAACATCTGGATTCTGCTGTCGTCATAAGGTTTTCAAATTCGCATTGTCTTTGAAACGGTGCCGTTAGACTTTACTGTCTTTATCTTACCAGTTTTCTTCTCTTTTAATAACCAGTTACTTACAGTTTGCCACGTTGATATTTAATTTAAGGGAAAAAGACTTAGCTATCCAATTTTTCAATTTAGGAAAATTTTATCATTCAATTATTTTTTAGACGATTTATTCATCAAAATTTTCAAAATTAGACGCATTGATCACCATGTTCAGTTTTAGCATTAATTTAGACTAAAAATGGGCTAAAAAAATTACTAAAATTTCAACTTTAGCCCTATATTTAAAAAAAAAATTCCTAAGAATTTTCTTTAAAAAAATCAAAATACTTTGAAAAATAATAGTTTATACTTTATAGAAAAAATTTCACTATCATTTTAAGTCACATGAGAACTACCCACGCTTCAGTAAAAAAAATATAAATGTATTAAGAATTTGAAAACATCTATAAAAATTATAGAAAATGGGATCGTTGCGTGTAGAGTATAATAAAATCATCGTAACAATCTAATTAGATTTTACTTATTTATTAGATTTTTTTAATTCTATTTTTATTTTTATTTTTAGAATTCATAATATCTCAATTTTTTGACACTCGGGGTGACAAACCACCCCACTATCGTGGATCACCACTAGTTATTGGATAAGAAGACTTATCAAACCATTTTCCATCCATGGGTCTCAACAATGCTTAGAAAATAAATCCTTTTCTTTGTTAATTCCAAGAATGCCCCTCCCTCACTTCACTTAAGACTGTTCTTTTTCTATCTCGCAACGCTAGCAAAATAAACTATTTATTTTGACTTACCAAAAAAGAGTAATTATTTTGTAATTAATATAATTTCAAAAATCAATTTATTTCATTCATCAAGAAAGCGTTAGAAAATTAACTCAATTATTTTTTTAATTAAACTATAAAATTACAAAAAGTAGTGCTTATAAATACTAATAAATTTTACAAAATTTCTACACATAATAAATTTGATTATGTTTCATTTATAAAACCAAAAATTACAAACAAATCTTAATTTATTGAAACTATTTTCATAAAAATATCTGATTTTAATTTAAGTTTAATTAATTTCAATAAATCTTTAGGATTAAAGTGTGAGTGGTCTTACGTGGCCTAAATTGATGTCTGGAATTTTTTTGTAGTAAAATCCTATTTTTTAAAAATATTTTGATAATATTTTGGTTTTTTATAAAAAAAAAATCTTGGAAATTTTTTAAGCATAGGGACCCAAGTTGATACTTTAGTAAAATTTTGGACTATTTTTAATTTAAATTAACGTTAAAATTTGATAAAGTGATCAATGCGTTTTATTTTGTCAAATTTTGATGACTAAATCGTTCCTGAACAGGAATCTCAAATTGATAAGTTAGATGAGTAGAGTGTTTTTTCCCCTATGTACTAACATAATTAAAAAATATATACTAAATTGTACCGAAGCTGTTACTTTGCTACCGAAGAACATTCAATGACTATTGCCCCTTCCTGAACAATTCATGACTCTACCTGGAATTCCGATTCTCAACATGAGAAAATCATAACAAAACTCATTTATGAGATAACCACCATTCTTACAATAGAAATGAATAGAAAGATGTTTCTTCTGTTTAAGTAAAGTACAATGGAGAAGACATCTCTGTAACTTAACCATAAAACTGCACAACAATGACAGACCAAACTTGAGTCTAGAACAACTTACGTATGGACTTGAATTATAAAGATACAAAAAGGGTTTCACATCTTACAAACCCCGCTCTCCAACCATCGAACTCCCTTCCAAAAATAAATAAATTAAATCGATATGCCTTAATTTCTTGTTATATACATGAAATTATGATTCAAGGGAGAGATCACAAAAGACGTCAAATAACCTAGCAATTGATGCCGCATTGACCATTTGATGCGCCATTCGTGGTGCCAGAGGTGAAAGGGTCGATACGCACCCATAGCAAGGAGAAGATCGAAGCAAGGAGGATAGACCACACGATGACAATTGTTGGGGTACGATTTTGCCGACCGAACAGACCTTTCAGGAAAGGGTATAAATGAGCAATCACCCATATGGCGAAGAACAGTTTGCCGAAAAGAGGACCCCATGACTGATACCCGCTGTTAATGGCAAAAGAAACACCGGCCACTATACCGACCAAGTTCACGATAAGAACTGTGGTTGGAGGAATGAGAAGAGATGTCCATTTGAACACGTAAAGCTCCGCAAAATCCCCATCTTCATCAGAGGCTTTTGATGTAACAGTGAAGTTGGTATCAATCCCTGCAAGCACTTTCAGGAGCCCTTGGAACACAGCAAAAAGATGAGCTGATGTACCACCAATGACCCAAAACTGTTCATTCCTCCACCAGTCTTCGATACTGACTCCACTCCACCTAAGCTCAAGTATTCCAGTTGTAGCAATAGAAACGAAGAGGAGAATGAACCACATGCTAGCAAAGTTGCTGATCTGAAAAAGTTGCAACACTAACAGAGTTAAGATTGATGTCTCCAATGTCAGAAAGATGAAGTTGGTGACGATTAAATGAGTATTAATTACCTCAGGAATAATAAATTTATTAGTCAGAAGGCAAAACGCAGGAAGAATGCAGTAAGCAAGTAATGGTATGGAGGTGATAGGGTAGACAATAGTATTGATATATGCCAGCCTCTCAAGAACCCTTAGTCTTCCACTGTAGCCATACCATATGGGGCAATGCCTACTTAGCAAAATCTCAACTGATCCCAAAGCCCATCGAAGGACCTGGTTCAAACGATCAGAAAGATTGATAGGGGCAGATCCCTTAAATGCTGGTCGAGGGGGCACGCAATAGACTGATATCCAGCCACGAGCATGCATCTTAAATCCAGTCAAAATATCTTCAGTCACAGAACCATAGATCCATCCAATCTGATTGGAATAAGAAAATAAATAAGAATCAGGTAATGCATAGATAGAAACACACGAGAGTACCCACGCATCATTGCATGACAAGACAGTCTAACCTCTTTGCCCCATTCAGTTTTATCTTCATATCCACAGCTAATAACATGGATAGCTTCTTTCAAAAGTGTTGCAGGATTGGTTGTTGGTGGAATTCCTCCCTGCTCCATGAAGGTAGCAGCGATAAAAACTGGTGACTGACCAAAACGCTTCTCTAGACTCTTTTGAGACATGAGCAGTGATCGCTCATCGTCATATCCTGCAGAAAACAATGAATGGTTTTAACATTGAATACATAAAACCATTGAACATATTGCTAAATAATGCAAGCAGATTTTATTGCTAGGACAGATCACCTTAATTGAAAACAAAGGAATGAAGAAAAAGAAACTGGATAAGAAAACAACCTTCAACACCCTCCTCGATGTCTTCCATATTGAAAATTGGGACTGTGGATTCAGTTCTCTTCATTGCTCTATTCTTGTCAATATACTTCTTATCATTTTTTCTTCCCTTCTTTCTTGAGCCGCAACAACTCTTCACAATTATGTTTGGTTCCAAATCCTCTTCAGTCAAAACTGGATCATAACCATATAAAGCTTGCCTGTTAAAACAACAACCAGTGCCCACATAAACAGGACCCTGTATGCCGTCGAGCCCTTTCAAGTTGATCTGCAAATACAATAGGAGTACAAATATGAGCGCTAAAGGAGCTTACACAAGAGGGGTCGTGGCACATTAATGACAGATATACTGGACTTACATCAAAGAAAACAATATTACGATTGGCGTATCGATCGTGTGCGTCAATGCCATCAAAACGCTGTGGGAACTGTACATAGCATGTCTTCTTTGAGTAGAAAGGATCCATCATGAAGCACATTGCTTCTTTAATAGCTTTGCTATTGTTGAAGTAGTGATCACAATCAACGTTCAAAAGATAAGCACCATTGGTTAGGACAGCTGAAACTCGAATCTGCATGACAAAAAAGGACCAAGACGGATCAATACACAAACCAAGTCACAATTTTAACCAGACTATAGTAAAAATAAGTGTTCATGTCTCTCCATTAAAACAAAGAAGCTTGGTATTATAAACTGTTGTTCCAGCATGCATAAAAATCAACATCTATATAGTTGATGTGTGATGAATAATGAATTAACCAGTTGCCATAACATAGAAGGAAAAAATGGGAGAGTAAAATGACAAACCAATGCATTCATAGCTCCAGCTTTCTTGTGGTGTTGGAACCCAGGTCTTTTCTCACGAGAAACATAAACAAGTCGAGGAAGCTCATTTCCGTCTGTATCAAGCCCCCCACTGTGGCCCAAGAAAACCTGTTCTTTCCAGAGGGAAAAGATGTGGATATGTAAGAACATGGAAGAAAGAAGATGTGATGATCGCTAAAGCACATAAAAAGTATGATAATACCTGGATCATTCCCGGATGATCCCGGGAATTATTTCCAGGCCAAGGAGTGCCATCCTGCATTGTCCACCCTTCTTCCGGCATCTTCTGTGCTTTGGCAACAAGCGCATTAATTCGCACCTTGAATTCTTCATATTCTCTCTGCAACACAATTGTCCTCATTCTAATTATAAGATCTAAAAGCTATAATCTACTAACGTCATGAAGATATCAAAACAAGGAATACAAGGCCCATTCGTGATTCACCTTCATTGCTCTGCGCTCTTTCACAAAAGAAGGTTGGATCTTATCCTTCAAATAATCAATCTTCTGGGCAAAATAAAACTCGGGCGCCCTCGGCTCAATATTATGCTTCTTGCAAAAGGGCACCCACTTCCTTGCAAACTCTGCGGTTTCAGAGAGGGATTCAAATGTCAACATTGCTGAACCATCATCTGAGACATAACAAGATACTTTGTCGACAGGGTAATCAACAGCAAGAATGGACAAAACGGTGTTTGCTGTTACAAGAGGAGGCTCCTTGAGGGGATCCACTGTACTAACAAAGACATCAACAGGAGCCAACTGTGATGGCTCCCCTTCACGGTCAAACCTGCATATATAAATATATTGACGATGGTTACCCCCATATACTAATCAAACAAACTTCATAAACTAGTGTTATCAATTCCATGTCAGATCTATTCGAACTAACCGTAAAGCAAGCCTGTCCAGGTAGGTCTCACGGTTGATAGGGTACCATTTCGGAAACTGGTCCAGAAGCCAAGAAAAAGCAAACCAAATCTCACAGATAACAGATGTTAGCCACAACGGGTAAGCATTCTTCACAGGATGAGTAACACGGTATTGTAAGAAGAAGCCCAAAATAATAAGCCGTAGAATGATGACAACACGATAAGGAGTCAGTTGAGATGAAGCAATAGGGACTATGCGACTTAGAGGTTGTCTAGCATCATCAGCCCTGTTAAATCCAAATCCAAATAAAATAATTAGATAATAGCAAAAAAATATTGAGATAGATGCTATTGTATTCTAGGATCCCCAAAAGAAACTTTACTAGGACACAAGAAAAGAAAAAAAAATTGTCCAGATGCAATCTGAATCAAGCAAAGTTCTCAAAAACTTCTAAAGCAATTAAACTAAATCTATATAAATCTCAACTCACATTTGGAGCTCTTCTCCATTTGAACCAGTGCCTTCTATGTCCCCCTTTCCTTCACTGTATCTATTATTGGTCATCTGCATCATGTTTTTCTCCTGTTTGAGTTTCCAACCCTCAACCCTCTCTTTCCAGTCAACATTTGCAGCAACTCCATAAGAATTCAATTCTTTTGATGGGTCCACAATTCGGACAGGAACTGTAATAACAGATGATTTGATCAACTTAAAATTGGCATGAACCATGAAAATATTTAGAAATTAATTTCAGAATTTTAAGGATACAAACTCAGAGGGCTAGACCAACCTGGCTGCCTCGGATCAATATAAGGAGATGAGTGACCGTTCCTGTCAGGAGGGCCCAAAGGACCAGATGTAGTTCGGACAGACTGGTTGTCAGGTGTAACACAGGGAACTTCTCCAGAAACCTGATCAGTGTTTGTTTTAAGTTTCTTAGAGACTATCTTATGCAAAGTACATGCATATTGCTAAAAAAAAGTTATCTGCCTACCTGCTGTCCAGTTGTAAGAAGGGGAATTGGTTGTTGAGATTCATGTCTAGAAGACGAAGAAAGTTCTACATCATCACCATGCCACTGGTGTCTTGCCATGCTATTGCCTTGAGCATAATTGAACTCATTCTCAATATCATCAACATCATCTTCATCCTCATCACCATCCACCCGAGGACTCCCTATAATTCAAACAACCCTTTCTAAGATAAATGAAAAACAAGCATGCGATGAAACAATCTTTAAGAGGAATAAAAAGCAACTATGAACGCACAACTCACCTTTGTGCCTCTTATACCTAGTCTTGCACTGCGGGCAAGACTGGGTCCCATCCTTCCGTTCATACTCATAGCAAGGTCGACAAACTGGGAAGGCACACTCGTTGCAAGCAACAAAGACATCACCACTAGAAGTATGGCCAACAGTGTCACCACAGATCTGGCATGTGTGGCCGTTCAAAGATTTCAGGGGCTTGGGCTGCAGTATCCAGAAAAAAACACATCAATTACGATCCATTCGCTTTCACTTCCTATGACCAACATATCACCTCTGAAATCTGTTTCTTCTTCTTCAAATTAAGAAATAGCAATGCACAACAAGTAGCATCAATACATATAAATATAGAGCAATCAAAATCAAACGAGAAAATGAAAAATTGATAATGACTTCTTCCACACCGACACAAAAACTAGAGCTTAATTTCTCAAAAGATTGACTAAAACGAGCTCAAACATCAAAACAGTGAGCTCAACAATCACTTTCATACTTAGACGCTTGGATCTAAACAGAATTCACTATCATACTGAAGCATCGAGATTCAAGAAACATCAACTAACTAACTGAAAATCCGCTGTTTCTGATTTAGAGAGCTAACAACTAAAGATCTGCACGCATAATTATGGAAATTAGTTAAGCATTAGATCCACAAGCCAAAATGCAAGCAGAAAAAACAGAAAATAAAAATCGTAAACAACGAAATCAAGCAAGGAATCAAGAGCACGAACCGCGCCATCGGAATCGTGACGAATCCGGACGAGCTCGTTCCTGCGGTAGGAGCCGGCAACCAATCCAGCATTTGCTTCCATGGGCAGACTCTGCTATTGATTCCTAGAAACCAGAAGCAGATCTGTGCTGAAGTGAAGATCAGAGTAGATGATGACTGTCTGTCTTGTATGAGCTCCTCGCCCGTTCAGTACTCCATCCCTTTTCTCTACAGCTAGTTCTGGTTCTAGCTAGCTGGCGCTCTATATCAATGCCATGGCCCATGGGTGTATTTTTTTATTTCTCTCTCCTATATCTGCGTTATTTAATTGTCTGTTTTGTTGGTGCTCTTAGAGCTTACTGGCTCTGCCGGTTGACTGTATCTGTAAATGCTTGGCTTTTTCTATATTTAAAAAAAAAAAAAAACTTAACCAATTTCATTGTTTATAAAGTCTATCTCTAATTTTTCGCAGTAAATATAAACATTATTCTGATTTTGTTTGTATAAGTCCTATCTTTAAATCATTACATATTTTTTATTATTATTTTGTATTTTCCTTTTAATATTAAAGAAGACAATTTCTCATTTTTACATCATCATTTGTGTTTTTACACGTAAGAAATTCACTGGCCGCAAAAAACGGAACTGAGCCTCATAAAAAACAGCTAGAACGTCTCTTTCACGTTATAATAAACCAGTGACGTGTACGCTTCTTATTAGCTGTCCAAACAAAAAGGTATTCAAGATTTATAGGACCTCAACTCTAATTAGCCAATTGTATGATGAAACGTAGAAGGATGGCATCTTTAGGAGAAATTCTTGCCTGGTCCGAAAAGTGAACTCAAAAAGTAAGAGTTGGCATTCCGAGCCAATTAGAAATGAACATCTGTTTACCTTTTATACATAAGAGAGAGAATGTCTGTAAAAAAATCCCTTAACTTCATCTTCTTCTTCCATCTCTCCGCACAAATCCAAAATCCATAGTGAGGACAGGAGACTATCAAACCAGAAATTTCAGCTTTGATAAGAGGAAACTCTAGGTCTTCAATGAATCATTTTTCTTTTAAATCCCAAAAAAACAGCCTTGCAATAAACGTATTTGATTGCATTGCATTTCATCATGTTTTATTGTCCATTTTCTAGTTATTTTGGACAGTAATTCTATTGATATTCCCTTTAATTTCCCATATTTGATCAGGTCTGGTTTGGAGGCTGGATGAGAAGAATTCACAAAGTTTAGAGCTGAAGCTGTTTATTCGAGTCTAGGCCTGGATCTTGGCCTAGACAAGATCGTATCTGACGCAGTGCGCTTACCAGAATCGTCTTGGCCTAGACTTCGGCCAAGACTCCTTTGCGATCAGACTGCAGCTTGGAGCGATTGAAGTATTTTTGGAGATGGACTCTCACAGCTGGCACGTAGCAGCTGTCCAGCAATTGTAGAGGGATAGGAAGACAATCTTATGTAGAATCCCGCATGGGATCTCCCTCTTTAATTAATTACGATTTAGTTTCCATATTTAGAACAATTAATTGTAATAATCTTTTAGGAGATTATTTAGGAGAATAATTAGGAGATTGAGTTGGAGAAGGACAGAGGAGTTTTAGCTTTCTTATAGCTGATCTCGTCCTCCCCTTTTTCTCCCTCTCTCTACGCTCTCTTCTTCTTCCCCAATTCGACACTTTTATATTTTTGCTCCGGATTTAATTCTTTAAATCTCGGATTTAATTTATTTATGCAATCAAGTATTCTTATTATTCATTCATGAGTCTGAGTAGCTAAACCCCATTCTTGGTAAGGGTGATGAGCTGAAGTTCTTAATGCAATCGTGAGACGCAATCCGTTCTTCACAATCTCTTTCTTTGTATTTATTTATTCTTGAACTTAATCCATCGCTTACTCACTAGAGCCAAGGTTTGATCATCCTTGTTCTCTAGGAGAGAAGAGTTGTAACCAGTCTAGAAGGAGAGGGAGTACCCGCCGGCTAGACGGAGTAGGTGACTAGTCTCGAGCAGACTAGAAGAATAGGTAAAATAGGTAGAGACCAGATTGACAACCTAGGAACTTAGCCTAGGTACTGTCTTCCCCTGTGCCATTGAAGAGGTGAGCAACCATTCAAGACAGCAGTCAAACGGATAAACCCTTTAACCAGCAAGGTGTCCCTTGGCTAGGATTATCAGGAGAGGGAGTACCCGCCAGGTAGTTTGAAGAGGAGGGAAGATAGGAGGGAAAAGGAGTTCCTCCCCTCTATAGCAGTACTATGAAGAAGAGATGAACATACTTCAGTCAATGATCGATGCATAAGAACACAAGCTCACCCATCGCCCTTACCTGGAATTCCGTATCACAAGACTTTTTCCCAATCTAGCCCGCAGTCTTGGCCTAGACTCTGCCCAAGACTGTTTTGAATTATTTTATTTCTTTCTGTTTTTTTGTCTTTATTTTCAGATTCAACCAACCAAATTCAGTGACGAGGAAGTCAACCAAGAACTACAATTCCCTAGAAGTCTCTGTGGACCGACCCTCTTACCATCATCTACAAATCTTTGTAGACAGTGATAAGTTGTATTTCTACCCCCAATTCCATAACTATTTCACTACTATATTTGACGTGTTCGACGCGCGGTCAGTATTCCTGCCCAGATCTACATTCTCTATGTCGTAACAAACCTTAACTTGTTCCATGAGCTCCGAAAACCCATCAAAAAATCCCGTCTTTCTGAGAATGAGATCTTAGACTTCCAATCATTCGAGTTCGTCTCGATTCCATATTTTTCCAGCTTCAAAGAGTAAATGATAGGGATGAAAGTGACCCGTTCTAGAATTTGCATGAGATTTAAGTGAATATATGACAGAGCAGAGGAAGAAGGTACAGTGAGAGGGGGAAAAAATATTTTATAATTTTTTTTTTCCCAGGCAAGAATTTCTCCATCTTTAGACACTTTTGCGAAGAAAGGGACAAACTAGTTGCTTATTTTCCTTTGCTGTTACCATCCTGTGGAGACTACCGGCAATTATCGGTAGCTTTAGTCTCCCTTTTCCAATAACTGTCGGTGAACACTTCGAGAAGAAACAAACTGATAATACATAAAATTATCAGAAGGGCACGATGGACTTTGCGCCTTCACAAAGTACCGTTGACCGGTCAAAACGGCACATGGCCGGTTTGACCAAGTCAACGATATAAAAGGCATCGTGATCGATTGACCAGGTCAACGGGAATAAGTAACTAAAGGACAAGCCCAGCCCGTTATCACCGAAACGGCACAGAGCCGATTTGACAGTAAAGACGAAGACAACGACACTCGGCCGATTCTCCACAAACGGCTCCTTGCCGATTCTCCACAAACGGCATCGTACTGATGGGGTCCAGATATAAATCTCCCCTCATAGATATTATTGGTATAGTGCTCCATAGTCAGTATACATTTAGTCAAGGTTGGCAGGGAGGATAACCTGCTCCCATCACATCGTCACCTGACAACCGGACAAAGGGACGACCCTATTCCCCTGAAATAAGGTCTGCGCCCCACGTTACAATGATGAATCCCTGCCCCTAGACCACCGGCTAAGGAAAAAGGAGAGGGGATGTCAGAGATCTAACCACTCTAGTCCAGCCTAAGGACTAGAGGGTGGTATATAAGGGAAGTTTTCTCCTCTACTCAGGGGGACACACACACAAAAAAACACACACACTTTCTACACACTTAACAAAATTACTGACTTTGGCATTGGAGCTCTTACGCCGGAAAACACTTCCGGCACTGTGCAGGTCCTTCACGAAGATCTGATCACCACCTTCCAGCGAGCTACTTTACTGAAAAACCCCCCACTCCGGTCCACGGATTATCATTTGGTGCTTTCGTTGAGAGCTTTTGAGTTTTGAGTGAGCAGCCTTGAAATTCAAAGCTCTTCCCTTTCTTCAATCTTATTGGGGGTTTTTTCATTTCCAAAAATGGCATCCGACCCAAACTTTCAATCAAATCAACCTACCAGTGGTGCTGCTGGTCAGTATGAAACGCCACCTCCTCACGCCTCATCTTCCCGTGTGGACATGAACGCCGCAGCCCGCCGGCTTAATTTTCCAGAAATTCCAGAGGTGCTACTCCCCAGCACCCCACAACCAGCAGTCATCCCACCAGCAGTCATGCATGAGTTCGCCGCCTTGCATCGACGGATGGATCTGATGATGCAAACGTTTATGGGAGGGATCCCTCCGCCCGTTCACCAGCAGATCCTCCCCCAGCAGATTCACTCCCAACAGATCATTCCTCAGCAGATCCCTGACCAACCTGCAGCGACACCATCTTTAGTGCCCCCGCCCATGGCATTCCAGCCAGTCAGATCTGTACAACAGCACGTCAGTCAGCCAGCTCAACGGGAAAATCTTTCGAATGAGCTCCGGCTGCCCCGTCGCAGTGAAAATCCGATCAGAGGGGAAGGGTACCTGGACAACATGGAAGAGGCTAATAGCCGAGCAGTCCAGCGTAGCCCGAGAAGGAGCCAGAAGCAGTCAGTAGAAGGAAGATTCGAAAGAGGAAGAGTTCGGGAGAGGTCAATGGATCGGCCCCAATCGGGAAGGGATCGCGAGGGGGCTGATCGGAATGCTTCAAGAGGCTCTGCCTCCCTGCGAGCTCGGGAAGAGCAAGATGATGATCCCAAGAATCCGTTAACCTTTCGGGTTAGGAAGCATCGGGTGAGCAGACACGTCAAATTGCCAACCGATTCTTACATGGGGACGACGGATCCGACAGTTCATGTGAGCTTAGTAAAAAAGCATGTTAAGTTTTTTACTAGAAAGGATGAGGCGCTGTGCCAAATATTTGTGATGACTCTGAAGGGAATCGCCAACACCTGGTTTGAAAAATTGCCAGCCGGATCTGTGGACAGTTTTGAGCAGTTGGCGAAAGTTTTCACAAGCCGATTTAGCTCTTGTATTCCTGTGGAAAAGTCTCCGGCGGTTCTATTTGATGCGAAAGTCGGGGGAATCCTTAACGGTGTATGTTGCCAGATTCAATGCTGAGTTGGCCACTCTGCCCGACGTTGCGCCTAACTTTGCCGCTGAGGCTTTGAAGAGGAACTGCAGGTATCGGGAGTTGGAAAATGCTCTGATTGCGAGCACGCCGAAGACCCTGGACCTCTTGCGGATCGAGGTGGACAAGTTTGCGAGGATGGAAGAAGCAGATTTCCAGCGGAAGAAACGGGAGGAGCCCGATCTTCCCAAGAAAGAAACGGTCGTCCGCAAGCAGGGAGAAAAGAAGCAAGCGGCTGGAGGCCGGCAGACGGATCGCCTTGCGGATTTCTCCACGTTGCAGCTAACTAAGCCGGTGGCGGAGATCTTTGCCATCATAGAAGAACGGAGATTGCCGATTCAGTATCCAAAGCGCAAACCTGGCGCCGTTATGGGACCGCATAAGGATTCTTACTGCCGTTTCCATAAGGCAAAAGGGCATGACACTGAGGATTGTTTCTCTCTGAAAAAGGCTATTGAAAAGTTGATTGAAGAGGGCTATTTGGGCGAGTTTGCGGCCAAGGCTCGAAATAGGGCCAGGGAGGATCGAACTGACGGCAACAGGAGAGAAGCGGAAGCTGATCCCAATGCAGCCGGAACCAGTAACCAGAGAGACAAAGGAAAGCAGCAGGTGTTGACAACCTCTCTCGATGAGTTCTTCATGATCAATTTGATAGCGGGAGGAGCCCAGCAGGAGGAATCGGAGGATGTACCGATTGGGGAAAAGAGAAAGCGGAATGATCCCGTAGGGGAAAAAGCAGGTCTATCGGAGCTGGACCGAATGGCCATAACATTTTCAGAGGAGGATGAGATCGGAGTGACATATCCTCAGAATGAAGCATTGGTAGTGACAGCCATTATTGCCGAGTGCGGGGTCAGGCGTACGCTGGTGGACAACGGAAGTGCTGTGAACCTCATTTCTGCCAACGCCTTTAACCGTTTGCAAGGACCTAGACCGAACCTGAAGCCTTGCCGACGGCCGATCATTGGGGTAAACGGCATTCCCATTCCTGTTGTGGGCTTAACTTTTCTGTCAATCTTTTTTGTGGAAGACAGCTCCCGCAGAAAGGAGCAGCAGCTATTTCTGGTGGTGGACTTGAACCTGCCATACAATGTGATCTTGGGGCGTCCGTTTTTAAATGCTTTCGGTGTGGTAATATCGCAAAGGCATTTGAAGATGAAATACCCTTCCTGGGACGGCGTGGTTACGATCCGAGGAGATCAGAAGGTAGCTGCTGAATGCTACATCACAATGGTTGATGGTTGCTGCGATCGCTATGTCTGCGTAGCGGACGATTCACTAGAAGATGATGAGGAGCAGCGTACCCAGCCATTGGAGAGAATGGTCCAAGTGTCGGTGGCTGATCTGCCCGCTGAGCATTTTTTAATAAGCGAGAAGTTGAGCAAGGGAGATTGTGACCAGCTTGCGTTTCTGTTAAACAAGTGCAGAGGAGAATTCGCCTGGGTCCCGGCGGACATACCAGGCCTTTCGAGGGAAACGGCAGAGCACCGATTGAACGTGTACCCGAATGCCAGGCCAGTGCAACAGAAACGACGAGCCTTCTCCAAAGAAAAAGCAGATGCAATTGAGAAAGAAGTGGACAAGCTCTTAAAGGCCAACTTCATCCGAGAGGTTCAGTATCCGCCATGGTTAGCTAATCCAGTGGTAGTGAGAAAGCCAGGCGGGGAGTGGAGGATGTGCATTGATTTCACTGACCTGAACGAGGCATGCCCCAAGGACTGTTATCCGCTGCCACGGATAGAGCAATTGGTGGATCAAACGGCTGGTTATGGATATTTAAGTTCGCTTGATGCCAATTCGGGGTATCACCAGATACCGATGGCGATCGAAGACGAGGAGAAAACGGCTTTCATCACGCCGAGGGCCACCTACTGCTATCGGGCTATGCCGTTTGGTCTGAAGAATACTGGAGCAACATTTCAGAGAACGGCCAATAAGATTTTCGAGCCGCTAATCGGGAAAAATCTGGAGGTGTACGTTGATGATATGCTGGTGAAAAGCAGAAATTTTGAAGCGCATCTGCGAGACCTTGAGGAGGTATTTGGGATAATGCGAAAATTTGGAATGAAGCTAAATCCCAAAAAATGCATGTTTGCATTCCAAACGGGGAAATTCCTTGGTTATGTGGTCAGCAGAAAAGGAATTCAGCCCAATCCCGCCAAACTGAAGGCAATCAAGGATATGTTTTCGCCAAAGAGTGTGAAGGAGGTGCAGCGACTCACAGGAAGAGTAATTGCTTTGAGCCGATTCATCTCCAAGCAGGGCGAGAAATGCCTCCCGTTTTTCAAAGTCATTCGGAAGAAGGCACAATTCGGATGGGATGGCGATTGTGAAAAGGCTTTTCACGACTTGAAGCAGTACCTGTCTTCCGAATTGCTGCTAACTCGACCCGAAGAAGGGGACACCCTTTTTCTTTATCTGGGGGCGGCCGATGAGGTGGTTAGTGCCGTCTTGGTTCGGGATGAAAACGGCATACATCGACCGATTCATTTTATCAGCCGAGTCTTGAAGGATGCTGAGCTGAGGTATTCTCAAATCGAAAAAATCGCTTTTGCCCTGTTGCAAGCTGGCAGAAAGATGGCCCGGTACTTCCAAGCTCATCCGGTGGTCGTACTGACAGACCAGCCTCTAAGAAGGTTTTTCAAAAGACCTGAGTCGTCCGGCCGAATGGTCATTTGGGCCATCGAATTGGAGCAATATGGGTTGCAATATCAGTCCAGACCCGCCATCAAAGGCCAGGCGCTGGCCGATTTTATTGCAGAGTGCACGCTTGTCCAGAAGCAAATTCCTTCGCCAGAAAGCCAAAAAGAAGCCTGCTTACCGCTTCCCGATGTGAACGGGGATCGGTGGACATTCTTCGTGGATGGCGCCAAGAATCAAACCGAAGCAGGAGCCGGCGTCATCATTTTAGGTCCAGAAGGGATAAAAATGAGGTACGCCTTAAAAATCTCAAGGCCGTTATCAAATAATGCGGCCGAATACGAAGCTCTATTGGCAGGATTGCGCATCGGAGGGAATCTGATCGGTAATGCACAATCGGCCGACGTCCGTTTGGTCATCTACGGAGATTCAAAACTGATTATTGATCAAGCCAACGGTGATTCTCAGGCTAGAGAGCCGATTATGATTCAGTACTTGAAGAAAGTACAGAAGGAGCTAGCCGAAATTAAAAATAGGGGAATTCATGCTGAAATCAGCCATATCCCAAGAGAGAAAAATGCAGAGGCCGATGAGATTGCCAAGCTGGCAGCAAACTCCGAGGCAATGATGCCACCCGATGTGACTGTTGAGGAAATTTCCATTCCCTCTTTTATGGAAGAGCAGCAAGTGCTATGTGTGTTAGAGGCAGCCAGCGATTGGCGCATTCCAGTGATTGACTATCTCAAGCATGGCAGGCTGCCAGAAAATGCGAGTGAGAAGCTGAAGATCCTCAAGAGAGCGGCTAGATGCACTTACCACGACGGGATACTTCTTCGCCGTTGTCTTACTTACCCGGCAGCAAAATGTATAACGGAAGAAGAAGGCCTGTATACGCTCAGGGAGATCCACGAGGGAATATGCGGAATGCACGCCTCAGGAAACACCATGGCTGCCCAAGTTCTCCGAACAGGGTTTTATTGGCCAACAATTAGAAGAGATTCGGATAACTTTGTGAAATCTTGTCATAAATGCCAGGAATTTGCAAGGGAACCACAACGGCCAGCAGCTGAATTGTCAAGTATGATGAGTCCATGCCCATTTGCGAAGTGGGGAATTGACATCTTGGGACCCTTCCCAATCGCCAAAAGTCAGCTTCAGTATGTTATTGTTGCTGTCGATTATTTCACAAAGTGGGCCGAGGCAGAAGCTGTGGCGAAGATAACGGCAGACAACACTTGGAGGTTTTTCATGAACAACGTCATCATGAGATTCGGGTTCCCAAGAATTCTCGTGAGCGACAACGGCACCCAGTTCACCAGTGTTTACTTTAAAAAGAAATGCTCAGAATACTCAATTGAACAACGGTTCTCTTCCGTTGCGCATCCACAAACAAACGGGCAAACCGAAGTCACCAACAGAGCAATCCTTAACGGGATTAAGAAAAACCTTGAGGGCAAGCCGGCAAAATGGCCAGAGGAGTTGCCGTTTGTCATGTGGGCCTATCGAATGACCACTAAAACCAGCACCGGCATGACACCGTTTGCCATGGCGTACGGGGTCGAAGCTGTTTCTCCAGTAGAGATCGGCGCAATCAGCCTTCGAGTTGAGTACTTCAACGAAGAGCAAAATGAAGAAAGATTAAGGGAGCAGCTGGATCTTTTGCCAGAGATGAGAGAAGAAGCCATCCTCAAAACATTGCACTACAAGCGCAAAATGGCGAAATACCATAATCGGCGTGTCAAAGAACGGCTACTCAAGGCAGGAGATTTAGTCCTGCGCAAGGTAACAGCAACTGGCCAAGAGAAGAAAAAGCTCACGCCGAATTGGGAAGGACCATATCGCGTTACCAGAGTCATCGGCAAAGGTGCATACCACCTGGAAACAATGAACGGTACTCCGATATCCAACTCTTGGAATATTTGCAATTTAAAGCTATATCACTCCAGAGTAAATATGTTGTTTTCACTGGCCGAATAAATGATAATGATATTGTAAGGACAAATCATTTGCAACTAATAATGCTTAAAGTATATATTTGCCCGTATTGTGCTTATCGTATGGTTGCAGATGTAAAAGAATCGTGGATGTAGGTTATTTTAAATCGAACCACGTTACCAAAACCCAAAAAAAAAATGGCGATGTTATCTCTACCAAGGGCCAAGGCTACCTAAGGCACTGCCTGGGGATGCCGACAACCAAATCGGCAGCAGCCCGAGTAATTCAAGACACTACCAGGGCATATATCGCCAACAATACATATATCGCCAACGATACATATATCGCCAACGATACATATACTGTCGCCAAGACATATATCGCTATTGAGGCATATATCGTTATTGAGGCATATATCGTTATTGAGGCATATGCCGCCATGAAAACGCATATCGTCATAAGACCATTTCGGTCCTGCTGATCAGACGGCGACAAAATGGAGAAAGACTCAAACCTATCTGTGTCTTAGTAAACCAGATAGAAGTACCTGTGTCTTCGTAAACCAGGTAATAAAGACTCAAACCTATCTGTGTCTTAGTAAACCAGATAGAAGTACCTGTGTCTTCGTAAACCAGGTAATAAAGACTCAAACCTATCTGTGTCTTAGTAAACCAGATAGAAGTACCTGTGTCTTCGTAAACCAGGTAATAAAGACTCAAACCTATCTGTGTCTTAGTAAACCAGATAGAGAAACGACAACGCAAAAACAATGTCTCCAAAACGGCCCGGTGCCGAAAGGTCGAAACGGCCACCTCGAGAAAATGGCTCCTCGAGCAAACGGAAACAGATCCCTCAAACGGCAACTTGCCGATTTGCCAGATAAAGATAAGTTCAAGTTACAACTGTTTTATCTTTTTTTTATTTCGGGAGTAATATATATATAGCAGAAATGATTAAGCATTTGCAATAACTTAAAATTGCAAAATTATATATATTCCGAATAAATAGTATTGTTCTTTACAAAAATATGTTAAGATCGGCAATAATCTAAAAACAGAAAAGACAGCTCTATGGTTCGTCTTCTGAAGAGGATTGATACTCCTTTGCCTCAGCCTCTCTTTCCAAGGAGTAAACATACTCGCTAATCTTGGTGGCATCAAAGTTAGCCTACCCATAGAACTCCATATAACTGTCGATCATGATGTCCTTTGTCTTCTGCCGCCACCAACCGATCTTACTCGGAACCTTCTCCAACTCAGCGTCCTTCTCTGCGATGCTGCTCCTAGCCGTCTCTAACTCCGCCGTTCTGGTCTCCAAATCGGCGCGGGCCGCCTCCAACTCGGCAGTAAGCTTGGCCATATTATTAATCAGGACGGCTTTATCTTCACTGAGTTTTGTGACGGAATCACACAGGGCCGATTTGTCTGACATCAGCTCCCCGATCCGTACCTGCTCTTCCCTGATCTTAGCCGAGAGACCATCCCTTTCGTGAAAACTGTCGGCCAGCTTCTTGCGGGCGTCAATGACAGCTTTCTTATCCGATTCATGAGCGGCCATCAGACTCTCCTTTTCTTTCTTAAGGGTAGCATTCTCAGCGGTTGATCGCCGAAGTTCCTCCCTGGACTTTTCAAGCTTCGAATCCACAACTTCTGCAGCATATCTGGAAGCACATAAGCCGCTGTACATAATGCTTTGCAGGTTGGCGAAGTGAGAACTAAGTTCCAGGCGGCTATAGCGTTCCCTGTCGGCTTGATTGGCAAAAATTTCGCCCACCAGGTGACCGGTCCGATAGTCACTGCAAGCCGGCACTTTCAAGCCAAGGGAGCGGACGCAGCTCTCTCCTAGGTTATTCAAACGGGTGACGTGAGTAACCTCCCCGTCAGGGCCTTTGCTGGAAAAATAACCTTTGAAATCAGAAGGGGGAGGAACTGCATGGTCATCCGAAATAAATGGATCATTGGGCATACGAGGACCGGCAACCCAGTAAAGCACGGCAGGATCAGAACTGGAAGAAGCGGCAAAAGGAGCATCCGCTGATGTGGTTGCCTGCCCTTCCGGACAAGGAACCGACGGGCCCTCGCCAATAATCGGCTCAGTAGCAGCATTTGGCAGATCGGCGTCAGGATTTCCTAAGCCGGCATTCGGCTCAGCGGCAGCATTCGACAGATCGGCGTCAGGACTCCCTAAGTCGGCATCAGTACGATGGAGGTCAATCGGCTCAGAAACGGTGTCTGGCCGACTGATTTGATCGGGCTGAGGAGGAGCGGCAGCAGATGGATCGGCTTCCTCTGAAACGGCTCCAGGCCGATCTCCCGCATTTTCTGCCAAAGCGGCGGCAGCCCGTTTTGCCGTAGCAGCTTTCCCCTTTCTTTCCTTAGCTCGTTTCCTCTTCAAAAGGACCCGTTTGGCCGCCTCAATAATCTGCGGGTCAGGATTTTCCAAGGGAAACGACTCGAAGGTATCTCGACCGACCTTCTTTCGTCTAAAAACTGACGGGGCCGAGAAATCCTCACCGTCAGCAGGCTGATCAACCTCTGGGTCCTCAGAGCGATCCGCATTATCGGCATCTTCTTCCTCATCGGAATCGACAATGCGAGAACGGACCAAGGACGGCCCTGCAGCAACGGCCGCTCTAATTGGCCGTCCTTCTCCTGCATAAAAGTCAAGTCAGAATTTCACAAAAAGATTCGGGCAACCTTTAGAAAATCTGGTAACTCACCATCAATGGCGCAGTCCAATAACGGCAAGCCCAGTGCCATCTTCTGCACATGGAACCTCGTGTCAAAAGTTAGCAAGATGTCGATCTGGGCCTGCAACCTGCTAGAAGGTTCCTCTGTTCTTACCCATTGAAGCTCATTGATCGCCGGATTGAACCCAGAGATCCATAAGGGTTTGTTTGTG
Source organism: Viola odorata (assembly GCA_963691705.1). NCBI lineage: Eukaryota > Viridiplantae > Streptophyta > Magnoliopsida > Malpighiales > Violaceae > Viola > Viola odorata. The sequence continues at coordinate 19,293,451 of OY829545.1, read as the reverse complement.
CTGGAGATCAGGAAGAAGTGCTCCCTCCATCCCTTAATAGAAGATTCGTATCTGTCAAAATTTTTCAGAAACGGCTGAAGATTCTCATCCTTGCGAGGGCGAAGGGTAACCAAACTACTGCGAGTGCTTAAATGGAAGAAGTACGTAAACAGCTGGAGTGGAGGTTCCTTGATTTGGAGGTGAGCACAGACGTTGATAAAAGCATAGATCGAAGCCCAGGAATTGGGAGTGATCTGGGCAGGGTTAAGAGCATGCTGCACTAGCAGATTTTTCACCATGGTTTTCAGAGGAAAACGAAACCCATAAGCAAACATCTTAGAATACAGAACCCTGCGGTTATCTAGCAAGTCACTATTTAACCTAACATTAGGAGGAGCTACCAGGGCTTTACATCCTATCGGCAACTCAATATCGTACCTCTCTATTTCCAGATTTAAGTCATCCTCAGTCCTAATTTTGGTAGCAGTGTTCTCAAGCAACTCACCAGTGGTAACAACAGGGCGTCTAGGAGCCATTTTCTCAGTCTCAAACAACACAAAAAGGAAAGATAAGGTTAAGAAATACCAGGCGATTGCAGAAATTCCCGGAGAACAGAGCCCAAACTCGGAGATGGCAGAAGAAGGTTGCTTGAGCGAGGAAGAGAGGGGATTTTTGAGGAAGAAGATGAGAGCGGCGTTTAGAAATGAAAAGTGATTTAGGTTTTCCAAAGGAGAAGGCTTTTAAAAGAAATGAATCCCTAACCGTCAGCAAACCCAATCGGTCGCTGACACGTGGCTCATCTGTTCTGAAAAGGCAGTAATTCGTCAATAAAGCTGAGTGGCGCATTTAAAGAGGAGCAGCGCACGCGTTTTCTCAAAGGGTTTTTTGAATTTCGAAATTCAAAAAACTGGACAGACGAAGAGACGTCTCGCCTCAAAAGCAGCGAGCAGTTACAAACACTTGGCCATTACGGCGCCACGTCACAGGTTTACTTTAAGTTAAAAATTTGACTTTATTGCAAACTAAGTTTTATTTGCAGGAATGAAAAAGAACCTTTCAAATACGCGGAAGTAGATCAAAACGGCAACATGCCGATTGTCAGACGTCAAGAGGGAAACGGCAAGCCCTTGGTAAACACTCGGGCTTCCTTGTTGTTGGGCCTCTGATAATACATAAAATTATCAGAAGGGCACGATGGACTTTGCGCCTTCACAAAGTACCGTTGACCGGTCAAAACGGCACATGGCCGGTTTGACCAAGTCAACGATATAAAAGGCATCGTGATCGATTGACCAGGTCAACGGGAATAAGTAACTAAAGGACAAGCCCAGCCCGTTATCACCGAAACGGCACAGAGCCGATTTGACAGTAAATACGAAGACAACGACACTCGGCCGATTCTCCACAAACGGCTCCTTGCCGATTCTCCACAAACGGCATCGTACTGATGGGGTCCAGATATAAATCTCCCCTCATAGATATTATTGGTATAGTGCTCCATAGTCAGTATACATTTAGTCAAGGTTGGCAGGGAGGATAACCTGCTCCCATCACATCGTCACCTGACAACCGGACAAAGGGACGACCCTATTCCCCTGAAATAAGGTCTGCGCCCCACGTTACAATGATGAATCCCTGCCCCTAGACCACCGGCTAAGGAAAAAGGAGAGGGGATGTCAGAGATCTAACCACTCTAGTCCAGCCTAAGGACTAGAGGGTGGTATATAAGGGAAGTTTTCTCCTCTACTCAGGGGGACACACACAAAAAAAAACACACAAAAAAAAAAACACACACACTTTCTACACACTTAACAAAATTACTGACTTTGGCATTGGAGCTCTTACGCCGGAAAACACTTCCGGCACTGTGCAGGTCCTTCACGAAGATCTGATCACCACCTTCCAGCGAGCTACTTTACTGAAAAACCCCCCACTCCGGTCCACGGATTATCACAAACCCTCGTAGATTTTATTTATGAAAATTGAAAAGATGTAAAAAAGATTTCATGAATATTACAAAGCACACTTCAAATTTCATGATCTTCTTCACTAGCTAATAATCGTAGAAGATTATTCAATTCAACCATAAACAATTGATAATTAACAAAATAATGATGCCCAAGTTTTCATTATTAGCATCAACCAACAACTATCCATAATACAAAATACAAAACTAATATATAATATTACTTAATTAACAAGACCTGTCGTCTATTCCTACCAACTACAGACCAAATCCCATTATTTCCTTCCCTAAAAGCACCATCACCATTGCACCTATGAGTTTCAAACTTTAAAGTCAATAAAATCCCCATGGAAGTTAGAAGCCGATCGAATGTGGTAAACGAAAGTTCTCCATGAAATGATCAAGCTTTATATTATCAGTAATGCAATTCGTTCACAAAGATCCGTCTCCGTTCTTATTACCACCGCTGCCTCCCCTCCGGCTGGCGGTTGTGTTCTTGAGCATCTACAATAACCGAAAAGATAGTAAGAACAGATTTTCATAGAGGAAATGAAAAGGAATTTTCAACTACAGATTAGAGATAACATGCTTAAACTAACTATAATTGTTTATAACAAGTCCTCATCAGATCAAATCAATGCTATAATGATGACTGGTTGAGATTGAAGAATGAATGAGCATATCAACATAGCAATGTGGTTTTCTGGTGAGAGGAAATGAATACAAGCCCAAATGACACTCATTTGATGAGGCCCACATCTAGGCCCATCTAATAATAAAATCGTAAAGACAATAGTAGAGCAAAAAATATATGCAGTCATGTGGGACCACCCATTACCCCATTAATCATAAGTTGATGACACTTCATTTTCCGTTTTTCTTTCAAACTTAGATCATGTTGATATTATTTCATAACCCCCCATATGTAATTTATTTCAACAAAAAATGAAATTATGAAGCATGTGATTAAAACAAAATTAACCAAAATTGTAAAATGATGGTTGATAGAGAATTGGATGATTAATGACTTACATGTCTAAGCATCTGATTTTCATTCTGCAAAGTAGAAAGCCTCTCTTCTAGCTCTGAGTTCTTCTTCTCCAAATCTTTTGTTCTTGTCTCCAACTCAATCAAATATGCCTTCTTCCTCTCTCTAGCTTGTTGTGCAGAAACTCTGTTCCTCAACAACCTTTTTTTTTTTATCACAATCCCATTTTTACCCACAGTCAGAACAGATTATCACCCAAAATGCCATCCACAGCCAGGTTTCAGTTAAAACGGCTAGAAGGGCTAAACAGTAAAATCGAAAGGATCTGATCTTGTTGTCTCAATTTTCGTACCTCTTTAGCCGTTTGTTCTCTTTGTCACCTGGGCTCCTTCCTCTCTTCCTCTGACTTTGACCCTCCCTTGTGGTTTGCGCCCGGTCTGGACCGGCAACTGAACCGCCTTCTCCTCTACCGGAAGCTGATGTCCCCGCCGGTTCACCACTCATCTCCGGCACTCTTCTAATCTCCTCATCGCTCTCCATACCTAAAATTAACAGCAGAAGACCAAAAAAACTAAATATATAAATGGCCCAATTAAGAAGAAAAAGATGAAGATCTAAAACACCCAGATGGAAAAAAAATCAAATTTGTTAGAGATCATGAAGATACCAAGATAAAAAGATACAAACTTTGATGAAATTTAATATAAATGCAAATAAGGGGAAGGGAGATGAAAGACCTTCTTTGACTTCATGTTGAAGAGCAGAGCTTGAAGATCTTTCACTGCTTGAAGGAAGGGAATTGGCTGCGATTGAGCTAGTTGCCTGTTCTTGCATTTGTTTAATTTTTTTTAATTTTTTATTATTATTTGGGATTTAGAAAGGTGATTTTTTTTCTTTTTTAATGATGGGCTTTTCTGGATAGAGAGATGGGGAAAAGAGCGGGATATGAACGTGACAGTGAGTAAATTGGGCAGGGGAGAGTGGCTGATGAGCGATCGTCAGCCTTTGGATTCTTTTGGATTGGGGTTTGATCTAACGGTAGGTAGAGTGGAATCGTGGAGACGTGGGAGCCATGATGAGTTGTTGAAATCAAAGGACAGTTGGGGGGAAGCGTGGAGGGACAGAAGTGGTTGGATCAAGGCAGATCGGACGGATGGAATTTGAAGTGATGAGTAACCAATTGGGACCAGAATATTATGCGCTGGCGAAGAGCGGTGATGTTTTTCTCTGGATTATGGGAAGAGAATGTAAGAGGATTGAGTGCTTGACGTATGACAATTGTACCATGATCCATGAAAGGGAAGCAAAAGATCTAGCCTTCTTACAACTGGACATGCACACGTGCATGTCATGTGACGTGTTTGAGTTGCAACTTGCAAGCCCAACAATGATTGCCAATGAATTGGGCCAAAATTAGCCCATTCAACAACTGTAAATAGACTGTTTGGGCTCTAAGCCCGTAGTTAGAGACCAAACCAAATGAGAAGCTTAAGGAGAGATTTTAAGTGTATAATGTAACCTAGAAGATAAGATGGTGGATCAAAATTTCATTAATGAGAAACAATAATCAAAAGAACATTGACAATAATTAAATTGTAATTTAGTGTATTTTCTATCATATTCGAACTTATAAAGTAATTATAAAACTAAATTGAAAAACTTACCAAAGACATTTTTTTTGTTGCATGTGAGCCAAAAGAAAGAGAAGAATTAGGAGCTCCCTTCGGTCCAAAATAACATTAATTAATTTAGTTAGTACGATTAAAAGGTATTAATCCTTTTTATCTTAATGTTGTTTTAGGCCGGAAGGGAGCTCCCATTTTCTATGGAACAATCTCCTTCAATTTAGGGGAAAAAGAGAGGGAGAGGTGAGCTATGTCTATGGTTGGGAGAAAGGAATTAATTCTTGAGTTATGGCTTCAAGAGAGCCTTATGTGTGCATGTCTATATTTATAGAGACACACACTTCCAATTGTTGTACTGTATAATTTGTATTGTTTTAATTTTGTAAAATATATATTTTCTTGTAACATGTTTCTTTTTTATTTATAACTTACGATCTCTATCCTTACCCTGCTCGGTAAAAAGGAGACTCCATATTGATATACACCCACTTTCTTTTGTAATTTTCCGGTGAATTGATTGAGATAACTTGTTTTGTTTTCTTATCATACTAAGCTGATTCTTTTCATCCTTATTTTTATCACTTTTTTACTCCACTACATGTACAAATATAGATTTTGATATAAGGCATTTAACACAAATTTTAGGTTCGAGTTTGTGAAATGGATAAAATTTTATTGAAAGAATCACCTTTTTTAGCATCCGATCATACTCGAATGAAATAATCTCCTACCAAAATGATAGAGATATATTGCCATTTAAGTACATTTCTTCAGGCTGTTTCTTTTGATCTTGTGGCTACCATATTGTCTACAAATAATTTATATATATCGTACGTGGTAGGAAAGGAGTCATGATCAATCTCCTGATACATATGATCTAATTGACTAATGTTACCGTTTATGGTTATTGCTTGTGTGGAATGGTTTCGTTTTGCACTTCCACGCATTGTCGAAATATAGCAACTATAGAGCTATATAGCCCACTTGTAAATGAAAGATTTCGTATCATTATTGTTCATTGGACCACCAAACTAGAAGTGGTTATCTAGTTATAATCTAAGATACCTAAATTAGTTAAGAGACATTGATCTAGTAGTGATCTACTAGTGCTAAAGTGCTCCATCCTCAGACTCCAAATTTTGAGTTCCAAACAAATTCTTAGGACCCGACAATACTTGAATAAAAAGTATCGAAAAATAGCGGCACTGCAAAGCTAGGAGGGAAAGGATCCTGCCTATGGTGCTTCATTTTGTTGAAAGGGCCGTCTCACCAAGTGACTAAGACGCTTTATTGGCAATAAACTTTCCTTATATTCCCAAAAAAATGATTACTTTAAAACACAAAAAAGATTAAATTCTAAACTTAGAACCATAATCTGCAAAACTCATTTTCAAAATTAAACGTTCTACCTCTAATGGTTATCGGGTTATTACTCGAACAAAAGGAGGCGAACCGTCGCACTTGCAACACCATAACCATCACTTTTGGACAGGCCTGTCAAAACCTTCAGAAGAAGTGTGACTGATGGCCAGAGTTGACAAACTGCGACGGCAAATGGCAGGTTCCTCTGCACTCAGATGGCTGCTACGGATATGTGTTTCTTGCACTTTGGCATAGCATCTCTCTATATTTCACCAAATCGCCGTCCCACACTGCTGCAGATGAACCTTGCCTCCTCAAAACTTTAGACCTTTGCAAAGTTGCCATATTTTCCAGTTTTGAGCTTCTTCCGATACAGGAATATAGCAGTTCTCCCATGGAGGATATATAAGGTGTGAAAATCAGAAAGAAAAATGTAAAAGAGAGAATGAAGGAAGTAGATCATAGAATCCAAGGAGGGGACATAGGTCACATAACCACACGTCCGTTTGCTACTATTTTAACTTTTGTGCAAAAGTGTTCTGGTGTGAACTCAAGATCCATACAAAGAAGATAAAAGGAGAGGTTTTAGTTAGTCAGCAAGAACAATAGCCGGCTTACAGAGATAGGGACTAAACAGAAGACATGTATTCGACAGAGATCGGACACTACTTATCAGTAACTACAATGGCCAGCATCTTCCTCTTCTATTTTGGCTGGTAGCCGAACGCTATTAAGTAGAGACTACAATGAATTTCTACCTTGCAGTAAGATAAAACAATTTGGAAGATACTCTGAAGGGAAATTCCCTTGACCGGTGTTTTGACCCTCAACATTTGAAATTTTATGAAGATCACCAAAAATCAGACTGCTCTGTATGCTGGGCACAAGAACAATTCAATTCAACCATTTACCACACTTGTGAACTGCTGTCAACAACAGACACCTAACCTGGGTTCGGAACCCAAAGTCAATCTACCCATTTGATCATGCAAATATCAGGCCTGACCCTGTCTGCTATGTTAACATGGAACGCATATGTTTATCATAAAATCTACAACTAAACATCATATGAAAATGACCATGATAAACAGCAATGTGCTTCTTGTCATAACAAGTACTATATACCCTTTAGAAGCTAAAACACAGGAGATTATAGCCATTGACAAATATCAAGGGAAGGTAAATTATCAATTGAGGAAAATAAACCTAGGAGCATGTATTTTAGTGGCTTCTTTATAGTGTCTACACGATAGTCAATAAGCCTGAGCAATTCAGTATTCAAAAAGTATCAGCGATGGAAAAAGCATGGCTGAGCAATTTGTTCATTAAATATCTTCTAGCGCCCTATCATCAGATATAAACTACAAAATAACAAATGTACAGATTGTTTCAAGAAGATGACACTGTTTCAGGAACAGACCTTTGATATGGAGTACGCTGTTCAGGAACCCCCTCTTCAGTGCGTTTATCTTCAAACCACTTAACCACTCGTTTACGGGGAAGGTTCGTCACTTGCACAATGCTGCTGATCATTGTATTCTGAAATGATGGTAAGATAACCATACAATAAGCATGTAGCTCTTAAGCAAACAACAAAAACATCATACTCATCTAAAGGCCAGGCAGTTAAATAGATCAAAGTTTGGGCACTACAAAGAAGAAGTAAAGTATTAAGAACAACTTACTGTGGGTCTCTTCGTTCTTCTGTAAACTCTTTCAAGAGTTTCAACTTGTACTTTCTTCAGTCTCTTCTGAGCAAACCATTCATCCCGCATAACATGAATTGGCCCTTTAACCTTACTGCCTGATTTTACAGCATCTACGGCGTTTTCTTCAACAGGCACACTTTCAATTTTAAATTTAGTTTCCTGCACTACCAATGGGGCTTCTGGTTCATTGGGCAATGCAGCACTCAGCATAACAAGACTTGGTGGTGGATTCCGTAAGTATTCAAGAACAATCGCCCTATCAAGACAAAGTTCAGCCGCAAGACTCTTGATCTACAATGAAACAAAAATTTCAACCAAGTAACTACAGAAAGTACACTGTAAGCCCTCAACTCAGTTCAACATTCTATCAACAAAACGTGCATGGAACCAATACTCACACTAGTTTTGCGCCTTCCCTTCTTTAAAGCAGAAGCCAATCTTCGAAGCTGCCAATTCCTAAGTTTCAATGGCCTTTCCTCTTCTTCCTCTTCCACCTCCACCTCCACCTCCAACTCATGCTCCTTCTCCTCACCATCATTTGCAGCATCATCTCCAGCTGATTTGCTCATTACATCACCATCCTCCAGCAGCTCCTCCTCGTCACCCTCATCATCATCGTCACCACCAATTCCTAGCGCAGCCTCTAACTGACGCTGTAACTTATTAATATCTTTTTCACTAATTTCATCATCAGCATCAGCATCATCACCAAGAGAGAATTCATCATTTTTAAGGTCTTCTTCTAACATGTTAAAAAGAGCCTCAAACGCATCCTCATCTACATCATTTTCCTTAGAAACCACATTTTTCTACAAAACACAAAACGACTGCGCAATTAAACCTACTGTACAGACAGAGACAATGCTTCCACATCAATTTAGCTAGTCAAAATTTAGGAATTTCAATTATCTCAACAACAACGGATAAGACACTAAAATTCGAGAGTCTCATAATCTTTTGAGCTATTCTTACTTTCCCTTTCTTCGAAGAACCGGTTGAAGAGACGGCGGAGTTCTGGTTTCGGCGGCGAGCGGAAACGAGCGTGGAGCTACCAAGAGAGTGACGTGGCAGCACCAGACTGGACGGCCATGAGCTGATGGCAAAGAGCCGCTCACCATGCGAAGAAGATAAGCTCTGAAGAGTCACTGCACCGTTCATATTCGACAAAGCTAAAGCCATTCTGTTCTCACTTCTCAGTTCTCGTATCCACGGCAGAGGGATTAAGAGACAACAAGAAGATCAAAACGTCACGTTTTGACTCACCATTCTTCTGGTTGCTTAAACGCACCGTTTGTTTTTTCCTTTAAAACGCTTCGTTTCTTTTCTCGTCAGCAAAATATAAAATTACGCACCAGATCTAACCGGTCCCTCCCTCTCTTTTAATAACAGTTTTTTCAATTTCGCTACAAGGGAAAGAGGAAAAGAATAGCGAGATCATCATCGGCAATAATTTGATAATAATTTTTCCCAAAACTTTTCTTGCTCCACAATAATGGCGATTTCATCAACAAATACGACGGTATCGACATCACCATCGTCGTCGTCAAGGTCAGCGTCGAAAGGATGGACCAGTAATCTCACATGTTGGGCATCTCGCATCTACTTCTTCCTCATCATCCTCCAAATCCCTCTTTTCCGGTAACTTCTCCCCTTTTCTTCATCTATAAAACTACCACTTCTTCTTTACTTCCTTGTTGACCGATAATTTTGCTTTTTTCTCTGTTCAGGGTTCCCTGTAGATCTGGCATGTGTTCTACGCCGCTCCATGTGACGTCGTCTCAGTTGATAGCGAGCGAGATTTTTCCCACTGCTGCAGTGAAAGTACTTCTCTACCCTGGAGCTTTGATTCATGGCGTGACGAGGAACATGAGCGTTCCAAGCTGGGGCAACGTACTCGATATCTATAACTTGACCGATGTGAAAGAAGCCACTGCAGTCACTGATCTTCAGCGCTTAGAGGTTTGTTTTTTCTCACTCAATCATAGAATTTCTCGCTTTGCTACTAATGTGTTCGATGAAATGCTTGATAGAGTTTTATTTAGTGCCTATGGTATGTTATGTGCTATTTAGGGAGTTAGTGGGATGTGGCAGTTATTTCATCATAATATGTTAGTTCTAATCCAAATTTCACGCAAAATATAGTTAGTACCTCTAGCATTTCGAATGGTATGATTTAAGGCAAGCAATTTGATGTTAGTTAATTGTTAAGTTTACTGCTGATTTTGTTAGTTAGTGTTTATGCCTCCTCACTGTTCTTGTTCTTAGGTTCTTGCTGGGAGTTACTTTGCTGTGGCAGGAGCTTTGGTGGGGGTACTAAAACCGGGCAGGATGAGTATGTTTGGTACACTTTTGATCATTTGGGGTCTTGTCAAAGAAGGGATTTTGGGGAAGCCAGCGAATATCGATCCTACTGCAGCTGTCTATGTATATCCTACAATGTTGATCGCCTTGGTATGTGCTTTCTCTGCTGTGAGCTATAATGTGAAGAAGGCTGCGAGAAAACCGCCTGCTCAACCCGTCGCTAAGCCTCTCAAGAGCTCTTCAAAATCTAAGCTGAAATGAGGTGAAATGATTTCATTTTCCTGGTCGCACTTTGTTGTTGATGTGTTCAAGCTGCCGGCGTCTTTTCCACAACATTTGCCGACCCATCCTTACATCCAACATTACGCGTGTGTGTGTTAGCTAGAGAACCTTAGAGTAGAGTTCCCGAGCAATCCCGTTGACATTGTTTTTAATGTGCTTAGAAACAGTGAAAGAGATGCAAATTTTGTTGCTTCAGTTTTTGCAGCTTGGTTGTTATGTTTTATTTTTCCCGTTTTCATCTACATAGATTTTCCAGAAATCATCTTGTAGATTTCCCTAGGCATTTTGCATCTTCTCATTTATTGACATTACTGAATTTACGATAGAAACTGAAAGTGTGAGTGTGTGACAGCTAATTACTTAAGATTGTTGGGGTGAGTGAAACAAAGCCCCTTGCATTAACGGGTAAGACCTGTTAATCCGTGTTTCTTGCGGAAGGGTTACCCTGAGCCGGGTTCATATTCAATCAAAGGAAAGAAACACAAGCAAGCAATGATAATGGTTCAAATTTCATTATCCAGTTATCAGAATTAAAATGGCATGTTGACTCAAGATTGATCCCATGTACAAAGAACAAGTTTCCCTTATATGCAATTGTCCTATCCTTAGTGCCAACACACCATAGATGACCTTGCGCCTTCAAGACTCCTTGTACCCCTGCCGTTTCCCACAAACTTGCATAGCCCAAGAGCCCTGTCTAACTGCTTCACCCCTCTCTTAACCATCTTCTCCTCGTCCTAAGTCAGAATCCTACCCATAAACAGATCGAACCTATTCCCGTCATTGCTGCCTGAAACCCCACCACACAAATCAACTTCAATGTCTCTAGTATACCCATAGAGGTAATACAATAAAAGGGTGAACAAACAGCGCGAAGAGTGACCTAATGTCTTCGAAAGCTTCTTCTGTACCAAGCTTTCTTGATGCTGAGCCTCCTTGTATTCAAGACATTTATCGATCAACACATCCTTGATTTAAGATAAACCTTCTCTCATCGACTCGAGCTTTTCGACATGATATCTTAATAGTGTCTCACATTTCAAACACCCAATAAGATCATTGAACATATCAAGAACATCTTCCCAAGTAACAGAAGAACTTGGAGACCTACTACCACTTTTAGATCTTGGCCGCATCCATGAAGTTGATTCTTGATCATACGAAACGTTTGCATCAGCTAAGAACTTCAAACAGCTAGAAATTATTTGCTGCCCCATATTATAACCCCCATCGCTCGAGCCTACATAATGTTCTGAATCCATGTCTGACTTCAACCCACTTAGTATCTCCTCTAGTGCACCTGCCCATATCCTGTGCTCTGTCACCTGTAGGCATATCGTGAAACGAACCACCTTCCTCTGCTGTGCAGTTACATTAAGAAAGTTCCTTACTTTCGTAAGCGAATTCACAATCATGGGCTCTCTTTCACTTTGTTTGCTAAAATAAGCAACATGGTTGTTCCTGTTTGGATCATCAGAACAAAATGCCTGCACATTTTCCCTAATCTTTTCCTGAACAAATGAGGAACCGATGAAGGCCCTTGCGAGCGACTTCAAAGTATGAATTTTCTGTCCAACATAATCATTGATGATAACTGAACCATCATTTATATTCACTAGCTTCCCATCAATCAAATCCACATCATGTAATTGATGGGTCAGTTTTGCTAGCTTCGGAAACTGTCTTCACATACCATTCGGAAGGCAAGGATTCTTCCTTGGACTCTCTTGAAGAATGGTATACTGCCGAATTCAAATACAAAGCTCCATTTCTTTCTGATTTTGAACACTTTGCACCATGGACAAATCTGAGCGCGTAGTTGTACACAATCACTGAGGACTCAAAATCTTGGAAACAATTACGGATGAAGTAGGTCAGTTCTTGAATTCGTGGAACAAGGACTTCAATTTCTACACTAGAAGCCGGCCCTTCTACATCAAAAACATTCTTCGAACTATAAAAGCATTGAGGGACACTGTGATGCGATCCTGCCTAGGGCTAGTAGGCCGGATTACAATAGAGCTTATAGAGGATCTAGCCGAATCGAATTACCTAGTGACAACAAGATAACAATGAAAGAAAAGACACGAACAAGTAATATTTAGCGGAGAATTAAGGAAATATGTACCCGGAAATGATTAGGACTGATAAAGGATTGAAATTGATCACATGAGCATCCAAGAATTAATCCAAGCAAGTAGACATCCACGATCCTTGGAGTAAGTATTTAATAGACCTTCATTCATTCAAGAAACTTGCCAAACTTATACATACAAATTCGAGGAATCCCCGAGCAATAATCGGAAGGAGTAATCTCAACTTAAACGATTCTTGCTCAAGGAAAATGTGAAGAGTTTCAAGGCTTAGGTGATAAAAAGAAGGAGTATTCTCACTTTACAAAATATCACTCAAAGTCTAAAACTAACTAATGGAAATGAAACAAGAGCTATTTATACAAGTAGGCACAAAGGCAGCAAAACCGACGCTACCGTGATTCACGGTTGGGACTAACCGTGATCACGTTAGCCCAAAACTCACTATCGTGATCACTGCTAATCCTTACCGTGATCACGGTAAGGATTCCACAAAACCCAAATAACATCCGACGGTAGCGTGATTCACGTTAAGGACTAAACGTGATCACGCTCGACACAACTCCTACCGTGATTCACGGTTAGAACGAACCGTGATCACGGTAAGGCACCCAAGGATCAGCTCCCACTTCAAGATGGTAGCGTGATTCACGGTTAGGCCTAACCGTGATCACGCTAGCATTTTCCTTCCTGCGCGCCAAAATGTCGAGTAGCCTAACTTTTGATCCACCCGTCCGATTGACCTGAAACTTGTCCCAAATGAAAGCTAACATCTTGAAGTTTCCATCAAGCTTCTGATCTCTCAAATCGGGAACCATTTGCTTGTCCATATTCTGGTGGAGACTAGGCGACACAATTCTGACTTGCATAGATGGAGCATTTGTTGCCAAGGCCTTGGAATGAGTGTGCGTGGCCTGGTGACTTGCTTGGGTTAGACACACCTCTACGTCATGGCTTTCTCGGCCTTCTTGGGAATTCCGTGCGTCTAGGCCTAGGATTGTGAGGATTTGGCGCTTGAATCTCGACCGTGGGCATGGTTTTTGATCATTTGTAAGGTTCGGTTGCCCATGGTCGATCCTTTGGCCAAAATGTCGGATTCTTGGACCCGTGATCGCATCAACCTCTCCCTCTTCAAAAGGATTCGTCCTCGAATCCATGACCTTATTCGTCTCACCTGCAAACTTAAAAATGCTTGCAAACAAAGGTGAGATACCAAGAGGGCGCAATTGCGCATGCGTATGCACATGTCGGTCCAAGAACAAATCAACAACATGAATAACATATTGATGCACATCATTTTGTAAAATGTCATGTAAAATATAGATGGCATCACAAATCGTAAAATAGTCAACAGGATGAATCTTCTCCTCTACACGGTTCACTATGACAACCCAAGGGAATTGAGCACTACAAAAAGGTGCTATGCACTTGAAAATACCAAACTCATTCCGCAAGAGAAAACACAAATCTTCATAGGAATTAAACCAATTAATCCTCAATAAGTTTAGTCCTCCAATTTGTGTCCCCTTAATACACAACATGCTCATGGTATTGAAGTGCACATTAACCACAAGTAATTCATGTAGGCTACAATTGATGAAGCACAATTCATCCCATTAAAAAACATGCATATCCATTTCATCTTTAAGGATGTGCATGGTATCACAAACTATTAAACAACATAGGCAGTGGGTCATTTTCTCAAAGCGGCCTATAAGGATCAGCCAAGAAAATTGAGCCACACGCCCAAACATAAAACGCTTTGGAATACCAAGCAATCGGCACAAAAAGAAATACAATTCCTTGCAGCATTTAGACCAAGAAAATTCTAACAAATTGGAGTAAAAGAATTGTTTCCACGCTTTATGCCAATCAATGATGGATTCCAAATAAAAACAACATGTAAACAAATCATACATATTATCCGAAAAATTACAAAATTTAGCACGTTTGAGCAAGAAAGGGTCATACTTGATGAAATGCAAATTAGGAATTTTAACACATGCCATACAATTTTCATTCAAGTAATGCCCATACTCAAACCAAGAAGATTCATGCTTGACGAGGGGTACGATAAAAATTTTGGTGCATGCAAATAAAGTCGTACCCACGTAGTTTTCAAATACACGGACAAAGGGATCATGCTCAAAGAAATGCAAGAATGAATCCTTATCACATGCTACATGTTTCTCATAAAAAATTTCAGCATGTGAATAAAGATGAGTGAACTGAACAACCTCAAACAATTGAGCATTCAAAAGGGAAGTGAAAACATACCCGTTGGGCAAAGCGGGAAGGGGGGAACGGTTTACCTCAAGGCCTTGCCGCATGGAGCACCATTGTTGAGCAATTGAACTTCCAATGCCTCCTAGGATTGATGGTTTAGAATCACCTTCGCTCCTTGGAACATTTGCGTGCGTATGTTCGCGACAACCCTTCGAAGTTTCCTGCAAGAAAGACACACAAACAGTAGGAAAAGAATTGTCAATGTTAGAGTGAGATAATTGACCCTCATTGCACAAAGGCACGCTCATTGGATCAATAGCTCCCACAATTTCAGCTTGCTTCTTTTCCTCACTTTCTTCTCTCAATTTTTCTGATTGCTCACTCCTCTCATGTGTGTGTTTCTCTCTCGCATGCTCGTTCTTTTCATGCGGGCTGTTTTGCTCACTATCTCTCGACCCATGCTCACTTCTTTCATGGGGGTTGTTTTGCTCACTTTCTTTTGCCTCAATTTCAAGTTCAAACAACGGATTTTCATAATATAATTCAAACAGAAGGTTGTCAAAAACTTGAAATTGATTTGGCTCAATAAGCTCACTCAACTCATTCTCACGGGTGTGGTTGCACTCACTCTCATTGGCATGCTTACTTTTTTCATGCCGTGTATTTTCCTCATCGCTTACTTTCTTCTCTCCACACTCTCTCTTTTCTTTTATCTCTCGCTCTCTTCTTTTTCTCTCTTGTTCAACCTTATGTTTTTCACTCTTCCTTGCCGCAATGGCTTGAAGCTCAGCCACATTCCTTTCAATCACTTCAAAAATGTCATTCCTCGAACGTGTTTTAAAGGATTGAGATGGAGTGGGTTGTGGTTGTTGTTGTTGAGTGAATTGGGCTGGTTGGACTGCTTCCGATGTAGACTCAAATGTAGAAGCGACAGAAAAGTCTTGCTCACTTGGACGACCTTGGTGGGGTCGAACCCTTGGAGGAGAATGAGGAGGCGTTCGGCCTTGGTGAGGTAGAACTCTCGAATGAGGAGAAGGAGGAACTCGGCTTGGCGGCCCATCTTGTTTAGTGCGGACTTGTACACTTGAGGAAATGAAGTGTTTTCTAGATTCAAGGCCATGGCCAAGGCTTTGGTGTGCAATGGAACCGAGGCCATAGCTTGAGATGTGAAGACTTGGAAAATCTTCGTCGTCGTCATCCTCACTACAACTTGAAGTTGAGCCACGGATTAAGAGACGAGGACTTGAAGTCTCTTCAGGGTCTTCACCCTCGCTATAAGTTGCTTCACTTTCATCTTGGCACTTATCCTCACTATCAATGCTATATTCATCGCCAATTTCATCACACGGTTCACAATGCTCGTCGTCATCAAATTTGCAACTAGCTTCACTACATGACTCGTCACCACTTTCACCACTTGGTTCAAAATTCTCATCATCATTGGAGTGGTCGCTAGCATCACCGTACGATTCATAACCACTATCGTCATCAGGGCATTGTGAAGTATCATCATCATAGTACTCTTCTTGGTCACAAGACTCACAATCACTATCTTGCGACATTGTGCCTGAAAAATTGAACAAACTAAATATACATGTATAGGTGTTAGTAATTAATCTCTCCCTCACGTGTTTAAACACTCGTGTTTAGGTGTTTAGGTCACTCGAAAAATACGTGCTCACAAACACTCAACTTCGCGTTCTCCGTGTACCTGCACACTTAAACAAGGGTTAGAAAATAAATCTCTCCCTCACGTGTTTAACACTCGTGTTTAATCTCTCGCAAAGGATAGCCTCACAAACGCTCACTAAATTTTATTTTATTTTTTCTTTTCTTTTCTTTTCACACACACAAGCTTGCTCACCACCCAAATTGTTGCCGCAAACAAACTTGTAACTTAGGCCAAGAGTTTCATTCACACTAACTTCGCAAATGCTCAAGAGATTAGCACAAGAGTAGGAAAGATGCAACAAAGGACTCAAGAAGACTTACAAAGACTCAAAGGAAAGCTGAAAAAATTTCAGAATTCCAAGAAAATTCAAAATTTTAATTTATGAGGAAAAACTTTGAATTTCCGTTGGAGGAAGGAAGGCTGGAAAATTATGGGTTAGAGGAGTAAAAGACTCAAGGAAGTATTTCAGAATTTTAAAGAAAAAGACTTGAGGTTTAGGACTTGAATATTTTAAGTTTAGGACTCAAGAAAGATTAAAACTCAAGTTTAGTATTTTAGTGGTTTAAGACTTGAGTTTAAGACTTAAATAAAATGAAAAGGACAGCTGGACACTAGGAAAGGAAGAGGACGTGCTGTCCTTGAGGAAGAAGTGAGTTTATTTAGTTGGAATTGAATCATTTAGTTAGGAATGTTGGTTCCTTTGGTCAAATTGTCAAAAAGACTAGGGTGAGTTGGCTTGTTGCATTTAATGCAAAGGATGAGGATGTTTGACTCTTGTTGTATGTGTTGGCCGGCCAAGTGAGGGGAATTTAATTAATTATTTGGCTAAACACTTGGTCAAGACTTTTGTGTATCAATTTTGGATCAAAAAGTGTTAAGAGCCAAGAACACCAAGAACTCAAGATGAACACCAAGAACACACCCAAATGATTTTCTCAAGATTTCAAAATTTTAATTTTGCCAAAGTGATCACAACCAACACTCAATAGCTCACTTGAAATATATATCTAAAATAACCAACTAAACTCAAGATATCAAGAAAGAAAGGTTCTAACACTTTTGAAGAAAACTAGAAAAATTCGATAGGCGGCCAAAAGCTCCGCTACCACTTGATGCGATCCTGCCTAGAGCTAGTAGGCCGGATTACAATGGAGCTTATAGAGGATCTAACCGAATCGAATTACCTAGTGACAACAAGATAACAATGAAAGAAAAGACACGAACAAGTAATATTTAGCGGAGAATTAAGGAAATATGTACCCGGAAATGATTAGGACTGGTAAAGGATTGAAATTGATCACATGAGCATCCAAGAATTAATCCAAGCAAGTAGACATCCACGATCCTTGGAGTAAGTATTTAATAGACCTTCATTCATTCAAGAAACTTGCCAAACTTATACATACAAATTCGAGGAATCCCCGAGCAATAATCGGAAGGAGTAATCTCAACTTAAACGATTCTTGCTCAAGGAAAATGTGAAGAGTTTCAAGGCTTAGGTGATAAAAAGAAGGAGTATTCTCACTTTACAAAATATCACTCAAAGTCTAAAACTAACTAATGGAAATGAAACAAGAGCTATTTATACAAGTAGGCACAAAGGTAGCAAAACCGACGCTACCGTGATTCACGGTTGGGACTAACTGTGATCACGTTAGCCCAAAACTCACTATCGTGATCACTGCTAATCCTTACCGTGATCACGGTAAGGATTCCACAAAACCCAAATAACATCCGACGGTAGCGTGATTCACGTTAAGGACTAAACGTGATCACGCTCGACACAACTCCTACCGTGATTCACGGTTAGAACGAACCGTGATCACGGTAAGGCACCCAAGGATCAGCTCCCACTTCAAGATGGTAGCGTGATTCACGGTTAGGCCTAACCGTGATCACGCTAGCATTTTCCTTCCTGCGCGCCAAAATGTCGAGTAGCCTAACTTTTGATCCACCCGTCCGATTGACCTAAAACTTGTCCCAAATGAAAGCTAACATCTTGAAGTTTCCATCAAGCTTCTGATCTCTCAAATCGGGAACCATTTGCTTGTCCATATTCTGGTGGAGACTAGGCGACACAATTCTGACTTGCATAGATGGAGCATTTGTTGCCAAGGCCTTGGAATGAGTGTGCGTGGCCTGGTGACTTGCTTGGGTTAGACACACCTCTACGTCATGGCTTTCTCGGCCTTCTTGGGAATTCCGTGCGTCTAGGCCTAGGATTGTGAGGATTTGGCGCTTGAATCTCGACCGTGGGCATGGTTTTTGATCATTTGTAAGGTTCGGTTGCCCATGGTCGATCCTTTGGCCAAAATGTCGGATTCTTGGACCCGTGATCGCATCACACTGATGCTCAAAAATAGGACTACGAACTATAAAAAGACCCTAAATAAGTTATTCTGATTAATAAATACCAACTTCGGTAAGAATTTCATTACATAATTGTTAAGAACTGTAACACAAACACGCACTAAAGAAAGACAATAGACACATTCCATTGAACTACATAATACTCAACTAATTAATTATATAGTAGTAGTAGTATTTTTAGAATGGATACATATATATATATATATATATATATATATATATAAGAGCAAAATACATAGGATGACCTTAATCTCGATTCTCTCTCCTTAATTGGACTGCATTAATTACCTGGAATTATTAAATATTTAATTAGCATGGATTAATATTAATAAGCAATAAAGCAAATAATGAACTGTAATTCCTTACGCAGAAATGTCATTAATACGAAGCCTTGCTGCTTGAAGGCTCCTTTGGTGCGTTACATAGGTACACATTCGATCCTGCTAGCAAAGTTATGCTCGTTGCAACCAAACCTGCAAAATATTCACAATTTTCTATTGGTTGAATTTCTGATCATTCAATCACAAATAAGTATTTCTTTATTTTTTCTTTTTGTGTAAAGAGATTTGTTAATGGTATCACAAATGACATAAAAAAGGCCTTAGAGTTTACAAAAGATTCTACTTTGATCCATATATGTAGTTTTCAAACTTGTAATATAAACCCTCTAGTTTCTTAAAATTGCAAAATTAAATCTTTATAATATTCAAAAAATTGAAATAAAATGATAAAAAGTAGAAAAAGAATATGAAAATTGGAATAAAAATTATGGTAGATTCGACTCACTCTAAAAAAGTATATATATTGAGTGATCTAACAAGATACTGAAAATTCGACTCATAAGTTCAAATTGGAAATTAAAATGTATGAAACTTGGAGGATAAATAATCAAAGGTTAATTGCCATCGATCATGGGCCGACTAGTCGAATCCTGGCCCAGATAAAGCCCATTACAAATAGCCCAAAAGAAATTAGAGTTTGCCAGTGAAAAATTCCCGCTCCGATTTTAAAACCCCGCCTTACTCCCATTACGTCTCTCTACTATTTTTTTATCCCTGTAGAAAAAAGATTACAAAAATACGGTAAAAAATGTAAAAAACAAAACAAACAAAAAACTGTAACATTTTCAATATTTATTTCATCATTTTTTTTTTTTTTTTTACATATTTATAAAAGGATTTCCATATTCGGTTTGCAGAGAAAGGTCACCACCATACCATAACCACACTGACTGCAGCACCCAACAACAATGCAGAAAGCAATCTCCGTGGCAACCAAAATTAGGGTTTCACTCCATGGATTCCCCTGAACCCACCACCGCCAACACCACTACCGCCATCGCAACAACAGCCGCCGGTGCTTCCACCATCGCCGCCTCCACCACTTCATTGAATTCCCCTCAAGTTCAGGTACTAACTCATTTGCACTTGGATTTTCATTTCGTTTTTCTATGATGTGGTTGCATTTTTATGTTATGGAAGATATAGTTCTTTTTCATTTTTTGGGGTATGGTTGATGTTAAGGTGGATGTGATGTGTTTGTTTAAGATGCTATTGGCTTCATTTTGTTTGTGAAATTAGGATTTTAGTGTGGATTCATTCCAAATTGTTTCCATTTATCGAAGGGATTTATTGTTTTGTTTTTGTGTTGACGGAGTTTGTTCAAGGATGTTGTTCTCCATTCTTGTTTAGTTGAAACTTGTGTTTTGTCGTTTTGGTGGTGGTTCTGGAATTACGATTTTGTTTGAACTAATAGTTGCAGAGATATAAATGTGTAAAATTGTTCCAGTTTCGATCTATATTGTCCACTTTAATTGTCTGTGGTGTAAAAAATGGTACATTTGTGATTATGACTTTCGCTTTTTGGAGACCATCATAAACTATTATCCATTCTAGGCATGAGAAATACTCAAATTATATAGAAGTCTTTCTTTGCATTTCTGTGGCTTTCTTATTAAAAGGTAGCTTATTCTGATTTCAGGAATCCCCTTTCTCTAATTTCGTGAGCAATCTATCTCCTATAAAGCCTGTCAAAGCTGCACCTGTAGCACAGGGATTCCTAGGGCTCAATTCTCCTCCTCTTGTGTTCACGTCGCCACGCATAATATCAGAGCGTGAAACTAATTTCTTGCCAAGGTTTGAGATGCTGCAATTTATTCTTTCACTCTTTCTAGACAATAGACATGAACTCTTTGTCCGTTTCATTTCCTACCCAGGTCTCAATGTCCAAGGATATCTGGAGCAGAAGTAGCCAAGGACTATGGAGAAAGTGTAAAAATTGATGCTCACGCTGATGATCTGGGGAAGTCCCATACTTTTTTGCGCAGCACGTTAATCCCTGGCCCTCATAAAGGAGGTAATGTTGAAAACTCTGCAGAAGATCAACCAGGCAGTTCCTCAGGGTGTGTTGATGAATACCTGTCTGAGCCCGTGGAAGCAGACTGTGCAAATTCTGTGGATTTAGTAAACAAAAATCTGAAGCAATCAGATGATTTGCCTCAATTATCAGTAAGTTGTTTAACAAACCGAGAGGAACATGCACTGAAATCTGACGACAAAAATGAGTTGAGGATCAAAGAAGCTCCCTGTCAAGTGTTGCCTGATCAAACTGTAGAGTATTTTCAAGGGCATTCATCATTGGGAACCATGCCACAAAAAGTTGAAGACAAAATTGGTGGTGAACAGCCGTCCACTGAGTGCCTCAACCCTGAGTCTGGTTTGCCTGTGGATCATGCTTCTGGAAAACAACAATCAGAAAGCTCGGGCACTCAGGTGAGCATTTTTCTCTCCATTTTATGAATATTTTATGTGTAACGTCAATCCTAATGTGAAGATTGTTCAGACAATTGAACCCTATGGTGAGGATGTGGGAGCCGTCATCAGTGGACCTGTTCAAAACACCACACAGCATGATGCTGAGGTAATACATTAGAGTATGTTGAAAGTTTTCTTTTGATTAGTATTTTGGAAGTAATATTTTCTTGCTATTTTGTTTTTGAAACGATTTAATTCCTACCTTGAAAGGCTGTGTCCTTGTAGAGTGTTGCATTCAGTTCTATGAATTTTCCTTTGGATGCACTTAAGATAGGGATACTCTCTTTATTTCTATAAATAATTTCTTATGTCGTGTGAGCATCTTTCAAAAATATGAGGCTTTTTGTTACATTGGTTGTCAAGTTCTACTAGGATTTCGTTTTTACAGTAGAGTAATTGAAACAGTAATTGTAGGCCAGTCAGCTACAACGTGGAATGAGCAGGCGTTGTCTTCAATTTGAAGAAGCTAATTCAAAAACTACCAGCGGTGATGCCCATTCTCCAAATATTAAAAACAGCGCAACTGGTTCAAAGTCACCTGCTTTTGTTACAGACTTTGAGAGTTCGGATTCATCACTTGTGAACTTAACTGTCTCTTCAAGTTTGAAGCAAACAGATGCTGCCATGTCTCCACACAACAGCATAAAGCCTCCTTTGACTGTTTCAAAGCCATCTGGTATTGGGTTGCATCTAAATAGCATTGTCAGCACTTTGCCAGTTGGTCACATTGTAACTGCTACCATGAAGACAGTACCTACTATTAGCTTTCATATAGTGAACAAAAATAGTGGGTCGCAGTTATCAGATATGGTAGAGGAAGTCTCAGTAACTGCCAAAGACAGGATTCCTGAGCCTAAGGCCTCACTAGCTAGAAGCTCTGTCACTTCTGAGGCATTGCACCCCATGGAAACTTTAAGTATGTTGCCTCAGTTTGAGACGCAGGTAACTCCACATAATAAAAGGAAGTTTGATACAGAGCTTGCTGACAATTTTGAGGAGTTTGACCGGCCAATCTTCCCAAAGAAAAGGCAAGTTTAGATGCTCTGGAAGTTCTCTCTGTATACTCTGGCAGGCATGCTGAATTTTTTTATGATGTTTCAGGAGGAAACCAAGCACTGATGTTGATGGTTGCAAACGTTGCAATTGCAAGAAGACAAAATGCTTGAAATTGTGAGTTAAGTTCTTTTTCTTTTCTTTTCTTTTTCCTAGACCTAGATTCATGTAACTGTATTATTGCCATGAAGTGCTAATTTCTGTACTTTCCTCTTTTGTCCAGATATTGTGATTGTTTTGCTGCTGGAATCTACTGTGCTGATACTTGCGCCTGCCAAGGATGCTTTAATAGACCAGAGTATGAGGATACAGTTCTTGAAGCTCGGCAGTTAATTGAATCCCGTAACCCTCTTGCTTTTGCTCCCAAGATAGTACAGAAAATAACTGACAATCCAGCTATTAATGGGGTACCATATCCTCTCTTAGTTTCATCCTGATTTCTGTAATTGGTAAATTTCTAACCATATGAGCATTTCACAGGATGATGGAAACCTGTATACACCATCCTCAGCAAGGCACAAGAGGGGATGCAATTGCAAAAAGTCGATGTGTCTAAAAAAATATTGTGAATGCTATCAGGTGCTTTTTTGTTGGTGGCAAAATTATCCTCTCTTTCTGGTCACAATCATTCCTCAGTATTTCCTGATCTGAAATTTTCAATTTTTTAAAAGGCTAATGTTGGATGCTCCAGTGGATGCCGGTGTGAAGGGTGCAAAAATGTATTTGGCAGGAAAGATGGTGAGAACTTATTATGGTTTTTGCTTACAAGTTCCAACATTACATCATCATTCTTGATTATAAACATTGACAAAACTTGAATGATCTGTTTGAATTTGAGGTACAAAGGACCACTCCATTCATGCTTCAATCTTCTGTACTATATCTCATTTCTGCTTTTCTAAGTTAGATGCACAGGCTTATGATTAAGGATCTATGGCTGTTAATGTTGATTTTGGTTGCGCTGCCTTATATTTGGTACTGGAAATTCTTTTGGTACTCTGAGCAAAGCCGTGAAGCATCATAGCTTTAATGTTTGTAGGTGGTAAAAATAACACAGGTAAATTTCCCAATATTTCAGGCAAAGAGAGAATGCTAAAGTAATTTATGTTTTGACATTTTCAGAATATGGTATAACAGAGGAAATATCAAGCAACAGAGAAACCAGGGAACAACTGGCAGGCACAGCTGATGAACACGTGGAAATGGTGGCATCCAGTAAATGTATCTCACATGGCATGCTGTATGATTTACACAACCTGACACCACTGACACCGTCACTAGAGTACTCAGGGTAATATTTCTGTGATTGTATGGTATCTTAATTTCTTGTTGGAAAAAGCTAGCTATATATTATGCTTCAACTTATTTAATTGCTCATTGCTTTTGCTGGTCTGAACTTTCTAGCTATGGAAAGGATGCGCCGAAGTCCTGCCTTGTCTCAAGGACCTATGTCCCGTCTCCTCAGTCTGATATTACCATGTTGTCATCCTATGAAAAGCCCACAAGATCACCAAGAAGTTCACATGGCAATGACATTCTTCCTGGAAGAAGTAAAGAAAGTTTTGATGGTTTTTCTTATGATCAAGGGATAGATTATAGCATTCCTGAAATGATGGACCAACTCTCACCAAGATGCAATATGCAGTCTGATGTATCTGATCTCACTCCTCTGTCAAATCATCCAGTGATGTTGGCTTCTTCAGCTTCATCCAAAACTAGGGACTGTTTAAACGTTTCACGACTCCAGTTATGCCCTGGAAGTGGCGGCAGCCTCTCATCTGGTGGTTCCCTTCGTTGGCGCAGTTCAACATTATCCTCATCAACTCAGGTAGTTGGGAGTAAAAATCTGGCCTGTGACTTAGATAGCACGCTATATGATATTGCGGAAGATGACACGCCTGAAATATTGAAAGAGGCTACCCCCATTGCATCTGTGAAAGTGAGTTCCCCAAATAAAAAGCGAGTTTCTCCTCCGCACAGTCACATTCGTCAGCTTGGATCAAGCACTTCAGGGGGGTTTAAAACTGGACGCAAGTTCATTTTGAAGGCTGTTCCATCATTTCCTCCTCTCACCCCTTGCATGGATTCTAAGGACAGCACCAATCAGAAGTAATAGTGAATACCTAAGCCTGCCACTTATGGTGAGTCATTGCCACGCTTCTTTATAAAGCTTCATTGTTTATTTTCGTATATTATCTTATTGACTATTGGCATTTGGTTATACACCTCCAGATCATAGTTTACCAGAATGAGGACTGAGGGGCATCTGTACTCTCTTATTCTACTGAATATTGATGTCCGACCAGTGATTTGAGTTCCCCTAAGGTGGTGGATATACAACAATTGAGGGAAGTAGCACACGTGAAGATTATTATTGTGCCAAAGTTCGGATACACGGTCCTCGTTGTTCCCCTCATGAACAGGTTTTGTCGTTATGTTATTGGAACTCACAAAACCTTAAAGAGGTATACAGGTACTAGAATGACCTTCAAGTTTGAAGGTTTATCATGTGAATTGGCGCTAAAGTATCATTATCATCCATTAAAATTGAATTGTCCCGTACAATTAGCCTCGTCCGGTTTAAATTTTTACTCTAAGCAAAGCTACGAAGAAAGTAAATTTTATGATTTTGCTGATTTTCATGTGTATGGATGGACTATGGAATGTATGCAAGTTAACTAGCGTACAGTAAATGTGCAAAATAAAGATTTTATTAGCTTTTCTGTTTTTACTGAACTTATGAACTTTGACGCCACTGCCCAACAGTGATTTTTTATTAAACCTTTTTCTTAAAATGATTTTTTAGTAGTGTTTATGTTAGTTTTATTTTTAACATTACTAAAAAAAATAAAACTCGTTGTTATTCTTGTTGGATTACTGGGATGATGGGCTTTGGGCCCAACGTTTAGGAGAACTAGCCCATTGCCGATCTCACCTTACCAATGAACAACGGCCCAACAGTCTCATCATGCGCGCTCGCATTTGAGGATTTAAATTTATTGTTTATTTTTATTTCTTTGGCCAGGAAAACTCATTACAACTCAAAACTTATTCTGTAATCAAATAACTCATTGAAAAGGAAAAATAACAAGAAAAAAGAGGAAAATGAGCAGTTTATTCAGGAAGAGTGACAAACTATACCATATACCCCACGCCAATCAACTATTTTAAAGCACCATGACCAAAACTTATACATTGCTTGCTTCTATGCTAGCCCCATCTTTTCGTTTTCCCACTTACGTCGACCGTGATCCGTCCAGCCCCAATCTTGCAGTTAACCAATCGCTAACTGCATCCGTCTCTTCAGGGATGGTATAGTGACCCAATCTGCATTGAAATGTCAGGAATTCATCAAACCGAACAATATATCAATGGGCAACAGGACATATATATTGATGGTGAGCGACGACTCGATACCCGTTATAGGTTCTAAATGTAAGGTTCCGAAACCCAGCTGAACTTAACGTTTGTGCGGATTTCTCCCCATGTGTATAAGCAACCACATCATCACCTAGTATACATTGTTGAAATGCAAGACTCTTAATTGTTGCCAATAGCAGAATAGATATGTACCTTCACTTCTTCAAAGGTGCTAAAACCGAATCGTTATCGTTTGAGTGAAAGATAATAATACCTTTGCCATGGCACAACAAAGTTGGCAAGTATGCTGCACGACTTGCAGCTTCTTGTGATCTTTCCATTCGGCTCCTCAAGGTCCTACAACACATCAAATGTTTTTTCTGTAATCAATTGTATAACCAAAAAGAGCTTAAGATGCCAGATCTCAGTCAAACCTTGCACACGGCAGCCACCCACTTAGACCGACAATCACACTCAGGTTGACTGGGTACAGGTTTCCATTTCCATACTGTCGTGAAATGTGGCATGTGGCTGAGTATAGGGCTATAGCAGCACCCATGCTGAAGCCACCAATACCGAGTTTGACTGCAAATGACAATAACATTAGTACAACTAATTCATCTGATAGCAAAACAAGTAGAGGTTGTATAGCCTCGCAAGATAAGCAAATTCAAACTTCCTGCATGAGATTAGTGTGATGTTTGACTCTCCACTAGCAGCAAAGGAGAGGCAAAGCTCACAACAAAATAGACTTTCGCAGCATAATTCTCGAAACTTCAATGGATACTCTATTCGAGAAGTATATTATGCCATTTCTTTTAAAAGAAACTACTTCATGCATTTTATCTCTAACCCTTGGATAACAAGAAGCTTCAGCATCCTCAAATCCACTTACTATCAGCAGGCTCGGCTGATAACAGATTGGCAACATGTGCTGCTGAGGCATCCAGACTCTCTAAATCATCCGGGGCATCTTCTGAAATATCTTCAACATTAAACCCTGAAATAAGTTACAGAAGCCATTCAGCATATCTTCACTAGTAACATGATGCTTGAAGATAAATAAGTAGACATCACAAAAGAAAGGATTGCTGGTTAATTTTGATGAAAGGGAAAACATAATTGCTACTCATTATTTTTTTTATTTTGTTCTGATAAGATTTTTCGATGATAAATAGCAAAGAATGATCTCTTACAAGCAGCGCATGGAAATCCACCAAATAGTGCTACTGGCCGTGTTGGAGCGGTTGGGCAAATCCACTTAATCTGCAAAAGGATAGTCAACCTATTGAAGGATTGAAAACACACATATACAAATTAAAAGGAAAAACAACCCTTACATTTGGAAGGGGAAGGGTTTCCAGCATTTGGGACCAGCTGCAAAACAAAGTACAGAACTGAGAAATCTATTTACGCAGCACAAGATGCATTCGTAGACATTAAAAACACCAGTGCAAAGGATAACCGGCATCTATCAACAAATCTGAAAACACTAAGTTTTAACATATAAACTATAAACTAACTTCTTATTTTGAGGGACCACAATAGCACCAGCAAAAGTTAAGCAGTTAGAAGCTAGCATTGAAGATGGTCGTCTATGAAAGAAAAAATTCTCTTTTTGTTTGTCCTAATCATATTCTAACAAATGGAAAACCATATTTTCATGCACTCTCATTTAAAAATAACAACACTCTATGCAAGTTGCAAGGACAAGCTAGTGAATGCGTGCCCCCCTATTCTACCCTATCCGAGTGCAGGGCTGTCCAACACAGATCAGAACAACATAGGAGATACAAGAAAAAGACAGCAACAATGATTTATATAATTAATAGTCCAATTGCTCTCTCCAATCAAATCAATCATTATGAGAATCTTGTAGAGAGGGTCATAGGGTTCAAGAAGTTTTAAAGAAAACAAAGCTTTTCACGAGATCAGTACAAAACAATGACATCCATAACAACCCTTAATAAACCTATTGATGGATGTAGGTTAACACCTAGTCCATGCATGTAGTCATAACCTAAACTCAAGAGAGCAATACAATTGACAGTCATAGCCGGAAAGAGTAATTTTCAGTATGAATGCAACCGAACATAACTTTCAATCGCATTAGCCAGCCTTCTTAAAACACCTTTGCCGCAAATGTTTTGAAGTGAAACATGTAAGAAGAGAAAAGTTCCAAACTAGATATTACCACAACAGAATAAAGCTAGGATTCATGCATACCTTGAACCATTATCACCAAGTCCATGAAGCCAAACTATCGTAGCCTGGTGCTTTCCTTTGGGCCTAACCACATAGGTCCTTCCAAACTCAAATGTGGGTGTGCTTCTACTCCCTGATACGTCAAAGATAAAGACTACAGGAATTACGATTACGAGCCAAGCAACCATAAACAGAAGAGAGGAAGGGCAATAACGACTCACCAGAACCTATAGAAGAGGGATTGTAGTCCATTGTACTTGAAATTTACTCTGAGCTAAAGTGCTTGCTGAATGGTTAGGCTTAGTTCCTGAAATGAAAAAACTCAACTGAGCATTTCTACTTATAACCATTCAATAGGGTGAAAAAATGGAATAAGACCCATATATCCAGATCACGACATCTCTCTGCTTCCACACAGTCTGAAAACTTACAAAGAAACTATCAGAAAGTGAAAGGTACCCAATAAAAGTAACAAAAAGGAAATGAAAAAAGAATCAAAATCCCTTTTAAGAGCAAAGAATCCACAAAAACCAAAACACAACAATGCAGAAAACGTAACTAACAAAAAGCCTTAAGCTTGCAATGCAAAAGAGACAAAGAATCTATTCTTTGTCGACAGCAGACAAGTAAAGCACTTCAACCATTCCTCCTAAGCACATAACCCACAAATTAATTGTTTAAACAAAGAACTCTTCCATTAATTCAAAATCAAGAACAACAACAACAGCCTACCTGGTATAATGGCTAACAGAGGGATACCCACTAAGGCAAATCTAGAAGTTGAAATGTTAAGACCAAGTTCAACGAGGTAATGGCATCAAGTTGAAGTTAGTTGTCTGCTTACAGGTACAAGAAAGATCTGCTGAGAGTGTAAACTGTAAAGTATAGACAATACTAAAATGTAAGAGTGGACAGTGGAGAAGTGGGGTTTAAGCTTTTATATATACCGACCTGGGTTGCGAATAAAACCCAGAAAGCACATGGACTTTTTCTCCTCACTTATTTTTTTTATCTTTTAGGATGCAATTTTGTTTTCATAAGCTGTGTAGTGGTATTAATTAAGGATGCAATTCAATCTTAGGATATTACATATGTAATTTTATATTATTAAAATTATTAATTTCGAGAATTGAAAAAATTATGTCAATTAAGAGAAATGATAGACTCGAACTGAATTATTTGGTGAAGTAATAATAAAAAAAATCATTAGTAATTTTACAATTGTTAATATAATAATTGGCCGGTGATTGTATCATTACCATATAAAATAATCAATCCGATGACTATCATTAGCCTATCTGATTAATGGCATCATAATGGGTATATGAAAGTTTATAATGTGTTTTTCAATAATGAAGCATAAATTTTGTTTATATTTCAATGGATAAAACTCTGTAATAAACTTTATGGCAAAAGAAGATCTGCTTTATTAATGGCGTCTCATGAACGATGATGATGATTATTCTAAAGACAAAACAACAACCATCATATAGCAATAGCCAATTTTAGGAATAGTCAAAATGAATTTTTAAATTTTTTATTGCATTCCACATGTTGACCCGATGAAGCAGATTCGGTGCCACCTCAAAGTGCAATAGGAGTAGACTGCTGTTTAATTATTAATTTATTATTGATGGTGGTGGATTAGGGAGGCTGTGCAGGAAAGGAAAGAGGGGAAAATGGGGAAGATGAGTGGGAAGGTGGGTCCACACAATAGGGTTGTAATTTTTAAAAAAATTTCCTTTTTTTTGTCATTTTGGAGATTTTTATTTTTAATCTACTTTCTGCATTTAAAAAATATATATTTTAAATTGTGGAACCTTTTTCTGATAAAAATAATAATAATAAATTGATAAATTAAATATTATCACGGGACGTAAGACGATAGACGGAAAAAACATTATAATAAATAAAAAATTATTAAAAATTAAAATAAATATTTTAATAAATGTTAAAGACCGCTCGATATATTAAACCTGGTTTTTTTATAAAAGAAAGTGGGGGTTGACTAATGCAAAGTGGAAATAGGATGTGGAACAAACTTTTTGCATATAGTCCTTGTTCATTTTGGCTTTTGAGATCAAGTAGAAAGAAAAATTGGAACTCTAACCAGATTATCATGTTACAGAATCAATTTGCACCAATTACTCTAATACCAATGTCACCAATTACTCTAATACCATTGAAGGAATAAGGAATTCCCATCAATTTGAGGATCAACATTAGCTTCCATCATCTTTTTCATTAGTTGAGCAGCTCTCTCTCGAGCCCTTGATGATCCCCTCACAGAAAGATCAGCTAGCAAAGCAGAGAATTCCAAAATTCGACAAGCATCTCGTATACAACCCTCGCTTTCATCGAACAGGCGAAGGAGAATGTCAGCTGCACCTTCCTTGCTAAGCATGCACCTACCCTTCAACACATCAACCATCAGTTTCACAACCCGATCACTTCTTATCAAGGCATTTAACCCTTCATCGAACCGGGCTACGAGACACAGAACGGCGAGTGATGTTCCTGCTAGGTCCTCACCATCAGTGCTCTCCACTACTCCAAGAAGTGTCTGGACTATTCCGGCGCGAACAGCCAGGGTGCAATTCCCATGAAACTGCACAAGCTCTGCCAAGGAACTGAGGATATGGTGGGAAGCAGGACCGCGGGATCCTGTCACAGCATGGACTAATAGCTTGACAGTACCTACCAGTCCAGGCACGGATCTAGGGGGGGCCAGGGTAGGCTGATGTCACCCTGAGCTAATGGAACAAATTTTTTTAGTATGCAGCCCAGCCCAAATCTCTCTCTTCATGAATCATGGCCATAATCTTTAAATTCGTAGAGATTATGCAATCTTTATTCATTGCATTTAATGTTAGGCATATTTGGTAATAATTAGTTTATAGAGATTATTTTAGATTATTTTAGTTTTTTTTTTGAATGAATTTGTGAAGTTGATGCAAAACAGTAGCAAGAGGAAAGCAGAGATTTATAGGAAACTAAATTTATTAAATTAATATGCTAACTGTATTATTATTATTTTTTATATGGACAAATATTTGATTAAACTATCTACTCAAGCACCATCGATATCATCAAATGTTGGTTCAAATGAAAGTGAAGAACGACTTGCGAAAAAGTCGAAGTGAAGCACCATCGATATCATCAAATGTTATTTAGTGACGGATACAAATACTTTTAAGCATTTTTCTAATTTTTCGTTCAGCTCGTTTGCCTTCCCTTTAAAATACTCCAAAAAAAAAATTCGAGGCGCTGCTCTGGAAATAATTCCTGGATCTGTCCTTGCCTGCCACACCAAACTTGGCCTTGTTCTTGTCAAGCATTGCTAAACTGCAAACAAGGGAGCAAGCTATGCGTCTGGATTCCGTGGAAGTTGAGGATTGGATGACTGAGTTGAGGTGATGGATGGTTTCCATGTCGGTTAGAGTCCTCTTAAGATCAGGGTTTAGGGAGAGGTTGAAGAGGATGGACAAGGCCAGAGTTTGGATCACGCCGGAAGTTTTTGTGAGGTAAAGAAGGGTAGATATGGCACCTTGTGTATGTGCGAGTAAGTTCCTGTTATGAGGATTGACCCTGGTGATGGAAGCTAGGGTTTGCAGAGCCATCTGCTGAACCTCAAAAGAGTCTGATTTAATGTCAGAGAAACATTCAGATATGGTGTCTCGAACTCGAGGGGCAGACATGGTGTCGCTGATCGTTTGCAAGAGATGTCAGGCAGGACTCCGCACGGCTGATGGGGTTAAACCTGCACATTCATAACGGAACCACATGATCATTGGTTTTAACAAAAACAAAAAAAGAGGAGGAGAAAATCCCAATGTTTTGCATTGGGATAACCTCCTTGTTGGGTTGTCATTTTCCCTACAATTTAACTGTTAAGGAACATTGTTTCGATATCCTCAGAGTTTCAAAGCACACTAAGGATAGAGCACATTCGGGCGTGCTACTGAAAGGACCTGCATCTAGTTGGACTAAAATGTTACAGCAGCCAAAATGCAATTTTGAAGTTGTAGCAGTCAAAATGGTACAATTTCAAAATGCAGAATATAATCATACAAGCAAGAAAACCATCAATCAATTGACTATGGGTTGAGAAGGTTCTTCCCTCCCAGGCCAAAAATCAGAACCGGCTTATTGGGCTCTCAAACCGATCTCTGGTTTGGTTGGCATTTGGCATGGGACAAAAGTAGCAGAAATTAACCAAGTAAATTACCTTGAAAGGCTGGAAACTAAGGAGTCTTGCCTTTCTCCAGCCAAACAGGATCGATACACAATTCGGCAATGCACAAAAACGCATGTTAACTTCCAACAGTGCAGCTAGAGAAACATATAATTGGAAGCATTTCGGATACTCGAAGGAAACCAAAAGTGTAGACAACATAAGAGAATTGTAGATTATCAAAATTATAAACTGTTTTAAGTAATAAGAAGCAAGAACTAGATAGGTATTGGGTAGGTACTGACCTTGGTGTAACACTGATAATTTCATTTCCGGAATGTGTAAATTATCAAAAATGAAAAACAATTGAATTTAATAAGAAAATTGAAAACCACTAGTTGACTAAAATTACCGCAAGTGGTGACGGGTATTGCGACTCGTAGCTTCTCTTCGAACTTTCATCTTGCAATTGGGTCGCTGCTATTTGGATGGTGAAACCGGTTGGAGAATCTGATTATCTTTGAGAACTTGAGAGTTATGATGTGGCAGGCGGGTCCCATTCTCAGATCGAAGATGGAGCGGAAAAAAGAAAGGGCGAGCAAGATCCATTCTCTACACGTGTCAATAGCCAGATGATCTGATCGGCCACAACTTCGTTTTCGTTTCTTTTTTTTAGTAAATTAAAGATTTCATTTTCTACACGTGCAGTTTCTAAAATGAATTACAATTTGTAGACAGGCTTAAGTCAAGACCATTTTTTGAAAAGGACAACAAAGATCAGTTGGCAAGCAAAACGGTGGCGTTCCACCTGATATGGTGTTTGCCTTAGTTCCCTGTCCAGTGGGGTTCAACTCTCAAGAAAAACGCATCTAACAGTATGAAACAAGAATGCATGTCAAAAGGCTGCATGGCATAAAAAAACCAATGGGATATCAATCATAACCTTAACACATTCAGAATGCCTCAATATGCTAACTTCCTGATCAACACCTGAAAAGGAAAATCAATCCACTACACTGGTTTAAATAACCTTATCCTCACCTAGTTGTTAAACTCGAAAGAGTAATAAATAAAGGGCAAATTCCTCCAACCTTATGCAGGTAATAAGTATCGGTTTAAAAGCACACAGCATTAAACCTAAACTGGTACGGAAACATACGTAACCAGTGGCACTAGCAAAAAGGTGCAGCATAAACATGCTCAGTTGGCAAAGTAAGGACCGGAAGCTCATTCAAACAGTAGAAACAGTACATCTTTCACCTATTTTATCTCCCACCAGACTCAGGAGAAACATCATCATATGAAACCAAGCCCTTCTTTCCATCAGGACTACCGGAAGATGACCTTGACCCATCTCTGCTTGCTGCCAGTTTAGGAGGCTGAGAATCCAATGAAGAACGTGATTGTGATCGGCTCCGGCTGCGAGTTGGAGACCTACGCTTCTCAACCGGAGGGGAAGCAACTGGCGAGCGGCTGCGTACTGGACTACGACTATACCGGCTCCTACGGTTGGGGGGACTACGTGATACAGAAGGGCTGCGAGTCCTGCTCCTCCTGCGCCTGTATCTGCCAAAAGGAGTTGCAAAGAGGAAATTAATAGGTAGTCAAACACACTTCCACAATCATTTTATGAACAAACAGAGCTACAGACCTTGGAGGAGTCCTTCCTCTCGGTGGGCTTCTATAGCGCCTTGGAGAAAACCTCCTATAGCTTGGATACCTGAATTCCAATCACAAAGAAGGAAGCTGTCATTCAAGAGAATACGAAACTTCAACTGTCCTCAAGAACTCTCACATTCGAACAAGAAAAGAATAAAACAGCTTGGCGGGATACCTGTTATAGCGGTATGATCTCACAGGAGAACGGTCTGGAGAGGGGGTTCTGTACTTTCGAGCATAAGAGTAACGTTGACTGAAACCACGTCCCCTTCTGATGCGCTTAGGGGACCCATCAGGGGAAGCACTTCTTGATAAACTCCTCCGACCAGAAGGAGGTGACCTGGCTTTGCGTGTGCACGGACTTCTTGAATAGCTGCGACGATTGCTCCGACTTGGTGCTCTAATTGGACTTCTGCTGATGCTTCTCCTTGAAGGAACCCTACCTGAGCTTCTACTAATGCTCCTCCAAGATGATCTAACTGGGCTCCTGCTCCTGCTCCCTTTCAAAACTCTTACAGGGCTGCGGCTAATTGATTTTCGTGACGAAGCTTTAGGCGAGCTCCTACTCAAGCTTCTTCGAGGTGGTGGTCTCAAGGGGCTCCTGTCACTTCTAGAAGGGCTCCTACTAATGCTTCTTCGACGAGATGATCTCAAAGGGCTCCTGCTAATGCTTCTCTGACGGGGTGATTTATGAGAACTCCTGCTAATGCTTCCCCGGCGGGGTGATCTTACAGGGCTCCTGCTGATGCTTCTCCGATGGAGTGATCTCACAGGGCTCCTGCTAATGCTTCTTAGTGGAGAATGATTTCTCACAGGCCAGCCTGTGTGCTTAACCTTTTTGCCCCTAACTGGGCTTCTGCTGACACTTCTATCTGGGCTTCTGCTGATATCACTTCTAGCAGGACTCCTGCTGATACTCCTCTGAGAAACACGAGGAGGACTGGGACTACAACTCCTGCTTATAGGCCTTCTCGGACTAATACTTGGGCTCGGACTACGAATCCTGCTTACAGGCCTTCTCGGACTAACACTTGGGCTCTTGCTCAGACTCCTTCTGGGACTAATACTCATACTCTTACTCATGGCCCTCTTGGGACTAATACTTTGGCTCCTGCTCATCAACTTTTAATAAACTACCAGACCTGGAAGAATCGGTAAGTATAAAGAATAACTGAGGTGTGAGAAGAATTGAAAGTAGACCTAGTTTTGCCCAGATAATCATCTCCCACTTCAGGTTGTCGATCTTCACTTCCGTAAGATTTTGCATCAGCCTCAATGCCATTGCTCCGCCGCCCTCCATTTTCCTTGGGTGATTCACCCTCTTCCTTTTCAAGTATATCATGTTCTTGTCTCCTATTGGGAAGTGAAGAAGCAGCTTCTTCCTCCAGGATCATAGGAGATTGATCACCAGCTGCAAGAAAAAAACAGAAAACATATGGTAAAGGATGAAGATTTTGCTAGCTGATAAATTCAAATAGCATTTTCCCAAGAAAATGGCCTAGTTATCCACATTAATATGACGCAAGAATGCAAAACCCCCCTCCACCCCACTTTATAACCCTCACATGTGCAAGAATAAGCAAATCCGTGGAAAGCTACAGCTTATAACAGATGCAAGAAAGGGAAAAAGGGAGGGAAAAGAAGGAAATTAGTGTTATTACCAGTTTTCTTTGATAGGTCTTTACGCTTCTTATCTTTTGCTTGACCATCAAAACCTTCATCAGAAGTATTTTCACTTTCAGTATCACTTCCAGCATCTGAAAGACTATCCGATGCCCTGGAAAACAAAGGACAATTTCAGCACAAGTAATCAAGCTCCAAATCATAAAACACAGAACAAGAGGGTCACCAAGAACAGAAGTGAGAATAAGCTAATTAACTTGACCAAAACATAAGGATCCTTAACAATGGTGAAAAGTCCATTAATGTTTCATAAACAATTGAGGTTGTTCAACTGCATTTTTGCAAACTACCTTTTTGATTTACGCTTGGATCTCTTGTCATGCCTCTTTCGCTTTCGATCACGTCGTCTCTCTCTTCTCTTCGCACGCCTTTGTTTCTCTCTCTTGGATGATCTTTTTCTCTTCTTCCGCCTATCATCATCGCTTGAAGAACTAAGGTCAGATGAGGATGTGTCTGAATCTGAATCACTTAAATCACTATCAGACTCAGATGAATCCATCTCTGAATCAGAAGAACTTTCAGAGTCGGAGTGATAGTTTCTTCTCCTCCTTTTTTTCCCATCTCTTGAAGATTTCTTGTGCTTCCCCTTCTTCCGAGCTTCATGGTTGTTGGCATCAGAAGAGTCCTTCCCCATTTTCAATTTGCTTAATTTCTTCTTGCCTGCACACAAAAACAAAATAGATTATTCTAGAAAATAGTTCACAGAAAAAGAGACACAAGAGTCACTTCCCCATAACCATTTAGAACATATAAAGAGCCCAGGGAATGAAATAAAATTGCCAAGAAAGTAATGTGAAAAAAGAACAGATTACTCATACCCTCATTTTCACCACAATTGATTATTTTAACCGTTACAGGTGGTAGCCCATCTTCATCACCAACATCTTCAATTTTCTTGAGTACTTCCTCACCTTCAACAAGCTTCCCAAACACTACGTACTTCCTGTCATGTGATGTGACATCAATCAATACCATAACCTATGATTAAATAACAATAAAATTGACTACCATAAATTTGAAAAGATGTTGATATAATAATGACAATACAAAATCACACATCTTCAACTTGCATCCAAAAGATCAAGTAACAGACCTGTCAAGGTGATGATTAGCCTTGAAGGTGACAACGAATTGAGATCCCAAAGCGTCACGGTCAGCAATTGACATTGACAAAAGACCACGTCCATCATGCTTGAGCCGAGGAGACTCATCTGAAATGTCACAACAATGATATTTATGGCATTTCAATTATATGAAGACTTTGCTTCATGAGACAAGTAGGTTCAAGAATCCTCACCAGGGAACTTTTCCCCATATATACTTTCTCCACCAGTCCCTACAATGGGATGCAAAACAAGAATAAGCACCATTTGAAGACTGGAACATGTCAATGCAGTGTTGTACACCCTACAAACTTGTGAATTTTCAGTCTGCTCTACGCGGACCCTAACTAGAAATGGACCATAAACTGAGCCTTGCAATCAAATCACAAAGTCCCAGTTAATGAATAGCAAAAATGAGGACTATTTATGAAGCCCCAAGTAGATTTAAGTTTACGGGAAAAACTATACAAAATATGTCTACATAATTCTAAAATTCAACATCAAGCAACATAATTATTGGACCAACTAGGGTCCATTCAAACATGTACATTAAAGATTCAAAAAGAAATTACTAAAGGGAGATACATACCATCTCGTTTAACAAAATCACCACCCTGCAAAATTAACAGAAGGTATTAGTTCACTTATAAGCAGGTACATTTTGCTGCTCAAATGTGGGTTGGGCATGGTGAAGCATAGTAAATTTTGAGGATGAACAATTTGTAAGTACAACCTTAAAACTATATCACAAGAAAAGCAGTCGTGGCCATCAGCCCTGTGTCCTACAGCATAAACAACAGTAACTGACTAAACGACAGACCACTTCTAAACCATGCTAAACGAGAAAACCAAACATAGTAATTTATCACACACTAATGAAACAAAGTTTAAACGCATACAAGGAAGAACAACAAACCTGAGCCATGGAACCTTTAACGATGCGGTGAAAAAAGGAGCCTTTGTAGTGCAACGGTCTTCCAGTTTTGGGGCCAATTCCTTTCTCCCCTGAATATTCAAACATAGGAACATATCAAAAAAAGATTAAGTAACTATTGTTACTATCTGAAAACAACAGGGGAGCACAAAGTGATATAGCCAAAATTCCTGCAGAACACTGTATGACAAAAGAAAGTACCCAGTCCACACATTCTTATCACTTTCAGCTATTTTCCTAAACCAGAATAGTAGAGCTAACAAACGAAGTTTGAGGAATAGAAAAAAAAAAGTTTATATTTTTCACTGGGAGAGTCATCTGACATTGACCTGAGACATATTTCAAAATTTGAGGACACTTTCCTATCCCCTAGCATAATGAAGCATGGTACAAGGCAAACATTATTTTGGAGAGAATTTCAAAAGGAAATTGTAACCTGTACAAAGCGCACGGAAGTTTTCAGCTGACTTGGGAGCAATATCAGAGAAAAGCTGCACAATAAAAATAAGAACCAGTTAGTGAATGCCACATAAAAGAGTTGAATTGTATAACCCACACTTGTCCAGCTTGGTTATCAAATATTATAATTTTTTTTTAAGAGTGATACCTCAAAAACCATTCTTTCGTATGGATCACCATCAACAGACACGTCCATAAACACCAGTGGGTTCTTCTTCTTTGCCATCTTATTGTTTCCAGGTATCACAAAAGAAACAGTATACCAATAACCTAACACACGAACAACAGTAGCCAGTAAACAATGTCAGCTCAAACGAATAATGCAAACAAGCTGAGCACATAAGACTACTAGTTCCTACAAGCATCACTTGCAAACCAAGCTAGACTCAATACAGAAGCAACAGCCAGTGATGAACTAGAGCTCGTCATATCATGAAGTACGTTAAAATCAACAGTTTCCCAGATAACTATAGATCCAAACCTTGCTAGCAAGACAATTACACTCCTGACATTCCATACATACACTAACAACCTACAATCAAAGCATAGGTGAGCTCTAGTTCAATTCAGTCACAAAAATGAAAAGAAACAACAAGATGAAGTCATTGGCGTAGCTACAAAAAAATAATCGACCAACGACTAAACCCTAGCTAGATTTCCGAAAACCCTGACTGACAAAAACATGTAGGAAAATAAAAATCAGATCGAACGATGAGCAGAAAAGAAAATGCAATCGTATGAGTACAGAAAGGAGATGGTGAGAACGGCTACCAGAGATGTGCTTAGCCACAGAAAAACAAAGAGGTAGAAGGAGAAGAATGAATCTACTAGGCTTTACATACGGAAAGCCTAGCTGTTTCCATTGATAATTCGAATGACAGTTCTGCCCTCGGTTCTTTTTATGATGGCGGAAATGCACTTGGAAATGTTTCAAATGACGGATGCGTCCTGGTACGTTTTGTCTGATTTTGGTCGTGGGCTTAGGAACTAGGCAGCCACTATTAGGCTCAAGGCCCGAGTAGTGAGTTTGGAGTTTTTACTCTTTTCCTATACTCCATTATTTATCAAAGATAACTTCATCTTGTAATATACAATAAATTCATTTACATCACATTGTATGGTTTATAATGTGAAATTGTAATAAATCCACACTTATTTTTTTATTAGTTACTTTCATATGACCTATTTTGAATTTTGTATTTTCGCGTATTTTTTTTGCCTATTTCAGACATGAGACTATTCTCGTTCAAGTATTGTCACATTATTAAATGAGATGATTTTCCTAACATAGTTTGTTTTATTCATTGTATGCTCGAATTCAAGACCTAAATTAAGAGTGAGCAAATTAGTTACCACCCGATCATAATTAACGTTTCTAATTTAGCTATATATATTATGACAACATACAACACATTCATTAATTATGAAATCAACCATATTATCACTTCTTTAAGGTAAATTTGAAGGGACAAGTTTACACTTCGACAAAACAAGGCTGGAAAAAAAGTTATTCGATAACAACGTAGATTTTTTATTATGAGATGATACCAATGGCATTGTTTATTTTATACTCCACTGCTCAAATTTGTCACTCTCAACTCAAACTTTGGTGCATAAGTTTTATGCATTACTATCTCCAAGACGAATAGCCCCATCTTTCGTTCTTGGCAATTCATGCTCATAGGGAGCTGAACCATACCAAGGAGTTTCATGCTCTTGACCCCAAATTGCATAAGCTTCTTCCCCATGAGCAGCTTCATCACCAAGTTCCATATCCTCTTCAGACATCCTAAGCGGCACGATGAAACTAATCAGAACACATATGATGCTCGTGCTCACCACATTCACAGCTGTTACGTAAAGAATCCCCAGAATCTGAACTCCAACTTGGCGAAACCCGAGGCCAACCGCACCTGAATCGAACCCGTAAAACAATCCCATGTAGTTTTCATATGTACCGTAGAACAAGCTGTTTAGCCTTGGTTCTGCAAAAACACCCGCCAAGATTCCTCCTAAGCTCCCTGCAATGGCATGGGTGTGTAAAATGGCCATTGTGTCATCAACTTTTTGAAGCAGTTCATATCTTTTATGGACTACCATCATAGTAAACCATGGAATTGAGCCTGAACATAAACCCATTATTATTGCTGCCCATCCTTGCACAACTCCTGTAAAATTCAACAAAATTAGTTACATTTGGTAGTAGTATAACTTTACATTTGTGACATTTGGTATGTAATTGATTGGCTGCTTGTGACAAAATATCAGAAGAGTCTCGGGTTTACCGGCTGCAGGAGTGATGCAAACTAAGCCAGTGGTCATGCCTTGAACAGCACCAATAACAGACGATTTGCCAAAAAAGACTGTGTCGAGTATGAGCCAAGTGAGTAAGCTAGTAGCGGTGCATATATGAGTGTTCAGCACTGCTAAAGAAGCATCAACATTTGCTGCATAAGGACCTCCTCCATTGAACCCGGTCCATCCCATCCAAAGCAACCCTGCCCCGGTCAGCATCAACAAAATGTTGTTCGGAGGAAATCTCACCCTATCCTTAGTTATCCGCGGACCAACCTATAAAAATGAAATAAAGTTAGAGGTCGGATATTCAATATCTAACTCTATTTTATAATCCACAAGACTAATTTTATCTTGTGAGATGGGGTTAGGTCAGTAAATCGAAACTTAGAGAAAGAAAATGAAACTAAGTTAGTTACAAACCCAATATGCGGCAGTAAATCCTGCTACTCCAGATGACAAATGAATAACATAGCCACCACAATAATCAATCAACCCCATTTTGAAGAGCCAACCATGAGGATCCCATACACTAAACGCAACAAAAGTATAAGAGAAAGTGAGCCATAGTGGCACGAAAGCCATCCAGGCGTAAAAATTCATCCGTCCTAGCAAGGCACCCGCGATCAGCACTAGAGTGATCGCGGCGAATACACCTTGAAAATAAACCATGGTTGCATTTGGAAATTTACCCGAGTATGCTTGCTCGAGTAGGTATTTTTGATCGAGAGCGGCGTTGGCTTTCCCCCAAAACTGGACGAACTCCGTACCGAACGACATCCTGTAACCCCACATGACCCAGCATAGCATGACACAAGCAAATGCGTAGAATGCCATGAATGCTGAATTCACAGCCCATTTCTTCTTCACTCCACCACCGTAGAGGATCATAAGGCCCGGAACACTTTGTAGACCGACAAGTGTCGCCGCGGTTAGCTGCCACGCGTTGTCGCCCTTGTTCATCCAATCAGGACTGCCTGCATCAGGGGCTAAATTGGCAGGGAGAACAAAAGCTGTGATGTTACTCATTTTCAACCCAACGAAAGAAAGATTCAATTAATTAAGTGGAGTGAGGGATCATGATTAATGTTTCTGGGTGGGGTTATAAGTAGAGAATCATGGGATTGGTTGTGACGAAAAGCTGTCTGCTTGTTACAATTTCTTGTCACTTCGGTGTTTTCTATATAGTTTATTTCGAACATTTTATATCCATTTACTTATTTGGCTGTCTGTCATTTTTAAAATTGTTTGATTTTGTTGGGCTGTGTATTAGCCGCTAATCCCACCAATCTTGGACGATAATTTTGAAGATATTCTTTGTTTTGGCTGCTATGTCACCTTGCTGCCTTGGCTTGTGACACAAATAAACTAGAAACATTCATTCTGATCTCTCCTGCTAAACGCCAATTTTGGAACCCAAGTAATATGTATACAAATAAAATAAAAAGGATTTTAGTTTTTCTCACAGATTCTCTCTGAGCCCATGGGCTCTGTATGGTCTGGTGCGTTTACAGTCAACTCCTTTGACCTCTCCAATTCAACGGTTCGACCACAAAACCCAAAACCCCAAACCCCAAACATCCCGGACGATAGTGAAAAAGAACATCAATGGAGGAGGTTTCTGGCAAACACGAGAGCGAGCCATGGCGAGTCCTCGAATTCTACAGTGGTATTGGCGGAATGGTATCCTCTCCCCACTCCTCCTTCCCCACATTTTTTCTGTCTTCTCTACACCCATTTGTTCATCTACTAAGCTCTTCTTCTTTTTTTCTCTGTTGTATTCCTTTTTTGTTCTGGCTAGAGATACTCGCTCTTGAAAGCCTGCGTGAACGCAAAAATAGTGGAGGCATTTGACATAAATGATAAAGCCAATGATGTTTACGAGCATAACTTTGGCCACCGCCCTTATCAGGTTCTTTTTCTTCATATTCTCTCTTCATGTTTTACTAGCTGAGTGATCCGCAGATATGGTAAGCAAATTGGTCAAGTTTTTAATATCCGTAATCTCTGAAGGGAATTCATGGTTACTCAAGTCAAAAAATTTGCTATCTTAGTTGTTGGGTCTCCTGAATTTGAGACTAGTGGATTACTTGATTGTTGATGGGAATTTTTCTTTGGCTCTCCATCCTTTTTAAGTTGCATTGGTTTCAAATAGTAGTTTTCTATCTTGATTCTGGAACTTCTTAATTTCCCAGCTTAATTGTCTGGACCAAATGATTTTGGCATTGTAGGGCAACATTCAGACATTGACTGCTGCTGATCTCGACAGCTATGGGGCTCACGCATGGCTTCTTTCTCCTCCTTGTCAACCCTACACTCGACAAGGTCAAAGTTGCTTTATATTTGATGAACAAATTGTCTGTACTTGTTGTATCTACTGTTGGTGAAGAGCTCCCTCAATATCTTGCAAATAGGTCTTCAAAAGCACTCTGGTGATGCTCGAGCATCTTCATTTATCAAGATTCTTGAACTTATACCACAAACTAAGGTGCCCCCAGATATGCTGTTTGTGGAAAATGTTGTTGGATTTGAGGTTTGTTTCCTAGATTTTTCAACATAACAGATGATCCAGTTTCTATGGTGTCCATGCTCATTATTTTGTTGTTTCCCTTTCACTGCAGACATCAGATACTCACACAAAGATGATAGACATATTAGGGAGTGCTGGTTTTGTTACACAAGAGTTTATCTTGAGCCCATTACAGTTTGGTGTGCCCTATTCAAGGCCACGCTATTTTTGCTTGGTACTGCTCCCTTCCGCTCTCTCTCTCTCACACTCACTCACTCACACACACACAGACACGTGTATGGGAGAACATTGTTTGGGATTGGGCACAGTATAAAAGATCTTTAAGAAGCACATATTCCACCAGGGGGGCAATTTGTAGAATAGGGGAACAGGTCCAGTAGTTATTTATT
This sequence comes from Viola odorata, assembly GCA_963691705.1. NCBI lineage: Eukaryota > Viridiplantae > Streptophyta > Magnoliopsida > Malpighiales > Violaceae > Viola > Viola odorata. The sequence continues at coordinate 19,250,221 of OY829545.1, read as the reverse complement.
ATTATATTTACTTCTCTTTCTTTTTTGCAGAACTGATTCTGTGAATTAGAGCAGTGTTGCTTTTACAGTTCTACCAACCCTGATGCTGGCTCAAAGTTTTGCTTGCTTGACCACGTGATTGTGGTTTACTTGTCTTGCCAAAATAATGCTAATCAATCATATGGACATTTAATGTTCCTTGCTTTCTTTTACTGATAGGCAAAAAGAAGGCCTTTATCCTTTCTGCATCCAGTTTTCAATAACCTGCTTCTTTGGTCCCCGGGCCCATTACTTGAGTATAATGAAAACACAGTGGCAAATAGATGGGATCAGCCACCAGAGAACTGGGATAAGCTGCTCCAGTCTTGTGAGCCGGTAGAAACGTTTCTTGAATTCAAGAACTCTAGCATTCAAGTAAGTGCTGAAACTGCTGCTGTGGCTACTACTGATAGTGCTGTAGATTTTTTTGGAGTTTCAGAGAACAATGGTGAAGTAAGTCCTAGCACGGTAACAGTGGATCAGTATCTTGTTCCACTTAGCTTGATAGAAAGGTGGGGAAGTGCAATAGGTATCCTTATTTCTTTTTTCTTTTTAAAATTTAGTATTTGCATTTCAAACTAAATCAATGTTATTTAGTGATTCGTACTTTAAAGCATTTCGTTATGAAGTTCAGATATTGTTTGTCCTGATTCAAAGCGATGTTGTTGCTTTACAAAAAGTTATTATAGATATGTGAAAGGCACTGGTTCCCTCCTGGCAACTACCCAGGTATGAATTTGTTTTTCTTGACTAAGGCATTGGTTGGTAAATTGGTAGTCTATATGTTTATTACAATACCTCGTGCTTGATTGCATATAGTTGTCCCAACACCCACACATTATACTTCACTTTCTGCTGATCTTTTATGGCAATTTTATGTTGATGATGTAGACTATGTGAAATCGATGTGACAACATCTACCACCACCAGCAAATCCAATCCAATATTTGGTGGTGTGGAGTGCCATCATTTTTCATGTCAGATGATGTGCAATGTGTTATTTTTACGTTAGATATTATTCAGTATGTTAGTTTTCACGTCCTATGTTGTTCAGTGTGCTGTCCTTTTTTATTGACATTGTACTCTCAAAATGGACATACAGACAAAAGAAGGGGGAAAGGCATCGTTGAAGGATCAAGGCCTTAGATATTTTAGCCCTAGGGAGGTATATAGATTTTGTTTATCTCTTCATTTTGCAGCTTTTCCTTCCCCCCTCCCCTTTGATTAGAATCAGTAGATTACCTTTTGCAGGTTGCTAATTTGCACTCTTTCCCAGAGGATTTTCAGTTTCTAGAGAATATAAGCCTAAGACAATGGTATTATATACTTCCTCTACAACATTTTTTTTTGTCTTCAACATTGCCGTTCTATGTCTTGATGACATATTGACTAGTGTCCATCTGCAAAAGATGTGAAATTGAGGGATTGAACTCTTAGATAACAAAGGATATGCTAGTGGGCATTTATAAGTTTCCTGTTGAGTTGGAAGAGGATAAATGATCACACATCTGACTCGCTTGTTTGCTTGTTGTAGTTATGCGTTGCTCGGAAACAGTTTAAGTATAGCAGTGGTATCCCCCTTACTCCGCTATCTATTTGATCAGCAGCCCTGATTTTTTCTAATTAAAGAGCTCCATTCTACTGATGGTCATCGTTCTCTTTCCGAACGTGGTGGTTGAGAATGATCTTCGACATTCCTGGATCAGCAGGCCATTATGTGGTAAAGAGCTTACGTTAGTTCAAACAAGTTCTTGAAGAGCTTACGTTCATGCAAACAAGTTCCCGAAGAGCTTACAGCTGATGTGGGTGTGGCATGGACTGGACAAAGACTCCACTTGTGGGTCAATCTCTTTTTGCCACAATGCCTCAGAATTTGAAACTGGAACAAACTACCTAGTGTTGTATCAGTTCTGTAAAAGTATCTTTGCATTCAATTTATAGTATAAGGTGAAATGATCAACAAGTTATGTATCTGATCAAACAATCCTGTTGTTTCAATTAAAGAGCTTCATTCTTGTTTTGGTACTAGATATATCATCTGTTATACTATCAAGTGTCTGATCATCATTTCAACCAGTAAAAAAAATACTACTGCCTTGAAGAATAGGGGAAAAAATGAAAAAATGAAAACGAAAGCGAAGCAGGTTCTTACCTTCTTAGCTGGTCCGGCCTGTATCAGGATTAGGCCCAGCCCATTCAAAATCCCATTCATACAAAATGGAAAAAACAAAAATAAATTGCAGTCAGTGAGATCAGACGAGGAGAAAAAGAAACTTTGGAAATGAAATGACAAAATACAAGTACAGAACCGAAGGGTTTAAAGTTGTTTAGGGTTCTGAAATGACATTCTCTCTCTCTCGCTTGCATGGGAAAAAACAGTATGAGAGGAATAACCTCATCTTCAGCTTTCCCTCCGATTCTTTTCCGCTCCCTCGCCTATCCGAAATATCTTTGTTCCCAATCCCAATTCCCCTTATCAGAATCCAATTTACCTGAGAATCCTAATTCAGGTTCACATTTTCCAGAAAACGAAAACGCCTTACCAGAATCCAAGCAACCCGAACATCGCCCGCCAATTTCTCAAGAAACATTTTTGACCCAAACCCATGTGATAGACACTCTTCTAACTCACAAAAACGACCCCAGATATGCTTTGCGCTATTTTAATAGTGTTAGTGTCAAGCGCGGGTTGGTCAAGAGCATTGATTCATTGTGTGTTTTGCTTCACATTTTGACAACTTCTTCTGAAACGCGTGGATATGCTCGGCATCTTCTTTATCAATTTGTTTCGGATGACTGGGGTCCAACACCTAGTGTTGTTGTTGATCGCTTGATTGAGAGCTCAAAAAGGTTCGATTTTGAATTTGATTTGCGGATTTTCGATTACTTGTTGAGTAGTTATGTTAGAGCTAAGAGGATTGATAATGCTATTGCTTGTTTTAATTCCATGATGGAGCAAAATGTAACTCCTGGGGTTTCTTCGGTCAATACACTTTTGACTGCGTTAGTTAGGGGTCTCCTGTTTGATCAAATGCGAGAAGTGTACAGTAAGATGGTTTCGAAAGGGGTTATTGGTGATTGTTTTACCGCTCATATAATGATGCTTGCCTGCTTGAAAGAACAAAAAGATGAGGAGGCAGTAGAGTTCTTCAGAGAAGTAAAGGACAGAGGGGTAGAACTTGATGCTGAGGCATACAGCGTTGCTATTAAGGCTGTTTGTATGAAGCCTGATTTCCGGTTAGCCTGTGGATTGTTGAGAGAGATGAAAGATAAGGGGTGGGTTCCCTCAGAGGGTACCTATACGTTAGTAGTTGGAGCTTGCGTTAAGCAAGGTAATATGGTTGAAGCATTGAGGCTTAAAGATGAGATGCTGAGGTATGGGAAGCCAATGAATGTGGTGGTGGCGACAACTTTGTTGAAGGGTTACTGTAAGCAAGGGGACATTGATGATGCTTTAGATTTGTTCGGTAAAATGAATGAGGATGGACCCACTCCTAATAAGGTAACATATGCAGTTATGATTGAATGGTGCAGTAAGAAAGGCTATGTGGATAAGGCGTATGAACTTTATACTCAAATGAAAAACAGAGATATCTGCCAGACTGTCTTCAATATGAATTCTTTGATCTGGGGATTCTTGGAAGCGCGGTCATTTGACAAGGCATACAAGCTGTTCGATGAGGCCCTTGAGTGTGGTCTTGCTAATGTTTTCACTTACAATACTATGTTATCATGGCTCTGTAAGGAGGATAAGCTGAGTGAGGCACACAGTGTATGGGAAAATATGGAAAGAAAAGGTGTTCCACCTTCCGTGGTTTCTTATAACACCATGATACTTGGCCACTGCAGAACAGGTGATTTGGATTCTGCATATCAACTTCTTTTGAGTATGATGGAAAGGGGTTTAAAACCTAATGCAATCACTTATTCTCTTTTGATGGATGGCTATTTTAAGAATGGTGCAACTGACTATGGCCTTGATGTTTTCAACCGAATGGTGGCTGAAAAGATTGCCCCTACTGATTACACATTGAATATAGTGATCAATGGTCTGTGCAGAGTAGGTCGTACATCTGAGGCTCAGCTTTGGTTGAAAGAGTTTGCTGAGAAGGGTTTTATCCCCATCTGTTTAACGTACAACATCATTATAAACGGATTTGTGAAGGAGGGTTCTATTAGTTCTGCTTTGGCTGTTTATAGAGAAATGTGTGAAAGTGGCATCCCCCCGAATATTGTAACGTACACACACCTGATCAGAGGATTTTGCAGAAGCAATAACTTTGATAATGCTTTTAAGATGATAAGGGAATTGAAAAACAAGGGTCTTGAACTGGATGTACATGTATATGGTGTTCTAATAGATGGGTTTTGCAGAAAACGAGACATGGAAAGTGCACACAAAGTTTTTTCTGAACTTCTTGAAGCTGGCATATCTCCAAATGCAGCTGTCTACAATAGCATGATAGCCGGGTTTAGGGATCTTGAAAACATGGAAGCAGCACTTGCCTTGCACAAGAGAATGATAAGTGAGGGGTTTCCTTGTGATCTGAAAACTTACACCACTCTGATCGATGGATTGCTAAAAGAGGGTAAATTACTATCTGCATCAGAATTTTACTCTGAGATTCTTGCCAAGGGTATCAAGCCTGATGTATTTACGTACACTGTAATGATAAATGGTCTTTGTAATAAAGGACAGCTGGACAATGCGCGCAAAATTGTGGAAGAGATGGATAGAAATTTCATGACCCCTAATGTCCTTATTTATAATGCGCTTATTGCTGGGAACTTTAGGGAGGGTAATCTGTCAGAGGCTTTTAGACTGCATAATGAGATGCTTGAAAAAGGTCTTGTTCCTGATGACAAAACTTACGATATTCTTGTAAATGGAAAAGTCAAAGATGGAAATTCACTTTCTGCAGCTTCACCTGCTTGAATAGCCAGGTGAGTTTCTTTTCAGAATGTTCTACTGTGTATATGGCATTTCAATGCAATTTGAAGCTGATCTGGTCAAATTTGGATGTGAAACTTACATTGGTTGAGATTTGATCTTCAATGACTCTAAATCACGTCAGAGTGGCTTGATACTTGCTGTCCCTCTTTGAAGGTTAGATGCACCCATCTCCATATTGTTTTATTTTGCTTGTAGTCCCATTAGGGTTTTAGGAGTAGTCTGGACAAACTAGATAACCAATATTTGCGCTTGCTTTCTTATGTTCTCCAGGGTGAAGATTGCAGTTCCTACAGCTCAGAATGATTCTTCAGATACGGGGGTTTGAGCTTTTAGCTCAATATTTCTGTAATGGGATGCACCACTCGTGCCAGAAATCATGACCAAGGACAGTGTGTCAATCATTATCTACTCAAGAATCGCTCACATTCGTGCTCCTTGAACTTCATTCGCCATTTTGTTTCATAGTCTGACGTTGCCTTGGCAAAATTTCTATGCTTTCATGTAAATACTACGACATGGAGAAGATAATGCTAAGGTCAGGAGATTCTCACTGGCAATGGCTGTGTGTTAGTTTCGAACCTTTGCTGCATAGCCATCGTGAGGATAATTTCTGTATGTTGTATAGGAGGATCATTGAAGTGAGCATTGACTATTGTTTTACTCATTGTTCTCCCTTGATCTCAATAAAATTAAGGCTAGTGTATGTTCAATTCTATGTTGCATAATTTATTACTAACTGCAGTTCTAACACTAGTGTTTGGTCTCCCAGTTAGGAGATTCATCTAGTTCGAGCATCCTTGAGTCCTATATGGGTGGCTATCCCGGCATGGTTAACACTACTCTTTCCATAAAAGTGAAATCACATTTTCTTCAAGCTTTCTTCTTCTTGTTTAAAGTTTATCATAAGAAATGGATGAAAGAAAGCATGGTATATGGTATATGGTATATGGTATATGGTATATGGTATATGGTATATGGTATATGGTATATGGTATACGGTATACGGTATATGGTACATGGTACATGGTACATGGTACAGCAGTCTGTCTTTAAGGTTGGCCATACAGTATGGATGAAGTGAAAACCAAAGAAATTTTCAGATTAAGGTGGATAAGGTTGTCCCCTTGTGTTGTACTTTTGGTTCAAGTATTTTTGGTATTTCAAGCAAACAATAACTGGTACTTCTGTTTTCTTTCTCATGACCACATAAGTGAATATTAAGGCTTTAGGGTTAGGCACCATCCTACTCCAAAAGAACCTCATTTTTGCCCAACTCGCATGTTCTTCTTACCCAATCTTACACTCTTGGTTTAACACAAACAAAGATAAAAATTTATTAACATTCGAATATTATCCATAGAGCGACTCTCCCAACATCATTTAATCAATTTATTGTACAAAAAATAAATTATCAGTGGACGAGCACGATTATTTTATCCAATTAGAAAATATGATGAGGAAAAAAAAACCTTGTACTAATATTTATTATCGACCGGATATATTATAATTATTATTATTATTACTATCAGTCTCGCTTTTGCACAAAAAAAAGTCTCTGGTTTTTGCACGCTCCATGAGGCAAGTGTGGTTGATATTAAACTTAAATCCTACAGTAAAAGGACAAATGAAAACCGATAATAAAAAAAGGAGTAACAGAAAATAAAATAAGAAAAGGACAGAAAAATACATCATGCTACGGAATAACATTACATATTATTAAAATTAATATTTCTGTGTCATCAACCGTAATCCATCTAACCTCTTGGACACTCATTATTCAAATTGAATTGCATTCAACCATAGATCAAGCAAACAACAAGGAAATCCTCTCTGCGATTAGAAATTTCCAGTCTTAAAAGAAAAAGGTAAGTGATTACTATTTATTTAAAATAAAATATAGAAGTTCTAGGGACTGACAGTTAATATTCTTTCTTGTTTCTTGTCTGGGAATTTATTTGTTGGTTATTCTTCCAGCAATGCTTAATTTCCCTTGTTTGATTTTTCCTCGTACTTACTTTAAGGTTTGTTCTATGAGAGTTTCTCTTGATAATTTTTGTTTTATTAGTTAAGATCGGGTAAATAAAGAGAGTTGATTTTGAGGATTCAATGCTTTGAAGGGTTTAAAGTTTTTCCATCTGAAACGGTTTTAATTGTTTGTTTCAGCAAAAAGTCATCATCTTTACCTGAATTGTAAAGCTCTTTCATGGGAAAGATCAAAGCTTTTCACTTGTAGAGGTTTTGCTAAGCATTATTCTTCATACCATGTTTATAATTCTGGCTTACTAGCGATTTAGGTGAATGTGTTTTATAAAAAATGTTTCAGATATGCAAAAGTTCACTGAGAATTTACAGTTTTTCCACTCTTGGAGGTTGGGTTTATGATGATGTGATAGTTCCAGTATTGTTTAGCAGGTTTTCTGGTTCTTAAAATTTAGTTTTCTTTGTGGTTGTAGGTCTTCGTCAAATTTGTTTTGGATGCATAAATGAGGTTCCAGAAAGGAAGAAAAATGGAGATTTCAAGCAAAAATGCAGTTCCTTCTGCTGTGATGGCCTCAAGAGGCACTGTGACGCCTTGCCTTCCACCTACAGATGGTTCAGAGAGTTGGAATGCTGGTGATGTAGTGGAGGTTTTGGATGATCATTGTTGGCAAACAGCAACTGTCGTAAAGGTCATGCGCGGATGTCACTATTTGGTTAGGCTGATTGGATTTGGAAAACAACTCCGAGTCCACAAAGTTAACATCAGAGTACATCAGTTGAGGCAGAATGGAAAACGGGTCGTTGCTGGAAAGGTAAATTATCTGTTTCTTTCCTGTTTAAAAATTCTTGGTTTCTATATTTGCTGTCTTAACTTTTGAAGATTTCATTATCCGCCTTTAATTCCCTCTTCATTGCTATGTTGACCTGCTAAAATAGTCAAGCTTATCTAGGCATTGAGATGTTTATGACTTGAATGCATAGTGCAAAACTGTTCCATGTGTTGAGTAATGAAATATCTGTTGGCTATTCTTTCCAGGGTTCTGCTAGTCTTGAAGATTGTATTTCGCATAAAGTGTCAACTTTGAGTTGTTGTTATCAGACGATGCAGTCTCGAGAAGCAAATGCTGGAAACAATACTGGTTTCCAGGGATCTTGTATGGTATCAGCTAGAACATTGAAGAGAGCATCTCCTTTCTGTTCATCCGAGTTCGAAGGATATGATGGGAACACCCACAAAAAGAGAGCAGTTGAGAAAGAGGATGAGCGCCAACAATTTATGTCAGGCTACGCATTCAAGGAAAAGCTAGATGTTATTGCTTACCCTCAAGATTGTCTACGTGAAATGCACGTACATGCTCCACCTACCAACCAAACAAATGCATTTTATGAAATGGAGAGGGGAAAACCATATTGTTTACTCGACACGTTTCATTCAAGAAGCTCAGAGTGTGATGATTCTGATATTGTTGCATGCTCTGTTGGTAGTTGTAGTGTTGTTAGTAATAGCCCATGCAAAGTGTCGAATAATGATTTAGCTGGTAATAGCACCGATGAAGAAACCACTAGTAGTACTGCAGAATCCTTTTACGGCTGTGGAGATGAAGAGGAAAAGTGTTCACTTCCTTTAGGAGAGGATGTAGCAACAAGAATCCATAGGTTAGAGTTGCATGCTTATCATTGTACTATTGGATTGTTGTATGCTTCTGGGCCCTTAAGTTGGGAACAAGAGGCATTGTTGACTAATCTCCGCATCTCGCTAAACATTTCGAATGATGAACATTTGATGGAGCTAAGGAACTTAATCTCTGCTGGATCAGGCATTCATATTAGCTTGCAGCCAATCAGGATCTCTTTCTTTTGTTCCGCAGATTAAATTACCACATTTTGTATCTTTATTACAATTGTTCGGAGTTTTAGGTATCAAATAATTATAATTTGGACCTTAATACATTGTTTTTCCTGGCCAATTATGGTTTTGAAGCATGGTTGGTTGGATGTTTGGAATAATTTTCTTTTGTCCATATGAATTCCATTTTTGAGGATGTAATTGATGCTCAGTGCATTTTTCAGGGCCACAGTTTGGATTTTGGAGGCAAGCTTGCATTGCTTCCAAGGGTCTAAAGCTGAGGATGTTGGTTCACCACCATCCCTTGGCTCTACAATGAGGAGCAGACTCTGCATCTGATTCTTTTCGTTTATGTAAGCCAATCGATGGTCAGCCACTAATCTCATTGAATCTGCAGTGTGAAGTGAACTATGGTTCTTTTCAGGTACCCTGGGACCGCGTGCAGAAAAAAATCGCAAATTTACTGGTAGGCTATTCTGTTCATGTTGCTTAATGTTATAGGATCCGATTGCAAAAAATTCTTCATTGGCAGTCAGATTGTTTCATCTTAACTTATGCAGATTCCTGTCTTCAGTTTCAGAATGGCATCTAGCTCATCACAGATTTGATGAAACAAATCCCCTTCTTAGTACTGATGTTGAAGCTGCTATAAATAAATTGTTTTGATTTTTGTAGTTCGAATTGAATCTACGCATCATCCGTATCCAACATCTAAATCTAATATCAAACTTCTTCTACATGAGGAGCTTCAAATTCGATGCAATCAACTGATGTCCCTTTCTTGATCACGACAATGGTAGTAATGGATTTTTTTACGAATAGAATACTTTTTGCCATTTTCGGACAAACAATTAAAATTAATAAAAATTAGAAATTATTAATTAGAGTAGAGGTTCTTTACATTATTAATTGCAACAACAAATTTTCTCATAGAAAAACCAAATTAAATTTTAAAAAAAGTTAATTAGTGAAGGGTTAATCCCTTCTCCACTGGAAAACAACAAACATGTTTTTCATTATAAATACTGCGCTTCACCCTTCTTTTCATCAATTTACGACGTCTCTGATGTAATCCTACTTCTCCACGGTTTCCTCCCCAAATTCGGACTTGTTCATCACCAACTCCCGTCAATGACTGCCTCACAGCCAAAACCCTTAAACCCTAACAAGACCAAGATATCAAAAAGAATCGCCGCATTGAAGAAGAAATCCGGCTAGCTCGCAATGTTAAGCCACGTCGATTTGTGTATGGTGTGCTATGGACCTGATGGGTCCATCTTTCGGGTTTCTTGGAGCAGAAGGAATGAAAAGAGTTGAAGAAGGAATTCGATGACGGGATTTCTGATTTGATCACGAAATTAGGAGATTTTCCTGATTCGTCGTTATCCGATTTGTTTGGTTTTTGTGGAAGTAACATGAAGGGTTTAGAGGAGAGGACTGGGTTGATGAAGAAGGGTAAAGATAAGAAGGGAAAGAAGAAGGAAATTGTATCCAGTGGAGAAGAGATCAATAACCAAATTGACACATTGTTGTATGATTTAGGGAAGGGGTAATGCCCTTTTGGACCTTGTACTCGGCCAAAATTGCCCTAATGGACCTTTAACGGAAAAAATTACCCTTTTAGACCCTGTACTCAGCTGAAATTGCCCTTTTGGATCCGTCAATAGGTGGCAGCTAAGTGCTGATGTGGATATGGCGTGGATTTAATTGTTTTAATTTTTTCACTTCCGAAAATACGTGTCACTACCACGTCAGTACTTAATTGCCACGAATTGATGGAGGGTCCAAAAGAACAATTTATCCAAGTACAGAGTCTAAAAGGGCACATATTTTCTGTATTTATTTTTAAATAATCCTCATAATTCTTACATAATTTATTTCTTAATAAAATTTTCTATTTAAAATTTTAAATAAACTTTTCTAATTAATTTTAAAATAAAAAAGAAAAAAAGAAGGCATTTTACTTAAGTTTAAAAGAAGAAAAAAAGGATTAAAATTTTCTATTTCTTAGTTCTTACTATGGAGTTTTTTTCCCCTCATAATAGTTCTACTTCTTATATAACTTCCTTAAAAAAAATTAGGCAAACAATTAGGACTTTTAATTATTTTTAAAATAAAAAAATAAAATTGATTAAAAAAATTATTTTTTAGTTCTTATTACGGATAAAATATTTTTTCCTCATAATAATTCTCATATAACTTCTTTTTTTATTTAAAATAAAAAATAAAAGGAAAAAATGAGGATTTTTAATTAAGTTTAAAAGAAAAAATGAGGAATTTTAATTAAGTTTAAAGAAAAAAAAATTATGTAAGAATTATGAGGATTATGTAAAAATAAATACAGAAAACACGTGTCCTTTTAGACCCTGTATTTGGATAAATTGCCCTTTTGGACCATATACTCGGCTTGCTCTTTTGGACCTTCCATCAATTCGTGGCAATTAAGTACTGACGTGGCAGTAACACGTGTTTTCGAAAGTGAAAAAATTTTAAAAAAATTAAATCCACGCCATCACTTAACTGCCACGTATTGACGGAGAGTCCAAAAGAACAATTTCAACCGAGTACAGGGTCTAAAAGGGCAATTTTTTCCATTAGAGATCCATTAGGCTAATTTCACCCGAGTACATGGTCCCTAAGGGCATTACTCCTTAGGGAAACAATGTGGTTCCTCCGCTGCCACGTTGATGGACGGCTCAGATGGTATTGATCATGGTCATGATAAGGAGGTTGAAAGTTTTGCAAATCCTAATTACATGAATGCGGGGACTAGTGGTGGTGGTGACATCATGAATTGTGGATTCTAAGCTGCCATGTTGATGGAGGACGGCTCTGATGTTGATTGTGATCATGATCAAGGGGTTAGTGTTGCAAACCATAATTACATGGATGTTGGTATTAGTGGTGGTAACATGGTGAATGGTGGTGGTTTTTTATTTGGTGAGAACGAGTAGTGATAATTTTTTGACTAACCAAGCAATGGTTCGAGAATTGTTGGGGCAGCTGCATATGGCTATTAATGTCTAGCCGGGTTGGATGTGGTCACAGGAGCCACCACTATGGTCAAGGGTCAATGATCACTTCAACAATACAAATTGGAGATCAGTTTTCGCAAGAAAAAATCTCAGCTACCGATCCAGACAAACTTACAGTCACGGTCCTTTAATTCTTTTTTAATCACGGCCGGGCCTGAGTATTACTATCATGATCTAGGCAACTAAATGAAAACACCAGAACAAGAACCCGCAGAACAAATACTAGATTAAAGAAGAATATATGGAGAACAAGCAACATAAAACTGTAGGTATGGAAGGCAAGAATAAACATAAGCAAAGGGCACCCATACCAAAATGATGGAAGGGGATTACTGAAAACAGGCAGGTCAATAATAAACCATGATCCTTTCAGTGCATACTCATACAAGTCAAAAGGTAGAAATCCACATCCCCAAAAACCATAATATCTAAAACCTCTCAATCGAACAACCGCAACCCTTTTCAACTCTTTCACTCAAAAGCATCATCATCTTCATCTGGGAGAGGTTGGCTAGCAGCAGCAGCAAGTTCAGCCTCATGCCTGTTCAAATTAGTAGGCATTAAACAATCAGAACCAAATTCATGGCATTAAAGAATTGTGAACACCAATAGAATGAATCAGTATCAAATACTTACTGTTGCTGGGCTGCAAGATCAATCTGAACCTCAGGAGGACGGAGGGCAGGGGTCTCCACAAAATGCAAGTTGACATCACTGTAGTAAAAACAAGATAATATTATATGGATACAGCCTTCGCAAAGAAAACATAAATGGCAAAAGATACACTGCTGGAGGAAAATGGCTCCTTACCCAGCAATCTTTCTAGCAAGGTAAAGGAAAGGCTTCTCAAAGTTATAGTTGCTCTTGGCTGAGATCTCATAGTACTGCAGGTTCTTCTTCCTGTGGAAGGTGACCTGCTTGGCCTTCACTTGCCTGTTCTTCACATCAACCTTGTTACCGCAAAGAACAATAGGGATGTCTTCACACACTCTGGAGACAAAGGAGATGAAAGACCATTAGTTAACCATTCCCAAAAAAAATCAAATAAAACAGAACATGAAGTACTACACATACCGGCAAAGATCCCTATGCCAAGTGGGCACATTCTTGTATGTCAACCGAGCAGTAACATCAAACATGATGATAGCACATTGACCATGAATGCTGCACAAAGTTCAAAAATATTCATCAAAACACCGAAGTAACAGCACTAAACAATAGACATTGGCACTCAAATAGACAAACCTAAATATAATCCTGTACAATTTAGTGACTTGGAAACCACTAGCACAAAACAGCAACTCAAAGCAAAATGCAACAAAACTTGGTATAAATCAAAGTGAATTCCCTAGAAACCATCCAACAGGATTGATGGACTGACACAAACTAGACTGATGAGAAGCAAAGGATAAAGAAACACTCAAACAAAAAAGAAAAAGAAAGAAAGGAGGAATTCAAAACCATGGAGCATAAAGAATGAAATATATGATCATAACAACATACTGGAAACCACATTATCATTCTTCTGATCAGCATATAACCAATGCCACAGCCGCATTAGTGAAACAAGTTTTATTGTGCAGCCATATAATAGTGTGCAATACAAACAACCAGCCATTGAATTCCCAAAACAAGGCATTCGACACAAATAAAAGAAATCTTCAGTACATTGTTTCAACAACTTACTAGTATCCATCTCGAAGCCCACCAAACTTCTCTTGCCCGGCAGTATCCCAGCAGTAAAATCTGATCTTCCCACAATTAGTGAAGAAATCCAATGGATGAACCTCCACACCAATGGTAGCTGCACAACCCAAAACGCACAAAACCTAAATTAAGCAAATCATCTCATGACACACTTTACACTCTAGAACACAAGAAGTATTCACAGTAACACTTACGCTCGTATTTCTTCTCAAACTCTCCTGTCAAATGCCTCTTCACGAAGGTGGTTTTCCCTGTCATTTACCACAAAAACAAGGTTTAGAACCCTAAAACGATTGCAGATCATCAATCGGAATCAACCCGGAATATACCAAACGATCAATAAAACAGAAACAAACCTGTACCACCATCGCCGACGATAACAAGCTTGAAGCTCGGGTAATCCACAGTTTGCTGGTCCGGCAACGCCTACAACAATAAACAAATTAGAATCTAGATCTGAGAACCAAGCAATTGTAACATCAAACGGCGCAAAAAACACAGATCAAACGAACATCAGAAGAAATAGAGATCAACGATGGCGAGACCCATACCATTTTGAAATTGAGATGAGACAACTAGAAGTGTTTCGACAGAGCGAGTAGTGAACGATAGAGGGATGGGTGTTAAAGGGGTTTATAAAGGGGAGGTTTAACGAGTACCCTAATTGTTTTCAATTTCGATCTGGTGTGGTCCAGTATAGATAGAAAGGGGAGAGATTTTGGCCGTTTGATGTGGAGTGGGTATATGGCGTACGGTTGAGATGAGTTTCGTGAGTGGGGGCGGTGATAGAGGTGATTTGAGCTCACGTAGTTTAAACATCTAGATGGCTTAAACCTGACGCGAGAGTCTGGGCCGTCAGATTGACGTGATACAGCAGTGATCTCCACACGTGGGAAGCAGCTGGTCGTGTTCAATTTGAATTTTCTGATTCCCGTTTGGCTAGAACTTTCGGCCCAGTTTATATGGGTCTGTCTGTGGGCTTTAAAAAGACGCAGACGTGTCTTTTTTATGGTAAAAACGAGCATAAAAAGGCCTTTAATAGATTTTGTATTCCTTAGTTTATGTTGGGCTTGAAGCCCATTTCATTACAGCACGGGGAAAAAACAACATCACAATTATGAACCACCTCGTCATATAAGCTCGACCTGCTTTCTGATTCAGCCTCACTACTGTCCTCATCATCATCATCACCACCTCTTGCTGATGGGATTGAATCCTCACCATTTCTGGCAGTCTTTTTCTTACCAGCTTCCAACTTGGCATGTAGCTTCCTAGCAACAGGATCATTGGACGCAAAATTCCAACTCCTTAGAACTCTTGCTCCAAGTCCAAGCCTAAAATCAAAAACCAAACATATAAGAAACAAGTACAATGACACAACAAAAGACAATGAGTGATACGAATACTAAATACTACACTCAGTTCAGTTCATACTGACCTAGGATGTCTGCCCTCGGATTCCACCTGTGCTGGTTCATCCTCAACACCTTTACTCATGTTATTAACCCATTGTTCAGCCTATGAAAAACCCAACTTTCAATCAAAACTTAGAACAAAGACTGATGTTCGCGAAAAAGGAAGAACGACAAAATCAGAAAGTGCATACCAATTTGAAGGCTTTGTCCACTCTGAGAATTTGAGGAGGAGGGGCAGCTTTTTGCGGTGGTGCGCTCATGCTGCCCAAGAACAAATATCAGACGATGGCGTTTAAAAAAGAGCAGATGCAAAGGAGAACAGAGGAAACATGGAGATGGGACTGCCGGTGATTTCTTCAACCTCTTCTATTTAATTTGTGGCGGCTCTAGTATGTGACAGGAGAAACCGTCCATGACGATAAACCGGTTCGTATGTATCCCCGGTCCGGTTTTTAGCCAGCATATCAATCAAAAAAGGAAAACAAATGAAACCTGGACATAGACTAGTCACCAGCTGGAGGAAGTCAAATTTGGGGAACTATTAGCAATGGAATGTAAAATGCTCTACTAAAGGCACTAGCTACATAAACTATCCAAATCATAGGAGTCCTAGCAGATGTGAAAAGGCTAACCCTGCTAACTGAAACCAAAGTTCGAATTGCTGCTAACCAATGTCTTCCCTAAGCACAAAAAGTATGAACTGAATATCAAGAAAATCTCCAGTAGTCACCACAAAGAGTTGGACAAACATTGTCTTCCCTAAGCATAAAAGGTATCAAGTGACCATCAAGAAAATTTCTGGTAGTCATCATAAAGATGGACAAACAGTGTTAAGGAGAAGGTTGGTTCTGGAATGCATTCAGGATCTTCAATGCAGTAAAAGAAGGAATCACCATTGCTAAACTTATGGAAGTTCCACATTCATAGTCATACAAACACGTGAAAGTGGATTCTACAAATTTGACAAGGACCCATCTTAGAACAGAAATAACCTGCGCTTGCCATGAAAAGAAAAGTAAATTCAAAACCCTTGAAGGCCGTGCTTTATATATTCAAAAACAAAAAAAAATGAAGTTGATTCATCTTGCACATTGGAAACAATATGGCAGGTGGTTCACGGGCCAGAAGCAACCTACTCATGCTACAGCTTTATTGTCATCCTAAGACATTCATCTTAAGAATTTTGAAAAACGAGAAATGACTTCAAGTTTCTTCCATCAAGAGTGGGGTTACAAGCATGTTTTGGCTCCATAAAAGCCACCACTCAGGAGGGGTCAAGGATTAGTTGAGTGGAATTACGAGTTTTCAAATAGCATCACAATAAACTCAAGTTAGGGGTTGTTTCAAAGCTCCAAGGTTAATTCAGAACCTCAGCATAAAAATATTAGAGGTAGAACTTCTAATATTTTAACAATAAAAGGAACTTATAATACAAAGATTCCTACTAATGCACAAAAGAAATTGATACAATGAAAGCTAGTCGCAAGGTTCTCACAAAATCTAAATTGTAAAGCGGCAGCAGCAGCAGTGAAAAGGAAGAGGAAAATTTGAATTTTTTCCTTTCACCTACTGACACCCCCAAAACAGTGCATCTCACATAAATGACTTAATCCGTGCCTAGGCCCCATGAGTAGGATATATCATCAGTTCACCCCTGCACCCTAGCACAAATGAGTCAGAATAGTTATAGGACCAGTGTTTCAAAAATTTAATTTGTTGTCTCTCTCTTAACAATCATCTAACTATATCTGTCAAAATTCCAGCCAAGCTATTTACCACATCAACCAAAAAAAATAAGATAAGGACAGGCAAATCCTTTATCAAAATGAAAAATGGGATCAAAATTGTCCTTAAAGAGTTAAAGCCCCAGGAAACAAGTAATGGTTTCAAAGAACATTCATCAATTAATATTGCGCAGAATGCAAATCATGCCAATATAATGCAGAAGAGATGATAAATCAGAAAAATTATACGCATTTGCTTTACATGTTGCCTTGGCAATCAATAAGGGCACCAATACAATTTCCATAAATACAGGCAACTTGCAGCATTGATGACCCAGTAGACAGGCACCTCTGCTGCCACATGGAAACCATTTTAATTATTTTAAAAAGAGCAAAATGGTAGCCGCAGTAACTTCAAAATTTCAGCAGGTTTTAAAAAAGGAAAGAAGGATTACCCTGCTAAGTCTTTCAGCTTCTGCAATATGTCATTCTCCTCTTCAGGTTCCTCGGGTTTCTGAGCAACAGTCTCCACCTCACTTTCCTTGCCTCTGGCTACAGAAGCACAATACATTATATCATAAGCATTATCTGGCATAATCCCATCAAATTATTGAGGATTACACAAGATCAGTATCTTGGATCACAGGATAAATGGGCAATAGCACTCCTTCACTCCTCTTATTAAAATGCAACTGTAGTGGAATTCCACAAAATCTAAACCAATTATTCTATAATGAATTTATCCTAGGGAGACAACAAATGAGAGTTGAAAATCAACACTTGATCAATAAGGAAAAACACAAATCATCCACGTCGCAAAGACATCTTACTGGAAGGCTGAGTTTTCAAGCGAATTCGTGACCGAGCAGTAGTAGTATTACTCAGAGAAGGGTTCTCCAAGCAATTCCCTCTCTTTAGTACTGTAGGAGCAAACATACAGAAAGGAACTCACTAACAATCATATTGGACTAACTCATGACAACGAAATTGGCAACTAGAAGATGGGAAGAAAATAAAAAAGCTCATACCTATCGCGTTTTGGTATTGTGACTTTGAACTTAAACAAGTGGTCACCGCGTGTTGATTGTTGTTGCGGTGGTGGCGGTGATGGAGGCGGAGGAGAGGTAGCGGAGTCAGCTGCGGTTGAGGAGGAGAGAGCAGCGGGGGAGACGAGCAGCGGAGGAGAAAGAAAAGAAAGAAATTGCTGCATCTAAACTAACCTTGGCATATATATATATATATATAGTGGCAAAATTGTAATAAAACTAAATCTGAGGCTATTTTTATCACAAGAGAAAAAAACACTTAAACAGAAAAACTTGTTCTCGAATTTTTAAAAGGCATTATTTTCAAAATAGAAAGAAAAGGAAGAGCAGCAGGCTGCAGGATTATAAAAAGAGAAAGAAATTAATTTTTTATTAGGTTGATACTATATTTAAGTTTCATTAAAGTAAAAAGTATTTTGAGTCCATTTAAAAATGAATACAATGTTAACTTGTCCATGAAGTGTACAGATTAACAAAATCCTATATATATATATATATATATATATATATATATATATATATATATATATATATATATATATATATAATATTTATTTATTTATTTATTATGTGCCATCACATATGAACCCTTCGTTTTTCACAAATAATGCAATTGCTGCATCTAAATCAAAAAAAAAAATTATATATATATTTTGATAAAATTGTAATAAAATTAAATCTGAGGCTATTTTTGTTTCACGAGGAAAAAACTAGGGGTGTCAAAATGGGTCTGACCCAACGGGTCGATTGTACCCGACCCGCAATTCGACCCATCGGGTCGTTCTTTTTTGACCCGTTAGATAACGGGTCAGAAATGGGTTGACCCTACGGGTCGTGGGTCGACCCGTCTGACCCGTTTAAAATTTAGGGTTTATAAACGAAAACGAAGCAAAGGAAAAGGATTTTCGTCTCCCATCTCTCTCTACATCCGCTGCGTTCGCTTCTCTCCTCTGTTGTCCGGTGGGTTTCGCTCCTTTGCGTCAAAAGTGAAGCCTTTCACTTCCTGACACCCTATCCCTTCACTTCCCTCTTCTCTTTCTCTACGGGGAAGACGAAGAAGACGGAGAAGAAACCAATTCTAGAGGGAGGGAGAGTAGAGAGATAGCAGAAGAAGCGATGGACTCCTCGCAATTGCCACCATCCATCACCGATAATAAGGAGTCAATGGTGGATTCCTTCCTCGTCGAGGCTCTCCAAATCCCACGTCATGGTCTCATCAGTATGCTATCCTACCCTCTATTTTGTCTTTTTCCACAAACGTGTCTCTGTGTGGTTTGGATCTGTTTGTATTTTTGGACTTTTGGGTATTTGTTGGTTGTTTAGCATTTCTGTGTTTTTCGTGAATTTCTGTGGTTGTGCTCTCAAAAGACTTTGCAACTTCACCATGGTGTCTTAACTGCTAATTTAGCAAGAAACTGGACGAGAACACAATTTAGGTTTAGTTAGTGGGCTTCATTCTAAGTGTTAATTAATTGTTTAGTGAGCATGAGAAAGAACTTGATTTGTTAAAATCCTTTTTCGGTGGTTAAAGGTAAATTTCAAGTCAAAATTTGTTGATTACATTGTTTCTGCCTTTAAGTCTAAGGATATACAAAATCATCAGACCCATGTGGTTATTTTATGTTCTTTAGTTTATATTAGTTTCCATTTGATTTATAGTGCTGGCTGTGCTTTGTTCATGGTGCTTCTTTTGTGGTCATTACAATGTAATAGATTTACATTGGATACCTACTTCTGTTTTGTTGTTTGGTTAGCAATAGAGGAAGAGTGTAGCTACCAGTGGTGAGAGTCATTGAGAGAATGAGCGTGGTAGCTTGACTTGATTTCAGTCAACTTTGCTTGCTCTTGTAGCCATAAGTGTTCCATCTTTGCTTGTTTAATGCTATATACCTGAGTAGGAAGGGAAAAAACAAATAAAAATCAACATGAAAAAATCATGTTAGTGTGTTTTTCTAATTAGAGACTTGGTCTGCGTTTAGAATTGTATCACAAAACCCATTAAACCCCAAATATTGCAACAATAGTAAGAGCAGAAATTCGTACTGGTCTTTGGTGGAGAGAGACAAAAAGGATGAGCACTTTCTAAAATTCTTTAAGGAGCTGTTGCTGCTGCTGCTTAGCTATAACATGTACTGGTTTTCATTGCGGTTTCTTTCAAAAAAAGATCATGGGATGGGGTGGGGTATAGCCATCAGCCACACAAGGGAGAAGAGAGTGGGAGACAATGCTGGTCAAAGTATGCAAGACTTGTGGTTCTGATCATTCTTATTTATGTAAGTGTGAAAACGAGAAAAGTGGGTATGATGAGGATTAATTACCACTAATTCATCTTTTACTGCTCCTAAAACATTATAGTTGGTTGATAGATTTAGATGTTGAGGTTAGCACTGAACAGACATTAGTTAATTAATATTTAGATTTTCTACAATAAATTGCATTTGTTATTTGGAGTACTTAGTGCCTACTTGTCATTTATTCCGTTGTCTTGTACATTGGTAACTAGTAAATTATTTTTGATTATTATTATTATTATTATTTTGATCTATTTATAAAGTAACTAGGTTTGAGAACATAAAACTCCTGACAAGAAATAGTGGATATTGCTTGTTCTGTTTCATTTCCTTTCTTCTTTCGTACTAAACGCATATATATGTAGGTGGATGTGTAGAGTGGTATTCAGAGAAGGCAAAGTAAAATGACATAAAACCTCTTCATTTCATGTCATTTTCTTCTAAGAATCTAAACTGCATGTATTTAATCTGTGATGTGATGTATAGTATACGAATGGAGTTCACTGAAGATATTATTTCTTCTAAGAATCTAAACTGCATGTGGAGAATTAATTTTACTTCCGATTGCTAGTTTTCGTTTAAATATATGCAATTTCAATGTAAAAATTAGTACAAAATATGGACTGAAGAATCCATATTTTAATGTATTTGTTTAAAAATTTAAATGCATAAAATATATAGTATGAAACTTGTTACCCGAAGAATCACGTCAATAACTTGTTTTTATAAAAATTTTATTTTAAAATTTTTCGTAAAGAAAATTGATATTTTAAATGCACCATTACTTTTAAAAACAAAAACCCATATCAAAAAAATAATAAAAATTTCGGGTAAAAAACGGGTCAGAATTCGGGTCGGGTTGACCCACCCGAATTTGAGCGGGTTGGCCCGCCTTATAGCGTGAATGGGTCGTAAGCAGGTCAACGGGTCGCGTGCGGGTCATGCTGACCCGTTAACGACCCGTTTGACCCTCTAGAATTTTGCCTCCATAAAGACAAAACATGTCAAAACGACGTCGTTTCACTTAATCAAAACAACGTCGTTTCGCTTAACGGGTCAGACGGGTCGGGTCGACCCGCTACCCTGCGGGTCAGAAATGAGTCGGGTCATTTTTGACCCGCTACCCGGCGGGTCAGCACTAAACGGGTCGGGTCGGGTCGGGGCGGCCCGTTTGACACCCCTAGAAAAAACATTTAAACAGAAAAGCGTGTTTTCCAAATTTGAAAAGACACTTTTGCTCTTTTTATATACCAAGTGCAAATTTAAAAAATAGAAAAGTAATTTTTCATTTCTAAATTAGAAAATAATGTCTCCAAACACAATTTCCATTTTTCTATTTTTTTTTTTAAGAATAATTTTTTTCACCAAGTGAACTGGCTCTAGATCTTTCCCGTCCATCTCTTAGTTTTGATCCTAAACTCAAATTTGAAAATTGAATTAAGATAAAAACAAAGTCTGGTAATTCTTTACCACGACAAATGTTGATAAGTTATTTGTCGTTAAATTAGAAGGTCTAGCGATTGAACTAAAGATGAGTTGCAAGAACGTAGGATGGAAATAATGACATATCTTCCTATCATTTTATTGTGATGAAATACAGACTCAAAACTAGAAATGAAATTCACAATATCCAGGTATTAATGAGCATCTATAAAACTTAAGTAGATTCTTATTTCGTGATCATGCTAATTATCTCAAACCGAAACCCTCTTCCTCTCTCTTATACAACAAAAATATTCATAGTATACATAACCATAATTAAAATTCATACGACGTTTTATACCCAAACCACCCCTAATACTCTCTTTAATTAACGTAATTAATTAATTAATTAAACCTTACACACCAATCCTTCGTGCTTGACGCACGCTCAACAACTTGACATCATCAAGAACAGGTCCGCAAAGTGAAGAGAAGTCATCACTCCTCATGTGGTAAAATGTACTATAAAACATCACCCGTGTCCTCTCGGCTTCGGCCACGAATCGAAGCGCCGCACGCTTAAATCCACCTTTCCCGGACGATTGGTAGGGAACCTTGAGCGTTGCTCGTCCGGCGAAGGCCTCCACGATCATGGACCCTTCGCAGGTGTTGTTCGCGTCTCCCACGGAAAATGTCAGGACATAAGTTTTGCCGACGATGGTCCTGGTTACTTGTGCAATGGCACTTTCTCTACCGGCCACGAGCTCAACGGCATGTCGTCCTTGTGGGACAGCAAAATCTTCGACGTCAATGTACTTGACAGCTTTGAGGGATTCAACAATCCAGCCTGGAATTGGAGAGTGCTTGTCTTCAATGTTTGGTGGGACTAAAACACCCCAAGGTGTGTTATTAAATGTAAACGGACCGACTTCAAAACCTCCATTAATCAGTACATTCTCTGCAAAAAAATAAAAAATAAAATGAATAAGTATATCTACGATACTAATATTTGACTACTATGATATTAAATGTTAAAAATCATGGCGAGAGTTTCATATTTTCGAATGAGATCAATTTCCTATCGAAAAGACGGAAAGAACATTAAAAAATAACGAATTATTTGGTAGATGTAATTTTTCTTACTCAAACTTTTATCTCGGTAAATTTCCAAACTACGAAAATGGTAAATTTAAAATTAACTATACATGTACCTAAACATTTCTCTCTCCTATAGTCCTACCTCCACTATTGCGAACTCAATAATCTACTTTTGTTTCTACTTGTCCCTATTGAAAGAGACTAGAAAAAAAGACTCTTTTTTGTTTTTCATTTTCTTATGCAAAAATAGATACCGAACTTGAAAGTAGTAAAATTTTCAGTCAATTGGTAGATGCACCCTAATAAATATACACTTTTTTATACAGGTGAAATAGTGAAACTCAAACTCGAAAATGGTATAATAAACACATAGAAACTTACCGTTGGTTCTTCTAGGAGGCTTAATGGCTCTAATTGCAACCGAATCAATGAGCGGCCCACAAGCAGGATCTTCCTCCTCACCTGGATTATGAATTACAAGATCGACAACAGACAACAGAGCTTTAAAAGCCCAAGCATAAGAATCCCATCCGTTGCTGCTATACATCGTTTGCATAGGCAGCACACCCCATTCCGGTGAGGCTGAAATGTTCAGTTTCTCCTCTTGGGCACAAGTCCTTGCTGCACTAAACGTTATGGAATAGAACATTCCTTTAATTACCCTTAATCTCTGCTTAATTGATGCCTCATTCCCTAATCTCACCGCGAAATGTCCTCCGGGCACCACTAGCAGCATGTCACCTTGCTTCTGACCGGCTTTTATGTACTCCACGAACCCGGATGTCTCCCATTCCGGTATCGCGTTCTTTCCGATCACCCTCGTGCCGTTCATTGCGGATGCCGCTGGGCCCAGCTCGAAATCGCCATTTCCTACGTACCCTGCACCGTGTATGTTAAAGGAAAGTTAAATATTATTATTTTACGATAGATTCCATAACTTTATCAATTTATTGATATTTTTGGTAATTAAATTAGCACTAGAGGAAAGTTAAATGAGAGCATACTAATTTGGGTTTAACTTCAAAGAAATCAAATTCAATGAGCTGGAGCACTGAGTTTCTTTAAAATGAATAAACAAGTAAAACAGATCACGTGCTCATGATTACGACCTTACAAGTCCCAAAGGAAAAATCCCTGGGAAATTTAAGTTACACAGGTAAAAAACAAATCATATACTGTATTGTTTTATTAAAACTTAAAAGAAAGGATTCTTTTTGTTAGAAAAAAAATTGACCGAAATTGCGGAGAGTATATTCCACAAAAGATGGGATATTACTAAATTAACGATCACGTGACAGCCTGAAAAGCTACTTATGAAGTGGGCCCAATCTGCTTTATACGGCAGATGGGCTGCAGACCACAGCCCAACTCTGATAAGGCCTAAATGAAAATCTGATACTCTCTGTTCCTTTTATTTTAGAAATCGAATTAACTTACGTATTTTGAATTTCTCTACTATCGACCTGTTACTCAACTGCTATTTTATCTAATTTTTTATTGATTTTTTTTAAACCGTATGATTTTGATAGTAGCGGTCAATAAAAAGAACAAAGAGTATAGTAATAAAGATAAAATTATAAAGTAAATCGGCAACAAAGATATAGGACAAGTTGAGCATTAACTCTTCTCCCAGAAAAATTAATTGAGCATTAACTGGGTCTCTGCCTCTCCAACTGTCCAATCATCTTGTACTCCAAAATAAAGAGTTTTCATACTTTTTTTAAAGATTGGACACAGTGCTCTTTCAGCTGATTAGAGCATGAACTACCCTAATTAAAACCATCTTTCTTCTTGCCTTATAAAAAGTTAACGCTAATGTAAAAAAGTTATTTAAGTAAAGAACGCTAATAAAAAACTTACCGTCGCGGATGGATGACGCAAAATGAGAGGTGGAGAACAGTAGCAGAAGCACAGACAAAGTGGTGGTGACTCCTCTCATTCCTTAAATGTTTTTTTTCTTTTTTCGCAAGCTCTTCTCCTGGGAGAAAGGGGTGGGGGCTGGGGAAAGGGATAATGGAAAAGGAAGAGTAGAGTAATGGGCTTATATGCATGCTTGGATGGACAATAGCCCTTTATGATTGGGCCAAACTACGAGAATGCCATGCATTATGTCAACTTGTAACTTTCCGACACGTGGCGTCTAAATCAGTGCTAATGACGAAAATCACACTTATTGTCTAAATCAGCACTTCTAAATTTATTGTCTATGATTAATACGGTTTGCATCAAATTGATCCACTAAAACTAAAATAATTTGTAACTTTTTTAAACGTAAAAGATCAAATATATAATATTTTATTTAATAAATGAGAATGATAAATTACTTAAATCGATTATTTGCGTTGATGCAAGTGATGCCAATGGAACAAGGGGTTTGATTTGTCGTGCGGTGGGAGCTGTGAACGACAAAATCTGTTATGCGTCACATGGAATTTCCTTCACTTAAAACAATTCTTTGCCTTAACTTCCGAGATCATGTGTGCCGGTTAGGGGAGGGGTGTTTTTGTCCGGTTGTTACAGAAATTACGGCCTCCGGCTACCATGTCGTCCTTTCCTTCGTTGTTATATGTAAATTATGGAACAAGATATTCTAACATAATCATATCCAACACGGAGAATATTAATTTATAAAATAATATTAAGTTTTTATTAATAAAAAATATTAACAATTTTATTAATTTTTAACACTTCTATAAATGTAGACAAGTGTTACATTTTGCTGGATTCTAGCTACGCTAGTATTCCCTCCGGTCTCGATTAATTGTCCATTCTTATTGTTCATGCATGCGTTTTGAGGAGACTGAATGACTCACTATTTGACCCAAAAAATTCCGTACTTTTTTTCGAACGTACGTTAATGATTAGTGTACGTTCGAAAAAAAACACGATTTTTTTGGGGTCAAATAGTGAGTCATTCGGTTTCCTCGAAACGCGTGCATGAACAGTAGAATGACAATTAATGGAAACCGGAGGGAGTATTATTTTCATGCAACACTTAACTTTTGTGTGTGTTCGTAAATATTAAATTAAACACGAAGAGTTAGATTCTTTTATTTGATGTTTATAAATAAATTGAATGCGTATGTTTGAAATATAAGTATTTTTTAATTCATTTTTTTACGTGTGCGTGAACAAATTTATATTTTATTTAGAATATATATATAATCTAAAAAAATTATACTCAAAATAACCTCGCGCCATAAGGATATAGGATATTTGATATTTCAAAATTCTTACATATATATACTTTAAATAACAAAAATATATAATCGAAAAAGAGATGGGTTACGAAGTTCAAGCTCTAAATATGTAGTTGCAAAACTTATAAGTGAGAGTTTTACCGCTTTTTAGAATTCTAATTGATTCAAGTTTGAAATAGTTGATACTCCATGTATACTAACCAGATTATCAGAAGGTTTTAGAAAAAGAAAAAGAAAAAGTCTAAATTTTGGACAATTGTACTAGAAAGTCGTCAAGTAGAGATATTTAGGTACATAGAAACAAAATCCTAATAATGTTTAGGAAATATTTATCCCAATTTCACTAAACGGGTTGAGGGAAAAAACCAAAGGTTAGGCTTATAAATTTGAAGGGTATTGCATAATTAGAAGTGGATATAAACAAGAGGCATGAGAGACGAAGGATCGTGGCCTGTTTTTGGGCTTTCACGTAGAGAAGCACGTGGGTCTAACAAAAAAAGAAATAATAATAATAATAGTGGGCCGACTCGTCTGATCTTTCATCATCTCCATGTGGACGACCGAGCTCAGGCCGGATTTCAAGTCACCCTCTATTACTTCAATGCCCTCATTTTATTTATTTTTTATTTAGCTGAAAAATGAAATTATTTTTTTGTCTCTTTTGGAAGGATTTGCAGAATCATGGCTGTTCAAGGTTTAAGACTGTAGATCCATCCATGTCGGCTGTTATGGAATCAAAAAATAATGGACCAATAAATATATACCAATACATTTCGCAATTAAACTTGTTAATGTATAATCTGATAATAAGTAGAACGATTTTAATTTGAATATATATATATATATATATATATATATATATATATATATAATTATTTATAAGTTAAACAATTTAATTATACCCGTTAAATTAGAATTCTGAATGCATCATATAATTTTACTTAAATAAATATTACTCCATTGACGCGAGAAGAGTAAATTCCAAAAGTTGGAATTAATTGACGCGTCTCGTGCGTCGTGCCTTTTTTCTTTCTTTAATATTATTTTCTGCTAAAGGCCCAATAACACATTAATTTTTTCAAAGTCCCACTAACATAATAATTTTTTTAATTTTTTAATATTATTTTTAACGCGGGTCCACTAATACAGTTACTTTTTTAAAATTTTAATATTATTTTCTGACGCGGGGTCTATTTATTTTAATTTGTGTGAAAAATAGTCTCGCATCATTTTTAAAAATACAGAGGGAGTAATATTTAGTATCATTTTTTTCAACATGAACTAAGTAAAAGGGAAAAAATTATTGGAAAAACGGTGTTGGAGCTTCGAGTTTTGATCTGACATGATTTTTTGGCGGCCCATCTTGGATTTCCTTGCTGGATTTGACGAAAGGGATGACCCAACACAAACCGACTGCCTCATCTCTTTTTCCGCTTCATCGGACGCTCACCAACTCACCCACGTGGCAGGAACGCATTCAACGAGATTGTCTCCTGATAGCAACGTGACGCCTTCTTTAAATATATTCAACGGCTTGAAAATACTTCACATCCTAACAAAATCGATACAATCTTCGTAACAATTAATCGTATCAATTTTTTTTTCAAACAGGTATCATTTTAAGTGATGAGATCATAAAATAAATTAAAATATACTATTTACACTTTTTTCATACTAGATAATATATCTTTCGATTTTAAATAAATGTTACTTGAAAATTGATAATTTTTTTTATATTAAATTAATAACCATTCATTTCTTTCATCTATATTGAATAAATTAATTATAAAATATTTTATCTATATTGAATAAATTAATTATAAAATATTTAAAAAATTACAAAACGTCGTTCACTTATTTGAGATCAAAATTTTTAGTTTAAAAAAACATTAAAAAAAAAACAGAAGAGAGTATAATTTTTTTATAGAATTTCTTTGCTCCTATAACATGACTCATTTTTTGGGTTGAATTGTTCGCCTTTTCTTATTATTTTCCATCATTTCTAATTCTCTAACATTGGAAATAAGAATAAAAATAAAAAAATAAATAAAATGTAAGTCCTATGTATTTTAGCTTGACCGGACAGCCGAAAAGAAAAAAAAGAAAAAGATTGACAATATATAAAATCTTGAAGTCATGATCGTTATTGAGCTTTCAAATCAATTGTGTAAAGTTATTTTCACGAAAAGAAAATTGTGTAAAGTTAGCAAACAACTAGGGAGAGACAAGATGGAGGATGATACGTTATTGCAAGATCGATCTCTATTAATTAGTGGGTTCATGTTTTCACATGCTAGTGTCCATTTGTAGATAGGATTGGGCAGAAAAATAAAAATATTATTCTAGTCCTCAATTTATATAAATGAGGTTGCATAGAATTGATGATGGGGACAAAAGATGTGGACCTTTCATACATACAACTTACAACTTACAACTTACAACTTACATTTTCCTCTCCCATCACTCTTTTTCCATTTTGGTAAGTTGTAGTCCGGTTAGGGGGCCGACTCATGTTTTGATAAGGGATTTTTTCTTATTTATTTGCCCCTTTTTTTAATTTTGATTTGACAAAATATAAAATCTTGTGGCTACCCTTAAATTTAGAGTTGAGACGCCTAACAAGATGCTTTAGAAGATTCCTACTAAATTATTATGGTTACGATAGTTGATTGATATGAGATGTTCAACGTAGATACTACTTTTATGTGCTATGTAAATTAGTTCTTATCCAATATTATCGACCATAATTGCAGTTCGACACCGAATAATATTAGCATTCATATTGACTTTTAATAATAATAGATCAAGAGGACAAGGAGTGGATGTTTGATGCATCAAAGGAAGTAGTCATTTCAAGGAGGTTCTATGAAAATAAATGAAAGCATTTGCACATGGGAGCCATTTATGGCCAAATCTATGATCATAGCCAGTGGGAGCGAAATAGGTCCCTCGACGTGCCTAAAAGATACTGTCATAGATAAATAAAGGAAACCAGTGTATGTGCCGCTGTTGGCTGCCCAAAGTAAATTGTTGCAAGAAACTTGAGAAGTCTTATCAAAAAGGAATCCTGAGAAGTGGGTTGTTCCTTTCTACACAATTTTATACTAGTTCTCTCATTTACTATGACTGCTTTCTTAAAAGCCAAACAGATATCATGACGTATCATTAGTTTTACGATCCGATACAGTCTTTTCCCTCTTCATCGTGCACATAATCTGTCCATAAGGTAAAGCCACCACGGCTTTTATAAACATATTGAGCTAAGCTGTGTTTTCTCGACTATCTGCACGGTGGAGTAAGTGCACGATAAAAAAAACTAAACTAGTATCACCAATCATTCATGTAATTGTTGAACATGCATCACTAGTGGTCTTCTAGTTCTTGGACCACGTTATAACGAGAGACACCTCTTATGGAATGGGCCAGAATCATATTGCTTTGTGGAGCACAAAGGTTCAACAAAATCCTGTGCAAAGATATGGCCACTGCTAATAAACATGACTACTATCTTGCATTGAGGAACTTTACCAGGTTAACTCAACCCCTTTTATATGTCAAGTGAGCAAAACCAAACAAGAGATCTATTTGGCGCAAAGTGTATATATAAAGAGAGGTCAAAGAGAATCTCCAGCATTTTGAAAACTGCCATTAGGATGTTTGAACAACTGGGTTCTACATTTATTATTAGAGAACTAGGAGGACAAAGCAAAACAAAATGGTAACAATATTCAAACACCAATAACGATGATTGAGAAAACAAACTCATATGAGAGACAATCCATCTCCTGTTATGCTATGGGAGCATATAGAGACATACCACAAACTTTGAGCAACAGCTACAAGGCACGATAAGAAACTCTACGGAATGGAGCGCTGGTAGATAGGCAGAGCTCCTAAAGCCTCACGCTCAGCTCTCTCTCTCTTCACCTGCAAAACATTTCAGCATGACGTTTCAATTCAGCCCTTGTAATGATTAGTAGCTTGTCTGTTGATTACAGTCATGCATTCTACTATTGTTCATATCTTAAGCTGATATTTCTAACTTCCTTCAAAAAAAGCAAATGCATTCTTTGGCTTATGGACACTAACCCTATAACAAAATGAAACAAGGTCCATACTTCTTTCACCAAGCTTATTCATCTCTCAAATCTATAACAGTGTTTCATATATGCTTGTGTTGCCCTGGTAAAATCTCCCAGCCAAGCTAACTTATAAACATGAGGGTAAAAGCTATGATGACAAGGTAGCTTGCTTTTCATAAATGATGAACTTATTTAAAGTTGCAAGTCATAGTATGAAGGGAAATATCACTTTCTGCAAAGCAAACGATTAAATGAATGACGCAAATGTACCATGAAAGAAAAACGAAAAAACCAACTAGAGTCTGTGGAAGAGTTTAACTTTAATACAATTACAGCTATAAGAGGACTGCCATTGATAACGGTAACAGAAAACCTATATAATTATGAGGCCTTCTGCTGAGTTGAGAAAATCAATAGAAAGGCATGACCAAGTTCAGAACTTAAAATTTATTGGGCGCTTCCATACATGAATTGGAGTGTGGGAATCTAACCACAACCAACACTTGGACGGTGCAGTGCCAATAAAATAAAGCTTACATTTTAATATAGAGCATACATTTTCTCTAACAACTATTCACAAAGACAATTTCCACTATATAACCAAGTTTAATTTCCGTGAGTTGCCACACAAAAGACAAACGCCCATATCACAAAGCAAATTACTGGTATTCTGGCTATAGCAATTATAGTTAAAAGGTCCTAATCCAAAGAATAGAATAAACTATTTTCTTCATAATAACTTACCAGAGCCAGCATGTCTTGAAGGTAGTACCTAAATGGTGTTTGCTTTGCCTGGAAACAGAGGGAAAAAAACCATAAGGCTGCTGCTCACAGCTAGACAACACTCTTCATGTTTAGCACACTTGATGACAACACAAACACACCAAAAAGAAAGAAAGAACACAAGCTCAATCTGATTGCTTCATCACATTCGCTAACACACATCATGCATAAGCAACACAAAACACCAATGACAACTAGTTGATCATTTCTTTTTCCTCTCATTAACAGGGAGTATCAAAATCTAAGTGGAGCTGCAGCTAATCAGCTCACTAGAAGTATTACCATAAACAACAGGCTATATTCTACCACGTATTGCGATGGTAAAATTGAGAATACTTCCAAATACCTGGAGATCTTCAGGGAGGTACTGATGCTTCATGGAGAGGTCCATGGCGCGCTTGATACGCTGGTGGCGGGCGTCAACAATCTCTCTCGGCAGCCGATTGAGCGCTTCCTTGATGTCCAGATCATAGTACGGATCGTACAGATCATCGTACCTGAGACCTATTTCACTCATAAAATCACAATACCAGAAATCAGAAAATCGGTACACACACAAATACGTATTCAAATACGCAGGAAACAAAAATGGGGGAAGACGACTAACCAACTCTGCGGAGGCGCGTTCCGACCTCCTTCATGTGCTGTTTAGCCAACCAGTTCTTCTTCGGATCCACCAACCATTTCGAAATGGACGAAAACATTTTTGCCAATCGGATTTTGTTTGCAGAGATTCGAATTTTTTTATCTTAAGATATCTGTGTTGGCTCGGCTGCTGCTCCTCTTTATTTTCTGGAAGAATCGTTTTGGTGGTATGTCCTTGTGTGGTGGAGATTTTTGTGTTTGTGAGGAACGACGTTTTCAAGGGAACACGGTGTCGTATCTGTTATGGGCTTTATTCAGTTAAGATACTAGTGGTCCTTTGGGCCCATTGAAGGGACCATGAAATAAATAATGGGCCTTCTCTTCTTTGTAAGTGCATAGTGGGCCTGCTCTTTGTATTGCGATAATTATATATATTTTTTGGTAAAATATATTGCGATAAACTCATTTCTGTTTTGTAATTTTTTTATTTTTTTTATAAAATCATAGATTCTAATAATTTACTTTTAACCATTTATTGGTAATGCGAGCTCGTGACTTGAATGTGCACTATAGCTATTATAATAGCTATAGGGAGTAAAACTTGGGTAGATCATGATCTACCTACATCATGAGGTAAGATGATGACAAGTGTCCAAAAGTGTTAAGAATAGTGGTATTCTAGCACTATTTGGGGCACGTGTCATCATCCTAAATTATGATTTGATCTACCCAAATTTTTTCCCTACTATAGGCTATAGCTACTTTTGGATTCGATGCGTTTGGTTTATATACAATGCTTATTTATTAGTAATGCGAGCTTAGGACTTGAATGCGAACTTTCATTAGTGTTCTGATTAATTTCTTTGCTATGTCAGGTTGGAAAAAGATAGGAACTATAACTACTTTTGGACTCGATGTGTCAAGCTTATAGTGGTGAGCATATATTACAGAACATTTTGGTCATTTGGTTGACATAGCTTTGTGCATATTATGAACTAAGGATTTGTCCTAACAAGGCTTGTAGAGTTCTTATAGGTCACTCTATTTGCGGTTCACATGGCTGGATGCTTCTACTATCGTCTTGTTTCACACCACCACAATCCGAAAAATACATGGATTGGGTCTGTATGGGAAGACTTCCATAAGGAAGCATTGTGGACTCGTTACGTGACTTCGATTTACTGGTCTATAACCACGCTTACTACGACTGGTTATGGTGATTTGCATGCTGTGAATGAAGGGGAGATGGTATTCACGATGCTTTACATGCTGTTTGATCTTGGACTAACATCGTACTTGATTGGAATTATGACCAACTTGGTTGTCCATGCCACCAGCAGAACAAGACAATTTGTGAGTAATCCTCATTCTGAAGCCCGCTGTGATTTTTGTAAGCATTCCTTTGAACTCTTAGCAGACGCTCACTTTGTTGTTCTAATCTCATTTGTGTTTGATGCCAGAGGGATACTATCCAAGCTGCTTCAAATTTCGCACAGAGGAACCGCCTACCCATTCGCTTGCAAGATCAGATGCTTGCTCATTTGAGTTTGAAGTACAGAGCAGATTCTGAGGGATTGCATCAGCAAGAGAGCATCGATTCCCTTCCAAAAGCCATTCGATCAAGCATTGCAAACTTTCTCTTCTACTCACTGGTAGATAAGGTGTACTTGTTTCGTGGCGTGTCAAATGACTTACTTTTCCAACTGGTAATTCTTAGCAATACTACCACTTCCCTAGTAGTTTTTAATGTTGCCAAATGTATTTCCTGTCATACGCTTTCTTTTACCCATCTTGAACTTGTTTGGGTTTTGAAGGTCTCGGAGATGAAGGCTGAGTACTTTCCTCCCAGAGAAGATGTGATATTGCAGAATGAAGCCCCCACAGACTTGTACATACTGGTCACAGGTTCTGTGGTAAGACCATTAGTAACTCCTCCTGCCCCAGGCCTTACCATCCTTCTTTGAATGCATGGTTGGTCAAGATTTTAGAGTATAAGTAATTCATTTGGTTTGCTCGTTTTAAAATTGATGAGACTAGAAATCTTCTTCATTTGGAGTGTAATAGCGAACCAACAAAATTGAGAACCAAAACGACAAGAGAGTGGGATGGTAGCTGCTTGGGAAGTTAGATTTTCTATTAATTGTGGATATTTTTAGTTACTTATATACAACTTACATTGCAGGAGCTCATTGAGAAAAGGAATGCAATAGAGAAGGTAAGTTTAAAGATTAAAATATTTTTGGTGATCTTTATCCTCATAAGAGTAGCTTAATTCAGTCATAAGCAGCACTATACTCTCTTTCCAATTGATGGTTCCAGGTTGTCGGTAAGGCAAATGTTGGAGATGTCGTAGGTGAGGTTGGGCTCCTCTGCTACAGGCCACAACTGTTCACAGTTCGGACCAAACGGTTGAGTCAACTGCTACGTCTGAACCGTACTGCATTTTTAAATATTGTTCAGGCAAATGTTGGAGATGGGACAGTTATTATTAATAACCTGCTTCAGGTCAGCAAAAAGTTTTACTGAACATATTACATTTGATATGATAACCACTTGAATTATAACCATCAGATGTGGTAAATCAGTAAAGTGTGCCTATCAAAATATGAAAACAACTTTAACTGGATTTTGTGGAGAAAACAAACTATTGGCTAGGGTAGGAGGCTAGACTGTCCTACAAATTCACTATGTTTTATGGTTGATGCAGCACTTGAAAGATTTGAAGGATCCTGCAATGGAAGGGATCTTGACTGATACCGAGCACATGCTGGCTCGAGGCAGAATGATTTTGCCTCTTACTTTATGCTTTGCTGCTATGACGGGTGATGATCTTTTGTTGCTTCATTTGCTGAAGCGGGGTTCTGATCCCAACGAACCAGATAACAATGGGAGAACTGCACTGGTATGCAAATTTATGCCCACAAATATTATATGTTTATCATTCGAAAGTCATTTGATGTATATTCTTGGACATACCTTGCCCTTCTATGCAACAGCATATCGCAGCTTCAAATGGGAATGAGCATTGTGTAGTCCTACTTTTAGAGCATGGAGCTGATCCTAACATCCAAAGTAGGTTTTAGCACCTGCTTCATCTTTCTCCTTATCGGGTAGAGGAAAGAAAAAGAAGGATCTAAAATTCGCATACGTTTTCTTCATTGCAGATTCAGAAGGCAACGTCCCTTTGTGGGAAGCATTACAGGGGAAGCATGACATTGTGGTTAGACTTCTTATAAATAATGGCGCAACATTAACTTCTGGTGATGTGGGTCATTTTGCATTCTCAGCCGCCGAGGAAAATAATTTGGATTTGCTGAAGGAAATTGCTAATCACGGTGGAGATGTAACGCTATTAACAAGAAGTGGAACTACTGCACTTCATTCAGCAATTTCTGAAGGGAACGCAGAAATCATCAAATTCCTCCTAGACCAAGGGGCTGATATTGACAAGCCTGATATCCACGGATGGACTCCTAGGGCCTTGGAAGATCATCAGGGGCATGAAGAAATTCAATGACTTTTCCAAACTAGGCAGGAGAAGAAAAAGCCACAACTTCCTGAAATTCCAAAGCAGCAGGGGCTACCGTATCTGAGGAAGTACATTGCAAAATATAGCAGTGAACCTTCAATACCTCCGTACTCACCATCCACGCCCCGTGGTCTTGGACGACCTGGTTCGCAAGTTGCGTTATCTGACAATCATCATAGGCCAAGGATTAACAATTTCTGTAACTCACTTTTCGGGATCATGTCAGCTGCTAATGCTGGTGAGACTACATCTCATCCTCAGCATTTTGTTTTGTTCCTTGAATAGTGTTTATAAACAACATTTACTTAAAACGAAAACTAAATTTCAAATTCTTCAGGTGAGAGCGAACCACGTATATCTTCATGTGATGTAGCAGTTTTCCCACGTTCAAACTATCCAGCCAGAGTGACTCTTATATGCCCTGAAAAAGGTGACGTTGTTGGTAAACTTGTTCTATTGCCAAAATCACTCCAAGAATTACTTGACATTGGAGGCCGAAAATTCAGAATCACTGCCACCAAGGTTCTGACTAAAGAAGGAGCGGAAATTGATGACATAGAAATCGTAAGAGATGGCGATCACCTTGTTCTTGCTAGTACTCCCAAACCTTAATAAGATGCTACATGGTTGATGATGGGTGAAATTTCGATCCCCTGCCATGTCCAAGACTGCTAGTTTCTGTTTAATCTATGAGTTGTGGCTTGTCACCACGAGTGAATGAGAAAATAGGAGTTCCTTGTTCTCGCTTTTGCAAAGAATGAGTGCGAACTCATCCATTGCTCCATGTCAATACAATCTTTAAGGATTTCAAAAGCTAATTTCTAAAACCCCTACAGTCTTGGTCCTTGTCCCTCTGCCATGCCAATACTCCACGAATACGATACAATAGAAAAGATTGGTAGCGACAGTGAAGGGAAAAAACTATGCATTGCGATTTGATTTCAATGCTTCAAAATTACTTCTCGAGTCCCTTTGGTGGAGGGAAAATTGAATAAGAAACAAGCAAATGATTCCAGCTCCAACATTCTTGCTGTTAGTGTTCCTACTCTCTCAGATGTGATCTTCCATGTCTTTGCTCTCCACTCTCTTCTGCGAGCGAAATGAACTTGTACAAAAATGGCCATGCACACTACTCCTACAAAAAGGTTCTTGCACCCCTTATTCATCCTTTGAAAAAAGAAGGATCCATGAATTTGCAAAACTATGTACATGCACTCTACTCCTCTGCAAAAATGCTTTTTGTTCCCCATCTTTACTCTTTTGGGCAAGCCATAATGATTCGCAACAGTCATACTCATCATATCGTAAGCTCTTAGCTTCATCCGAAGTTCCATCTGGGCTCTCACCATCTCACTGTCTTTGAAGACTGTCCTCAGAATGGACCTGTCAAACATTCTAGATTCTATCAGTAAGCAAATGTTGTAGTTAATATGCAGTATCCACATCAGTTATTTTAAAGATGAAAATCTCTTGCCTCTTGTATTTTTTCTTCATTGAAGCTCAAAGTTCTAAGCTTCAACTCGCCTCTGTGGGTGGTCATCTCGTCTAGTAACTCAGCATCATGGAACTCAGTGTCTTTTGAGTCAGCGTCCAAATCAGGCGGTTCTTTCTCCTGCAACAGTTTTATGTTACCATGTGCACGAATATGAAAAGCCTATAGATACCAACAACCAAAGAACTGATGATTGTCAGCAACACCTAGCAAAGATTAGAGGGACGGGAAGGACAGTACCCTAAGTGAAAAACTTTTTCGTAGAGCACCAAGAACTTCTTCGTACTCAACCGCATCCAGTTCTTGAAGATGGTCAGGGTGGAAAAACTTCGGAAGCACATTCTGCCTTATGCCAATGAGAACAAAGAATGGAAGTGGGAACAATATACCAGCTATAGGTATCCATGTCACTCCAAAACAAATCAATAGGTATACGAGTTGGAAGAGTGTAAATATGGCAATTGCCTTGAATGGCACTGATTCCACAAATGAAGCATGACCACTTTCCAAGACTCTGGCAGTAGAATGTCACAAAAAATTGAAAAATTGATATTATATCTTGGAATCAATCATTTATAATCCAGAGAAAAAAGAAGAAGAAAAAAAGAACAAGTCTAGAATCCCTGAAGAATTTATTGCTGGCATACTTACTTGTAACGTCGGCTAGGGGTGACGAAAAGCAATAGGATCCTTTCCCAAAACTGATTCCCTGGGAGACTATCAATGGCCATGTAGGCAAAGTATCCCCAAAGAACTGAGGAGGGCACCATTCTGATTACAGGTACAATGCACAATGATAATCCAACAAGGGCTGACTGTAACAGGTTGCTCAATCTTTGTTCATTAACTCTTACAGGCAAGTAAGTGTCAATGTATTTCTCAGGATCAAATTTTCCCTTCCCTTTTTCTTCATCATCGGCATTCATTACTGCTGTCTTCAGGCCCTCCAACTCTTTTTGTACCGAAGTGTTCTGCACCAAGGTCCCTGTTAATTAGAGCATGAAAATACAAGCATATAAACGAAATTCAACTGTATGTGGTGAAAAATCACAAGATAGAGCAATAACAGGTCGAGATGCATCCATTTGTATGAATGCAGCTTGCATTCTTCCATAGATTTCTGAGTTGCTTCCCTTTAGGCCACTGCCTTCCTTTGCACTCTTCACCATTTTCTTTCGAATCAACTGCAAATCATGTCAATGTCGTTTGAGAATTCACAAGTTAAAAAAAAAGTTAACTTGATATAGTTGCACAACACAAATTTTCTTCATTAGCTGCACCATACCTGCTTCTTCAAAACAGCAAGACTCTTGGTGTGCATGGGGGATTGGGGGAGGACACCATTTGAAGGGGGCAGTCCAAGCAACCCACAAAACAAAGTCTGGAAATTTTGTATACAACAGGCAGCATGTTAACCGGAAAGCTATATAAGCCAAAAGGAAACGTGTAACTTACAACAAAGAAAAAACTCTCATAAATCGGTTGCATACCATAACCCCTAGCAGCAAGATATCATAATGGTAAGCAGAGGGTTTTCTGAGATTATACTCCTTCTGTTGTGCCATCTGTGAAGCTACACTGTGGTCAAAATAGTATAAGGCAGCTATCATAAGGGCTGGAATCAGGGCGGCAAAGATGTAAGGTGGTGGAACCTTTCCCATATCCTGCATTTTGGGTGTATGATCTACATTAATGGTCAATATAGGGTCGATACCAGAAAGGCCAAGATCCAGGAAGAATGCACCATAAATCATTACCTTGATCATTGTCCAATGATATACCGATGCGGAGTCCCAAAGAAGTGGAAAATGTAGCCTCCTAGGAACCCCAGGAGGAACTTTCTTTGGTACACCAAAAGACAGTATTGTCCACAACAAGACCATCATGGGAACCCCATAGTCTGCAGTAAAGCCTCGGAGCCACCCTGTAATGAACACAGAAAAAGGGAGAAGGGAGAAAGCAAATTAAATCTCAAAACACATGAATTATTTCCCTGAATCAGGGCACAAATAACTTAAGTCCACTTACTTGTGCCATATCGCCAAGATCTTGCTTCTCTGCTCTTTAGGGCAGTGGATAATAAACCAAATGCGAAAATGATAGCAAGCAATCCATTTGCATATAGCCATTGAAATTGGTATTCTTCCAAGTTTGAATCTTGATGCTCGGGAATACTGAATTCACTAACCAGGCCCTGCAATTAAAAAATAAAAGTGGTTAACAACAGTGTTCCATCAAATACGGACAAGTCCACTTTGGAAATTGGCTGCATACGTAGCAATACCCTGACAGCCTCTTGAATGAAAAGGACAGCAATCAACATGCCGAAAAGCTCCCCTGCTATCCTTGTGAATTTATTGATGATATTTCCAGCGTTAAGAATTGCAAGAAGACACAGAAGAAGGGCTGTCCACACACAAACCCTGCCAAATAAAAACACATTAATAAAAGAAAAAACACTCTAATAAAACACAAATCTTCAAGCACTCAAAACAAAAAAATCTCAATCAAAACGAGACTGGCTCGCTTACCAACCCGCCCAAGCCAAGAATAACTTTTGACCTATTGCTGGCTGTCGTTTGCTGAAACTGTACAAGTAGGTATACATTATAACAGTGGGTTCTGCAACTCCTAAGATCAACAACGGTTGTCCGCCAAAAATTGAGTGGGTTATTCCACAAATTGCAGTAGAAGCTAAAGTCTCCAGGGTAGTCAAGCTTCCATCTATCACAATACAAACAATGATCTCAATCTCATTTACAATATTCTTTAACACAATCAATGCAGATTTATGACCAAAAACACTTACAATCAACTAACTTTTCACTCTCAGGAATCATCTTTAAACAAGAAGTTACCTGTATCTCTACTCAATTGCTCTCCAAAGGCTATAACAGGAAGGGCAGAAGAGAAGAAAATGTAAAATGTTGGAGCCAATATCCTGTCATGGATTAAGTGAAACCAACCAAAAAATCAACTAAATGGGCATACGTTTGTTCTGAGAAAAGCAGGAATGCTGTTAATTATTATACCTAATTCCTGAACCAAATGCACTAGTCCAATCGTCTTTATAACATGCCGCTCTTCCTCTCAAATCTTTGATTATTCCCTCGAATGGAGTCTTGCTGTTCACCATTTATGATCCTAGACGTCGTCAAAGTTCATCAACTTAATACATCACAATCAATCAATAACCAAGAAAGTTGCAAACTCCCTAAATTATTATCAAATATTTTGTTTTTATAACAAATAAAACATCAATAATCCATCCCAAGCAGAAGAAAAGAAAACCCATCTCTTCATATCACAGAAACCAAAAAAAACAGAGGACAGAACAAAAAGAACGCATCTTTTCTTGCATGCAAACAAGTTCATGACAAAAAGGTCACACCTTTAACATGCATACGTCCTTACAATAACGTTTCATGAATCTAACCTTATAATCCTGTTTGCGCTTGACAAGAACAATGAGTTCAAATGCCCAGTTGTTCCCTTTTTCTTTTCCTTTCTCTTCCTCTACCTCTACCTCTAAAATGAGAGGCGAGAAAGAAAAAGAGAGGGGGAGAGGGAGAAGCAGTGATTTGATTTTGGTCTTTGGTATATTTCAGAACGTGCGGATTTTGTGGAGCCCCAACTAACGAAGTGTGGGTCCTGCAAAATCGGCAGAATTTGCTTAGAATTCGAGCTCAAAAATCTAACGTCCTTTTCCAACTTCCTAGGATAAAAAGAAAATAAAAAAGCCCAAAGGAAAAAGAAAAGAAAAGAAAAAAGCTAAAAATTACCGTAATTATATTTTATTTTAACTAATAATAATAATAGCTAAAATGGTTAAAAATTTCACCCCAAGTTACATTACACAACCGACAAACTAATTAACACTTATTATTCCGCTGAATTTTACAAATATTCTCCGCTGCAGCAGAGCTCTGTACATTTTTTGCATTACCCGATTCGATGATAATCACGCATTACATAATTTTAACAGAAATGATAGTGCATAAGTTACAATAAATCATTAACAAAAGACCACATTGGAGTCAGATTTTGAATTTCGAGTTCGGTTACTGGCTTCTCTACTCGTCTTTAAGACGACTATCTTGAGCTTTCATGTCTGACGAAGCTTCAGTAATCGATATTACTCGGAAGCAAGAGAGAATGCAGATTCTCAGCACATCAAAAGGAGAGCTTCCCGGGTGCGGCCGAGCAGTCTTAGCACTGTTGCAGCAATGTGATGTCCTGTCAACCCAGCGAGAGCGAGCTGCTCTGTCGGCAATGCATGCTCGATGTAGTTGTCTGGCAAAACAATCGGTCGCCACTGGAGAAATTTGTTTGGAAAAGTATTAGAGTTAAGATAACAAGTTGAACATATTATTGATTCTGGTTGGAAACCAGAGCTACTGTCACTAAACTTGTAAGAAAATGAATTGGTAAGCAGCTATCGAGGGTAAAACTGTTACCTTAATTCTTCCATCGAGTTGCCCGTCAAGGGAAATGAACTGAGCAACATGGGATCCGAATCCTCCAATAGAGCCCTCCTCAACTGTGACCAGAAAGTCATGGTTTTCACATAGCTGTCTGAGAAGGTTTCTATCGAGTGGCTTGCAGAATCTTGCATCAGCGACAGTTACATCAATACCGAGCTTTGAGAGAAGTGCTCGAGCTCTGAGGCAGTTCTGAACCATTGCCCCATACCCAAGTAAAGCAACATAGCTACCTTCTGCAAGAACTTTTCCTTTTCCTATCTGCTCTACAGGGAACAGTAGTCAAACCAGGGTTACAACCACATCGGCAATTGGATCTTATGTTACAAGTTAAGATCAAATACAACACTACACACAGGAGGTCAGCAGTTTTAAGACAGTTCAGAAATTTCAATTAAAGCAAATTAGAAAGCTACCTCGATGGGAATGCCCCTATGCAAAAAATGGTCTGTCCTAACAACCGCACCCCTTGGATATCGGAAGCAGATAGGACGATCATCTATATGTGCAGCTGTAGCCAACATGTCAACAAGCTCATCCTCGTTGGATGGTGCCATAACAATCATGTTTGGTAAACACGACATGAATGTTATATCGAATGCCCCACACTGTACGGGACCATCAGCCCCCACCAATCCTGCACTTGGAATCACGAAACGAACTGGAATCTTCTGTCGA
This sequence comes from Viola odorata, assembly GCA_963691705.1. NCBI lineage: Eukaryota > Viridiplantae > Streptophyta > Magnoliopsida > Malpighiales > Violaceae > Viola > Viola odorata. The sequence goes on along the minus strand of OY829545.1, from coordinate 19,208,855 downwards.
TCTACATCGTGGATCACCTGGAGAACCGACAAGGTAAGGTATGAAAAAGTATCTTTACAATCGACATCAGGTTTATATGTGGCAAAAAATGTCACACTATATTCCCTTGCATCATTGAAATGAGAGAGAGAACCTGATCATAGGCTCTCTGTAGAAAAGCAGAAGGAATAATGCAGAATGGTTTCAAGCCCCCACATGATAGGCCAGCAGAGAATGTAACTGCATGCTGCTCAGCCATTCCCACATCAAAAAACCTGTCAGGAAATCTTTCTTGAAATAGTTGGAATGATGGCTCCATTTCCATTCCTGCATGCACAGTCACGATATCTTTGTCCTTCTCTGCCTCCATAACCAAGGCCTCCACAAAGCAATCACTATAGGTTCGAGCATTAACACTGTACAGCAAAGAATCAGAGTTGCAAAAATCTGCCAAAAATGACAAGGGATATATATTAGATTGCAAAGAGAAAAAATTTAAAGTTTGTTAGTCCAATTAAAAACTTAGTACACTTGAACAAAAGGAAAAAAGAAAAAAAAAACAATTCAAGCCTCCTCTGCTCAACCAAGGCTAGACCTGAACACTGCTTGAGCCCATCCAGTATTCGAATTACTTGTACAGAACCAGGGAGCATAATTTTGTGATTTCCTACCTGCATGGAGTTGGTAATGATAATAAATCATACCTTCCTGCTGATTCTCTGCTGCATCACTCTTCTGCTTATCGTCTCCATGATTTTCCTCTGTTATTATATGCACCAAGACAGGACCCATTGAATCTAGGGTTGCCACCCGTTGTAGAACAAGGACCAAGTCTTCTATGTTGTGACCATCAACAGGGCCTATGTAATACAGCCCAAGCTCTTCAAACAGAGTTGCTCCTGGTGGGCCTATCATACCACGTGCATATTCATCTACTTTGGCTGCTAGCTCATGCATACCCACTCCAATCCTCTTGGTAACACCCTTGATAAAAAAAATTAAAGAAAAAATTCACTTTCACATCATAAGAACACCAAGAATATATTCTCAGCACAAGGCATGGGATATGTGATGCTAATTGTCACAATAAAGATTTGAAGGTTGAACTTCAAAGCAAATGCACCTTCGGTTTCACTTTTTTTTCCACCATTTCCTCTAAGAGGTGTAATCAAATAAATTTCCTGCAAGTGAAACAAAAACTGCAAACTCTACCTTTGCAACTTCTCTAAATGTCCGGAATGATTTACTAGACTGGATCTTGCTTAGCGCACTAGACCATGCATTGATCGATGTCTTTGGTCCCTCTTCGACTTTTGGATGTAAAGAATGACGGCTGTCGTTCAAAATCACTATTATATTTGAGTCCAAATAACCTGCATTTCCCATTGCTTCATACACCTGACCGGCAACAGTTGTCCTGTTGCTGATAACTGTAACAATCCGTTCTCGCTTCCCTTTAATATCACGCGCAACTGCCATGCCTGATGATTGAATAAAAAAGTTTTCAGCTCCACAAATTCGATTTTGATAATAAGATATGGAGTCAAAGTACAAAGCCGAGTTCAGTCGAGAGGGGCATACAAGAACCAAAAGAGGAGATCTAATTAATTACTATATGAACTTTAAAAAAAAAAAAAACACTCTGCAAAGCAAAGAAAGGGTAATAAAGAAGAATAAGCACAAATACAGATGAGAACCATTTACCAAGTCCAGCAGAAATACTATTGCATCCATGCCCTGCTCCGAATGGATCATATTCACTCTCAGACCGAGAAGTACAGCCAGAAAGACCATTCCTTTGTCTCAGTGTGGGCATAAGAGACCGCCTTCCTGTGAGAATTTTATGGGGATAAGTCTGCAACCAAAGAATAAGGGTTACGTTAACATAATTGAAAGTCATTTGTAAGTAAGTAGGTCGGATCAGATATAAAGACCAATTGCCTTCAATTTAGCTTCACTTGCACTGTGCTACGCTCATGAACATTATTCTATATTTACTCTATCTTTACACATTTTCTCACCCGTACCCCAATAGATGAAAAGAATCAACATGTGCTAAATATTAACTTCTTCAATATCATTGATGACCAAGCACTCCTGCTTACAGAATGATACAATCTCATATCTTACTTGTTCCCCTACATCCCACAGTATCTTGTCCACAGGTGCATGAAAAACGTGGTGAATGGCTATGGTCAGCTCAACCACAGCCAAACTAGCTTTAAAGGACTTGTCAGTCTCTGACATTATAGAAGACAACTCTGAACGCATTTCACCAGCCAATTGCTTCAGTTCCTGCACAATCCAATATAGTCAGTACAGGACCTTTAAACTTAAGACTGGAAAAACTCGCAAAACAGTAGAGCAAGCTCAAGAACTAACCCTTATGCTCAAATTCTTCAAGTGGATAGGGTTTTCAATCAAATCCAGCAGAGGTGTAGCTAGTCTGTCGCAAAAGATATCATCAATATCATGTAGAGAACATATGCTGCTTGCAAATCTCTGCACCAGGAAATATTCTTCCATGAGTACAACTAAGCATTAACTACAGTGGCAGGGCTAGATCGATTAAACATAACACTCGCCAGGAAGCAGTATTCCTAAGGAGCAATGCAAGTGCGTATAGACAATTGGCATAGAACACATTGAATTGCCACATTGAGAATTGATAGCTACAATTTCAACCGTATGCCTGCCCTACAATTGAAAAAATGGATGTACTGAACTAAAAGCCGCCTTCTCCAGGGTTATATTATAAGAACTAACAAGCCTCTAAGTATGGCCTCTACTTCTTTATCTCACTATAATACCCCAGCGATTTCCCATTTCATTACAACACTTTCTTTCAATTATCTCTGTGATAGTACACCAATGTTCCTCTTTAAGCAATGTTGTTACCTCCACCAAATGCCTGGTTTGCTACAATCTTATATCGCCCAAAACAAAAAAGGAAGCATTGTAGAGTTTATCTTTTTCTTTGGAGCATTGAACTAAGACCTAAAAGTGGGTAACGGCCAGATTCACTGGCTAGCAACATATTAAAGAACTATCAGTTTACCCAGCTAAAACAAACGAAAGAAATACTGACACTGGTATAAAATGGACCATAAAGGGCAAAATTTGGCGCATACCTTGGCGTTAGATATGGAAGCCGAACTTGGGTACAAGCTAAATCTTGATAATCCCACTCTACAAGCGAAGTTGGAGCTTAAAGTCTCGAACTTGTGACCAGAATTTCCAAAGGAACAAGCACTGATTCCACATGGGTACTGAGCAGCAGTGCCCATCACGGATACGATAAAACCCCACCTCACCAAGCTCAATCTCGATCGTAAAAGCAATCAAATTTGCACTTTTTGGAGCTCAGTTGCATACGCAAAGTTGGATGGCTGAAACTGTCAGCGCAGAAAACAGATACAGAGGTAGAGGATTTAGCGGATAAGACCGGAAGGAAGGCTGAAGAAGAAGACGACTGCTAGTTCTTATATGATATGATTCGGATCATTTTGGAAGAGAAAAGGAATCTCAATCTAACAGAGAAGTGACAAATGGAGAATAATTTAAGCCTTCCATGGTATCAACTATCAAGTGAATAAAAATAAAAATGAAGGAAGAAGAAAATTAGGAAACACAGACGGACGGTTAACCGACACAACCGTCGTTACTTATGGGCTGGATTCAAGGCCCAAGTGCGTTTTTGTAGAGGCTAGGCCCTTGAATTTTTCCTCTTTTTTTGAGAAAAAACCTAATTTTAACCCTTTATTTGATGATAATAAAAGTTTTTTTTTTCGATCGACATGGCCATGAGAATGAAGGTATTTGGTGTTTTTGGTTGATGTTGAAGAGGATGAAGGTTGGGACTTGAGGCCATGAGAAAAAGAAATTGAAAAAAAAAACTAAAGATAGCATCATTTTTTATATAATTTACCTTAAGAGGTCATTTTTTTTCACTCATCCAAATTTGCAAATTATGAAGCACATAATTGCATTCAATCATCTAATAATTGAAGAAGATTAATTAAGATGATTGAGATTGTTGGAAGGGAAAAAATAATCTAAAGAAAGTGAAGTGACAATAAAAAAAATTATAATTTATAAAATGTTCTACTTTACCATCTATAGTTTTAAAACTTGCAATAAGATTTATAATTTAAATATTTCTAATAGTTAAAAATTCAAATAAAATTATAAAAAAATATGAAAATTAGTGGGAAAATATAAAAAATGAGGTAGAGCCCACCTCGATGAGAGAATTGAAGAAGAATTTTAAAGCAATTTTATGAAGAAGGAAAAATAAAAAAATTAAACTAGTTTTTTTTTCCTTCATGTTTTAAAGCTCTATTTGTTATATTTTTGGACAAATTTCATAACTTTTTACAATTTTTATTATTTTGTTTGCATTTTCAACTACCAAATAATTCAATTTTTTAAAATTATAAGACTTTTTATATAACTAGGTTATTTTGGCACATGGCGTTGCACGTGTGAAATTTATTTAAAAATATTGAAATATAAAATTTATGTACAAAAAAGTATTTCACACAAATATATTTTTCGTATAATATAATTTTTTTTAATAATGTTTCCGAAAATAGGATTAACATAATTTTTTACTATAGTGCTTAAATATATTTGTATTGTTATTAATGTTCTAATGCAAGTGTTGACGAAAACATTTTGTATTAATTCTGAAATAATTAATTTTAAGCTCTTAGAATTAAAACAATTTTAACTCAATTAAGTAAATTACTTTTACAAATTAAAATTTAAATGTTTAAAATGACGTTTCATATTATTTTTATTTAAGTTCTCCAAATATTGTAAATAATTATGCAATTATTTAAAAACAACCACTATTGAATTTTTCTTTAAAGATTCAAACTCAATAAAAAATTAAGTTTAATATTTAATTAAAAATTATGATTTAAGTAAATGTACAAACTATTTTTCTTCATGTTTATGTATGAAAAAAAATCACATAATTAGCTAAGAAAAAATAATTCCTTATCATTACAAATTTTACGAAATCAAACTTATGTAATTTAATATTTGTGTATATATATATTTTTAAGAATAATACGTTATAAAAAGGATTTCATAGTTTTTTTTATTGAAAAATAGTTTATTGAGGTAAAATAATTTCTTGTTATTTTACATATTTTTTCTATAGATTTTTTATTTTTAACTAAAAATAATTATCACTTTCCACTTTATTTATTTTTCCTTTTCTCTCTCATTTTTTTCTAGTTCTTATTCTAACAATGAAAACACATGAAATAAAAAAATAACAACAACAACAATAATAATAATTAAAAATAATAGTCTAAAAATAATTGTGATCATAATTTAATAAAAGGAAGAATTTTATTACTATATTTATCCTTTATTTTTTTCTTCTTTTCGTAATAAGATCATATTTTGTTATCTTTTGAAAGAAAAAATATATTTTCTTAATCTGTTGGATTAGAATAATAATAGTAGTAATAGTTATTAGTCATGAAACTATTATTACTATTATAAATAAATAAACTATTCCAATTTTAAAATATACTCCTTCCGCTCTTTTTTAAATGTAGCGCACGCATTTCAATGTACTTCCGAAAAAAATTACGGAATTTTTTGGGGTCAAATAGTGAGTCATCCGGCCTCCTCGATATGCGCGAATGACGTTTAATAAAGACTGGAGGGAGTATTTTATTAGATTAGGATGATAATAACGTTAGGAGATTTATGTATCTCATTTAATCCATAACTTTTGGCTCTTTTTTTTGCTATAATTTATGGCTTAGAACATGATTTCTTATTTAATCTTCTTAATTATATCAACTTCATCAACATTCGTCACTCGCATTAAAGATCCATGAGTGAAATCTTCTGTGTACTATTACAGCAGTCTATTAGGTTACACAAATTTAATCTCATCCATTTGTTATTAATTGAAAAACTAATTTAAGTTTAAGGTTTAAGGACTTTAAGTTTACGATAAATATTTATTTAATTATTTTAGGTATAATGATAACTTATAAATTAGTAACTACCTATTAATCAATTTATTTTATTGTTGTTTTTTATATATGACTCAGGCATATTGAATTGCACATTTTTTTTTATAGACAGATGTGAGATTTAGACTTGTGTCATTTAATTTTAATTTTTAATTTAAAGATTCAAAAGGTTACTCATTGTAACTCTATTTTATCTCAAAGTTAATTTAACTTTAACGTTCTAACGATTTTAAGTTTATAATAAATATTTATTTAATATATTTTATGTACCTATCGGATGTTATCTTGATGACGTACATCATATGGTCTATCCATGATATTATAATGATAACTAACAATATAACCAATTTTTTTTAAAAAAAATCTTATTACTTTACCTTGCACATATTTTAGAGTAAACTACATAATTTGTTTTATATTTTCAAAAATCTTTCACTTGGGACACTATAGTTTTAAGACTTACATTAGAAACCCTATAATATCCTAAAACGTTTTAATATAACATTATAAGTGGTTAAAAAATAAAAAATAAATAGTAAAAAGTTGAAAAATTTATAAATATTGGAGGAAAATGTATAACTATAACTATTTGATGATTAGATTTTAAAATATTAATTTTCAGTATCTCTTTTAAATTATCTAACTTAATCGTTTTATATTGTTAAAACTCATTAATCAACTTTTGTCACTAAATTAATTTTAGGAAAGGTTATAAATTCCCTTTTTATTTGTCACTTAGAGTTGTTTTATGATTTTCTTAACTTTAAATATATTTTTTCTGAAAAAATAAACCATTTACTGCCTTCAAATTATAGTTAAATAATTAAAATAAAATAAATACTATTAACCCATGTAGAAAATATTTTATGTACAATATATAATATTTCTTTCATAAAAATAAAATTAATGTAAATTATTTTGATAATATATGGATAATATTTTCAATACTTGTAAATAAACTTCTCAATTATTCTCATAAATATTGTTCTTTATTTTACTATATAATTTATGTTAGAAAAAGTATAAATATTACCATTTATTTGTCACTTTTATCTAGTTTATGTTTCTTTAACACTTTTAAAATCAATCCCTTTACTAAATTAAAATAATAAAATAAAATAATAAATATTAACTCGAATAAAGAATATTATTTTTAAAATAATATAATAATACTTAAAATAATTTAGATTTAAAAATAGATTAAGATATATTTTTTACATTTAACAAATAATTTACATTTAAAAATAGATTAACTTATATTTTACTCATTGTAACTATTTTCCAATTCCATACTGTTAAGGATATTTCTAATATTGTAGCTCCACCAGTACATTATATAAATTGATCTCCCACAACCTCTTTGAATATAGTGAGGAACTTGTTGGTAATCAACCAAGGAAATATTTTTATCACCCATGCCAATTTCACAAAGAATGATAAATTTTAAAAATATATAAAAGTAAAAGTTCGCAAGAATAATTTCATAGGAACATAGTTTCGACATTTAACATATTTTGGTTCTTCAATAAATTATCTTTCTCTTTTGTATTTTAGCATTTCAATTATTAAATTATTTAAATATTTTTTTTGTTAATTATAATTTAATATTATAATGTGAATATTTCATAATATAAAATCACCTTCTTTCATTTTTCATACTATCAAAAAAATATTTAATATAAATTTAAAGTCTAAAGAATTAATTTAATATACACTCATTATTCATAACTTTAATAATAAGTCATTTAAAAAAAAAAATAGTTTATACAAATATAATTTATTTTTGCTAACTTTTTTAACTCACAACACTAAGTATATTTTTCTATGATAAATTATTTAATAATTTCAAATTCTTACTAAAAATTACATATATAATAATTCTTTATTAATTAAATAAATGGTCATTTAATAATAAAAATAAAAGTGCATTACTTAATTGAAAAATTAATTTATAATTTTGTTCACTTTCTAATTTACTATTATTAATGTTATTTTAAAATATTTTTATAAGCTACTCCCATGTGATTTTTTAAGAGACTAACGAATGTAGCAGACTCGATTTTCTTTCCACTTTTTCCATATAGAAAAGATATAATTTTTTTTTATTGTAAAGTTTGTGTTGTTGTTGTTTAGCTTGAAATTGAAAACATTATCTAGTTTTTATATAAAAAATATATAAAAATCTCAAGAAAATACATTTACGTAATCATTAAACATATACTCAAAATATTTATTTTGTAACATTTTATTTATTTATTATATAATAATAAAAAAATTATTAACTTTATTGATTAAAAATTTAAATATATTTTTAGGTAAACTATATAAAGAAACCCTAAAGTTTACAAAATCTCCCACTTTGAACTCCATAGTCTTGAAATTTGCAATATAAACCTGCAATAAAGTTGCAATTTTGGTCTTTCCAATAGTTTGAGAATTAAAAAATGATAAAAATATTATTAAGTTATTTAATTATTTTATCAATCACTAATTATTTTAATTTGTTAAAATATACTGATTAATTTGTTAAGAGTGATATATAGGGAATTTACTATGACAATTATGATACAAATTCAGAACATTTAATTACAAATTAGATTAATTCCTCTCTATTCTTCCTCTAATTTTTGCATAAATATGATCTCATTTTTTTTTTGAATTTTAGTCTCCTATTCTAACAAAGTCATTTATGTCATCAAATAAACTAAAGTTTGCTTTGTTGTCAATAACGTGAGCTTAAATTATTTTTAAAAAAATTTAGTTTTATTAATAGATTTATTAATAAATGACATTATTGAATATAGTGGTTGATTTGAGCTAATTAAAAATACATGAACTTATTTGATATTAGTTGGAAATGCATAGGCAAGTGCAAAACGTTAATTATAAAAGATTGATCGCTCCTTCTTCCAAATTCTTGCAAATAAGAACTTGGATATCCATGTACAACATTCAGAGTCGTAAGCAACGAAATAACTCGGGATCTTCTTTTCTAATTGGCTCACTTAAATTGCTATTTGCTTTTCATTTCTATTTATGAGATTCGTTACTACCTATATCTTTAAAAAAAATTAACATACCATTGAAACATTATACAAAATAATCAGGACATAGAATTGTTAAGTTTATATTCCCAATTTTGACTCAATTGAGTATCATATATATGGATTTCTCTAAAAAATTGCATATGTTTTGACCAGAGAAAAAAACCTTAAAATCAATCCGGATATTCAAAATTAGTTTATAAAAATTAACTTGAACATGGATTTCCTCAAGGAGTTGTATATGCTTTGTTTTTTAAAAATAAATTAAATAAAACGTGTATGTTAATTAGGTTAGGCTAGTTATGGAGAAAAATTAAAAATTAAGCAATACCAAATCTAATTACCACTAAGAAATATAATGGCGAAGTTGAATGTATATTGGTTTATGATCGAGGAATTACTTAATGTAAATAAAAAATCAATTGATATTAATTATTAAACACAAAAAATAAAATAAATTATTTAAAAAAAAAACTGAAGATCAATCAGTAAAGGAAACCCCGCAAATATGGGTGGAATTTTCAATATACACCAGCCTACACTCAAGTGCCGCAGATGTTCAAATGAAAACAGAGATGATGGTAACTTGCACAGCCCCACGGAAGGATCAAAAAATCCAGTTGCATCCATAATAATTGATAAAATCTTTAATTAAACCGATAATTAATGAAGTGAAATTGAAAATACTTGTTATCTTTAGTGTAAAGTCCTTGGATTTCGATTAAAGCTGTTGGTCATTGAATGCAGGAGAATCCCTAAATAGATGCTTTGTAGTTTAGGGTTTAATAGGTAGGTTAATTAATTAAATAAATGGTTGAATAATAGATTTATTCAATTTTAATAAATAGGTAATTTTAAAAATTAAAAGTTTATTACACCCTTAAAATTTTTAATGGATTAAAGATATAATAGTAATTTAAAGGAATAAGCTCCTTCGTGCTTTTTATATAGTATAGATTTACTTTAAAAAATAGGTCCGAATTTGCAAATCATGGAGCATTTAACCATTGTTCTCTGCTAAAAAACATTAATTTTCTCTTGTTGGTTTAAAGAAAGGAATATAAAATAATATATTTTTTAAAAGTAAGTAGGAATTAGTTCTCAAATTCTAGCGCAGGACGTATTTATATAAAAAACATACAAAGAGAGAAAAAAAGGAAGTTAATTTGATTGTTGATATTAGAAACATACAAGTACTCACTTTGATGACTTTGCTTTATGTTTACCTGCTCTCTTTTTACTGTTTTGATTTTCTCCAACTCGATCTCTTGGTTGTTTTTCTTGTTTTTCTTTTCCGAGGTGCAGTTTTGGGCAGATCAAGGAAGAACTGATCCATAGAGATGCATAGATTCTACTAATCTGCCTGTGTTGTTTTCTCCCTTCCAAGTTTAGTTTTGAGTAGATTGAAGAAAATATTTCAGAGAAGCAATGAATAAAGAAAATATGAGATGCGTGGAAATTTTATGGACTCTGCATGGGTTACAAGAATTAGCTGAAGCTTACCTCCAAGAACGGCTCTAACAATGTGGTTTCGGCTTCTCGTGCGGCTGTGGTGAGTGATTCATGCGATTGAAGGTGCTGCTGTGCATGATTTGGCGAACCTTGAGTTTGGTGGAGACTTGCTTTCAGATTTATGCATGTAGTATTTGTTAAGACGTTCGAGTTGATTTGTTTATGCAGGAGAGAAATAAAAAAGAAATCAAAGACATTTACGACTCTCCTCTTCTTCCTCTTCTTTTCTATGGAGTCAGTCTCTCTTTTACTCTCTACAACCCTTTTCATTTTTCTGCACTGCTACCTCACTTTTGCCTGGAATGAAACTCTTAATTAGATATCTGCGATTATATGTTTTCTTTCTTGCTCTTAATAATCAGGCTCAAGTTCATAGTCATGCTCAGAAATTTAGAGAAGTGCAGCATTGTACTCTGCTCTGTATAAAGACTGGTGGGTGTGGTGAGGATTGTTCATATGGTCCTCAATCCTCTAGATATGATGGATTTAAATCCCAGAGGCTTATGACGAGGGTAGTTGTTGTCGAGAGAGGTCGAAAACTCTAGGATTTTATATAGGAAAAATACTTAAATACCCTAAAAAAAAATATTTACACAATTTTTTACCTCAGCCCTTGCAATTATAACTCCAGTCACTTATACTTTATTTGTGGTAGAAAACAATTATAACTTCAATTTACAGGCTTGAAGAATGCCAAGATGTACTTGGACCTGAAAGAATAAAAAAGTAAACACAGGCTGGGCTCCGCTCAGTTTTGTTCATTTTTCGGCCTGGTATTGGGCTTGGGCCTGGGCTTAACTAATATTCTGCCACATAAGCAATCCATAGATAAGATCCCAATACCACAATTGCCCCCACACACCAACCAATACAACTCAACAGAACCAAAAGGCGGTGCCGTAAATTCCTGAAACCAATAAGGGCACACAATATTCCGTCCTACTGTATAAAAACGACCCTCTGTACTTTCAATCCCAAAATCGCAAAAGAAAGAAAAAAAGAGGAGGATATGTCAGGGAAAGGAGCAAAGGGGTTGCTGACTGGTAAAAATCCAGCCAAGGATAAAGACAAGAAGAGACCCATCTCTCGATCCTCTCGAGCTGGTCTACAGGTTCTTGCTCTCTTCTCTGTTTTTCTTTTTATGCTATGTATGAGTGGAATTTGTTGTTTCTGTGAGTTTCAGCTGTTTCGGGGAATGGGTTTTTGTTTATACTGCGTTTATTGTAGACTTGACTTTCTGGGTCCCTGATTTAGCCGTCCCTTTTAATATAATCAGCTACCTATTGCATAGTTTGTAGTTAAATTTTTAAGATTGATGTTTGGAATTCAGAGTTTTCTGTTAATTTGGGACATGGATGGTACTGAGATGGTTCTTGTAGGAGATTTGATGAGTTATAGGTTGTCATTACAGAACTTTACTTATATATCGTGTGTCTAATATGATTGTCTAGCTCTTAGTTGAGCTGAATCCCCTATGTTTCACTATTGTATCATTGTCATGAAAGCATGAAAATAAGATCAATTTTGTGGATGCTGATATCAGTTAAGGCATAACCTCCGGAAATCGATCAACTTCTTTAGGACCATGGTTTTATAGAACTATGTGAATCTTTGGTCAATATAGTTACTGGGAAAAAGTTGCTTCGAATCTGTTCAATTATAAGTTCTAGTGATGTTCTGCGATGGTTTATGTGGAATAGTATGCGGGATCTTTGCCAATCATGATTGATGTGTTATTTGTGGCATTTAGGGTTATGTATTATTGTTAATGCACGTATGAGTAGGATAGCATCAAGATACCATGGTGATACCATTTTCAGCGAGTTGTTTCTATCTTGAAGATTAACAATTTGTGTTTCCATCTGTTGATGTAGTTTCCTGTTGGGAGAATCCACCGCCTTCTGAAATCAAGAGCAATGGCCCATGGAAGAGTTGGTGCAACAGCGGCTGTGTACGCTGCTGCCATTTTGGAGTATCTCACTGCAGAAGTGTTGGAATTGGCAGGCAATGCAAGCAAGGATTTGAAAGTGAAACGTATAACCCCTAGGCATTTGCAGTTGGCTATCCGTGGTGACGAAGAGCTCGACACCCTCATCAAAGGAACTATAGCTGGTGGTGGTGTGATCCCTCACATCCACAAGTCTCTAATCAACAAATCCTCCAAGGAATGATGTGATTACAGCGCAATTAATTGCACTGATAGTTTGACTGGGGAGGATAGACTTGGAGTACATGAGCTGATAATTTGGATGAGCATAAAGTTGCTTGCTGGGATATAACTATTTTTTGCTCTATGATACATTTATTCAAGTTTATAAAACTTAAAATATAAGTTGCAGTCAAGAATTTATTTAGCCTGCTTGAATTTATCTAGCCTGCTTTGTTTGCTTGCATTGCTGGTTTATTTTCTCTCAGCTGTTCAAAATGCGAAAGTGCAGACTCTGATTAATGAGAATCATAATCCAGATAACTCAAATTAACTGCCAAATCCATTACATGATGGGAAACTGGAAAAAAGATGCACAGGAATTGACTTGCATGCCACAATTCCAACTAATTCTAACACCGAAGAAAGAAATGCTAGTAAAATCTACAAATTACGAGATTCCATGCATCACATTCTGCAAACAAACGACTAAATGGCTTGGCATTCTTGTAACTTCTATATGGATGAAACCTTAGGAACATCCACCGGGAACTGGTGGATCTCGTCCATCCAAGGGTTCTTCTCTTTGGCAGGGTTGATAGTCCTCAGAGCCTTCCATACCGCACTGTTGCACTTGAATCCAGACCCGAAAGCAATCTGCCAAGTTCTGTCTCCCCTCTTTATCCTTCCCTTGGCTTCTGTATAGGCCAGCTCGTACCAAAGAGAGCTGCTTGAAGTGTTTCCGAATCGATAAAGTGTCATCCTTGAAGGTTCCATATGCCAATCTGAAAGCTGAAGGTTTTTCTCCAATTCGTCCAGCACAGCTCTCCCGCCAGCATGGATGCAAAAGTGCTCGAAGGCCAACTTAAAATCCGGGATGTACGGCTTCACCTTCATCTTAAAAATCTTCCTTCCCATCAATGTTGCGAAGAAGAGAAGCTGTTCTGACATCGGCAAAACCAGAGGTCCCAAGGTAGTGATGTTAGTCTTCAATGCATCCCCCGCGACTGCCATCAATTCCTTTGACAGAGAAACCCCAATCCGCCCAGTAGAATCCTCTTTTTGAGTAACGCAAGAGAAGCACTTGTCATCAGCACCCTTGTTTGTCCTAACAGTGTGGACCAATTTGTACTTGGAGCGCCACATGTCGGACCTTTTGTTCGAAAGCAAAATAGCTGCACCTCCCATTCTAAACAAGCAATTCGAAAGAAGCATAGACTTGTCGTTACCAAAGTACCAATTCAAAGTGATGTTCTCCATGCTAATAACCAAAGCATAAGAATTAGGTTGCACTTGAAGAAGATCCTTGGCAAGATCGATGGATATCAAACCAGCACTACAGCCCATCCCTCCAAGATTGTAACTGAGAATATTCCCTCGGAGCTTATAGTGGTTGATGATCATGGCAGACAAAGATGGGGTTGGATTAAACAAGCTACAATTGACAACCAAAATCCCGATATCTTTTGGTTTCACAGAAGTCTTTTCGAGTAGCTGATCAATAGCACCAAACATTACAGTCTCAGCCTCTTTCCTTGCCTCAGCCATGCACGGATTTGGAGGAACTCTGAGAACAGCATCAGGAAGGTAAGTTGACTCCCCGAGGCCGGACCTCTCCAGAATTTTCCTTTGGAACTCCAGGCTATCCTCAGTAAAAGAACCTGTTAACTTGGACCTTTCCATAAAGATTTGCCTAGTACACTTCCTAGCATCATCAGGCTTATAACAAGCAAAATTCACAAGGTAAACTGGGCGGGGACGCGACAGGAAATAAAGAGTGAGCAAAAACACAAGGAGGGTTGAGAACAAGATCACAGAAATGAGATTGAATCTGAGATGGTCCCAGAGGTCATGGAGATCTTGGATCGAAAATGTGGATATCTGAGCAGCAATAATGACCACAATAGGTGACAGAAACAGGTACATTCCATGGGTGATAAGGTAATGATACCCAAGTTTCACATACTTCAATTTCACCGATTGTTTAAAATCCGGGAGTCTACGAGAAGGTGAACGATCCATCAATGGTATTTTCGGGTTCGATTTAGACATTGTTTTCAGATTTCGTCAAGGTTCTATGACAATGAATAGAAATGAGACCTATTAGGCTTTCTCAAACTCTAAATGTTTCGTGCATCAAATGAACCAGGTTAAAGTTTGAACCTTTGGAGCACAGAATCAGGCAATGCAAATGAAAGAACGTTAACAGCCCTGCAGAAAATGGAACACCCATCAACATATTATGATAAACCCACATCATAAACGAGAAAGACATGAGCTTTGCTCACCAATAAACAACAGACAAAAGAAAATGCAGGAAAGTCCCATTTTCCAGCGTAACAAAGAGACCAAACAGAGGAATGTGAAGTCAAAGTTGAAAATAAAAATGTAAGAGCTGACCTTGTTATGTGAGCAGAGACCGAGTTTCTTCATGTCTGAGAAAACAATGTAGAGATAGATTGATTGTGGGAGTCTAGAAATGGTGAGAAGTAATAGGAGTATTTAAGTTTTTTTTCTTCGCTAAATTGGCTTTAATTAATTCTTCTTTTTGCTCTGCTTTGCTCCCTTTTATTAAGGTGTCTTTGTGGCAAAACAAAGACGAAGGAGGTGGGGGCCCGCGCTCTCCTATTGTAGATTCAGTCCATTTGTACGATACCGATGCGATGTTGACACGTGGAACAGAAACCATTTCTTGGTCAAACCAAACTTTCAGTAAGTCTAACCTGATTTTAAGGATTTGCTTATCATAACGTATGGGATTTGAATTTGAAATTGGAGTTAGTAATGTGTATTTAATTTGTATCAATTATGTAAAATTAAAGAAAAGTATTTTAATGTTTGTAATTCGAAAATGAAGTTAATGTCTGTCAATATTAAAACACATCGAGACATTCATTTGAGATCCGAGAATGCGATCAATTCTTTATTTAAAAAACCCAACAATCATTAGTTTATTATTATATTAATGCATAAATTAAAAATAATGATGTTAGGCTAGCAAATTCAGATCATAAATTAAAAATTAAGGATGTAAGCCGTAAGGCTAGCAAATCCAGATAGCAGAGTTGAGTAGTTGTATCCTGTGGCTGGCCAAGGAGCTTGTACTACAATGGTGGTGGTAGTGGAGAACTGTTGAACCACTTTTAACGTCATTTATTGTTTTGTTAGAGGTTAGAGAGCCATTCAACCACACAAACGTGCATTACATCATTATCTTTTTTTCAATTCCAATCTTCCTGAATGAATCCTAAAAGCTCCTTTTACTCATTAAAAAAAGAGGAAAAAATAAAAGCTTCCTTTTTTTGCACAACTTTATTATCCCATGCAAATGAACCACTGGTTTGACAGATAGCATAGTGGGATCTTTAAAGATCAATTAGTCTCTTATCAGATGACTAAGGTTGGTAGTAAATCTTTTTTCTTTTTTGATTGATCTTTTAGTTAGTTTTGCCTAGTTGAGCGGAAAGGGCCAAAAACATAAAGGCAAGTTTTCATGTTTGGTGGTACTCTCTGACCCAGACAAGACGAGTCATCAAAGATTCAAAATAGACATGCAACTATTGAATCCTGTAAAAGTTATATCTTCAGAGGGAGAAGAAAAGAGAAAAGAAATAGACAAGAGAGAAAGAGGAGTTGGTAAAAGTTAATCTGTTCTTTTCCGATGATGCAAGAAAACTAACGGAAAGTTGATCTGTTCTTGTCTGATAATACAAGACAAATGAACGGTGAGGTCAAGAAATGGGACCGGAAAAAACCAGACTCAAAAAACTCAGAAATGAGCTGTTGGGTGTTGTTGATCACCACACCTCACAACAACAACAACAAAAATAATTGTTTAATCAAAAATTAAACACAAAAATAATTGTTTTTGTGAATTTCATTTGTTTCCATGTGATCAAAGTACGTCACGTGAAAACCTAACAGGCTAACTTTCCAAGATTTGAGTTAAGGTTCAGGTGCCACATAGCTGTCTGGATTCTAGAAGGCAATAGAAAAAGAAAAAAAGACTCATCCTTAACTTGATCCATTTCTGCCCCGCTGATTTGCATGAACGCTATGAAATTATGAATGTAAATCAAAAGCAACTTAAGATTTAACAAAGAGCGGAAAAGGTCTGCCTCTGTAATTAGCATTTGGGAAAAGGGACGTAATGAGTACTAGGATTAGACATCTTGGCATGCGAGAAGTCTTGGACATCTTTCATCGTATAAGCCGTGAAATTTATCGCTAAGACATCATATAATGTGGGGTTCAAGTCATGGGCAATGCCGCTAACTGTGAGTTGTAGTGTGCCATTTGGGGTTATCAGCAGCTATATTAGCACGAGATTTGTAGTGTCTAGACAAGCATGATCGACCTACAATATATTTACTATTTAGGCAAAGGAAACATCTGCTGTAATAAGCTACAAAAGTTAATATACATCTTTTTCAAAATTTGGTCTAATCTGAGGCAACAGTATAATTGAAAAAAAGCAGATAATGGAATCCTAATGGCACGTTTGATCAAAATCAGATGACAAAAAATAAAAATAAAATACTTTGGACAATGGCTACAGTTTAAGTATACTTACTACTTAGGGTTGTATGAAATGAAAGCTGACCTTAACCCTTGCAAAAATTACGAGTATCAGCAATTGCCAGACAACTTGTGCAACTTGAGCTTCTTCTGGTTGCAAACTGAACCACTTTTTGAGCTACTGAACTTTCACATCATTACTAGTTCCTTCTTTTGTGAATGCCAACTCAGACGCCAAGGCGATATGATCACTTCCCCATTTCTGAAAAACGAAGACAGCAACAGACGATTCAGATACTGAAAAGATATCTCATCATCATTTACTTTTTCCTCAGAAAATAGAACTACTGCAGATAATTATTGTTGCAACAAAATTCCATAGAAAAGTTTGTTCAATCAAAATTCTATGCATAGATAGGCTTGCCAATTTGAGAACGGCCCAATCTGTCGACATGTCACCCTAAATAGTGTGGAAGTTAGGAGTAGGGGTAATGTGAATGTGATTTTCAATTTTTCCTCAGTGACTATGACATTGTTGGGATCTAGGGTTAACTAATAAAATGTTCCTCTTTGAAAAAGAAGCCCAAGCTGAACTGTAATAACCACTCCAACATTTTTTAGGCAAAGTTTTAATAATATACTTCCAAGCACATACGCATCCACTTTTGAGCCTTCGAAAAAGGAATTCGTCAAAAGAAGGTTCATCTTATTTAGAGCCTTTTCACTTTTAGCCCTAAATATTGCAAGGTCAAACAAAACTTCCTTCTTTTTCCCGGGATGGAAAACTTTGGTCTGCTATAAACGTTAATGGCCATGCTTCTTTATGAGTTTAGACATAGGGTTTGCAACTCTGGGGGAATCATCTGATAGTCTAACTTCCAAATTTTGGCAAACATTCAATTTTGCCTTTCTGAAACCAAACACATAATAAAAACATTCGTTTTACCTTAGTGGGGAACCCTGGTGTCCATTGCATGGCACGTTTCGGCATGGGAGCAAGCACCCTGACAGGTTGGAGACCTTCAGAACACCTGGATGCCCATCAAATTGAAAACAATGCTTTATTATGTACCACACTAACACAATCATGAAAAATGCATAAATACGCCTATATAATGGCAGCACAGAGCTAGAACAGCTTTTCGGTATGCCTATACAGCCAAAACAACTAGCAGATTCTATCATGGACCTCGACAGGCACAATCTCATTAGAAAAAGTTAACTCTCAGGTAGGCCCTTCCCTACATACTAGAGTTGACTCCATGCTTGATCTATTGTCATAATGAGTACATGGTGACTCCAAGCATAACCAGAAATTTAGTAAGCAGCCCAGAAGAAAACTATATTAAGATAGCAGGCCTTAGTATAGCTTACCATATGTAATCAACTGTTCCTAAGAAACACCTGTTGTAGCTGGTTACTATGGGTTCTCCATTTGGGTCTCTTGTCCCTGAACAGCCCTGCAGACGTGCATAAGAGTGAATTATCAAGTTATGTGTTCCCTGGAACTAGTCTTGCTGGGAAGAAAAGTGCAAGGAGGAGTATTCTTTCTTGGGTAGTTCAGGTCTAAAATGAAGGAAAAGTGAATTGTCACAACAAAAACATGGGGCTAAGTCTTCAGTTCAAGTCCTAGCTTTACATCCAGAAGACATTCAAAGGAAAAAGAAAAAAACAAAGTGACTATAACACGCATAAAGCTAGCAGTCCATTTTGAATTGGTACTATTTTGGAGGGATGAAGAGTAGAATAGATAAAATACATATTAGATAGGAATTTTTATCAACACAACAAAATAAAGACCTGCTTATCTATTTAAAAAGAAAGAAAGACCGATATCCTTCCTCTGCAAACCCTTCATTTCCTCTTGAATTTCATTCCAGTTCATTAAAAAGAGCATTACAGTGCTAAATGAAACATGATATTTTAAACCTAGAAAACCTTACAGAGGAGAAAGAGAGTTGGAAACCATGATTTACCTCAACTTCAGCATATGCACTTTTCAGTTTAAGAGGATGTTCCAAAATCATGCAATCTGCATTGCCTGTAGCAGTCTCTATTTCTATAGGAGTCCACAGTGACGGATCATATGTAGTCTTTTCCACATCAAAAGTATCAGAATCCAAGCCTAGAGAGAAGTCTTGCAGAGCTTCCTCACTGGACAAAGGCGACTGAGAGTGGTTTGGATCAGGAGAAAACTCGTTTGAGGAGTAATCAAAGTCAGCTTTTGAGGTATCTGCCATCCCCTGCAGGGCTGATAAAAATGTACTTTCATCTTCACCTTCTATTCTATCATCCGAACTTCTTAACTCCAGAGGAGATGCGTCTCTAAATTGCTTCTCTGCTAAATTATAAATGTTTCTAGATCCATGCAGGTCATTGGTTTGACAAGGGGTTGAAAGGTCTATACTCTCACAAGAGACAATAGGCTGGGATGAAAGAGACCCTGAATTCTTTGAAGGAGAGGCTTTAGGTAAAGGTCCAAGATTGTCAAAACTTTTGCTTAAATCCTCCTCATAGATACTTGAATGTGAATGTTCACATAACAATCCTTGAGAAGTAATAGAAGCAGAATTTATTTTTTCTCCATGTTCCATCTCTTTTCCACCGGGGCAGGCACATTCGTGATGGTTTAGCAGAGTAGTTGATTTATGAATCCCACCACCCGTTTCATCAACAGGGAACTCATCCTTACTTTGAAATATAGGCGAACTTTCCCAAGAGCCATCAACCAAAACAGAGACATGTGACCCAATTCCACTCTTGCAGATGTCTACTACATCCACCTGAGTTTCTTCTGTCTCCTTAATACATGATGTAGCATCCCCACTCCCACACTGAACAACCAAGCTACTTAAATCAGACACGTTCATCTCAGCTCTTGTACATTCAAGCTTAGGATTATTATTGATAGAAGGAACATTCGCTGCAGAATTGTCTGCATTATCCTGTATCTGTGTGCTTGAGATAGATTCACCCAGATTGTTATCCACCACCACTGGAGATTGAATTGAGTTTTCAGAAGGCCGAGTTCTGCAAAAATCATGCAGCAACATTTTCAGCTTCAATGATCAGAAGTGCACACAAATCATCAGAGATTATGACGGAATCATCTGACCTGCACAGACCTACCTGAGACTGGGATTAGGACGACCAGAATTATATTGTCTTGGAGCACGAAGTTCAGCAGAAGCTTGTCCAGATACCTTATCCCTGTCGATGCCAGATAAATCTAACTGCAGGACAACAACAAAATCAACATTGTATCTGCAGAGTCCCAATCATCAAACAGGAGAGAGATGGTTACCTTCTGTTCTGAGATAAAGTTGTATAATGGACTCTGATGCCACAAAAACAAATATCAGTATCATATAATACATTTCAGAGACGGTCTAGTTTTGCCTCAGAAATGCAAAGCACGAAAGTACATTCCATTTAAGAAAATGCAGAACTACAAGCTCAACCTTAGGGGTAGAATTAAAATCGCCGCAAAGAACAACTGGGGCATCATCCCAGATTTTTGAGACTGCATGTGCCCGATCCAGGAGATTTCTAACCTGTTTGGAAAAGTTATGTTAGTTGATGCTACTTTTAGGACTGACTTCACGTGTCGGCAATCAGACTACAAGAGCAAGAATCGCAACCAAAATATTAAGTCTAACTATAGAACCCATGTGAATGGTACAACCAGCAACATGCTAGACAAAGAGTCATGTTTTTAGTAATAAATAAACAGAAAAATCGTATTAAGGTAGAGGACCTCCAAAGACTGTAAATACCTGGCCGAGCTTAATATCTCCTCTTTTAGGATTGTAAAGAACATGGATGTTACACACAACGACCTTATTAGAAACTCGAGCGCTGCAAAAGCATAGTACTGGCTTTTATTTGAGGATGAAGAGACATGGGTTTCATCATCAACTAGAACCATACATGATGCAGATCGTGGAAGAAACACTACACAAAGTACAATGTAGGAACGAAAAAAAAGGAACACTGAAATGTATTATTGGATAGGCAACTAGAAAAATCTAACTTGCATTAATGTCAATGGATTCATGACACCTTCTTGATGGTACATTATCATGGACCAAAAGTTAAACATTGCCCGAGGCATCCCAGATGAATTAAATATGCGCTAATAAGGTAAGACAAGCTGAAACCAAACTTACTGAAATAGCTCAAAGGAAAAAGGCGATAAAAGAGCTGAAAATTCTTGAACTAGTACCTCATAGGCACAGCTGACATGGTTGGGGTGTAATTTTGTCTCACTAACTGCTGTAAGAAAAGACAATTCAAAGGAAAATGGAAGCATATTAACAGGTTTGTTTGAAAAGAGGAAAGAAAATTAGGATATTTATGGTTGCTACATCTTGCAAAGTTCTAAAATATGATAACATAATGTACCTCTAGAACACATATCTGAGCAACATTATCCCGAAGTCCAAGATTATTGTATTGAATGGATTCTTCATAGACTAACTTGAATCTAACATAAAGAAAATCAAAGGGTCAATGCTGTGTCAAGACTGATATTTTCTTAAGAGCAACATCTGACAAAATTAAGTCCGATATAGATGTCATTTTCTAAAATGTAGAAAACAAAAATGAAACAAAGGAAGTCAGGAGAAAACAAAGGTATAGCTCAAGTTGATTATACCATAAGAAAATCCATCAATGCTGACAGATCAAAGACCTCAAAAGACCCTAATATGATCATACCTTGATGGTCTCCAAAAGATGGCACAACCATCAACTGCAGTGCCAGTCCTCATCTACATTAAGTAGAACAATTTAAAAAACAAACAAACTATCATTGCTATAGCTGCTAATGACTGCAAAAATTATTCACATATTGAATGGTTAATACATAACTTCAACATACCTTCCAAATGCCATCATACCCCATTTTCTTCAATTCCTCCGCTAATTCACCAAATCTATCTACTTCCTACAAGAAAACAATGTACGAAAAGTCCATAAGAAATGCATAAAAAACAAGTTACATATGCGAAGCCAATAATCAAAATAAAATAAATAAAGCAGTAACCTGCAAGCACAAAATGTCAGCTGACCATAAGCCGAGCTCAAAAATTATGTTCCTTTTTCTCCAGCCCCACTCTAACATGTGACGCGGTATGTGAAAGTACAATTTGCCCCGGTGATTAATAGCTAGATAGTCAGCTAATATATTGTAAGAAAGGATTGTAAACTTCTGAGAATCACGAGGCAGCGCCGTTTTGGCATAGTCCCATTCTCGATAACCCAACGGCTTTTGCTGCGGCGGACGGAACTGCTGAGCTGGCCGAAAGGTCCTGTTCTGGTTCTGGTCAAACGGTGGAGGAACTTGCCGGTAGAACCGCTGATTCTGACTCCGATTCTGATCAAGAGGCGGAGGAACTCGCCGGTAGAACCGCTGATTCTGACTCTGATTTTGATCGAACGGCTGCGGCCGTGCTTCATGGTAAACTGAATTCGCGTCGTGAGCGGGGCGGAAGTTCGATTCTCCGTAAGGTCGGCCTGAGTAGGTTCTCCCAAACGGCCTTCTGCCGCCGCAGTAGTACTGTGAAGAAAACCGTTAAACGGTTAAAGTTAGTTAACAAAGCAAACAGGTTTAGGAGATGATGTTATAGAGCGGCGAAGTAGAGAATGCACAGAAGGGAGAGACGACATGTCGGCGGTTAAAGCGGCGAGGAATTGAGGAGCAGGAAGACGAGGAGGAGAGCGCCTCATCTGACAGTGACGACTGACGAGACTGTTTACTAGAGCGCGTTGGAAACGGAATTTATACGGCGCGTGCGTAATTGTTTAAGAAAAGTGTTGACTTTTTATACTTTTTATTGTCGCTAGAATCTTAACTTTTGACGGTGGAGATCAAATCAGGAAAAAGAAATTTATCAAACTTGAAACCTCGTCCTCACAAACGCAACTCTCTTGCCAAGTTGCCACGATCAAAGCAAGCAATTTACAGGGAAAGGATTAAGGAGGAGGAGGAGGAGGTGTTTAAGGCAAAACGATGTCGTTGAGTTCATTTTTAGCAAGCCCACATCTGCTATTAACCAAACCCAAGCCGTGTAGCGGAATTACTAACAAAACGGTTGCCGTTCCAATTAGAGCGTCAGCTGAAGTTCCTGATTTTCTCTCTGCAGATTGGTATGCAATTTTTCCTATTTAATTACTTCTTTTGCTTTGATTATAACATAATTCCAAGCATATTGATTTGGGTTTCTTGTGTTCCAGGCTTGAGTCGCGGAAGAAGAGACCTTTTGGGCCGAGACTGAGTGTAAAATTTCTGATCAGAACATCTCGTTTTCTAATGTTTGTTTCCTGGTGTATCAACGAATGTTAATCTGTAATTATAGTTTAGTGCAGAAGAAGCTGTTCAGCACCAGCTTGATGCACTCAAGTACAATGACCAGCCGCGTCAAGATTATGGAATTGAAGTCATGTACCGGGTAACATGTCTAGACAGTTGTCTTGTTTTGGTTTAATTAATCGAGAATTAGAGGTAGGAAAAGTTTGTGATTATAGAATTGTTGTTGTTGTTGTCTCTTTACAATGGCAGTTTGCTGGATTTGATCCTTTTGAGAGGTCTACTTATTTTGGACCCTTTTTCGATCTAGGGCAGGTCAGTGATTGCTGTGTACCTCTGTTTCTTCTGTGTTTTTCGAACCTGCTTGCTTGTTAGTTATGTTCTATTGTTTCTCCAGTTTGAAAGGTTTAGGCGGATTTTTCACCATTCGAGCTACCGAGTGTTGCTTGGTCATAAGGAGAGGAAGATCTTAAGCAGTTTACTAGTAGAAGAGGTAGGATTCTTCTGTTTCTGCCTAGTGACTGAGTTTACTAGCAGATGCATTTCTAATGTGCAGTCATGTTGATATTATCAAATCATGATGATTAAAATCCTCTCCTGTACTTTTATTGACATGTGCAACTATTGTGTAACAGAACCTATTCAAGCAGCGTGTTTGGATAAGAGGGAATCGCCCTGAGGAAGAAGAAACATTCCAATTTACCATGGTTCAGGTAATTGCTTACTCTTTTTCAATGATACCCTGGTAGGAAAATGAGGTAGCATTTATCTGTGTCAAATTCCCCAATACGGGATGTGGCATTACATTTGTAATGACTTGAATATTCGGATTGAATGGATGCTACCTTATTCAGGATAGTCTTTGTAGTTTTCATAGTTTTAAGGTGCTAAAATACCTGTATGCGCGGGGAATCCAGTTGTATGCCAGAAAAATAGTGAGTAGATCTAGGTCTTGGGTCAACCTGTATCGCTTAAAATCTATGATCCATTCAAGAATTTGCTGAGTTAGTAATGTGATATCGACTAGATCAAATACCTTGCTAGCCGCTTGACCTGGAATCGGTGTGGATGTTTCAACTGCAATGAACTGATATGTTGTTTTGGCAGAGAGTTGGCGGTTCTTGGGATGGTTACTGGTTGACAGAGTCTTTACTTCACGATGGAAATGCCTTTGCTGGTGGTTTGGCCTACTAAACAACAACCACAGCTGTAATGGAACTGAAGTTGTGAATTATTAACTTCACATTATTGCCTACTGTCGCCTATTCAACCTAGAATCATGTAAATACTGTGATACGCCCAGTCCGCTGTTGTGATTTGAAACTGTATATATACTATATAAGTCATACAGGATAACAGATTAATGTGTTTCCTTACTGGAACTATCTGCGTGTTTATACCATCTTAAACATGTCGCTTCTGTCTTTTTCGTGATTTGTTCGCAAGAATCATAACTCTCCAGAACAAATTTTAGGCTTTATTCAGCGAGCATTCATTTACAGAGTAAATGCCATGTAACTCTAACAAGCCAGAGAGCACTAAAAAAAATAAGAAACACAACCAGGACTGCACATCCTTGGATTTCATCCTTTATGCATATTGTATATCACTGATTCATCTAACAGGCAACGATTCTGACCATCAACAAAAAGAAACCAGAGGAAAAGAAAATGATCCAAGAACCTTGAGAATCAAAATCTTATAAAATTGGGAGACACTCTAGTCTCTGTAAAATACAAAATTTCAAGTATTTCCAGAAGCTTGTGAACTGTCATGATTAAACACTTGTTCCATAATCAAATACTGGTAATCCAAGTGCAACCATCGTAAAGTTCAGCAAATAGTGACAAAGAAGGAAGGATCCCAACTGAGCTCCCACCTATGGAACCTCATTTCGTTGCTTGAGGAGCGATGAATTTCGTAAGAACATAGCAGTCAGGTGGGGTAATGTTTGTATAGTAGTTCTGGATTGTATCTGTAATATCAAACCCGAATTTCTTATAAAAATTGATCGCATCATCATTGTTTGTCTGCACGTGCAAGTAAACTTCAGAAATATTTTGCTTGGAGCAAAGATCAAGAACATGATTCAACAGCTTTGTGCCTGCACAAAACCAAGAAATTCAATCACTAACAAGCCACAACGTTCCTTAACAAACCTCAGCAATGAAAAATGGATACACAAGCAATAATACTTTCAGCAGCTAGAAGATGTTCCAGATATTAATTTGAACATCAAGAACATTACCATGCAATAACAAACATAATAACTGCATCTATACCCAAATAGTTATCAACAACAAAAACACAACGAATGTAAATTTAAGGACTCCTAAAACCCCATGTGTGTGAATCAATCGATAGAGACTTCTTTACTCACCAATTCCAAGACCGCGGTATGGTGCTAAAACACCCAATGTCATGATGTATACACGAACAGCCCCACCCTCCTTCTTCTCCAGCCGGCACGCAATTGAACCAACACAGATATCACTGTAATAGGCTGTTCAGGAAGAGAAAACAGTAAAAACATGAAACCAAATCACAAAACAGATGAACAAACTAGAGCATTAAACAAGCCCAAATAACCAGTTATAATAACTTTGGAGCTTCCAATTCAACAACAAATGAGTTCAAACAAAAACACCCAATTCACCTATTCATCTTAACATCCAAAGAAATCATGAATATGATTTACAAAAGCGGAAGAGACCCAAAAACACAAGAAATCCCAACAAACAACATACCAGCAGAACCCATCTAGAATAGACAGAAATAAGCAGAACCCAGATGTGAAAAGAGGCTAACCAAGCTTGGTGAAATCGCCAGAAGCGAGGGCATCGGTATAATACTTGTCGTTGTAGCGAACAGGGAAGAGTGCAACATTGAGTTTCTTGAGCTGCATCACGTTCTTGTCGCGCACAGCATCCAACGATATTGTCACCTCACGCCCTGCCCCCATTTCATTCACCGCCTTCTTGTCCTCTATGCGTATTTTGGATTTGATTTCAATACATAAGTATGAGGCAGCCGCTGCTGCTAGAGCTTTGGCTGAGATGAGAAGAAGGAATTGGGGTTTCTTCGATTATGTCTCCCCCCCCATGTTTTTTATAAGCAAAGAGTGACTTTCTAGTTCATTCGCTTAACATTGATCGGTTTGGTTTTGCTTAAGGCCCATGTTGAATTTATCGCCATTCAAGCCCATAATAATGTCTCTTTTGGTGCTTAAAGGCCCTGTTTGGTTTTGCTTAGGGCCCATGTTGAATTTATCGCCATTCAAGCCCATAATAATGTGTCTTTTGGTGCATAAAGCCCGGTGTTTAGCCTCAGTTAATTTGGGATTGCCTTAATTCTAAAATCCTAGCTTTCTTTTTTGGTACTCATAAAATAATCCTAGGAATTTTAGAATACTTTGTAAAACTATTTTTGTCGGTAAAATGAATACCTTTAAAATAAGTGGTATTTTTTAGAATTTCCTTGACAAGATAAAATAAACTATATTATTATGATAAAACTATTTTTGTCTTTTTTAATTAATTTATTATATTTGCCCTCAAAAAAAATCTTTCCAGCTTCGTCACTGACACTGTGCATGAACGTTAGACCGAAAAATCATACGTCCGTGGCTTCAATTAGAAATTTCCATAGCTAAACTAAAAGCTTAAACGTAATTGTGCTAGCTTTTTTCACATTATAAATAGCCATACGTAACAAATTAGTAAACATGCCAATTTGGTTATCTCATTAGTTCCGCAAATGGGTCATGAAAACATCATTTTCCACAAATATTCTTTTGGTTGGTAATCACCAAAAAGACCTGATCATATATATATATTTGCCTCCTATTTAGGCAAACTCGGTATCGTAATTAATCTCCAATTGGTGCTAAATAATGGTTGAAATCACATACATTTGCAAACGTACAGTAGTGAGCACAAAACCTGTAGAACTAGGAAAGATATACTCATTTTCAGTTCTCGACCGGTTGATGGAGCAAAACCATTTGAGAGTTTTGTACTATTTTCAAACTCAAAGAGTGAAGGTGCCTGGAAAGATGACTGAGAATCTACGAGAGTCATTGTCGGAAATGCTTACGAGTTTTCCAATGGTGACCGGTAGATTGGTAAAGGGCCAAGAAGGGCATTGGATGATCAAGTGCAATGATGCTGGGGTAAGAATGGTGGAGGCTAGGGCAGAAGGAAAAGTAGAAGAATGGTTGAAGTGTGTTGATCGAGAGAAAGAACTTAAGCTTATTCGTTGGGAGGACATGCTCGATCAACATCATTATTGGTCTACTTTCTATGTTCAGGTAAAAAATAGTTTATAGTTTGTTATACGCTCGTTTGAATATTTGAAAATCTTGTGAAGATTTAATATAGTTACCAAATTAATTTATATAGAGAATTAAAACAAATTCTAGTTGACTTGAGAATGTTTGGTTTTGTTTAAACAAATAACTTTTTTTTGTCAGATTACTGAATTTGAGAAAGGTGGATTAGCAATTGGTTTGAGCTGCACTCACTTATTGGCTGATCTTACATGTGTGTCTATGTTCATCAAAGCTTGGGCCGACACAACCTTGGCAGGAAAAATACAAAATCCTCCCATTTTCAGCCCATTACCATCTAGAAATCCATCCCACAAGCCTAATACCCACTTAATCAATCACTACAAATCCACATTTGAAAAATCAACTTCTACCTCAAACAGAAAAATGGCAACCATTGCTCTGTCATTTAAGGATCCGATGGTCCGAGCCTGCATGGACCAAGCTCGCCCCACTAGATCACAAGACCGACAAAGCCCCTCTTCGTTCAATGTGCTAGCTGGGCTGTTTTGGGTTTGCATAAGCAATGTGAGAGGAATTAGAAATGGGCTCATAGAAATGTCCTTATGTTTAGATGCCAGAAAAAAGTTGGGCTTAGAAAATGGATTTTTCGGAAATTGTATGGTGTACGGAAAAGTTGAGGCCCATTCCATAAAGGAGCCAAAAAGTTTATCTAGTGCTGCCGAGGCTATAGCAGAAGCAGCGGCCAAGTTAGACAAAGAGCGGATAATGGACTTGATTGAATGGTTGGGAAGTAAAGATCACCAAACTCATCTTCCGATGAAGGATTGCGATCTCATTTGTGCAAGCTGCGAAGATATGTACCCGTATTCAGCCATTTTTGAAGAAGGGCTCAACCCACTTCGAGTATCGTATCATGTTGAGCCGGACACTGGAGTGGGTCGAGTTTTGATACTTCCCGCGCCACCGGGTGATCAAGGCCCATTGGGCCGGGTAGCGTTGATCACACTCCCACAGGATGAGATAATCAAGTTATGTGAAGATGAGCTTATTCAACAATTCTCTCCTACTACACTAATGGGCCTCAGTAGAAACTAAACAAAAGCCCAAAGGCCACTTTGTTGCCAACAGATAATTCGATTTTTTTTTTCCTAAAATGATGACGAAGACAAGCTTTTTTTATTTATTATTATTGGCCAATACAAGAAAAATAAATCAAACAAGCAAAGGTCTTACCATAAAGAGAAACAAATACCTGCACTGCATGGTCAGTAGATGATGAAACCGATCGCTTTAAATTTAGTTTTCTTGTACTATAAAGCATAAATATAATGTCTCGTCTATATATGACCTTTACGTAAGAACATGATTTTCTCGGGAATGCAAATTCTATTTTCATGTTTGATTTTTAAAAAATAAAGTATAAATGAAATGAATTGAAATAAGTTTGGGATATATGTGGAAGAATTAAATACTATATTAAAATTTTGAGTTTGAATAATGGGAATCGACAAAATTGTAACGTGGGAGTTATTTTTTTTACGAAACTCATAAATGCTGGAATATAATTAGTTTTCTGTCCAAAACGCGTTGAGATTAAGAGGACATGAGATAGAAAAGAAAAATAATAAAAGGTAAAGTACATAAAAAAAATAGTTTATGAAATGTAGTCTAAAAGTTTGTAATGCACAACCTTATAGTTTCCTTAAAATTGTAATTTTAACTTTTCTATTGGTCAATAAATTCACAATAAATGGTAAAATAATCAAAAAAATATACACATATATAAGAAAAATATAAACAAATATAGTAGAGTTTACTCCAATAAAAAAATGTGAACTTTTTTTTAAAATATTTAAAATTAAATAAATTTAGAAAAAAATTGTAAATAATATTTATTTTTCTTTTTCGTCGTATTAAATCCTTCTATATTAATTACATTTTGTTGTCCATATTTTAATTTTTGCATTTTTTTACTATTTTTTAAAATTTTTTTAACTATTTAAAATATTAAAATTGTACTCCCTCTGTCCCAAAATACTTGACGTTTTAGCCCAAAAACGTTGGTATTTTTTAATTGACGCCCTTTCACAATTGTGCCCATTTATATTTTTTTTGACAAAAATGCCCTTGAACGACATGTCATTCCTTACTAAACTGTGTGTCATACGGGGACAAAAGAGTGAAAGGTGAAAAGTATTGGGCCGAATTTTAAATTTAAAAACAGAGGCTCTGACGCACATTTAGTCCATCTTCTCCTTCTCTCTTGCTCGGATCTGTTTCATCTTTTTCTTATCGGAAATGACCAGAGATCAAGAAAACCATAAATTCTTGTCGGAAATTACAAGGCGAGGAGAACCCAGATCACGACGGCGGAAACGGTGGCCGGACGTGCCGCCGCGTGGAAAGCAGTGGCTGAAGCCTCGTCGGTGATTGGCGGCGCGTGGCTGCTCGGAATGACGTGGTTCCACCTGTTCCCGACTCGAGACGACCGTCCGCTCCTTTCTATGAGGGCGGTGAGAATAGGAAATGCCGGAAATTGATTCCGAGCAACAACAACAACGTTGACAGACTATTTCATTTTGACGCGTGGCCTTGGCCCACAGACACTTTGCTGACATGCACAGAAAACAAAAAATTCGTACTTTTTTTCGAACGTACGTTAATCATTTTTCTACGTCCGAGAAAAAAATCGGATTTTTTGGGGTCAAATAGTGCGTCATCCGGCCTCCTCGATATGCGTATCTACAGTACGGGCGATATTTATTTAGAGACGGAGGGAGTATAATTTTGTAAATTATAATATATTTTTTAAATTATCCAATAATAAATGAACGGTTTAAGGTTTGAGCGGAGGGGCAAAGAGCCGTTCATGAATCAAGAGAAGCACGGACAATTAAGTAATGACGTTAATTAGTTTGTCCACTGATGTCTGATGGGCAGCACCTCGTAACCTTAACTTAATTTTTCAGACATTAAACAAGTAGTAGTAAATTAATTTAATAATAAAAACTTTTAATTTTATAAAAAAGATATAAACTCTTGTTCCGAGGTTGATTATATGTCTCTGCAAGTAATCTTAACAGGAAGCAGATGCACGACCTAAGAATCTGAGTGACAGGCCACATTCACTGGATCTTGATCAATGATCAAGCTGGCAATTTTAATTACATCCTCATCATCATCACTTCTCTTCATTTAACATAGTAAGCATTTTGTGTTTTTTTATATTTTGTAAGGAAACTGGAGTATGCAGGTTGTTTCATTTTTTTAGTTGGGAAATTCCACTTCAGATTGAATTAATTAGTATATACTGTAAAAGGATAAAAGAGAGAAATATTTCCAAGAGGTACAAAACTCATAAAAAACTGCCGGGAGTCGAACCCAGGTCTATTGCTTGGAAGGCAATTATCCTAACCGTTGGACTACAAACGCGATTGCCTTGTTCTCCTTGAACTAAAAATAATATAACGGTGAACCTCTTGAATGATCCGTTCTATGAAATTCACGCCTTGGTTTGGATTCCATTTTTTTTTAGTTTATAGAGGCCGTGAGATGTCGTCGTCAATATCTTTAATTAGCTTATATATATATAATAATAATAAGCTTCTAATCGTAGTTGAATTTAAGATTCGAGCCGCCAATGGCTATAAGGCAGTATTATCATTATTCCATTTTGTAGTTAGTTGTTGAACTAATTTAAATCTTTCTATTTGTTTGTATCAAAATTGAATTGAAGGAAGAAGACAAAATTATTCTGGACTAATGTATGCAAAATGATATTAATACTAAATTCAGCTATTTTAAAGAATTATAATATTATCCTAATTAATTAACAAAAATATGGTGTCAGCTCTTAATTTATTGTTAATTAAAACCTCCGATATTAATTTCTTTTATCAGTTTTGACTTCAGACTGTAAGGATTTTTTACTTTTAATATTGCGCTTCAAGTAAACCATCAAATCAAATATTGATTTTGACTTTGCAATTGTATTTATTTTGGGGACATAGTCAAATATAAAAAGGCCGTCTATCCAATAAAATTACACTCCATCGTCAGTAAGTGATTATATATAAACGAGTCTTTTAGAGATTTATCCACCATTTCCTAGGTTTTTAATATTTTTAAATTTCAAAAATTATCAATCTTATTTTATGTAACTATCCACTAGCTACGTGTAATAATTTCATTGGTTGAATTATGGGTGTGTATACAATATCACATGTGTATAACTTCTCCGTGTGTTTACGGCCATGATTACGGCCCGATGTCGTGTTTGAATGTGCCTTGAAATGAGAATTTTAAGATTTGATTTTATATTTTTAAGTATATTTAGGAAGAACAAAGACTTGGACGATGATATATATATATATACACGTGCAGCTGTATATGTAATTATGTATATGATAATCCAAGGATGGATGAGGAGGGCTTTTCCGTCAAATGGCATGCCGGGGAGTGCGGTTGGAGCTCCTTGAGCGACCTGCAAAACCACCGGAGGCTTGCTCCGGTGGAGAATCTCCGATGCCAAAGTCAGTGTTTGGATTAAGATGCAGAGAAAAATGTATATCGGAACAGTGTCTGTCTCTTTTTGGGAGCTCCAGATCTGTCCCTCCTCTCTTTCCCTCTAGTCCTTATGTAGGACTAGAGTGGTTAGATCTGCTGACACATTTCCTCTTTTTTCCACAAAGTGGTTTAAAAGTAAGAGTTAATAATTATAAAGTAGAGGCCATGCCTTCGGGAGGATAAATATTCCTTATGGGTAATAGTTTTATAATGGTTGAGTGGGAGCAGGAAATGTTGTCTCCCATGTGTGGCTTTGACCACTGATTTAATAGAAATAGTATACAGTGTACCTTTATTGTAGGCTTTAAGCCGTTTATACCAAATCGGCAAGGTGCCGTTTGTAGCGAATCGGCACACTGCCGTTGTGTGGAATCGGCATGCTGCCGTTTGGAGAACATTGACCTGGTCAATGTTTGCAGAGGTGTCGATCCGTTTCCTCACAGCTTAGCGAGTGGATCGGCTTCGTGCCGTTTTGAGGCGATCGGGCTAGACTTGTCCTTTGGTCACTTATTCCCGTTGACTTGGTCAATCGGTCACGATGCCGTTTCATATGTTTGACTTGGTCAAACCGGTCATGTGCCGTTTTGACTGGTCAACGGTACTTTGTGAAGGTACAATGTCCGTTATGCCCTTGTGATATACTTTTGTATTATCAGAGGCCCAACAACAAACGAGCCCGAGTGTTTACCAAGGGCTTGCCGTTTCTGGCTTGATATTTGATAATCGGCATGCTACCGTTTCAGGCTTGATGCTTGGCAATCGGCATGCTGCCGTTTGTTTTAATTTGATGCAGTTATTGAGTTTTTTCTCTCAATCCTGCAAATAAATAATAAATGTCAATAAAGAAGGATTAATGCATTTAAATGCATACCTATTGACGTGGCATTTTCCCATAAAATGATGATTGCTGGTTGAACTTTCTAGGAGAAACGTCTCTTCGTTCTATGACAAGGTTTGAATTTCGAAATTCAAAACTTGTCAGAAACGCATGCGCCGTTTTCTCATTTAATGCTCTGCAGCTTTAGTGACGTGTGTCAGTCTGATCACAATCGGTCCTGCCACTTGTCATCGTTTCGCTGGAACGGATGTGAGTTGAAGAGTTTTCTCCTTTCAAATGTGGTTTCTCTTGGAAACCCTAACTCATTTTCTTTCACAACGCCGCTCTCACTTTCTTCTTCCTCACAAATTTTCTCTTATTTTCTCTCTCATTTCTGCAACTTCCTCCCGCACTTCTGGGTTCCGTTCTTCAAGATCTCTGCATTTTTAGGTATTTACCCACTCCTTTTCCCTCTTCGATTTATCGCTTGAGATTTAGGAATGGCACCCAAACGCCCTCTTGTTACTGATGAGATCATTGATAGAACTCCCACTAAGTTAGATAGTGAAGACAAGTTGTATGCTGAGATGGAGGCTTTAGAAATTGAGTTGACTGATGAGTATTCTGCCATTGTTGCTTCTCCCGATGTTAGGTTGAACAGTAGTTTTGATAATAATACTAGGGTCTTGTATTCTAGGATGTTTGCCTTTGGTTTTAGGCTTCCCCTGGATTCTATGATCAAGCAGATGTTCACTCAACATCTGTTGAGCCCAGCCCAGATTACTCCAAATTCCTGGGCCGGAATTTATGCTTTTTTGAAGGTCTGTGAATTGAATGGGATTAAATCACCTTCACTGGCCCTGTTTAAGTATTTCTTTAATCTGACAAATCGTGGGAGCTTGATGATGATCCGCCCCCGACGGGATTCTCATTTCAATGATATTTTCCAAAGATACGACTCTTCTGTCAAAGACTGGAAGGAGCGTTTCTTTTTGGTTACAACATCTTCTCCGGCTGAATGGCCTCCTGGGTTTAATCGGGAAATGAATGAGAAACACTGGCTCAAGCCAGATAACCTTCAATCCCAAGTTGACCTGCTGCTGTCGGTTAACACGTCGTTCCACACAAAGTACCTGGCAATCGGTATGCCGTTGTCCGACTGTGTTCTTGGTGAGTTTTTCTTACTCTGGTAAATTTCCATTTTGTCTTTGTTGCCTTCTTAAACAAGTTCCGTTTTGCAGGGAAAACTAAGAAAGATAAAAGGGTTGCCCCTGCTTCCGTTTCTTCAATTAGGCTGATCTCTGCAAAGGGCAAAGCGCATGTTGAAGATAGAATGCGGGCTGATGATGAATCGGCTGAAGACCGATCTGAGGACGAAGGTCCCTTAGTTGATGAGCCGATTGATGAAGAACCGGTTGCCGATGAGACTGTTGTTGAGGGAAGTGAGCAGTGGGCAAGGAAGGACACAACGGTGAACTTTTCCTTTGAAGAAGAAGAAGAAGAAGATTCCCCTCTTATCATCAAACGGCGACGGGTCAGCAAGACGGTTGAGACCTCCGATCTGGCAGATCCTGATCCCCAAGTCATGAAAGCTGCCAAAAGAATTCTCAGAAAGAGAAGGAAAGCTGAAGCAAAACGGGCTGCCGATGAAGCACAACGGGCATCCGCCGTTTCCGAACCAGAGAACATCGAAACGGCTGAAACCGTTTCAAGGCCTGCTCCAAACATTCCTTTTTCTGCTTGCACTGATGGCTCAGGGGCTTCGGTTCCCCCTTTGGAGACGCCGTTACAGCATCACTCTCCCGTTTTCGTGGGCACATCGGTCGCTTTCGAGAGCATTCCTGATCCAGTTCAGCCAGGTCCTTCATCGCCGATGCCGATTAACCTGCACTGGGTTGCCGGTCCACCTTTGCCTGAGCCGTTTACTTCTGATGATCATGCAGTCACTCCTCCTTCCGTTCATAGAGGTTATCTCTCAAGTCATGGTCCTGACGGGGAGATTACTCACACGGTTAGCTTAAACAATTTTGGAGAAAGCTGCCGCCGATCTCTCGGATTGAAGAGTCCTGGCAGCAAAGATTATAGGACCGGTCAACTGATTGGTGAGATGTTTGCCAACGATGCCGACAGGAAACATTATCACCGTTTGGAGTTGAGTTGTCATTTCTCCCATATGCAAAGTATTTTCTACAGCGGCTTGTGCGCTACCCGTTATGCAGCTGAGGCCGTTGAGTTAAAGCTTGAAAAGGGCAGAGAGGCACTTCGGCAATCAACCGCTGAAGTCGCTTCCCTTCAGAAAGAGAATGAGACTTTGAAGGCCTCTCATGAGACGGACAAAAAAGCCGTTATGGATGCTCAAAGCAAACTGGCTGACAGCCTAAAAGAAAGAGATGGTCTTTCTGCCATGGTCAGGGATGAGCAGAGTAGAAACGGTGAGCTGCTAGAGGAGAAGACTGCTCTATCCGATTCCGTCGCCTTGCTCTCGGGAGAGAAAGCTTCTCTTGCCGATTCCGTTGCCATGCTAACTGAGGAACTTAGCGCAGCCCGATCCGATTTGCAAGCTGCCAGAAATGACATTGCCGTTAAGGAAGCAGAGCTGCTGAAAGTTCCTGAGAAGATCGGTTGGTGGAGAGAAAGGATGAAGAACATCATGTTGGAGAGCTATGTCTCCTATTATGGCGAGAAGAATTTCCACCCTGACAATCTCTCGCGATATGTTGCTGCTGGAGAAAGGATTGCCGAAGCTAAGGAGTATGAACCTTTCTCCGATTCAGATGTAGACGAAGATGATGATGATGTTCCTGTTGGCCCTAACGCCGCTTCTGGATCTGGGCCGTTAGCATGAACATTTAGCAATGTTTTGATTAATGCCGATTTGGCTCATTTTGTAATGAACAATTATCATTCGGAATATATATAATTTTGCAATTTTTAGTAATTGCTAATGTTTAATGATTTCTGTTATATATATATCATACTCCAGAAAAAATAAACAAAGATAGAACAATTGAAATTGAACTTATCTCTTTTGTTTAGCAGAATCGGGTGCTTGCCGTTCTGTTATGGCCGTTTTGACTTGGCCTCTTTGTCGATTTGGCACTGGGCCGTTTTGACAATATTGCCGATTGATAAGGCAGAAGATGTCTTTGAAAATTTGCCGCTTGAAACGGACCTTGTAGCTTTGCCGTTTTGGAGCGGACTTTGTAATTTTGTTGTCTGTCTGATCAGCAGGACCAAAATGGTCTTTAAGAAAATATGATGACAATATATGCCTCAATAACGATATGTGCATCAATAGCGATATATGCATCAATAGCGATATATGCCTCAATAGCGATATATGCCTCAATAACGATATATGCCTTGGTGGCAATATATGTATCGTTGGCAATATATGCATCGTTGGCCATATATGTATCGTTTGCAATATATGTATCGTTTGCAATATACGTATTGTCAATTCTTGGATTTTGGTGACGTGGTTCAGCTTGAAATGACTTACGTCCACGGTTGTTTTAATATTTGTTTTCTCAAGATCTGCAATCATATGAGAAACAATACTTGCGAATATATATTTTTCATTGTTTTGAAATATTTGATAATTCATGTTATACATAATATTCCAGAAACAATTAACAAGACAAAACAAATTGGACTTATCTCTGTTTTGACCGTTTGGCCAGATGCCGTTTTGAGAATACCGTTTGAGGTCATTCGGCACTAGGCCGTTTTGAGAATATTGCCGTTTCCCCCTCTGATCTGGACAACGGCATTGAAGGGAAAATCGGCTGCCCAATCTGCATATCGACTTTCTGTCGTTTGCTTCTTTTCTCAACTTTGGAGATCGGGTTCCTCCCGTTTCCTCCTTCGGTAGTCTGCTTCTTCCATTCTGGAGTATTTTTCTACCTCAATCCGCAAAAGATCCAAGGTTTTAGGAGTGTTGGCAATCAGAGCATTCTCCAACTCTCTGTATTTACAATTTCTTTTCAGCGCCTCTGCTGCAAGATTGGGTGCTACATCAGGAAGAGTTGCTAGCTCTGTGCTAAATCTAGCCACGTATGCAGCCAACGATTCTCCCGACTGTCGCATCATGTCAAACAGAACGGCTGAAGATTTCTCCGTCGGTATACATGAGCTGAATCGGCTTCTGAATGCTTTTTCTAGTTGCTCGAAACAGTCAATGGATCCGGCCGGTAATTTTTCAAACCAAGTGTTGGCTATCCCTTTAAGGGTTATTACAAATATTTGGCACAAAGCCTCATCCTTTCTAGTAAAAAACTTAACATGTTTCTTTACTAAACTCACATGAACCGTCGGATCTGTTGTCCCATGGTAGTGATCGGATGGTAGCTTGACATGCCTGCTCACTTGATGTTTCCGAACCAGAAGGGTTAACGGATTTCTTGGATCATCGTCCTGTTCTTCGCGATCTGGTTGCTGAACAGACCGTTTAAACAGATCTGGATTATCTCTGTCACGATCTCTCCTGGTTTGATGTGGAGTCACCGATCTCTCTCTGCTTCTCCTTTTCTCGGATCTACTTCGAGGTGATTGTTCATGACTCCTTCTTGCGCTGCGTTGAGCTATTTGATTGACGAATTCTTCTATGTCTTCCCTTCTGGGTAGATCTGCACTTTGATGGCCTGGTGGTGGCTCAAAAGATGGTTCCACCGCCTGTTGATTGTAGATCTGTTGAGGAACAACTGGCTGGTTGACTGGCGGAGGAACTCCTCCTATGAACGTTTGCATCATCACGTTCATCCTTTGGTGCAGGGCAGCAAACTCGAGCATGATGGCTGATTTAATGACCTCTGAGGTTGCGCCTGAAAATGGATTTTCTGAAAAATTAAGCCGACGGGCTGCAGCATTTAATTCCACACGAGAAGATGAAGCTTGGGCTGGTGGTGTTTCACGTTGACCCGTAGCAACACCAGTGGGTTGATTTGATTGAAGATCTTGATTGGATACCATTTTTGGAAGTGAAAAAACCCAAATTATTAAGAAAGAAAAGCTTTGAAGCTCAAGGCTTGCTCACTTGAAACTTCAAAAGCTCTCAATGAAAGCACCATTTGATAATTCAAGGATGGATGAGGAGGGCTTTTCCGTCAAATGGCATGCCGGGGAGTGCGGTTGGAGCTCCTTGAGCGACCTGCAAAACCACCGGAGGCTTGCTCCGGCGGAGAATCTCCGATGCCAAAGTCAGTGTTTGGATTAAGATGCAGAGAAAAATGTATATCGGAACAGTGTCTGTCTCTTTTTGGGAGCTCCAGATCTGTCCCTCCTCTCTTTCCCTCTAGTCCTTATGTAGGACTAGAGTGGTTAGATCTGCTGACACCTTTCCTCTTTTTTCCACAAAGTGGTTTAAAAGTAAGAGTTAATAATTATAAAGTAGAGGCCATGCCTTCGGGAGGATAAATATTCCTTATGGGTAATAGTTTTATAATGGTTGAGTGGGAGCAGGAAATGTTGTCTCCCATGTGTGGCTTTGACCACTGATTTAATAGAAATAGTATACAGTGTACCTTTATTGTAGGCTTTAAGCCGTTTATACCAAATCGGCAAGGTGCCGTTTGTAGCGAATCGGCACACTACCGTTGTGTGGAATCGGCATGCTGCCGTTTGGAGAACATTGACCTGGTCAATGTTTGCAGAGGTGTCGATCCGTTTCCTCACAGCTTAGCGAGTGGATCGGCTTCGTGCCGTTTTGAGGCGATCGGGCTAGACTTGTCCTTTGGTCACTTATTCCCGTTGACTTGGTCAATCGGTCACGATGCCGTTTCATATGTTTGACTTGGTCAAACCGGTCATGTGCCGTTTTGACTGGTCAACGGTACTTTGTGAAGGTACAATGTCCGTTATGCCCTTGTGATATACTTTTGTATTATCAGTATACTTTCAATATAGCTGTGTACGTATATGTTAATTAACAGAAAAGAAGAGGTTCGAATCGAAATTATACTAGTATCGTCACTATTTTTTAAAAACTAAAAAATGCTGAAGAGATAATTTTGTCAACAGTGGGACTCTTGATGAAGATTGATCACCACCAGGGACGGATCCAGGAATGATTTTCAGGGGGGGCAGGGGTTTGGGGGCAGCGCCCCCGAAATTTTTTTTTGGGGTATTTTAAAGGGAAACCAAACGAGCTGAACGAAAAATTGAACAAATGCTTAAGAGTATTTGTATCCGTCACTAAATAACAAATATTTAGATAACTTGATAAAATTGAGTCAATTGAAGCAATTTCTCCTTATTGAAAGCAACAAAGGAGTCTCTTGGATTTAAGCATGCCACACAAAGGAGTAATTCGCTATTCCTCTCATCAAATCGATTATTAAGCTCATGAAGTTGCATATCAATGACTTGATAAAATAAATCAACTTGATAATGATGTAGATTGGAAATTTGCTCACCTTTCCGCCTTGGTCTACCAACATTTGATGGTGCTTGAGTAGATGGTTTAATCAAATATTTGTCCATATCTACAAAAACAAATATTAAGGCTAAAATATTTGATCCCGACCAACAACCACAAAATAAAAAACGGAGTCGACTAAAATATTTTAAAATCAATCGCCGATTCACCAATTCGTACGAAATATTCGATTGATGGACGACCAAAATTTAATTTTAAAAATACGAAATTTTGGCTAATTAATTTAAAATGCAAGATTGGAGCAAACCGTTAATCGATTTGTGAAATTGAGGATATGTAATTAATCTAGAGATGTAGCACTAATTATTTAACAACAGATTGGGTATCAATTTACTCAATAAGGCAATTAATTTGGGGTGGGTTAGATTAGAGATTTGGGCTGGGCTGTATACTAAAAAAAAATTCCCATTAGCCCAGGGTGGGCATCAGCCCACGGTGGCCCCCCCGGATCCGTCCTTGATCACCACGAAATATATGATTAGTAAACTTTCCTACTAAGTATAAAATAACTTAATTCATTAAGAGTCATATGATCAGCTCTATTTTATAGGAATGAGCTAAGCTGGAGCCATCTAAATAACAATATTGTGCAAACTGGGTCTACCACAAAACTGACTTCTAGCCTACAATATTGCTTGTCCTAGAATATGAGTTGGTGGCACACCAGACCAATCTACTCTTGTCTTGTCTCCCAAGAAATGAAGAATTGGAATATTCCAAGACATGTATGTGCGCATGCATGAGGCAAATTCGATTCAAACATAATTATTAATTAAGGCCCTTTTTTTTTCCCATCTTCTAGAATGTTTGCAATAAAGGAGTTCATATAATATATATATATATATATATATATATATATATATGTTTAAGAATTAATATAAAAGCTTAATATAGTAAAAAAAAATATTCCTCAAACATTTAAAATAAATATTTATGAAGAACATTAATTTATAGAAATAAATTGGATGAGAGTTTATGCAAATTTGTGGGAATAATTATACTACATCATCTATATATAAATACATTAATTTTTTCTTTCTTTCTAATCTACGAGTATCAATCAATTATCAATTTTTTTACGAAGAGTTTCAATTTTCGACTTTCTTGGAATGACCGTTACTAAATTTGCATAGGTAAACTACATAAAAGATTATAATTTATAAAATATTTCACTTAATTTCCTATAGTTTAAAATATTATAATGTTAACCTTATAATTTCCTAAAAATTACAATTTCAATATTTATAGTAATTAAAAAGTTCAACTAAAATGGTAAAAAAAAATTAAAAAATATACAAATTTGAGAAAAAGTGTAAAAAATACAAGGGAGTCTATTTCAATAGAAAAATAAAGGAAAAAATGAGGAATACTTTTTAAAATATTAAAAAAGAGCAAATTTTAAAAAAAATTATTAATAAAATTTTAACTATTTTTATTATATTTGTTATCTTTTTGACTAAATTTTATTACTTTTTGCTATTTTTTATTACTTTTTTGCTATTTTTTATTACTT
Organism: Viola odorata; assembly: GCA_963691705.1. Lineage (NCBI taxonomy): Eukaryota > Viridiplantae > Streptophyta > Magnoliopsida > Malpighiales > Violaceae > Viola > Viola odorata. Next base: position 19,167,718 of record OY829545.1, on the reverse strand, counting down.
TTTTATATTTTTTTAATTTCTAGAAAGATTGAAAAAGATTTTTTTAGAAAATTAATCTAATTATTCAAAAAAATTGTTGTTGTCGGAAAATAAAAGTGATGGGTTTGAGTAGATCCGGACCCCGGTTGGCACGTGGGTACATATCATTTGGTGGAGCTCACGTGGAAACACGGTATTGCACGTACAGGCAATATCTTTTTCGAAGATTAGCTACAGCTTGATCGGTTAATCTCAGCATCTTAATCGTCCGGCTAGATTCTGACTTGGGACAGTTGACATTTGCTTTGGCAACACCTGGTACACCGTACACGCGATTCAGAGATGATGTTGCTACTTGTGGCTGTCTTAAATCTTAATAATTCACTAATTTGGGTTTTCTCTTTTCGTTTTTAACGAATACTATGTGTTAGTATTGTCAGATAATGGATGGCTCCTTCAATGTATTTTCTCAATTCTTTATATCGATTATATTATTAATTATAATTAAAATATCATTGATTAAAATTATGATATATATTACTCCCTCTGGACACAAATAATTGTCACTTTTTTACGGATTCTTACTGTTCATAATACTTGTCATTTTATGCATTCCGAAGCATATATTTTGTGCAAATGACTATTTTTTTTTTATGAATCAACCCAATTTGATGATGGTGTGGTAATTTGAGTGGAAATTAGGAGTAAAAATGAAACAATGTAGAATAAAATAAGATCAAAGATCATTGTCCTACGAATTTTTACTATTCTAAAACGTCATTTAATTGTGTCCGGAGGGAGTATAAAAAATGTACGTACTAATTAATTGAATCTTTTATAGTATTAAGTAAAAATAAAACAAAAAAAGTATATTTTGTTTATTACCACATCCAGATAAACATTGTACGTACGGATCATGAGATCAATACAAAAACATTTATTTTTTAAATACATATGATTGTCATAAAATAAAATAATTAAAGAAACATAAACAATAAATAATAAAGTTGGTGACCAAAACAGCTAATAATAAATCTGATAAAAATGTTTCAACTTTAGGATTGATCTGCATTAAGTTAAGGGTTAGAGCAAAGGAATCTACTTAGTACTCTTTGTTGGATTAATTACGATCAGAATTAAATATTTAAGGTCGGCCACGTATACTTAGGCCGCAGATCTTGTACAGTTCAAGATCAATTGGCAAGTCTTTGAAAAATGGTAATGGTAATAATCTATAATTAAGCTTTTTGCATTACCTACACACGTGGTTTTCAAGTTGCCAATTGTTGTAAGATGCATGAAAGCATATTTCGTGGCAAGACACAACTTCCCTTCTCTTTCATAGGTTGATCCATCATTTTTGTTTGTTGCTGTGACATATGATATTACATCACTCATTATTTTTGTTTGTTGCTGTGACATATGATATTACATCACTCTCAGCCAAGGTTGCGTCATGTTTTTAGAAATTTGACCAATAACTTCATTTTCTTCTATTCATGATTTCAAAAAATACTATATATACACCTCCTTGTCTAACCACTATTTTGTATAATGCCATTCTCCATTTCTCTTCTCTTCCAGCAAGAATCAAAACCCATAGACACCTCATCTTCTGCAGAGAAAAACATTGAAATATTGATGTTGTAGAAGAAAGAAAGACTGCTACTTTCTTGTTCTAGTGGCTAGTTCTTGTCACATTTGATCATTTGATCATCTCGGTGGTGGAAGAATGGACGGTGGAGGAGATGCAATTAGGGTGAGTAGTGCACGTTTAAGCAGCTCCAACATATGGAGGGCCAATGATCAAGTTTTCTCCAAGTCTTCAAGAGATGAAGATGATGAAGAAGCTCTAAAATGGGCTGCTATAGAGAAACTCCCTACTTATTCACGTATAAGGAGAGGAATCCTGACTGAACAGGAAGGGGAATCGAGAGAAATTGATATTAAGAATCTTGGGTTTATAGAGAGGAGGAATCTGTTGGAAAGATTGGTCAAAATTGCAGAAGATGATAATGAGAAATTCCTGTTGAAGCTCAAAGAAAGAATTGACAGGTAGTTAACATTTCTGGGTTGTGTTCTTGATTTTCCATTTTTCTGTTTGTTTTTTGTATTTAATTTCTTTTTGGTAAAAACCAGAGTTGGGCTTGACATACCAATGATTGAAGTGAGGTTTGAGCATTTGAGTATAGATGCAGAAGCTTATGTTGGTAGCAGGGCATTGCCTACAATGTTGAACTTTTCTGTCAATATGTTTGAGGTAAGAAAGATTCAAAGATTGTACTTTTCTGGGGTTTTTTTTTTTTTACTTTCTTGAAAACAGTAAAGTTGTTCTTTTTGATCGAGAGGGGTGAGACTCGACCCGAGTTTTTCCACGAGCAGACATGAAAGTTGTTCTTATAGTTGTGTATTTGACTAATTTCCATGTTTTAGGGGTTATTGAATTCTCTACACATTCTGCCAAGTAGGAAGAAGCCATTTCCAATTCTTCATGATGTGAGTGGGATAATCAAGCCGAGACGGTAAGAAGAAGTAGTATTTTAATGTTTCTTGAGGTATTTTTCTGGCAAAATTATGCAGAGGAAGAGGTTCTTGTCCTTTTCACACCATAAAAATCCAAACTTTGCAGGATGACACTACTTCTAGGGCCACCTAGCTCAGGCAAGACCACACTACTTCTGGCTTTGGCAGGAAAACTTGATAAATCTCTACAGGTAAGACGATGGGAGGGGGTCGCACAGTTGATTTTTAGTAAATTGTAATCAATTTCTTTGCTTTTCACTTATCTGATATGTGAAATTTGTGAAATTTCAGTTTTCAGGAAGAGTTACTTACAATGGACATGGGATGGAAGAATTTGTACCACAAAGGACATCAGCTTATATTAGTCAGTATGATCTCCACATAGGAGAAATGACTGTGAGGGAAACACTAGCTTTCTCTGCAAGATGTCAAGGGGTCGGACCGCGTTACGGTCAGTAGTAGTTTTGGATAGAATTACCAGTTTCCATATAAGATGGTTTGAATTAATAAGTGTAGAATTGTGGAAAATATGCAGAGATGTTAGCAGAGTTATCAAGAAGGGAGAAGGAAGCGAATATCAAACCGGATCCTGATCTTGATATCTACATGAAGGTGAGAAACCAGCAAGGAAAAAAAAAGGTGTACTTTTACATTATTGAAACTTGCTCTGAACAATTGGAGTTGAATCCTACAGGCAGCAGCATTACCTGGTCAGGAAGCAAATGTGGTTACTGATTACATCATTAAGGTAAAAACTGAAAGTCCAAATGGAAGTAAATTATTATGTATGCAACATCTGCATAACTATTATTTCTGCAAATAAAATTTGGCAGATTTTGGGACTTGAAATCTGTGCTGATACTTTGGTTGGGGATGAAATGATACGCGGGATCTCCGGTGGGCAGAAGAAAAGGGTCACAACAGGTAAGCATAGTATAACTTTTGGAGCCATTGCACAATACAGAACTTGTTAAGCTTGTACCTGAATTCTCTTTTTGTTGGTGCAAACATAGGGGAGATGCTGGTTGGACCTGCAAAAGCACTTTTCATGGATGAGATATCGACTGGTTTGGACAGTTCAACGACATTTCAAATAGTGAACTCTCTGAGACAATCAATCCACATCCTCAACGGAACTGCTCTAATCGCCCTTCTCCAACCTGCACCAGAAACATATGAACTTTTCGATGACGTAATTCTTCTGTCAGATGGAAAGATTGTGTATCAAGGTCCGCGCGAAAATGTGCTCGAGTTCTTCGAACACTTGGGATTCAAATGTCCTGAGAGGAAAGGAGTTGCTGACTTCTTACAAGAAGTAAGTCTTGTCACTGTTGGAGTTTATAAATTGTACTATTCTGTACCTTCCCGATCATGAAAACATAGTAACTTGTTATGGTGGGATGCAATAGGTGACATCTAGGAAAGATCAAGAGCAGTACTGGGCAGACAAAGATGAGCCTTATACCTTTATTTCAGCAACGGAATTTTCCGAATCATTTCAGTCATTCCACATTGGTCGAAAGTTAGGTGATGAACTGGCGACACCATTTGACAAGTCCAAAGCCCACCCTGCAGCTCTAACAACTAAGAAATATGGAGTTAGCAAGAAAGAACTCTTGAAAGCTTGCATTTCAAGAGAGTATTTGCTCATGAAGAGGAACTCCTTTGTCTACATTTTTAAAATGACTCAAGTAAGCCGCGATCTTCCTTTTTTCTCCCCTCCTAGTTAGTACTTTGGAATGAACTCTCTAGTCTTATATTGATGTTTCATTTGCAGCTTACCATTGTTGCTCTCATAGCAACGACACTATTTCTACGAACAGAGATGCACCGCAACACATTGACCGATGGTGGAATTTATTTTGGTGCTATTTTCTTTGGGGTCTTGTTGATCATGTTCAATGGATTTTCAGAACTTGTCTTGAGCATCCTGAAACTTCCTGTCTTCTACAAGCAAAGAGACTATCTCTTCTATCCTCCTTGGGCATATGCTCTACCCACATGGATACTTAAGATCCCTATCTCTTTCGTAGAAGTTGCTGTTTGGGTCATTCTGACTTATTATGTCATTGGCTTTGATCCCGATGTTGGAAGGTGCGAAAAGATTGAGCATTGTGAATGAATTTGTTCCAATTTTTGCTCTTTAGGTTGCAGAATTTACTTATACTTCTCTGTTGCAGGTTTTTCAAGCAGTACTTGTTGCTCGTACTTACTAACCAGATGGCATCCGCGCTGTTTCGGTTGATGGGAGCCGTAGGAAGGAATGTTATTGTGGCCAACACAGTTGGTTCATTTGCATTACTTGCGGTACTTGTTATGGGTGGTTTTATCTTATCACGAGGTGAAGCAGAAGTCTATTTAACACACTCTCAACCACTTGCCATTTTGTGATTTAAGTACTGATGTTAAAGACCATGTGTTCTTTCCATCAGATAATATCAAACCATGGTGGAAATGGGGTTACTGGGTCTCTCCAATGATGTACGTGCAGAACGCGGTATCTGTGAATGAATTTCTTGGAGACAGTTGGAATCATGTAAGCTGCGTTTTCTTTAAACCTGACAATAAAAAAGAAATTAAGCTTCCATTAGTTCCAGTGACACTTATAGTATGTATTTGTGTTGAAGCCTGCTCCTAATTCAACCGAGTCACTAGGAGTTGCTTTCTTGAAGTCTCGTGGAGTTTTTCCTGAAGCGTATTGGTATTGGATAGGAGTAGGAGCAACGATTGGATATATGTTTCTATTCAACTTCCTTTTCACATTGGCTCTACAATACCTTGATCGTAAGTATCCCCATTTTTACATTTTCATTTCTGGAAACTGAGAGGGTTTCTGTTTCTAAATGATTTAACTGACTGACTGCAGCATTCGGTAAGTCACAGCCAATAATATCAAAAGAGGCACTGAATGAGAAGAATTCAATCAAAACTGGTGAGGTTATTGAACTATCACCAAGTGGAAAGAACACCTCAGGTGAGGCAAAAGAGCATAATACTTATTTGGATTGTCTTTCTATGACTTCTGTGATTGAATTTCTTACTTAAATCATTTTCTGGAAAACAATACAGAAAGAGGCAGTCTGAGTCAAAGAACTGTCTCATCCAGGACACCATCCGCTCGAGTAGGCAGCTTTAGCGATGCGAGAGGGAACAAGAAGCGAGGAATGATTCTCCCTTTTCAGCCTCTATCTATAGTTTTTGATGACATCAAATATGCAGTAGACATGCCTCAGGTACCTGAATGGCTTTCCTTACAAAACACCAATGTATCAGAGAATTGAACAGAGAATTTAGCATTCTACTTTTGTTAGTTGAAAATGTTTCACTTTCATGCTTGCAGGAAATGAAAGCTCAGGGAGTTGCAGAGGATCGTCTAGAACTTTTAAAGGGTGTGAGTGGTGCTTTCCGGCCCGGGGTACTAACAGCTTTGATGGGCGTAAGTGGTGCTGGCAAGACCACTCTAATGGATGTCTTGGCGGGACGAAAAACAGGTGGCTATATTGAGGGAGCCATATCTATATCTGGGTACCCTAAGAAGCAAGAAACTTTCGCTCGTATCTCAGGATACTGCGAGCAAACTGATATCCACTCCCCACATGTCACAGTATATGAGTCATTGCTCTATTCTGCATGGCTTAGACTCTCCCCTGAAGTTAATTCTGATACAAGAAAGGTATAGTTCTACTTTTTGTTGTTATTATCATTTCCTTGGTTCTGTAAAGGAGAAGAAAAAGTGTTAACAGAATAGTCCACGATCAGCGATGCACATTGATGAATATTACGAACTTTTTTGTGGATTGCAGATGTTCATTGAGGAAGTAATGGAGCTTGTAGAGTTGACCTCTTTAAGAGAAGCGCTGGTTGGATTGCCTGGAGTGAATGGTCTATCAACCGAGCAGCGCAAAAGGCTGACAATTGCAGTTGAACTTGTCGCTAACCCATCTATAATTTTCATGGATGAGCCAACTTCAGGGCTAGATGCCAGAGCAGCAGCCATAGTCATGAGAACGGTGAGGAACACAGTCGACACTGGACGAACCGTGGTGTGCACAATTCACCAGCCAAGTATAGACATATTTGATGCATTTGATGAGGTAAGCATTTCTTTTCCTACTGAAGCTGCTAAACATTTATTTGTTGTTACATCCTAAACTTGATAAAATTCTAATATCCTACTGTCACGATGCAGTTATTTCTGTTGAAAAGAGGAGGTGAAGAAATTTACGTGGGTCCCGTAGGCCGCCACGGTTGCCATTTGATCAATTATTTTGAGGTTAGGCTAATAAATGAGTGATACGGAAGGTCTTCCCAAGTCACCACAACAGTTCTTCTGTTCTGACACTAAAAACTTCGATTTTTCGATGTAGGAAATCGAGGGAGTTCCTAAGATTAAGGATGGCTACAATCCTGCAACTTGGATGTTGGAGGTTACTTCAACAGCAGAAGAAGCTGCTCTTGGGGCTAACTTTGCTGACATTTACAAGAACTCGGAACTATACAGGTATGATCCAACTTAAAAGTTCACTCTTCGAACGCACACCTAGTTGAAAACAAAAACTAACTGTTCTACATGATGAATAATAATTCAGGAGGAACAAGGCATTGATAAAGGATTTAAGCATTCCACCTCCGGAGTCAAAAGATCTATACTTTCCTACTAAGTATTCCCAGAAATTCTTAACACAGTGTATGGCTTGCCTATGGAAACAGAGTTGGTCTTATTGGCGAAACCCACCATACACTACAGTCAGACTTCTATTCACAACTTTCATAGCTTTGATGTTCGGAACGATTTTCTGGGATCTAGGCTCCAAAAGGTACCAAACTTCAGCATAAAGCATATTAACAACCAGCTAGGTTGCCCCTCCACGCTACTAACTTGATTAAAATGTTCCCGTTCTTGAATTGCAGGAATAGTCAACTAGATCTCTTCAATGCAATGGGTTCTATGTACGCGGCGGTCCTCTTCATAGGAGTACAAAATGCTTCATCAGTACAACCCGTTGTGGCCATTGAAAGAACAGTTTTTTACAGAGAAAGAGCGGCCGGAATGTATTCTGCATTGCCATATGCATTTGGACAGGTACATATTTATGCAAGAAAGTACTTCTTTATACTGCTGCTGGGTTTTGTGCAAATCATTTCTCAACAAAACACTTGATTTTTCTTTACAGGTTGCCATTGAAATTCCTTACATTTTAGTCCAAACCATAGTATATGGGGTGATAGTGTATGCCATGATAGGATTTGAATGGACAGCTGTCAAATTCTTCTGGTATATCTTCTTCATGTACTTCACCTTCTTATACTTCACTTTCTATGGAATGATGACCGTAGCTGTCACGCCAAACCACAACATTGCTGGTATAGTTTCATCTGCATTCTATGCAATATGGAACCTTTTCTCAGGATTCATCGTTCCAAGAACCGTAAGTACCCCTTGCCATTCATTCATCTTGTGTTTTCTTTAAATTACGATCCGGATGGAACCGATGAAACTTTTTAAAATAACAAAACTCGTCTTTCTGCAGAGGATTCCTATCTGGTGGAGATGGTACTACTGGGCTTCCCCGGTCTCGTGGACATTGTACGGATTGGTAGCTTCGCAGTTTGGAGACATAGATACAGAAATGGATAATGGTGAAACGATGGCGAATTTTGTGAGGGAATATTTCGGATACCGCGATGACTATGTTGGAATTGTTGCGGTTGTTCTTGTAGGAATTACTGTGCTTTTTGCTTTCACTTTTGCATTCTCGATTAAAGTATTCAACTTCCAGAAAAGATAAAATAGTAGATAAATAAATTCGAAGTAGTTTTCCTATAAAATTTAGTTTATAGTCATACCATATATATTGTGATATTGGGCGATAAATTATTAGATGTATCTGATACTTGATTTGTTTAAACTCTTTGTTTTGTTATAAAATTTTGTACAAGGTCCACCAAAAACGCTTCAATCAATTACAAAGATGAGTTAATGATTATTTTAGTTAAAATTGGTAGCTCCCTTACGAAACAAGCAGCAACAGAACTTCAGGTTTAACATGGCAAGAACTTGGCAAATAACATATTCAACATCTTATGCTGTTTATAACCTTCGAATGCAAAATCAATAGATTGACTTGGAATGGATAATGCTTGGTGGGTTATTAACGTAATTTTTCGGGATCATATAGTTACTATTCCAATCATCTTGAAATACGTGCCGAAATAGTAAACGATATTCTTTGGAGATCAGAGGGAGTAGTTTATTTTAAAGCTAGGACTAAATAGTAAGGAGAGAAAAAAGTGGCTGAGGCTTCGTCAGTCGTATAAGCAAGGGTGGGACGCGTGTCATATTGCAGGCTTAGATGAGATGAAAGAGGAGATGTATAATCGGGGCGATGTTGAAACCAGGAATTATTTGGAGAGCAAGGTAATCTATTTGCTTCTAATTTCCAGTTTCCTTCCTTCCTTCCTTCCTTTTAGAATTGCCTTGCCTTATCATTCATTTCAAAGTGATTCTTTTACTCGGTAGGAAATACCTAATCTTGTTTCTTTTTCTCTGGGAGAGATTAGTTCTTGTGAAGGATGTTATTAATTATCTTAGACATTATTTAATGGCTTTTTCGTTAGTTTTTTGTCGTTCCTGACTCTGAGGAGCGCCCAGCTCACTTCCTTCATTGGGGATTTTATATATATATATATATATATATATGTTAGTAAAAAATGCACTCGCTCACGTATTTCAGTCGGTGTTTGCCTCTTCTCGAAGACCTTGCCAAGGCTGCTGTGGAATATCACAATCTCATTTGCGAGATGGAGAATACGTAGACAGAGACACCGAACAGGATGCGTGTAAGAAAGGATTCTTGTTCCGGAAAAAGAACAAGAAAAACCGACTGCGATTTTCTTGTCTGGGCCTATGAATCAAACCGGAGACCATTCCTAACACGCGTCCTTAAAAGCCCAATAACAAAGTTGTGGAAGACGGCAAGCAATGAGAAGTGGCTAATTTATGGGTCCAATTAGGGGTGAACAAGAACCGAGCCGGACCGTGGACCGAACCGGAACCGCCGGTTCGGTCCGGTTTTTTTATTTTTTTTTGAAAAAACGGTCCGGACCGGTTCTCCGAAGCAAAAATACCCGAACCGGTCCGTAGAACCGTTAGGACCGGTTTTATATATATATATATATACGCATATTTATATCAATGTAAAGATTTGGTCTAATGGTTAAACTTTTACCATCTTAAAGGGGAGAGGTTCAAATCCTCAAACTTGCATTTTCTTTTTTTCTTTCTAAACTTAACTTCTTATCTTTGTTTTTTCCTCTAATAATTAACTAAAATTTCTCATTTCTTTCTTTTAAACTTTAATTAAAAGTTTTCATTTTTTCCTTTTCTTTTTTTATTTTAAATAGAAAAAAGTATTAAGAAAGTTAGATAAGAATTATTATGAGTATAAGACATTGTTATGTATTATTAATTAATATAAGACATTGTTATGTAATACTATTTACTAGTAATATTTATCAATAACCATTTATTAATGTATGACATTATCTAAAGATTTGGTCTTATGTTATGAATATAAGACATTGTTATGAATTATTATGAGTATAAGACATTGTTATGTATTACTAGTAATACTTATCAATAACCATTTATTAATGTTAATATATATTATTAATACTTATTATCTAAAAGACATTGTCTCCATAAGTATTGTTCTAAAATATGTTATTGTAAATTATAATAGCTATTTATCTAAACTAAACTTAATATGACACATAGTCACATACTAGTAATACTTATCAATAACCATTTATTATTGTTAATATATATCTAGAAGACACTATAATCATATTGTTAGTATTGTTCTAAAATATATTATTGTAAATTGTAATAGCTATTCATAATGTTAATTAATAATTTTAAATAAGAAGAATAAGGAAAAAAATATACTACCAATTAAAGTTAAAATTAAACACATTGTTCTAATGGAGCTTACGACTTACGAGTTGCGATAACTAATTTCTCATTTCTTTCATCATATTGTTAGTATTTGTTAAAAAATATATTATTGTAAATAAAAATAACTATGTAAAAGACTTAATAATTTTAATAAGCTCTAAAAATTATGCTTATTAAAAAATTTAATAAGCTCTAAAAATTAGACTTAATAACTATTATGTAAAAGACACTATCATCATATTGTTAGTATTGTTAAAAAATATATTATTGTAAATTTTAATAGCTATTCATAATACTTAATAATAACTATTAAGAACCAAAAAAATAGAAACATTTATTAATTTCTTTCTTTTTAACCTCAAAATTCTTTGTTATGATAATGTATAAAAATTAAAAAAATACACATGGAGTCAAAACGACTCCGTTCCACCTACGATTACACCCTAATTAAGCAAACAATTGAAACAACACAACACTACAATCATGAATCATCCATTTCTCCATTTTCCTTCGTCAAAACCCTAGAACCGCCGCTCCAAGCCTCCAACACTTCAACTGTCAACCCTCGACGCCGCCGCTCCCTCCTTGCTCTGATCGCCACGACGCCGCCGCTCCCTCCTCGCTTGATCCCGTCGCTGTCCTCGCTCGATCCCGTCGCTGTCCTTGCTCTGATCGCCACGACGCCGCCGCTCCCTCCTTGCTCTGGTCAAACCCATCCCTCTCCTTAACCTTCGCCGGCCGCTCCTCTCCTCTCCCGTCGCCGTCTCCTCGCTCCTGTCACCACCGCGAATATGGATGCAAGTGGTGAATCCATTGATGTAAGTCCCTAATCCTGTCAAACCTCACTTAGGAATGTGGGTATTGTAATCAGCTTAGGAATGTATGTTGGCTGCTGACTTTTATATATGTATTGACTATTTATTTCTTAATGTCAGCTCCGAAATAGTGAATCCATTGATTAATATTCGCGATTTCGGGGGATTAGGAGTTTGTAGGATTAATACGGGCAGCTGAATAATCAGCTTAGGAATGTATGTTGGCTGCTGAGTTTTAATTATTTTGAATACAAAAAAGAAATGATTCGTTTTCAGTCTTATGTTTGTTGTTGTACTATTGTGCTCTTATTAGATATATGGACTTGACTGGGTCACATTCTTCTTTGCAATTGACTGGATGAGACTCTTTTCTAAATCCAAAGCCTTCTGCTGTGTTTGTTTTCTTTCTGTTATGCTTAAACTTTCTTTGTTTTTTGATAGATGGTGGTGGACTCGGCAGAGTCTCCTGTTCCTGCTGCTGTTGCTGGATCGGGAAATGCAGAAGCCCAAACCCCTACTCTGAACTCATCTACACAAGGAAGTGCGATGCCACCGCAAGGTCCGCAACAGACCGTTGGGGCAGATGGAGTGGTGTCCAGTCAAGAGCCTGAAGAAGACGAGGATAAGAAAAGAAAAGAAAGGTCATTTGTGTGGGGTCATGTCACAAAGTTTACAACTCGTAAAAACGAGCTTAAGGTACGATGTAATTTCTGCCGAAAATCTGAGTATAAGTATGATCCTAGTAATAATGGCACATCTGCAATTAGGAAACACATGTTTAAATGTCCTAAAGGGCCATTCATCAAAGCAGCTAAATCTGAGAGTGTTGAGTTAGATGGTCAATCTGTGCTCACTTATAGTCCAAGTAATGAAAGTGTGTTGACTGCATGGAAATTCAACCAGAAAAAGTGTAGGAGTGCATTGGCTTAACCTTCGCACTAGTTTGCACTCAAGATTGGTTGAGAGCACCAACATATGAGTGTCATTATACGACTGAAGAGACGCCCAAAGAGATTGATGAGCTTGAGAAAGGTAATATTTAAATTTACATGTTTTTAGCTATGAATTTTTTACTGTGATTAATTCTAATCTTCTATAAATGACAGCCTTTGCGGACGTCAACTTTGCACCTTCCGTGATAGATATTATCTCATGACCGCTCAAATTACCCGCATGTAAGTAACTCCAATCATTTATTCAGCTTCTTGTTGTTCATTATGAAATGCATTACATCATGTAATTGACAGTAGTTGTTGGTAATTGATTTGAGTTTCTTTTTTGTTCTTGACTCAGAAAAAATGGCATGTGAAGGACGAGACTTTGGAGTGAAAAATTCGTGTGAGAATTTGATGGATTATATTTAGTATGTTTGAATTGGATTTGATGGATTATATTTAGTATGGTTGAATTGGATTTGATGGGATTATATTTAGTATATTTGAATTGGATTTGATGGGATTATATTTAGTATGTTTTGTAGCTGCTACTGTATTGGTTTTAGCATGTTTTGTAGCTGCTACTGTACTGTTTTGTAGCTGCTATTGAATCAGAAATTTAATGTAATAGGTGCAGCAGCCAAGCCCATTAATACCCAGCCCAGTTTTTTTTTTTTTAACAAAAACCTTAACGGGCCGGAACCGGAACCGGCCCGTTAAGAACCGGAATTTTTGGAACCGATCCGGACTGGACCGAACAGTAACGGTCCGGATCGGTTCTGCCTGAATCAGAACCGTGAATATTCGGTTTGGTCCGGTTCTAGCCCAAAACCGGACCAAACCGGCCCGTGTACACCCCTAGGTCCAATCCACGTGTCCATAAACCCAATTTTCTTTTATATTTATATACTACTGACTTCTTTCTTCATCAAAGAAGAAAAAAGAAAAGAAAATTGATCGGAAAAGAAGAGAGAAATGGCTATTACATCTTCTTGTTGCCTCAACCTCACCCCTCCAACTTCGACCACCAAGATTAATAATACTCAAGTTCCATGGTAAGTTCTAATTATTTTTCCCGATAAGTTCTTTTTTTTTACTCAATTTTCCTGTTAAGCTTGGTAAGTCCTAATTAATAATATCTCAATTTCTAATGAAAAAATGAAAAAACAAAGAAAAACCCATTTCTCACCTAATCTTCTCCGTCCAATCTAGTGTGCTTGATTAAAACTATGAATATTTATAGGTTTATAGATGAGAAGAAGTGGAAGGGGCAATGTGTGATGGGCGTGGCGTGCATGATACTTGGCAGTGAAATGGGTGATTTATTTATGGGCTGCAGCCAAACCATGGCCCAAGAAGTGCGGGTAGTTCAAGAATCAAGAGGCCCAAAATGGAGTGACAAAAGAAAGTGCCCGCCGTGGCTACAAAATTCATTAGAAACCATCGTGCCGGAGAACCTTCCTCGGCCGTCCGCTCAGCGGAGATGGGAGGGCGTCGGCTATTCCAAGACAGCTCCACCCGTTAAAGTGATGATCGTTAGAAAAACCAACGGCGGCTGTTTCTCCATGTAATAAGGAGTATATACTTTTTTCTATATACACTTTTTTAGTAATATCTACGTGGGTAGTACAGACAGAATTAGATTTTTCTTTTCATGATGTCATAAAAAGTAAAAAGATAATACTAGTAATGAAATGGTCAAATGAGTCATTAACCACGTGGTCGATTTTCAGTTCAAAAAGACTTGGAAAGTGAGAGTATTTGTCGCAAACAAACTCCAGATGCCAGTCGGCTTCTCACATCTCTCTATCAAGATTCAAGATTCAGGTTGAACGACTTCATGGGCCTGGGCTTGAGTAATGCACATGGACTGGAAAGAAATTTGGGCAAGTCTTTCATTAGATTAATTTAGGCCCAAAATAGGCTTGTATTTCTCTTTTATTTTCGGCCGGTCCATTACAACAATAATTTTCCGGCCCAATTTCCACTCATGCTTCTTCTTTTTTCCTTCTTTTTAATTTTGAAATATTTCCCTAAAATAATAGACCATCCATAGAAAAATAGGCTTGAGTAGCCCATAAATGGCCCATTAACCCATCAAAAATCTACTTTATATGGTGAGAAGGCGCACTATGAGTCAAGTTCACTCTCGAAATAAATGTTATTGATTCGATTATTATATAATAAAATAATTATATGGTGAGAGGACTTTATTTTTTGAAATGTCTTATTTTAACTCCTTATACGATAAAATAATTTGCTCACGGTAGATAAAATCAAAAGCATATATGTAGAAAAAATGTAGAGAAAGCCAGGTATTTTCTTGATGGCCTGGTCTTGAGTAATATACGTGGACTTGAAAGAGATTTGGATTGGAAATGGGGATCAGTAAATATCGTCAATAATTGACATTAGCGAGGGTATGGGTAAGTCTTTTTTCATCCTCATTTCCCTTGGTTCATCACATTCACAACAATGTAATTACTAATAGAGAGTCAGTAAAATATTATTTACCAACGTACAATTTGTTTTTTCTTTTGTATTTTTTGGGAGAGATTTATGAGAATTTTAGATGAAACAACATGGATTTGAGGAAGAGATACGAGTGCATGGATTTTGGAGGGGCCAGGCCAGTGCGTACAGTGGGAAGAGAATATCTGCGAATTCCAGCCAGCAGACAATTACCCCACACAGAATTTTCTGCTGCCCGGCGTGCTTCAATCAACTTATATATTATGGGGACAAAAAATAAAATTAAAAATAAGAACAAGATGATCATATGATATTGCAATTTGCTTGATAAATGTTTTTTATTTATTTCTTCTGACAAGTCCAATTACTTATACTATGGGTATGGGCCACTGCTTCTCACCCTCTGTTAGAAGGAAACCCTTGTTTTCCTGATTGGTAGAGGATTTAGAAAAACCATCAAGGCTCCTCGTAGGTGCTACATATGTATAGAGTCTATCGACAGCTACCTATTATTAATAGCATCTTGTGATGCCATATAAACCAACCTTTTAGCATCACATGGTAATCTTTATGCAGGTTTATATACCCCAAAAAGGATATTGTATCTCTCTTGGTAACGGGGGAATACCAAGTTTGGGTGAGTACTTTTTAGGAATTAGCTCGCAATTTCAACGCTTTCTTCGTTTTCTTTTAGTAGTAGTTAGAGTTTAAGTAAAAACAAAATTATAATTAACTATCGTACTTATTTTTCTTCCATGGTTAGTTACTAATTCATATTGACCCCTAATTGTAGCGTTATTTAATGGAGTAATTAACGTCGGGCTCTAAAAAAACTACTAAAAGAAAACAAAGAGAGTAAATTTACTATATTTGAAAGAAATTAAAAAAAATTAATTTGAAAGAAAATAAAAGTCTCTTAAAGAAAAAAAGTCCTAGAAGATTAAAGAAATATCCATAACTATCACAACAGTTACAGTGTAGTTGCGATAACTGATTAAGGCCTCCATGGAAAATCAAGCTCAAAAGATGTTGGGCCTTCATCATGATAGATTAGAATTTCGCTTCCGGAGAGAGATTTTCAAAATTATTACCGTAGAATTAATCTTATTCGCAACAAATAAATTTAGATATATTCTTCTTTTTTCAGCTTAAAAACTGCACTCTACTTATAAAATTAAATTTATTTTGTATCGGTGATGATGGTAATCAATCACACACAGCTCACGTACACAGGAATCCGTACCCAAACATTTAAAAAATTAAATGCCACCAATCCATTAGCATTTAAGTAAAGGGTACCTTTAATTCCTTTCATAAAAAGAGTAGTGGTACTGTTGATTAAGGTGATGCAATGGCGTGTCAAAGAGCCATGTCAGCGGGAAAAAAGTCAATCGTACATTCCAGGACGATCTCATCCGTTCGATCAACATTGAATTGCGCATGATCAAAAGAAATGATCCGAATCCGTATCCGATTCAATCACTCGCCGGTTTACAAATATTTAAAGGCGTGCGCTGGCCGTGACGCAACGCAAAAACAACTTCCAAAACCCAAAAACTGATCAGAATCATCAGCCTTTAAACTTTTAGTCAAATCTTGCTATAACAAGATACTCCTGACACATGGCGTATGCATTAAATGACCAAACCACCCTCTGCTGTCAAACCGAAACGCACCAGTCGTTGTACGCCGTCGGTTGTTGTGACGAGGAGGGGCTGTTTTGGTAATTTTGGGGGTTGAGTTGAGTTTGAGAGAAATGACTATGATATGAGATTCTACTGGAGGAATGGCAGGGCCCAGGAGGAGAGGAAAGGAAGGAAGAGGAGCACGTGAGTGGCAGGTGATGACGGAGGGTGAGATCACGTGACATCAACTTTTCGTGGTTTGGGCCGAGGAAGGAAAGGGATGACAGTTGTTGATGCGAACTTGACTGTGTGGCCTTAGCCTATGATTTTTGTTTGTCCGTACCGTCTCCAAAGCCGAGTAATTCCAAATTCGGACAATATTTTGGGCTTTGGGCCATTCCATTTCTCTAAAAGACAAATCCAGTCAATACCTCAAAACTCTTCTTTTCCTTCGTTTAATTTTGAAACAATTTTCGTAAATATTGACCATTCGTAAAATATACTCATTTGGGTAATGATAATTTGGACCCCAATTAATACCTAATCTCAAAAAGCACCCAACAAAATATTCCTTAGACCCGTTTGCTCCCATCTTCTTGCCCCCAACTTTTATTCTAGTAGAGACAGACATTGTCAGTTATCAAAATTAAACAACCACTGATTTACACGTGACAGGCTAAATTTTTCAGATTTTTCTCAAGTCTATTGTAGTTAAAGAAGATGAATGTGATAATAAAGATGATGAAAAGAGTCATAAATCTGATGACTTTAGCGGCAAAATCGATAATAAAATATATTTTTAGGTTTTTTTGTTAGTTTATTAATAAATGAGGTGTTATTCTTCCATAGTTACTTCAGGTGTTCTTCGTTTTTGGATTTTCTTACGGCCTCTGTGTTTTGTTTGTGCGCTATATGTGTTTTATGCGTTGTTGTTAAAATTGTATTGTGTGCTTAAGAAGTGGACAAAACTTATGATTTAGTTTGTTGTTAGGTAGCTTAACGTATGATGATAGAAACTCTGTTAAATTTTAAATTTTGTTCACTTTGGATTGATTTATGTAAAAAACTTCTCTTTTATTTTAATACATTTACATTTTTTTCATTTTTTTAATAAAAAAATAGCAGTTCCCCAAAATGGGGGTAAGATGAACTCCGGTCCCAAAGAAATCTTCTTCTCTTCTGTTCTATGCATGTTACACTACAGAGGCGGAAAGAGAAAGAAATGAAGGGGCAAATCAGTGGTAAGTAACTCTGCCAAGAAAATCCAATACTTCTTCGATCGAAATTAAACAGTCTCAAGAAACGAAACGTGAATTTGTGATATTGAGAAGGAGATGACCCTGCCACCCAAAACCGCAGAGCGTGGGGACCTACATTTGCATCCATCCATCGCTAATTTTATTTTTTTTACCTATTTGGGCATGTAGTAGAGTGGTGTTAATGCAAGTGACAAAAAAAACCTAGTAGCTACGTTGCGAACCACAGTCGATCCAAATTCCTCTTCCGTCCCCGCCCCACTAGCTTCTTCAATTTATCTAAAGTCGTTGTCAATAGATTAATCTTATTTACATCGAGTAAATTATCTTATTGAAAAATAAAATATTCATGATAAATAATTACTTTATTCACAAGATTGAATCTATTTATCGAAAATTGATGATGGTTTGCTAAAGAGCATTCATTATAGTCAACTTTGATGAAGGAGAGTACCCACATCTTGAAATCTCTACCATTATATTCATTTCAGATGGGGAGGATCTTTTATATATATATATATATATATATATATATATATATATATATATATATATATAATTTCGACATTTGTGTCTATTAAAGGACCGATTCTAGATATTATTGTAAATATATTTTATGATCTCTTCCGTTTTAATAATGTGCCCTAAGCTAACCCTAGATCCTCGTATCCAAACATTATCGAACCCTATATACAATTATACATGTAAGTTGCTAGGATCTTGCCTTTTTGTTCTTGTTCTTGTTTTTTTGGTATTGGTATGTAGTTTTCAATTGATCCTGGTTTATCCTGTTTCTTTTGTCTTGGTGCTAGATAGGACTGTTCTGTCAAGCGCCTACCAAGTCTTGATTTCTAATGGTTAGTAGGGAACGAGGGAAAGAAAAGAAAAGGAACGAAACTTTGTTAAAATTCCTCTGTATGAGAATAAAAATAAATTGTGAAAATAGAGAGAAAGAAGTGGAAATGAAGAAAAATTTTAGAGATTAATTTTCCTACTAATTTAAAAAATATTTCCTCCCACTTATAGGAGAATTAAATTTTTAACTCATATGTTCATATTTTAACTTTTTAGATTTTATCTTTTTAAGGTCGATCAATTAGATATAAAAGTAAATACACTCATCATTTTTCCTCTCATTTTTTCTCTTTTTAAAATGACACTTATACAAAAGAAATAAAAAAAAATTATTTACATTCATTTTCATTCCTTCCTTTCCCTATTAAATTTCCTTTGTTTTCCTTAGGTTCCCATATTAAGTGTAATTTTTTTCTTTTTTCTTATCGATACCATCATCAAGTCTTCTTTTTTATTCTTTTTTCTTGTTATTTACTCTATTTATTAGGTTATCATATTGTTTGAATGACTTATTAGGCTGCACACAAAAAAAGCAACTACGGATTAAAAATAGAAATTAAAATTTTAAAAATGTTTTTTTAAAATAAAAATTAATTTAAAAGTGTTAAAAAAGTTCGAATTTATCCGAAAAATCCAATCTATCCAATCCGATCTAAAATAGTCGAATTGCAATCGGGCTAGGGTCATATTTGGAGAGTTCGGATTACAGCGACAAAATTCGATCAAAATTTATCAAAATTATTCAATTGCACACCCCTACTTCCAAATTCATTAGTCAATTTATCTTCAATTCATTTGTATAGTAGTAAAATTTTCATTTTGCAACTTATGAATATTATGTTCTATAATTTCTACACAAGGTAGAGATAATAGAATTCCTAACGCAAGTTATGAATTTAATTATAGAATAAATTGTATCTCCCTTCACGCTCCAATATTGATTGAATAAGAATGTTACAAGAATATTTTTTATTATTATTATCCGATAATACTCAAATGAAAATAATTTTAAATATCTATACTTAGCCAACAAGCTATAATCAAACACTAAAAGGTGATCATAACAAGTAGCAAACGAAACCACATGAGTGGATTACTAGATTATGCTCTTTTGATATGTTAACACATTATGCATTATTATTAAAATTTAACATCTAACGTACTAGGCCAGATTGACGCCTATTCAATAGTTAAATTAAAACAATTTATTGAATATAAGATTTAAATTTAACAAAAAATTAGATAAAGGTTTATTTGAATGCGATGATTCGAGTGCAAAGCTCGTACGGCCATTGGAGTATATAACAAAAACCGAAGGTTTCCATCAATGAGACCTGCTTACTTCTCATTCCACCTCGATCACCTCTCTGCCTCATAGTAAAGGGGAAAAAGAAACTCTATAGGCAATGAGCATATAATTTGTTTACTACTCCATCAATTAAGTATAAAAGTAGAGGTTCGGGTTTCTAATCCAACCTCCATTTATAAGGAATTAAAGAAAGCAAAAAAACTCTTCTGCCTCTGATCTGCTCTCTCTACCAAAGAAAGGATTGATAGACGAAAATATAAACACCTTGAGAGAAAAAGAAACCAAATCATTTCCTTAATCTTACACGCCTCCATTTACACGATTCCCCTCACTCCTCCATTTAACTCTCACTCTCTCTCTCTCTCTCTCTCTCTCCATCTTTCACTTCTCATAAAAACCTCTGTTTTCCCATCTCCGTTTTCTATGCATTCATCACCATAAACACCACCACCCCACTCCCCTGATTCTCATTTTCACCCTCCTCCTTTACCTCATTTACTTACCCCCTCCTTAAATTCCCATCCAAGTTTAAAGATTTCTTCATCATCATACGCAAAAGAAACACCAAAAGTCTCCATCTTTACCCAGTCAAGAAATAGGGGAGCCCCGAAAAAGTTTCCTATTTCAAGGATTTTGGTTTCCCTCCTTAAATTCCCACCACGTTTATCTCTCTCCTTCATCAGACACAAAAGAAACACCAAAAGTCTCAATCTTTTTACAGTCTTAGGAAAAACAGTGTGTCAAGAAAAAAACAGAGTAGCTCAAAAAAGTTTCATTTTTTAAGGATTTTGGTCCGTTTTCTTTCGATTTCTCAACATGGGTTCTTTACAAGAGAATGAAAAGGTGAAATGTATGAGGGTTCATGGCCCAATTATAATCGGAGCTGGTCCTTCTGGTTTAGCAACATCAGCTTGCTTATCTGCAAATGGAGTTCCTTCTCTCATTCTTGAAAGAAGTGACTGTATAGCATCTCTTTGGCAAGAAAAAACCTACGATCGCCTAAAACTTCACCTCCCTAAACAATTTTGTGAACTTCCACTTCTTGGGTTTCCTGATAATTTCCCCAAATACCCAACAAAACACCAATTCATCTCCTACATGGAATCCTATGCTCTTCATTTCTCAATCAAGCCCATGTTCAAGCAATCTGTACAAAAGGCTGAATTTGATCATGTCAATGGATTCTGGCGGGTTCAAACTCAAGACCTTGAGTACATTTCTAAGTGGCTAATAGTCGCCACCGGAGAGAATGCTGAGCCTGTCATTCCTGAAATACCAGGGATCGACAAGTTTGATGGCCCTGTTGTGCATACTAGTGTGTATAAAACAGGGTCTGAGTTCAAGAAACAGAGAGTTTTGGTTGTTGGGTGTGGCAATTCTGGAATGGAAGTCAGCTTAGACCTTTGTAGACACAATGCAATCCCTCACATGGTTGTTAGAAACACAGTGAGTTCTGTTTCATTTGCTAGTCTACTTATTTCTTTTCGGTATCACCGGTGTGCCCCCTGCTCTTTTCGAGCATGAGACTATTTTTGTGTGAGCATGGTCAAGCCTGATTTGCTTATTTCGGTCTTGTATTGTTTTATAGGTTCATGTTTTGCCAAGAGAGATGCTTGGGATGTCAACATTTGGAATAGCTATGGCACTTCTCAAATGGCTACCAATCAAGCTAGTTGACAAGTTCTTGCTTCTAATGGCTAATTTCATATTAGGCAACACAGATGAATTAGGCCTCCGGCGACCGAAAACCGGTCCACTTGAGCTAAAAAATGTCACTGGAAAGACTCCCGTGCTAGATGTTGGTGCACTGTCACAAATAAGAGCTAAGAAAATTAAGGTAATTAAACAAAATCAATCCAAGAAAAATGTAACAACAAATTTCTTGATTCACATTCTCTGTGCTTATTTTAGTTCTTGGTATTGTTCTTTCAGGTGGTCGAAGCTGGTGTGAAGGAGATAACAATAAATGGAGCAAAATTTTTGGATGGACAAGAAAGGGGATTTGATTCAATAATCTTAGCAACTGGATACAAAAGCAATGTACCTAGTTGGCTTAAGGTAAGCATGACATGAGTAGTTTTGTTCTGTTTTTAATTATCAGTAATGAATTTGATCATATGTATATTTTAGTTTTTAGCTCTATCTTTTTATGAATCATCTATCCTTTTCTACATTGGACTCATGCACAGACAGCACACTACCTACAAATCTCTTCTTTTCTCCATGCAAAAAGGAATAAACCAGTTGGGTCTGTTTGGAAGTTATTACCCTTTTCCCCCCTTCCTACCCAAATTGCATTTTGTTTCATCCTTTATGAAGCGTTGCTTTCAAGATAAATAAAACAAAATACCACTGCATTGCTTGCGTGATCTATCTGACATGCATACAAATCGTGAATTAGGGAATTCCAACTCGAGATTTAAATTCTCTCTGTTTTTTAATGCAGGAGTGTGATTTTTTCTCAAAAGATGGAATGCCCAAAACCCCATTTCCTAATGGATGGAAAGGAGAGAATGGATTGTACAGTGTTGGATTTACAAGAAGAGGTCTGTTAGGAACAGCCTGTGATGCCAAGAAAATTGCAGAGGATATTGCTGATCAATGGGCCAAAATTAAAGATTGCAACCAATATTCCTGTAATGCCCATGTAATCCTCTTAAGAAAATCATAATCATGGGGACAATGTAGTAAATTTCATAGGTTTATGTTCTAAGTTTTAGTTTTTTTTTTTTGGGTCTTTTTTGTTAGTTTCTCCTCCTCTTTTTTGTAAATGCACCAATTTTGTATGGGACATATATCTTTGGTGGCTTTTGTACAAAATGATAAGTGTGATAATTAGTAGATTTGCATTTTTCATAAATCGGAAATGAAAAAAGAAAAAGAAAAAGGAAAAGGGTATCACTAAATTTCAATTTTTTGGAATTTGTACTGATGTTGCTTCTGCTCTTGGCTTGTCAAATGCTTTAAATAGTGTCAATTTTACATAATAAAATAGTCTCAGCAGATAGTGTCATTGGTGAATAGTGTCTTAGATTTTGTACATGAACCTGCTCTGCACAATTTGAGTTAGGTTTAGATTGAAGTTGTCAAAAAATAAACATCTGCTATTTAGTGCATAAAAAAATTCTGATAAAAAAATCAAAAAGTTTCACAAACTCTAGATCTAAAAGCTATATATATAGACTACAAAATAGAAAGTTTAGATAAAAATAACTAAAATAGAAGTTCTACTCCTAATGTGGCAATAGAATCCTCGTTGGAATAGAAAGTCGCAAAGTCGCAAGAAAAGACTTCGCGCTTCGCTGGAAATTCTCTTCGGGAGTTTTCTTTTGTGTGTCGGAGTTGTAAGCATCTGCGTCGCTCAACACCTAGGCCTAGACGATCCGCAGCTAAACCTCGATACCTATTGTTCTAGCGAAACTCGTTCAAAATGTGCGTATTTTGCATCTTCCTCCTCTTTTAGTCCAGAACTGCAAAAAGGTGGAAATAAGAGCAAATTATCATTATGATGTTCAGAATTGGACTAAGAAAAAAGAGAAAAACATATAAAAAAACGCACTAGAGCAGGTTTCCATTAAGCATTTGCTTCAATAAGGTTATTACTCCTTACATTACATCCCACAATTACAAAATTCGGGCAATTTCTTTCTCAATAGAGAATAGCTATGCTTAAAAAAGATCTCAAAATCAAGAATGCTTAAAATATGACAGTAACTCTGTATATTTTGATGATGTCAAGACTCGTAAAATAATTAGATAGCTAATTGGATTTTAAGTGTGAATGTGTGTAGTTTGCGACGAACATTAAATGGAAGCAACGAATTCAAGAACTCGCAAACTCAAGATCAAGTGTTATTTAGGATCGAATTTATATGTAAGTATGTATTATTTTAACACTTGGTTTGTGTTCAAATACCTCAGAGATTAAGGGTCAAAAGGTTTTGTGTCAAACAAGTTTTGAAAAACGTTTTAAGGATTTCAAATCAAACCTTAAACGTGAATCACGGTTATGGCCAAACGTGAATCACGGTTTGCAATTTCAGCTAACCGTGATCACGGTTAGGCACTGGGAATTTAAAACGCGTGTTTTCCCTCTTTTTCCCAAAAAACTCAGTTTTACTCTCTCTCTTCAAACCCGAAATCCCTCTCTTCTCAACTCGATTTTTTCGCCGATTTTACACTCAAATCTACTCTGATTTCGATCAAACTTTGCCAAAACATTACCCACACACCTCTAAACAAAACCCATTTGTTGATTTTGGATTTAATCCGCAAAATCAAGTTTTCCTCATATTTCCCCAATCCGAAACCCTAACTCTCTAAATTCGGATTTTCACTGTTTGTCTTCGATTTCTTCTATTTGTAATGGCTAAAGGATCTTCCTCCAAGCGTCCTAGAGCTACTACACCAAAGAGAAGACGACTCAAGAGTGTAACCGGAGCTGCCGCGACAACTTCTTCCGTGGAACCAGATTATGCAGCTTTAGCAGCAGTGGATCCTCAATTCTACGTGCCTCCTACTGCATTTGACTCCAGGTTTTTCGTTAATGAGGATGCTTTTGAAAATTATCACAATGTCTTTAAGAAGGGTCAGTTGATTAAGCCACACTTGTTCAATTTCAAGAATTTTATTAAGTGTGATGTGCCTATGCTTGTGAATGCTCAAGGTTGGTCTGGAGTGATTGCTAGGTCTAGATTCTATAGTCCTGTGCTTGTCAAGAATTTTTATGCCAATCTTCAGTACAATAGAGCAATTAAGTTTGCGGACCATTGTGTGATTACTTCTCGAATCTTTGGGAAAGATATTCGAGTTGATTTGGAGATGATGTGTCGTATTTTGGGTGTTGCAAATGAGGGAATGTGCTTTTACAAGTCTAGGGGTACAATTGATCATCCTGATTTCTCGACATTTGAGCAATGGAAGACAGTAGCTCCTACTGAGCTCGTTCGTAAGCCGGTTCCCCTTAAGGCTTTGGATCCTTTGTGTTTTTTGTTGTACCACCTAGTGTCCAAGATAGTTCTTCCTAGGGTGGGTGATTTAAGCACAATTCCGGGTATCGAAGTTTGGATTTTGTTTTGTTTGTTGACGAAAAAGAAGCTCAACCTTGGATTTTTGGTGCTAAATCACATGGCTAAGGATCGCCTTAAGAGTCATGGGTCTGTGGTTCATCTTCCTTATCCACATTTGGTGATGGATATTTTGGAGGCTCATGACATCCGCATCCCTTATTGTGATGAGTTTACGAAGGATTGTGTGACTTATGATATGACACACATCACTTCTCGATGGAAGCTTCGTTTAGATAATGGTCGACTTGCCTATGGATTTGATAAGATGTCAGGCAAGCGCTTTGAGGTGGCTAGGGATCTCTCTTCTCTTGGTGATGGTGCAAGTGCTTCCCAACCTCCGGAAGATGATGCTGAAATGGAAGAAGAAGAAGAGATAGAAGCTGATGCTGATGCTGAGGATGAAGATGGTGCTGATCAAGAGTATGTGGACTTTACATCTTTGGGGGAGCAGATGCTTAACCTCTCCTCGGATGTGGCTGATCTTCAGACGTCGATGCGCCACCTTGGGATCCGTTTTGCTCAGCTCAATGAGAGACAAACAGCTAGAGATGCTAGGAGTGAAGAGATGTTTCAGGCTATCATGGCTCGTCTTCCACCTCCTCCACCACAGTGATTTGTAGTCACTTATGTTGGTTAGCATTTCGGTTTTTAAACTCTTTTGGCATGTCTAAGTAACTAACTCTTATATTTGGATATTTTAGGATGTTTAGTTATTATTTGTAGTGTGCTTTGTTGGCACTCTATGAGATGATAACTGGATTGTCTTTATATTCTAGTTGCTTATTTGCCTTGTTTGGATGCTTGCTCCTTTACCTTCTCTTATTTTTGAATGTTTATATTCTCCTAGTTTGGTTTCCTTCGTGTTGTGCCTCCTTTTTGTTGATGACAAAGGGGGAGAGAAATGGAGTAAGGAGGAAATGTGAGAAGTATCTAATGGGAGAAGCATATGCTATGGAGGAGAATGGAGAATTTGTTATTTTGATCTTTATATCAATAGGTAGCATTTTGTTTTTATTTTGTGCAAGCTTGGTTGGAATTGATAGCAAATCTGTTTTTATCAATTGGTAGCTTGTTTATTCTTTGTCATGCTTCTTTGTGCAATCTAACGTTTTATGTAGGGGGAGCATTAATGCTCTTTATGCATTTCGTAAGGGAAGCTTTTATGGCAAAGATTTAGGGGGAGTATTTCTTAACTCACCTATTTTCACATTTCAACTTAAAATTATGTGCTAATTGTGTTTTAATTAATTTATGGTTGTCATCATCAAAAAGGGGGAGATTGTTAGCCCAAAGGGTATTCGAACCTATTTTTATGATGTCAAGACTCGTAAATTAATTAGATAGCTAATTGGATTTTAAGTGTGAATGTGTGTAGTTTGCGACGAACATTAAATGGAAGCAACGAATTCAATAACTCGCAAACTCAAGATCAAGTGTTATTTAGGATCGAATTTATATGTAAGTATGTATTATTTTAACACTTGGTTTGTGTTCAAATACCTCAGAGATTAAGGGTCAAAAGGTTTTGTGTCAAACAAGTTTTGAAAAACGTTTTAAGGATTTCAAATCAAACCTTAAACGTGAATCACGGTTATGGCCAAACGTGAATCACGGTTTGCAATTTCAGCTAACCGTGATCACGGTAAGCCTTACCGTGAATCACGGTTAAGGATATCAAAGTCGATTTTTACATCCGAGAGTAGCGTGAATCACGTTAAGGGTGTTAACGTGATCACGGTTACGCAACCGTGATCACGGTAAGACCTAACCGTGAATCACGTCAGTATGCAACGGCTAGTTTTTCAAAAGCTGAAGGAGCTCGTCCTAACCGTGAATCACGGTTGCTCCTAACCGTGATCACGGTTAGAAGCAGACAAGTTCCAACAGTCACTTTGTCCACTTAAAACGGTCATTTTTGTTCCCATCCTCTCTTGTCCGGACTTCCCTCTGCCAAACACTATATATACTCATCTTACATGAGTTAGATAGTAAGGTTGAACATATAGAACAACAAGAGAACATTTGAGAAAGCTCATTCATAAAAATTCCATTTTACAAACTCCAAAAATCTAAACACTCTTTACACAAGCTGTCCTCAACGATTTCAATCTTGTCTTGTGTCATTTTGGGAGTTCTTTTGAAGCTTTCTTTCTGAGGTAATTTGTTCATTTATTGGTGTTGAATTTAATCATACTATTATTCATTTTGTGTACACCAATTGTTTGTTGCATTTTGAGATAATATCTTTGTTAAGGTTTGAAAAGTGTACCTAACACTTTTGGGTTAAGGGTAGTGTTCTCATCCCTTGAAAGAGAACTTAGGTTTGTGGTTAAGCCCGGAAAAAACCATAGGTTGTTAGTGAGCCTTGGAAAACTATTGATAGGTTGTTAGTGAGCCTTGGAAAACTATTGATAGGTTGTGGTTGAGCCTTGAAAATCCATAGGTTGTAGTTTAGCCCGTGAAAAACTACTTGTAAGGTTGTTGGTGAACCCGGTAAAACCAATTGTAAGGTTGTTGAGCTGAACCCGTGAAAAGCTCTAGTGAATAGCAAGGTGTTGCATTCGAAAATCCTAAGAGGAGGACTCTTAGGTAGTGGAGTACAATTCGTGTGAATTGGAACCACTATACATATTTGTGTATTGCTATTCTTCTCTTCTCTATTTGTGCAGAAAGTTTGAAGTTTTTAGAAGGGACTATTCACCCCCCCTCTAGTCCATTCATTGACTAATCATCAAACTCAACTTTACATTAGTCGAAATCTAATCAGATAGGCGAAAAAAGAAAAAGAAAATCTGATATAGAGAGTGAGGAACCAAGAAATTTCCTGATGGACTTTTAAGGTTTTCATGGAATTCGGTTTCTATTTATACTATCCATCCACCTACCGTGGACTTGACCAAGTATGGAACCTTTGTTATAAGTGCATAGAAGGAAAAAGGGTTGCCTCTGCTCTGCATTTCAACTTTTTGAGCAAACTAATTAAAAACCTGGAGCTTTTTCAACACATACATTGAATTGCTTGGGATAGGGTCAAAAGACTCAAGAGTCAAAACCCCTACACCTTGATTTTTTCCTAAATAAGGAAAAACATTAATGGGGAGAAAAAGAATTCTGAAGGCAATATTAGGTTATTTACCTATTTTAGATTTGTTCTTAGTTAGAAAAAAGAAATAGATTATATATAGTTTTAGGAATTTACTATAATGGGAGAAAATCAAAATTCATTATGCACGAGGGAAATATCACTCAACACGTTTTAATTAAAGATGATGTTACATATGATTTTCCCATTTAAGGTACAATTATCCTCCAACACCAAACTAATAGTACCATATTGTCAGACTCATGGGGCTCTGAAGATGGAAGTATTTCGTAAGGTTTTCATGGCACGTGCAAGTCTATGACCACAAAATTGAAAGAGTATTTGCATTAAGAATTTTTCTAGCAATGGAAAGCTGTTGATTGATTGTACATGTGGAAGTTAAGAGACTGTTTTTTTGGTGATCTAAAATTAGGAGTATTTTCATACTTTCTCAACTTCTTTAAATTTAGATTTTTTGTAATATCAGCGTACGCACGTTTCATTCTGTCACGTGCCCCGTGAATCGTTAATTCAGTTAACAACATGCATTACTCGTGTGATGATTACAGTTTTGAACCAATCAAAACCCGACACAATCATTTGTACGTTAGTTAAAGTTAACACCCCTTTTGACCGAATTCCGGCCCAGCCGAATTACGTACTCGGCCCTATTGGCCGAATTTTATAAATAAATAAATAATATTTCATTCTTTTTTATGAAAATAATTCACACTTCTATCTAAAAACCAATGTAACTAAGCATCTCCAAGGAAACTACAATAAGTTATATCAATCAAGTATAACAATGATGTCACCATTTTTTATAAGTTGAAATGAAATTTAAATTTAATCCGATTCTATACCGATATAAGTATTTCACTAATAAAACAACCGGAGATATTACTGTACTTTTGTTTCTAGATTTCTCATCACTTGTTGTATAGGGCTAATAATTCAGACAATGATGGGGAGGCTCTGGCCTTTCTTACACGTAAAACTTTTGTACGTACCGAACCTACAAACTTACAGATTCGATTGGCACCTCCCTCCCCCTTCCCCACTCTCTACTGTTGACGTCATCATCAGAACCAACCAAACCCCAATCTCTCTCTATGCCGCCATCACACGATAAAAGGCTAAGTTGAACGGCAGGAATTAGGATAGTTGGGTAAATAAAGTCAGAAATGCTATAAGTTTGCCAATCTATTCATATTAGAGATAAAATTTAAATTTTGGATCGACTCATTTTATATCGGTTTTGCTAAAAAGGGCACCCATTATTCTTGATGTACTCAAATTTTCCTCGTAAGTTAATTGATATTTGACATTATGAAAATTTAACAAGGAGAAAAATAAGAAATTTTGCTATTATGAATTGAAATAAATGGAATTAAATGTAAAATCCACACCGCACGTTTCACTGAGAAGAATCTTACGTCACCCTTTTCCCTCTATCACTGCTGAGCACAACCTCTGCCAGATGAAAGGACTGTGAAAGAAAAGAAAGAAACAACAGATAATTTTGCATAGTTTATGAACAAATAACAAGAACAACCCTCTCTCTCCATTCGCATATTCATTTCCTGCCCTCTTTAGTATATTTGCCACCTCATCTCAATCTCATGCTTTTCTTCCAAAAAGTACACTCCATTTTGCCACATTCATTCGTCATAAACATTGGATCTTGCGTGTGGGTCGCTCAGATCATACCCAGCAGAGCGTCGGATCTGAGCGCGTTACCTTCACGCGCTCCATGGATGCGAGTGGGGCTGGCTTCTGATTTGATCTAATACTAGTAGTAGCATTACTTTAACCGTGCGTTAAAATTTACGAGGAAAAACTTTATATATATTTCACCATACGAGATCTTGCTCGGTTCGAATATCGAATATAAAATAATCAATTATGAGGAACTATTTAAGAGAAAATAAAAACTCAACCAAATTCTAATTTTAATTTAGAAAAGAGATTTGGTCGGGGGAGTATCTATGGAAGTATAGGTTGGCATGACATGGCATGCAAAGGCAGTAATCAAAGATCTAATGGTTGTGGCATGCAAATGTACTAATCAGCCCACCTGACATATTTTTGGCTATCATATAGTTTTTCACTTAACCCTGACCATGGCATGCCATGCAGAGGACAGAATTCAATTCCTGTCATCCAGCACGAGTATGGAATTCTTGGTTCATTTTGTTAATTGATTATTTTCTTATCCCGTCTAAACATTAGTCTCGTGAACTATAAAATAAACACGCGATTATCTTCATTTTTTACCAAAAAAATAGTAATACACTCATATTTTATATTTTATAATCTAATTTGTGTAATTAATTAAAATCATAAAATCATGAGAGATGACGTATAAGAAGAAGACAAGAATGCAGGTCCCATAACTATAAGCGGAAGGAAATTCCCTTGCCTTCCTTGGATCTAAAATGGGACCACTTGATCTCAGTGGCATGTTGCTTTTGCAGCAGCTCGAGCTTAGCTGAGACACCAAGAGCGCGTCAAGAGAGAGACTTTACAATGCCCACCTTTCTTCACTACTTACCGCTGTAAATTTGATAACTAAAATTACTTTAGTAAATGTATCCTGGAGTTACTAAGTTCATTAATATTCTTAGAGTAACTAGTGTTTTTATCCTGGTATGGGTCCGCGTCAACTAAATAAAAACGGAGGAAATAGTCACTAGTATGATCATCGTGTAAGATCTAATTACTGAAAGCACTTTATACCTCAGCATATTTAGCCGATCCTTCTAACGTGAACAAGACTACGAATAATCTGATAATAGAAAATTATAATATGAACAGCAGTAGCTATAAATATGTATAGCTAGGTAGGTAGACAGACTATTGATAAGCATAAAGCAATTAAGCATGGCAGCCATGGCATGGCATGCGCAGAGAGCTACTATAGCTACAAAGATTAATTCGTCATCATCTCCATCTTTCTTCTTCTCTGCTAAGGAAAATGAGGAGTTATTACTTATTAATTTCATTCATGCAAAAAGAACTTTTCACACCAAGCGATGCCATTAATTTCTTGCATCGTTTTCGGAATTTTCAACAACCATCTTAATTTGATTGCTACCCTCGAATTCTGCGATAAATAGGTAATGGGCCGAGTTAAGCGACCAGGCCCAAGAAGAAAGAGGCTCGATCCGCAATCATAAAACAAAAGTTCGTTACTTGGGCCCAATTCAGCCCAAAATAATTTTTACATCTAGTGTTTTGTCATTATTGAAATAAAACGTCCCTCGAATTTTATTTTATTTTATTTGTCGATATCTTGTTTACTTTTCTTTGTTTCCAATTCCTCGTACCTTTTATCTAATTTAAATTTAAATTTAAATTTTCTTATTTAAATGAGATGCGTTCGTAGCGAAAAAATCCATAATTAATTTTTTAATCCATGTGCTATCATCTTATCGGCAGTGTTGAAATGCCGGAGGGGAGAGATCTAGCAGGTGAGTTTGTATACTCTTTGGGAAAGAATAGTTCAGTGACCTGAATGAATAAAACTAAATACGTGGTTTATTCATAAATAAATCAAAGTTGAGGTGCCTACAATGGAAAGGTGTAATAATGTATAATCCACGTTTATTTACAAGAAACTCCTCTAATCTCAGGACCTTGCGCGCAACTACAAGAGCTCATGGTCTTTTCGTATGCAGAGTCGGACAAAAATCGGGGCTTGATGTTAGAATTAGATGAACTTCAAGGGGCCTTTTAGTAAAAGTAATTATGAAAGTCATTATGATATCTGCAACAGCAACTCAATCCACCAAAGCTACAGAGAAGAAAATGAATTAAGTCTTAAAAAAATCAAAAAAAATTATGAATATAAAATTTATGAAAACAACTAAGAAGTAAGAAGCTCTTATCAAATAGTTAAACGTTTTTGGGTTTTCCAGGTATATCTCAATCAATCTTTCTTTTCTCCAGTTTATTCATCTTTTATTTTTTTTAGAAAAAAAAGGAAGAATTTTATTTGGCATACAAACATTTCTTTTTTGTTTCTTGGTAATATTTTATAGTTCCCCCCTTTGTTCTTCTTCTATTCCTGCAGAAAAGATTCTTCATTTCTCTCACTTTATCTTCAAAAGACTCTGGCTTATGTCACTGTTTGTTTGTTGGATTCTAAAGTCTATTGCTCTTTTTCGAGTTTCTCATATTGTTGCTCAACTGGGTTTCAATTTTTAGAGCTCAAGAACAAGCCTGTTCTTGAAAGACCCAACTGGGTTACAGTTAGCTGTTTGTTGAGTAAGGCGTTAGATTCAACGACATGTCTCAAACCAACTGGGAAGCTGATAAAATGTAAGTTCTTAGCTTTCTATGCCATGTCGTTCAGCTTGTTTGATTTTGGTTATCACAATCTTGCATATGGGTTTCGGGCCTTCTTTTTCCCTTGTAATGCTTGTTTCTGTTATGCCATCTTCTTGATTTGTGTTCTGGGTGTGTGTTATTTTCTCGATTTTGCTGCTTTTGTTATAGTCAGGTCTCTGGTTTTAGGGCTCCTAAGCTGTTTTATGATATCTACATGTGTACATTATGATTCTTCTAGGGTTTTTATTTCTCTAAAGTTTCAGTCTTGAGCTAGCTTATAATTTTGTTTGGATGGTGGCTTGCCTAGTATTTGGTTTGCCCGATTAACTCTTCATCATGTTTAAGTTTGGTTGAAAGTTTTATTTCTTCATTGCAAACTATATTTGAAGCTGCTATGCTCAGTAGTTTTTCATGTTTTTTTCCCCATCGTTAATGTTATCTGTTGTTTCATGTCTAATAGGTTAGATGTGTATATCCATGATTACTTAGTAAAGAGGGATTTGAAGGCTTCTGCTCAGGCCTTTCAAGCTGAAGGCAAAGTATCTTCTGATCCTGTAGGTAAGTATGTCGGGATTTGCAGTTCTGGAGAATCTCGTTTTCATACAGGGATAAATCATTATTATTGTCCATATTAGGATTCAACTTCTTAACTGGCTTTACATTTTGACTGCGGATTTCCAGCTATTGATGCGCCCGGAGGTTTTCTCTTTGAATGGTGGTCAGTTTTCTGGGATATATTCATTGCAAGGACCAATGAGAAGCACTCGGAGGTTGCTGCTTCATACATTGAGGTTGGTTTGAGGATTTTATTCCTATATCTTAGTTACTTGTTCTCCCAATGCATTTTCTGTTTGCAATGTACAGTAAAGGGAAAAGGAAAGTGGAGATTTTCCTTTGGGGTACCTCTTTTTAGATGAGCACTAATATAAGGACTTAGCTTTTTTGTTTTCCCTGTTAGGATCTAAATGACATTACCTTTTTAGTGGGATTAATTATACGGAGCTTATTAAGGCATCTTGTTTACTCGTGTGATTAAACCTCCTCTTTTGAACTTTAGAACAATTGTAGGATTCCTTCCCTTGTGGTCGGACCGTAGCCAAACAGATGATTAATTGATTGTTCACAAATGATAGATAATGAAAATAGCCAAAGAATCAAGATGGATTGAAATTCCTAAATTACTGTTACATTTTTGTAATCCCCTTGATTAAAATTCGGTTTTATATTTAAACATATCGCTACCCATTTACCCTGAAGCTTGATATTTCATGCTGATAATTAATTATGGCCTTCTTATATTTTAGACTCAGTTGATCAAAGCTCGAGAGCAGCAGCAGCAGCAGCAGCAACAACAACAACAACAACAACAACAACAACAAGGTCAACAGCCACAACATCAACAACAACAACAGCAGCAGCAGCAGATGCAGATGCAGCAAATCCTATTACAAAGACAGGCTCAGGCTCAACAACATCAGCAACAACAACAACAACAACAACAACAACAACAACAACAACAACAACAACAACAACAGCAACATCAGCAGCAGCAGCAGCAGCAACAACAACAGCAGCAGCAACAGCAGCAACAACAACAACAACCTCCACAGCAGCAGCCGCAACGGAGGGATAGTGGTCATCTCTTAAATGGATCTACAAATGGGCTTGTGGGAAATGACTCTCTCATGCGCCAAAACCCTGGAACTGCAAATGCATTAGCTACAAAGATGTATGAGGAAAGATTAAAACCACCTATGGAGAGGGATTCTTTAGCTGATGCAGCAATGAAGGTATCTCACTAATTCCTTTTTATTCTTTAATTTGTCTAGATATAGTCTTATGCTTGACTCTTTTTTCCTTTCCTTTTATGGTTTTCCAGCAAAGATATGGCGAGAATGTGGGCCAGCTTTTGGATCCAAATCAAGCCTCGATATTGAAATCTTCTGCAGCTGGTGGCCAGCCTTCAGGGTGCTTTTCCCCCCCCTTAAAGTAGAAAAGTTTCCTTTAATATTTGAATTATGTTCGTAAAAAGTGTTGGGCCATAGTATGAATTTGAAAAAAGTTGTTTTGCTTGCCACATTTAAAAGGCACTCTGTTTGGCTAGTGTCTAGGACTTAGAAACCACTGTCTCATACAAAGTATACAATTCTTGTTAGTGACTCCATTAATTCTTTGTGATGCATCCATGCTATGCACTATTGGACGCAGACAACCTTCATTTTGGTAGTTCTATCATCTATACTTATTTCTATGATTGATTTGAATCTTACTGGTGTTCCTATTAAATTTCCAGGCAAGTATTGCTTGGTACAGTTGGTGGGATGTCCCCACAAGTTCAAGCTAGGAATTCACAGCTTCCGGGGTCCACGCTGGTATAGTTCTCAAACAACTTATCTTATAGTTTAGAATTCCCTGCCATGCATTTTTATTTATTTTTTGAACCAGGACATAAAGACAGAGATGAATCCAGTACTGAACCCGAGAGCTGCTGGTCCAGAAGGGTCATTAATAGGAATTCCAGGTATGCATTGCTTGTGTTTGTTTTGACAGATCTGTGTCAACTTGAGAAACAAGAACCCTATGCAACCTTGTGTTCCTCTCTTTAGATAGGTTTAGAACTGTACTAGTGAGAGATATGTGTGGTTAACATTTAAGGCCCTTGTGTTTCAGGATCTAATCAAGGTGGTAACAATTTAACATTAAAAGGATGGCCACTTACAGTGAGTTTTCTATTGCTCAGACTTTCTTTTTTTTCCTACTCCATTATTAAACCCTCAGTTTCAGTGTATAACTACCAGACTCTGTATGTGTGTGGTAATTTTTAAGTTGTAAGCATGCAGTTACACCTTTTCACTTAATTTTCAGGGATTTGAGCAACTTCGCTCTGGATTGCTTCAGCAACAAAAACCTTTTATGCAGGCTCCTCAGCCATTTCATCAACTTCAGATGTTGACACCACAACACCCACAACAGTTTATGCTTGCACAGCAAAACTTAACATCCCCATCTGCCAGTGAAGAGAATAGAAAACTCCGAATGCTTTTGAATAACCGGAATATTGGTCTTTCAAAGGATGGCCTCACAAATTCTGTGGGTGATATGATCCCAAATGTTGGATCTCCTTTACAAGCTGGTGCCTCTCTATACCGTGGAGATACAGACACTATGATTAAGGTCCTACACTTTCTGATGTTTGCTAATTTTGTGGCTATGTTATCATATATTCCAAATTTACTTTTTTATATTTTGTTTTTTTTCCTCCTCTAGTTAAAAATGGCCCAGATACACCAGCAGCAACAGCAGAACAGTAATTCACAACAGCAGCAGCTTCAACAACATACACTATCAAATCAACAATCACTGAGTTCAAATCACAATCTTCATCAGCAAGATAAGATGGGTGGTGCTGGCAGTGTCAATGTGGATGGCAACATGTCCAACTCTTTTCGAGGAATTGACCAGGTCTGTCTTCCTTTGACTAGCTAGAGTGCTTATTTAGCAGAATGCTCAGCTCATCCGGCTGGCATTATTTGTGATGCACACTTTAGTTATGAACTATTAATGAATTCCTTGATTGGATAAATAACTCGAGCGGGTTGCTAACATGGTTTCCCTTATTGCATCTCAAGGTTTCAAAAAGCCAGACTGGGAGGAAAAGAAAACAGCCCGTGTCATCTTCAGGTCCTGCCAATAGCTCCGGAACTGCAAACACGGCTGGACCTTCTCCAAGTTCTGCACCCTCAACACCTTCAACTCACACACCTGGAGATGCAATCTCGATGCCTGCTTTGCCTCACAGTGGTGGTTCTTCTAAGCCTCTGATGATGTTTGGTGCTGATGGTCCAGGCACTCTCACATCACCATCAAATCAGCTGGTGAGTGAACTCTTAATCTCTCTCTGTAAGTAAAGGGGTTTGTTTGAGAATTCCTTGTTTATGTTCTTATTGGTATTCCATTTTGGCAGTGGGATGATAAAGATCTTGAATTGCAGGCTGATATGGATCGTTTTGTGGAGGATGGGTCCCTCGAAGATAATGTTGATTCCTTTTTGTCCCATGATGATGCTGACCCCAGAGACACAGTTCCTCGTTGTATGGATGTGAGCAAAGGTGTGCAAAATCTAAGATACTCATACTACACATTGTGATGGCCTTTTTTGACGTGTTTCCTAGTTTTTGTTAGTCTGCACTTAAGTCGGATGAAAATGATTCGTGTATCTTGCTAGTAGCTTGGGATTGTGGTTTAGCTGATTTGAGTTTATTTCGTTAACTTTGCTTTATGGTCAATTTTTTACTGAGCTTTCTTTCTTCAATATGAAGTGCTCACTGAAAAAATGATTTACAGGTTTTTAACTCTGGTACTTTTTATTGATAATATTGTCATTTTTCTTCTTTTTGCGCTCCTTTTTGTACCTTGTCTTATGTGCACTCTTTAAGAAGAAATTCAGAAGTCTAATGTCTGTAATAAGTTCAGAGTTAAGTGCAGATTTGTAATGTAGGAGCTACATGAAATTTGAAGCTTATAATTCGCATTTGATTTCAGGGTTCACTTTTACTGAAGTAAGTTCCATTAGAGCAAGTCCAAGCAAGGTAGTCTGCTGTCATTTCTCATCAGATGGAAAATTGCTTGCTAGTGGTGGCCACGATAAAAAGGTAAATTTCACTAGCATGTGTTTTTGTTCTCAAGTATTGGCAACCTTGTAACAAGTCGTGCGCTAGAAAAGTGTTGAAGAGTTAAAAATCAGTTTTTCTAGAATAATCTCTGTTTGTAAATTGTCGTTTGGAATTCTGATTTGCTATTGGAAAAAAAATGATTTTTTTTCTTGCTTTTAAGTGTTCAAAAAAGAGAAAAAAGTTGAAGGCAGTTATGGAATGTACTTTTCCACTTGTTCCTTTTGGGTTTTTTTATTTGTAAAAATAGAATGCGAAATCATATCCAAAAGAAAAGAAAAGAATGAAAATTGTGTGATTATCAATGATACAGGCTGTGTTATGGCACACGGATAGCTTAAAGCCGAAAACTACTCTTGAAGAACATTCATCCTTGATTACAGATGTGCGTTTCAGTCCAAGCATGCCACGCCTTGCAACTTCTTCATTTGACAAAACTGTCAGAGTTTGGGATGCTGACAATGTAAGTAGACCTGTCCTTTCATAATTTGTTTTGGCCTTCAAAATTCTTTGCTTCTTCTCCCGTTTTGTTTATAGAAATGTTTCTTCCATTTGCTGGATCTATAGCTTAGAGTGTAACTTAGTTCTTTTTTAATTTTTACATACTTCATGTTTTTATGGTAAAATGGTTTTGCAGCCTGGTTACTCACTACGGACTTTTACTGGACATTCTGCGACTGTTATGTCTTTGGACTTCCACCCAAATAAAGATGACCTTATCTGCTCTTGTGATGGGGATGGAGAAATAAGATACTGGAGTATTAAAAATGGTAGCTGTACGAGAGTTTTCAAGGTAAATGACTTATAATCTTGGAGATTTAATATATAGACTCTTCTAGTTCTGTAGTTAATAGATGAACGGTGGTTTTTGTGTGAAATAGGGTGGTATGGCGCAAATGAGATTTCAACCACGCCTAGGGAGGTATCTTGCTGCTGCTGCAGAGAATGTTGTGTCAATATTAGATGTCGAGACACAGGCTTGCCGGCATACCTTACAGGTTGCTCTTAATCTGTATTTTGTCTATGCTGTATGCCATTTCCTGTTTTGCGGTTAGCATTTTTTTCCGTAGCTAACCATCACATCAATGTTGATGCCAAATTTTAGGGACATACTAAGCCGATCCATTCTGTGTGCTGGGATCCATTGGGTGAGTATCTAGCATCTGTGAGTGAGGACTCGGTTAGAGTTTGGACAGTTGGATCGGGGAGTGAAGGCGAATGTGTTCATGAGTTGAGTTGTAACGGCAACAAATTTCACTCTTGTGTCTTCCATCCTACATACCCTTCATTGCTGGTCATTGGCTGTTATCAGGCAAGTAGATCGATCATTCTTTTCTTTCCCCCAATTTCCGAAGTATTGAATATCCGCTGATTCACGATATCTATTTGACACTTCGAACTGTGGTTTTGGCTGCAGTCCTTGGAGCTTTGGAACATGACTGAGAACAAGACTATGACTCTATCAGCCCATGATGGACTAATTGCTGCGTTGGCTGTATCAAACGTGACAGGGTTGGTTGCTTCTGCTAGTCATGATAAGTTTGTCAAACTGTGGAAGTGATGTGACCGTTGCTCCCAAGCATCTCATCAGTTGTTCTTCTAGTTTGCTTATTTCCGATTATCGGGCACTCCACATTTTGCACTTGATTCGAAATTAGGCCCCCAGAACCCCAGAAACTAACCATCACCCGAGCTGTTGTTGTATCATTATCAGTCTCATGACTGACTATTAACTTCTCGCGACTGTCTGTAATCTGCTGTACCCTAATTAAGAAGTTCATGCTTTCCGCACAAACATTTCTTCTGTGCTGGCGACTGGCCTTTTGGAGCATGCTTTCTTTCTTATAGGTTTTACTTGTATCATCCAATGCAGTTCTGTTCCTGGCGTAACTCATGCTGGTTCTCTGCTTTCCAGGCTAAAAGACACTCCTTTTGGCATGAACCCTATAAGCCCTAATTTTCACACAGATAGTTTGATCAATTTGATCAAGAAATGTGAATAGATTTCTAATAAGCGCAAGAACACGAAATGGGACCTATGTATGGGAACAACTATTAGGGTGGAAAGGAAGGGAAAATAAATTTTTAAATTTTACCTTGGAAAAAAAAATATAAAGGAATGCAGAGGAAATAAATTGTAAATTTTTTTTTCCGGACCCATAAAATATTTCCTCAAAGAGAAAAAAAAATTATTCTATTATTATCCAACCTAGTTGTCTTCTTCTTCGTTATTTTGTTATTTTCCTTTCCTTTTTTCTTTGTTCATAATAACATCATCGTAAGAGGGAGGGACGATGGTCACTAGAAATTGGGAGATGGACGGAAATGGTGGTCGGAATCATTATGCGGCAATCGGTTTTCTTTCATTTCCCTTTGTATTTAAAAAACCCAACCATACAAAAAAAATTCTCTAAAAATTTCCTTATCTTCTTTCCTTTTTCTTTCCCTTTCTTTATTAAATTTTTTCTTTTTTTCTTGGTACATTTTTGTTCTTATACAAACTATAATTTAAATATTAAAAAGATAATAAACATTAAGATTTAACATAATTAGATACTCCCTCCGCTTTTTATTAAACGATTTTTACTATTTGACTCAAAAAAATTCCGTACTTTTTTTCGAGCGTACGTTATCCGAGAAAAAATTCGGGGCAAAATTATCTCGAATAGTGAATCATTTAAAACAAACCGGAGGGAGTATAATATAATACGATTTCCTATCCCAATGATCTGTTTTGTTTCAAAAAAAGAACATGAAATTGAAACTTCTGCATCATAATACTAAAAGTAGTAAACTAAAACCCTTCTTCCGTTCTTCTACCTGTTTTACCACTATAAAAGTTCGACTCTGTTCATGTGCCGTGGATGACCAAAAAAATGGCGACGGAATCAGACCAACAGCAAGAAGCCCTCCGTCTAAAAAGCTTAGCAGAGACGAAATTCAAAACCTCAAACCTCAGCGCCGCTATCAAACACGCCAAGAAAGCCCACCATCTCTGTCCAGACCTCGACGGTGTCGCCTCTATGCTCACTGCCTTCAAGATCCTCAGCGTCGCCGGCGATGCGAAGAGTGGTTTCACCGATTGGTATAAAATTTTCCAGGTAGAGCCCTTCTCTCACCTTAACACAATTAGGAAACAATACAAGAAGCTAGCTTTAGTCTTGCACCCTGACAAGAACCCTTCTTTAGGATGTGAGGAGGCGTTTAAGCTTGTGGGTGAAGGGTTTAGGGTCTTGTCTGATAAGATTCGGAGGAAAGAATATGATATGAGGCTGAGGATTAGGCTTCAGGATGAGAAGGTTAATGATGACTCTGTGTTGGAGACGTTTTGGACTGCTTGTTCAAGGTGTAGGCTTTTGCATCAGTTTGAGAGAAATTATTTGGGGTA
Source organism: Viola odorata (assembly GCA_963691705.1). Classification (NCBI taxonomy): domain Eukaryota; kingdom Viridiplantae; phylum Streptophyta; class Magnoliopsida; order Malpighiales; family Violaceae; genus Viola; species Viola odorata. The sequence goes on along the minus strand of OY829545.1, from coordinate 19,127,451 downwards.
TATTTTGGTGTGCCCCAAATGTAAGAGGAGTTTTGAGGCTGTGGAGATGGAGGTAGGTGATGAGGAAGATGTTGCGACTCCTGTTAGAGTGAGGAGTCAGAAGTTGAGGGGCAAATTTGGGGAGGCGGGTTCAAGGCAAAAAATGGGCAGTGCTGATTTGGAAAGAAAAGCGAGTAGTGTGAAAGTAGACAGGAAGGAAGGGAGTGGTCAGAAAATGGGTAGTGTGGGTTTGGGGAAGAAAGTGGATGATAAAGAAATGGGGAATGAGACGGCTGTGAACTTGAGTGGGGATGAAGATGATACTAGAAAACAGGGTGTGGGGACATTCAGGAGGAAAACTACTACTGTTGTGGAGGTCTTGGAAAGATCAAAGATGGAGGATATGCAAGATAGGGAGGGGATGATGACACTTGCAGAGTTGCAGTTACAAGCAAAGCAAAAGGCCAGTCAAAAGAAGGCTAAATTGAAAGAGAAGCAGAAGGATGCGGGAAAGAAGGAGAGGGTGAATGAAAATTCTGTGTCGTTAAAAAGGAAGAGGAATTCGCAGATTGAGAAAAGTGAATCTTCAAAGGATGGTGAGGATATGGAACATGAAGCAAGAACTTCAAGGAAGAGCCGGAATATCGAAGTTGTGAGTTGTAGTGCATCTAAGAAGAGTGCTAGTGTGGAAACCGAGGAGCATACAGGTTCAAGGAGAGTTGATTTTCAGGTTATAGCAGTGGATGATTCAGATTTTTATGACTTTGATAAGGATAGAGGGGAGAAGAGTTTCAAGAAAGGGCAAGTTTGGGCTATGTATGATGCTGATGATGGGATGCCTAGGAATTATGCTTTAATCGATGAAGTTGTTTCTGTGTATCCTTTTGAGGTGAAGTTTAGTTGGTTGGATCTTCAAAGTAATGGAGATGAGGCATTGATTTGTTGGGAGAAGATGGGCTTTCATGTATCATGCGGGAGATTTAAGGTGGCCAAGAAGACAGTTGCTGATGCAGTGAACATCTTTTCACATGTTGTAGAGTGTGAAAGGGCAGCAAGAGAAGTTTACAGGATTTATCCAAAGAAGGGTTCAGTGTGGGCACTTTATAGCAATGCAGCTTCTGTTTCTGAAGGTAGAAACCTGTCAGCTAGTGATAAGCGGTGTTATGACATTGTTGTGTTTTTAACTAGTTACAGTGAAGTACATGATTTGAGTGCCGGTTATCTTGAGAAGGTTGATGGATTCAAGAGTATATTTAAGAGACGAGAGGTTGGGGCTCATGCTATTAGATTTTTCAAGAAAGATGATATCCGGTTGCTTTCACACCAGATTCCTGCAAGAAGGACTTCTAGCAATGAGATTCCCGACCTTTTAGGAGACTGTTGGGAACTTGATCCTGCTTCGCTTCCTTCATACTTGCTCACTGTTGAATGGGGAAGATGATTCCATGTTCAGAAGGCTGATATATTCTCTGTATCAAGCTTCTTCTCTGGTATGGAGTTTCATCTGGGTATGGACTTTGTAACATAAAGTCCATCTGTTTGAATGGAAAATACATGAAATTTGGTTGTTGAAGCTAACCTTCAGCCGAGCTGTTGTTGTCGTATTATTAGTTTACATGACTTGTGACTGTTAACTTGTATGACAGTCTGTAATCTTATGTACCGTAATTAAGAAGTTCATACTTTCTGCATGAACGTTTCTTCGGCCCATTTAGCATGTTCTTTTGTGTGTTTTAGACATTTTAAGACTATGGAAATAAGAAGTAGCATTCACTAGTAGTTGTTGTATTTTCAGTTAATGACTATGAGCATTAACTTCCAGGACTTCTTGTAATATCCTGTACCCTAATTAAAGAGTTCACGCTTTGTGCACAAAATGTTTGGTGGATTGTGTCTGGCCTTTTCAGCATGTTCTTTAAGTTTTTCTTGTGCCATGTCTATTAATAGAATTTATAAACATAAGATGCAACATTCAATGCAGTCCTGTTCTTAGCGTAAAAATGTGTGCTTAGGTTTGATATTAGGTATGAAATAGTTACATGTTAGAAGTATTTTACTTTTTAGTGGATCGTACGCAATCACGCTTTGTGCACAAAGTGTTTGGTGGCTTGTGTCTGGCCTTTTCAGCCATGCTTTATGTAGGTGTTACTTTTGCCAATTTCTCTTAAATAGAATGTATGAAAATAAGTAACATTTAATGCATTCCTTTTCCTAGCATAATAAACGGTGCTTAGGTTTGATATTAGGTATGAAATAATTACATGTTGTGAGTATTTTATTTGGTAGGATGTCGACTTTGTGCTCGGATATTTGCGGTGTAGACCTAAGAAGCCTGTACAGCCCTCATATACTATTCATGTCAACGGTTCTGCAAATCATGTGACAAGCAATGTCGGGTAAGAAGAGATGGGTGTGGTGGGGCGGGCAAGTTTTAAACCCTAGTAAAACCCCACCCTGTAAACCCTATTTGTCTAACAAAGAAAGTCTTGCAATTTTGATTAGAATTGTGGATTGGATGGTTCAAATAAAGGCCAGAAAACGAAAAATGACAAGGTATGTGACATTGATATTTTTGGCTAGGGGGCTAGAGCTGTTGGCCTGTTGCTGCTACTAGGCGTGACCCAAAATTATTTGTTGGATTCCACTTATCGCCATATGGATAGCTAGCCTAGGATCAGATTCATCAAGCAAAGTTTGGCCAATAAAATCCTCTGCTCTCGCTGACAAATTCATCAGAACAACGTATGTACTTATATGGTTCATATAATTGTGTTTTTAGGACCACCTAATGGGCAAAAACGAATTTGTGTAACATTGGTTGCGGTGGTGGTAAGGAACTTGTATGTCTTTAATTCATGGTTCAAGTTCGAATGAGTGTGGAGAAAATCATAACGGAAGAGTCACTTCTTTTTAGAGTCTGATCATACTTGAACGGGATCAATTTTCTACCGAAAAAGGGTGGAAAGGATATTTGGAGAGATTGACCTAGAAAACTTTTTCTTTTCATGTTTCATTCAACTCTTATGCATGTCTCATCATTAGAAATAATTTTGCGATTTTTGGGTGCCGATTCAACATTACTTAATGCACTATCTTGATCTTTCCCTGTCCAATATACCTAGATGTTTTTACTTGTGAAGTACAAACTAAACATGGTGTTTGTAGAGGCCATAATTTAAGCATCATGCATATGAGAAAGTAGGGTCACAAACAAAAGTATTATGTTTTTTTCTTTTTCGGTTTTCTCAAGTGTTTTTTATTTTTTATTGTCTTTCTAGTAGAAAATTAATCTCAATTCAAGTGTCATGTTTCTCTTTCTTTTTTTTTGTCTTCTAGGAATTTTTTTTTAATGTCATTCAACATGAGGTTAATTTCGTTCAACTATAATCGGAGCGTCGCACTGGGATTGGAAGTTGGGAACTGTTGGGGTAGGAAGGATTTGTTGTGCCCAAATTCAATGCGCCTTAATATTTGTCTTTAATTGGAAGACTCCTCCGCAAACTAACATGCCACTGCCGCCTTCTCAACAGACCAAAAAGGAGCAAACACCACATTCCTATCAATCCTATGTTGGTCAAAAACTTAATGCTTATACATATGTCCAACTTCCACACCACAAAAATATAAATAAAATACTGCTATTGTATTTGGTAATTGTAGGTTTTTATTTTTACTTTTGGGTAATTCTTATAAATGATGGACATTCTTTTTACTTAGTGGTCGGTTCTTTTAGGCTCAAAATTACAAATTTTCAATTCGAACAAAATTAATATTAGCCATCGTGATTTGGGATAGTTCATAAAAAATGATATTGCATCCATCGCTATATCTTCATCGACTAATCGAGTGCTCAATAACAAGTACTATCTTTTTAAATCTATCAATTTTTTTTCAAAATGTTTCGTCGTTAAAGTTCATAGCTACATGAACGAATGAGAGAGACATTTTTCCAATCCGACATTATTCAAACAGAATTAGTTAATGAATTTACGATAAATTCATTCTTCTCCATAATCAATAGGAAAATCAAAAAAATTCTCACGAAGTTATAAGGATGGGCATGGTATTTAATGCCAGATGCATTCTTAATAAATTTTGTTTGAAAAGGAAAAAGAAGAAGATGACCCAATTAGTTTTGAAGTCATTGAAAGTTGAAAACGGACTTAATGGTACGTTACTGTGTTGGGAAATCCTGAAAAGGATGTGCTTGTTTCTGCACTTTTGGCAAGAATGCATTAATGGTAATTGGTAAGTGGGATCCTAATTCCTAACTACTGTCTCACTCTCATCAGCTGATGCACATTAACTAACAGGGAAACATTATTCTCAAGAGAAATGATATTTTGGCAGAAAATTTGAGCAGAAAAAATGAGCAGATGGCATTTTCGTAAATAAGTGATGGCAGTTTCGTAATAAGTGATGGCAATTTCGTAAATAAAACGATCATTTTATTTACGAAACTGCCATCTGCTCATTTTTTCTGCTCAAATTTTCTACCAAAATATCATTGCTCTATTCTCAAATCCCTAAGCTATAAATACTTTCATATTTAAGTTCGTGAGGTTTTGAGCCCCTAAATATTAGTCCTTCATCATACTTTAGTCCTTATTATTATAATTTTCATCCGAAATTCAAGGAAATTAAAAATATTTTTTATATTAAAATATTATTCTAAATAAAAAAATAAAAAAAATCAGAAAAAGGAGATTGTTTTCTTATAATAATAATATTTAATAATTAAAAATTAAGAGAAGTAGGAGAGAAGTAAAAAATTATAAAATGTAGGAAAAAGTAAAAATTATAAAAATTCTAAAGACAAATATAAAAAAATAAAGAATTCGTAAAAATTTATAGAAAATTCCAAAAAAGTGGAGATTGATTTTTTTTAGAATAATTATTAATGAGTTAAAATAATTATCAAAAGTCCAAAATTCAAAAAAAAATGTAAAAGATCCAAAAAAAATAATGATTTAATATTTTTATAATTGTTTGTTTGCACCTATTTTTCTTAATTTCTTTAGTAATGAAAAATATTATTAAAAAAAATCAATCTCCACTTTTTTGAATTTATTGATATTTTTTGACATTTTTTTTATATTAGAAACGGATGGGTGAAGTAACGAATGCATATATAGAAACGGTCTTAATATATAGAAACGGAGTATTTAAATTATTTTTTACATGTACTATGAGAACTAGGTCTCATAGGAAACGAGAAATAAATTTAAGAGGTGTTGCCCTAACCACATCACTTTGCTCTATCAAACTAGAACCGACTCTTTAATATACTATCCTGGAATTAATTATTGGATATTTTACATATACATACCTTCACGTCCGTCGATCTGAAATCATACACTAGCTTTCCATTACATGACACAATTAATGAGGTGTTTACTATATTGGTTGGACGATTCTTGCAGATACACTAATATATAAAAAGCGAAGAATAACTTATAATTTCTTCCGACTCATATAAGTTGCTTATATATATACTTTATATATACTCGCATTTATAAACCACCTACTCCAATTTATAAGTAGAGTATAAAGTATGAGCCGACTGTATTAAATTGGATACCCAGTAATTTTCCAAAAGTGAGTTGTACCAGCCCTCCTTTCCTCGCTCCTCCCCCTATTTAATGAGTGATACCTAGCTCTCTTAGCCACCACAACATCCACGACAAACATATAGCAAGAAAGAGAGAGAAATCATTCAATCAGAGAGAGAGAGAGAGATGGGGAAATTAGCTGAGATTCCAATTCTTGAATTTTGTGATTGGGAGGAAAGTGAAGAGAAATGGAAGGAATTGTGCAAGAAAGTGAGGGAGGCATGTGAGGAGAATGGGTGTTTCTTGTTGAAATATGATAGAATTGGTAGGGATTTACGTGAGGAAATGTTTCTGGGGATGAAGGAGTTGTTTGACCTGCCTGAAGAAACCAAGAACAAGTACACAAGTCCTAAACCTTATCGAAGCTACTTAGGCAAGTGCCCTTACGTCCCTTTTCAAGAGAGCTTTGGTGTTGACGATGCAACCAAACTAGACTTGGCTCGATCCTTCACCAATCTCATGTGGCCTGACCAAGGAAACCCTTCTTTCTGGTAATTGTTTAGTAGAATTTTGATGTCAATTTCTTTTCCATTAATTGATGTGATTTCTTTCTCAATACATTGCATATTCTCTCTCAGATTCAAAATATCTGTTTGTTTTTTTCTTTTTCTTGTTCGAATCTGCCAATATTGGTTTCCCTCTAAACTCATGTACTGATTAATTATGGCATTTCTTCAAGTAAAGTTGAAAGGATAATAGTTAATCGGAGGAGATATTTTAACTTAAAAAATAAATAAATGAGATTTAAAGTTTAGATAAACTTTTAATAAACTTTTTTTCAATTTTTTTTTAAAAAAAAACCTTACATAAAGAAAAAAAGAAACATGGTCGAAATTTGTTGTGTCCCATTGAGAAATTGTCTTATTAATTGCTTCCTATTTTCGGGGCACGTTACATAAAGAAAAAAGATCACGTATTGTTGACTTCTATAGTTATTTAATTAAATTAATTAGCAGTATTCTTTGAATTTTAATAAAAATGGTTTTGGATTTAGAGTTTATTTATGATCTTTTTATCCCTTATTTGTTCTCTTATTTACAATAATAGTATCAATTCCACAAATTTGAAGGTATTGGATCTCTCTCTATATAAATTATAGTATAATAATACATGATTTTGCATTTGCATGCCAACTTGAATTCTTAATTTGCTATCTTTCGCCAGCTTTCACGTATCTTTAATTTCCTTTCCTGGAATTTTCCAGCTGTTTCCTACACCAATCTTAGCAAGAGAAATAAAATACATTAGCTAGCTAGTTAGCTAGTGGGCCTCACTAATCTCGCAATTTGATTATTTAGGGATTATAATTAATGATTAGACGGAAGAAAAGTCGTAATTAATAAATACTAGTAGTCGAGTAGTCGATAGCGGTGATGAGATCCTAGATGGTTGTCACATCCGAAGCTAATGTACTTTACACATGATAATAATAGCTGCTGCTGTTGCTGCTGTTGCTGCTGCTGCTGCTACCAAACTCATTCGCTAGCTGCCAATGCCCTATTTAATACGCCTTATCCCCTTTCAAAACAGTCTCCATTTAATACCATTGCCAGCTTTAGAAATCATTGTTAAAAATTCAAAAGAAACCGTTGTAACGGTTCCATTCAATTCCACTGTTTTTATTATGTGCTAGCTGTACTGTAACGGTCAACCCATGATCATTTTCTATTTTTAAACAACTAACTAATCAAATGCCCTTAATTATTGGCTTTGATTGTTTTTGGGTAGTGAGACACTTCATGCGATGAGTTCGGAGATGTTGGAGTTGAATATTCTGATATTGAAGATGATTTATGAGAGCTTTGGAGTGAAAAATAATGATTCGTCCATGGACGACAGCACTTCTGTGTTTCGTATGATGAAGTATAGAGGAGCTCCTCCTCCCGAAATTAGCAGCGACAACGACAAGTCGTCGGGTGCTGAAAATATTGGTCTAGTGGCTCACACTGACAAGAATGCTCTGACCATTTTGTGCCAAAATGATGTTCAGGGCCTTGAGCTCCAATCCCAAGATGGCCAATGGGCCCAAGTCATGGTTCCTCAAGATGCTTTCATTGTCATCGTTGGTGACACATTGAAGGTAATTTAATTATTTAGCTAGCGTAATTATGCTTTAACGTTAATCTATAAATCCGTTATTTTAGTGAATTAGTAATGGTGTTTTTTGTAGGCATGGAGCAACGGGAGGCTGCATGCATTGAGGCATAGGGTGGTGATAAATGGGGAGAAGGAGAGGTATTCATTTGGGTTGTTCTTGATGCCAAAGGAGGAAGCCATGGTTGAGGTGCCAAAGGAGCTGATTGACCAAGACCATCCATTGCTGTACAGGCCATTCAATTACGCTGACTATATCTCCTACTTTGTCTCCAAGTTAAGTGATGATGCGCTGGAGATCTATGCTGGCATTTGATCATCTCATCATTTTCTTTAATTTGCTTTGAGTTTGACCCCCTTTTATTTAATTCTCTATCATCACATGTATTTATTATATATGAATATTTTCTATTTATATGTAATAAATTTAACTATAGCCATGTCATCAATTATTAACTTTAATTGTTTTCCTTTTCATACCAAAACCATGTTTTTTGTTTTATTAGTATCCAATAGTACCATGTTCAATAGCTTAATTTGGGTTTGGTTGCAAATATTGGGACAAAGAATCAAAGAAATCTCTCTTCAAAAAAAAAAAGGAAAAAAAGAAGAAACTCATTCTACAATGTTAGTAAGAATACTAAGATCTGATTGAAACTAATCACATAAAGAGAATTCAAGACTAGCGAATCTATCTGCTACTAAATTCGCTAAATAATTCTTCATATCAATCGCACATAGGATAGATAATTTTGAAATGCCAGATGTTATATATGTACGAGTTAAGTAGTTATTCAACAATGGCCGGCAATTATTAGTTTCTTGTACAAGGCAATTGTACAACTTCACCAATAGCAAAGTACAATACATGGGGTCAGAGGAGGATATGACCTTCGCTATGTAAGTTTTGCATTCATGAGCATAAGTAGCAACGATTTCAAAATAAAATACCAGAAATAATAAGCGGGCTTTTCTGGCATTCCTTGCTTTCAAGAAATATTGGGGCCCGTACCTAAAATGGGCTTGTAATTATGAAGTGGGCTTTTCTGGCATTCCTTGCTTTCAAGAAATATTAGGACCCATCTGGAACAACTGAATTTGATCAGGCCCATACCTAAAATGGGCTTTTTTTTTCTGAATGTAGCGACTTCTATTTGGAAACTGCCCGTCTCCTCCTTTGAACTTACCGAGGAAGAGGAGAAAAGAAAAATGGCAGAACAAAGCTCCGAAGGAATTCAACAAGAAGAAATTGCCCTCCATGAACGAGAATTTCAGAATGTAAACGATTCCATAGAGAAATTGAACGCCGATTTGCAGCAACTGCGAGGAAGAATCGATGAACAGAATGCCAATACGGCAGTACAGAAGCTTCTCCCTCTTCTGCGCTCATTGAAGGTGAGTGGTAGTATTGCTTGTATAGTAGCTCTGATTCATACCCCTTAGTTGTAAAAACCGTGATTACGGGAAGAACTTTGTTATTCAGGTTTCGGAAACACAGGAGTCTGATTTGCGATCACAGTACGATGCGCGTCGCGAGGTACTGGAAGCTGAAGTGAGTGAGTTGGAGCGGAAATTAGCGGCTGGATTGGACGGTGAGAGTCTCCTAGATGATCTGGACCGTTCATTGAATGAGTCCGTTGAGCAACTGAATACTGCAAAAAAGGTAAAAGTTGAGGAAATATGAGAATAGTTTTTGTTATTGGAATTTGAATGCTATATATGTTGCTGTTGTTGTAGGAATTAGCTGCCAAGTTAAGGGCGATAATGTCAATGAGACGGCAGATTGATGATGTAGCGACGCAATCTGAACTTGTGCAGTAAGTTCTTGTGAAGTCTTTCATAATTGATATGGAATTGGTATCATGATTATACATTTATACTTTCATTTTTAATTCAGGTATGATAGGCGCCTTTTGGAACTAAATGGTTATATCCAGGTCTTAAAACGCTGCTTTGTGTTTCTTTTTCTACTGAATGTATCTTTTGATTAGTTTATGATGAAGAGGTTTGTTTTGTGTTGTTTTGTTTGGTAAATGTGTGTGAAGAAAAGACATAGTCAGACGCAAAAATATTATGCCACATTTAATGCGCTTTTGGAGATCAAAGAATTGATGCTGAAGGAAACTTCCTTACTTAACTCCATAAGTTCGCAGGTATAGCTGAAGTAGTTGATGAAATTCTTTAATTATGTTCATCTCATGTGTACTTTTTACCAATATTTTTTAGGCTAGTCTATGTATCTGCATGATTGGCTTTTCAGGACTAACTAATTCTCAAGGACGCTGACTTAATACATATGCACTTTTTCTGCAGTTTCAAGATGCCATTACTAGTAGTAATGGTCGCACGAAGCTGATTGATTCTATGGATGGAATTGTAAAGGGTAGCCAACTGGTAATTGAGAGTTTTCCCATATACGAAACTGGAAAGGTTCAGTTGAGGCTTAATTCCTTACTTGTGGAGTTTGGAGTAATCTTCTTTCACTATCTGAAAGCTGAGCAGAAGCTACTAAAAAATATTGTAGATTTTAGGTAGAACAGTATGATATGCTTAGGATCCAATCCTTATTTACATCTTCAAAAACATACTGGACTATGATTGGAAGCGAAATTGCGGTCCATAAAGCAGGGAAACATGAGAGCAGGAGCACATACTTTAGATTTGTCTGATGACCATGTCTTGTGGATTGTAAGTGTGAAGCCCCATGCTAGTTTGGGTGTTAGAATTGATCAAGTGTGTCTTGTCGATCATGTGCATCCCCTTACAGTTTTGGATGTATATGTATTATTTATTTATGTATATTATAGATCAACAAATTAGCTTTGAGTTTGCAAACTAGAAAGGAAAGTTCAAAAATTAATTTCTGAAGATATAAATAAGGATTGGATATAGTAATGGATAGGTGCCTAGAGCATGTGGAGGTTCATTCTTCCTATTTCATGTGTAGCAAATGTTACTTGGAAAAGAGTTACAGAAGCAGCTTGTATTTTTTTTGTACTGCCTCAAATCTGTACTTTAGAGTTTCACATGAGCATTCTTGTAATTGCTCTGCAATTATTTCTATATCCATTTTACAGAAGCTACAAAAGGTGCAAGTCGCATTTCAAGAAGAACAGAATGTTTGTAATGCTTTGAAGAAGAGGTATGCTGCTGCAGTGGCAGAGCAAAGGCAGTGCTATTCTCTCTTAAAAGCGTTTCAGGTGAGCACTGTAACCATTATTCCTACTAGTTAGAATGGTTATTGGCATCAACAGTGCATGCTCTTGGCTTTTTGAAATATAAGCAACAGTGATGTTTTGATTGAATTGTCTTTGGATACCAACTCTTGGCTTTGCTCTAATAATTTAGTTGAAAATTTCTGCATGTCCTTTCAACTTTAGCACCGAACTTTGTTCATACATCTCTTACGAGTACTGTAATCAGTGTTTTACAACCTTTCAACTTTATTATATGACTTTCTTGTATTGTGAATATGATGTTGCTAAACAACGAGGGAGCTTTCTCGGTTTCATAAAGTTGCAAATTTATAGCAAATTAAATTAATCGTGAGAATTCTCCAAAAGGAGAATCATGTTGAAATGCAGAGCTTTCCAGTTATCAGAGAAAAGCATTACGCATTGGTTTATGCATTATACGTGTGTTGGTCTATCAACTAACAGAGATTCTCTTTTAACAACTTTGGTTTTCTTTTAATAACAGTTTCCGCTTTTTTGCTTGCAGAGGGAATGTGCAAAGAATGAGAAGCTACAGAACTGTAGTTCTGTCTAAAGTTACCCAAAAACAATTCTGCTTTGCCTTACTTGAAACATACAGACACGGCTTGAATTGTAAATGTATTAGGGTTAGAGAGGAGTTTGAGGAGAAAATGGGTTTTTGTATTGATCAAAAAATAATTTTATTCTGTTTCTTCTAACAAAAGATGAGAATACAATTATAAAAATTGACCGATAATAATCATAATATGCATCTTCTGTTTGTTTAAAAACAACTTATTTTGAGTTTCCTTTCCTTTAATTTGCTTTCGGTATATATTGTTCCACAGATAAAGGATTAATTTTATTTGATTATCGGGTCATAAAGGGGATGATTCTTTTATTATTAGCTCGAGCATCGTCTCTTCTTGTCCTATGTGTCTGTTGCATTAGCGGCCTCTCAGTTACCTCTTGCCTTGTACGTGTTCCCTTAATGGAAAATAAGGGGTCCGTGCTGGTATGCTTCAAAAAAATAAGAGATTATTAAATTTATTTGTGAGTATAATTACTTTTATTTGATTTTTCTTGACATAATTTGTCGTGTAGTGGAAGTTTGGTATGCATGAAAACGAAGGCGTGTCTATCATTTGTGCGGCCGTCCTGTCGTTTAGTACCGTCCTTTAGTTGCTAAGATCAGTTTGATCATCACCTAAAAGGGAGTAGACTAAAAACGTGTCTCACACGCGGAATAAAAAAGGCTATAAGCTATACTATACACATAGCACCCCACGTAGTATTATTATAATTATGATTGCTTTTGACCATTGACATATTTGTCGTGGTGTGGAATTTGGAACATTTTAAAAAAAGCACGTAATTAAATACTATAAATTAAATGCCTATCTATGATGCGTACAAGGAAGTTGATGGATGATTTGTTGTTATACTGTCCATTGGAATATTGCAATTGCACGACAATGAAGAATAATAGAAATTAAAAGAGCTGAGATTGGCCGCAGTTAGGAATAACAATTGACAAAAAGCACGACAATGAATAAAAGAAACACTAATTAATTGGATTAGTCCATTCATCAGCAATATTGCTCTTTAGCTTCAAAAAAAACCTTTAAATTAAAAATGCAAAGCTAAAACTCCATCAAAACGACAAGCCGATCACTTTTGTCAACCATTAATAGATAGTAAAATGTAGAAGCAATAATTAATGTTGTAATTAATTTATAATTATTTTGACGTAACAGCAAAAGTTGACAAAAAAATTAGTTTAACTATTATACTTACATTAACACATACAACGAAATCCAATAATGTTACATAAATTATGTCCCATTAATTTAGTTTATATTTATTATAAAAGAGGTTTAAATTTAAATAAAACATATACTCCGTGTTTTATTAGTTATCATTTTAAAAAAAAATTATAATAACTATAACAATTATTAGATTACAATTATTGTATAATTATTGACTAAACTGATTATCAACCAACCCTCTTTCATTCTCCTCCAAAAAATAGTTAATTTAAAATTATTTAGGTTAATTCTTATTGACTAAAAAATAATATTGAAAATTAAAATACGACAACTAAATAAATAAAACCATTTAAGAAAAAATAACAAGTAATAAAACACGCAGTATTAACTAGCTGAACTATCGGTGCGTTAATTTAATTATACATATCCCTTTAATTATTTCTTTTGTCACCTGATTAAATTCCAATCAAGTGAAGTGCTTTGTCAAACTCTTTGTTCTTCATCCCCACAAATTCTTTCACGGAGACCGATCGGTATCGAGGAATTTGATAGGAATCCAGCAATGACGAATGAGGAGAGACGACAAAATCCAACGGTGGCATGTAGAAGTAAGCTGCAGAGAGTCTTTGTTGGGGTTCTTTCATCACCACACGATGAACAGCACAAGGAAATCGACCGTTGGATAAAATGTCCAAGAAATCTCCAACGTTCACCACAAGTGAATTATTTGTAGGGGTAGGACTAGTAGTTACTGAACCCCAACCAACTCCTTCCTTGAAGATTTGGAGGCTTCCACCGCGGGTCGAACCGGTTTGGTGGAGTATGGTGATGAGGGAAGTATCGGTATGGGGAGCAAGGCCCATGGCTCGGGTCGGGTCCGGGCAGGGCGGGTAGGAATTGAGCTGTAGGGCTGTGGCGGGGTTGCTTGTAGAGGAATCAATCCAATTCATTTGTATGTTTAAGAAGTTGAGGATGAGGCGCATTAGGGTTTTGGCTAACTCCTTTACTTTCTGCTCATAAGCTTCCATTGTCTTGCTGCTTAAAAAAAGTTGCACGATTAATATGAATTTGTTTAGACGGTTATAAAAATAGGAATATTATATATTTTGTGTTGTTAGTTACAATAAAATGATAAATTGTGCAACATCTTGTTTCAGAGTCTAAGTATAAGATAAATGACCAATTTTTTTATATAATACTATACCTTGAAAAGTATATATATTCTGATTGAAATTTAGGTATAAATGGATTTTTTTCAAAAAAGAAAGAAACATTTTGATACTTGATATTTATCATGATCAACAATAGATTAATCTCTGGAGCATATGATCAAATCATATATAGACGTGCATGGAAGTATATATACTTACCAAAAACTCGGGTAATCATGTGGCCAAAGCTCCTTGGCATGATCAACCGGAGATCCAATGATCGTGAACCCTTCATGCCACATCATCTTTTGAAAGAACGGAGATATCTTGGCCACGCCGTATCCGGTTGTGCTGCCGGGAGACCTGGCGGCCTTCATCTTTTGTGCCGTCGGAAGCGAGAAAAGTCTCCACATCTCCGCCTCAACTTCTTGTAGCAACTTTGTTGGAATCTCATGATTTGTGATATGGAACACGCCCCATTTTTCGCATGCTTGTCCAATCCACTTGGCCGCCTCTGGGTCGTTAAGATCGACGGTTGGGATCTCAAACGACGCCTCGTCCGAACTCAAGTCTTGGACCGACAGCGACGTGTCATGCCAGACGTGAGAGTCCGGGATGGAGGGAGTAGAAGCGAAGTCTAAAGGAACGGCGCCGTTTGGGAGATGTAGAAGATTGTTATCGCTAAAAGCTTCGGCGAGAGTAGTAGTAGCAACCATGGTGGTGTGGAGAGGGATTAATTAGCAAGATGAGGTGATTAATTAATCTAATTAAATAGTGCTTATGGGATGATAATTAGAATTTTTGAAGAGTATATACATACAACAGATAGGAAAGTGGAGTGAGGCAGGCAAATTGGACAGAGTGGCGTCTGGTTATGGACAATTTGGAAGGATTGGATTGGGTACCCATATTAAAAAGAAAAAAAATGATTTTGAATTTCTTTTTCCATTTATTTCAACTTCAATCCATAGTATTTTATCTGAAATGTTTGTTTTTAAATCAATTTGGAAGTAATGAAGATTTTGGTGGAAGGAGACAAAAATGGAGAAGCTTGTCGGAATTCTACCGGCCGGAAAACAATATATATATAAATACTAAAATTGTCCATTTTAGCGAATGCTTGTATTATATATATTTATCATTTTGTTTACTCGAGATATTATAATTAATAATATAATCAATTTTTTTACTATATTCGTTGTTTTTTGTTGTCGAATTAGGACACAATTATTTTTTTTAAATTATAGTTAAACTGGTTAGTGAACTCAATTACTAAAATCCAACTTTAAAAAAAGAAATAGACGACTTTGGTTCCACTAATTAATTACGTGGTCGTTGCTAACTCATAAATCTACGTGGAATTTTTATAGATATTATTAGCTGCAAAAAGACGAAAAGAGGCTTCTAGTTATACTTTTGTTTTGTCTCACGAATTCAACCGGCCGACAGTCAGACCAAGTTGTCCCATAATTTAGCCAAACTCTCTGTAATGAAAGGCACAACAACCTATAGGTTAAAGTATTGTTGAATTATTATATTCTGGTTGGCAGAAAATAATACTATAAACCATTGATTTCTATCATAAGGTGGGCCGTGTAAATAATACTCCCTCTGGACACAAATAATTGTCACTTTTTTACGGATTCTTACTGTTCATAATACTTGTCATTTTATGCATTCCGAAGCATATATTTTGTGCAAATGACTATTTTTTTTTTATGAATCAACCCAATTTGATGATGGTGTGGTAATTTGAGTGGAAATTAGGAGTAAAAATGAAACAATGTAGAATAAAATAAGATCAAAGATCATTGTCCTACGAATTTTTACTATTCTAAAACGTCATTTAATTGTGTCCGGAGGGAGTATCAGTAAGTTACAGTCAATTTAAATATTAATTCTCTAACAAAATAAACACATATAACCAAGTGAAGTTATTAAGCAGGATTAGTGAAGCTCTTCCAACGATCGGTAACGAGTTCATCAGGTTGTTGCAAAGATCGAAACGTTTCCTGTTATCAGATCGAATGCAACAATCTTTCTTCGGGTAGAATGATAATATCTCCCACCAGCTCCTGGAGGATTTATGATCCAATTGAAGAAGAGCTAGTAGAGGGACAAGTAGTGCAGTAGAGTAATGTTTAGGATTTTGCACCCGAGTGTGGTGTACCGAGAGATTATTGATTATAATTGTGGGTGCTTTATTCGTATTGGTTTACACAACAAAACCCAAAACCAAAAATGCGAGAGAATTTACCAAAGATCCTCTCCCGGATCATTTTGGGCAGAGGTGCTGAAGGTAGGGCTCTGTACGGGAAAAATTAATCCATTTTCCTCAACGGAGAATCAAGCCGTCGAAACAACCCATGATCGAATAATAATTGCATATTGATTTGTGGTTTTCCCATGGAGGAAAAAAGTGATCATGATTATGATTAGTCAGGGCAGTAATTATATCATCACATAATTCATTGCCCTGATCATGATCCTGTAATAATGCTGCTTCTGGGTCTAAACTTATACAGTCGGAAAGTGGTTAGCCGCGCGGCGAAAAATAACAAGCGATTTTGACGCAATGTGAAGAAATCTGGATTGGAGATCAGGAAATTCCATGGTTTGGCTAGGCACCTGAAACGGAGGATAGTATTTACAGGCAGTTTCGTCAGGATTTCGGTAATTACTTCGGACGGAAGGGAGCTGACGGCAAAATGGCAACGGCGTCATGGTCAGACAGAGAATTAAGAGCTTAGTTAGGGTTTAGGGGTTTAGGTTAATAGTATAATGGAACATTAATAATAGCAATTCATTTAGCAGAGCCGTATCATGTACGTACCGTACTGTATCCTAAATGCCTAATAGCTAAGGTTATGGGCTACTGGACCTGGTACTGTTAAATGCTTATCGATGGATACAGCCCGGGCTACCGGGCCTGTTAATGTTAAGTGCTTATCGATGGATACAGCCCAGCCCAATACCTAAGATCGTCTGAAGCAAAAAAGAAAGGGAGGAATGACTTTTGCATTAATGATCTAGTCCTATGTAGTATGTACACAAGACAAGCTTAGTATCGAGGACAGAACTCATTCTTCCTAAAAAAAGAAAAGGGTTCTTCAATTCATGATCTGACATAAACAAGGCTGTTAAGAACTGTCAAACATTAATTAAACTTCTCATTTCTCTTCATTACCGGTTCGTGCCACCGGAGCTACTTTACTCGTCGTGTCTTTAGCTGCTATAATGCTGCCATGATGAGCTCCTACAAATCAGAGTTAAGCATGTCAAGTACTAAAAACAAACTCAAGGGTGCAACCATGACCTATCGATGTGGACATTTGATTACCATGGGGAAGTCCTTGGACGGTGTTGGTGCTAACAACTCTCCCACGGAATTCACGTTGGAATGCTGCATTAGCTGCTGCAACTCCTTCAGATTCTCCGCAGGGTAAGTGGCCTTGATTCTCGGGTTTAGCTGTAGGTTTCGGTGAGTAGCTTGTGGACCATGATCCTCCATTTGATCCAGCTAATGCCATTATAACATCTGCCTGAAATAGAACAATCAGCACATACGTAGTCAAACCTGGCATGCGTGTGTAACCAATGCAACTATACATCAGACAGCAAATACTTTTTTTCTCAAACGGTTTATCAAAAGAACAAGAAATATCCATTATATATATTGAACAACCTCTATATTCAAATCTGGGATAAATAGGCTTCGACGAATAAAGAAAGGAACAACGGAGTAAGACAACCTAAGAATCACTAAAGATTTCAATGAATATTTTGCGTATGGAAGATAGTGATTAGAAGTGACAGAAGGAGGTAAATGTGTTAGTAAACCTATAAGAGCACCATAGCCTAATCTCTCCATGGACACAAACTGGTTCTTACCGCAGGTGTAGAAAGAATAACCATCAAATTCCATTTCTAACAAAATGTATTGGAAGAGAAGGGAAAAACAAATGAATCAATGCATTGAAAAGAAAGCCTTGGAATGTCATTCAAGTTTGTGTATAGAGAAACTTAAAGTGAATAGAATCCATGGTTATCGCAGTAAACAAAGCAAATTCACCATACCATCTCTTAAGTTTGACAACAACATTAATATATCTTCTATTTGGAAGTCAGCCGTGCAAACTACACAATTAAAGTCTTATTGACACCTCAAGCTAAAGTTCAGCAAAGATACTGTCAATCAGTTGTTGAAGACTAGGTGATCCATCACACAAGCAAATGTTGGTCCAATGAGGTTGAAACACATCCTTTTCACTCCAAAGAGAATGTAAACACTAATAAGATTAACTAATGCAATTTCGTTGTTAGAAAGAGAATACAAACCTTGTTTGGGTGGACATCATCAAAAACATGAGCTTGACCACCATAAAATATGGTCATTTGACGACTAGAAGATGCAAGACCCTGTCTACTACCACAAAACCAGATGACAATAAATAGTATCAAGCATCCTTAAGAAAAGTATTTAAGGATTAGTTAGAAGCCCAGAAGAGAGGAGCTGGAGGGTATCATGAAATGCACCTTGAAGGAGTTGAAGATTCAGGTTCCAAACTATGACTACCGGACTTAGGCTTGCTGCCACTTGGCAAAGCGCCAGATGAATTTTTCTCTGAAGTACCACCGCCAGCATTCATGGAACTCAAGATTCCAGGGCCCATAATTCCAGTTCTAGACCCTTCATCAGCAGCTGACTGCGAGATGATTGAAGGACCGCCATTAATATCCCTAAATCTGTTTGTAGGAACTTGATGCATAACAGGAACGAACTGACCACTGCGAGGAGGATACTGTACAGCAGTTCCTACAGGAATAGATCTGTCCCATCTGGAAACACTGGAATCAGGTCTATTGCCAGCAGAAGGCTGCAGTATAAGAGAGGCAGAGGTCGGCCTCATAGGCTGCATTCCGTACAAAACCTCATCATCATTGGACCTTCTCAGGCGCTCTCCCCCACCTCCATTTTTAAGCATCTGGATTGTAGCTTGAATCAGTGAACCTAAAGGATTTTTTGGCATACATTAAAATGGAAGTAAAACCACACCATAATCTTAAACCATACCTTCATCAAATGCAGGCTCTCAAGGGACTCATGACCCCTCTGTGGAATTCCATCCCGGACAGGTCCCGTAAATGCAGAATCTGAATTACTTCGTTTACTTCCTACTAATCTGCTGCTTATGTCAGGAACGGATATATCACTCCTTGGACCATAAAATGGAATCCCCTCAAGATGATTTCCAGCCTGTCTGTCTACCAAAATTAATGAGAAACTAAATCAAACCTCAACATCATAATGGAGGATACTAGAAACTAGATAACACAGTCAATCTTTAAATTCAGTAGTCTCTCTAACCCCAACCACAAGAACTTAACTTCAAGAATATACGATAATATTTCACAAGGATGAAAAGAACCACATAAAAAGAAAGGCATAAATTCCACATTATGTAATCAAAATGCAGAAGGACCTAATAGGAGATGAGAAAATTAGGTGCAACTAATCAAGTTCCTAACTTATGATTTGAGTTTTCAAAAGGAACCTTTTCAGATAGCATAAATGACTTCCTCCAACCTTATTCATTTTGGTAAACTGAACAACATTAAAGTCAAGAAAACCTCAGAACACAGCACTGGTAAAGCCCATCAGCTGAACCACATTAAATATAGAAAAAAGACATTCAAGAAAAATGGCAACTGGCTAGTCAGAGCAAAATGAACTTACCCATTATTATGCTATTAAAACAAGTAAAAGAACGGAAAACCTGAAAAGCTACCAACCCATATTAAGTTATTAACAATGGACCTCATTGCATTAATCTGGGGCTACAATAACAAAAGGAACCCACCCAACTACCAGAAAGATAAAGAAAAGTGTCCAGTTTTATACATCCCAGAGTGAGAATCAAGACTGTCCATTTAAGCTAATAAAGCAAATAAAGAATTGAAAATAGAGCGTCCACTAATTTGCTTGAAATTGAAGGAAAAAAACAGAGGAGCGGATCACCAAACCAAACAAAATAAACCAACAGAGAGAACAAAAAGAAAAAGGAACAAGAATGAGACTGACCAGATGCAAGATCAGAGGTGGAGGAGAGGGGTGCAAGGCCGCCGCCGCCGACAGCAGCACCACCACCGGAGGAAGCACCATCAAGGGAGGCGGAGGCAGAAGGGGATGCATCAGCAGCGTTTTTTAGGGGGAAATCAGGAGGGGCCGCCGAATCAGAGGATGGTTTCATACCTAAAGTTAAAAAATCATGGAACATTGCCTTATTAACTTCTTGTTGTGGTTGTTGTTGTTGGTGTTGTTGGCTCGCACTGGTGGTGGTGGTGTTGATATGATGATGATTACCAAAACTGATATTAATATTAGTATGATGACGATGGGTCATAGTACTTGCAGATGTACTGCTATTGTTGGCATTATTGGTTTTGCTTTGTTGAGCCATTTTCATCATCACCTCTACTACTACTACTGCCATTTCTTGCTGCTCATCCCCACCACACCATCATGATTCTTCTTCCCCTGTTGCTGCTCCTGATCCTCTCCCATATCTAATTCTTTTTTCTCAAAAGGATTAGCCAAAAAAAAAGAAACCTAAAAAGAGAATCGAAAAAAAGGAA
Source organism: Viola odorata (assembly GCA_963691705.1). Taxonomy (NCBI): domain Eukaryota; kingdom Viridiplantae; phylum Streptophyta; class Magnoliopsida; order Malpighiales; family Violaceae; genus Viola; species Viola odorata. The sequence goes on along the minus strand of OY829545.1, from coordinate 19,107,016 downwards.
GAGGAGCACGAATTTCAGGAAAGGTGAAAGGGTAGAGAGAGAGATGGAGCATTAAAAAGCAAAAGGTTCTGTCTTTCTCTTCTATCAGTACATAGTAGTGTCTGAAACAAAAGGTGTGGTGTGTTGGTGGTTGTTTTTGTTGGTAATCGCAATAGCGCAATAGCCAGGGTACTATTGGGTATAAATGTTTCTTATGCGTGTGAAACCGTGCTGTGCTGTAGTTTGCATATCACCTCATTGCTTAATAGTTAATCCGCTAATTTCTTTTAACTATTCTCAACGTAATTACTTTAGGTTTGATTAAAAACAATGCTTGAATTGGCTCGAAACTTACAAACTTCCATTTTCTGATTTTGGTCCAAGTATTCTACCACCAATCCATATTAAGAGTATCGTGAATATATAATGCCACCAATAAGGTCGGATCCAGCTTATGGTGCCCTTAAAAGAGCAATGCCTTTTCTCACTTTTCTTTTAAATTGTTTTGAGATTTTGTCACTTTAATTTGCGACAATGAAATCCAGCTAAATTTGACAATTAATACATATTCTTAAGTCCACTTGATTATGATTAATTATGTTCGTACCGAATTGATCCAGTAAATGTTTTCAGTTTGTAATGTCTCCATACATAAAGATCGATCAAACGATTTCTTACTTAAAAATGAGAGTGTCAAACTATTCACACCAACTATCAGTCAGTAATAGATACCCATAATTTGAGAGAGAATGTTATCATGCTTATGGATGGAAGAGAAGATTTTCCACTTAGATTTTTTATGCGTGCGGCTTCGGCGTGGGAAGAAGATTTATGGTAAATAGTGGTGGCGCCGGTGGTGGTGGTGGTGCAAGACTAGTGGCCACTAGCTCGTCACTCTCAAATGAAGAAGGACCAATTCCATTACTAGTGATCAGTGCATTGTGTGTTTGGTGGGTTTTTCATGGTACTAAGATTATTATCAAAAGCATCCAAAAAATCCGGTACTTGAGCACAAATCAGACTCTCTTTTTTTCCCCAAATAAATCATTTATCTTAATCATTCCCAAATTTATCCAACAGCTACAATCATATCATGCCCTTTTTGATTATATGAGATGAACTGAACATGATGAGGTGTTTTAAGTGCTCACACTTCTTCATCGTTGAACAATGATTACACAGCTGGGTGGCTGCCCACAATATCAAACAGATACCATACAATTATAACCTAACTGCATCATCATCATCATCATCATCATCATTATTATTCGGATAAAAATACATTAATTAATCATAGCATATGTTACTTCTCTCTCTCTCTCTCTTTCTTCTTTGGAATCATGAAACGTGATTTTCGGTTGAATAGGAACCATTGAAAAAAATAGCTAAAAGACAAAGAAACTATCAGAAGAATCATAATTAGAATTATTGATCAATTAAAGCTAAAAGATTCCTAGCAAAACAAACTTATCTAAGTAGGACCAATATAACTAAACAAGCTAATATGAAAATAAAATAAACAGACACCACTCCTCCTAAGGGTTAGAATGACCGAGCCTAATATAACTTGATTCCAACTGGTCCAACCATAGTAACTCCGACCCGGTTAACATATCTGTGTCAGGCCTAAATTGGCCCATTTGCAGTCCAATCATGGACTGGGACTAATCAATTAGCCTAATAAAATAAAATAATCCACAAAAGATCTACACGCAGTCATCTCCTACATCATCAGTTCAAGTTTCAACACATCAATAACAATACACTAATGTGTTATTTAGTCCTCTCCCTCTCAACCAGGCCTTCAAGCATGACATCTACATCTTATTCAGCTAACCATATAAATATTGATTAAGATATCACAATCCACAATTTGAATAAAATAATTTAAAACTGTGTATTTGCGCCAGTAATTAAGGGCAAACATTCTTTCAGAAATCTGTTGGTTCGAGGAACCAGATTACTAAATCTACAACACCGCAACGACCCTACCAATTACCACCCACCGGATACGAAAAGTAAGAATTTTGTTTGGTACCTTAGCAGTTGGTGTTTCTTACACCCCTCAAATATTCCGCGCAGGGACTGCGGGCCATTGCCTCTCTGTCAAATCTATCACTGCATCAACTCTATAGTATGTTGCCCCAAAACTTCATGGAAGGGTCTCACCTCCAATTAATAGACCGCTGATCACGCCAATAATAGAGCATTCACAAAGTTCAATAGAATAGAATTCCATGGCATCTTCTATTTCGGAATCTGGCTTCCAGATCCAAGACTTCAAAGTCCTCTCTTGATACTTACCACGAAACTGTGCAGCATATAAGTATATCATAAACTAGTCATATTGATATACTTACCATATTGTGCTCCATTCTTTTTATCATCTGCAACTTCACATATGCAGCTGCAAGTGCAAAGCTTTCTTTGTATCTGCAGGAGTAGAGTCTTGATATGCGACCACTGTGGTTGCACCTAAAATCACATACCACATTCTGCACAACCTTTCAGTTTACAGTCTAAACTCAGAAAGAAAGGACTCCTTAACAGAAATATTTCCACAAGTTATCCTTCACCCTTCAAAATCCAAAACGCCGTGTCTCAAGACTCATTAGCTCTTCTTTTAATATCTTCCATCAATCGGTTCGCAGTTGATACAGGATTCTCAGATGTACTTCTATGCTTAACTAGTTCTCTAGGATCCTTACAAGTCTTTAGCATTTGAGACATAGCTTCCGCTTTATGCAATATAGATTTTTTCCTTGCACGCTGTAGTGAGTCACCATGAACACTATATGTATTAGGCAAGTTTGTCGAATGAGGAACAGAAGACATCATGTTGCATAGCTTCTGTGCCATCTCAGTCATTCCATGTTTCCTCAACTCATCCCTCAACCGGTGAAAAGTAAGATATTGGGGATTAACACCCCTCCGTAGCATGTCCTCAAACTCCCTAAATGCCTCTTCAAAACTATGCATTTTACAAAGCAAGTGAATCAACATGGTGCTAGTGGCTAAGTCCATATCGAATCCCCTAGCTCTCATTTCCTTGCTAACCTGCACAGCCAAGTCCAGTCTCTCCTCCTCACACAACATCTTCAACAGAAGATGATAAGTAAGTCGATCTGGTGTGTAGCCAGATTCAAGCATCTTGCAATAAAGGCTCATGCCCTCCTCAATCTTCCCAGATTTTGAAAAATGTTTAAAGAAATAATTGTAAGTGGTAGGAGTCGGAAAAACCCCCCTACTAATCATCATCTTAAGGACCTTACTTGCCCCAACAAGGTTTCCAGCCTTGCAGAAACCTTTCACCAGAGAATTATAGGTAGAAATAGTAGGGCCTGACTCACATTGCAAAAGATGCTCCAATGTGCCCAGTGCCTCCTTAAACCTACCAGCTTCTGCTAGTGCATCGATAATCGGATTATACACTATTGCATTTGGCTCAATCCCTCCCTTTCTCATTTCAACCAACAAATCATTCGCCTTCTCAATGTACTGCATCCTACAATAACCTTCTATCAGCGTACCGTATGTTACGACACTTGGCCTCACATTCTTCTCCTTCATTTCACTCCAAAGGCGCTCCCCATGCTTAAGCGTTCTTGCTCTAAACCATCCATTTAACAGTATATTATAAACTCTTACTGATGGAACCCAACACTTGTCTGATATCTTTTTTCCATCAAAATACTCAGCAGCCACCCTAACACGCCCTTCCTTACAAAGAGAATCCAACAAAATCTCAAACAAACTCGTTTCAACGGCAGAATTATGTATCAAATCCAAACTACTAGCATACTCAAACGTCCTAATAGCGGCCTGCAGCATTCCTACACAAACACAGCTTCCAATTTACAAACTAAAACCAATAGCACAAAATATAAAAGCCATGAATTTTACAAGCAAAGACAGCAACTTTAATGCCTACAACACTAAATTAACAGCGAAATTTGATAATTTACCTGCACGGGTGTATCTTCTGATGAGGACGGCAAACGTTTCACCAGAAACCATACTAGGCTCCGCACTCCCATCTAGCTTATCGAGCACCATAGACCAAGCAGACTCAAAGTCTCTAGCTTTTCCAAGCGCATTGACCATGGCATTGAAGAGCGCCGCGGAGGATTGAAACCCGGGTTTCTTCTCTGCCCAGAGAAACACAGTGTGCAGCAATTTAGGAGAAGAGTCAAACCGGTCGAACAAAGCCAGTATCACACTCACCTCCGGCTCAACCCCACACTGGTCCAACGCAGCCTCCATAGATGGACCGGGCCGAACGTCAGGGTCCCTGAGGAGGTTACAGAGGACAGAAAAGTCATTTTTCTGGTAGCTAGGGTTTTGACCAGGCGGAGACTGCGATGGCAGGGCCCAATCAGAGGGAGGAGGAACGGACGGCCACTTCATCAGAGGGTTGCCCGGCACAGAAAGCCATGATTCATTGTTCGTCAAAGAAGATGAGACGGAGAAGTAACGGTTTTTCGCGGTTAGATTTGCGGCGGTTATTGAAGCAAAGCGAGTGATACCCTTCATTTTTCGTCTTCCTGATTACAGAGGAAGAGGAACTCAGGTGGCACAATATAGAACACACAACACAAGCACTATAACTGCAAGTACAAAATTGCCCTTGGTAGAAAGTTAAATTTCAACGGCCAGGAGGAGAAGAGAGAGAACAGAGCAGGAGAAGAAAGAAATGGCAACGAGTGTTAATTTCGTGACAGTACCGTATCGGCCGCGAGAGCTATGTTGCAGCGGCGGAAATGTGTACCGGAGTTAGGCGGTTAAGTTCGTTAAGAAGAAGAGGGAAATTTCAGTTTCAGTTTCAACAAATTCAGAGATGATTTCACCTGAAATAGAGCTTGAATTCATAGGGGTAAGACCGTTTTTTGGATTAAATTTACTATTTTTTGATAAAATAAATATAAAAAATGGTGGTGGTTGTGACGTCGGCTGCAGACGAAGGCAGACGGTGATGGAAAGTATCCGGTTGATTGAATGCATTTATCCTTATTTTTATGCGTTCAATTCAGCTTATTTGGATGATTATTGCTACTGCTAGTGATACTTTTGTCCCATTTTTGCATATCATGGATGCTGAAATCATTTGGAAGAAAAGGACATGGAAATGACGATGTGAAGCAAAGAAACGAAGAAAGCCAACCAATTGATTTCCTGAGTCAATTTGATACCATGCTGCTGCTGCTTTTACATGAAAAGAACAATGCTTAACTGTCTTGCATTTGTTGCTACTGCTGGGACTTGCTGAAATGGGCCTAGGCCCATTGGAGAGGAGCTTGCTTTGAGCCGCTGCCACCTGCAGCTTCAACCATTGTAATTAAAGTGAAGACACATTAGAATTCCTTGACTAGGATATTTAAAACAATTTCAAATTAGAAAATCCTTTTTTATAGGATAGTAGTTGGAATAGGTTTAGGATATAACCTTTTGGGACAGCAGAGGGAGGAACATCTTCTCTGCTGCACACATTCGGCTGCTGTTTTGGAATTAGCTATTTTCAATACATTACTTTTATTCATCCTTTCTTCAATTAATTAATTCATGCATATTATTTGTTTGAATTAATTATGTCGTGTAGTAGCTAAACTATTAGATTCCTGGTAAAGGCCATTGAGCCATGATTCTTCCTTTGTGAGATCAAATTTGTGTTTATTAAATTCCGATTTTTGTATTTCTATTCTCTTTGATTTACGGTCAAAACTATTCATGTTTGTTTTAAACCTGATCAATTTAGAATTAAATATGTTTAGTTACAGTCGTTCTTGATAATTATGGAGTCCATGTTATCATGAATCTGAAGGCAACTAATTGATTTGCTGGTTGATTAGAAAGAGAATATAATCTTACTTATAGGAGTAGAGTGTCTCTCTCCTAGGTTTGTGAAAGGTCTCTCCCTGTGCAATCGTCAATCACTTAATTAAATTCTATAGAGAGTCTCTTAGAATTGTTAGGGCGATTAGGAATTTTCAATAGAGAGTCTCTTTGTTAATTTTGAATAGGTGGAGAGCAGGAAATCTAGAGAGTCTCTGGTTTCTATAGCCTTTCTACGCAAATTGGTTTTGAAAATATTTGCATCGATGATCAACTGAATGAATTATGGTTTGATCAGAGTCTTTACCGGGAATTGCTTGTCACTTGAGTTCAATCAATCTTTATCTGTTTACTGTCTTGCTTCTTTTAATTGTTTAAATTAATTGCATACAAAACTCCCAATATTGGTATTTACCACTGTTATGTTACAATTCTTGGTTATTCAATAGAAAACAATTTAGTCGTGAAATCTCTGTGGTTCGATCCTTTTACCACTTGCTACAGTTTTAGTTAATTGTGCATGGTAAACTGTATGATTTATTTTTGTTGGTTTCGGCACCCATCAAATTTTGGCGCCGTTGCCGGGGATTTTAATCGATACTAACTTGATTTCTTTGTTTTATGACCAAGTCCTCTTGTTAGCAATTAAGCAATCAGAGATTAACAGAGACAGAGGACAGAAAAAAAAAAAAAAAACATATCCAGAGGATAGTTCTGCACAATCAGTCATTTAGATGGCGGGAGCAACAGAGGTAAGGTTAAGCTCCATAGATAATAAAATAAATGCAGTAATTTTTCGTCTCGCTTCTATTGCAGAGCAGATGAAACAATCCACATATGGATATGGAGCGCCTGGTTTCCAATCACACCCTTGGGCGAATGCACACAGCTACAATCAAGGATGGGAGCAGCCCCCAAACTTCAACCTGGCTCCACAATATCAACAACATCAGTTCCACCCACAAGATACCATGCCCATACCTCCTGTTCAGCAGCAGTTGTTCCAACCAACTCAACCGAACCAACTGCCACCACAACAGTCACAAGAACCAGCCCCACAACAGCCCCTACTGTCCACTGGAGTCCCGATGGAAGATATGTTCAAACAACTCATGCAAATTACGCAAGCCAGCATATCAGCCATACAGAAAGAAGTGGCGGAGCTGAAGAGCAACAAACAGGAACAAGGAAGGCTGCCATCAACTACTGTGGAACACCCGATTTATAATGTCAGTTCTATGACATTAATAAGCGGGACTGAAATTCCAGACGGAACAGTCATTCCCCCAGGTCTGGAGAAGAAGCCATCAGCAGTGCCAGTCCCAGACCAGTTCGAACCAGAGGCGCTAGTAGTTCATGAAATGCCAGCCCTGATTGATCCTATTCCAGAGCCAAATGTACAGAAGGAACAACAGGTAATCCCTCTTCCCTTCCCAGAAAGGTCTTGGAAGACCAAGGAGGAAAGGGAAAAGAGAGCTCTTTTAGATTTTTTCAAAATAACGTCGATCAATCCTATTCCAAAACCGCTGGTGCAAAAGAAGGAACAGGTAATCCCTCTTCCTTTTCCTAAAAGGGCTGAAAAGTCCAAGAAGGTAAGGGAAGAAAAAGCTATTCTTGATATTTTTCGTAAAGTAGCTATTAACGTTCCTTTACTTGATATAATTGCTCAAGTTCCTAAATATGCCAAATTTTTAAAAGAATTATGTACTAACAAAAAGAAGCTTGCAGGCATAGAGAGGATCAATTTGAATGAGAATGTATCTGTGGTTTTTCAGAAAAAGTTGCCCAACAAATGTAAGGATGGAGGGACGTTTGCAATTCCTTGCAAGATTGGAGAGAAGAGCATAGAGAAAGCGCTATGTGATCTTGGCGCTGGGATTAATGTTTTGTCATTAACTATTTTTAAGAGTTTAAATATTGGTGAACTGAAGGAAACAAAAGTTGTGATTCAATTAGCTGATAGAACGATTATTTACCCTGTTGGTGTGATTGAGGATGTGTTAGTGCAGGTTAATAACTTTGTTTTTCCAGCTGACTTCTATGTTGTAGATATGGACAATGAGCATTCAACAAAATCTACAGAGGTGCTGCTTGGAAGACCCTTCTTGAGGACAGCAAGGGCGAAGATTGATGTGGCAGGAGGGAGTTTAACATTGAAATTTTGTGATGAAATTATTAAATTCAATATGTATGATGCCATGAAATTTCCAAACGATATGCATAGTGTGAATTGCATAGATGTTATTGATCCTAACGCTGATAATATTGAGAAATTAAATGCTACTAATCCTTTGGAGCATGTTTTTAGCAGAAGCGTTGATCAACAAATGTTGGGAGAATTGGAGGAAAAATTTGAAATCAGAGAAGAAATTAAAGAAACTGTTTTTGAGCTTGATCATTCTAATTTTCTTTCTGATATCAATATTCCTAAGATTCTGGATTTATCAACCATTAATAACACGCTTCTCCCTTCAGTTTTGCAGGCACCGAAGATCGAGTTGAAAACCTTGCAAGGAGAATTGAAAGAAGAAAGGCTTGCGAGGGTACTAAATGAGTACGAAGAGGCTGTTGAGTGGAGGATAGCTGACATTAAGAGGAATTCTCAGTCCATCTGTGGGGCAAAATGCAGCCCACAAACCACCTGAAACAAATGAAAACTATGTCTAGTCCGAGACTATAAATCGGGACGCTTTATGGGAGGCAACCCAAGTGTTTTTCATAGTTTGATTTTTAATTTTCTTAATTTTTTAGATTTTATTTTATTTTTATTTTTATTTTGTTTTATTTTTGCTTCCCTGTCAAGGAAGTTTTCTGGAGAAGATGATGTTTGAATGTGTTTTGTTTGACAGGTGAAACGGAAGCAGAGGGAAAAATGGAGTCTGAGAGCAATTTAGAGGAGTTTTCATGGCTTAAGTTTTAATGCTTAAGTTTTAACAGCCCAAAAACCTTGCGGGCTTCAAAAAAAAAATAACTTAAGCCCATTAGCTAAATTCACCTAAACACCTCATCACCCTCTCTCCCTTGCCCGACATATCACACACCCATCAATCATCTTCTTCCCCTCTCATCAAACCCTAGCGCCGCACCACCCAAATCAGACATCAGCCATGGTTCTAACTCGCGGCGGCTCCGGCAACCGCACCACCAGACCAGCATCCAATACCGCCGGAAAACCCAAGAAAAGAAAGCCGAATCAGCCTCCCTCTCCTCCGATACAAATCGCGGATGAAGAAGAGGAATTTTACTTCGATATTTACGGGAACTACGTCAAAGAACGGCCACCAACGCCACCGCCACTGGTCTTTCCGCCGCGTGACCCGTTGAGAGCACGGCCGGCCGGTCAGATCCACCGTTCGTGGCCTCCATCGCGGACATCCACTCCGTCGGAGCAGCTGGCCGCACCACCCACCACGGCAGCTCCGGCATCAAGCCCCATCCAGCCACTCATACTCTCCACCATCGCTGTTCCAGCCGCACCAAGAGCAGGAGAGGAGAACAAAGGCCAACCAGGACCGATCCTCTTCGCCGGAACAGCCTTCGAGTCACTCTTCAAGTGACTCCGGCGATGATACAGCTTCGGACCCGACTGTACATTCCAACTCCAACGAGTCAGAGGCTGATTCGGAAGAACTTTCCGATGAGGTTCCCTTATCTCGCCAAAGGAAAGGCAAGCAGAAGGTAGCAGAGGGAAGAAAAGAGTCAAGTGTGGGGGAAAAGCGAAAAAGGACAGAGGAAGCTGCACCATTGGAGCAGAATGGGCATGTTCGGACAAATTCCAAGTCAAAGGGAGGAAAAGCTAAATGAAAGGTACCCCCAGCCATTGAAAACCTCAATGGCTGGTTAATTTTTGATGATAATGTGTGCATTGAAAAATTAGCAATTTATTCTCGTCGTGAAGCTATTGCTTGTGCAAAATTTGATCGCCAACTGCTATCTGATTTAAGGATTTTAGATAAAATGACTGGGTTGATTAAGAATATACCATGGGAGCCTTTCTTTTTTCTTGAGCATGCTGGTTATTTGGAGCTAACGTATGAATTTTATTCATCGTTCTGGACAAGTCCGCCTAAAAAGAAGAAAAATGTCTTGTTTAATGCTAAAGAAGTGCATTTCAGATTAATGAATTTGTATGAACACCTTAGCATGGATGAATTCAATGTTTTGTTGGGTTTTGTTGATGAACATGAGTTGGGTGCTGCTTGGTACATGAATTGTTTTACTGACTACCCAGATGAGTTTGATAAACACGTAGCTTTTAGACAATTGACTGGCGACCCTCATGCTGTATTTGATAGCAATCACGCGAAGGCTTTAAGAATTTTGCATAGGTTCATAGCTATTACTTTTGCCGGTAGCTTTTCATCATTTGGTGCATGGTTAATAAGCATAAGTTGAGTCTAGGTTACTGGGTTAGTCGCCAAGTCAGAACTTGCAAATCTAAAATGCCCATGGGTTCTCTCATAACTGCGCTTACTGTCAAACTTAGAGGTTTTAAGATTGAAAAAAAACATAACCTTTTTAAGTATGCTGATTTGAGATTGCTTGCTATGATATCTTTAGATGCCATGGGTTATTTTCACTTGGAAAATAAGGTTTTGTGCAGCAACACAAGTTTTACACCCGTCCAGGAGCATGTGTTTTCAACCAAAAATAGAGGCATCTTCCGATTTGCCCACCAGGCAGAAAATGAAGAAGATGCCACGACATCCAATGCCGAGCCACAGCAAGAAAACACTCTCCTGCGTCACCAATCGACAACCCGTGCTGATCAGCCTCCTATTCCATCAGAAGAGTTAGCTGTGTGGAGAGAAATTTTGAGAAAGCAGAATGATCAGAGCAGCAGGATGACAAAGCTGCTCGAGGAGCAACATGAAACGCTGAAAAGAATCCTTGAGGAGCAGCAGCGGACGAATGCGTTGGCCATGCAGCTGGTCAGCAGGCAGCCAAATGAACCCCCAGGTACCATCGTTCCTCTCTGTAAATCCATTTTATTTATTGAGTCTGATCCTCCACACTTTGAGGACAAAGTGTCTTTTAGTGTGGGGGATTTTCGAGAGTCTTTACGCTGTGTTGATTGCTTGAGTTGATTGTTTGTTGATTGCTTGAGTTGATTGATTGTTTTGCGTCGAGTCAGTTGAGTCAGTTTTCTTTTATTAATTGTTGTCTGATGCGTGATTTTAGTTCCTATTTTCATGCATGTTTGAGTCATTTAGTCTTGTTGTGTTCGTACATCAGACTCTGAGTTTTGCCTAAGCTGTATAGTTGACTGCTGAAACTACATTTAAGACACTTGTTTGATTAAATCGATGTTTTAGTACCAGGGAAGTGAATGAGCGTAACATGATCAATGCCTAAGGGTCATATTTCCTAATGAACCCAGAACATTAACTATCCACATGGTTAAAAGAACAGTTAGCTAGGGCTTAGCATTCAAATTAGGGTGACTTGGCTTGCTACGCTATAAATTTGAGAGTGCTTTTATTTCCATCTGATTGAATGTGTTGCCTGTTAAATGTGTTGGAATGTCATAAGAGCAGAGATAGCAAAAAAGTGGAAGCTCTGGGTGCCCAAAAAGAGCAAGCGCTGCTATTAAAATATGCCTGTAAAAATGCAAAGGACGAAGAACTGAAAAGAAAGAAAAAAATTTGAAACAAATCTGCTGATAAGTGATTTAAATGGCACAGAGGTATACACATTTAGGTGGAATAGCACTTTGGTAGGACTCAAATCTGTAGTGAGTTTTGGCACCCTAAATCATTACAATAATTTTTAAAAGCTAGCTGTTTTGAAACTATGTGGATGGGGTATGTTTAGGGTATTGATTGGCCCTTGGTAGTCTAGCATCGATTTGGTAAGGGAAGTGTCTTGGTATTTTCAGCAGTTAATTATGCAGCTAAATGAAAAACTTGGAGTCTCGTTGTCTGTTTGATGTCTGTTTTGATTTGTTTTTATGCTTGGGGGCAAGCATTAGTCAAGTGTGGGGGATTTTGATTGAATGCATTTATCCTTATTTTTATGCGTTCAATTCAGCTTATTTGGATGATTATTGCTACTGCTAGTGATACTTTTGTCCCATTTTTGCATATCATGGATGCTGAAATCATTTGGAAGAAAAGGACATGGAAATGACGATGTGAAGCAAAGAAACGAAGAAAGCCAACCAATTGATTTCCTGAGTCAATTTGATACCATGCTGCTGCTGCTTTTACATGAAAAGAACAATGCTTAACTGTCTTGCATTTGTTGCTACTGCTGGGACTTGCTGAAATGGGCCTAGGCCCATTGGAGAGGAGCTTGCTTTGAGCCGCTGCCACCTGCAGCTTCAACCATTGTAATTAAAGTGAAGATACATTAGAATTCCTTGACTAGGATATTTAAAACAATTTCAAATTAGAAAATCCTTTTTTATAGGATAGCAGTTGGAATAGGTTTAGGATATAACCTTTTGGGACAGCAGAGGGAGGAACATCTTCTCTGCTGCACACATTCGGCTGCTGTTTTGGAATTAGCTATTTTCAATACATTACTTTTATTCATCCTTTCTTCAATTAATTAATTCATGCATATTATTTGTTTGAATTAATTATGTCGTGTAGTAGCTAAACTATTAGATTCCTGGTAAAGGCCATTGAGCCATGATTCTTCCTTTGTGAGATCAAATTTGTGTTTATTAAATTCCGATTTTTGTATTTCTATTCTCTTTGATTTACGGTCAAAACTATTCATGTTTGTTTTAAACCTGATCAATTTAGAATTAAATATGTTTAGTTACAGTCGTTCTTGATAATTATGGAGTCCATGTTATCATGAATCTGAAGGCAACTAATTGATTTGCTGGTTGATTAGAAAGAGAATATAATCTTACTTATAGGAGTAGAGTGTCTCTCTCCTAGGTTTGTGAAAGGTCTCTCCCTGTGCAATCGTCAATCACTTAATTAAATTCTATAGAGAGTCTCTTAGAATTGTTAGGGCGATTAGGAATTTTCAATAGAGAGTCTCTTTGTTAATTTTGAATAGGTGGAGAGCAGGAAATCTAGAGAGTCTCTGGTTTCTATAGCCTTTCTACGCAAATTGGTTTTGAAAATATTTGCATCGATGATCAACTGAATGAATTATGGTTTGATCAGAGTCTTTACCGGGAATTGCTTGTCACTTGAGTTCAATCAATCTTTATCTGTTTACTGTCTTGCTTCTTTTAATTGTTTAAATTAATTGCATACAAAACTCCCAATATTGGTATTTACCACTGTTACGTTACAATTCTTGGTTATTCAATAGAAAACAATTTAGTCGTGAAATCTCTGTGGTTCGATCCTTTTACCACTTGCTACAGTTTTAGTTAATTGTGCATGGTAAACTGTATGATTTATTTTTGTTGGTTTCGGCACCCATCACCGGTGGAGAGAGCGAAGACGGTGAGCGGAGAGAAGCTGTTGAGGAAAGTCATGTCGGATAACAAGATCGAGCTATACGCAGCGTATGTAAGTTAATTTCACTTCTTCATGATAATAAATATTTTTCTGGGTTTTTCAATTCCGAATTCGTTGTTAGTTTCTTCGTTGAATTGAATTAATGGAATTGAAAAACAGGGGAAAGTGATGAACTGTGGAGGTGGTGGAAGCTGTGGAACTTGCATCGTTGAGGTAATGAATAATTCTGATCTTTGGTGGATTTCTATTCCAGCCAGTATGGAATTCAGTTCCAATTACAGTGACATTGAATTATGATAGAAAGTTATTTTGATTGACCAATTCTGTAACAAAACAAATCAAAGACCAGAATATGTGTTTTGGAACATCATATCTGCTGAACTTGAAAATGTGGCCTATTGTTGTTCTTCTTCTTCTTGATGTGCAGATTTTGGACGGAAAGGATCTTTTAAATGAAAGAACAAACACCGAACTCCGGTATCTGAAAAAGGTTAGGACTGAAATTTACTTGTAAAATTGCAATTTCCATAAATTGTTAAAAACAGTCAAATTGCTGGATAAGGGTTTGGACTTGGGAATTAAGCATGGACTTAGGACTTAGGATCTTGTGGTTTGGTGATCGAACCACGTTCTACGCAAGTGGGAAAACCTGGATTCATAAAAGATTTGGACTAATTGCTGAGCTGCTCTCTAATTGTGTAGAAACCTGAATCGTGGAGGCTAGCTTGTCAAACTATCGTCGGAAACAAGGAAAACTCTGGCAAGGTAAAGTTGTTACGTTGAAATGTATCACTACTTGTCTTATAAGACCACTAATCTTCTTCGTTCATTTCAATCTCCTTGAATGCCTGAATGACCTTATGGTAAGAAATCGCTATTTTTTTTGGCATGCGTTACAGCGTTGGACAAATATCTGCTAATTGTGATTTGTTTCAGGTTGTGGTTCAAAGGATGCCCCAGTGGAAGAAATGATTTAGGGGCCAAGCCAGGGAGTACAAATTCTGATTACATTTTTTCGGGTGAGAGTTATAAACTTGGTATTTATCTCATGCTCTAATGTTCATCGTGTTTTACTTCAAAAATAAATACTGACCTTCAAGAGAAAAGAACATGGGTTTAGTTTGGGGCCCAAACTCCAATATCTTTTATACTATAGCCTGGCCCAGAAATGGGTTTGCTGGGTTGATCAAATGAAGCTTGGGCCGTCCTGGGCCGGCTTTATCCTACCGATATAGAAGAGAAGAAACACAAAAATACCGGGAACCTGTACAGGCTGTAGTAGTGTAGGACTGTAGCTATTGGAACAAACAATATTCAAACAGAGGAGAAATCACGGGATGGTAGTCCCAACCCAAAGTGGTATTTTTCTTGTCCTCGCTGGCTACCATACTAGTTGCTCATCCAGTCACAAAACATTATCCTAATTAATAGTACTAATGTTGCCTTTTGGAGTGGAATCATCATGGTATGAGATGAGATTTGAAATCATCACGTGATTAGACATATACTAGTAGTACTCCTTCTGGTTAAAAAAACTGACGCTTTTTTCAAAAAACCTCCTAGGTAAATACGCCTTAATCTTCTTCATTCTTTTTCAATCTCCTTGAATGTCCCGAATGCCCTTATGCTCTAATGTTCATCGTGTTTTACTTCAAAAATAAATACTGACCTTTAAGAGAAAAGAACATGGGTTTAGTTTGGGGCCCAAACTCCAGTATCTTATATACTATAGCCTGGCCCAGAAATGGGTTCCCTGGGCTGATCAAATGAAGCTTGGGCCGTCCTGGGCCGGCTTTATCCTATCGATATAGAAGAGAAGAAACACATAAATACCGGTAACCTGTACAGGCTGTAGTAGTGTTGGACTGTAGGTATTGGAACAAGCAATATTCAAACAGAGAAGAGAAATCACGGGATGGTGGTCCCAACCCAAAGTGGTATTTTTCTTGTCCTCGCTGGCTACCATACTAGTTGCTCATCCAGTCACAAAACATTATCCTAATTAATAGTACTAATGTTGCCTTTTGGAGTGGAATCATCATGGTATGAGATGAGATTTGAAATCATCACGTGATTAGACATATACTAGACCATCCACAGCAGTGGGTGTCAAATTTAGGGTGTTATTCACTTTTTCTCCTGCCACATCAGCTTAACACCCAACCAAATTTTCAAATAACACCCACTTCTCACAGCAATGTGTTTTTCAGGATGTTATTCACTTTCTCTCCCTTCCACGTCAGCTTTCCACTAACTTTCATTTTTTTTTCTTATTAACATTTATAATTACTATAATTTATTTTTTATAATATAATAAATAATATATAATATATTTTTAATAAAATTTAATTAAATTTCATATATTTTTTCATATTTCACAAAATCTATACTTTTTTAATACAATAAATAATATAATATTTTTTAAATATAACATACGATTTTATTTATAAATCAGTAAATCAAACATACATAGATTATTGCAAACGAACAAGAAAATACACACTAAATATACCTAAACTTGAGAAATAATTTTTTTAAATCTAATCGAGGGTTGTTCCAAATTTATTCCAGATGTGCTCGACGAGATCCTTTTTCAACTGAATATGTTGTGCTCTATCACGTAGCTCGGCTCTAGTGTGTTTTATTTTCGAATTGTGTGTTATTTTGAATAATTTGTGGGTTGTGAAAGTGTATGTTCATTTCAATAATTTCGTTCAAATGTCATGTGGTGTTTTGAGTAATTATAGATCTTAAAAGAAAAATAATGATATATTTTTTATAATTATTTTGAGTAATTATTATGAAAAAATGCATTTTAAAAATAAATAAAAGAAATAAAATGTAAAAAACTCGAATTTTTTTTAGTGTCCAAATAATACAAACCTAGTCTCTATTTATAGATCTCAAAAATTTAAAAATAATGGTATATTTTTTATAAAATTATTTTCAGTATTTATTATAAAAAACCCCATTTAAAAAATGAGGTGAGGAAAAAAATAAAGAATTTGGTAACCAATGGCAGCGCGCCACGCGTGCGCTGCCAGGGCTGTCATGACAGCCCTGGCAGCGCACGCGTGGCGCGCTGCCATTGGTCCAGCTAAATTTTTTTTTTTTTTTAATAAAAATGTCAGAAAAACGCGGGTGTCAAAATTTGACACCCGCTCGCGTGCCTTGGCGAAGAAAACCCATTGCTGTGGGTAAAAACACCCAAAAACACCCAAAAACCCACACCAATAACACATTGGTGTGGATGGTCTAAGCATATGGGAAATTAATTAGTTGCTTTAAAATTAAAACAGTACTTATCACGCCAATAATAGAGCATTCACAAAGTTCAATAGAATAGAATTCCATGGCATCTTCTATTTCGGAATCTGGCTTCCAGATCCAAGACTTCAAAGTCCTCTCTTGATACTTAACCACGAAACTGTGCAGCATATAAGTATATCATAAACTAGTCATATTGATATACTTACCAGATTGTGCTCCATTCTTTTTATCATCTGCAACTTCACATATGCAGCTGCAAGTGCAAAGCTTTCTTTGTATCTGCAGGAGTAGAGTCTTGATATGCGACCACTGTGGTTGCACCTAAAATCACATACCACATTCTGCACAACCTTTCAGTTTACAATCTAAACTCAGAAAGAAAGGACTCCTTAACAGAAATATTTCCACAAGTTATCCTTCACCCTTCAAAATCCAAAACGCCGTGTCTCAAGACTCATTAGCTCTTCTTTCAATATCTTCCATCAATCGGTTCGCAGTTGATACAGGATTCTCAGATGTACTTCTATGCTTAACTAGTTCTCTAGGATCCTTACAAGTCTTTAGTATTTGAGACATAGCTTCCGCTTTATGCAATATAGATTTTTTCCTTGCACGCTGTAGTGAGTCACCATGAACACTATATGTATTAGGCAAGTTTGTCGAATGAGGAACAGAAGACATCATGTTGCATAGCTTCTGTGCCATCTCAGTCATTCCATGTTTCCTCAACTCATCCCTCAACCGGTGAAAAGTAAGATACTGGGGATTAAAACCCCTCCGTAGCATGTCCTCAAACTCCTTAAATGCCTCTTCAAAACTATGCATTCTACAAAGAAAGTGAATCAACATGGTGCTAGTGGCTAAGTTCATATCGACTCCCCTAGCTCTCACTTCCTTGCTAACCCGCACAGCCAAGTCCAGTCTCTCCTCCTTACAGAACATCTTCAACAGAAGATGATAAGTAACTCGATCTGGTGTGCAGCCAGATTCAAGCATCTTGCTATAAAGGCCCATGCCCTCCTCAATCTTCCTAGAATGTGAAAAATGTCTAAAGAAATAATTGTAAGTGGTAGGAGTCGGAAAAACCCCCCTACTAATCATCATCTTAAGAACCTTACTTGCCCCAACAAGGTTTCCAGCCTTGCAGAAACCTTTCACCAGAGAATTATAGGTAGAAATAGTAGGGCCTGACTCACATTGCAAAAGATGCTCCAATGTGCCCAGTGCCTCCTTAAACCTACCAGCTTCTGCTAGTGCATCGATAATCGGATTATACACTATTGCATTTGGCTCAATCCCTCCCTTTCTCATTTCAACCAACAAATCATTCGCCTTCTCAATGTATTGCATCCTACAATAACCTTCTATCAGCGTACCGTATGTTACGACACTTGGCCTCACATTCTTCTCCTTCATTTCACTCCAAAGGCGCTCCCCATGCTTAAGCGTTCCTGCTCTAAACCATCCATTTAACAGTATATTATAAACTGTTACTGATGGAACCCAACACTTGTCTGATAACCTTTTTCCTTTAAAATACTCAGCAGCCACCCTAACACGCCCTTCCTTACCAAGAGAATCCAACAAAATCTCAAACAAACTCGTTTCAACAACAGAATTATGTATCAAATCCAAACTACTAGCATACTCAAACGTGCTAATAGCGGCCTGCAGCATTCCTACACAAACACAGCTTCCAATTTTCAAACTAAAACCAATAGCACAAAATATAAAAGCCATGAATTTTACAAGCAAAGACAGCAACTTTAATGCCTACAACACTAAATTAACAGCGAAATTTGATAATTTACCTGCACGGGTGTATTTTCTGATGAGGACGGCAAACGTTTCACCAGAAACCATACTAGGCTCCGCACTCCCATCAGAGGGAGGAGGAACGGACGGCCACTTCATCAGAGGGTTACCCGGCACAGAAAGCCATGATTCATTGTTCGTCAAAGAAGATGAGACGGAGAAGTAACGGTTTTTCGCGGTTAGATTTGCGGCGGTTATTGAAGCAAAGCGAGTGATACCCTTCATTTTTCGTCTTCCTGATTACTGAGTCTGAGGAAGAGGAGCTCAGGTGGCACAATATAGAACACACAACACAAGCACTATAACTGCAAGTACAAAATTGCCCTTGGTAGAAAGTTAAATTTCAACTGCCAGGAGAAAAAGAGAAAAATAGAAAACACAATTTTGGCACTCTCAAATTTTGTTCATTAATTTTTGAAACCGAAGTTTTTCATTTTCTTTCTCTGAATGGAAAATTAAACACATTTTTCGAAAAAACGTGCAGGAGATTTTTTTTCAAAAAACCTCCTAGGTAAATACGCCTTAATCTTCTTCATTCTTTTTCAATCTCCTTGAATGTCCCGAATGCCCTTATGCTCTAATGTTCATCGTGTTTTACTTCAAAAATAAATACTGACCTTTAAGAGAAAAGAACATGGGTTTAGTTTGGGGCCCAAACTCCAGTATCTTATATACTATAGCCTGGCCCAGAAATGGGTTCCCTGGGCTGATCAAATGAAGCTTGGGCCGTCCTGGGCCGGCTTTATCCTATCGATATAGAAGAGAAGAAACACATAAATACCGGTAACCTGTACAGGCTGTAGTAGTGTTGGACTGTAGGTATTGGAACAAGCAATATTCAAACAGAGAAGAGAAATCACGGGATGGTGGTCCCAACCCAAAGTGGTATTTTTCTTGTCCTCGCTGGCTACCATACTAGTTGCTCATCCAGTCACAAAACATTATCCTAATTAATAGTACTAATGTTGCCTTTTGGAGTGGAATCATCATGGTATGAGATGAGATTTGAAATCATCACGTGATTAGACATATACTAGTAGTACTCCTTCTGGTTAAAAAAACTGACGCTTTGATTTTCGTATATTAAAAAAACCGGATGACTCACTATTTGAGACAAGTTTGCCCCTTATTTTTTCTCGGACGTAGGTTCGAAAAAAAATACGGAATTTTTTTGAGTTAAATAATAAATCATCCGACTTTCTTAATATACGTACTCAAAATCAAAGTGTAAATTAAAAAAAATTGGAGGCAGTACCAAGCATATGGGAGATTAATTAGTTGTTTTAAAATCACTCACGATAAAAGGAAAAAGGAAATACTCCCTCTGACCTCCAATAAATGTCTTCCTCGCATCCCAATATTCAGTAAGGAACGCATATCGAGGAGGCTGGATGAGGTACTATTTGACCCCAAAAAATTTCGTACTTTTTTTCGAACGTACGTTAATCCTTAACATACTTCCGAAAAAAAATTCAGGGCAAAATTGTCTCAAATAGTGATTGTTCCGGTCGTCTTAAGATACGTTTCGAAACAGTAAAAGCAAATGCTAAAACGACATCCTTTTGAGGACGGAGGAAGTATCAAATACGGGAGATTTCCACAGTTTGTGCTTTTTCAGTGCCAATCATCATACCCATCTTTTTCCCCGCCCTTGCATCTCTTGCAAGATCTTTTATCTTTGAATAAAAAATACAACTCACTTTAAACTTAATTTGAAATTAAATAAATTTGAGTATTCTATCTATCATTTTCGCGTAAGCTTATTCTTGTTTGAGTATGATTGAGTTTTTAAAAAGTGGTTCTCTCAGTTTGTTTTTTTCTTATCCTAAATTTGAACTTTAAACCTTAGGTAAGAATGGACAAATCACTTATTACTCCACCACAATCAATGCTCTTTTCTTAAATATATAAGCAGATATGAGACTCGAATTCGAAACCCATTAATACTTTTATCACCAACAAATCGACCAATAAACTACATAATTATTAACTATCACAATCAAAAATTATAACCAATTCAACGATTGAATCTACAAAAAATTAGTATGTTATAACCGTATGGATATGGATGGATTGCAAATTGCAATGCATCTAGTGGCCACACTTTTTTTTCTTTAGAAAAACTAGAGCGCCAAATCTCCTTTTATGCCTTTTTTCTCGAGTCTTTGGAAGTGGGTTTATCATAATAAATTGATGATCAAAGGTAAGGTAGGCATTTGTTTAGGGTTTGCTTTTATTTTAAAGCAATGTTCCTCTGAACTGTAGGGCATTTACTATTTAATACTATTGATTAGGCCCATTTTTGTGTAAATGTGAGCGACAACGTGTCTCGAACGGCATGCTAGCAGCAGCTGCTGCCTCCTCTCTAGTCTCTACTACCGGTTTGCTTTGACTCTGAAAAAGTTCAAGTCGTTAGGTGTGGGTGTGTGATACAGTGATAATACTACTTGTTTAATTAGTCGTCGTTAAATTATTGCTTTAGGGGAAAAGATCAAAGTTTTAAATTCAAGATTCAAGTCTCTTTCACCTTCTTTAAACGGTAAATGCGCCAAAAGTGTTACTTCATTCATTCATTACTCACTCTTTTTTCAAACCCATCTCACTCACCATCTTTCACTCAACCTAAAAATTAAAATAAATTTTTTTACAAAATGACACACGAAGGATACCAGAATTCGATGTTGAGTTTACAGAAGTTCCATACTGAAAATTATACTAATTCGGACGATATGGTTGTTAATTTTACTATTTCGATAATACCAAATACCGTCGTTCATAGTAATTGTCAGTATGGTACAATAATCGATTTTATTAGTTCGGTATCCCCATGTGAAGTATGGAGGATAAGATTTTGAATTCGAATCTTGTTATGTCCATAGTATTAGAATCAAAATTATTTTTGAAGCCATTAAAATCCAATTAATTTATTAACATGCTATGAGCAAAGATTCTCAAATATTTCATCCATTAATGGGATAAAACTGTTTTCTTTTTTTATATTCTTTTACATTTAACATCTTCTATTTTTCTGAACCGTAGGATTTGAACATCAAGATAATAGATTATGGGAAATGTACTGCGATGGGGACCAATACTGCTAGTCCTTATGATTTGCTCGATGCTACGTTTCAATAGTTTTTTTTTTCTGTTTTAATTATTCATGTACAAATAATACTTTACATTTATGTTTGATTATTTGATCATATCTAGTGTACTTTTTTTCTTTTTGTCCTTCTTGAGGGAGATTCCAGATGATTCATTTTCTTCTCTCTTTTTTAATGGCGGCAAAAATAAGTTGGGCCACAATAGGCTCCTGTTGGGCCCAACTGAGAGACCCAAACTATATAGAAAAGGTTTCTGGGCCCACCTACCCACTTTTGAGTTATTAATAAATATCGTCTGCACGCTCTGCTAAAGGGCCAGGGGTGGACTTGTGAATAGTCTGTAAAATTTTCGGATTGGCTCTGTGCAACGAAATTGTGTCCTCACTTCTTTATAACAAGTAACTTCTCCGTATATAAAAATCGTATAAACCATTCACACTAATCACATAATGAAATTAAATTTTAATTTTAAAAGCATAATTTGAATGCAAAATTAATTATAGGTTTTGAATCAAAATCTAGCCCTTCCTATTTTGCATTTTTTTTTTCTTTTGCTAAAAATAAAAATTTAACTAATTTTTAAAGTCAAATTAGCATGCATGTCTTTCTCAGGATATTTTTGATATTTTTTGCTGACTTCGTACGATATGCATATCTGTATTTACGGGTCAACCTAAATTTAAAAATATAATAAAAACAATACCTTAAATTTGCTTAATCATGTTTATGGTACGTCGTATTTTAAATTAAACTATGGTAAGTAAGTGATTACAATCTAAGAACAGAAATAATTTCCATGCTTGTTAATTATATTTGATTTAATGGTGTTATTATAAAGTCAAGGATGCTTAAAACCTTTGATATAGGAATCAATTAGGAATCAAATATTTTTAATTTAGCCACGTTTTCGCTTATAATCTTGAGAACCACTTTCCTAATAAAACCATATGAAAAATAAATGGAAAAGATACTGGCTTAATTTCATTTTTTTCCTCGCATTCGTTAATAAAACTCGAACGCCGTTCTTATTTTTTAAGAAAGCAATCGTTAGTTAACTATTATATATAAAATAACTATTTGATGAGTTGCGAGTGGTCCATTGAATGACAATTAATTAATACGAAAATACTCACTGTTTTTATTTATTTATTGGCATTTACTAAACCTACCTCAAAAAACGAAAAACATTTTAAAAAAACTTTAAATTCATTCACCTGTGGGAATAAACAGGGAAGAAAAAGGAAAAATAAATTCGCAAGTTTTAAACTATACATCCATCCCGCTCACTCACGCTCCTCCACCTTCTCTCGTTTCTCGCTTTATATCAACACAACAAAACAACACTCTCTTCTACTCTGCTGCACAACCCCAAAAAGCCGCTCTCTCTCTCTGCCTCTTTCTCTCTCCTTAGACCTTCCATTTCTGCTGTTGGAGCTCCCTCCATCAACAGTAAGCTCAACCTCTCTTTTCCTCTTCGTCGTCGCGTTTTCTGTTTGCTCCTTCGTGTGTTCTGTTTTCCGGTGTTTGAGCTTTGGATTTTCTGTGTTTTTGTTGCGCTGTTGGTTGGATGGGCAGGGGACGATGAGCCGTGGATTTTACTGAAGCTACGACGTCGTTTCGTGTTTCTGTTCAATAGATCTGCGGCGGAGTCTCTTTTCCGCACATTTTTGCAATTTTTTGGTGATTTTTGTTCGTTATTTTACCCTTTTAAGCTCTTATTATGAGAGAAAGAGCTCGTCAATCCTACTTTTTCTTCGAATTGATGTGCATTTCAGGTCGCATTGTGTGTGTTGGTGTATTTTAGTTTCGAAGCATTTTTTTATTATTAGTTAGAGGTGAAATTGTTTTTTTTAGCTTCTTGTTTTGCTTTCTTTTTAAAAAAAATTTAAGCGTTTACTTCTGCTTCTTTAGTTATTCAAGATCTTGCCTTTGAATGCTCGAAATTGTGTAATGTACCTGTTACATTACTGAGAAAATGATTTTTCCAGGTTTTGAAACATGATAAATTGTCTAGTTTTGTGATTTCATGATAAGATGCTGAAATGTGTATAAAATTTTCTTAGAGCCAAAAATGCCTGTTCTGCTTCGTGGATCTATATTTCAAGTTAAGCTTTTTGGAGTAGGAGTGAAGTTTTTTTGTGATTATTGGAAGTGTACAGTTTTTGAGAAAAATTGAACTGGAATTGGAATTGCAGGTTCAATGAACGCCATCCTGGCTTAAAACCATGCACTGCTCTTCTTCAAGGCAGGCCAACATGAATAAAGAAAATGCCAATGCTGCCAATCAGGAAGAGCCCACTGTACGAATCACCAGATCACGAGCAAAAGCCATGGGGATGTTGGGAGGATGTCTCCTCGCTCCTAATGCTCACTCGAAGCAGGATCAGAAGCATATTGTTGGAGCAAAAACCAAACGAGCTGAATCAGATGATAGCAAAGCTTCTGTCTGTACAAATGCTGGGATTCAGCACAAGAGAAGGGCAGTACTTAAAGATGTGACCAACATCTGTTGTGGAAATTCTCATCCAAACTGTGTCAATGCAGCGAGAGTTGGGGGAAAGGTTTGCATCCAAAAAAAAAAACTTTAGATTATTATTAGTTCATAGTGCTGGTTGACTGACTAATGATGGAGGATTAACTGTTGCAGGAAAAAGTTTAGGAATTAATTATTTTTGGTATTTGATTTAGTAATCCTATATCTAGTAGGCGTGTCTAGTTCTATTTCTACAAGCATTCTTACTTTTCCTTGTAGGATTAGGATTTTAAGTAGTAGTCCTACAAGGATTAGGATTTTAAGCAATATTCCTACAAGGATTAGGTTTTTTATCTATTTTATATTTTG
Source organism: Viola odorata (assembly GCA_963691705.1). Lineage (NCBI taxonomy): Eukaryota > Viridiplantae > Streptophyta > Magnoliopsida > Malpighiales > Violaceae > Viola > Viola odorata. The sequence continues at coordinate 19,082,747 of OY829545.1, read as the reverse complement.
GTGCAAATAAAGGGCCCTAAATTTTTTGTTTGAAACAGAACTATTTACTTCTTATCCTAATAATAACGAGTTGGGAGCTTATTCTTCAATGTTGTTGTTTGTTTGTGACTACATCAGCAAGCTAGCAAATGCCTTGCAAAGAACAACGCAGATGTGGCTACTGATATCTTCATGGAAATTTCACTAGTTGAAGAGGATATGAAAACAAAATTAGTGGAAGAATTATCAAAGATAAGGATGGTGGAGCCACAAGATACTGCTTCACCTCCAAACATGGAACAAAAAGGCCATAGTTTACATCACAACACAGGAGAAGGTCGTCTAGCTGATCATAGGGTTGTCAGATCTGTGGATTTGGAACCTGCAAGGCTTCTAACTATTAAAAAGGAAGGTTCGTATTCTTCTATTATAGGTGTATAAATATTGCCAAAAAATCATTCCTGGAATTGGTCGGTTGATTATGGGACGATTTTCTTTTTGGCGATTGACACAATCAATATCTTAGTGGTGAATGGAATTTTTTTAAGCTTTAGTTACTGTTGTTTCCTGATATTATTGCATATATACTGAAGGATGGCACCTTTTTTGGCTGGATTTGTGCAGTGGACAAGATTTGCAAGAAAATGGAGTCCTCAACTGTAGTAGATATTGATTCAAACCTATCAGACCCTCAAGTCTGCAGTTTGTATGCCCCTGATATATATAATAACATACGTGTTACAGAGGTTTGTTCTGGAATTGTTAGACTAATGGTTGTTCCAATTGCCTTTTACCCACTGAATCTATGGACCAAAAATAACAATTGCAGATATACACATTTATATGCTTTGCTTCTCAGTGGAAATTACTGTTGTTATTCAGTTAGCTCAGTTTTGAAGTCGTTTCATCTTAGGATGATTTTAAGCTAATAAAAAGTACATTTATTTGATCAGGAGATATTTGAGACTGACATTTGGCATCTCTATTTATGCAGCTTGGCCACAGACCTCTAAATAACTACATGGAAGTAGTGCAGCGTGATATCACTCCAAGCATGAGAGGAATTCTGATTGATTGGCTTGTTGAGGTAGCATAGTAAAATGTACTGATTGATTAATGCATGAAGAAAAAGTCTCATTGCTTGATGATCCCATTGCTTGATAGGAATTATGAGCTTGTATTTTGTTGCAATAAGCTCCTAAATGTTTCAAAAAGCATTCTATGGATTCACATGATGAAAAATGTGTTGAATGAGCTGATTTCTAAAATGGTAGAAATAAATTACTTACATCTTGTTTCAAGTTTGAATGGGTCGGGTATCCACAATTGCTAATTGACACTACCTGTTTCAGGTTTCTGAAGAATATACATTGGTTCCAGATACGCTATACCTCACAGTTAATCTCATTGATCGATTCCTTTCACAAAATTATGTGGAGAAACAAAGACTGCAACTGCTTGGTGTTAGTTGCATGCTAATTGCCTCGTAAGTTCCATTTTGGTTCTGTAGATTCACTGAAGTTGTTTAAACAATGTCTAATGGATATAGTCATATTGATAACACTTATATGGCTGCAGAAAATATGAAGAGATCTGTGCGCCACGAGTGGAAGAATTTTGCTTTATCACTGACAATACCTATGCAAAAGGAGAGGTTTGGTTCTTCCTCCTAGGCCATATTTTGTACCTCATTACTGACTCTCTCATTTAGTTTAGTTAAGTGCACAGTATATGTGCGGCATTCCTGAAATACCTATGCTAGATTCCACTTTTCATTGAAACTTGTCGTTTCCGGGTTGATAGCAATAATGATCCTAATGCAACAATATGGTAGGTGTTGAAGATGGAGAGTCACGTGCTGAATTTCTTGTACTTTCAGATGTCTGTTCCTACTACAAAAACATTTCTGAGGTATTATTGAACATCCTTTGTATCTACATAGAAAATGCAAAATGATAGTGAACTTACATATTTCCAATCCATTACTCTTATCAGGAGATACATTCACGCAGCGCAGGCTACTGACAAGGTATTTTAAGAACCAACCATTATCCATGAATATAGCTCTTTTGAAATTTCTACATTGACTTATTGGATACCTTTATTGCTCTGATACAGGTTCCTTGTGTTGAACTCGAGTTCCTGGCCAATTACTTAGCAGAGCTGACTCTAATTGATTATAATTTTCTGAAGTTCCTACCCTCAATTATCGCTGCATCTGCTGTATTTCTCGCCCGATGGACACTCTCTCAGTCAGACCATCCATGGGTCTGCCCCTTTTCTGCCTCTTTAGTTCCTTTTTAGTTTTATTTTGTTATTTCTTTCCCTGTTTCCAATCATTAAAGAAATGCTTGAAGACGATGTTCCTACATAATTCTCACAGAATCCAACCCTAGAGCACTATACTAGTTACAAGGTCTCAGAAATGAAAGTTACAGTACTTGCATTGGAAGACTTGCAGCTTAACACAAATGGCTGCACCCTAAATGCCATTCGTGAAAAGTACAGACAACAAAAGGTAAACCCATCTCAGTTTTGACGTTGTTCGACTACCATGCTATATTTTCCAAGATGGTAGCTCTGATAAATCGTTACTCTGGCAGTTCAAGTGTGTAGCAAGTTTGAGCCCCCGGCAGCGAGTTTCAACAATCTTCTGAAGAGTAAGGTCTTAATTTAACAACACACAAGGCTTCCATTCCGGCGCTTCGAGGGAGCAATACTGATTGATTCTATTCTAATCGTTGAGTGTTCGTCTTCGAATGAAGTTCCTCATTTTTTGTTCTTTAATGTTTGTCTGTCTGTCATTGTTGTAACACCTAATCTTGGTTTGGTGCTTCCAGACCAAAAGGCAAATGTAACCAGTAAGTGGGTAGTAGAGTAACACTCGGGTAATATATGCCTTCAGCCCAATAATTTTCACAACTTCCTTGTCTGTGGGAAGCTTTATTAACAGCAGTTAGGTTGTTCATTAGTAGGTCGGTGGCAACGCGGGAAATGTAGTTATTTTGGAGATCTCTTCTGTATCTAAACCCTATGAATTATACAAAAAAAGAAGAAAAAAAGGGTTATTTGTTTTGTATATTTTTGTTTTCTTGAGCAGATTACAATTTGAAAGATATCTTTATACAAATCAGGTGTCTGGTTATCTTCTGTTAGCTTTTGGAAAAAGCATATCGTGAGCCCAAATATTCTTCCTGTTCCCTAAATGTACCGCCAAAAGATATTTGAACCAAAACAAAATCAAGAAACTCATAATCCTCATCGATAACCACGACTTTCATTACATTAAAGTCAACATGAAAGGAAAAAAAGGTACTTGAACCAATATCACATAGAAGTTGTTGTACAAGGATTGCAGAGACGATGGGGAGGAAAAGACTATGGCTGTGACCGGACATGACGGGTTCTTGCATGTCTAATACCACAGTGCATCCTGCAATCCCATCCATGCACAGAAGTCCCACGTAGTCGAAGAAAAACTTTAAGATGGATGGAAGCGCCATTGCTGTAGAAAAAATAAGGAAACAAACAAAGATTTGTTTGAGAAATCAAATAATTCCTAACAAATTAAAGAAAACTTTCAAGATTTAAACTTTTCCTATTAATCTCTTGTAATAAGTACGGTATAAAGCATAATACAGAATTATAAACTCTAACACAGGCTTTACGTTTGAGTCTTACGAATACAGAAGACTAGAAAGTAAGGTTTTTTTCAAGTGGCGAGCCAGATGCAGGGTTTTTTTCCTTCTACCATCGAGAAGAGCAATTTGTTGCTTGTATTGACTTGGATAAGAAAAGAAGGAAGTAGTTTAGGGTGGATAGAGTTTGAGTGTTATCATAATTCATATAGATCTTTGACTTCAACTTCACTTAAACAAAAAATTAGAGTTACTCGAAAAGTTTGGTTTCTAATTGAAATAGTTAATAATCGCTTTCGGAATGAAAGATAATATCAGAGGGCAAAGAATCCAAAACCCTAAAGAAGCAGGGGTCGTTACACCCCTCGGAGATTTTCCTTTTTCTGCAAGTAACAAAGGGCACATTTGGAGGGCAAAGAGAAAAAGAAGGGCACATTTGCAATTCTTAAGAGAGATTTCTTACAATCGGGAGTGAGAAATACGAAAATGCTTTCTACAGAATTGTCAAAAAATCATAATTATGTTTGCATGGCATCGCTCTTCGACATAATATAAGATCAGAGCAATGTGCCACCCACGCCATTGCCCACCCTGTTCTCTACACGCCTGTGACCAGAAACTGACCCGGATATCGAACCTGTAACACTTTCGCCTACCTCACTCTTGCAAAGAGGACACGATGCGTTGATCTTCAGCCATTTATCTACACACTCCTTGTGGAAAAAATGAGAACATGGTAACTCTCTTAGTTCATCATTGTTGGCGTATTTTGCCAAGCAAATGCAACAAACCTGTCAAGCAAACCACATCGTATCATCAATTCATGTAAATAGGATTATCTCCATAGAAGTCATCCAGTAGCTAAATCAACAAGATATCATAGAGGTTTGACGTTGGAAGGGACCATAACCAGTTTCACTTACCGCGTCCTCTCCAGAGATCATTCGCTCCTTTTCTGTTCCTGCAGCTACAATCCCACCATCACAGGCACCTGAGCTACTATTATCACCATTTCTATGTTTTTTCAACTTAAACTTGTATGTTGGTAAAGCATTAATTGATTCTGGTGTGGCTCCTCTGGTCTGTGCCAGATCCTCTCTAAACCCAAGAACAGAAATTATACAAGGCAAGCAACAGCATATCGTCGCGCACAGAATGAAGGGCATTGCGTACCCGATACAGCTAAACGTAAGAAACACTATACATAACCTGCAAAGCAAAAGCATGCATCAACGAAGATTAGGTACTTTAAAATAGCAAAGATAGACAGCGAAAACAGTTTCAATAGCACCCCGGCACCTGGTCATACCTATACAAATTTGGAGCCTCATTAGCAGATGAATGCCCACCAAAGATCCATACATTGCCAACCACAAACCACACTGCAAAAAAGCAATCCAGAGCCATTTTGAAGTATTCTACCAAAACCTTGAGCCTGCAGAAAAAAGCAAACTAATTTATTCTATAATATTGTTCTAGAAGCAGTTATATATCAAACTGAAACATTCCAACTCATTACTCCCACGCTGGATATTTCAAATGGCTAGAAGAAGCAATAACACCAAGGGGATCAAAGCTAATGCATAAAGCGCCATAAAATAAGAAATTAATCCACCTTAAATCCACACCAACTCATCCGATGCCATTGTGGATCTACGTGCACACACATGTACATCTAAATTATCACTGATAGAATTTTGTTTCTTGCAATTGTTGTCATTCTTATTGATAAATTTAAAGCATCCCAAACATTAATCTTGCTTTCACCCCCATTTGATTTTGCATCATGCCAAGTATACAGTTTAAATACAAGTCCTCATTTATTCAAGCACAAATACAGTAAGTTTAATCCAACAAAAATCACAGTTTAACTATACAAGAAAACAATGACAAACAATACCTTGCATTTAGTGCAGTATTTTGACCTCCTCTAGGTGAAGTAACAGCAGGTCGGCGATCTTCCCCTTCTGAAGTCCTACTCACTGAAAGAGAAAAGGGTCCAGCAGGAACATTAATATGTGTAGAATTCTGCCGAGTTTGGGATGATTCCTGGTCCAAAGCCTGATTACGATGACGATAACGCCAATAAAGAAGAGGGAGAGTGGCAGCACATCCAGATGCATACCCAACAATCCACGCAAACAGTGGTGCACGGGGATGCTCATTTCTTGACACAGACAAAACTAGGATTGATGCAACAATCTGGCTCAATGTAAGGACTAATTCTACCGAAATCCATAAACCAGAATTCAGAGGACTCCTGCGTCTTCGAGCTTCCCCTCTCCTTGCCGAAGAGGAACTCCGAGAGGTTGTATTTGCTCCAGTAGCAGACGATGTTAGAGGCTGAGAAACAGGTGCTCTCATACTACTTGAATATCTCTCTTCAAAAGATGAAGTTTCCACACCACTAGAAGTTCTATCGTAGGAGGTTGTTGCACTAGCATCAACACTACTAGGGACATCGATAATATGCTCACCACCGCTGAGATTCTCCAGCCGCTCCATTAATAATGGACAAGTATCAGTTTGGCTATCAGGATATAGTTCCGGAGAGGGAACATCCATCTAGGTACACCAACACAACCGAAAATAGCGAAAGCATAGAAGCCCAAAACAAGAATACCCGCCTTCCTAACTCGCCCAAAGGAAGATCACTCTTACCCCTATTGAATCAGTAAACTATGAATAGACCCCAACAAGCAGCGGACGAGTCAGCAGATTTTCAATTCTGTTTAACACACAAAAAGCAAGAATCAATACCTTGTTCAATGCGTGAAACCGAATCTAAAAGTGATTGCCCATAGCTGAAGAAAGCAATTCAAGGAAGAAATTACAACAATTTCTGATATTATAATTCCTCAGCATGACACAGAAGATCAAAGGCTCTTGCTTGTCGCAAAATGATGGAGATTATCACTTCAAAAGTTTACTTTTTTTTTTTGTTTTCAATCAAGTAACTAATTACCTTAAAGTTTACCACTTCTAAAAGAAGAAACCATTCTAAATCCAAAATACAACCATATCCCGTCAAGAATCCCCCTTTGAGAAACAGAAATTGGCCTGAATTACATCTTGTATTGACCCAAAAAGAGAAAAAAAGTCAAAACCCCAAATTTTGAAACGTTGACTGCCCACTTCGAGAAACTGAGAAATAAATGGTAAATCAAGAAAGGAGGAAAGAACTGTACCGGCCAGGATTGGATACGATTGCACTGCGGGGAGGGGGGAGGGGGGAGGAGGAGAAGGAAACGGCGTCGTCTGGTGGAGGGAGAGAGAGGAGTAGAGTGAGAATCGTGTGCGTTTCGTCTCTTTCGTTAAAGAGGAAAAAGGAAAGAAAGATAAAAGGGTGAGCTACCTTTGGACCTCTCCATTGCTTCGCTGCGTGATCACCGAATATTAGTATTTGTTTTTTTTCTCCATTATTTACTTGTTCAATTCAAGGTTTTCATTCTTTTTGTGTGTAGACAAAAATAATAACACAAGTTGGACACTCCATTGTCCACAAATATTACAAATTATTAGCAAATTAAAATTCTAAACAAAGATTTTCTAATTGAAAGCTAAACCTTTTTTTACAATGATGAACCAATTTCCTTTATATGAGAAATTTTAGAGAAAATAATAATATTTGTATTAATAATGCGTCGGTGTTGTTTCGCATTTTTATATTGATCAATCAATGTGTGTATGATAATTTATTCATTATGAACATTTTATTCTTAATGGGTTCATTTAGTATAGAGTATAAAATTTAACTATAATAATAGTATTTGTGTTATTTATATGTTAGAAAGAAAATCAAATGGACTAGTTCCTCACGTTTTTTTTATTTTTTAAAAGAGTTTTAGGAATTCAAAGAGAACAAGTTTGTAATGGGCTGAAATTGAAGATTTTTGGTCTGCCTTGAAAATTAAAGTGGGCCTAATCAGCAAAACTGTTATTCAGGCCCACTCTATTTGCGTGATTAATATTCCTAGCGGGCCGGCTTTGGAGCTTGATTAGAAATAGAAGGGCTTGAGAGTAATTTCCGGGGCTCCAAATGAATTTGCCGCCTTATTTTTGGCGATCAGATCCGATAAATAAAAGGGGATTAGGAAAGATCTGGATATGGGGAATCGTTTGAGGAATATCGGAGCAAAGAGGAAGAAGTCAGCGGAGTCGGAGTGTAGGAAGAGTTGTTTGGATGATTGGGATTTTAAAGGGGTTTCACCCATATTTGATCCAGAAGTTCATATTGATTTTTGCCATGCTCTGGTTCACCTTGGAACTCAGCGGCGTTGTTACAGATCGGAACCGGTTGAGGACGGAGGAGAAATTTAAGAATTCGTGGGATATGGGTACTGTTGATCCCATTACTTTTGCGCAGTTGGTTTCTACGCTCTCCCTGGAGATGGTATAGGAAGCCGATCGATATCTCGGGACCGACGTACGTCCCTAATATTTAACTTGCTTATGTATTGCTTCTTTCTTTTTTCCTTATCTTTTATTAGCTTGAAATGAATTTAATGGCGTTCCCCTCTTACTCTGTGGCTTAATTAATTAGTTTTTCAATGTCCCCGACCCCAAGTTGCGCCCAGCTTTCCTGATTCATATGGGAGTGTTCGTTATAAATCCATGAGGGGATTTTGATTGTGAGAAGCAGAGGGATCCCGTCTTTGAAGCTTATCCTAATTTGGTTAAAGTCGTTCCCTTTCTTCCAAAGCTTGGCAAAGCTGCTGTGGAATACCACAATTTCATTACGGTTGGTATTGATTTCCCCTCTTTTATATATTTTGATTTCATTTGTTTCCTATTAATTCACGCACACGCATGCTATTTTTTTTGTAGGGATCGGATTTGAAGTATCTGGAAGTGCAGAAGGCAAATTTCATCTTACGCCCATTGTACCATACTTACTTCATAACGTTTACTGGCCAAGGACGTCCTCTAGTAAAGAATTAACGTGTCAATCTAGGGTGTGTTGTTTGCTTGATATAGAGGAGATTGCTGATCCACCGGTGGTGGAGAGGACTCATGTCGCGTCCTTCAAGGTCATAAAAACAAATTGATTAATCAAGGTAATCACTTCAATTTCGTGCATTAATTCCATAAGAAATCTTTATCTATCTTTTCTAGCTAGCTTGGAGTCTGATATGAGCTTCTTATCTTTCACCATCTCATTGTTTTTTCTGCTCCTCTTTTGTATTGTCATGTTTGTGCCTGGAAAATGCTAGCTCGAACCGACCATATTGGCTTTCTTTCCATTTTATATAGACTTGTTATTCACTTGTCTGCCTTGATGCTCATCATCACTGTTTGGATTCATTTGAGAGTATATTGCTAAGTTGTCTGCTGTGTGCTTTTTCAGTCGAATAAACCACGTGTGCGCGTGGTGAAATATTTTTGGGGTTAACTGGTCATATCTTTTTTATAAAAATAGTTGATAATGTAACTAATTTGAAAACGAGCAAAAAACTGTTTCTAAAGTAAAAAAGAATTTGCCTTGGGTGGAACGTGTAACGGGCTGAGTTTGAAAATTCTTGGTTTGTTCTTAAAATTGAAATGGGCCCATTTGGGCCAAACTGCTAAACTACAAATGCCAAACATTTGTTGTGACACGTGTATGCATGCGTGTCTCCCTCTTGCTTCTTTTGTATGCTCTACATTTATTAGAAAGTTATGATAACTTCCGAAACCAAAGAAAATCAACAATTTTTTTCACCGTCAGATATGCAATTACAATGAATAAAAAAATTAGATAAAAACCAAGCATGGAAAGAAAAAAAAAACTTGCACACCACGGTAACTCTCGGATGATGAATTGAAAAAAGAATTCATAACAATGACCTTTGGTTTCTAGCTCTGGGTTTTTGTTTTGGTTGGACTATATTAAATCTAATTATCATGTGTGATTTTATGGTTTATAAAAGGAAGGCATGATCCTTTCATTTTGGATGATTTATATAAAATACGATTATCATGTCTGTGTTAAAACATTCCAGAAGCAAAAAAAAACTATTAATTTTCGACCTTAACTCGAATGGAGCAACACTATATACATGCATAATTTATCATACACCCGCATCGTGGGTGTCTTTTATTACAAGAAACGAATCGACATTTAAACACAATATAAGGTAAAAATTTTAAATTTTGAAGTTTAACTAGAGTAGTCGGATTTTGAAAAGGCTGTATATATGTATGAAATATTTTTTATTACCTAAAGTCTAAAATTTATTTTGTACAAATTTTTATATATAAATAAATACATAGCAAAAAATAAGATAAATAAATATAACAATACCCTACTGAATGAAAAAATACATAATGTTTAAGAGTTAGACTAGTGAAATCAAAGCTATACTCATTTAAAATTTTATTTTTTTAAATTATTTATGTTTCAATAAAAAAACTTGTTTAGTAAAACCTTAGACTTAAATCCTAATTTTAAATTTGAAAATATATAGACTTATTATAAATATAATTAGTATTCTTTTAAATAACTCTAATAAATACTACTCCCTCCGGTTTTCTTTAAACGACTTTTACTATTTGTCCACACATATTAAAGATACAGGATGACTTACTATTTAACATACGTTCGAAAAAAAGTACGAAATTTTTTGGAGTCAAATAGTGAGTTATCCGATTTTTTCGATATGTGTACCTAAATACTAAGAGTCATTTAAAGAAAGTTAGAGTAATTAATTCATTGATTAATTAGATGAAGAAGCTACACCTAAATTAGTCACCTCGTATATATTTAGTAAAGATGGATATATTGCTTTCTTTTTTTGGGTTTGTGGGTGACAGTTGGAAGACAGAAACAAAAAAGAGAAATCACATCATTGTCCTTCGAGTGATTGCCATCAATCCAACGGTCCAAAACCCACAAGTGTCACCTGGACCGAGCCAAGACACACCCCTCCTCCGCTCCATTTTTAATTTCCAAAGTTTACATTTTCCGAGAAAATGCCGTAATTTTCTCATCAACCAAGAAAACCCGACGAAAATAATTGAAAAAGGAAAAGAAAAAGGAAAATCACATCAAACTAACTAAAACCATTGCTTTTTCAGATTTCACTTTCATTTTGAGGGATCAGACATTAACATCATCAACAAACAACCATACAACAACAACACCCTTCCTTCTGTTCTTGCTCGTGAGATCTCCTCTAAGCTATACCTCACATTTTCAGCTGATTCATTTCTGTCATTATTACAAGAATCTCTCAACTATTCTGAAAAATGTGACTAAAAATAGGACGACCCAGTTCTTGAGTTTCCAATATCTCACCAAAATGTTCTTAAAGATCCCAACTTTTCACCTCTTAAAACCTCTGAAACACCAAATCTTTGGATCTAAACACATTCTCTACAGACCCATCAGATCCACCACAAAAACTTGACAGCTTTCCTTCTCCTCGTAGTCGTATGTAAAGAAAGGTCACTTCTTCCTACCGGTTTTGGGCTGCCCTGCTCTTCAATGGCTGTGCATTAGTTCACACTCTGTGTAATTGCTAATTCTCGCCATGTTTAGGCAAATCTTCAGTAAGCTCCCCAAGAAATCTTCTAAAGCTGACTCAAGTGAGTTGACTCGGACAGAGTCACCATCGACTCAGCGATCCAACGGGTCAAGCAACAGCTCAGCTGCTAAATCATCCAATGTGCCAAAGCGGAGCGCTTCATCTGCAGTGTTTCCTGCAAGCGTGGTTGCTGGGATTGAGCCTCTAGTGCCGTTTAAGGATGTATCCAGTGGAGAGAAAATGAACCTCTTTGTAAGTAAAGTGAGCTTGTGTTGTGTAACATTTGATTTCACTGACCCAACTAAGAATACTCTGGAGAAGGATGTTAAAAGACAAACTTTACTTGAGCTTCTCGAGTTTGTGGCATCTGGGTCTATGAAATTTAGTGAGCCTGCTATTCTAGCTATGTGTAGAATGTGTGTTATTAACTTATTTAGGGTATTCCCACCGAACTACCGGTCTAATTCCACAGGTGGGGGTGAAAATGATGATCATGATGAACCTATGTTTGATCCAGCATGGCCACACTTGCAGATTGTGTATGATTTGTTGCTTAGATTTATAACTTCTTCGTGCTTAGATGCTAAAGTAGCAAAGAAGTATATAGACCATTCTTTTATATTGAGATTGCTTGACTTGTTCGAAACGGAGGATCCAAGGGAAAGAGAGTGCTTGAAGAATATATTGCATAGGATTTATGGCAAATTTATGGTGCATAGGCCATTTATTCGTAAATCTCTAAGCCATATATTCTATCGGTTTATGTTTGAGAACGAGAAGCATAATGGGGTTGCTGAGTTGTTGGAGATTTATGGAAGTATAATTAGTGGATTTGCCTTGCCGTTGAAGGAGGAGCACAAGATTTTCTTGTGGAGGGTTTTGATTCCTCTGCATAAGCCAAAGTCTGTGGGGGTTTACTTCCAGCAGTTGTCATATTGTGTAACACAGTTTATTGAGAAGGAGCCCAAATTGGCAAGCGTGGTGGTTAATGGGATATTGAAATACTGGCCTGTAACTAATAGCCAGAAGGAGGTAATGTTCATTGGCGAGTTGGAAGAGATTTTGGAAGCAATTAACATGGTAGAATTTCAAAAGATTATGGTCCCATTGTTTTGGCGGCTTGGATGCTGCATTAACAGTTCCCACTTCCAGGTACTTACTGCTTTCAGCTGTTGATGTTTTATTCCCTCCTTTCCTTGGCAATTCATGCAGTCTCAGCATCTTATTTTCACGCAATTCTCAACCTGATAGAAGAACTGTGATGTTGACCTGCGTAAAGGTTGTCGTGTCTAGTATTCTGTACCATTTAACTTGTTTTCTCAATCCTAATTTGAATTGTTCTTGTTGCCTCTTGTCAAAGTGTTTCTGGGGATACCTTATATAAATGCAAAAAAAATATTTCAAATATGGCACATACTACAGAGTAGGAAATTAGAAGCACTTGCCTCCAGTGTAATAAGATTGTCCGTGTTGCTTATTGAGACAATCTGGCTCTTTTGAAGAAAGTTTATGGTTGCTAGGTAAGGAGGGAAGAGGAAGCCTCATCTTTTGTAGGTGAGGAAAGAGATTTATCCTACAAACTTACATGAGTATTTATATAGCATCTGGCTGTTCGGATTACTCCAGATGGATGCCAATAAACTATTAACTACCATTTTGTGGTTACCCCTTTTGGCATTTTGGCTTGCTCTCTGCCCGTCACAGTACTTTAGGCATAGAATGGGAACCTTTTTGCCCAAAATTCAAGCTATCTAGTGGCTTTAGTGTCCAAGTGTTTTTTCAGCAATGGAAATTTGATGGCCTGAAATTCTAGCTATGTAATGGCTACAACAATTTAGTGTCTTTCTCCAGATTGGGTAGACCACTTTTTGTAATTGTCTTGATCCACTCATATCATGCAGTTTCTCCATGTACTTGATGGATTCTTACTTTTCTTAAGCATAATGTTGGTGAAAAGCTGTTCATCCCAAAATATGTATAATGCAGACTTCTTGCTATAAGGGTTTTGGGTAGACTATAGGTGCGTCTTCTGCTTAGGTTTGGGTTTGCAAGTTCTTGTCGCTGTTGATGTGCAATGGTTGTTCTTCTCTGTATTTGCTTCATCCTTTTTGTCGTTCATTTGCTATATTGCTTTTTACATCTATTGCCTCTTTTGTTTCAGGTGGCAGAAAGAGCACTTTTCTTGTGGAACAACGACCAAATTGTCAACCTGATAGCCCATAACCGGCACGTGATCTTGCAGATAATTTTTCCAGCATTAGAGAGGAACACTCATAGCCATTGGAACCAGGCGGTGCTCAATCTAACTCTAAATGTGAGAAAACTGTTCTTCGAGATGGATGAATTGCTGTTCCAATCCTGCCTTGACCAGTTTAAGGAAGACGAAGAGAAGTTAAGGATGCTCGCTGAGAAGCGAAAGGAGGCATGGCATCGACTGGAGATGGCAGCCAGTCTCAAGCCGATAACCGGAAAAACTGCTGTTTTGGTAACTCCCATAAAAACCTCAATTGCTTGCTAAGGTCCCGCACTTTGTTATTGTTTTTCTTCTTTTTCCTTATCTAATCTCTGAAGTAGCGGGGAGGCACAAATGTATAATTTGATGTGGTTGGGGTTGTAGGATTCTTTTTGGATGGTCCTCCTGTAAACAGCCAGATACTGTAACTTGAAACCTGTTTTTATAATTTATTTCTTTAGCTTATTGACTCTCTGGATTTTTGATTGCTTCCTTTGCGCAATGGTTAAGGTCCTCTTGCATAGATAGAGATGCAAATGAGGAGAATCGAGGTCGAGCTCTATCACTTCATGCTCTGCAAAAAATATTACATAGCTACAGGTTCATTGGTATATTTGAATTTCAAATCGGTATATACAGATTTCAACTTGATGCTAGTCTCCTCAGCCCTTCTTTTCTTCATTCATCCTCGACGACTATGAAAATAAATCATGAAATCAACTTTAAAATACTGGGAATAATAATAACAAAAAAAAAAAACTCAACCTGCAACAAGTTCTACCCTAATTTGTTTATGCCGAATCAGTCCACTAGTATGTAATTTTTCATATAAAATGATCAAATTCAGCAAATTTCTTACTCAAAGAATGAGATCTCTCGCCTACCCAAAAAAAAAGGACAACTTGGTCTTATATGCTTTTATTCTGGGTTTTGAAACGGCCAAAAAAATCAGAAACTCAGAATACAAAATCTGATAACGGGCCGGGCTGAACTGATCTATTGAAAACTTATTAAATATAAAGGGCCTAAAGCCCAAACAGTGATCGGCCCGGGACATAATGATCCATCCGCGTGTCGCGCCTAGCTGGTTCCACTTTCTAGAAAAACCAGCACTAACTCTCGTGACAAACCGATGCAAATAAAAATGTCGTCTCCTCTTCACCTCACGTCTTTACCTCTTTCAGATTAGTTTTCTAGGGTTTCTATTTGCCCTTGTATCCATAGGAGTCGAGCTTAACACAGACACCTCTCTCCCTCGCTCTCTTCATCACTCTCAGCTGCTCCAATCTCGCATCAGGTACGCGTCGTCGCTGCTCTGGCTGATCGATTTTGTAATCGGCTTCCTACTGTGATTTTGAATTCTGTTTCCCAAATGTTTTTCAACTCCAGCACATTTTTGGTTATGGCGCTCCGATTTTGAATCGAATCTTAGCTCTTTGAATCAAGTGTTAGCTATTTATGTAACTGAGTTTAGTTTTTTGTTTGTTATGTGATGATTTTTTATTTATGGATTTTATAAGCTTCGGTATGCCTGATTTGAGGCTTCGGTAAATAATGATTAGATTTTCGTATTTTTGATTTGTTTTTTAGACTGTTGTTGTTGTGTTTGATGCTGAGTCTAATCGGGGAAAATCTTGAGTGTCCATTTCTTGACGAATTGTTACAGCCTTTGGTTGTGTCAGGAGTATTCTCTCTGTACCGTGCTTAGATAGTACCTGCAGTGTACTGGATGATGGTTTTCCCTGTTGTGTGATACTGTTTCTGGTTTTTACTTCCCATGCTGTTTATGCCTTTCGTGTTCATAAGCTGGTTTTCTTGACAAAATCAGTAATAGCTCTAAAACTTGACACTGGATTCTTTTTTAAGTTTATCATGCTAATGCTTTTTACAATTTTCATTTGTTTTATGTTGTAAATGTTGAGGACCTTATTTCATTTTATTGCAGTGCAGGTTATATGTTACTTGGAAATTATACATGATGTCCAACAATCTTGTACCACAGCAATTATCCATGCATGGTGTTGAAACGGGTCAGCTGGAACAGTTTCCAAACAAGGTAGACTCGTCTATGCAAATAGGATTGATGAAACCAGGAACTAATGATCCCGCACAACAGTTTTCAGTGCCAAACAATCTGATGGGACCAGCTTCTGGTGGTTTGCTCTCCCAGCAGATGTCAATTGCAAACAACCAAGCTCAGCTCTTGCAACCTATGCCCAGTGGTAATCTTTTGCAGAGGCTGCCAATGCCCAATACGGGACGCATGGAGCTGCACGCACATAATATGGCTCCAACCCAATTAATGATGCCTAACAGGCAGTCTGGAGAGATGGAACTTATGTTTAACAGTGCTGGAACGCAGCAAATTTTGACCCCAAATAAGCGGAAATCACCAATGGAACCCACATCAAACAGTTCCCTCTCACAGAAGTTGTTGTCTAACAAACAAGCAGCACACATGGAACATAGGCCATGGTTGCAGCAAACATCAGCACCCCAAAAATTACCTGCACAAATGCAACCTGTTTCTAGCTCTTCTAGTGCTCAGCGACTGCAAGCACCATCTAAGAGATCCAATCCTAGTAAGTCTGGCCCTCAGCAGTTACCATTTCAGAAAAAGCAAACTGTTCAGTTTCAACCTTCTCCAAAGGGTCAAAGCGAGTCAAATGACTCTATGAGATCTAAACTTAGGCAATCACTTGCGGATGCACTGGCTTTGGTTTCCCAGCAGGAGAATAAACCTTCAAGTGCTGAGAACAACTCTCTAGGTGAGGCTAGTAGCTCCCAAGGACAGGTACAGGGAAATCCTCATGCATTGGGATCAACTTCTGGCACTGCTGATTCCATTGACCATAACATTGAAACTCTCAAGGAATCTATGGCCATCAAAGAGGATTCCCTGGCACAAAAGTTTTATGATGGCCAGAATTCTGGGCAGGAATCCAGCAGTATATTCCGGGATGAGGATGCTTCATTTAGTGACAGTTTTTTTGTTAAAGATGAGCTGTTGCAGGGAAATGGGCTCTCCTGGGTAATGGAAGCCGATGCAGTTATGGGGGAGAGGAAGGACATTGAAGCAACCCAGAAAAAGCAGGATGAAGTTAGTGGTGCGGGAGTTCAAACTGCTGAGGATCCTAAAATTTTGGCAACCAAAATTGAGGCAGAGCTCTTCAAATATTTTGGAGGAGTGAACAAGAAGTACAAAGAGAAGGGCAGATCTCTCTTGTTCAATTTGAAAGATCGTAGTAATCCTGAACTCAGAGAACGAGTTATGTCTGGAGAAATCCCCCCTGAGCGACTTTGTTCAATGACCGCAGAGGAACTTGCATCAAAGGAGCTTTCTGAATGGCGTATGGCAAAAGCAGAGGAGCTTGCTCAAATGGTGGTTTTGCCTGATGATGTTGATGTTAGACGTCTAGTGAAGAAAACACACAAAGGTGAATTCCAAGTTGAAGTTGAACATCAAGATAGCATCTCAGTGGATGTGGCTGCTGCTCCAAGTTCAGTCACTCGGGTCCGATCAAAATCGAAGCAGAGAGAAGCTTCTCCACCTTCCAAATCCAGGCGGACAGACCAAAAGTCATTAAAATCTAATCAAATGGAAGAGAAATTGGATTCCAATGGTGACGAGAAAAATTTAGGAGACAAGGAGATTGATTGCACTATAACAATTCCTTCTAGTGAAGGGGCTGATTTGATGCAAGGTCTCATGGTGGATGATGAATTGAAGGATGTAGATTTTCTTCCTCCAATTGTCTCATTGGATGAGTTTATGGAATCTCTTGACTCGGAGCCACCATTTGAAGGTTTGCCGGTCGATGCTGCTGGGAAAACAACACCTGTGTCTGACAAGGATGACACAGAAGTTGCATCAGATTCAAAGTCTCCTAACGAAACCACGAGCAGTCCTGCTGATACAACTGCCGACAAACCTGATAATATTGGTGCGACAGAAACAAAATTGGATGCTGGTGGGAATTCCCCTGATAGTCATGGAAAGCCTGAAGTCACACAGGCCAGTACTGCACCAAAAGGTGAGCTTGTTTGGGAAGGCTTACTTCAACTGAATATTTCATCCACAGCCTCGGTCATTGGTGTCTATAAAAGGTATGCTATTTTTCACGATTATTGGAATCATAACAAGATGTTCTATGCTACTGTAGCTTTTTGTAATTTTTATGGCCTGGGAAACAAAACACAGGATTATTTTTATTGGGTTTTGTTTCAGAGTTGTGGAATAAACTTCACTTTTATCATCCAGATAATACACGTTTTTCTGAATTTTGGCTGTTCTCAAATCTAGTTCATAGTGGCTTTAAATGAGATGCATTCTGAGTGGGCATTTTCTACGATTGTTTACATCGTTTCTTTCCTGATTTTTGTTTTTTCGTCCTTGTAGTGGTGAGAAGGCAACTGCTAAAGAGTGGTCGGGCTCTGTCGAGATCAAGGGGAGAGTCAGACTTGATGCATTTGAGAAGTTCCTACAAGAGCTCCCCATGTCCCGAAGTCGTTCTGTCATGGTACATCAAGTCTCTTTCAATTGTACTAGATTCCAGTTGTGTTACTTCTGTTCAAAAAGTGGGGATGATTTCATTAATGACACTTTCCTGTTTCTGCAGCGCGGTGCCTTTTCTTTTTATTGTTAATTCCATTTATCTTAGGCT
Organism: Viola odorata; assembly: GCA_963691705.1. Lineage (NCBI taxonomy): Eukaryota > Viridiplantae > Streptophyta > Magnoliopsida > Malpighiales > Violaceae > Viola > Viola odorata. The sequence continues at coordinate 19,064,728 of OY829545.1, read as the reverse complement.
AATTAGAACCTGCATGAATGGTTTGGATAGGGGAAATTTTAAATTGATATAGCTAACTAGATGATTCGTGCGATTGAACCGAGAAGGAAACTGATAACCAAGCCAATGAGAATAGTAAGAAACTTGTTGCAGGCTCTCAGAAAAGCTGCTACATCGGTAGTTCGCTGTGAAGCAAGACCAAGTAAAATGCCTTGATTTGCAGCCTGTACATGAACGGAGGATGATTGAGGTTTCTTGATCAGGCCAAGAAACAAATTCCACGTGTCCATTTACAATTTTGGTTAATTGATTGAATTGATGTATAAAGATCTTGATGTACATGAAATGTAATTATCCAACGGGATAAGCAGTGTGCCCTTTTGGGTTGGGGACGTGTTCCTCAAATATAATAGCGCAAATATAAAGCAGATGACATTACATTTATTCAGATTTAAATCTGGCCCAGAATCCTAGAATTGCTTCAAAACTATGTCCAGGAATTGGAAACAATGCTTTTTATTGGGTTTAAAATCCTTAATACAAAATCCTTAGAGAGGCAATTTTTGAGTTTTGCATTTTATATTTTAAGCAGGTGTACTGATAAAAGATGTTACTTTTTCTTTTTCTTTTTGCAGGCTATCCACTTATTTTGCAAGGAGGGATCTAGTGAAAGTGAGAGAGCAAGCCTTAATGAGGTAAATAATGGAGTAATAAAAAAATGCGTTATTATGTTTGATTTGACTTTTTTATTTTATTATTATTATTCAATTTCTGGTTTCTAATTTGGTTAAGTTGTAATCGTAACAGGTGGCAGATTCATATGTTGCGGACGGGAGAGTGGGATTTGCCGAGCCAAGTCCTGGAGTGGAACTTTATCTATGTCCGCCTCATTCTAAGTCACGTGACATGGTCGTGAAGGTCCTACCGAAGGACCAAATTGATGCCCTAAATGCTATTGATAACGGGCTAGTTGGTGTTATTGTATGGAGAAAAGCTCATGTAATATCACCCAACTCTGCATCTCACCATAAACATAACTCCAAAAAACACCCCACTTCTAGGAAACCATCCCATGAAAAGCAAACTAGCACCAACGTGAGTGCCAATGTGAATGTCACTCCTAGACATCCTCAGTTACCGCGCAGCGCTGGACCTCAACTCGATGATGACGAGGATGATGTCCCACCTGGGTTTGGTCCGCCTGGTGCCCGGGATGAGGATGACTTGCCTGAGTTTAACTTTTCCAGTGGTGGTGGTGGTGGTGATATGATGTTGAGATCTAGGTTGTCCCACCAAAGCCCGAGAGTAGCTTCCATTAACCAACCTCCTCAAGCATTAGCTCGTCCTTCAGAGCAAATGAGGGAGCTTGTACATAGATATGGACAGTCTAACCTTAGTGCCCCTGCCCCTCCTTTGAACAGAGGTTATGGGGTTGCAGTGCAGCCTTGGGATGATGATGATGATGATGATGATGATATGCCGGAATGGCGCCCGGAATCTAATGCCCCACTTCAGAATTTACAACCACAGTCAGCTCATCTACTCGGCCAGCAGCCAAATCTGGGAGCCCAAATGGTCCAGCAACCAATGAAAGTAAATGCTTTCCATGGCCAACAGAATGTTGCTTCTTGGCAGCAGCAGCAGCATGGCGCCTGGGTTGTTCCTCCTGGCTCTAATGGCCATCCTGTTTACCAGACTAATGGAGGACAAGCATACGGAGGCCCTGCTCCGCAGCAGGCGGCTTGGAGTAGAGATGCTACTAGAAGTAGGGGTTTTTGATGTCTTGTATATAGTGCTAGAAATATCGTTTTGTTTTCCTGTTCGGATAGTTTAATTTTTTCTTTGCTGTAGTTAATGTTTTAGTACCATCCAAAATCATTTAGTGTAAAACAATACAAAGCAGAACCTGTTCTTGGGTTAATCTTTTTCTTGCTGTTTGGTGACGATTCTGGAATTTTGAAAGATACCTGAAACGAAAATATGAAAGATGGGCGTTTATCGTTTGGTGCTAAACCATTTTTTTGTTCTTTGCGGCGGTGGGATTCAAACTTCAATCTTAATCCATATTAATACTTTTAATTACAACCAATGAATTAGATATCTATTAATAATTTTTTTTATTATTACTAACAACCAATGAATTAGATATCTATTGATAAATTTTTTTATTATTGTTTTTAACATTAAATAGAAGTCATAAGTGGATTTGGTACAGAGGAGAATTATTCAGCAAAACGGATACAAAACAGAGAGGAAGTACATTCATTACATGTAATTACAATTTGAACAATCCCTTTGCACCCTACCTCCCTGTACTAGGAATGAAAACCAATTACATGAACCATCCATTAAGGACCGGAAGGCTAAAAATGGACAACATCCATAGACAAACCAAAGAATTACAAGAGCTTGAATTTTGAGTCTAGCTTCAGCCGCCCAAGGCTCGCTTGAGTCCTGCTCGTTGCTCCTGTGTCAATCTCGTAGGGAACTTCACATCAAACTTGATCCTTAAATCGCCTCTATTACCAGGTTCCTTAGCGATAGGCATTCCTTCCATGGCAACAACAAGCTCATAACCAGGACTTACTATATCATGCACAGGAATCGATAGGCTGCGGCCGTCGAGTGTCGTGACATTAACTGTAGTTCCCCCTAGTGCATCAGCTAGAGGTATCCTGTTGTTCATTAATAGATCATTGCCATCTCTTTTGAAAACATCATGAGGTTTCTCATCAATCACAAATGCAAGATCAGCTGGAAGCTGATTCAACTGCTCATTTCCTTTATCTGGGAATGTAATCTTTGTTCCCTTCTTCCATCCGGGCTTTACTTCTATGCTTAGTATCTCCGTTTCTTGAACTTGACGCCTGTTGAGACCCACATTCAAATGCAATCAATCAAATACGCGAAGTGTGATACTTATAAGAATCACAGCAGCAGAAAATGTAAGAACAGAATGCAGATAATAAGATTGCATCACAAATATAAATGATCAAGTACTGTTTTCCAAGTAGCCTGCCAAGTTGTTAAAGAACCTTTAATTACAACCCATGTCCTAAAAAAAGACCAAATATCATAGCAGATCAAAGATAAGAGGAGGAGCAAAAGAAAAAAGTACCCATGAACATCGACTACGGTTCTTGATATCTTCATTTTCCTTGTTGATCCAGAGTACAATTCCTCCAGGCTGCAAGGCAATTTACTTTCGACGGGTGGTGGTTTCCTTGGCACAGTTCCATCGCTGTATGTTCGAAAAAGATTGTCACTCCCACCAAATCCCCCGAACATGCCTCCTCCTCCATCTGACTGGAACCTCGTAGACCTCCCCATCGGTCCTGATCCGAATCCGAAGGGACTGCTCCCAAAGAACTCTGCAAAGATATCCTCTGCATTCCTTGGATTAAATTTAAAGCCATTCGACCCACTACCACTCCCATGGAATCCACCACTCGCCGATGGCGGTGCTTCTTTCAATCCTTCTTCACCATACTGATCATAAATTGCTCTCTTCTGTGGGTCACTCAAAACCTGGATTCACAAAAGATCCATCAAGAAAATATAAACCAAACATTACCATCTTCCAAGCAAAGCAATCTAGTCCCATTTTTGCATTAACAAAACGCAATGTCTTTGAGCTCCATTTTAGCCAATAATGAAATGCAGGAGAAGGAAAAATGGTCCCTTTTTCATTCTTTAGGAACAAGAAAAGACCATATACATATTGGGTAAAACTTCAACAGAAACCAAAATTATAAATCACATTTCTTCTCGAACAAGATAAATACAATCTAAGGAGAAGTAAGAGGTAGAGACATGCCTCATAAGCTTCAGAGATCTGCTTGAATTTGGCTTCAGCTTCCTTCTTATCATTTGGGTTCTTGTCAGGATGCCATTTCATTGCCAGTTTCCTATATGCCTTCTTTAGATCATCATCTGTCGCATTCTTCTCCACATTCAATACATTATAGTAATCCACCCCCATCTCTTTCTCTTCTTAATTACAAATGACCCAACAAAACTATATCTATCTGATCTCTCTACGCATAATCACCAGTTAGAATTCAAGTAATGAACTTTTTCACCACAAACCCATATCACCAAAACGTTCCTTTTCTCCAAAAGCTCTCACCTTTCCCAGTTATCAAAACATGATCTTTACAATATTCACCTGATTCTGACCACCTGACATAAACTACATTAACAATGTCAATGTAGATTTAGGTGGGAATTGAAATGAATTTTATTTGCAGGGGGTTCTTTTGTTTTTTCCTGTTGAATGAAAAAGGTGGAATCTTTTTTGTCTCTGAATTGTTGTTTTTGGTTTTTGGTTTTTGGTTTTTGGGCAAAGACCATGTTCTATGGTGATATGGGAATTTAACAGCCGGAAATGACGGGAATTGTAGTAAAATACCTCCGGTTCTAAAACATTTTCGATGTCACTGCCACGTCAGGCGGTGTCGGTAGTCGTCGTCAAGACCTTGTAATCTTAACAACCAATTTGATTTCTTTATGCTGGTCAAAAATATCATCACAAATTAAACTAAATTAAATTTCATTAAGTATAAACTTGAAATTCAAATATAGATATATAGCTCATTAATTGCCTACGAACGACGAATTATTAGTAGAATTTTAAGTTTAAATTCACTTATAAAACAATAAATGAATTGTTGCACCTTTATATACTCGAGAAATAAACCATTGCTGACCCCAACAATCAACCTAAGACTAAAAAAGAGAAGTAACCAGAAACCGAATTGAAGGACCACCACTACAATTAGCTGGATCAATAATTGATATTACTCAATTGACATGTTCTTACATTTGACTTGAACAGTTTACACAAGAATCCATGAAGAGAAAAAAAATCTAACAGGTGGGCTCATTCAAGATTGGCACCTGACAAGAACAATTTATTTTAGATTCCACAACTTCAGGAAAGATTATCGTACTAGAAGAAATGAGCTCGTGAGAGAAGGACGGATCATACTTTCCTTCAGTACTGCATTCAATTTCTCAACATACAGAGATATCCATTGTTCCATCATCCATGTACTGACTACTAGGTGAAAAAGTATATACCAAGACTAATTTACAGCACAGTGGATTGATTCCCTATGGAAAGCAAATTATGAACATCAAACTCGAAAAACACAAAGGTGCAATTTTCATCCTCTAGGGCTTTTGACAGTTTTATCTTTTTTCCCACAAATAAAAGGCACCCATATCTGCAAGATCCTGACAAAAAATTAATCGGTAAAATTGCAGGTGAAAAGAGGATATGAAAGAATAGTTTGACTAATAGTCTATAAATTCATTACAATTGCTATGGTAGAGAAGAAATCCGACAAGATGCAGGATGTTACAGTCTTGTGTAATTCAGGGCTGCATAGTGCAACATTCACCCAGCTCACCTATTCTCAATGCCAAGAATTACTTGTTTAGACATCAACCAAAGCAATAGGGAAGATTCTATAATTCAAGTGTTTACTGTTTGTGTAAATTTTTTTAGGAAGTTTGGGGGTTTAAATATAGATGTTCTGGTGTGCAATAGCAACGATCCTCATCCACAACCAAGCAAGGGCAAATAATAGGATGACATGGAGAAGAACAGCTAATTATCTTACATCATTTTGAACTGCCTTGGAGATATCTAGACTCTCCACTTCATCATCCAGAAGCCGTATTCGCCGTGTCAAATGTGTCTCTGAAGCCTGGCCAAAGATGTAAAATGTTAAGCGGTTTTGAAAACAGTGCAAGAATATTAGAAGAAGTCAGGTACTAACAACAAAGAAAATGGTAAAAGCACATAAACAGCATGTGCACTGATAGTACAATCACACGCAGGGTGATAGTGCAAAGAACTTGAGGGAAGAATGATTTACCTCTGGAAGTTGCATTCGCTGCAGGAAAATGTTTCAGAAATCACGTTCTGTGAAACTTCATCCATCTTCCAGTTTAGCTCCCGATGCATAACACCTTTAAGAAATTATTCATGGAGATAAGTTACAGAGTAGATATTGAAGTAGAAGAACACTTAAAATGTTAGCCCAAAGATCGTTGCTCTTACCTTTCAAGTTCTATATGTGAAGAGCACAACATACTTGAGCTAAGTCAATTCTTTATGGCCGATTTGGGATTTAAATCTTCCCAGATGCATCTGATTCATGATGTGGAAAAGGAGCATGGCATGCTCCAGCATTCTTGCCCCTTAGCATGCATCACCCCTGATGTGTTTTTTCCAAGGTACATAACTATACTAACCTCGCGGCATCTCCCTATCCAACCATTTAATAGAGCTCGATTAAGGATTGCTAAAGTTACTTGATTAGGTTCACACCCTTCCACTATCATGAATCTCAGCAATGAGATGATGCTCCAAAATCCTATTCTCTGCAACATGGCTTCCAATATGGTATTATATATTGCAATAGTTGGAGTGAGCCCATCCTCCAGCATCCTTGCTCTCAGCTCGAGAGCAATTGATATATTCCCTTCTCTGCAATAGCAACTGATAAGGGAACCATATGTAAAGTTATCCGGTTTTAGTCCCTGGCGATACATGCCCAACAACAATTGACTGACCAAAAAATTATTTTGAGCTCTCATAGCAGCATGGATAAGAATGCTATATGAAATCACATCAGGGTGAGATGCAGAAGCTTTAAAAACTTGAAACATCTTATATGCAGTTTCAAGTGACCCAACCTTGCAAAGTTTGTTGAGTACTACATTAAAGGTGATTGTATTTGGACTAGGACCAACATGCATAATGACATTTAACAGCTTCAAACGATCTGAAGTATTCCCTACTCTGCCAAAATATTGGATCAACAAGTTAAACCAACAACATCTAGCTCAATACCTCCATGGTTCATATGATACAAAACCATTTGAATCATCACAGCCATGGACAAAATTGTGTTAAAAGAAACCACATCAGGCCTGCCTGCATTCCACTTAAACTGGTTGAAAAGCTCCAAAGACTTTTTGACCATGTTTTCCTTACAAAAACCATTTAAGATTGTATTATATAAAACATTGCTTGGCACAAATCCTTTTTTCATCATCGAGTTTAATAAAATTAACGCTGCCATAGATCTATTCTGACAACATAAACAGTGGAAATATATGTTATAAGCAGCAACATCCACAGCATAGCCCTTGCAAAATGCATCAAGCAATAGTTTACAAACATGCCCAACTTTGCCTTGTTTCAACAAACCTCCAGACACAGCAGCGATTGTATACGAGTCCGGAGAAAATCCCTTGTGATCAATTGTCTGGAAGAGTTCACAGACTTTGGAAATTTGACCTTGATGAAGAAGTTCACGGAGAATAATGTTGTAAGTAAACAAGTCTGGATCACATTCTTCCTCTTCCATCCTACCCCAAAAACTTAATGCTTCTTCAATCCTCCCTTGATCACAAAGAAACTTAATAACCACTGTGTATGTTATGGCGTTAGCTTTACAACCATCTTCTTTCATTTCATCTAAACACTGACAAACATATTTCCATAAACCTTCTTCACAAAACCCATAGACCAAAGCAGTGTACGAGCACACATTGTGAGAAATACCCCTCTTCTTCATCAAATAGAATAATTGCAAAGCAGTATAAGTCTCATTCGATTTACATAATGCCCACAGAATAGGGTTGAAGAAATGCATTCCATAAAAAAAATCCATATCAAAAAGAACAGAGCAGACATTATACGCTTGGCATATCATCCCAGCTTTGCTTAACATACAAATCAGCCCATTAATAGTTGGTTCAGTAGGAACATACCCGAACATCAACATAGCATCAAAAGCATCGACTGAATGCTGCAAGCTCCTTAGTTCAATAGACTTTTTCAACAATTTCGACAACACAGTAAATGACGGCACAAACCCACTACCACACATCTCCTCGACAATAAAGAAAGCATCTTCCACACACCCAAGAGATATTACACCATTGAGAAGTGTATTAAAAGTCAAAGCATTCGGGGCAGGCCCAAATTTCTTCATAACAAAATACTGTTCTACCAATTCACTGAATGAAACATTACGAGACTTGAAATAAGAATATATCAGAGCATTGAAATCACTAACTGTAGGCTTCCCATATATCATCTTCATGCAATTCAAAGTGTTAACGGCTTGACTAAAATCACCTGAGGTAGCACAACACTTCATGCTGTGCCGCAATTCGGCGTAATTGCAATCATTGGTATCGGTTTCTTCAGTGAAATGTACAGCTTTAAGAGCAGAACAAGAGGAGAAGTTTGCAAATACACGAACCTTTTTGGAAATTCTTTGCCAGTGAGTGAGAGCAGGAGTTGAACAAAAAGGCATTAAGGAATATGCGGCTTGAAGGATGGAAACGCAAAGGAGGGTCTGTGGTTTGACGCGCCAGCGGAGTGGAGGGAAGTGAAGAAGTTCGTTTTGGCTGGAGTAGAGTCGGATTTTGAAATAGCAAATTTTATCTACCACCGCGAATCTGTCTGCTCGTTTTCTCCTTGCCTTCATGACTCAGCAGCAGCAGTCAAGTTCCCTTTGGTGGTGGTGTCCTCGGCCAATTTGATAGGGTTGGGCTTATCTATTTTTTAATCTGCGTGTTGTTTTAGGAATTTGCAAGTGGTTGGGCCGACTTTTGGTTGTTGGTTTGGGCTCTCTTGCATTAATTTTTTTTTCTTTTTCGAAAAGAGGCTGTTAGCAATTTTGGGAGGTAACCCTCAACTTTTATAATGATTTAATTTAATAGGGATAATTTTAGTTACCCTAGAGTACTTCCCTAAGTAAAAAGAAATCGATTTTAGTGTACATACTTTATGGACAATGTACTTTCCCCTCTCCGTCCAAATTTCCACCAAAATCACGGAAAATCAAAAGGTTGAAAAGTGAAAAAAAATTCAATTTTTTTTTAAATTTAAAAAATAAAGAAGGAAATAAATTTCTGAAAAAAAGAAAATTTTGAGTATTTTTTTAAATAAATTATATGAATTTTAAAAAAAATATATAAAATTGAAAAGAACCAAAACAAATCCAGAAATAAATATTTTTACACCTGTCTGTCAAGTCTAGTACCCATAATACCGCACTCCACGAAGTCTGGAACCCGGGAGAACGAGCCTCTCTTTTTGCATACACCTTCAATAGGCAATAAATTTGATTGCAGTTCTAGTGCCAGTCGCAAGGGATGAAACTCTTGCTCCCCTTAAAGATCAAGAGCAGAGATCCTACCTTGCACATCACATCCAAGCAAATTAACAAAGAAGGGCAGTAGAAAAAACACGCCTACTTTTAAAAGGGACAAACTTTACATCTAAACTCCATGACATTTTGTGACCAAGATGCTTTTACACCATAGCATACCAAGTTAAGACACAAAATATTGACCAAAATCAAACTATTGCCTCTATTTCAAGAAAGTACAATGGCAGGAAACTGCTCAAGCGATTGTCAATCCAAGGCAGAAACCCAGAAGCAAGAATACTGAGACAAGTCAACCACCTTTCCTTTCTATTTTTCATCAGGAAACAACCACCCTAGAACTATACATCCACAAGCAAGTAATACACGTCTCCCATCCTTAAAGGAAAACTTACCTACTTATATACTCTTATCCACAAATGTAAAGAAGTTCTAGCAAAACAACAGAACTTTGCGAACTGATAAGTGCTCAACTTTTGTTTTGGATAGAAGGGCTGGTCTGGGCAAGGCATAAGGACGACCTGGAGCCTTTAAGCTCATATCAGAACCCAATCAAGTGACAACAACCGAGTCTGCAGAGGTACCGACTTCACCACTGACATTCTTCAATTTCACAGAGGAACACTCAGCTGAAGGAACAAGTTCAGAAACATCTCCAATGTCCAGAGAGTCAGGAAGGCTTCCAGAAGACTCAAGAGTGTTAAACTGCATATGGAAAAGTAAAATTTTAGAAAGACTGAAAACAAAAGAAACAAGATCATGAGAAAATTTACAAAAATTGATGAGAAAAACAACCCAAATGAAAATTCCACAAGTTTCCCTTCCAATGTCGTATGATATGAACAGTTAATACAGCAGATAGAGGAGCACAAGTCCTCCAATCACAAGTCCCCAAGTTAAACAAACCAAGCAGCACATCAATCCAAGCATAAACTATAAGCACAAGATTGCCACAACAAAATCCTTCTTCATATCAACATACAGAAAGAATTATTTCATTTACTGTAAACACTTAAATTAATAACAATAACAAAGCAAGCAAATGCAGACAAACAACAAAATAAATTATATATCAAACAGTTCTAACAATTATCAACTGACAACATTCTTCGTGTTTTTGAGAAATCAAACAATCACATTGACAAGCAGTGACAAGAAAAGGGCAAGCAAAAGTTACTGTATGCCAAGCATGAACAAATCGCAAGAGATTAACGAAATTGGACCTGCTCCAGTACAACTTTATACCATCATTCACAATCCAAAGTAAGTGATCAGCACAGCAAGCTACTATATCAAACAGCACAAATCATCAACATCATAGCAAATCCCATCCTACAACACAATCATTGGCAGCTGAAATTGCAACAGAGGCATAAAACATTTACCTCAAGTTGATTAAGCATATCAATAGCAGCTTCCAAATCACCTCCGTTTGCCATCAAAACATCACCAAGTGACTCGTCAGAAATCCCTGAAAAGGCCATCCTCAGATAATCCAAGTTCATCTCAAACTCCTCATCCACCACAGCTACAGGCGCGCTCTTCTCCATCACCTGATTCACACTCCGCGACGAAGAAGAACCATAAAAACTACCACCAGGAGTTGATAGATGCCCTTTCACCACTCCCGGAACAGCATAACCACGACCAGATCCATATCCATCACCTCTCACATCAACAGCGTCTCTCTTCGCAAGCGGTACATACGCCGCCGCGTAAGGATTCAACGTAGACACTCCTGCCGGCTTCATTCCCCTTTATATCTCGCATCAAAAGGAAACAAAACCATTAGACGACATCGAAACACAAAAATAACCGCGCGTTTCATATACCCACCATGATCGGCCACTAAAAACGCGGAAATCAAAAACCGAAATGAAGAAATTCCATAGCAGAATCGTAAATCTAACAATTATTATCATATTACAAGTACCTGAGTTGAGCGATCGATCGTCGGAGGCTGAGCGGAAGCGAGACGGAACCTTGAACTTGTTGTGCAGATCGCGGGAAGAATGAAGATAAGAAGAGTGCAGAGAGGACTGGAAGGGAAGCTAAAATAAATGGATTAGTAAGAATTACGCGCTACAAGACATGAGGGACGGTTTATTGCATTTTCATGATCTTCTTCCATTTTGCGAGCGTGACGTCACGTGCCTATTTGTAACCGCATTCTTGTCACCTGTACTTTAAAACGACGTCGTTCTGGATTTTGGGCCTTCATAGCTGGTACTGAATCACTGATAACTGATAAGCGGCGCGGTAGTAGGGCATAGGAAGCAAAATGGACTTTTTTCTTGTCGTTTCAAGATTTTATTGGCTAGTCGCTCCGCACAGGAACCGAATTAAGAATTTCAAAATGAAATTAATTGATAAATAAATAAATAATAAAAGTGGATCAGGTCTTGCACTAAGTTTTAACAGTTAACTGAAAGGAAGCCCATGGCACCGGCAATATCTCTTCTCTGTTCTCTCTCTCCGTTCACACCCAATCACCAGGAAAATCAGAGTAGAAGTGCTTTGCTTTGCCAGAAGAAATGTAAAATAATAGAAAATTTTAGGGTTTGTTCATGTTCTTCTTCTTCTTTATCCAAGAAATACAGTTCAGTGAATGGGTTGTGTAGAAGGGATTTGCTACTTATTGGTCTCACTTCATCACTATCTACATTCTTGCCATCTTCAGGTAAAACTGAAACCTTGAATTTTTTTTCTGTTTATTGATTTTTGTGTCATGGGTTGCACATTTTGTGAGTGTTTTGGTCTGTTGCAGGATCCCTTGCTGCGGTGGAGGGGGATATAAAACTGGATCCCATGGTTGATGACATAAATGCGTATATGTACCTATACCCAGTGGAAATGCCATCTAAGAAGCTTAGCTTCAAATGGTACGTGTTTCTGCAAGTGGAAATTGTGGTTTGAGTTTAATTTGAATTTGATTGGAATTTTCCTTGTTGAATGGCATGTCTGTTATCAACGTTATCAAGTTTTGTTTAAGCTATCCCCTAAACTTGTGCTGCTGGTAACTATTGCTCTATTACTGTGTTATTTGTTTGTGCCAAACCAAAATATCTGATTCTCTTACATTTCTCATGTATATGTGTGGTTTATGTTGGGTAGCAATTATTGGAGATGACTAAATTTGTTTGCAATTCTCTTTTCTGAAAGGGTGGAATCGAGAAAGCCAGAACGCTACTCGTCTGCTGCGCCACTTTCACGTGAGTTCAGTCAATTTGAGTACAAGTAATGAAGGATTCTGTAACATGCTGCCGTTTTAGTATGATTTAGTTATTATCCAATGCTGCTGCCTACATTCGGCTCGACTTCATATGTTACTTTGAAATTCACACAGCTGATGCTCGCCTGCGCATCGTGTCTGAACGTGTTGACTTTATTGATAACCTCATAATTTCTGTTTCGGTAATAACACGAAACCACATTTTGTTTTGTGTTATTGTGTGAATCTCCTTGTTTATGTAATTCAAAGATGATTCTATTTCTTTGAATCAGATAGGTCCCCCAAATTTTCAACTTCTAAACTCCAAGGACAAGAGTGCCTGGAGAGCAAAAGATGTGGCCAATGCAGTATTGGCTGACAAGTCTGCACTGGTAATGTGTCCATCACTGTTATTAACAAGCCCTCAGTTTTGGGAAGCTGTCATGTATGTTTTGACATGCTACTGGAATTCTTTTGGCAGCGAGTCACCTCAACTCAACGCATGTCTGAGAGTTCAGTACTTGATGCGCATACTAGTGAAGTGAGTTCCGCAACCTTGTGGTTTCCAACATTCGGACTTGTATTCATGTAGTTCTATATAGCTTGTTGATGCATAACTATGCTAGACTTCTAGTTATGTGAAATGTGTTTCAATGTTTCTGGTAATATTTTCAGATTGGTGGTGAGCCATACTGGTATTATGAATACCTAGTACGCAAGTCACCAACAAAAACTGTAAGATATTTCCCATCTCAGTATTGCTCTATGCTTAAATGGATTTTGTTCCGTTACTGGTCTTTGATACCTTGCATGGAATTTCAGGCTCAGGGATCAAACCTTTATCGGCATTATGTTGCATCAACTGCTGAAAGAGACGGTAGGGACCTTAAATATCTAATTTATGTTTTTGTCATGTTTCCGTTTCTGCAAAATTTGCTTCAACTCTGTGAGAACTGCATTGCAGGTTACATGTACTCTCTAAATGCTTCAACTCTCAGCAAAGACTGGGGCAAGGTCTTTCTCTCTCCCTCTCCCTCCCCCTCTCTCTAGATTAATTTGTGCGTCTCGTTAGAGGCATTGATTTTCTGTGTAACACCCCGTGATAACCCAGCAAAGTATTGAATGTTTGTTAACAACATGTCTTCCATGTAATGCAGATGGGACCTTTACTAGAAAAAACTGTGGCCTCATTTCGTCTTCTACCCCCCACGGAAAGCTATGTTCCTCCCTTTAAAGACCCATGGAGATTTTGGTGACTTGTTTTTATTTTATTCTTTTTATTCTTTTGAAGAAAACTCAATGTAATAGTTAAAGGCACTTGGTCATTGATTTTATGCTTCCATTACAACATTGTTTTGGGTTTCAGGAGAGACTGAGTTAAACTGTTTTCTGTTGCTTTCTCTTGATTACGCTTCTCCATCCTAAAATTGTTTGACATATATTCATCAGATATATAGAATTGGCTGTCCGATACGTATGACTTCCAGTTCGTATTTGTCATATCTAGTAGTGTTGTTTTCAACCTTCTATAACACAAACTATATACAAAGACACTTAAAGAAGTTTGTACAGTTTGTGACATCACCTCCTGTAAATCAAACATGGAACTTATGAAACTCCAACCACAGCAATCTTGCAAGAGTAAAATCATCAAAACAACCAAAGCCGAAGAAGGTTCCCTTGATCATTCTAAACAAAAGTTCAAGTGAGCTCACCCATCAACAGGTAGTTCTGAACAATTTAGTCAACTAAGAAGCGGAAAAGAAGAAAAGAAAGAACCAAGAAGTTGCGCACAAGGGTTATGGACTCATGGTGTTGTAAGGACGCCGATGCATATAATTTAAGTTCAACTATTGCCCGAAGGAATATTTCAACTAGACAAAACTGCCAAAACTACGTTTTAAACTGAACAAATACGAACCAAAATGCCACATGGGAACCTGCCTGCAGCCGATGGTAGGCAAGTAGAAACTCATCTGTCATCAAGCCGCATCCTAAAGCCCACTGTTTATTTCTTTTTGTTATATGAACAACAAGAAATGCATGTTCATATATGTGACAAACAATACAGGCCACCTATCGAACTGGCTGCTGATTATAATGATTCTTCTCCTTCTTCTTGGCAGCAGCAAGCTTTGCACTTCTTGCAGCAGCCTCTTGCGAAGCAGCTTTAGCAGCAGCATCATTCTCTTTGCTAGACTTCTTCTTCTTTGCAGATGCCATCCTCTTTAATTTTTCTTTTATATCAATGGCAGATGAATCCTCCTCCACATGTTCAGCTCCAGCAGCTTCAACTGGACCATTATTGACTACTGAATTGGCAGATTGATCCTGATTCTCTTTCACCTCTTTCGAAGCTTTTTCCTTCTTTTTCTTCTTTTTGGCACTTTTTGATTCCCCAGGGGCATTTTCCTTCTTTTCTCCATTCTCATTAGGTTCTCCATCTTTTGTCTCTTGTGCGTTCTCTGCAAGGGCAAGTTGTAGAATTTCTTGATCAGAAATATATGCACCAGTGAAGGGGCAACATTCAAAACAACCAGAACTTTACAAGAAACATTGATACCTACAATGTGTGAACTTAATTGTTTACATCTAATTGGAACTGGATCCACTTGTACAGAATGAATCAAAGTAGTAATATGAGTATTTCTAGTGGAACATACAACTCAGTCATAGCCAAAGAGCTCACTTAAATAACCTGAGGAATTGTAATAAAGAACCAATAGACCTTCAATGCTAGAAGGGCCAAGTCACATCCTCCCTCTATTCCTAATTACTAGTCGTTTAAGGTTAAAGGTGAGGTTCCTAATTGCTTGACATTTTTACATTATCTAGGTAACTTTTATCAATTTCAATAAAATTATGATTTTTATCTTTTCAATTTGACCCAATCAATAATACCCTCATTTTTTTAATTGGTCAATTTAGGAGATAGAATTATTGGGTGGAGTGACCAATGATTTCCTTGGTCTGTGAGTAGATCCAAAACGACTAGTAATTAGGAATGGAGGGAGTATAAGACTGCATAAATATCCGGAGATGCATTAGTGGGGGACTAAGAGAAATTTCTTAATCATGGATTCAGCAGCAACGGATGCTATCTATTCTTTATCATGAAATCTCCACTTTACCTTAATCACATAGCAGCGACAAAATTTCCTAAAATAAACTTCTACATAAGTAAGTCATACTAAAACATGACAGATGTGAGTGGGTGGTGCTAGGGTAGAGGAAATATCCATCTTATTTACAACTCACCTTAGTTCAAAACATTAATCCCAAGTTGAAAGTGAAGAATGAAACTAATTGCAATAATCAGTTTAAGGATATTATATCAATTACCATGTGTCTCATCTAGTTGATTGCCATCTTTCTGAGTAACTCCAAAATCAGCCAGAAGGGCTTCAAGCTCAGCAAGTTCCTTTTTCTTCCTTTCCTTCTTCGACAGCTGTCTGTCTGTCTCCTTAGGCACAACAGCGACTTCAACAGGCTTCTTAACCACCGGCTCTGGATGCACTTGAACCTCAGGCTCATGATCATGATCCTCCTCCACATCTTCATCGCCTTCATCCAAAAAATCTTCTTCACTTTCACTTTCCTAGAAACCCAGGTAGAGAACAATCGGTGTCACTAAACATAAAAAATTGCATGAGACATTAGCACTGTTCTAATCTTTCTGGACTTATAAGAAAGGACTTCAAAAGCTTGATCAATATGTGGTCAGAACAAAGATACTAGAACAAAATAAATCCTAAACAACAGAGCAATAATGAGAGTAGGTACAGCATATAAGCATTATATAGAAAGGCACATTCATCCATTCAGACAATAATCCCGCTTGCATTAATTCCACAATCATTTATAAAAAAAACAAAAACAAGCCACAAGATGTGCTATACTCGTATGTTAACTCATCATGCATGGATCTTTTCCTCAATACATTGTTTCCTGATTCTCTGTACTGAAGATAATAAAAGCTCATTCACTCATCGCAGGCTCGCACATACAATTCACTGGACCTACTGATGTAAAACATATACTGACGTCGGCCACCACAAAATCACAGCAAGATCACATATTAAACATATTAAGCCAGCAGCACTGACAATGCTACAATTATCTTCAACTCGTGCATATAAATAGGTTCATATACAACTAACTTAACTAAGACATTCTGTGTCTCCTGTGCTCCCCAAGCCGACGGTGGTGGGGCGGTAGTAGCAAAATAATCTTCATCATCATCAACATCGGCCCATAATTTTGAATTGAGTGGGGCTGGTTGCCAAATCACCTCAGGCTGCTTAGATTTTGAAGATCCTTTCCCACTTTTATCAGACTTCTTTTTCTTCCTCAAGGTCTCAAGCGCGGCAAACACGTTCGTGTTGTTAATGACCAACGACCCATCATCCCTCCTGCTTCCTCCCCCAACCATATCTCAAAATCAGAGCAAACCGAACAAGATGGGTGGAAAATGTCTCGAAAGAAACGTAAAAGAAAGAGAAACCGTAGAATTAACAGCACTTGAGATGCGAAAATAAGAATTAGAATCAAATGTTTTAAATATGGGCAAGTATCTCAAAATTGGGGAAAACAAATGCCTAAAAACAAAATTCGATCGTTATTTTCCGTTTTGAAATAGATATTTGAATAGGGTTGTCGACAAATCAAAAGTTTTTCAAAGATCAGATGCAGAAAATTAGGGTTCCTTGAGGTAGTTGGTGGGGGCGGAGAGAGGTATTCGGTATTCCGGGGGGGAGGGGAGATAAGAAGCTGCAAAATTGGTAACTTATCCCGTTTGATAACTTGGAGAACGGTGGTCGAAAAGATTAGAGCGGTGGTGGTGTTGTTGTGGATGAAGGTAGGGCTCCGTTGGATAGAGAGAACGTAATGACAGGATCACGAAATAGGGGTTTTTATAGTGTTGATGCTGTCGTTGGGTTGGGTACAGTGGTTGTGTGAAACGGTGTCGTGACGATAATTGTTTATTCCTCCTCTTTTGTCTACAGGGATGTCTCATTAATATTAGCCTAACTATAATAATATTTTCGATCATGCCTATAAAAAAACTATATTATTTTTTAAATAATATGTAGATTCGTCGAAATATTATTTTTCACTTAAGTATGACTACATTAGAACTATGCGTTTAGTTTTTTATTTTTATTTTTTTATTTTTTTATTATTTTTTTCAATATTAATACGTATTAACGAGATGGTTAATAAAGTGTTTTTAAGTAAAAAACTATGATATTTCTTGAAAATAGTGCTAGAGATATTACTCCCTCCGGTCCGAATTAAATGACGTTTTAGCATTTGTTTTTACTGTTTCGGCACGTATCTTAAAGCGGCCGGAACAGTCACTATTTGAGACAATTTTGCCCATAATTTTTTCTCGGAAGTACGTTAAGGATTAACGTACTCAAGTAGTGAGTCATCTGGCCTCTTCAATATGCGTTCCCTACTAAATATTGGGATGCGAGGAAGTCATTTAATTTGTGCCAGAGCGAGTAATATTTTTATTAACTTAGCTACGGTGGAACATCTGGCGTCTCTTTCCTAGAGTGGTATTTCCTCCGTTTTTTATTAGATGACGCCCGCACTGTTCATACGCATATCGAAGAGGCCGGATAACGAACTTTTTGATCCCAAAAAATTTCGAATTTTTTTTCGAACGTACGTTGAGTAGTACAGTAAATGGGCGCCTTAGAACTTAAAAGCTTGGTGGCATCACCGGTACGTTCCTCTACTTCTTCACTAATTTGTTTACACAAAAATGGTGTAAAATTCAATAAACTTTTTCATTTCATCACACTCGCATATTACTATTTTAGTTACATCGAACCGCTTAAGTACCACACATCTTTCAAACCAATTTCTAATCAGAGCCATTCACGTGTCGTAACAATTATCCTAGCCGTTGATCATCAACCTCGCTTATCCCGAATTTCTCGTTTTTCATTTTAATAATCCGAGGGCTTAGATCACCCAAATTAAATCGCAACCACAACTTTGAAATCAGACGCTCAGCACCACTCCACGTATGCTAAAGGAACAGCGAGTATATTTTTCTCAATTTCCTAAATTCGTATACTTATTTTTATTTTTATTATTTTCAATCTAAACCCCCCTTCTCGTGCAACCAGAAGAAACCCTAGCTCATCTCCGTCTCCCACGATTGAAAAAGAAATTAAATTCCACTAATTTTCGTGAAATTCATTATAATAGATATTAAATCCATTCGGTTTACAGTTCGAAATTCACGTTCCACGCGTTCGATCTTCACGTTTTGCCGGAAAAATCAAATCATCGCGAAATATCGATCGACGTAAGTTTATGACTCTGCTATGCTTGTCAATTACTATCATTGTGTTCATTTTAATGTCAATATTTTGTAGTTATTATATTTGATCGTTGAATTTGTGCTATTTTGGGTGATTTTGATAATATGGGGGGTATTTTTTGTGATATGTGGTGTCCCTTGGTGATTACAGATCTGAAGAATGTGCAATGGGATTTGAAACACTTTGGTTCTGGGTTTTGGTGCGTGATTGTTGATGGAAAGTAGAGTAGGAAACTCTCATGGAACGGAAATTGCAAAAAGGCCGAGATCCTTGGATCTTAAAAGTGTGTATGAATCTAGTAAGGGTGCTGAAGTGGCTCAAAGTAGTAACATAAAGAGAAAGCACCGTAGTTTAGATGATGGAGGTGTTGGAGGTGATGATAAGAGGAAGAAAAGTAGAAAGGCAGTGTCCATCAGTAACTTTAATAGTAAAAATGTTAATAAAAACAATGGTAGCAGTAAGAGTATGCAGGAAGTATATAATGGAAGTTTGAATGCCCATTTGCATGATTTAAAGGAGTTGAAAACTGGATCATTTAGGAGATTGGATGATGGTAGTGGTGGGTTTAAAGGCATTTCACTCGTGCTCGAAAATAGTGCGGTTAAGGTTCCTAGGCGTAAACGAGGGTTTGTAGGGCGTAGAAAAGGTGATAATAGTAATGAAATTGCCAAGGTGGAAGCAAGGTTGGATGATGAAGTGAATGCTGGTGATGAGGTTGATCATTATGTAAATGGGGAAAATAGAAGTAAGCCAGGGAAGAATGCGAAGAAGGTTAAATTGAAGAAATCTTTTGATGAGTTCAAAGAAAATTGCCGTGGAGGATCAAGTTCAGTTAAGGTGAAGAAAGAAGAAGGATGCGCTGGTCATTCTGATGTTAACAACAATGATGCATCTTTGAAAAAGTCTCATCTTGATAATGTGGCTGAAAATGGTGATTCATCTTCTAGAAATTTATTGAAGAAGCGAAATAGGAAAAGGAAGGATTTGGTGAGCAGTGTTGAAAGTGTTAAAAAGAATGCTGAGCGATCAATTGATACCTCTGCTAAGATCAGTGGTTGTTTGCGAGATGAAGAGGAGGAGAATCTTGAAGAGAATGCTGCAAGGATGCTGTCATCACGGTTTGCTACGAGCTGTGCCGGTTTTTCTTCAAACAGCAAATCCTCTGCATTGCCATCTGCAAATGGTTCGTCTTTTGTACCATCACCTGGACAAGAATTTGTTGCCCGCTCGTCTGCCTGTGTCTCTGGGTCTGAGTCTACTTCTGTTGATACTACTGCAAGAGTTTTGCGACCAAGGAAGCAACACGGAGAGAAAGGTAGCTCAAGGAAACGACGTCATTACTATGAAATTTCGTTGGGGGATTTGGATGCATATTGGGTGTTGAATCGTCGAATAAAAGTTTTTTGGCCTTTGGACAAGAGTTGGTATTATGGCCTTGTTGGTGAATACGACAAAGACAGAAATCTTCATCATGTAAAATATGATGATCGTGATGAGGAATGGATTAATCTGCAGAATGAGAGATTTAAACTCTTGCTTCTCCCCAGTGAAGTTCCAGGTAAGACTCAGCGGAAGAGACCTGTTTCAAGAGAGAAACAAGCTGATGAGGAAAAGGAAAAAACAGAGGCAAGCAAAGAAAATAGGAGAGAATTGACTACTGATGATGACAGCTATGCAGGAAACTGCATGGACTCGGAACCAATCATCTCATGGTTGGCTCGTTCTGCTCGGAGAGTAAAATCTTCACCTCCTACTGTCCCAAAGAAACCAAAAACATGTCATTTGTCCCTGACCTCTGACCCACAATTGTCAACGAAAGAAGCAGTGTATAAACGAAAAGGTTTTGGTGGGTTTTTGACGAGTAGTGATGGGAGAAGATTCTCTTTTAACTCTGATTTGTCAGACAAGTTAGCTACTTCTAGAAGGAGTGAAGGGTCTGCCATTGAGAGCCTTAATCATCCCAGGGATAGCAAGGTTCCTCTTGTTTATTACCGGAGACGGTTTCACAATAAAAGGAATGCATCTCAAGGAACTCATATTTCTACCTTTTTTCCTGATTCGGGTACCTCTCCCTCTCCTTTTCTTGTTTCTTTTGGGGCATGGCAAGAGCGTAGGCTGATTAATGTTGACAAGTTGGGGTTGTTGATTGATGATGAAGTGCCATTGAAGTTAAATGTTCCTTTACTAGGATCAAAAAAATTCATCCTTGCGTTGGGCGTTCCAGTTCTCTCTGTCCTGAGCTCCTCTTTTTGCAAAGAGGACATTTGGTTGTTCCGTGCTGTGTTACTGCTTCGATATGGGATGTTGATGACCATGTGGCCCAGAGTTCATTTGGAGATGCTTGTGGTTGATAACGTAGTTGGGTTGAGGTTTCTTTTGTTTGAAGGCTGTTTGAACCAGGCTCTGGCTTTTGTTTTCCTGGTTCTTTCCATGTTTGCTCAACCTAATATGCAGGAGAATTATGCTGATTTGCAGTTCCCAGCAACTTCAATCAGGTTTAAGTTCTCTTGTATTCAAGATTTTGGAAAGCAGCTCGTGCTTGCATTCTACAACTTTTGTGAATTAGAGAGTTCAAAGTGGATGTATCTTGACAGTAAGATGAGAAAGCACTGTGTGTTTACTAGACAACTACCTCTATCTGAATGCACTTATGATACCATTAAGGCACTTCAAACTGAAACTAGGCTGCTTCCCGGCCCTCCACATAACATTGATTCAGTTCCAGTCAAGGTATTTTTAACACTATATTCTGCTATCCAATCTATTTCTTCAAAAGGGGAGAATTCATTTATATTTTGATGTATCCTCTGCATTCACTCTATGACTGTTTGCCTGATGCCTGTATGCCCTTTTCCATCTCTTAATATTCCATTTTGCTGTAATAGTTTTTCTTTTTCTAATTTTATTCATATTGGTTGTGTATTCATGATTTGGTTGATTCTGATTGCACAGTCTATATGGAACTGCTGTGCATCTCTGGTTGCATCACTGGTTTTTTCTTTTCATGCCTTTGGGTTTGCATTTGAAGTTTCTATTTTTCTCTGTAATAAGTATTACTTGCTGCAAACTTTTCCAGGTCATGAAAAGGAGTGCTAGGCAGTGTGTGAGCCTCATGGATGTCTCCAAAGAGTCTAATCACGCAAATGCCTGTCATCTTTATGCTAATTCTGACAAGGAACACAGACATTCACCTCCATTTGCACTCTCTTTTGCTGCTCCACCAACTTTCTCTCTGGGTTTGCATTTGAAGTTTCTTTTGGCACGCAGTGTGGGCCATATCAGCTTTCAGGACCATGATTTAATTGATCCAGAAACCTCTGGCAATTTCCTTAGCGTTGAAAGTTCTAACAGGTGCTTTAGAAGCACTGTTGCTAATAATTTGAAAGCTTTGCCAAGAGATGATGAAGTTGATGGACGCTTATCCTGTGCTAAATCAGGGCCCCAAACTGTTGGTGTCTCTGTTTGCCTTACTGGAGGGGAGGTGGAGTCATCTCCAAATAACAAAAATGGTGGTCTGTGTTGTGCCACCACGCAGGCGACTGAAAAATTGGAAAGTGTTGCTGTTGTCCCAATGCAGAAGTGGCAATGGCATCAATCAGAATCGAAACAACATGAGCTACTTCCAGTTCCATCAATTGACACAGAAAAGTCCGATGCTGGGTCTCATCCTTCCTTGAATGGTATCATGGTTGAAATTCCTTCATGTGATCAATTGGACAAGAATGTTGATAAGGGATTGCATGGGGCTCAGCAGTCTACTGATTTGATTTTGAATATGAATGGTGGTCTTATTCCCAGCCCAAACCCCACAGCACGCAGAAGTACCTGGCATCGGAATAGAAGCAGCTCTACATCTTTTGGTTACCTTGCCCGTGGATGGTCAGATGGAAGGACTGACTTTCTCCTAAACAATTTTGGCAACGGGCCCAAGAGGCCACGAACTCAGGTCTCTTATGGTTTTCCTTGCGGTGCCTTTGATGATGGCTCGAAGAACAAAAACTATCAGCAGAAGGTGCTTCCACATAAACGAATTAGGATGCCTACTGAGAAGAGATTGTCAGAGGTTTCTAGAGGTTCTGGAAGAAACTTTGAGTCCTTGTCCTGTGATGCAAATGTGTTAGTTACTGTTGGTGACAGAGGATGGAGAGAATGTGGTGCCCAGGTAGTGCTAGAGCTTCTTGATCATAATGAGTGGAAGCTTGCTGTAAAAATCTCAGGGAGTACAAAGTATTCATACAAAGCACATCAAGTCCTGCAGCCTGGGTCTGCCAACAGGCATACACATGCTATGATGTGGAAAGGAGGAAAGGATTGGACACTGGAGTTTCCTGATAGAAGTCAGTGGGCCCTTTTCAAAGAGATGCATGAAGAGTGCTACAACCGAAACGTCCGTGCTGCGTCTGTTAAAAACATCCCGATTCCTGGGGTTCGCTTGGTAGAGGAGGAGGATAATATACCAGAAGTACGATTTGTTCGGAGTTCCAAGTACTTCCAGCAGGTTGAAACAGATGTCGAGATGGCTTTGGCTCCAACAAGGGTGCTTTATGACTTGGATAGTGATGATGAGCAATGGATTTTGAAAAATGGAAAATCTCCAGAAGTTAACGACTGCAGTTCATGGGAGATTTCTGAAGATTTTTTTGAAAAGATAATGACCATGTTTGAGAAGTCTGCATATTCTGAAAAACGTGATCAGTTTACTCCTGATGAAATAATAAACATTATGGCTGGACTTGGGCCTATGGAAGCAATCAAAACCATCCATGAGTATTGGCAGATGAAAAGACAAAAGAAAGGAATGCCTTTAATTCGTCATCTTCAGGTACTTTCTGGATTTGCTGAATATATATTTCAGACAATTTTATTGAATTATTTGTATCAGTACTTTGTTGTCTGACTCCAATGCTTAATTTCATGGTATTTTATTCAGCTCCCTCTCTGGGAAAAGTATCAACAACAGGTGAGGGAGTGGGAGCAAGCAATGACCAAAAGTGGCTCTTCCCTCTCTAATGGATGCCATGGGAAGGTTGCACCTCTTAATAAGCCATCGATGTTTGCTTTCTGTATGAAACCTCGGGGATTGGAAGTTCCCAACAAGGGGTCAAAGCAAAGGTCACAGAGAAGGTTTCTAGTTTCCGGGAAAAACAATAACTTCAGCGGAGATCATGATGGTTTCCATGCTTACGGTAACTTCCTTAATCTGTCACTGTCTTTCAGTAGGCTGTTTTTTTCATTTCATGTTGTTTTTTTGCTTTCTTTGCTTGTTAACTCTTATCCTTGATCAGAACGTATTTGTTCTGCAGGAAGAAGACTAAATGGCTTTGCTTTTGGGGATGAAAAGGCTGTACACCCTGTATATTTTGAAGATTTTGATGAGTCTCAGATGTCACACAGGGTGTTTTCATCACGAGAAGCTGGCAGCACAGGATATTTCTCCATGAACAGCGATATCCGTGACAGGAATCATCTTCATGAACACTACAGGAGCAAGTCCAAGAAACTTGGGACATTTGTGTCTCCTATTGATCAGATGGTTGCTTTACGTAATCCTAGAATGTATGGCCAGAGAAATGGAGGTAAACGGTGGAACGGTGGCTTTTCTGACTGGCCAAGCCAGCGGCAGTATCAGTTATATGGGCTCAGGAAGCATGGCCCAGATCTTTTAGATGGTTCAGACCTTGATGAGTGTAGGATGCTTGATGCCTCTGATGCAGCTCATCATGCACGTAAATTGGCTAAATTCAAGAGAGAGAGGGCTCAAAGATTACTTTATAGGGCAGACCTATTAATTCACAGGGCTGTAGTTTCTCTCACGACTGCTGAAGCAATCAGAACATCTTCTGAGGACTTAAGTGGTGATGGTTAGAAAGAGAGACCAACGAGGGTTGGAAGATTTGCCATCTATAGTCCAGTTAGACTTTGTTTTGCTGGAGCATTCTGGTGTTTACCTTATATTCCAAAGGGCTTAGGGCTATGGATTATAGAAGGGGGTAGAGTTTTTTTGCTTCTGCCTCATTGTGATGGTACCACTCGGCAGTTTTGATGTGTGCTTCAGAGTTTATTTTCGACCAGCTAAGTTTTCGGTTTTAAAGGTGTAGGGTATTTTTGCTGCCAGTCATTGTACAGATCTTTCTTTTTCCTTCCCCCCTCCCTTCTTTTGCACTAACCTCGATATCAAGAGGCAGTTGGCTGCAATAACAACACCCGTTGGAATCAACTGGCAAACTCCCATCTCATGAATATTGGGGCATATTAGGTAGATACCAAGCAACAGGTTTGTTTCAGAAAAAAAGGAGAGGAAAGCTGTAAGTAATTTTCTTATAATTTTTCAAAGAGATCCATTAGATGCGAATCTGTTGCTGATTCGTTCTTGTTTCATACTCTTTGTCAATATGTAGTTGTCTTAAGAAGCAGGAAGATCTGGAAAAAATTGTTGGCTTTACTCTTGTCTGTTTTCTTGTTCTTGTTAATACTAGCTTTATCGAGCAATAGATATGTTTTCCTCCTTTTTTTCTGTTCCCCTGTTGGTTGAAGTAGAATGCATGGAATCAAATCAAGGATTATTCTTTCTGGATTAATTGAAAATTACGTAGGTGGGTAAACATGGCTGTATATAATAAACTTTTGTACGATGATTCTCATCGAGAAGGAACAATCATGGTTCTGTCTGTCTAGGCTTGTAATGCAGTTCTTAGTGAGGTTTTCATTCAATGGGGAATTTGAGCTGAAGAATGTGATTGGTGGCTTCATTTTTGCATCCTGGAAAAGTTCTTGTAGTTCTTTGTTTGATCTGTATTTGCATCCCTATGTTGATAGACGTGTTTGATGAATGGTTTTTAAAAAAAAATGTTTTTAGGCTGACATGAATGGATCTTGTCGGTTGAAACTTCAAACCTTGATTATTTTATCAGAATCAGAAGGCATCAAATGAATAATAATATTATTTCCTTATCTAAGAGTTTATAAATTGATTCGGATTTAGTTTTCAAAACCTATCGTCTACACAGCAAATACTAGTTCCAAAACTTTCCTACCTGTGCCGAAAAATCAAAGTTTATTGACTCGCTTCTACTCCAGTTTTCAATGTGGAATGGTGATAAAAAAATTATTGAACTTTAATTTGGAGTTGCAGTTCTTAATGTTGTGACTAGATGCTAAATGGTCTTGATAAAATATTTATCAGACTTGAATGTGAAACGAGTTCTTAATGTGATACATGTAATGGTATATTTAACTCAATTATATTTGTAGGGATTTATTTTGACGTTAGATATAAATGTTGGATTGTATTTCACCTTTTTTCAACAAAAAAAAAACCGGGCCAAAACCCGTAAAAAAACAAAATCAGCGACGTAAGCTTTTTTCACGGCAATTTTCCCTCCATATTTTTCTGCAGTAGTTTTTTTTTTCTTAGCATCAATCAGTTTTGTTGAACAAATGTTGCCTAAAAAAATTGAATTCCCAAATCCGATCGCTAGGGCTTTCAGTTCTCCAATTCTGTCCCTCCTCCTAATTCTCAAATTTCTTTCCATTAATCCACATCAATTTCACTTACACTGCCAGAAACAATTAAAAAGTAATAAAAGAAATGAAGAAGAAGGGGAAGGAAGAAGCAGAAAGAACCGAACGCATCATTCGTGGCCTCATCAAACTTCCCGAAAATCGAAGATGTATCAATTGCAATAGCTTGGTATTTTTTTTGTTGTTGTTGAGAAAACCATAGCTTGGTATTTCGTTTCTTCTTTTTATCATCGTTATTTATTTTTTGTTGTTTTATTTTTGAAAATATGATTCCCTTGGAACGCAACGTCGCAATCCATAGGATTTGTGTGTTTTTTATTTTTGTGTGAGCCTTTGGCTCTGTTTTGGAACCGACGACATCGCCGTCTAGAGCTTTAGATTGCTACTTCTCACGTGAGCGACATGTCTTTTCACTCCATTTTCTTCCTTCTTTATTCTGTGCGCAGGGACCTCAGTATGTTTGTACAACTTTCTGGACATTTGTTTGCACAAATTGCAGTGGAGTTCAGTAAGTATAATCTTGTTCTTGTCATCCTTTTGTGAATATTATGTTTTGTTATGGGTTTTCTCTGTTGTTGTATCCAGCCGGGAATTCACACATAGAGTCAAGTCAGTGTCGATGGCGAAATTTAATGATGAAGAAGTTAGTTGTCTTCAAGCAGGAGGGAATGAGGTTTGCTTGTGAACCAAATAACAAATTACATGTACCATTGTTGTTGAGAACTTTGCTTTGTTGTGGCTAACATTTTCATTTCAATGTCGTAGAGAGCGAGGCAAATTTATTTCAAAGAATGGGACCCGAATCGAAATTCTTATCCTGATGGCAGGTAGCCAATGTTGTTATGCCTGTGTTTGTTTATAAGTTTTGGGAAATATGAACTGTAAAGCTTAGGTTCTGATACATTGTTTCGTTTCTAGCAATCTTCATAGACTTAGAGATTTTATCAAGCATGTTTATGTGGATAGAAGATATACCGGTCAGGCAACCAATGCTACACTCCCAAGATTGAGATTGGTAAGCAACAAGAGATTGCCTTCTTTATATGGTTTGTTTGTCCTTTTGGTTTTAATGTTTCTCGAATAGTCAAATTCATGATCACTTCTTTTCTCAAGAGTTGTTGTGGTTTTTCCAGAGTGAGAAGGAGGAGTCTCTTGAGAGTAGGAAGGCTGCATTGTATCGAGGTGGATTTAGAAGTCCTTCTTATGAAGATAGGAATGAACGGAGTAGATTTGGTCCTGGTGGAAGAAGTAATGATAAGAGCTTCAGATATTATTATGAAGAGAGGAGAAGTCCTCGTTATGCGCAAGAAAATTCACCCCATGGAGGTCCTAGGAGAACTCCTGTTCGGTTGGAGATAGTGGATGACAGGTTCCGGGATGATGATGCTCAAAGGGGCAGGCTTTCTGATTGTCACAGGCATTCGCTTGGAGGCTCCAAGTTTGGGAATGTGTCACCTGAGCCTCGACACAACAGGGCTCAGTCTAGCTCCCCAGTTGTGCGTTCTTTTAGAGATCTTCTTGAAGAAAGTGCTCCACATTTACAGGTAGGTGAACATTCTAAAGCAACTAGCGGGAAGGACGCTGAAGGTTCTGTTCATAATCAGGTACGACAACTGATATGTTGATATGGCTGTAGAATATACTTGTTAACTGCAAAACTTTGTTTTGTCGTCGTCTCTGGGAAGAGAAGCTATGACTAAGAGCTGAAACCTAGCAATTTGTGTTTTACAAAGAGTACCACTGAGCTTGATCTTGTTAATGTCAGATTCATTCTGTTTTTGGAGCCAAATACACTTGTTCCTATGGAATATGAAGAACTGAATGTAAAATTCATCTTGTAGTTTTTCTCATTGCAGATTCCTTCTTCTGGAAATGTGGCTTCTTCAGGGGGGAATCCAGTTCAAGACAAAAGTCAACCTCCTCAGAGTTTGATTGATTTAGATAATGATTCTCAGCCCTCGAATGCTGTATCCCAACCACAAACTCCAGGAAATCACCCATCCAGTAGTGGAGGAAACCACTCCTCTCATGAATCTTCGGCACGAAAAACTGCTCCTGCCCCAAACCCAAATAGTTTGGAATTTTTACTATTCGAGTTGGCTCCCTCTAATGTTCCTGCTAATAATGAATCTGAAGTACCAAGTGATAGTATTCCTCCACCAACTGCATCTGGAGGCAACATGCCGATGAGC
Source organism: Viola odorata (assembly GCA_963691705.1). Taxonomy (NCBI): domain Eukaryota; kingdom Viridiplantae; phylum Streptophyta; class Magnoliopsida; order Malpighiales; family Violaceae; genus Viola; species Viola odorata. Next base: position 19,036,284 of record OY829545.1, on the reverse strand, counting down.
ACTAATGTTTCCACAGATGGAGCTGGAGTACCTGCTCCACCTGCTGGGGGAACACTCTCATTATTTGATTTCAATGCTCCGGAAACTCCAGCGCCTACTAGTGGAGGTCCTCCACAAAATGCACCTGGTGTTGGTGATAACTTCAATGTCAAGGTTTCTAACATTCCGCACGTATCAAGCCAGCAGTATCAGCCAGCTGCAATCCCAGCTACTGGTGGTAACTCTAATGGACAACAGAATATTACTAATAACGAGGTTAGTTTCAAATTGTGAATTTGTATGCACGATTCACATGCGTACGAACACATACATAGTCATAAGCTTATGTTTGTGACTTTCTCCCACAAACTTGCAGCTGTGGAATGCACCAAATGTTCCTAATGCTCAAGGAACTTCTGCACCGATTGTCGAGTACTCATCTCAAAATGCCTTGAAGCCAGCGCAAGATTACAATTCTGGAGTTGCATCCCAGCAGTTTGGTGGAAGAATGGAACTTCCAGCGGTGATTCTTTTGCCTTATGTTTCTTTTGATGTCTCCCAATGTCTTCCACTGATACATGTTTAATTCTATATAGGACCTTTTTACTGCAAGGTATACACCAGCCCCAGGCCCGTTTGTAGGATGGCAAGCTGGTCAACATTATGGCATGGGATATGGGATGCAACAGGATCATCCAATGGTATCTATTCTTATGATTCAAGATGGATCTTTTGGAAATAGTTTGTGTATCGCTTCTCATGGAACAGCGCTGATCTTTTTGTTTATTTTTGTACAGTCTGTGCCAGCTTATCGCAACCCTGCAACACCAGCAAACCCATTTGAGCTTAGCAGTGAAACAACTTCATTCCATGAGCCACCAGTATGCACCACGCAGCTTAGATACTTATGTTTCTGATTTATAATCTCTTTCTCTGCTGCTTGTTTGGTTTTCAGCTATCAGATGCCTCTACAAAGCCTAAACTGTTCTAATATAAGCCTTATATGCATTCATTTCGATGTGCCTATCCTGTAGTACTTCTAAGTCTTGCTGCGTTAACTTGCTAAATATATGTTATTGTGACGTAGTTCCCTTCAATGGGAAATTTGCGAGGTGCCCTTCCACCAATGTCAGCTCCAGAGGCCTTATCGCGAGCTTCCAGCTTTGGCAACAGTTCATCAGGGTTGACGGCAGCTAATCCCGGAGTCTTAACGCGGACTCCCAGTTTTGGCAACAATTCATCAGGGTTGATGGCAGCGAATTCCGGAGTCTTAACGCGGACACCCAGTTTCGGTAACTATTCTCCAGGGTTGATGGAAACTGGATCACCTTATTCATCAGCAAGGCATCCTCTTTGCCATCCCTTTGCTGTAAACACTCCTGGTAAAGTCACGTCTTATTCATCATCGATCTTATCTCTACTAAACCAACAATATTGCTAAATTTCACTTCCAACTTATCAGGTGCATACATGGGGCAAGAACACATGAATATGTCACCTTATAGCAGGTAACATTGTTTTCCCCGGCTCTCACTTGTCCTGTTTACATCTTTTTTCTAATGACCATCTCCGCGTACAATGTCCTCTCAAACATGAAAAGATGAATGACTTGCACTTTCTGTTGACCAACACTGCAGACCACAAGGGCCTGGCAGATTTGGCAGTGATGGGCTTCCTTATGGTGCAATGCACATGAATCAACAGCGGAACAGCGGATACTCGCCCACTTCCCAAAATACTTTCCCTTCCAACAGAGGGAACCCATTTGGATAAGATAACTATTTCTCATTTTTCAATCCTCATCTACTATGGAAAGATGGTGGTGTCTTCTGTATCTCCTCTGGCATATGTAGTTCTTATCATTCTGGACTAAGGTATTTGTCCCTTCCTACCATGATCTTGCTGTGTTGTAATTTCTCATTTACAACAGGTTGAAACCGCGATTCGTCGCTCTAATTAACTAGCAGGTGGAGCTTAAAGAAGATAATTTCATGTACGAATTTAGAGAAATGGGTGGAGATGCATAAGGTTCTTGCAATCTAGGCTATAGAATGTTAGGAACTTGGGATGCAACACTGTAATGAAGCCGAAAGGCCAATTCGAAAAAGTAAACATGTAAACAAGAATGTGTCTGCCAATAACAATGGGAAACTGTAATAGTATCCTTGTTGGACTGGACTGGACCTGTATATATAAACATTTTCATGTCCTAGGAATTCCATGCATAAACTTTAACATTTTTTATTTAAATTGCAGAGTAGTAGTTCCATGCATCGTATCGTATCGACCAACATCATTAATCGTTATGGTAAATTTCTCAGGTTAAAAAGTGAGAACTTAAATAAAATTGAATCTCAAAATATATATCAAGAAATCTAACTTATAATTTCTTCTTCTTCCTTTATTTTTATAATAAGAATTACCATAAAACAATGAAGCCCGGGAATGTGTTTAAATTTTGGTCAGTCCACCACCTCTACACCTTATATGGGCCCGTGGGCCTTTGTAATTTAAGTAATAAAAAAGCCTTCTAACTTTAACCTGGGCTTGGTAGATTTCGTACCTTTAAGGATTTTCAACTCGAGCTAATTCTGGAAGCCTTGTTTCTAATCTAAGGCCCAAATAAACCGTCCACGCCTGTCGTTGGAAAATGTACAACTGAATGAAGCACCATTTCGATCGAGCAGTTCTACTTTCTCGTCGTCCGTCGACGAATTTCACCGGAAACAGCAACCGGCGGTAGTCAGTGACTAGTCAGCTACTGTTCAAGCTTCTTCTTCATATACTCCATGGGAGAAATTGGTTGAAAAAGAGCTTGGAGAGAGTGACTGACTCTGCGGTAATTATAGTATCCCTTTATGTTATCTCCCAAACTTTACGAATTTCTTCCATTATTTAGTTTATTTTCCCTAAATTTTCTCAGTTTTGAACTTTAATAACTTGCAGCAATTGTAAGAGCGGATCATGAAGGGCCATGAACATAAGGTATTATCTTCTTTTATCTATTTTCTAATAATAAAATCAGTTTATTTGGTCGTTTGTGTTAGTTGTTAGGAAATGTTATTAGGATACTTTGCAAAAATCTTTCAGTTTGTGAGACTTAAAAGATGCTCGGTTTCTGGATTTGCAATATTTATGGATGTAAGCTAGTAAATATATAGTCTGACTGAGAATGAAGAACAATAGTGATATTTTGTTTGTTTTTTTCCTGAACTGGGCTCTTTTAGATGCCAAGAATGGAGGGTATTTTGAATCTTCCAGTTCAAGATCCTCCCTGCGTGGAGTTTTCAGCGACACATATAAAATGGGTGAAAGTTGAAGGTGGTCGCCAAGGTGGGGATGATATAGCTATCGTTCCTTATGCGAGAGTTGATGATTTTGTAAAGGGAGAATCTTCGAATGCGGAATTCCCTGCAAGCTTCCGCATTGAGTCGAGAAGGAAGAGATCTGAAGGCAGTATCAGCAAACCAAGAGTTGATGGCTATCTTGAATATACACTGTAGGTTGCAATCTTGTGAGTGGTGACTGGATGGAAACTTCTTCTCATTTTTTGGTTTTATGTTCAGAGAAAACCATGTAAGAGTGAGGCATGCTTTTGTGTTGAGTGAAAACTGTGCAATCTGAGTACCTAATTACTTTTTGAAGTTCACCAGTGATACATGATTGTGGTTAGGTCAAGTAGCATTAACATTTTAACCTATCACAGATAGTCTTTCAGATTGTAAAGTTATTTGCATCTCAATAGCCTGTGTAGTTTTATTAATTAGCAGATTATGTATGCTGGTGACTTTTCAGATATTGGTGTTCATATGGTCCTGAAGACTATCGCGATAGTGAGTCTGGTGTGGGTGATGGCTCTAATGTCAAACCTACAACTGGAAAGGGAAGCAGACCTGGGAGGCGTCACATGATGAGAGGCTGTCTTTGCCATTTTACTGTGAAACGCCTATACACTCGCCCCCTCCTGGCTCTTATCATATATAATCAAAGAAAACATGTAGATAAAAATGGAGCTCCCTGCCATGGGTTACTTGATTCTGACGCTGTAGGGACAAGAGCCATGTATGCTCCAAGGATCTCGGAGGAATTGCGGCAGAAAATCATGTCTATGCTCTATGTTGGAATATCTTTGGACGGTGTTATCCAACATCACGCAGAGGTGGTTCAAGGGCATAGAGGGCCCCACAATCGTGATGATTTTCTCACTAGAAATGATGTTCGTAACATGGAGAGGGTTGTTCACAATTCCTCACACAAATTACATGCAAATGACGATTTCAGTGTAAAAATGTGGGTGCAGCGCCATCAGAAGCATGTGTTTTTCTTCCAAGAAATGTCCGGTGCAGAGCCATTTATTCTTGGGATACAGACAGATTGGCAGCTGCAGCAGATGCTCCAATATGGGCACAGTGGTTCAATTGCCTTTCATTCAATGTTTGGGTTGAAGAAACTTAAAGTAATGTCCTCTTTCTCACTCACTCTCTATTGATGAAAATATTATATAGGGTAGAGCTTGAGGAAATTGATTCAATATACAAATGGGTTGAGCATATTAGTTAGGGTGCTAGTGGTAGTTGCATGTGCTATTTTCATGTACATGGTGTTTGAAAATGATTGACTGTTTTCTTTCTGTTGACAGTATCCCCTGTGTACTTTACTAGTTTTTGATTTGTCTCAAAATGCAATTCCGGTTGCTTGGATTATTACCTCCAATTCTGTTAGTCAAGACGTCTATAAATGGATTGGTTTTCTTGCTGAAAGAATCCAAACCAAGGATCCCAGATGGAGGGCCAATACCTTTTTAGTGGACGATCCTTCATTTAATATTGCTATCATAAGGTATGATTAAACTGGTACCTGTCTAGTTCATCTACTTAGATTTCAGGAGACAACGTTGTAATTGCCAAGTCATTCATATTTGCAGGGAGGCTTTCCAATGCCGGATCCTATTATGCACCTGGCATGTTCGCCGTGCTTGGATAAGGAGTCTTTTGAAGAAGTGCTGCAGCATTGATTTGCAGCGAGAGATGTTTAAGCACTTGGGCTGGATTTTGTACTCCACAAGAGGTGGGCCAAATGCTGTGGATGCAACTGAAGAGTTCATGCAAGTATATGTTGATCAATGTCTCTTCATTGAGTATTTAAAGAGGAGATGGTTACCACATATAGGTGTGTTTCTTTTATCTTGACTATCTGTTAGACTCATGGAGAGGATAATCTTTGTTGGTTTGGAGAACTTCTTACCGTCCATTGCTATTATTGTCTTCCCATCAGGTTGCCTTCATTAACTGCTCTAATGCTATGGTTGTATCACTGAGCAAGAATTATGACCGTGGATATATAGAATCGTTGTCCACTTACTGATTTTTTTTTAACATGCAAATATTATTTTGAAATATGTCAGAAACTACCTACCTAATTTGCCAACGGTTTTTTCCTGCATGAAGCTGTTAGATATTACATTTATATTTTTATCGTTGGTTTCTTGTCTGGCAGAGGTCTGGGCTAATGGAATAAGATCCCTCCCTATATCCGGTACAGAGCCTCTGGCTGCTATCGAGTCCTATCACCTCATATTGAAAACCAAGCTTTTCAATGAGCAGCATGCTAATTCCTTGGGAAGAATTGACTGGTTGATCCACACGCTGACAACTGAATTCCATTCCTCATTGTGGTTAGATCAATACTGTTTGGAGACTGGGTATTTTGCAAATCTAAGGGATGAGTGTTTCTTAACTAATGCTTGGTATCAGGCTCTGCAAATTCCCGATGTTGATGTGGTATTGGATGAGCACAATCTCCATCTTGCAAAAGTCATCTCCCAAAGTAACAGAAGTCTGGCCTATATAATTTGGAACCCTGGATCAGAATTCTCCCTCTGTGATTGTCCCTGGTCAAGGCTGGGAAATCTATGTGAGCATGTTATCAAGGTGGCAATCTTATGTAAAAATCGGCAGTTTGCCAGGCCATTGTTGGAAGCTCAAGTTTACCGGCAGATGTTGCTTACCCTTTTGAACAATCCCCCTGATGATCCTTTGGTACTGGAGCATGCTATTTCGCGTGCAGCCCGCTTGCAACAGGACATCAAAGGGCTAGAGGACTTGTCTAATAATGGGCTGCTCCAGCCTTTACCTCCTGAGACAAATCCTCAAATAGGAGTGGATCTTTTGCCTTTCCCACGCCTTCATTGATTTGACAGCAAGTTGATGCATTTGTGGTTGGAACTTTCCTAATTGTATAACCGGAAGAGATCGTGAAGATAGTGTGGTTGCGAATCTACTGGAAATATAACTCCGGAACAAGTCAGAGATTGCATAATATAACTAGGTCTTCTGGAGGTACATATTTTTACCCTCATTTGTGCCGCTTCTTAAGCTGGCAACATACTAAAGGAGGAAGTGTTGACAGCTTCGCCATTTCAAAAACTCAGTTTGAATTGCTTTGCTCAATGCTATCCTCAGGGTAGCAGTCCAATGATCATTCTAAAACTTGCTGAAATTATTCGAACTGTACCCGAACTCCTTATTCGTTGACCATGTCACAGATAGTTCGTGTCCATTGGTAAGCCAATCAGACTACCGTGTACGGGAAAACCACTAACCAGTGTTTTAGATGTTTTTTCTCCCCTTCTTCTTGTACAGATTGTATATTATAGTACTTACCAGTTAACAGATAAAAGTTGTAGTCCTCAAAGTTCAGTTTCTTTTCATGTTACTTTCAGGAAAATTATTTCCTAACCTAGTAAGGATTTTGGTCTGATGATGATAAGAAAGAAGTCTCAATTTACTTTGAATTTGATGCTGTTATCCATGAGACAGGTTGTTTTTCACTTTTCAGGAGCCATATATAGCACATATATGTCTTCAAGTACACTCAATAATGCTATTTACAATGGGATGTTGAAAATGAGATTAAGTAGTTGAATTGGTGTAGTGAGGGTGTTGAATAGGGTGTTGAAAAGGAGGTGGATTAATTGGTGTTGAATTTTTTCAACATGTTGAATAAGGAAAAAAATGGCCCACCAATACCACATGTCGCAATTTGATTGGCTGCCGATGATTTTTAGATTTTTATCCCATTCTAATTATTTGAGATCAATTATTTCATAGTAAATTAATTTTTTTTAAAAAGAAATTTATACCAAAATTCATAATTTTTTTTTCTCTATAAATAGAAACTTGTTTCATTTGATTTGGACACAGAAAAAAAAACGAGTTTTTTTACTATAGTTTTTCTATTAGCCTCCTATAAACTCTTAATTAAGAATATAAATTAGAAAAAAAAATTATTTAAAAAAATTATTTAACTCTTAATTATTTTAATTTAATTTCAATCAATAATTATTTAATCGCAAAAATAAAAACATAAAAGAAAATAATAATATTAAATAAAAGTGGTGGGGTAGGGTGTTGAATTTTATTAAACAAAACCATTGTAGAGTGTAAAAATTGAGTGAGTGTTGAATTATTAGGTGGAAGAGAAAGAATATGATGTGGAGGGTTAAAAAATAATAAATAGGGTGTTGAATGAAGGGATGGTGTTGAAACCATTGTTCATAGTCTAATTGGAGTAAGAACAAAATACCAGCTGGTGACAACCATTTCCATTTCAGGATAATTACCTTGCTTGGATATCTGATATAAACTGCAAACTCTGTCAAGTTCCTCTGATAGATTCCTGAAGCTGGTGTTGGTGGCGATGTGGTTAAAGCTCGTTCACCCTTTACTTATCAGTACTGTACTGCACTATTTTAGGTGAATGAGTTTATTACATATGGCTTTATTATGATTTGGATAGGTAAGTGTTTTCATTAATTGTCTTGGGTCTTGCTATCAGATAATTCATGAATGGACGGGGCCAGTCCTATCTCCTTTGGTCCTTACTATTCATGAGACATAAATTATACTGGAACTGCCGAAAGATTAATGTTAGCTTTGTAGCCGCTGCTGCCCTGCAGCTCGGTAGTTGGCCATCATGGGTGATCTGCTCAGGGTAATCATAGTTATCAAAATCATACTGGACGAACTGCTTAATTGGTGACTCAATTACGAAAATCTTAAACCAGTCCGATCTGATGTACTAGACCAAATATGTAGTTTACTTCATAAAATTGGTCAATGAGGATGATTGAACTAGTAAACTTGGTATGGTTGAACCGATTTGATCTGAAATTTTGTTTCCTTTTATTCTTTTTTCGCTGTTCTTAAGCATTAAAGGCATACGATGCAGCTCTACTCTGCTTGGTTAAAAACCTGCAGTAGATGGGTAAAAAGCTGACATGCATCATTCCAAGGTGACATCTTTTTAATGCTGACGAGAGAGAAATGATCAAAATGACGGTAGGGTTTTGAGATACGGCAAAACAGAATCCCTCTTTTTCCTCTGCCTCCTCTTTCTCATGTTTAAGTGACACTGCTCTCTTCATGTAAACAGTCATTTTTAGAGCATATCGGTCGTATTGGTATTCGAGTTTTGGATATGCAATTACGTCAAAACTTACGGAGAAAAATTATAGGCTTGAATCCAGAGTGTGATAACTGAACTGAATACACGTGATTTTTGTAGATAAACTGAACCAATTTCAAAAGAAAACAAATAAATAAAAAACAATATTAATATACCTCCATAATTATAGATAAAAATAACTAATTAACAATCTCTTCTTATTAAGGTTGCAATCTAGCTAGCCTAGCTACTATTAATTGAGAATAATTTCTCCTAACACTCAAATACATTTCTGCCCCGAAAAGATTAATTCGATGTTTCTATTTATTTTATATTTAATTTACCTGTAACTAACTCACTACTGTTCCAATTGCAAACAAAACTTGATCCATCTTTTGCTCTATAGCAAATTAAAATAGTCAAGCTCCCAAAATGGAAAAAGAATCAGTAGAAAGGTGGTGGTGGCGGAGAAGCATACGGTATCCCAGTTATCGGTGGCAATGGACCATCATATACCGGAGCTGGTGGTGGTGATGGAGGTTCCGACCAGCATGGAGGGGGCGACGGAGGCGGCGAATTTTGTGGTGGCGGTGGTGGTGATTGATTGGTTTGTGGGGTTGGTGGAAGGGAAATCGGAGGAGGTGGTGGTGGGGGTGGCCGTAACAGCGGCGGTGATAGCTGTGGAGGAGGTGGTGGTGAAAATAATGGCGCCGGTGGGGGTGGCGGTGATAGCACTGGAGGAGGTGGCGACGGTAGCTGGGAATTTGGAGGTGGTGGTGAAAATTTTGGCGGCTGTGGACAGGGAGGTAGCTGTGGCGGTGATAGCAGTGGAGGAGGTGGTGGTGGCAGCACTGACGCTGGTGGTGGAGGTGGTGGTGGCAGCAGAGCTGACGCTGGCGGTGGAGGTGGTGGAGGCAGAGCTGATGCTGGCGGTGGAGGTGGAGGTGGAAGTAGAGGCAGAGCAGGATCCACTTTATGGCAATTAAACGCCACACAATTGACTGCACCCTTAGACAAGAACATCTTACATTGCAATGTTGACCTCTGCTTCTTTCTCCCCTTCAAGCAATTCCTCTGATCATCATAATTCTCTAACCCTAAACAAACCGGCGGCTCGCCGGTGATAAAATTATAACCAATGTTGAAATTCATCAAATTGGGAAGCGAACAGATACTCTCAGGAATCGACCCGGATAACATATTATGACCCAAATTCAATTGCTCCAAGCTTATCATCTCTCCAATCGAATCAGGCAATTTCCCAACAATCTTGTTATAGCTGGCATCAAAAACTGTCACATTCTTCAGCAATCCTATCTCGTTTGGCAAACACGAGCGCAACCCACTGTTCGTCAGGATCACCTCGTTTAGAGTTTCGGACATGTTGCCTAAACTCGGGACGCATCCATGAAACTTGTTGTGTGCAAGAACAATGACAGAAACCCGCGAATTGCCAAAATTGGCAGGCAATTTGGAGGAAAATCTGTTGTGGTTTATGAAGATCGCGTCCAGGTCTTTGTCGAATAGTTCTCTAGGCAGATCGCCTTCGAATTCGTTGTACCGGAGATCAAGATACTTGAGCATTGGCAGATCAAGAAGATGGTCAGGAAATTTTCCTGCGAACCGGTTGTTGCTCAGATCCAATTCGTACAGAAGTTTCAGTTTCTTGAATGATTCCGGGACTCTTCCACAGAACCTGTTGGAGTTGATGTGAAACAAGGCAATGTCTGTGAGCTGCCCAAGTTCTTGAACTAAATAACCTGCAATGTCGCCATGGTTCAGATCGACTCCGGCCACGGTTTGGACTGATTCGTTGTCCGGTGCAGCTTCGCAGAAAATTCCGGTGTAGTTGCACACATTGGATCCTACCCAGTTGGATGTGATATTCAAAGGATCTGAGATGATGGCCTGTTTCCACGCTTGCAACGCAATGTAGGCATTCTTGAGTCTTGGATTCTCAAAAGTGAGGGTAGTTTGTGAAATATCGCACTTCTCCAGCCCTAATTCTTGTTTTCCAAGCGTTTTTTGCATTTGGTTTTGCGCATTTTGCGAATCGGAGTAGGCTGCATTGGCCGGAAGGGTGGAGAAGAGACAGATGAGAGGGAGTGCAACAAAGTATGGAAGAAGAATGTGAGTATTTTTCTTCATGACACACAAGTGAACATTTAAGAATATTTTCTTGGTGTTCTTTGTTTTTTGATTAAATGTCAGTGAAAAAAGATGAGAAGAAAAGGGTTGAAGGAGAGAAGGAGTCTGTTTGGTGATTGGAAAGGATATTGTGATTTGAGAGCTTTTCGGTTATGGAGAAAAAATAAATACCAGTTGCATCTAACGCCGTATATGCACTGAATATCCCGATACCCTTTCTTTGCTAGTTTTGTGTCTTCCCTCACACTTCAAGTTGAAAGACCCTCCAAATTAAGGATTTAGATCTAATTTTCTCAGTTATTATGCTTTTACGAACAATAAACTAATCTTATCGATGAGGTGTGAATTAATTTGATCCGGAAAAAAATTCGGGATATATCCAAAAAAAAATCTTGTTAGAATTTTGTGAGATTCTAAAAGAAAATGATTTAATCTCATTACCCGTATTTAAACTCTAAAACTAAATTAAGAATGAGTAAAATTTTCACCACTATCACATAAACGGAAGTTTATACTTTCACTTTGAGTATTGAATTGAATTAGTAAAAAAAATAGATTAATTTTATTCGAGTTCCGTTGAGAACCCGGTTCTATTATTTTGAATAATTAGTAGAAATCGCATTCTTTTTGCTAACATTTTCTTTGTTTCAGTTTTTACATGACTATGAGTAGTTGCATGAGGTAGGACCAAAAATAATGCCCATGTGTCCCACATTTTGTTTTTAGGTTCTTTGAAGAAAGCAAAAGTCAAGTCTTGTCCTTGTAATTGTAAGATTGTAACTTGTAAGGATATAATTCATCAGAGGTTGCAGCATTTGCCGGAAAACTGGTTAATGCTACGCCTTCTATCTCTACCGACACCTATAGTCTTGTGGGCAGTTGGTTTGCCGATTCTAACTCTCTCGTCTACCGACTCTATTGCATTGTTCTTTAATACTTCTTCTAATATCCACTTTTTTTGGTTTAATGATTAAACATTTAAACTACATTTGTCTAAGTGAAGGTTTAGTACCCATTGGAAAGGATTTAGTACTCATGCACTAAAAATAGGTTCACAAAACTTAAGCAATATGTGACGAAATTTAGAGAAGTTATTTATTACTTCTGACTTTTTATGACAATGTGTTCACATGTTTAATACTCCCTCTGGCTCGTTACAAAGAGCGTTTTAGCACAGGAAGTTTGGCCCGAAATAAATATCGTTCTGCGATCCCGAGGCTGGAGAAGACGAGGGTGCCCCTGCCTGCCTACGCTGGTGACGACGACGGTTTCGGTTTCGACTGCCTTCCTCGATTCCCTCTTTCTGTGTTTGAATCTGAAAATTTGGGGGGGAACGGAACCTTTTCAATTTTCATTTTCCCCCTTTCTTTTTCATTTTCCCCCTTTCTTTTTCAATTTTGGTTTAGGTGCCTGTTTGGTTTGGGTGGATCTGGTGCAGCTGGGGTGATTTTTTATAGTGGTTTGGATGAATTTAATTGATTGCAGGGGGTTGGAATTGGAATTGGAATTGGAATTAATTTGGGAGGGGACTTGGAATTGGATTTAATTGAGGCAGAGGATTGGTGGTACGATGATTTGGTTGAGTTTGTGTGGAGGAGAGGAGGAAGAAGGTGAACGGAGGTAGAGGTGGAAGAAGGTGAACAGTAACTTGTACCAAATTAATTAATAATGGCACAATGGTAAATTAGAGTTTTCTATTTATTTATTCGGTTCGAGCTAATCGGGACGAGAAATTTTACTCAAAATTAATAAAAATTCGAATAGAAAATACCAAAATGTGAAATAAAATAGAATAAAAAAAATGATACGAAATAAAAATAGAAAAAATACTATATTATCAATAAATAAAAACTTAAAAAGAACATGAGAAATAAATAAATTATTTCGGGTTTGATCCGAATTTTTTATAAAGTAAATAAAGTAAAATTTTATAAAGTAAATAAAGTAAAATTTTAAGTGCATAATCTATACTTAATGGCCTATTATGATTATTCACGCGTGTTGATTATTTATCAAATAAAAACTCGTTTGAAAATGTAAAAGTAGAAGTAACTATATATGGAATTGCATTGATGCACAAATCTGCTAGGCCAAGCCCGTGACCTAGCCAAGCTGAGTCTCCCTCTTAATCTCCCCAAGACATCAACTTGCATCAACCCAGCCGGTTTCAAGCCATCAATATGCATCAACCCAGCCGGTTTCAAGCCAGCAATTCTCAGAATTGAGTCAACCATTAGTTGTAAATAGCAAGGGAGGTTGGGGGTAGTATGGTCAAAAAATGCCTCGTTTTCTTCCCACCAATTATTACCTTAATCCACGTGCTCAGTAGCAAAATGACGTTTATTTCGGACCGGAGAGAGTATATAGGTATACTTTGTCCAAAATTACCGTGATCAAATAAGATTCGATTCAACAGGAATATTTTTTTTTAGGAGTTTTTCTCAATGAATATGAATTTCGTCGACACTTCTAAAACACAGCTTTTAACTAGCTATGCAAAACAGACTGCCACGAGTAGGTACGGTTAGCCTTATGGGTGTTAACGGCATGTGAAATGTGGGACCAGTTTTTAACGTCTCTTTGTCTTACCTGGATCTTTATAGGCGCGCCTCATCTTGAAATGCACCGACCCGTGAGTCGATGACCATTCTGACTACCTTAACCTCAACCCGGCAAATCCCTTCCATTTTTCGTGCAATTACTTTACTTTTTTAAATTTTTGGTCAAATTTAATTATCTTTTTAAATTTTTTTTTCAAAAATTCTTTAAATTATTTAGATATTTTAAATAAATCCATTAATTAATTTTTTTTATTCGGGCGTATGTGGCATCGTTTTAATAAATAATAACTTATTTCATAAAATTAATAGATTTATTTCTCTTTTTTTTCTAAAAAAATATGACGTCAGAAGAAATCAATAATTTAGATTTTTTTTAAAGTTAATTGTTTATAGTAATAAATTATTTAAGCTTTTTTTTTTATTGGCAGAGACGAGATTTGAATCTGAATTTGAAACTCTATCTCTACCTATACTACTAGCACGTTAACCAATGAACTATATGGTGATTGACTTTAATTTTTATTATTATATAAATTTAGATGATGTTTGTAGGATGATACAAAATTTTATTTTAATAACTTTTAAAATTCCTTACAGTGTGACTGAGTTGATTTGTAGGGCGACACAAAATTTTATTTTAGTGACCTTTTGAATTCCTCCCGACTGGCCCGAATGTGCCCTAAAAGAAATTACGTAAATTTAAATTTTGATGATAATTATTAAATAAGCTAATAAGATTATAATCAGTTAGTAGAATTTACTTTTCAAACTTAAATAATTACATAAATAAATTTTAAAAGATATTTTAAAAACTTTATTTGCTAACCCTTTGATTTTTTTCTAATTTTATGAAATGAATCATTATTTATAAATAGTTTGGATGGAAAAAATCAACGAATGAGTTAATTTGAAGCATTTAAATAGTTTATTGGATATTTGAAGAATTTTTTAGTTTGAAGGGTATTTGAGTTTGACCGAAAATTCGAGGGAATAAATAAATATTCCCCATTTTATTTTTATTTATTTATTTTTCCAATTGGGCTGCATGGATCCAATTGGATAACAAGAATTTGTCATGGATATCACGGCCATCACTTTTTTGATGGGCCACGCCCAATAAATGTCAGGGAAGTCACGACTATCCTTTTCAGGCCCAATAACTGCCTACAATTTTTCTTTTTTATCTCTTTAAAAAATGTCAAGTACTAAATTAACGTAAAAATTACTGACTTGATTTTACAAAGAAACTAAGGTTTTTCTTGGTTTTGAAAGAAGCCCAATTTCAAAGGTGGTTATCAAACACTTTTTTATTGGTTTTGAATTTGGGAAATGACTTTTAGCCACTAAACCGGAATGTCAAACGCCCATTTAGGCATGACTGAATTGCCGTAAATGAATTTGAATCGTTGGATTAAAATTGGTTTACAAATAATTATTTGTAGAGTATAAATTAGTGTTTATTATAAAAAAAATTATATACAAATGAGAATTTTAACCATTGGATGATATTTTAATCACTTTAAAAATCTATTTCTTTAGAATTATAATATTATCACAACTTTATCTAATGATTAAAACGTTAATTTTTATATATACGTGTTCGTTTTATAGATCAACTAATAAATGAATTGCAAGATTAATACACGTGAAAGGCAACCGGGGCCACTTGAGAATAGCAAACTAAGAGTAACTAATCATTTTGTTGCTGCCGTAGACGCTACTGCAATCAAGCGCAAAATATAAAAAATTGGGTCCAAATCCACAGGTGAAGAACGAGGTTCATTTAATTAGCGGGTATGGAACAGCTGGAGCGCTCCAAATTGAATGCACAATCGTAGAGTCAATCACATGGATTAAAATAATATTTGACGGTTTGACATTTATTCATTGAGAATTATGTGCTCTTATAGCATTGGCTAGTCCTTACATTATTGAGGTTAGGTTTAAAGATAAATACAAGGCGTGACACATATATCATTTTGTAATTGCAAGGAATTTTCAACCTTACAGCTTTGATTGAGGGGTGAATGAATGATTGAGGAGCATGATTAGCATAAAATATTATATTATATTTTACTATATGCTTTTCTTTTCATGACCGTGCAACACTTGTCTAGGGTACAACATTCGGCACAATAAATTCAGCAAGAACATAGAATGTTTGTTGTGCTTGTTGCATTCATCTGAATAATCTCTTTAGTGATGTGTCTCCGACTGTAGTCCATATCAAATGACGCGTAATATATTATCTTTTTTATTATAAAACAGTAGAATGTATATAAAACGTTACTAGATAATAGATAAATAGTTTGATATTTTTATTTTTTAAATAAGAAATAATCAGATAATTCTAACATAGATACGAGATTACCGGATCCGAGTATGTTTATTCTTTCTTTTTTGTTGGTATTTTGTTCTTATTTTCTTTATGTTGTTAGACGATAGGCATGAAATATTTTCTTATCATGAAATATATTTCCCCCATTTTTAAGTACCATCCTAATCTTTCCACGTCATATCCCACGGAGGATCCTGATTTGGCCGACCAAGAGCACACGTGTCAAAAGTCAACAGATCAAAATGGATGACTAGTGTTGGAATCTTGTGATCACATCCGACCGTTTCGCTTTTATAGACTTTAACACAGTTTTCAGCGAAACTGACAAAGTCATATGCGGGGAAAGTATACTGTACAGCTTGTCCACGGTAAGCATCGTGCTTCTCTTACTATAACACACATGTTCAACAACAAGAAGAGAAATCTAGCTCATTTTCAACAAAAATATAAAATTTTCTTTCCTTAAAACATTTGAATACAATCCATTTTTTCTAAAAAAAACACCACTTTAAATGTTAACATATTATTTAATAGCCCAGATCAAATTTTAAGTAAATAAATTTAAAAATACCATTTTCTGAGATTTTTTCTAAACATAATTTGGTAAAAAAACTCAATAAAATCCTATGTAGAAAATAATATGGTAAAATGGATAAAAAATTCTATAATTTATAAAATTTATAAAATTTTCTACTTAACTTTTTATAGTTTAAAAGCGTGAAATATAAATTTTATAATTTTCTAAAAGTTGCAAACTTAACATTTTAAATACTTTAAAATATCCAAAAAGTAATAATAAAAATTTGAAAAAAGTATGAAAGTTTGACAAAAAATTCCACTAATATGTTAGAACTTAACACAATGAAAAAAATCAAATAAATTTTATTTTTATTTTATTCCTTTTTAAATAAAATATCTCATTATTATTTTCAAAATTTTCAAGTAAATTCACCCGTATTTGTTTTATTTTTCTCAAATTTTCATAATTTTTAAAATTATTTTACCATTTATTTTGAATTTTAACTGCTACAAAGGTTAAGATTGCATTTTTTAAAGAACTATTGGGTTTACATTGCAAGTTTTTAAATTATAGGAGATTAAGTATAATATTTTATAAATTAAAAAAAAATTATATAATTTATTCAAAATAATAATATATTCGAGACTAATTATATTAACTATTTCTTAAAATGTACTCCTTAGCCTCATAATGCAAGGGTTTTGAGGCTTTTTTCCCCATAATATAAGATAAGGTGTTTATGTAAATTTTATTAATTATCAGTTTTATTTTGTATGTAAGCGTTTTTATAGAATTTTTATATAAGCGTTTTTTTATGTAAGCGTTTTTTCCCCATAATATAAGATACGCGTTTTTTATGTAAAATTGCGAGTGCATTGACGTAGGATGCATGCACCCTTACCACATCCTAGCTCCTCTCTCTTTATTACTTACTTATTAGCACAGATAAGGCCAGATATTTTACATAAAAATAGACGCGGGGGTGACGTAATAATAATTGGGCCAACCTGTCAACGTTTACGGATAAGGACAACGCCAAGACGCTAACCATTGCTTTTCTTTCTCCACACATAAGAAACAACAGCTATCGTTTTCTTCTTAAATATAAACTTTTCGAACTCTCTGGAAATGGCAAAATCGCAATTCCCCCTCTCACCTACATAAAGCCTTGCCTCCGATTCAAATCTCCCTCACTTTTCTGTTTCCTGTTTCTGTTGTTGGTGTTGTTGTTGTTTTCTTCTTAATTCTTGTAGCACTCGAAGCACAAAGGAGAGTTTGGAACGGAGCCCGTCCGACGACCGAACCGACTCGACTCGGCAACTCTCATTTTCGGATCGGGAAATTTCTTCCCGTCTTCTGCTGATTGAAAGTTCGTTATCGTATAAGAGTTTTTTACGCATTTCCTAATCCTTTTCTCTTGATTCTTTTTTATTTGAACCGTAGATCGTTATAGGTAATGTGTTAAGAGCCATATGAGAAAGAAAATGCGGTGTGAAATCGTGCGTTTCTTCTTGTGTATGTGAGTGCTTGTGTTGTGTCATGTGTGTATGTGTGTCTGTTGATTGTGATATTTGCAGGAGGTATGGCAGATGGTATGAGTTTTTCTTCTATAATTTTTTTTGAATAATGTGAGCTGAATTTGCTGTTTTTGATTGTGCAGGGCTAATATCTTTTAAGATACTATTATTTGTTGTAAACTTAAAGAATGTTTATGTTGAATTATTTTTCAGTTTAATTTAAAAAATGAAAACTAACAAGAAATTTAAACTGAGTGAAAAAAATTATCGATGATGATGAAGTCCCCGGAAAACCTTCCAGAGTGCGGAGATGTTATTTATCTCATTTTCATTATATTTGAGTCTAGTGTGTGGTTAGAGTTGGTTTATATGATCTGGTGTGGAATTTTTGAGTGCGATCGGGAAGAGGCTTAGTTAAACAATGGAGGAAGGGATGGGATTAACATTTTGTTTGAGGTGTGAGTCAGGGCGATGTGCATTTCTTTTTCTTAAGTTTCGTGGACGGCTGGTGCTCAAGTCAGATTGATGAGTACTGATGTAGAATTCTTGAAATTATGTGCTTCATTTCTGTAAGTTACTGGCCCAAGTGATGGAAGTGGATTCCATTCCACTGTACAAGTTTGGTTTTGTCAGTTTCATACTCCATGGGCACCCTACCCATAGATTCCCACAAGTACTTTGAAGTTTGTGTTTGTGGAGTAGGTTAGTATTTATTCAATTGCGGTATCCATATTGAATTGGAATGTCTACGATAGGAACTGATAGGTCAACTGTTCTCCTTTCTCCATTCCATATGTTTGAGAGCCGTTAAATTCACCATCCTTCTTTGATGTCCTGTGGAATTGAGTTGGGTTTGTTGGTTCCCTTAGTATTAGTCATGCTTTTATTAACTGGCTGCTAGGTGAAGTGGGGCTTTTCTCCCTAGAGAATTCAGGGGATTAAGAAGTAAGGCTTGAAAATAGAGTTTTAGGTACTAGGGAGGCCTATGGTTTAATAGATAGGGAACTGTCCGAGGACCAAATGATATACAGGCACAAGAGGAGCCTCTGATGATGATACAGAATAATTCGAAGGTCAGGGTAAGTTCAATTTTCAGACGGATTTGGTGTTCCGAGTTACCAACTGAGGTAGGCTTGTCGTTGATAGTCAATGCAACAAATTCCTTTCACTCTTCCACACTCTTTCCCCTTTCTCTCGTTTCTTTCAGAAAGCATTTGATTGTGTGATGTATTGCTTTTACAATAGGTTTGGGCGTCTATGGTCTTGTCCAGAGTAGTTGGACTCTAATTCCGGGACTTCTTCAAGGAATGAAGTGATCATGCAGTCATATTCTTACCATTCCTGGATTAAGGCTCAGGAGTTTCACAGATATGAAAATATTTTGTGGGTCCTTATAAAAATTATTTTGATGATTCTTCTCTTGAAGTATTGGGATCGGACACTGGAGCCGTTCATGCTTACTTGGATTATGTTGTTGCTGATATCATTTGGTCTGCAGCAGTGTTGACGAAAGCTTCAATCTCGTGCGATGTTTGCCTGGCTTGATCGGGTGACTGAATATGCCTCCTCTAGTCTCAGGATTTTTCCTAAATATGTTCCTCATTGCAGGTGCTTTGGGTTTATCACCCAGCTCTAGCTAGTGTTATTGTTGTACAAAGGAGGGTTATTCCATGGGAGGCCTAGAAACAAGGAGTGCTGCAAGTGCATTGGGCTCAGTTTCTCAGCAGTTGAATGGAGAGGTCAACCTCGCAAAAGAATCAATGGACAATAGAACTTCTGAAGGGCTTGATGTCGGATTGATGGAATATGGGTATAATCTCGAACGTGTACTACTATGTAGTTTCTTCCCAATATGCTTTTGCTAATAGCACATATATATGAGCAGATGCCAACATTATCGCAGAAGGTGCCGAATTCGAGCTCCTTGTTGCAATGAGATATTTGACTGTCGTCATTGTCATAATGAGGCAAAGGTGAGCTATTTACTCATCCCTGAACAGCATATTATATAGAGAGAAAATTCAACTTATCAAGTTATAGATGCCGTATGATATGATATGTGAAAGCAATC
Source organism: Viola odorata (assembly GCA_963691705.1). Lineage (NCBI taxonomy): Eukaryota > Viridiplantae > Streptophyta > Magnoliopsida > Malpighiales > Violaceae > Viola > Viola odorata. Next base: position 19,016,705 of record OY829545.1, on the reverse strand, counting down.
TCGGTGAATATTTATCTTGATCATTCTTTTTGTGGCGGTTGGAACTAAATTTTTTGTTGGTGCACCAGAACAATATTAATGTGGATCATAAACTCAGGCACGACATGCCACGCCATCAAGTGAAACAGGTATGTAATGAGTTTTTTCCCATTTGAGTTGTTAGATTCATGATCTTCATACTTCAATTTTCAGTTGTTCATTATCTTTTTTTGTTTGATCAGGTGATATGCTCACTGTGTGGTACTGAACAAGAGGTGAGTTCAACTTATTTTTGTGTTGAGTATTTTATCGGTAAAACTTTTTGATCTATGAAATCCAGCTTTTGCTTCGTCTATCATAGTTGTAAAAAACCTAGGAACAATCAGATAGGATTATGGTTGGAACATTATAGTGGCAGCATACATAATTTGTCATTACCATGTGTAGTCCTAAGATTTGAAATTGAAATTTTGTTCCCAATTGTGGAGCTAAATTTGTTTTCTGTTTTATGTGATCTTGTGGTTGTCACCGTTTAGACAAACAGTTAATGTTGTTTCCATTTATTTGCTTCTATGACCCAGGTTCAACAAGTCTGTAGCAATTGTGGTGTGTGCATGGGGAAGTTCTTCTGTGAGTTATGCAGACTGTTCGATGATGATGTAAGCTGCTGATGTTATCATGGTGTTGTAATTTTTTAACTCAGGAGCAAGTACAGTTGCCATAAAAATAGCATGAGCGCGAATAGCCTTCTTGTTTTTACATGTTCCATATCTTTCTTTGTCTTGTATGATCTTAATTATTGAAATAGAAGTTCTTACTCTCTTTTTTCACCATGTTGCAGACATCAAAGAAGCAGTACCATTGTAAGGGCTGCGGTATTTGCAGGTATATTTGTTTGTTTTTCTTTAATGCATATTGAGGCGAAAATGTGAGGATGAGTTTCCAAAACTTGTAAAACAGCAATACTCAAAGAGAATCAAAAGAAAAAAAAACCTGAGAAATAGGTAGTCTATGTGGTTCTTGCGCAACCATACTAGCTCATGGAGGTTCCCTCATCATTAGCCACACATTTTATTTCTCATCTTCCTTTGTTAATTGTCCGGTGATTTTTCTATTTCTCCGTATGGTCGTCTCATCCAAAACAAATGTGCTCTTTGGCAGGATTGGTGGGCGCGAGAATTTCTTTCACTGTTCCAACTGTGGTAAGCTGCCATCTCTTATTTTTATTAAATTCTGACTTGTGGGGTTAGATTATGATCAGCTCATGGTTTATGATGGCTGTTACGCTACGTAGGCTGCTGCTTCTCGATGCTTTTGAAGAACAGCCACCCCTGTATTGAGGGAGCAATGCATCATGATTGCCCTGTTTGCTTTGAGGTTTGTTATCCTTAAACGGTGTGCCTCTTTTTTATATTGGTACAAGCTCTCTTTTGTTTCTATTTGGTTTCTATCCGCAGTTAATTCAAATTGTTATGTTGCAGTTTTTATTTGAGTCGAGATACGATGTGACTGCCATGCCCTGTGGACACACAATTCACAAGAACTGCTTGAAGGAGATGAGGGATCATTATCAGTGAGTTTTTCTATAGCTATTTCAACTACATTAGAACATTTTTGTGCAATCCACTTACAGATGTTTCATTGGTGGCTGCAACAGATTTGCCTGCCCCCTCTGTTCCAAATCAGTTTGTGATATGTCGAAAGTTTGGGAGAAAATCGATGTGGAAATCGCTGCTACACCAATGCCAACACCTTATAAGAATAGGATGGTTTGTTCTGCTTCCCTGATCTCTCACACTACATACTTATGTTTTTACGGTGAAGATGCACTGCCTAGTGCTGGTGCCTAGGTGTTTCCAAATATTGATTTGTCGTATTGTTTTTGCAGATCTGGATTCTTTGCAATGATTGTGGGAGGAGCTCGAATGTGCAATACCATGTTGTAGCTCAGAAATGCCTGCACTGCAAATCCTATAATACTCGCCAAACAAAAGGCTGAGAAATGGTAACCATAGCATTGGAAAATGCAATGGTAATATGTTATCAACTTGTGCAACATGCGATGCACTTGTTTGCGTCGTCTCTTTGACCTCTCCTGCCTGTTGACTCGCACTCATTGATTTGGGGGAGACATGGTCTGGCTGTGTGCCGCAGCTCGAGGGTATTGTAGTGTCGTTGTTGGTTGTATTTTTTTAATTCATTTGTTTCCCTGCCTGTTTTCCCCCCTTTTCTGGTTGTATGGTTACTCCCAGTTGAACTGTATGGTCTTGTGGTTGTTTCTGATTCGTGATGTACTTTGATTGTGAATAGTTCAAGTGTTCTTTCATTTTGAAAGCTCTTTGGTATCGGTCTTGATTGTGGAAACACTGGGTCTTTCATTTTGCTGCTAATTTGGGAGTTGGCTGAAAGTGCCATTCATGTTTATCTATCCTCTTCACGTTGTTCTTTGCATTCCAGAATGATTTTTTATTGTTGTTATCGATCAAGCAACGAATGATGTTTTGCTCTCCGTGTACAGAGCTTAGTTTTTACGCACAAGCTTAGTTAGAATTTTTCTTCCTATTCTTCATATCACGGTGAAGGAAATGTGGCTCAAGCGCACCGGCACCTAGTCTTTTCTGTTCTTTCAAAAGCGGGGTGTGATCATTGTTTCGTTTATAATTATCAGATGCTCTCTTTTTCTTTTTTCTTTTTGGCGTGAACTTTAGTTCTACTTTAATGCATGTAAACAATTAAGGATTGAAAGCAAAGATGAAAACCATAATAATAGTACTATATAGTAACAGCGGAGAGCGGTCGGCCCTGATTGATCACAAAAACAGAGTTCATGGTCCAGTAGCAGAGCCATTAACAGGCTATGTTCCAAAAATTTGTTGTTGGTAGAGAAGTGAAGGACCAATAAGACAAAATCTCAGTAGTATATCCTAGTCCTACGTTTACTCTTTCAAGGATTAGGTTTCGCTGTTCGAGTTTGCGATTCATTTTCTATGGCAGAGAAGATAATGCGCAATTATTAGGGCAAAGCATGTTACATGATCAAGTTCGAGTATTATTTTCTATTATGCATTTTAGAGGGAGGGATAGATTTGAGCCCACAGTCATGTGCTAAGGGGTCCAAGTGCTTAAAAGTAGGTAAACACAATAAATACTTGGATATATATTGGGGAAGATGATGCCCTACCTTGACATTTTTAGGATGCGAGGAATAATCAAAAAAGAGCCTGTAAGTTCCCCTCTCAATTGAACAAAGAAAAAATGTTAGCAATAATGGCAGCACATGGTGCAAAGAGAAAAGAAAGTATCGAGCAATCTTCTTTTATTTTCCATCAACATCAATGGAGTTTTTAGTTGAAGGGAATTGACAATGTCGATCTTTTATCTTCTCGGCCGAATCACCGGAACAATCTATAGATTCATGGAATTCTTTTGCCAGATGCATTTGGTAAATGAGATTATGTGTTATAATGATGAGGAGAAGATGTGGTCATCGAAGTTGGAAAAAATGAAAGGAGATATCGGTAGAGAGACCTACTACAAGAAACATCTTCATATGGTGAGAGGTTGAATGTCGTTGTTGTAGTCTTTTAAGTGACCAAGCTAGGAAATCATATCCAGATGTTAAAGACCTTCAAATTTGTGGAGAAGGTCAAATCACACGTAGCTGTGAAGTTTGCATCAGATACCTGTAGAAATTTCTCTTTCATGGTGATAGAATTGAATGCCATCTTCCCGAGATGGGAATTACTCCAGTAAATACCTTTGTAAATTTGACAGGGAAATGATTCTTTTCGATTCGATCTCCCCGGGTATACTCTAGACCAGCTAGATAGCAACACAGTGAGGAAATAAAATGAGATGAAGCATCTTATATATTATAGTAAGAGTAGCATCTTATATATTGTCAAAAACTTCCATGAGTTTGCAGGCTTATACAATAATTCTTGCTGCAATACAGATGATTAAACAAAAAAACAAGAATTAAATAGTGCAGCCATATGATAAAAAGGCTACAACCATATTGCATGAATGATACGGCAATATGGGTCTCAGAAACTATGGAAACCCAAAAAACAAAAAGGTAGCCAGACAAGGCCATTATTTTCTGATCAATGAAACATTAGCAACAAAGGGAACAATGTACAAAACGATCATCCAAGGCTGCTAAGAGATGCACATAACCAGCTCTTTGGAACAGATGATCTAGGGGAGTCGACCTTTGTGATGGTTTCATCAACCATGGACACGGTGGCTATGGAGCATCGATCATCATTATACAAGCATTGTCTAACTTGGGAGTATCCTCAGACGATTTGTTGGTAGCCTTCTCCAATGCTTCATCAATCATAATCTCCTGTGCCCGACAATTTAAACTGCAAAATGCTTTCTCACCTCTGCATGAAAATAAGACAGACCAGCAGTTTATAATCCACATCCCAATCAGAACAGAATATCAACAAATACGGTCACTAATGCAGATGAGAAACAAACCTGTACATGTAAATATCTTCTCCCTCAACCAATTTCTTGTTGCAATAATAGCAGAAGCTCAGGAAATCATCAGAGGGAAATGGGCTTGGAATTGCTGAGGTTGTAGCAACCTGAGGGTATCCAACCTCTTTTGCCTCCTTCTTGCCAAAATTGGTCAAGTCATCAGAGTGACATTCCAAAACACAGTCACCATAAATATGAGTTTTCTTAGGGTTAGGACCATGTGAAATTACACATGTATAATCTTCAGAAAGTTCAATCTCACTTGCAGAAAGAGAACCAATGATTGCATTGGGAGAACCAACAGACATTGTGGTTGAAGTCAAATGACACAAATTTCTGCCGGAAAAGTTGTTTGAATTAGAACTTCCTACGATAAATTGAGGAGGAGTTATATCATCTACACAAGAATTCCCAGAGCTCAACTTGGAGTTCCGGTCAGCCAGGCGGGAGAGGTTCGAAAATGACCTTCCGTCCAATGAGCATGACCGGACTTTTCCAAAGGGCTCTGTATCAAAGGGGCCTTCTCCAATTTCAAAAAGGACATCAGAGCTTCCCTTCTGAAGGGAGGATTTGGTATGTTTATGAGGGAAAATTGCAAAATTTCTTGGCAAAGACTTAGGTGCTTCACCAGAATTAGTATGGGCTTGAAAATTAGGAGTTTTGATCCTCACTTGTGACCCAAAAAGGATGTTCTTACTCTCGGATGACCGGATAATAACTTTCCCAGATCCTTTCACATCCTCATCAAGAGAATCTACAATGCTTAAGCCTACTTTACTACAACCCCAGCCCTTCTGGAACCCATTTCTGGGTGACCTTGGGGACCTATAGGGATTTCCTAGATTTGAGAACATCCTAAGATCAAGGGGAGATGTTGGGCTCCTAACAGAATCGCAGTCTGATAAACCCTTGGGACTCAACCCAACAAAAAGACCAGGGACACTAAATAAGGAGCTTGTTTTTTGTTTCTGTCCCAGATTATCAGACTGGAGATAGGACTCAGAACCAGAATCAGTTGTAGCCAAGTGACCCATCTGTTGATTTTTCTGTGTTGACCTGGCTCTCTTCCTCAACATTACCCCCAAAATCTTCTTAGACACAACAAAACCTCCTTTCCTCTGCAGCAAAAATTAAAAAGAAAAAACGCATTGGTTAGTTCATAAACAAACCAAAATCAGCATGGATTATTAATCAGAAGTTTAACTAAAGAAAACACCAATCTTGAAGCTGCATTTAGGAAAAGAGTCAAGAAAAAAGATTCAATCTTTAAGGTACCACAAAGTCCAGAAATTTCATCATATGCATATAAGGTGAAGATCAAAAGAAAGCAGCTTCTGTCTAAATATTGAAATTTTGAAAAACTCAAAAGGCCCAGATAACGAAAAACAAACAAACTGCATAAAGTAAACTAGGCATGGTAAATAAAATCCCTAATGAAAGATCAGTTGCGAATCTCATAAGCAAGCTAGAATCCAACAATCAATTGATACAAACAGCTGAGAAAAGAGATACCCGGATGAGAAAATCCCATGAATGCAATGAAAAGCCTACACAATCATCCCAACAATGCACACAAAGACATGATCAAAGCATCAAAATCTCCAAAAACCTAGAGCAAAACCCCCCAAAACTTCCATATTTCAACTCATTCAAGAAGAATAAGTACATAGTTATCAGACAGCAATCAAAAGAATGATACGAACCTGTGTTCTGCTTTTTGAGCCTCCTTTTCTCTTTATCCCCCTCTGGAAACTATTCAGAGATGATGTTTTAGATGAAAGACCCAAATGCAGTAAAATAGCAAATGGGTTTTTGTCAATCTCTGACTTGTGTAATTTTTTATCTGTGTTGAAACTTCCACAGTACTCCTCTCCTTCCTCTCTTCCTCTCTCTCTCTCTCTCACTCTATTGCCTCAAAATCAGCAAAGCAGTGAGCTTCTGAAATACTCCAATTCACTTATTACTCTCTCTCTCTCTCCTCTCCATTACTGTTCACTTGTACGTAGGCAATACTGTCTTGGTGTTGTTAGCCCACAGATTTATCTCTAGCTTGTACTACGGTGTACTACCAATTTTATTTATTTTTTGCCTTTTTATTCTGTATTCTCAATCTGAGATCAATCTCATAGAAGTACTGCCTACTTTTTATTTTACTGATCTTCTTTTGTCCATTTTTGCTTCCGCTTTTCTTTTCTTAATATGTTTTATTTCCATGGAGTAATGATTTTTGTCATTAAATTAGCAATTAATTTTTATTTTATAATACAAAATAACTGTGCTCAGTCTATTGAATAGGATGATGCCATAATCACTCTGAGAATCACAGAGTAATCTTTGAAGTCATAGATAATTAAAAACGAAGGCAAAGCAACATAAATGTGGTGGCCCATTAAAAAGTAGACATTTATTTCTAAAAAATATTTTTTTTTTGAGTAAAAAAAATACTCCTTTCGGTGCAAAATAAACGACGTTTTCTTATGAATTTTTACCGTTCATAATATTTGTCATTTTATCTTTTTCGAAGTCAATATTTAATGCAAATGGTAATTTTTTTTATGTATCAACCCAATTTGATGGTGTTTTAATTTGAGTGAAAATTATGAGTAAAAATGAAACAATATGAAATAAAATAAGATCAAAAATCATGGTGAAACAGATTTTTACTATTTTAAAGAGTCATTTATTTTACACCGGAGGGAGTAGTATTGAGCAATTTTCATGACTTAATTCTTCATTTATTTCAAAACAATAAAAAAAACGTCTTAAAATTATGTATAGCTAAAAACATTTGGAACTTGTTCATATAAACTACTACTATGTAAAAATAGGGAAAATGGATTTTGGGACAAAAATCACATTTATTGTACATGGTGATGTGACAATATTTATTTTTGCACTAAATGGTTGTCACTATTTCAGCAAAGGTATTTTTCAGAAAAGAAAAAAACAAAGATAAAGCAGAGAGAGAGGTGAAATGAAAACAAAAAGGAAACATGAAAAGGGCATTGCTCAGTTACGTCTTTACCCTTTTTGGATGAGTCATCACAAAACGACGAAGATGACATGTTGTTAGTTGATTTTCAATGAAACTGACAAACGGTAACGTCTCCTAACTGCAGTTAGCTGACTGAGTTAACGAGGTCTTACTCATCGGCAAAGAGATTTTGAAATCCTTATAATCGTCTAAAGTCAAATGACTGATCTATCCTCACCATCTCTCCAAAGCTCCGCGGAACACTTTTTCTTTTTTTCACGAGTAGAGGTACTCAGAAACTAATTTCCATATATTGGAATTTAATGTTGATTACTTCATATTTGAGCTGGACCTGGGTAAGAATATAATACGGTCACAAATTTTAATATAATTTATACACTTAAATTTAAAATCGTAAATTTTATTGTAAATCTCGTTAAAATAACTGTGTGATAAATGATCTACATACTCGTATAGATTATCATCTCTTTTTAAACCATTAATTAATTAATATTTGAATATCTTAAGGAATCAACGACTAATAGTAGATCAAAGTTGAAATTAGTTTATAAGATTCTTGATAGTTAATAAATTAAAGAAGGCAACCACCGTTGATTAGAATATGATTTTGGAATATATAACCCTTATTGTTTTGAGTTCAAGGCTGTGTTGGTCCACCAACCAAAAACAAATTTCCTTAATCTTGCATGTTACATGTACCCTTGTCGCAACCCTATGCCACTTTTACAATAAAAAATTCTTATTTCTATCATATTGGTACATTTTATTAAATAAATGAATGAATATGACTACTTTGGAAAATTTAATTATTCATGATTTCATCGATGAGAACTAATCAAACACTTGTCAATCACATTCACCGGCGCGATTGCACATTGTTGCCCATCAGTATACAATACATATATACTCCCTCCGGTCCGAATTAAACGACGTTTTAGGATTTGCTTTTACTGTTCATTTTATTTATATTTTTAGTATTAAACTTATTGAATATTGAAATGCCAGGAAGTCATTTAATTTGGACTAGAATGAGTATATTGGATTTATTTTACTAGCTGGTTAAAGAATTTAAAGTCCACATTAAAAGAGAAAAAAAAGGTAATGTCCTTGACTCTCCGAGTAAAACAATCGTGCCATCTTTTTAATCGGGTCCCCATCAACCACAATTAACGACGTCAAGTAAAAACTGTTACAACATAAATCGCTTGTCCCTTTCCTGTGCCACGTCACCCACAATTACTTTAACCTAACCAGAGTCAGAACCGAACCCAACAACAACAACTGCAGGTTATCATTTCACTTCACGCTTTTTAACTTTTAGGAACTATCCCTCTTTTGTAGTCTTGCGGACCCAGCTCCTCATTAGTTTTTCTAGTTTCGACACGTGTGCGTCCATCCCGGCATCTCAGCAACATCCAACGGCAGCTAATAGAAGGTTCTTTTAAAATGGACCAGTCATCCAACGGTTGATATACTTTTTCCGTTACAAGAATCGTGAGGTCTCTTTTCTTGTTCTTTTTGGTTAGTGTACGTGGAAACATGGTAATGGACAGGGGTGGACAAGCGATTTACCTGAAGTAATTTTTTGCCTACCTCCCCTCTCCCTTTTCTTATCACTTTTATTACAAATATATTTATTCCACAATTGTTGATTGAATCATCATGTGGGCTTTTTGGCAAACATCAAATTTGGGCTCAAATCTTGTGTTTTTGGTGAAAATTAATGTTGGGCTTACCACCTCTCTTTTCAACAATGCGCGTGGTTTTTATTTTTCTCTATTCTTTAAATTCGAACTTGAAATGTAATGAAGAATGAACAAATAGTCTGGCATGTTGGTTCGGAGTTATAATAATAACATTATTATGTTAATATTTAATAATGAACAGAAATTACTCTTGTCAAGTTTGAATCACATGGGACAAATTCCTTAGTGGTCATAAAAGTAGTTCAGTTGTTGGGTCTGAACCTGCTGCGTCTTAACCAGACAATGTTAAAATGGTTTTTGTTTAATATTTAATATTTAATATTATTTAGTCTTCTTAAAAAACATAATTTTTTCTATTTTTTTACAAGACCCACACGTGGTGGTTGCTACCTCTACAACTACAAGTACCAAAAAAATCGTACAGACAGGAGAATTAAAGAGAAAATAAATAAAACTACTTATCTCGTTAAGATCAAATTAAGAATACAATTTCGAGAAGATATGCTTTTGATAGCTGCAGTTAAATTAAGGTTTTTGATCATTAGAGGATTAAGGATATGTTCTGCTTATGGGTAACAAACGATGAATATTTTTGGTTTATGGGCCTAGCAAATCTCGGTTAACAAGGTCCAGTTAGAAAATCAAGTTTGATACTCATTTTGGGCCTATACATTATGCTGACAGAAACCAATGAAAGATGGTTCCCTTTTATGTTCTTTTTTTCAAATTCAAGAATGTGATTGGTTGCTACTTTATTCCAAAGACCACCTAGGTGCAAAATGATTGGTTATATTTCTTCTTATGTTATGTAGAAAGAAAAAGAAGAGGAGAAATTCCATGTAACCAAAGATGGTTGAGATTCAAATATTTGACTATTCACCATCTTTAAAAAGGTTCCAATACATTTTGATAAATTTCTGCTAGCTGCTATTCGAAATTGTATAGATGAATGGGGAGATTCTCGAATGATGAAAAGGACAGTGATTTTGAAAGATTGAAGGAGGAGCCATTTAGGTGAAAACCTAAACACAAAAAAAACCATTAGCTTACCCAAATGAACAAATTGATGATTTTTATTTTCATAAGAAAGTGCTAAAAATAATAACAGCTTAATACTAAACTTTCCACTTATTAGTGATATAATATATGATCGGAGTAAATATAAAAATGTGTATATTTAAGTTAGAGTGCTAGTAGTTATAGTACAAACTCTATATTCACAACAATAATTTTTCAACATAGAATGGGGGTAAATATGTTTTTTTAAGGCCTAGCTTAGCTTATGTATTTTCAGAATAGGACGCACATGGTATTTTGTATTTTGAGTATAATTATATTGAAAAAAGTTTATGATCTGTGTAAGCTTTTAACTAAAGAAATTCAACACTTTTTAAGGCAATATATTCCATATTTTTCTTCCGTAACAAATGATTTGCCATGTCAATACTAATGAATTTTCATGTCTTAATATAGATTCAAAGTCCAAAGGCTTCCAAAAAATAAATAATCCCAAAGGCTTGCATTCTGTTGGGCTGGCCCGCTAAAACCTGTACAGATTCAAGTCCAAAAGTAACCGACCAAAAATTCAGCTCAGCCCACATTAGAGATCGCAACCGGCAACCCACAGGCCACAGGTTTTTCCTTTCCTTTTATCAGCGTTCCACTGTCCATTTTCAAATTCAAACATTTCACTTGCTTTCCTCGCAAAAAAACGCGCTCAACAGAAATCCGAAACCCCTCCATCTCTCTCTCATTCCGCCCGAAACAAGCTTCAAAACAATCTGCAATGGCGTCTCCAGTACGCGATACCGATACTCCACTTCTCACCGATCCATCTGATGCCGAATCGCAGCTCTCTGCTCTCATCTATGGTTCGCTCCTCTCCCTTTTCCGTTTCGAATCTCTCCGTTATTTTTCTTCTGCTCATTTGGTTCAGATCTCAATCGCGTCATTTTACACCGTTAGTTACACTAAATATACTGTTTAGGTTTTCTTTCCTCTCTTTTTATTTTCTAGAAAACCTCTGATCTCGCTTTAATGGCTGCAGATACGTCACAGCAAGTCCAGCTGGCGATGGGAAACATGCTTAAAATGATAGGGTGAGTTGATGACGACTTGACCAGCTTCAATTACTCTTAATCACCGTGTTTTTTTCTTTTTGTAGGTTTTACATCTTTATATTTTTATAATTTAATGATTTTCGTATTCAATCTTGATGTATACATGCAGTGAAATTGATCAAAACTCGGCTGGAATAGTGGAGGAGATAGCTAAGTGCAAAGATTCTGCTCTCGAGAGGAAGAAGAACTTGGAGGAAGAGAAGGAAAGGTTTCAGAAGGCGGCTTATGCAGTGTTAGGAATGCTCAACAACAGCTATTAGGACCAGTAAGCTCAAATAACTGTGTTCACTTTTCTGTTATTATGTTGTGTCATCAACCACATATATGCTCGCACATACTCAGGCATTGATATACTCACAAGGATCAATATATTACACATCTCGAGTTTTACAACTTAGTTTGGGATGTATTGTGTGAAGAAGAAATGAACTTGTATGGTGGCATTCAAATACAGGTGTTAGGTTTTAGAAAATGAACAAGTGATCATTTTCTCTTAATGCGGCCAATTCTTCCACCTGTGAGCCATCCTCTATGAGAACTTTGGTTGCTTGTTTCCCAAACTTCTTTTCTGCATCCGTAAAAAGTGGTATGGTTCAGTGTATGTCCTCACATATTGTCCTCTCTTTCAGTCATTAACAGGTGTATATTGCGATATAGTAGTAAAGTCTTACCTGCTATTCTGAATAGTTCCTCCATTGAGTTAGGCAGATGTATGAGTTTCCCTATGGTGTCTCCTTCTGTTGTATTTTCTTCTGGATGATGCCCATGGATGATCACCCTTGTTATACTTGTGCTTGGTGATGGTCTAGAAGCTTCTGAGACTCCTGCCAAATCATAAGATTATTTTTCTGTATTATTAATTCCAGAATGACCTATATTATGAGTTGAAGAAACCCAATGCATTATGGATTACATTGCTGTCACCAATTTAGTGCGTGAAACATATCTCTCACTTTAATATACTAAGTACTTGGAATGCATAAGCTACCCAAGAGACATTCAAGTTGTTCTCAACTTCTGACCATGGACATCAGCTAGTTTATGTCACAGGAATGTGCATGTTTCCTGTTATCTTTGTTTGCCAGATTCTTTTTCCTGGTTAATATATTACTTATGATTAGGCCAATATATTATAACATAAGGTTACTATCAGCATAAGCTAGAAATTTACCTTCTGCTCTTGAATCTATCTGAGAATTTTGTGGTTCAGAGCTTTGTTGTCCCTCATTAGTTGCTGTGGGCTGCAAGGAGTAGGAGTCAACAGTTAAGTTATATTAGATTAAATCTACTCATCAATGTTAATGATTATTGTCAATACTGTCTTGTATCTCACTGTATGAATTTAGATGCATTATTTTGAATCCAATTTGGAACATCTCCTAGCCATATCACTCTGGGACTTATATATCATACAGACCAGTTTTAATAATTCTAAAAGGTTGAAGAAAACAAATGTACCTCTATGTTCATGTCTTCCAGTAATTCCATCAGGAAGGGTATTTCTCGTTGCATCTCTTGTTTTAAGCCTTTTAAGTACTGAATTCAAAGAGGTAACCATAAAAGATTTCAGCTTAAGTGCGTGATAATGTGTAATACTCTATATTTGTGCTTGCTGTGCTAAGTGAGAAATATTATTTCCAAACCTGAATGTAGTTATTAATAATTAGTTTTCCTTCTTCACTTTGTGGCTGCACCATTTGCTTGAGATGTTGATGACTGATCCGGATAACCTGTGATAGTCTCTTGGTCCTCACTGTAAATGGCTGTGGGATATTGAATACGACTCCAATTTCCCCAGCCATATCCGCTGATCCTAGTGTCGACAAAATCTGGAGAAGTTTTGTTAACATCAGATTAATTTCAACATGATAGGGGCATGGGTTTCGTTTGGCGTTTGCTTGTCTGAAGCTTTCTTGTAAAGGGTTGCCTAAGCATAATATTTCTTTAGAATCTTAACATCTTTTTTAATATATGAGCACACAAACAGAAGATCTATTTATCAATGATCTGTGCTTTCTCTTGTGACCATATATATGTTTATCCTCCATTATACTTTCAACAGAAAGTTGTAGTCTTTCTTCCCATTAGTTCCATTATCTAATAGATCTGCATATTACTTGTGCTGAAACTTACGTTAGCAATTTGAGATTGATGTCTGTTTTCCTATGCATAATTGGCCATTCGAATTTTCTTATAGTGGTTCTTAAAGATGTTTTTTGATATACTACAGAATTTTGTTGAAGTAAAAAGACATTATTGTTCTGTGATGGTGAGCCTGTTGATATTGACTTTTACTACGGATTGCTGTGTACCTATTTCACCTTGCAAGCGTAAAAGATAAGTATTTTTTCACATTTGGAATTTTCTTCAGGGGATGATATACAAGTTCTGGATTTACCTGTTCTGTTCCGTTCTTGTATACCAGCACATCCTGCATTTCGAAGTAGAGTTCAAATTACACATATATGATTCATATTTTGAAGATGTGTGCTAGAGAAAGATGCCATACCACTGCCCCAGATACCAAAATGTAGAAATCTGTGGGTATTTCATTTTGTAGAATGATTTCAACCTTCGGTGGAAAATATTCTGCTCTCATCTCTGATAACTGGAAACAAAATAGCAATGAAATATACATGAGTTTTGCATAGATTTTGTTGCATATATTAGTTAAAGTTATCATTTTGGCCTCATAATCTCTACCATATTCAAGTAATTATAGCAATAATATTAGAAAAAAAAATGGTGATAATACTTGTGATACTGAAAAACTTTTTATGGGGCGCAAATGATGTTGCCTGTGCTTACCAACTGGGTGATCAGGTCTTCAGAGACTCCTTTGAATAGGTAGGTATTTCCAACAGTGTTATGAAATAGATGATGAGTAATGCTAGATCTTATGGCCTTAGGGAGGTCCTCTAACACTTCCTCTTGCTGTAACTCAACTGTCCTGAACTTAAGTTGCATGTGTGCCAGCATTTGCTCTTTCAATCCTTCTGGTAATCTGTTCTTGCTCGCATATCGCAATATGTCATTGATGGCATCCCTCTGTGAGGCCGGTACACAATGATCAATAGATTACAGAGTAACACATTTCAATTGACCCTGTTAGATTGTTCTAACTTTAGTATGGTTTGAGACACTGAACATAGATGGATTAGTCTTGTTTACGTTTAGAGTTTTCAGTAATACTTTTTTGCTATCATTCACCCATTTATGGTAAGTTGAGGATATGGCAATGTAAGTGGGCATTACCATGGTGAAAGTGCGAACTGTGCTGTGGACGATGAGATTTGTCATGTTTCCGATTATATACGCTGTGAAACCGATGTTGAATAGCATATAGAAGATTGTGAAAACCTTCTCTCCCATATTTACTGCATGCAAGTCTCCATAGCCAACAGTTGTGAGGGTTACGACTGACCAGTACATTGAATAGGTGTAGCTGAGCCAGATGCTCCTTTCTTCAAAATCTTGGATCTCAATTCCGAGCCATGTATTATCTTCGTTCCTGTGATGGGCAGCGAGCCAGTAGTAGAAACATCCCGCTGAGTGCACAGTGAATAGCGTGACCTGCCATGAAAGGGTTGTAAGTTGAAACAGTACTCAACAACTGAGTTTTTGGAGAACTAGCTCCATAGGAAAGTAAGCACTTACACTAATTAGTTTAAAGAATCTTGTCCAATAGTAGCTGAAACGGACGTCTTTCTCCAGCCTTTTGAATAACTCACTGACACGTCTGAGTCGCCAAAGGCGAAGGAGATTGAGGAAGCCAAAAGCCTCTCCATGGTTGATTTTGCCAGTGAAAATTCTGTATATATACTGAAATGGCAGTGTTGAAGCCACGTCCATGGGTAACCATAACCTGGTGGCATACCTTGTTGCTATTTTCTTGTGATCATCAACAAGAAGATAGGTAGAGGTATCCAGATAGGCAACAAAGAAAGTGACGATAATGTCAGCGGCGAAGAAGAAATCGACCGCCAAATCGATGGGCAAGAGTCCTTGAGTTGCGGCTTTCTTGAAAGCAAGCTCAAAAGGGGATGCCCATGCTGAGTATACCACCAGAATCACCAGAAACGTTTGCCACCATCTGCATATTCCATCATGTATCAGGTTCTCTTTATTCTACATCTCATCTTTCAATTATGTACTTAAGTTTAAAGATAAAAAAATTGAAAATATTTTAACTAATTTTTACTTCTATTTATTATATTATAACGTTAAGAAAATAAGATTTTAAATTTACTAGTGTTTTCTGATAATTATTAGTTGTTGTATGAAAGAAAATAAAAAGGAAAAAAAAAGTCGGGAAGTTTGACTTTTACATCCTACGAATGTACAATAGATGCTGGACCAAAAATAGATCTTTGTCTCAATTGGAGACTTTTGGGCTCAAGTGAAATTAACATTAAGAGGGGTAAAGCATGGCGTGGGCGACATACATCAGCAGGTTCCGCGTGAACAAATCTGTTCGCCGGTTAACGAGCACGTGACGGTGCAAGTAGACCTCATCTTTTCCAATCTTTTTCTTCCCCTCTCTCTCTTTATTAGTGAGAAAACATCACAAATAATTTCTCAGTATTACCTAACTATATGTATGATTATATTAAATTATTAATGTTGAAAAGATAGCAAATTGATGTGCAATTCACTCACTGTACTTTCCTTTCTTGTTTTGGATTACATTGAGTAGGATTTCAAGAGCAGAAAAGGCAAATAATATCTGGTTGGCGGAAAAAAAATAAAATAAAGAAGATTTTTTTCTATCTTTTATGAAACATTTCTTTCCTGTATTCTACCACATGATCCAAAACATCGAAACAAGAAGCCGACAAAAGAAGGAGAAGAAACAGACCAGAAGGAAAGACATGAAATAGGTAAAATTATTACAGAGGAATAAATGAAATATAATCAAAAATGAATTTTTAAATGATGAATATTCGTATAATATTTACCGGTATCTGCGGTCATAGGGAGCGATGATGAATTTCTTGAGTTGCAAATAACCATCATCGACAACAGTACCAAAAGCTGGTAAAAGACTGCTCGAAACCGAAGCCAAATTCTTTCTGATTTCTCCACTTGATCTCCTCCTCAACAGCAGCGGCAGTGGTGATCTTGTTTCTGACATTCCTAATTTCCTATTTCTTGCTTATATTACATCTATCTATATATATATATATATATATATATATATATATATATATTCAGACTAGATAGAGAGAGAGAGAGGGGAGGAGGAGAGATACTCAATTAATATATCTTGATCAGTATATATGTATGCAAACCCAAGAAGTTATATTTGGGGAAGGTGGCATTGAGTTTTCTGTTTCTTTAAATATTTCAGCACAGGCGGGTTTCATGAATACGATTCAACGGACCATTAAATATTACTATATCTTACAGGGAGTGAAAAAAAGAAAAAGAAAAAAAAGAAAACTAGCGGGACGTGGACGACTTGTCGGTGGTGAATGTATTGGCCCATTGGGCGGAATTTGCTTTTGAGATTTTTTTCCATAGGTGGGAGGGTGGGTTACTATAAACTTATATTTTTTAATTTGTAAAAATGTGTTTCTTTTTAACGTAAAGAATAAATTGAATAAATTGTTGCATAAAAGTATAAAACGCAAGCAAACAATTTTTTTTATCAATCAATTCTTATTGTTATAATTTGTTAATTATAAATACTAGTCCATTCAGTTTGGATAAAACCATGCCTAGGAAATTACAGTATAAGTATATATAAAGGTTCCTAAAGTATAAAAGTTACAATAATATTGATTGACATGATATTTATTTATAATTATTTAGCATTATTGAATTATATATCGGTTTGGACTTTGGGTACATAATAAATAAAATTATCTTGTGAATTATATAAATTCAACATTTTTTTCTTAGTTTAATTAATTACTCCCTCTGTTTTTTTATAACTCACGTTTTTCTACTATTTAGAGTACTTATCATTTTATCTTTTCTTAAGCATATATTTTGTGCAAATGATAATTTTTAAAATTTTTTTTTACTATTTGGAGTACTTTTATTTTATTTTCTATTTCGGCAAGTATTTTCTAAATTTTTAATTGAGATTAATCGCGATTTTTTCAGTATGATTTATATTTGGTAATAAGATTCATGAGGGTCATAGAGAGTTCTAAAATTTCCCAACATGGTAAGCCCATACGTTTAAAATGAATTGGATTGGTTTCAAAACTTAATTTCTTACTGCTTTGCAAAAGGTACAGCGCTAAACTACTACTTATTAGTTTATTGGTGAATTATCTGGATTAACGATGTTGAAACGTGAAAACTAATGCGAAGGAAAACTAATTAAAATATTAAAGAAAGATGAGTAATGATCTAGCATGCTTGGGGAGAGTATAAAAAGTTACTACAATATTGGTTGGCTTGTATATAAAAGAAGAGTATGAGGTTGGACTTCTGGCATAAAATATGTTATCTTCTGAATTATGCATGTTCAAGTTCAACATTTTTATTTAGAGAAATTAGTAATGAACTAATGATGTTGGGCATTGATAGATTAGGGGGGGAGGGGAAGTCAACCCTCGACTTCCGTTGAACATTGATCTCCCGAGTCCCGAGTCCCGAGTCCGGACTGCATGCGGACACAGAGAGAGAGAGGGAGGTTCGCACGTCCCTAGCCCTTTAAAACATCATTTAAAAAACGATTTTGGAACCTCCCCATCTGGCAAAAGATCAATACCCATATGAGGGCTCCCGTCTATGTTGTTAATCACAGTTGGTCGAACATTTCGTGCAAGCTGCGTAGCTTGTCTTGCTATTTTTGGTGCCACCATAGGAAAGTAAAAAAATAATTACGTGAAAAAAAGGAAGTCGTTTTGATTTTTTCTCCTCTTTTGATCGGATGGCGCAATGGATATTTTGTTGCTCTCTCCAATATTATATAGTGATCATAAGATGTCCCACAAGTATTAAAGTTACTATAATTGAGAATCATAAAACAAGTTATTAGGGCAGAGAGAGAGAAATGGTGTGCGTAAACCAACCAAAAACAAACTAGTAATTGCCAAGGAAGATCAATACAAACTGTACTTTCTTTTCTTAATTTTCTAAAATCCATCTAGTATCTACTGTATTGAAAAAGAATGAATTATACAAGAGCAGCAAAATCCGAATGCATTTTTCTCGTTCCAAAACTTCCTCGTGTAGTAGGGAAAGGCACAAAACCAGCCATCCCTGCTACAAATCTTTTCTGTGTCATGCTTTATCAGGTCTCCAATCCCTAATTCTAGCATCTTCTATCGGAAACAGTCACTAACTGAACATCTTGTATAAGCGCAAGCAAATTCTAGTTCATAACTCTCGGGTGGATTCTTGCTCAGCTCGCATCTACATTCTGGCAGCTAATATGCACATGCTCTGAGCTCGGCACCCACCGCCAGCATCCACATGTGATAGGTTTAGAATGCGTCGATGGTCATCTGTGAAATGCAAGAACAACTTTCTTCATCATTTCCACTGCTGACAATAATTCAACATCAACCATGCTGACCATTGGCCAAGACTAACTCAAACCGCGTCGTTCTTAAGAGCAGCAAACTACATGTATTGGGCCAACCATTGTTTACACATATCGAGCACTGGTAGTGCATTTGCATGTAGTGCCTGCAGCAACACGGAAAAAAATGCATGTCAGAAAAGGCAGTAGTATACCGAATCATTCTACATGGGCTCATACACAGCGTTAACATAAACTATCAGGGTAAGAAGTTAAATTCCCCCAAAACAATGTAGAACACATAGAATCTATGTGTAGAACACGTGGATATGGTTTAGGCACAAGCCTCAATTAAGTAAGAATGCCCTAGATGAAACTTCCATACAGATAAACTTGTCTTTAACTAACGCAGATAAACTTGAAGAATTCAGGAAGAATTTAAATCTAGGAGATGAACCAAACGGCAGATATACTTGTCTTTAACTTCAAAACATATAATTGATGTGGGGATCCTTGTCACACAGTTGAAGTTGAAATAAAAAGTTCCTATATCGAAATGCAAATTGGCTAGAAGGGTAACCTGATGAGCAACATATTGAACATCAGCCACGCTACCACTTCGAGAAGCTATCTGGAATGCACTTTTAAGACGACCACAGACAACACAGGCCAGCACTTTCCTGCATAAACAAGAGAAGAAAAAGTCAAGCACATTTATGAGAGTAATAAATGCTAGAATTTTTTCCTCAACAAAAATACCACCCATGAAGATCCATTTCGATATTTTTTTCTCAAAGGCAATAGCACGACTAAGTAAATATTACCTGTGACTGCTTGTTAGCATATCGATCAGACGATCTGGCCGTTCTTTGTGTTTGTTAGCATATACATTTATTGCAGCCCCCAGAACCTACATATATATAACATTCAATTTATGAAACAAAATAGATTTATCATAAATCGAAATGCTAACAATATCAGCTTAGAGAACATGCAAAAAGAGGAAAGTGGTTTAGGAATAGAAGGAAGTAATTCAGGGAACAGGATCGCACGATAACATTGGCACAAATAAGAAATGAAAATAATACCTGGTCCCAATCATCATCGTCTATAGTCCCTTTTATATTTCTGAAAAATTCAGTCAACTGACTGCCTTTTTTTCTCTCGGCAAGTGATGAAGCAACACCAGCATAGATGTCAACAGCTGCAAGTTTCTCCCAAGATTTCACATATATTCAGAAGTCTTAAGCTGTATATCCAAATGAGAATGTAGATGAAAATTAGTAGTTCATGGCTACCTGGAAGATTAAACTCATAGATTACTTGGAAAGCCAAATCGAAATTCTTCTCCACAAGTGCCTCTGCGATCTCACACCTTCTCCTGTGAAATCATCATAGTACAAAAGGTTCTCTCACAATTACACCAATATCAAGCCAAGAACAGAGCAAGCATGCAGAAGTTATAGAATGTTTCTAATTGGATAAACTTTACTAGAGTCCCATCATCCGAATGCTCGACATCATCTTGGTTTCTTGGATACCCAATAACATTAGTGAAGAGCACTCTTAAAGCATTTAAGCAAGCCTGCCAGATAGACACCGTTGACTACAAGGGATGTTTCTACTCAGACTTACGAGTTTTATTTCAGTTTTCTCCGAGCTAGAAAGATACAGAGAGACTAGTTTTGATTCCAAGCAAAAAGGTCTTTTCCTCCTATGATTTCTAGGTTGTTTATGGTTAGCTTTACAATATAAATGTTGATTCTTAATTGCTACAGTACTTGACCATTGATATGCAGAAATGTTAGCAAAGGCAATTCGCTTCATCGGCTTGATAGTAGTTTTATGGACAATGCTTCCTTAAATTAGCAAAACAAAACTGGCAGAGTAAAGTCAATACTGACCTGAAGGTTTCTGGATCATTCGGATTTCCAAAAAGAGAATGCTTCCACTGTGGTCCATCTGAGTCATTAGAAGATTTCACCACTTCTACCTGCAAATGTGATGTATTGAAAAATGCAAGGAATAAGCAAAGAGTTTAACCAGAATGCAAGTGACATTGACCTTAACAATTTGGTTTAACACAAATGCACTTGCACTACAAAGAAAGATCCAGTCACAAACTGCAGTTTAAGATTCGGTTGCTTGCGACCGTTAAAGTTACATTATATCTGTATCCTTACCTACTGCTGTTTTGCAGTCTCCTAATAGTTAATATAACTCGTTTTCCATAAAAAATCAATCTCTTCCTTATGAATAAATCGGTCCAAATCTCAAATAAGTTTCTCGAGGCTACAGTGACTTGTGTTTCAGTTACATAAAGCATAAGTTTTTCAACTGTACTTCATCTCAGATGGTATATTTAGGTACACCTAGGCATGGACCTCACTGATAGAAGAATTAACAACAAAGAGAATCACTTAAAACCTCCAAAGGGAAACTGCTAAGGTATTATGTCCTGGGCTAATTTGCCCCCCTACAGTGAGTAAAACATCTTTCTTTGCATTGATGCACATGGTTACCTGGATCGCTACACGAGCAGAAAACTTGACGAGTCCTTCTTCGGTAAGCTTCTCAGAGGCACTTTTCCCTCTAACCCCCTTTGTGACAAGTTTAGTACTGTCTCCACCTTTGTATCTAGCTGACAATGCTTCATCAAAATGCATCTACGTCCAGAATAAAGACATAAAACAGATGGGATTACAATTAATTAAGAGAATTACCTAGAAAGCAAAATTAAAAAGATGGTACAGGAATATCCTTGTCCTAAAATTACTGAACTGGCGCCAATGCAATATAAGCAGCTTCTGCTAATTGTACATGAGAATTTACTAGCTCTCCAGCTTGGAATTCTAAGGATTAGTTTAGGCAAGGATGCCAATATGGGCACCAATGCGAAGTATGTGATGAGAGTTTCATTTAGACATGAACCATTGCTAGCAACCCTCAGTCATATACCAGTTTGTGTAATTTTGCCAGTCCTTCATAAACGAGTTTTTCTGACCAGAGCCTCTCTTATGATAATTACTCCATAAAATGAAGGATGCCAAACAAATTCCAGTTTTAGTACACTTCTAGGAACATTTTTTCCCAACTTCTAAAATAATGATTCCTGAGGGTCAAAGTTTCTAAAGAGTAATACACAAGGATCAAACTTAAACATGCAAACCTATCTGTAAGAGTTTTCTTGCATAAGCATGTGCGCTTCTCAGTTCAGCCTTTGAAAATCAGGAGTGTCAATACCAAACAATAAAGCAGTTACCTTAGCATGTTCCAAGTGTTTAACAGCCTCCTCTTGTAAAGTAGAATTAATAAACAATTGAATACAGCAAAGTCCAGCAGCAACATGGTCCTTCTTGATTACCTGAACAATTTGAGAAACTTTAAGAAACTGCTGATGAGCTACGCTTAAGAGTTAGAAAAGTCAGCCTAATCAAGCATACTAATAGTAGAGCAGCCATGACCCTTGTTTTTACTTCTAAGCAGCATTCAATGAAAACAACAAAAAACATGGTAGTCCAAAACTTATTCTTCATCATCAAAGATACCAGTAGATAACTTAGCAAAATGATTCCCCATGTCCTGCTCCTACCCCTGCCAACCCACTGTCTATGTGGTCCAGTTTCCAAACAATTTTCTTTCCTTAAAAGGTTTTTGGCAATGGTCATTTTATGCAACTCATACAAGATAACTGTTCTATATCTACAATAATAACGAGAAAATATTTGGCAAAATGTGTGAGCAATAATGTCAAACAACAAATTACACATACATTGAGCATCCCAGTGCTCATGAGTAAAAGGCAAAAGAATAAACATAAAAAAAAAGTTTCCATGTGATCATCAAAAGAAAGAAAAAAACTTGTACCTGAAACTGGTATAGATAATTGAAATGCTTGTGAGTTTCACAGTAAGTGCAAATACGTGCAAGGGCTACAGCAGTGTGCTGGTTCACTGCTACATCTTGTTGTTTTGCAGTTGTCACTCTCATTGAAATTACTTCCTCAAGAACAGACATCGCACCATAGCCAATACACAAGTCACACAAATCATCAACGGTCCCATAATCAGTTGCCAAAGGATCCGGTCTTTGAGGGGATGATGATGAAGAAGTTAGCACACCCATTGCTGAAGGTTGAGGAGGTGAAGGAACAGCATTTGGAGGGAAGAATAATACACAGGCATCAGTATAATGGCCATGCCTGAACATAAAGCCAAGCAAATGCTGACGAGCATACTGCAAAGTCAAAAGAAGAGTAAATTGATATATGAAGGACAGTTGTTTACTGCTTCATCTAAGGAGGAAGAAGACAAGTGTGAGCATACAGCCTCACAATGGATCAATATTTTGCAATTAGTGCAACTCATATACAAGCTGAGACTTAAATAAGAACAATTTCAACCTTACAGCAGTTTGTGATCAAGACTAGGCCTAGATGACTTGGACAAAGAGCATCAGTAATGTAGGGAAGAAAAGTAAATCTCCAGCCCCTAATGTCTAAAAACAGCCAACCAAGTAATCACAACAGACAGAAAGAGAGGGGAAGCCTACGCATGAAGAAAGAATGGTTCACTCACTTCTTGTAAATAATTAACACATTCAACATAACGAATGCTGTCCAGGTTACTACGAGGTCCATCTTCAAAGTCAGGGTTATTTGCTGAGTTATTATTTGAAGATTCTTGAGAACGCCTGGATCTTTCTGAGCGTGGGAATGTAGATGGCATGTACAGAACATTAAGATAGGAATCAGCAGAAAGAGAATCATCCAAAATTGTTGGTGCACTTCTAGCCAAATGATCATACCTGCAGTAAAAGTCATGTTTTAGGTCAGGAAAAATAAAAGCACTTCCATTCATGTCCCTTATTTTCCAAGTTACAAAATGAAGCCCTTGTAACAATTTTTTTTCTGTTTTCTTTTTCCAAACATGCCCTCAGCTAATCACGTCTCTCACTTAAAGAAAAGTAACAATGATTCCACTGTTCTAGTAAACCATCCCCATTATACGAGAGCAGAACACTGAAGTACCGGTAACTTCAAAACTAGCTTCACGCAATCTAAAAGTAAAGATTGTGTTGCTTCCAAATGGAAAACCATCATTTCAAAAAAAAAATAGTCAAACTACTCAAGAACCATGGGTCTTCATATGTTTTAACACCTAGCTCAATAGAGTCCATTGAAGAATCAATATGAAGAATACTTTATGGTTATACAAATCCAAAGCTTATATATAAAATTGGAATGCAATCTTACATGGAACGGACAGCTGACACATCCACTGGTGGACCTCCTTCAATTGTATTAATTATCTCTAGAATCGATGGAGCAGGGTCATCCTTGTACAACTGAAACGCTTGCCTAAAAATCACCCAATGATCAGAAAGGGAAGAGATCATCAGGGCATGAAAAGCAATCATATTTATCACACAATAAGTTTATCAACAAAGTATATATAAAATTAACATACTTGAATTTCACTCGGGCTTGTGCATAGTGCTCCATGCGAATCAAAGCATGTCCCCATGCATTCCATACAGGGAAAACATCAATCTGACATGCCGCAGAATTCATAATAGCAAGATTAGCAACATAAAATAGAGCAGGAGCACCAATTTAGATTGCAGGTACAACGCCTACCTTACACTTCTTGCAGGTATACACAGCCATACTGTACCGTTCATCAACAATCAACCTATCACGCAGATGGGCAGATGACTCTTTATCAGCAATATCATCAAGAGAAGCAGCAATTCCAGAACCCAAAAGGCTTTGAAGCAACTCAGCGCGTCCTAGCCATACTTCAGCCTGTGATAAGGTTTCAGATAACTCATCCGTGGACTGACTGCCTACACTAGAGCTACCAGCATCTGAAGATGCATCATCAACATCTCTATTACGCTCAGAATTACTTGCCAAGTCAGACCCACCAACAAGCTTTCTCAGCAATGACTTAGCATAAAGCAGCCCCTGCACAAGCAAAACAAGAATAAGAAAATGCAACACAAAACATGAATACAAGGCTCTAGATTATAAACTTTTTATATTGTATCTTTAGCAATGATTAGAATCATCTGTTCAGATCATATGCAGATAAAGGTATAGGTAATTTACCTGTACAAAAGTCTCTGTGGCGTGATATGCTCGACCAATTGTTTCCATGGATGCATTCTCAGGTAACTGTTGAGAGCTCAACACATTCGTCATCTGATTCATGCATAAATCCAGAGCGTTTTTGGCAGACACTAATTCTTCAGAACACAGCGATAGCAGAGCCTAGAAACAGAAACTTTCAGCAGATACTCAAAATAAAAAAATATGCCAAAATCAATTGGAACTGTTTCTACATTCCACGATCATGCAAGCAATTGGCATATTCTCAATCTACAGATAAATTAATTTACAACAGCACAGCTCCACATTTTGGCCCCTAAATGCTCTTGCTAAAAGAGAGAATCAGATTTCAAGCGACAAAGATAACAATAAAAAAGTTAAACTTTTGACATCTCGAGAAAGTTTACAATAACCAGAAATTTGGGAACACATTAAAAAAATTAATAATAATAATTAAAAAAAATCAAGATTCTACTTAGAGATGAAGAATCGAGGACAGGCTAGACACGCAGGTGGCAGTACATAACTGTTAGATACAACAAACCGAACTAACATTTATGTTCCCTGAGAGAACAAACGTGCACGAAAAAACTTTTGAACAAAGACTATCAAATGCCACAAACAGGGGACTGAACATGTATTTCAAGTTAATAGTGCTTAGTAAAACTATCCTTCAGCATCTAATATGTTAGCGTTATCCACTGACATACCTTAAAGAGTATTATGTCTGGGGCACTCTCATACCGGTGTGACACACGAACAGACTCATCCTTATTAGCATCACCAGTTAGCATCCATTCCTCGGCAAGGGAAACAGAAGGGAGGCGGTCTTGCCCATCTGCAGAATATGACGAAGCTCCATCCTCTTGAATTCCAGCCATTGCCTCCCAAGCAACTTTTTCAGACGATGTCAATCCAGAACTCTTTCTTTTCCGGTAAGCATCTTTTGGAGCATTCTTGTCTCCAGCATTTCGAGGGGCCCAAGAAAAAGCCCTACGAGCCTCTCTTTGGAAGTTACTTAAACTGCTTGTGAACGATGATCTAGCAGGCCCACCCGCTCTTGTTTTTGGTTTTGGTCTTGTTCCAGATACAGAGATACGAGGTTCTCTGGAGGGCGAGCTAATACTAACAGATATTGCTTTTGCAGCATAAGAAATAATCACCCTGTTGTCTCTCAATGAAGGAAATTCCTTGAGAATCTGCTTCCAGAAAAGATTAAAAATTACACTCAAAATGAATAAGAAGGGGCATAACACTTCCTAACACAAAAGAAATATAGGCCTTTAATATACACACTTGATGAAATTTTAGGTTTTCACTAAGTAGCAAAGGATCATAAGCAGTTTACATAGCAATTTCTATAACTGCTGGGAGTGTAAAAGAGGCAACTAAGCAGTAGGGCACAGTTAAAATACCAGAGCAGCAGATTGCAACTGTTTCCTCATAAGCAGAACCTCCAAAATCAGCTGTGGATGCTCATGCAAGGAAGAACATCTTTGTTGCCATGGCAATGGCAAGGCAGCAAGAACACGAAGACCCAGAGCCCAAGAGTTAAGCCTAGCAACCTCATCACCTGATAGATTCCCGTCCCTTCGTTTCAGGAAGAAATGGACCTTCACAAATAAAAACAATTAAACTGAATAAACACAAAAAAATCAAATTCCAAAAGCATAAATGAGTAGTTATCACACATCAAACAAACATAGAAAACAAAAATTACAAGAAGTTGCTTGGAGCGCAGGTTGGGTAATAATTGCATTGCACCCATTGCAACTGGCAAAGCATCATCCGAGTCACGCAGGGAAGAAAGAAAGCGTGATGCTTCAGCAGGTCCTCCACCATTGAGGGGGTCTTGGGTGAGAAGCTTCACAAGCTGCCGACCTTGAAGCTCTCTCCTCAAATCTATTGATAATCCTGCACTCTCAGCTACTTCCAGAGCAGCAGACACAGCTCCTTTCCCAGCTAATCTCAGTGCTAAGCCTTCAGGATCTTCCTTGCTCTCTGCTTCAACCTGACATTACAGTGAAGAAAAAAGCCACAATGACAGGAATCAGAAGGCACCAATAAAAAAAAAAATCCAATAATCTTGATCTTTAATCTTTTTGAAATTAGTTTTCATGTTTCTGACAAAAAGATCAGAGTTACCACCTCTTGCCAGCTACTATAATGATCATCTGCACTTAATATATGGCTGTACCTCTGCAACGCTTGTCTCCTTTGCAAGACCTAAATACCAGTAGAATGATGTCATTCATGTACATAATACTTGAAAAAAACATGATATATATTACAAAACAAAAGAATCTATTAAGATTCTGGAAAAAACCCAATTAGAGAATAAGAGAATAAATATGTTAAAAGAAACTACCTCATCCCTAAACAGATCACTCTCCGGCAGGTGACAACTGCACATAGTGAGTACATCCAGAGCAGCATCAAGTTCCCATCGGTGCATATACCTGGACGAAACTTGCGACATCATTAAGGTCGCACAAGCACAGGCATATTGTAAATTACACATCTAATATCCAAACATTAAAAGAACTGTCAAGCAACAAAACATAGAGATGCAGACAAAAAAAAGACTCAGATGTTATAACCATGGATTCTTCTCCTCATCCTCAATCTCCTACAATCAACTACACCAGCAACCTATCTGTACCCCTGTACAATTCAACTCCACTAGAAATCAGGGTAGATTTTATTTTGGAAGCATGCACAGATTGAGCAAACTTTCCCGAAGAATAAGCGTTTAAGCATTTGCCTAGATGTCCTTTGAGTTACATTAAAACCCCGAATTTAAAGCTCTACATCTCATCCTTATCTAGAGAGCCCCTTAAGAGGCAAGCCATATCCCAGTTCTCACACTTTGCCCATGCAACAAGAATTTGTTTAGTTCCAGGCCATCTGGCTCCTTATCTATCTTCTTTCCAGCCTGACTCCCACCCATACCCACAAACCCTCTTAAAAGAAAAAAAATAATAAATAGGATAAAAAAGTAATATAAATTAACGCTTGTTGACCAGAAGACAAATATTGACATATAAAATAAACAACATATATATTCAGAAAATGTCTCCAATAAAGTACTATCATCAAAAGCATGTGCATATGAATTCACATACTTGAGAGCAAGTCTCGCTGCCAGCTGCTTATTCTTTAATCGCAGGCAGTACTGCCAGCTATTGCTCCAGATGCTATGGCCTCCATATCCTTGAGATTGTCCAGAGAATTGTTGGTTTTCTTCTCCACGTTCAATGAGCAGCTGAAGCAATTGGTCTGAGGCTCCATCACGTAAAAAGCGATCAGAAAGGGCAAGAGCATCCATTAGTTTTCCTTCACCTATCAATCTGCAAGAAAGAAAACAGGAAGTGACAACACAGATTGTACTGATTGATTACCCAATCTAAAGAAAAATGCTACTGCAAAACCTAAAAATCCTTCAAACCAAACAGCTCCCCGCAAAGCAGAAGTAAGAGAAATTTAGAGTCTAAATGGAGCAGAACTATGGAGAAAGTTACACTTAGAAATGAGGACAATACTTTTTCCTAACTTAAGTAAACTCATGGAACCAGAAAGACTTTTATAGAATATAAATTCCTACAAATTACACAAAAAGGTCTTTCAAGAATACATAGACTATTTCCCCACCAAGCTATTATTACTAAGAGAACTTCTCTGTTTTTCATCATTGGTCAACAGCAGCAAACATGAAAACTTATACACAATGCTCAAATAAAATAACAGTGAAATACAACAACAATGACTTAAGATGGCAACTATTCTGCTTCCTAACCCACAGTTAAGCCTGAAGAGCAAAAGAGAGGAGCAAAATAGAACAAGAATATAGAGGGATACCGCTCAATAGCTTTCTCATAAGGATATTCATTTTCCCAATCTAAGGACAGATAAACTGCAGTATCAACTTCCTCAGTGTCAGATTTTGAGGGATCGTTCCATGGATCAGAAGCTGGACCACCTTGGTTGCTGAGGTCAGGCAAGGTTGTTGAAATGTTATTGCTACCCACAATATCATCAACCTCTGACACTATATCGCTATCGTGTTCACGAAGTCTCTTAATAGAAGTCCGTGTGTCAGCTTTATTCTTGCCATCATCAGCTTTTTGATTTGCTGTTACAGCAAACTCTGAAACTCGATGGAGGTTGGTCTGCATTTGTATCCATCGGTTCAAAGTTGGGAACCTGTTGATGTTAATAGAAAAGAGCTAGAATTAAAGTGAAACCAGGTGGTGATAAGGCAATCTGTTATACAATAACATATTACCTCTCAGATTGATCAAGAGCAAACTCGTAAAATAATCGGTCGGTATCAGGAGCCTGGAATAATCCATCATCTAATGAGCCAGATATAGAAGAATCACTGCCACCGTATAGGATGCTGCTCCCGAAAACACAAGCCAGCACAGCTCTGACTGGGGATATTTTAACCAGATGTCTCACAATATCCAACTGAAGAGGGTACAGTGGTACTCCAGGAGTTGCTGAGAAACGACTGTAGCAATTAGGCTTTGCTCCTTTGGAGGAGGGAGATAGTAGTTTATTCTCAGAAGAACTCCTGTGGCAGGTAGGAATGACAGGAATGCAAGCCCAGCCAGGACCAGATCGTGGTGGATAAACAGGTGGCACACATGCTGTAATGACTTCATGGACAAAATCAGCACACATAATGTCAGCAACCTTTGCAGCAGCATCAGTACTGCCTCGGTCAAAGACCAGACGAGTTAAAAGCTGCAAAACGACATAGCTAAACATAAATACTGCAAAGCACCATAAACAATTTAAACACATGAGAATCATTCTGGAAAAGAACGGTAAGCTAAAATTGAAACACAGCCTCAGACCAAATTGAAATTAGGTTTCCATCCCAATTTAACATTTGTAATGTGAAGACCTTGGAAAAAAAAATAATAATTAAGAGGGCTGAAATTTTTTAATTAAATAAAAGGTTCTGCCGAAGAGCATATGAAATAAAATATAATACATGTACAAATTTACAATATAGGAAGACAAATTTAAAAATAAACACTTCAAAAAGAATTAAATGTTCAGTTGAAGATTATAAATCAGGCTTACATCCTTAGGCCACTCATAAACAAGGGCGAAAAAGTTGAAATCATGGGTTGTATCAGTCCCATCAACTATGTCCCCAATTGCAGCAATGTGAAGGATAAATTGTGATAGATATGTCGTGGGCTTGGCACTTAATGGGCCAAACAACCTCTTGCCTGTGTCTTTTATGTCATATCCAATGGGTTGCGTGCTATTTTCACTACCTGCTGCACTTACAGGTTGTTTGACAACTTTTAACCCAAGCCCAAGAACACCATCCTTCTCAAAATCATATAAAGATTTCCTTTCCGAATATTGGCCGTCACTTTTTACAGAATGTTGCTCTGTTTCTTCATCAGCAATGGCTCTTGCCACATTATGAAGTTTGCCTATGATTTTATGTAAGAAAGATTCATCAGAACCAGAGGAAAACATCTGCTGAAATAAAAAAAATACCGCAAGAATCTTTTTCTCCCTAAACTATTTATAAGGAAAGGATACCACTCAAAAACTGTCGTTTGCCCTGATGAGCATCTTCAATCATCTGATGTAGCAAAGCAAGAGCACGTTCTCTTTGCCCCTGCCGGAGTGATTCCCTTGAAAATGAACTAATACTCTCCCCAGCCAGAATTGCTTGAAGGCCAGGACTTTCATCCTGGAAGAATGTATTATATGGCAAACCATGTGACCAACAATGAGTCAATGTGATGCACCCAATTAATTTTAACCAAAGAGATTTTATATGATTGAACAATAGACATGGCATTTTCATTTTGATTATTCACGCAACACAAGCGTAAGAGGTAGAAATTTGAGTTCCAAGAAAAAAGGAATAAACCCTTCTACTCTCAAACATCAAATATATCAAAGGCTAGTTAACTAAAGCAATCTCACAGGTAAAATCAATTCCATCATTTTCATCCTTTGCACCATATTAGGAAATAAAAACAGGGGGAATAAAGGGGAGAGGATAAAAAGTAAGGGAAAATAAAAGGTGAGGATGGAAAGAAACCTTTTTGTTTGGATGGAAAAGAACATTATAAGATAAAATGGGAAGAAAGTTTCAACCAAGAATTGCAACTTTATTTTCATCGAAAAAATGATGTCAGGGACAAAAGTAACAACTGGTTCCATTCTCTGGATGTCAGACAAAGGCTTTCATGACAAAGGAAATGATCATCTTCAAATGATTTACATTCAGTTAATTTGTGAAAAGAGCAAAATTACAAAGCATTTTGGTTACAGATATGAACCGAAGAGATAGGGATAAATTAATCCCCAGAGCTTATCTTTGCGCAGCTGTTTAATAAGAATCAGTTGCTTAAGTACTCAGAAACCAAAACAAGTCTTGCTGGCAAGAATGCTTGATCCTATGAATGAACTAACCTGTTCCAAGAACTCATGCAGGCGCTTGAGGACACGTCTTGATACAGAAATGATTGCAACTTCATGTATCTGATCCCAATAGGTGGAGCCTGTCTTTGGAGAACCTCCTGGATATATCTCAGATAACATAACTTGAGCCTGCATGTGAAACCAGCCAACAGATGAAAGCAAGGTCAAAATAATTGGTGAGTGAAATTGAACCAGAAGGCCACAGAGAGTTAAAGACAACCGTGGGCAAAAAGAAAACAGAGATGCAATTATAATGATTGCAAAACTTAGAGCTATCTCCCATTAAATATTTTTTGCGTGCTTTTCTTTATAAACAAGTATGCCACATCTTCAAAAATCCTCTTTAGTTGTGGTAGCAAGAAATTCCAAAAATCCATCAGGAAGTGGAAAAAAATCATGAAAACTACAACAGATACCAATAATAGAAGAACAAGATGTGATACATATGGCTAAAATGGAAATAAAATCAAACTTTATAGTTCATAAGAATGCAGTATTGCCTGTTGCAGAAGTTGTTGAGACATATTCGCCGACCTTGCAGAAGTTGCAGCAACATCAATGCACAGCAGAACCTGGAAATCAAGTGGAACATAGTAGCCTGTAACAACCCTTCTGCATGAATTGGGAAAAGACCCAGGGGTATCATGTTTTAGCATTGTAAGAACTTACTGCTGCCAAAGCACCTAACTGAGAGCGTAAAGAAGAAAAATCTAGGTCTTGCACTGCTGAAGTCCCATCAGCCGCTCGGGAAACAGCATCTTCAACCTGGTAATGTAGCAAAATCTACATCAGCAAGACACTAAATATAAAGACTAAACGAACAACTCTAACTCTTCAAGTAAATACTTAGTTCAGAAGCAAATATGAAGTAATCAACTCAAAGAAAACAACAAATAAAACAGATCAACCGTGTGGGAACAGACCAAGGGTGTTCCATAATTATCCTTGCAACTCAAAAAAAAAAGAGTGAACTGCCCCAATTACTGTACTACAATTAAATAAACTTCAGGAATATGCATATTTTTAATGTCAGTTTGTATGTAGACAAATAAATCATTTAAATATATCCATACCATACCTAATTGATAGAATGCTTCATACACCATAATAGTTCGTCAAAAAGAAAGTAAAGGACTTACCAATCTGGATTCAGATGCTCTTCTAAAGGCACCATCTACCCATTCAGCCAATTCAAGTGTAGCTCTGTCTTCTGCAGATAATGAGAATCGATGAACTGCCTCTTCTCCGATGTCATACTTTGCTCTTTGCATACAGCTACAGTATAACAGGGTGTCACCATCAGCTTCATGAGGAATCAAAGGGTTCTTCCAATAGCATTCGCAAATACATCCTTCGTAATGTTTATTGACATGCTAATAATCATGTCACCATCAACTATTGTTGCAACCTCATCTAGTGTTTGGATATTCAAACTAAAGTACAACAGCGGCTCAGTCCAGCCATAGTTAATAATCATGATACCAATTTCCACTCATACATAAATTGCAAGAAATACATTATAAAACATGGCATAATGCAGTAAGTTATACTTCATTGTATGGGGTGCATACAACACCATCGTATACCAGTATACTGCATGCTTATGATAACTTAGAACAGACTGAGCTCTGCATGGCTATACTAAATTTTCATAGAAAGAATTAATCAAACTTACAGACTAAGTAGCTTTGATGGGGCTGCACGTAAAATAGTCAATGCCTCCTTCCATCCCCACTGGCGCTCTGACAATGGTAGAAGACTCTGTAAAATTGACAACCGCCACTGCCAATCTTCAATGAAATGTTTAGCAATTGAAATTCTCCACTCGATGGCTTGTCTTGCATCCATACTCATGCTATCATTTGGTGTGTGCTCTTCGATCACACCTGGTGGAAGATTGTGATATAAAATATCAAGTAGCAATCCAGTGAAAGAAATAACCATCTCATTTCCCCCTTCACAGGTAGTGGCATCAGTGTGTTCCCGAGCACACGTAGAAGGTGAATCAGAATTGCTCCCTGGTGAGGCACAATCCGTCAATTTGAGAGAGATATCATCCATATGTAAAAGAGAAATTGTAACATTGACCATCAATATCTGCATCATCAAATAGAATCATCATTATGAACATATTCTAAGACAAGTAATGAAAAGAAAAGAACAGCATTGGGAAAGTTTATACAGTTAGCTACAAAGAAAATAAATGGACATGGAAAACTATATGGCCTGTTTAACAGTGCCAAAACATGAGCAGAAATTGGACAAACAAATATCCTTAAAAACAGTCACAGATGAATATGCCTCTGGAAGCCAACTCCACTTTCATGATACCTCAAGAAACAACTCTCACACCTTTCAGCCAGGAAGAAAATGTATGCTTGGTGAACTTTGCTATCACAGGTGTGATATGCAACAAAGCATAAATGGTAACCTATGCATCTGGGACACTCCTAGCCCAACATGCCCACTTACCACTCCATGATAATAATAACAAGGACAGAAAAACAGACAAGGAAAAAGTAAAGTATGAGTGCTTAACCTTTCGTGAAATATTGGTAATAGCCTCCAGATGGTTCTTTAGGTCTTTCAAATGGAACAAAGCCACCTGGTGATGACCCTCTCTTTCATCGATCATATACCTTTCCATTGCTCCTAGTGCAAGAGCAATTGACTCCAAGGCATATCGCATGTGC
Organism: Viola odorata; assembly: GCA_963691705.1. Classification (NCBI taxonomy): domain Eukaryota; kingdom Viridiplantae; phylum Streptophyta; class Magnoliopsida; order Malpighiales; family Violaceae; genus Viola; species Viola odorata. Next base: position 18,982,661 of record OY829545.1, on the reverse strand, counting down.
ATAAGTTCAATATCTTGCAACCTGCCAGAGATGAAAACCTATAAAGAGCCAGCGGCTTGAAACTAAAAATTTAATACTAACTTCCTTATTAACTCCATGAATGGTAGCTATTTAATCACTAGGTAATTGTAGGTTGAATAGATTAATTAATAACACATAAAAGTAGACACATCAGTTTGTAAAACACGTGTGTACAAAGTATTAATATCTCTAGAATTTCTCAATATAATGAAGGGAGCCCCAAGAAGAAGAAGCTATCACAACAAGGTCGTTGTTACTATATGTACAGAAACCCATCAAGTGAATACCAGGGTTTCATGTCAAATATGGATCCAATATATTTAAAGAAAGCAAGAAAAAACCAAATGAATTGAGTTGGACAATAAGCAGTCCAACAATTCCGAGCTAAAATGAGTAAATGCCTATTATGTCCTCCAGATAAATATCGAAACACACATTCATCTCAACTGCACTTGGCATAAATTGTAACATAAACCACATCACAAGCTTGTATAAGGTCCGAGCAATGTAGTCTAGCAATTCAAAATGGCAAGGTTCTTGAATATTGAAGCGCAGACAATGCTAAGAAAAATAAACAAAGCGCAAAGACCAAGAAGAAAAATCACACCAGCCCTTGAAACATGAATAACCAAACACTAACAGAAAAGGAACAGCCAGCTCCCACTTTGCTAGCCCCAACTTAGATTATGACCATATTTTCAGCTCCTCTGGTGGTAATGTACATCTATAGAGTGTTCAAATCAAGAAAAAGTACCCCGATGCTAGCACCAAAACAAAATGGCATGCATACCTTTTCCAGGCTGCTGAAGTAGAAGAAATTGGCTGCATGCTAATTAATTCAATAGCATCCTTAAACTTTATGACTGGCACAACATCAAACAATACCTACAAAGAGATTAACCTGTTATAACACAATATCTCAATTAAAGAGGGTAGAGAAATAATTCTTACAACAAGTATATTATGTATTTCTGTCCGGGAAAACTGACTGCTATAGCCAACAGATAAAAAGAAAGTAGCGTGACCATATAAATACAAATTCCTTCCCAATAGGATGCTGCGTGTTACGGCATCAAATCCTTTTACGTTTGACTAGATGCTAGGAACTAGTGTTTAAGCTAAATTTTAAATGACCAATTAACAGTTAGAATGATATCTCTACCAAACAGCATCCTTACATTTGACAATTCATTGCATGTGAGAAAGAATTATGAGGCATAACATTCTTACCCGGAGCGGACTTTGAACAGAAAGCCTTTCCAGCACAAAGTTCTCAACAAAACCTTCTGGATGAGCATCTTCGCTTAGAGAAACAATTTGTTGGTTTCTAGACAACAAAAGCGAGGATTTTGAATTCCATGATTGACCAGAATTGACACAAGCAACAAAAGCAGCAAGATCAAGTTGATAACATAAGGAATCACAAAGATATTCCACACAGGAAATCTGGAAAAAGGATGAAGGGAATAAATGAGACACTTGAATGGTCAACTTGCGTAATGGAGGACAAAAGAACTACACCATAAAATAAAAATAAAAACGAAAAGAGATTAAGTTACCTCATCCAATTGATTACCATATAGTGAAGCTTCTTCAAGCCGATCTACCTGTGACTTATTACTCGTCCAGAGAAGTTGCATTAGTTTCCTCCGAGCTACTGTTTTACCAGACAATAGATCCCAGCCCATGGCAGCTACCAGTGGCCTAAGTCGTGGAAGCAATGTAAGAACCTGTGACATCAATGAATAAGTGACACTTGTAAATTACAACTTCCAATTTACAAAATAGATAATTTCATTTCATAAACAGTGTTTTAATATACACTACGAAAACAGGGCCATACATTGCTAGCCCCTTCAAGCTCCCCTTGCTTGACAGCAGTGAGGGCCGTATCCATGATACATTCAAGTGCGTGTAAGCCTGTTACACGTGCATAGTGGTACATATCTGCCATGCAAAACCTGACCGCGATATTCAAGGATAAAGACGAGTCATTTGAATTTGCATTTGGTTTTATTTCTAGAAGATATCTCAGAAACCGCAGCAAAGGGGGAGGAGTCTGGTCTTTAGATGCCTTAATCTCTTGATGTAGCAATTCATCCTGGATAACCTGCAGAAAAGCCCCTTGTACAATCAACAACCAGAATCACAGATCATGCCATGCATAGCAATGGACTAGATCAAACCTCATGCCATCCAATAGAAATGACCTTTGAGGATGAGAGAAGTGTAAGAAAATCAATAGGCTATCCTCAATCTTTCTATCAAAAAGAAACCAAGGTGGATTTTTAAACAAAAAGAAAAATAAATTATAGTATCGAATAACTTGGCGAATGGGCCTTTGCAACCATAAGGCAATAGGTCAGTGAAGGTTGCTAATGCACGTGGAATGAATCTAACTCAAACTTGGTCTAAATTTCAAGTTCTGGTACAATTGTTTTGGGATTGAAAAAATAAATAAAACTAGGAAAAAATAAAACCTAACTTTGATTAGTTTCAGCAACAAGATTTTGGAGTTTCCCTACATACCACCAAGCGCCATCTAAAGTGTTAAATTAAGTGTCATATCTATTGTATTTAAGGAGTGGTCCTATGTGGGGACTCTAACTAGAGATCCATTCCTTGCAAGAATTACCATCACATACACACAAGAAATGTTTACATTGTAAGCGTTTACATAATTAATTGATGAAGGATTCAGCCACAATATCCCTGATAAGAAAACAGTAGTTAGCAATTACCTGAAGTATTTCAACGAGACCCCTGTCATTTGATGCAAGAGCCGTTTCATAAATCCCCAGCAATTTTTCTTTCATTGAAATCCAGGAATCACCATAATCCACCCTTCTAGACAAGACACTTCCAAGGAGTTCTTGCAAAACCACTCTAGCAGAACCCCAGAAAGCAATGTATTAAATACCTAGGAGATAATAAGTGGAAGATGGAAAAAATTCAAACGCGATATTTACCAGTTCTTTTTCTCGAAAGAATTAAGAAGGAAATCATGTTATTAAACAGTTTTGCAATATCAAACAAGAAACTTCCATATAGTTCACCTATCACTACAACATACCGGTATTCCGCCTCATCGACACCTCGATCCAGATGAAGGAAAGGAATATGAGAAACCACTCCATCCTCATCTCCGTCCTGCAAGCACTCTCTCATAGCATCCAAGTGTACTAACTGTACACATTTTTGAATCGCGACAAGCTTCTTGGCCCCTTCCTCCTCACCATCCTCCTCCTCCTCCGCACCCGCACCGCTCTCCTCTCTCCTCACCGTGATGGCCAGACCGGAAGTCTCATTCTCAACCTCCCATCCCTTCAATTGCCTGTCGATATTCCAACACAATGCATCAAAAATGTCAGAAAACTCCAAAATGACTCTCCTCAAACACATCAATTCCTCTTCCTCGCATAAAACACCACTTCCTTTTCTTTCCTTGTCATCATCCTCGTCTTCACTGGCCCTCATTCTGTTCACTCCCAACTCCAACACCTTATTCAGAACCCCTAATTCCTCACTCCCTTCCCTCAAAACTGAACTTCTATCAACTAATTCTTCCTCAACTCTCCCTTCTTCCTCATTAGCCTTATCATGATCTAAGTCAACATTTTCACTCATCCTATCCGTCGCTCGATCAACTAACACTTGCGCCAGCAACAAAAACTCGGCGCGCAACCGAAGCGTTTCCCCATCAAAACGCCACGCGTGCGAGGTGGCGTTGTCGTGTTGCAACAGTTCTATGGTGGATAAGTATGTGAGAAGGGACGGAGAAGGGCAGGAAGTTGACCATAGGATGTTATCGAAGCGGCCGGAGTTGGCTACTATAGTTTGGAGGATCGCCCGAGCTAACTCAGGGCTTTTGGCGCGGAGGGACAACAGGACGGCACGCAACGGCTCGAATTGAGCCAAATGAAGGTGGTTCGCGGCGAGCCGCGAGAGGAGATCCGTCTCTTTATCCATTTCGTAAACGGATTATCAAGAAATCTGGTGTCTCATTATTGCTTTGGTTGTCGTCGTTAAATGAGATTTAAATGAGGAAGTTGGCTTGCAACGTACAGAACTGAGCGGTGGATTGAGAAGTGAGATGTCTGAAAAGGAAAAACAATCGCAGAAGCCAGAAGGTGATTCGAGATCAAGTCATACGGCTGCGTTTTGCACTGTAATGGAGTATATAGAAAACGGTCTCCTTGTTATTTGGACGTTTATCAAGCCTGTACGAAGGAAGTCCCTAAAAAAAAGCCCAAAACAATTCTTTTTAAAAAATTACATGTTTCGGCCCATCTTATTACATACTCCACTTAGGTTTTATCAAGCGATTCAAGCCTGTGTTAGTAATTCTTTTCCAAAAAAAAAAAACAATTCTGGCCCACACATTTCTAAGGATGTAATTTCTCAACAACAAAAAATAATAGTAATAATTAAGGATGTTAAAACTTAAAACCAGCGTTCTTAAACATAATTTCTGGAGAAATTTTATGTGCTCCTTTAGGTGCAACTTACGTTAATCCTAACAAGTCTTTCTCTCTACAACAATACCTCTTCATCTTCGTCAAGAAATTAAGCTTAATAATGGACAGAATGTTTTAGCCGTGTAAAAACGGTGCGTCTCGCTTGTGGTAAACAGTCGGAAGGGCAACGTGACGTGACGTGACGTGACGTGACGGTGAGTCCAAACGGCGGTCCTGGAGAAAAGTAACCCTAGAAAAGGTAACCTAACCCAGTCTGAGGTAAGAAAACCATTTAGGCGGGAAATCCCAAAATTTACCCTCCATTTCTCTCCCTTCCCCAAAATTCCCATTTTTACATTTTGATCGCGCTTGCTTGCTCTCACTCTAGCTTCTCTCTGAAAATGGCCGACGGCCGGCGGAGGACCGCCAAAAGCGGCGGAGAAGGGAAATCTTCCGTGAAAAACGGAGGCAATGAGAACACAGCGATCGCAATGGAAGACGACAAGTCGTCGACTATCGATTCGGAAATCGGTCAGCTCCGAGGACGTTGGGAACTGGCGTCTGTTCTCAATTTCTTGAGCGTAAAGTCCCTTCCTTGATCTTCGTACTGCTTTCACATTGCGTTTTACGTTTATCAGCGATTTTTGTGATTTAACTGCAGGTTTTTGAGCCAGTCATTGGTGGTGATTTGAAGCTAACAGCAGAGGATATCGAGAGCGGTCTTGTTACGCCAAATAGTTCGAATGCTGAACTTCACATTAAGCTATTAAAGGTTTCTGATTCCTTCATTTTCCGTAATGCATTATTATGTCAATCATGCTGCCATGCAATTGCACTAATGATTAGTAAATGGCATTTCTTTTAGTGAGGATCAGTTACAAAAATCAACCATAAATGGTTGTCAATAGCTCGGGATTGAGATGTCGATCCCATAATGTCGCAGCTCACAAAAAGTCTGACGAACTAGCTTTTTCCTGCAATAACTAAACACTTGAATGAAACTGCTGGATGGTTTCAACTTACTGGGGTGGGGGGTGGTGAATTCACTAAACGTATGGGTGCTTTTGCAGACCCAATTGTAATTATTATTCGTTAAGCGTTCTTTACACGGGAATTCATAATGGTACACTGTGAATTTTGTTGAAGTGTGTATGTGTGAGGGGGCGTAGGCTCTATTTGTTTTGTTTTGTTTTTTCTCTCATGTTTTCTAAGAAATATGTTTCAATAGTTAATATATGAAACTGGAACTTTTGCAGGGAATACCTCCTGTGAGTAAAACACTGAATGGTACGGATGCATGGGTGACTGTGCTTTGTAAGAAACTTGCTATGTGGTGGCCATGGGTAGGTTACCCGGAAGAAAACTTGTTTGATTTTAGTAAGGAGTATAAATGGCACTATTTAATTTGTGTGCATGTGATTATTCTTTCAGGTTGCTGAAGGCGAGATGCCCCTCACCGTGGCAAATGGGTATGATCCATCCCTGTATTCCTTCAATTATGAAATCATGGCTTCTAGCTAACATGACTTGTACAGGAAGGAGATATCTGGCTACAAAGAACTGAATCCAACAAATCGGCTGCTGATTCTAAAAGCCCTCTGTGAAATTCGAGCTGAAGTAATGTGTTTCCCCTTTAGTTCTTATACTGGATAGTTTCGGTGCTGTTATTGATCAGTATTCTGTATTTGTTATTTTATGTGTCCAATTTGATATACGCCTTAGCTAGGCTTGCTACTGTAATTGTACAATCATGTTGTATGGTTTTCTTCTTAATTTTTGACTTGTCAGTTGCTGGTTGCAGCAAGATGATGTAGTGTCTTATATCAATGATGCTCTGAAAAATGGAACTGAAGTTTCTAATTTCCGGAAAGATAAGGTTGGGGGGGTTGGAGACACAACTACGTATTGGTAATTCCCAGCATGCTCAGACTTTGATCCAGTTATCTGTAGGGTCATTGATAATGGCAACTCTGCCTGTAGGTATGATGCAAGTAAAATCATTGGGCACAGATTGTACAAGGGTGTAAGCAAGATTATGTTAAAGACACCAACCAAAGGCAGAGCATCTAAACGAATGCCAGCTACTTCTTTTCATTGGGAAACACTTGCAACCAATCTTGAGGAGTTTCAAACAGTTGTGGTATGATGGTATTTTTTTATTGTTTCACAACTGAAAATGGTGATTAATTTGGAAATGCTTGTAATGGCAGGGTGAACTCTCATCCAGCAAAGTCTTGGAAGAAGTTGCAGTTGGAAAGACTATTGACAATGACTTCATACCTGCTGTTGTAAAGTTTCAAAAGGCATGCTTATTCTATTCCTTGATGACAGTGTACTAACTGTGTTGGATGTCACTGCTGTTTTATGCTCTTCTAGGCTTAGTTTTTGAGTTGGTGAGAACTAATTGTTCTGCTGCTTTTGCAATGGATAGAAAAAAGAAATGGCACTCAAACGGAAACAAAGAGAAGAAAACCTCATCAACAATTTTAGACCCTATACTGGATCTATGCGTTCCTGTCGCAATCGTAGGGCTGTCAGTTATACATTTGGTATGCTGTGTACTCTATTTGTCTTGTTTGTGATCTTATCTTATGATGTTATCAGTTTTTATTTCTATTTCTATTGCTTACCGAATTGAATAATGTGTTCTTTAACTATGAAACCAGGCGGAAACTTATTTTGTGATTACAGACATCATGCTTGAATTATTTCTTCTGTTCTCTGTTTATCACCTGAATGTACTTGGGCACGGATTCTTATTAGTTGGGGTCTAATATGCAGATGACTATGACCGTGCCATTGATGAGGCCATAAAAGTAACAAGGTAAGATCTATGCTGCTACAAAGTGTATGCTTTGTGATTTAACTGGACCTGTGGCCATTGCTTTATGAAGTGAAACTTATTTTACACAATGGTCAAATTTACTTCTTATTGTATCTTGGATGATAACCCATGTTCCCAAAATAGCATTCTGTTCGCCATGCTCAGGGAAAAAACATGCATTTTTTTTATAATTTTATATAATGCAAATATGCTCGCTACATGTGCCTATTTACATCAGTTATATGGTGTTTTGCTGATGATGCCAATTTGTGATTCAGGAACTCAAAAAGACTCAGAGGGCAAAAGAATGAGATGCATAGAAAGGAAGGAGAAATTGGCTCAGATGGGGGTTCAGATGAAGGCAAAGGTCTCAATGGAAAAGGGGAGGACAGTGAAACTGAAAGTGACAGGCTTCAAGATGCTGGTAACAATAATGACATGGAAGATGACGATGATTATGATGACAAAAGGGATGATATTAAGAGTGACAGCGAGCCAGGCAATTCTGATGAAGAAAAGGCTGGTTGTGGCAATAAACATCATAAAGACCAATCTCTGAAAAGCTTTGGGTCACGATGGAGTATGAGACTGGCTGGAGTGGCTGCAAGCAATTCTGGTTTGGAAACTGGAAACTTCGGTGCGAAAAATAGGTTGAGACAAAGACCCACGCATAACTCTGCCCTTGCGCCTATGGAGCGTGGTTCAGATGATGACGACTCTGTTGTGCCAGATTCAGATGAAAGCTTGGTGAAAGATGCAAAAAGTGGGTCATCTGCCAATGAAGATGCTTCTCAAGTTGCTGATTCGGAAGAGGATGATGAAAACTCATCACAGCACGAAAACAGTGGGTTATCTGTCCATGCAGAATTGTCTGAAGTTGCTGATTCGGAAGAGGATAGTGATGGTTAGAACCTTAGAATGAGATCCGTTGCACAGCTCAAAGTGAATATCTTAAAGTGTTTTTTTGGTATAGCAAGGAAATTTTGATGTCCATGTTCTATAGGATGTGGAAAAGTGCTACTTTCTTGTAATCCATATGGTGAGAGCCTTTTCTTTGAACCCTCTGTTCTTGAAAGGAAGAAAGGAACGATTGTGCAAAGGTTTTCAGTTCAAGATTAGAGTCCCTCCTCATCTTAGGTCAGCTTGAAATGTAATTGTTGGAATCAAATCACCAAAGAAAAAATTCTCTGTTTTGAAGGCTAATCCAAGAGTTTCGGTGACATCCAAAAAAAGAAGTATGCATTTTGGCATGCAAAAACCAAGTAATAAAAGCAAATACTACTGCATTATTACTATTATGATGATTATGACTTAAAGTAATATCTTAAAATCAAATAATAAAAGGAAATAACATCATAAAATTGGATAGGAATCTAATCTACCTAAATAAATCTAAACAATCCATTGGTTTTCTTGATCTTCAGTCTTATCTACCATTCTGTTTAGAAATTAATCCCGTTTGAGTATGGTTGGGCTCATTGTTTAAACTTTAATCCTCGCTATTTGTACTTCCCGTGCATCTTCACTGACTGAGATAACAAAACTCTCTGCCTCCAAGCCCAGTTTGTTGATCAACTGCTAGACACCAATGACAAAGACAAATTAACAAACAAATAATTAAAAATAGGTTCAAAATTCAACTCAAAATAGTTTTTTTCTATTCTGTAACCATCACAAGTTAATAACTTGATTCTTAAACTTGCATGCAAATTGCTTAAGAAAGAAGTACAAAGTTCTCGACGAGCAAAAACCGATTCTGAAGAGTAAAGTTTACTTACATCAGGATTGCTAAATAAAGCAGACTTCCGTTCAGATTTGATCACCAATGTCTTCAGATTACACAGTCCTCTAAGGAAGGTGGCAATGGAGGGAATTTGAGCAGGCAAAGGACCATCAACTAACAGAACCAAGTGCTCCAACTTACAAAGTTTTATCGGCCAAACGTTTCGCATGAAGAAAGTCTGCACAGCCCAGATAAATAAGTGATCAAAACGAACCAAATCGAGTAAGCTAATTAGAAAGAGATCAGTAGAACAGGATCCGAACCTCGATTAGCCATGTGTTTATGGTCAAGGTAGTCACATAACTTAGACTCTTAATAAGCATACCAACACAATAGGTCAGGCTCTTGGCTTGCTTGCAGCGGCGCGACACTTCCCTACGGTAATGCTTGCAGGAAGATTTGATGTCGATTTTTGCATTCGCTAATGACAAGAAACCATCCAAGTCCAAGTACTTGTATTCGATAGGATTTCCTCCCCACCTTAGCAAACAGAGTTTTGGGGTTCGAAATTTCAATGGAAAAACCTGAGAATCTTTATCCAATGTGGTCAAACCCAATGACTCAAGATTTTGAGCCACAATAAAGATACATTTATCTGGGTTCAATGTATAGTTAAAAGCTACGGTGCAGTCAGAAATAGTCAAGTCTTCAATGGACAGACATTGGGTCACAATCCAGCAGTCTTGTTCAAAATTGCAGCAATGGATATTGATTCGGTCAATAGATGGACAAGTACTGATCCGGAAACGGCAGAGTCCAAGGAAGTTAGATGAGCAAACATGAAAGTGTTTTAAAGTGGCACAATCTACATGCCACATTGCAACCTCATGAAAATGTGACTTGTGGATACCGAAATCTTGCATGGATTGGCATGTAAGGTTGATCTTGCAACTTCCACTGAATATGCAATTGCTAATCGACAAGATCTTAAACGACGAACTGGAGATTTCCAGATTCCATCCCAGAAAAGCACTCGTCATGATCAGTCCACTACTACAATTCTTAATCCTCAGCTCTTCAAGAGGCAAACCAGTGACATTCAAATCATTGATACCAACAACATTATCAAGAATCAATTTCTTGAGGCAACTGAAGTAAGCACAAATCCTTTCACCAAACCCTACGTCGATTATTCTCATCGAGTCAAGCCCTAATTCTTCAATCCGTGAACGCCCAGAGACGTCTGATTCTAAACGGAATATGCTCGTTTGAAGATTCAATCTCAAAACCCGCAAAGATTGGCATCTAAAAACAGAATCTGGCAGCCTATAGACACTGGATGCGTTTGGGTTCTTAAGTAGCAAGTCAACGACACGAACATTACAATCTGTAGCGATTGCAACCCAAATTTTAAAAATACCATCAAGGACATCAAACGGTAGTCCCACGCCATCGGTCCACCAATGGAAGACAAAAGAGTGCAATTGAATTCCAAGCTGTTGACGCTTCTTTAAGAGACAATCAATATATCTCATAAAGTTTGCGTATCGTTCTTGCCAATTACTGGAATCATCAAAATTGGCAGAGAAATAGAGGTAAGGATTGTATAGGCAGAGAGAGTTTTTGAATCTTTTGGACAAGACGCTTAGGCGGGAGTTTTGGTTTGGAGGTAATCGAGAGAAGATGGTGCATAGAATCTCTGCAGGAAGATGGGAGATTCTGTCGAGAACCAGAGGTTTGCTCTGCGATTTCACCTGCACCATGATCTTGTTCGGTCTTTCCATGCACCGGTTGCCGGAGGGAGATTATGATCTAATTAATTACTGATTAGTTATAATTAATTAGTATGAACGGACGAGAAAGAAATCGAAATTAGTCGCCAGAAAATCAAGAACAGGGGCAAGAAACCCCAAGACGACGACCCAAAGAAAAAGATCTGAGCAGCCCGTTTGAGTGAAAGGGTTTTAACTTATTCAATTAGGGTTTTTCAATGATAATAAATATTAAATATTAATAATTCGTACCGCCAATATTAAAATAAAAACACATTTTTGGAAAAATCCTAATGTTAATATTTAGTACTCCCTCTGTTTCTGAATAATTGACACTTTACTATTCCAGTACGTATTTCAAAGCGGCCGGAATAGTAACTATATGATCTCGAAAAAATCCGAATTTTTTTTTCAACGTACGTGAAGGATTAATGTACGTTGTGTAAAAATTTCGGACTTTTTCGAGATCATATAGTTACTATTCCGGTCGTTTTATAAAGCGACATGAATAGTAACCAGCGACAATTATTCGAAAACGGAGGGAGTATTTAATATCATTAGAAAGGGTTTTTATATTAATATGATTTGATTCAAAAATATTTTGGGAAAAGTTGTAAGGGCATATAAAAAATTTAAGAAAAAGAAAAAAGTAGGGCGGAGGAGAGAAGGAGATGGGAGGAGGGCATATGAGTCTTTGCATATTACTAATATTTATTATTTAGGAATAGTGCTTACAAAGACAACTTGTTTTTGGTTTTAGTACTATTATATTAATTAATATTAATAATTAAATGAATTTATTATTTATTATTATTATTATTACTATATTATTCATAGTTATCAAAACCGGACCGGTTTGGCCGGTTCAACCGGACATTTTTACCTTTTCGGTCCGATTCAACTATCGGACACGATCTGCCTCTGACCCGGGTCGAACCGGTCGACTCGGCCGGTTTTTAGCGAACCGGCGAACCGACTGGTTTGATGACGTGTCAAAACGGTGCCGTTTTGACACGGCCCAAAACGACGCCGTTTTGACATGGCTCAAAACGACGCCATTTTGAAAAGTCTCAAAACGACGTCATTTTACTTCTTTTTCAATTTTAATAATATTTTTTGATATATTATAAAATGCTACAGTAAAAACCAGCCGGTTCAATCCTGTTCAATTATCTAATATTGAACCATAGTTATCAGAACCGGACAAGACCGGCCTGTTCGGCCGGTTCAACAGGACATTTTTACCTTTCCGGTCCGATTCAGCTATCGGACCGGATCTGCCTCTGACCCGGGTCAGACCGGTCGACCCGATCGATTTTTAGCGAACCGGCTGGTTTGATGACGTGTCAAAACGGCGTCGTTTTGACACGACCTATGGGCCCAAAATGACGCCGTTTTGACAAGGCTCACGGGCCCATATCAGGGCCAAAGCAAAACGGCGCCGTTTTGACATGGCCCAAAACGACGCCGTTTTGAAAAGTCCAAAAACGACGTCGTTTTACATCTTTTTCAATTCTAATAATATTTTTTGATATATTATAAAATGCTACAGTAAAAACCAGCCGGTTCAATCCGGTTTAATCCGGTTCAATTATCTAATATTGAATGGTTCAATGTGTGAACGGTTCAGAACGGACCAGCATCTACAATTCGGTCGAACCCGGTTGAACCCGGTTGAACCATCAAATTTTCATTTCCGGTTCGTTGTCCAGTCCGGTTCTGATAACTATGTATTGAACGGTTCAATGTGTGAACGGTTCAGAACGGACCAGCATCTACAATTCGGTCGAACCCGGTTGAACCATCAAATTTTCATTTTCGGTTCGATGTCCGGTCCAGTTCTAATAACTATGATATTATTATTACTTTATTTATTTATTTACATTTTTTTATTTACTTCATTATAGGTGAGTAAGTACTAAGGGCAAAATTGTGAGGGTATATGATTTTTCTTTTAAAAAAATTATAGGAAAAAGAAAGGAGCAGGACGGAGGAGAGAAGGAGATGGGAGGAGGGCATAAGAGTCTTTGCACGTTACAAATTTTTGGAAAGATTTTTTTTTTGGTTTACTATTACTATTACTGGAGTGCAGTGTTATCAGAACCGGACCGGACAGCGAACTGGAAATGAAAATTTGGTGGTTCAACCGGGTTCGACCGGATTGTAGTTGTTGGTCCGTCCGGAACCGTTCACACATTAAACCGGTAAATCTTAGACTATTAAACCGGATTGAACCGGCTGGTTTTTTACTGTAGCATTTTATAATATATCAAAATAAAGTATATCAAGTAGATCAAAAGTTGAAAATAAAGAAATTATCTAACATTCAAATAAAATGATATTCAAAATTCAAACACACTTAAATATTCAAATTACTTTTGTTTATAAACTTCCCGAAACAATAACCTAGTACAACACTGTAAATTTACTAATATAATTTCGAATTTCAGGGTATTTAGTATTGGACGAACAAGTAAGTCGTTATTTTCTTTTAAAATTTTATTTGCCGATTTTATTGTTCCGGTCCCATAGGTGCACATCTCTGTTGTGCCCTTTTTCATCTTTTTAATAAATCTAATCAGCTTATACAAAACAAAATATAAAAATTATAATAAAATAAATTGATGAAGAAATAAATTAATAATAATGAAAACTAGTGGTTGCACTGAATTTGGTGAGGTGCAGTGAGGAGAGAGATGGGAGGAAGGTGAGAGAAATGGTAGGGAAGGAGAGAGATGGGAGGAAGGTGAGGGAAATGGTAGGGAAGGAGACGTTGAAAACTTGAAAGGGATTAAATATATGCAAACATGTTTTAAAAAGAAAAGTAAAGTGGTACAAGAAAATACCACATCGGAGAAAAACAAAAATTTGGTGCAAATGTGTTCATATAAAAGCATCACCACTTAGGTGTAAGTTGACAACTTGAGTGAAAGTCAAGTTGGGCCTTTTAGAAGTTGTCCCCAATAAAATAAAAAATTTAAATACTAGTGAATTTTTTTTTTTATTGGGTCCTTAGTTTTGGGCCCGTGGGCCGTGTCAAAACGGCGTCATTTTGACAAGGCATCAAACCGGACATTTTGGTTGAAAATCGGCCGGTTCGCCGGTTGGATAAAAACCGGACGGTTCATCCGGTCCGACCCGGGTCAGAGGTCAATCCTGTCCGAAAGTTGAATCGGACCGGAAAGGTGAAAATGGCCGGTTGAACCGGACGGACTGGCCCGGTTCTGATAACATGGCTGGAGTGTACACGAGTCAGGTCGGGTCGATTTTGGCCCAAAATTGCCACTGATCGGCCACAAATTAAGCGGGTCGGTTCGGATCAGTTTTTCAAACTATAACCGCGGGTTGGTGGGTTGGTTGAGTCGAATTGGTTAACCGTGAATTGATGGGTTGGGTAGGTTAGAAAAAGTAAAAGGAGCCACAACAACGATGATGCTATAGAAACCTAGAAAAATGCCTCATGAAAAGTAAACAAAATTTGCAAATAGAAAATACTTATGCAGTAATAATCTAGAGCCTAGATTCAAAACTCAATCTATAGATTGAAACCTAATTATCCCTGTAATTAAGGTTAATCTAATGAACAAATTACACTTTTAGCACCTATCTGCAGCTAAAAAGTACTGTAATTTCACATCACAGCTAAACACAAGTACTACTATTTGTCATCAAAGATAAAAATTTCCAACAACTATGCATATGCCGAAAATAACTTCAAATTCATTGCATTAATGTTACATATTACAGATCTAATTACCAAAATCAAAACCCAGAATTTAATACAATCAGGAGGAGGAGAGGCGGAGGAGGACCAGAGATCAAAAGAGGGAGGATGAGGGGCGGAGGATGGTGGCGGCTAGCCGGCGGCAACGGCGAGGAAGAAGAAGAATGAAAGAAGAAAAGAGAAGAAAAGAAAAGGAAAGAATGAAGGAAGAAAGAAGAGTATTTATATCTAGGTTAATTAGTTAGCGGGTCAGATCGGGTTTAGGTAGTTTTTAAAAATTCGATCCGTTACCGACCTGTACCCGAATAGACAAGTCGATTATGCATAACCGAGTCTGCGATTTTTGCTATTTTCTAGTTCGGGTCGGTTCAGATCAGGTCGATTCGATTTGACGGATTGAACGGGTCAAATGTACACCTCTAACTGTTAGTACTAAGGGCAAAGTTGTGAGGCCGGGATGAGACAGTTGAGACAATACAATCAAAAGAAAGGAGGAGGAATGAGATGGGAGGAGGGCATAAGAGTTTTTGCACATTACAATTTTTAGGAACAGTGCTAACAAAGACAATTTGTTTTTGGTTTTAGTATTTTTGGTTATGGTTATTATGGTTATATTTTAGTGTTTTTTATCATATTCAGAGAAATTCTTTTTGGAGTCTCGAGTTTGAGTTTGACAATGTTTGAATGAATGTAGTATCCCACCCGACTTAGTGGGTGTTTGGCATTCTGGTTTGGTACCAGGAAGTTGGTTTACCAAACCAGAAAGCCAAATAGGTGTTTGGTAACACCTTTTCTAAACCAACTTCCGAAGAAGTTGGTTTAAAAAACCAAAGAAATCGTTGGTTTTGCCCCTGGATGAGAATGCTCCAGTGGACCAAAACCAACGGTTTAGGCAAAACACGGGAAGGAGTTTGGGATTAAATGAATTTTTGGAAACCCAAAAATACCCCTCCTCATCGCAGCCCTTCGTTCGCAAG
Source organism: Viola odorata (assembly GCA_963691705.1). Lineage (NCBI taxonomy): Eukaryota > Viridiplantae > Streptophyta > Magnoliopsida > Malpighiales > Violaceae > Viola > Viola odorata. Next base: position 18,967,163 of record OY829545.1, on the reverse strand, counting down.
ATTTCATTCCAGCCCTAATTCTTCTTCTCTTCGCCTCACGCAGCCCCTCTTGAGTCCATCGTGGCCGATCTTCTTCTTCTTCGATTCCGTGTCTGTAGCAGCCATTGAAGTCTCCCAGCCTCATGCCGGTCCTCACCAACTTCATTTGCCCATACCCTCTCAACTCAACCACAACACAAATTGACGAACAAAGCTTGGTCAATTCCTCATCAAGGTACTTTCATCTCTCTTTTATGCCATCAATTCATCATTACAGTCAAATCACTGCTTCAAAAACTGAGTTGGGTCTTGTACAATTTGCTATTGCGTCATATATAGAAAGGAATATTTTCTGGGTTTGCAACACAGTCACATTTTCTATGGGTCTCAACAAGTTTCGCTTTTCTTCAGTGCTCAATCGTCCTCTGTTTGATATTCTTTTACATGGTTAGGAAGGCATTGTGTTTTTGTGTATGTAGCTAATTGGAAGGGGATGATTTCTACTTACTTGTTGAACTTCTTGTTTAGAATTGGATTCTCTCTGTTCCAGAAACTCATACGTTTTATTATTAAAACGATATTAGGAGAATTGGCTTTACCCTGTTAGTTTAAAGCCCATGATAGAATGACATTCTTCAATTTTGAAATATGGTCACATGGTCAAGGATTAGCAACCTTTGTTAGCTTGTCTCTTGATGCTCAATTTATAATCAATGGTTCTTTTTCATGTCACATCTCCAAACAATCTGTATCCTCTTTTACAGACGATTTGCAAACCAAATGCATTCTGTTTGGCATTATGGCATATGAACTTAAACTTGTTCCATTAATCCACTGAAAATTTGGGGAAATGAACTCTTGATTAGTTACCATAAGCTTTGTTGGTCAAGGTTCTGTTGGAAATATTCTCTGAATGTTTGAAGTTTATAGGATTTCACTTTTTGTTACAGATTTCATTTTGTTGTTTAGAGTTGTTGATACATCTTTAGCTACTAGGATTGTACAAACTCCTCCGCTGTCATATGTGCACAAGCTCGGCTGGAAAACTATATCAATGAAACCTGTAGACATGATGATAGTTCTTAGCATTTTTAAGGCCTGTTAAATATTGAATTACAAACAGCTTAAGCCTTATTGATAAAAACTTAGGCCGGTTACCCTTCAATTTTTGTCGCAGGTTGAGTGCTGAATGCTTGGGTAATCAGCCTATCTATTTTATATGTTTGGTCTTTTTCTTTGCTTATACTTATTTTATCTTCTATGTTTGCATGCTCACTGTTTGTTTTGTTGGGACTTTCTCAGGAATTGCAACCAACGAAAGCTATTCTAGCTGGACAGTCGAGCCAAGGAACCACCAGAAGAGGTATTCTTTTCGTTCTCAATCTCTTATCTTAGCAAACCACATGTCAAATGATTGAATATGATTGTTCATCATTTTTAGTTAACATTTTGTACAAGGTTTAATATCATAAAAGCGTTTCATAGGGAGGAAATTTTTTTATGATCAGTTTGGTGTTAAAAAATTCAGAAGGGGGTGTTCTATACGTTGTGTCAACTTTAGGGCCAAATCCTGTTTTGATTAAATAGGTTATTGTGCTGCCCAAATATTAAGATTTTGGATCAAGGGCTTTGAACTGAGGTTAAATAAGTGCTTGCTGTAATGTTGTTTGTAGTTTGAAATTAAGATTAAACTTTTGATTTGTTTATGTGTTTGGAATATTGTTAATGGATTTATATTTTCTGTTTGAATCTTGTATTAACGTCACGATTTAATTTATGCGTAATTCCTATGTTATTTTCGAATTCAGTCTGCTTGGTTTTGTTCCTTGCTTTTTGGAATCATTTTTTGTAAATTTCATGCCGAATTAGTGCTTAATTGTTGCTTGTATGAGTGCCCATTTTGCTGCTGATTTGATGCTTATTTATGTTGTTGGATTAGTACTTATATAGCTGTCCAATTTAGGGTCATTTTTCTGTTGAATTAATGCTCGTTTTGCTGCCGATTTGTTGCTTGAACTGATGCTTAATTCCTTGTTGAAATGCTGCCCATTTTTTCTGTTGAATTGTTCAACTACAATGCTTAATCGTTGCTCATTTTAGTTACTGCTATGAATTCATATGATATTGGTTCAATTTTCGTATGAGGTTAATGTTAGCCCAAAGGGTATTTTAAACCTATTTTGTTGCAATCAGAGGCTAACCGTAATCACGCTAAGGGATAACCGTAATCACGCTAAGCACTATTTCATTAGCGTGATTACGGTAATGTAATCACGTTAGCTTACCGTGATCACGTTAACACCTTAGCGTGAATCACGTTATCTACTGGAAAGAATTTGGCGATTTTAAGAATCCTTAGCGTGATTACGCTAAGGGCTTAGCGTGATCACGCTAATCAAAAAGTGATTAGCGTAATTACGGTTAGCCCTTAGCGTGATTACGGTTAGCCACTGTTTTGATTTCTATATGCAAGCTCAAAATACATTTTCCAAGGCTCATTTTTGTTGATTTATTCTCAAGATGGTGAAAGTGCACCCCAGCCAATGAATGAAGGTGAGTATGAAGATGCTGATGTAGACGAAGAAGAACTTAATGATGATGATGATGATGAAGAAGATGACGACTAGGGGTGTACGCGGGCCGGGTTGGGTCGGTTATGACTCATAACCAGCACCAACCCGCCAAATATTTAGCAGGTCGGGTTGGGTCGGTTATCCGCCTATAACCGCTAGTTGACGGGTTGAACGGTTATAGGCGGTTAACCGCGGGTTGGCGGTTATAGGCGGTTATGGGCTGCCAAGTGGGCTTGGCCATTTTGTTGTTTAAAAAGGCAATTTTAAACCCTGCTGCTGAAAACAAAACCAAAAATAAACATGTAACTTCTAGTTTCCGGCTTTCAGCCCATTCATCACATCCACATTTTTCATAAGAACAACAATGTAACTTCACAATAATATGAAAGTTGATAATTCATAATTTAAAGCAAACAACAATTTCTTCTCATCATACGAAGCAAAGGCTGCCTATTACACACCCAACTAAAAACCCAACTTGTACATAGGTAATGCATGAAGTGGCATCAATTATAGGAGTTTGATCCTCACCATTTGAAGCAGCATAAGAAGTGGTTGAAATTTCAACGTCAACCATCTGTTATGAATAAAACAATTAAGAAAATTTTAAAATGGATGCAAAAATGAATGCACAAATGCTCTAATTTAATAAATAAAATAATGGATATGTTTTAATTTCCCAATCATTTTCAATTTATTTTCGGCAGAAGTTAGCAATTTTAAAAAAATCCATTTATGAGAAAGTTTTATGAGCAATTAAGGGGGCAGAAGCTGCAACCAAGACAAACAAAGGCAGCTAAGGCTGCAACTACAGCAGATACGAAAATCTGCAGAAAAACCACCAGCTACACACGGCCTCCACCATCGCTGCACTACCACAACTGGACACCCAACCCACTACACGACTCTAATCACACCTAGGACAAACACATGGAAGGGAGGATTGCACAGCAGCAAGCAACAAGGACAGCACAGCAGCAAGGATAGAAAGAAATAATCCAAGCATTAATTAATCCAAAAAAAATAAAAAATCCCAAATTGACAATAACAGAGACAGAGAGTGTTAGACAGGAAGGGGGGAAGCAAATTACCTTGCTTCTTGAACTTGTGTGGCGCGGTGGTTGCCGGTTGGTGATGAGGCCGAGAGGGAGAGATGAGCGGAGAGTCGGGATATGGTCGGGACTGGTGGTTGGTGATGAGCGGAGATGAGCGGTGGTCTTGAAAAGGAATGGGGTGTGGCGGTGGATGGTGATGAGCGGAGATAGGTGCAGCGGCGAGTCGTGGTTGGGAACTTGGGAGGGAGCCGAGAGGCTGTTTGTTGTTGTCGGCGGGTTAGAGTTTTAGGAAGTTAGGTTTTTTTCATTTATGTTATATACCTAGGGCTAATAATAGATGGGTGGGCGGGTCGGTTATTAACCGCGGTTTTTTAAAACTCGACCCGCTATCCGACCCAACCCAACTCTAACGGGTTGGTTATATAACCGTTATCCACGGTTATGACGGTTATGTTGTTTTGACGGGTTGGGTCAGATCGGTTATACGGGTCAGACGGGTTGGGTCGGTTTTTTGTACAGCCCTAATGACGACTATGTTGACATCACTTCTTTACGTGAGCAAATGGTGGACCTCTCTTCTGACGTTGCAGATCTTCAAACTTCAATTACTCACCTCGGTATGCGGTTTGATCAACTTGACGCACGACAAGCGGCAAGAGATGCCCGCAATGAAGAAATGTTTCAAGCTCTTTTGGATCGTTTTCCCCCTCCTCCTCCACCTCAATGATTTGCTTCTCATGACACATTGCTTTTGTTAGCATCTATTGTTTAAACTCTTTTGGTATATCAAGTAGCCTGACTTGGTTTTGGTACTTTTTGGATACTTGGTAAACTACTTGTGATGTGTAGTATGTTTTGTGCTTCTCTGCATCTATGCAATGATGAATGGTTTGACTAATTGTTATTCTTATATGCTTTAAAGCCATTTTTGCATGTTTGCTCCTTATGTTTGTGGTGGCCCCCTTCTTTTTGTTGATGACAAAGGGGGAGAAATGGCTATATCATGGAATATATTATGCTGAGAGCAAACTTAATTACATTTGTCATGCTCCTTGTGTAAACTAACGTTTTATGTAGGGGGAGCATTAAGGCTCCTTAAGACAATCAAGCTCCAAATTACTTTAATGAGGTTTTATATGAAATGATGTTAATCATGTAGCAAGTTAACGGCGCCAATTTGATCGTTAGTCAAATGAAGATTTATAATGCCCAAAAACGTGTGTGCACAAGAGATAATGTGTACAGTGGTAGTCGGGGTCGAACACAGGGATTGTGAGAGACTGATCTAAGGTCTTGAATGTATTCGGGGAAGAAAGGCACAAAAAGTAACAATCAGGGGGGGGGGGGGGGGGGGGTTTACTTGGCTAAACGAGTTAGCCAAGGCAGATTTTGGGAGCTAACAATTTCTATCTAGGAAAGCAGTATTCGGGGCCCCGAATGTCACGTTCGAAGTCCCGAATGGTAAAATAAAGTAATTAGCAAATGAATCCAGAAATAAATAAACAGAGGAGAAATGAACACAAACAATCGATTATAGAGGGATTCTTAGCAAAGGCATTCTTGGGTTGCATTCGGGACCAGATCGTCGTCGGCTCAAGGGTATTCTATTCAAGACATCATAGAAATGACATGGGGACCAGATTCCTCGGATATCCCCTACTTTTCTCTTAAGAGAAACTACCCCCTGTTTCCACATATGAGGTAGTCTTGACAGTCTGCCATCCCTCCAGGCATGAATGCGGGAGGGCCATACTCAAACTGCCCATGAAGCTAAGAAAAGACAGATCTAGAGCTACAAGTCCCTCAGTTTGTCAGGCTCGTGACCTTGAATGGATTCTGCTGCTGATTTTTCTCTTCTTGTTTTTCAAGGCTTAGTCTTGCTCTTTTCCCTTTCTCTTTTATTTTTGATTTTCCAATTTTTTTCTTTTCTTTTTTTTTTTTCTTTTTTTTTTTCGAGAGGGAGAGAGAGCGCGAGACCTGGATTGCTTGAGGATCGAGACCTTTGTTCTTCGGGGGCTGGAAATTCTGATTTCACTTCCCCACACTTGCGTTTTGCTGTGGATGGGGAGTGATTTTTCGTTCTGGTCTGCCCTTGAATTCAGCTTTGAGGTCTTGAATTTGCGCCAGCATTCAGGGTCTTGAATTTTTGCGGAATCCCCACACTTTGCCTTTGCTGCTTCGTTTGTCTAGTCTAGCCCTCGATAGCGCTCCCAACAACATCGCTCACCTGCCAAGAGAAAGATCAAAGAAAATTCAAGTGGTTAGAATGGAAGGTCAAGAAGGGATTCGGGGTCAAGAAGGGAGAACAGAACAGAAAAAATGAGAGAGAATAATTCGATGCGAGGACTTAATCTTTTTGCTGCTTTCCTATGTCTAAATGTGTCTATACCCATGGATATCATGCAAGCCCAGCCAGTACCTAGTCATGCATTTATCACTCAAACAATAAATATAGGCATGAAGGCTCAAATGCTCACAAGGTGCTGATTCTTGACTACTGGTGTCTAGGTCTTGAAGCGGATATAAGGCATAACAGGCAAAGAATGAATCATTCGGGACCTTGACTACAGACAACATTTTTATTCTATGTGCGTAAGTCAGGTGTGTGTCCATCATTGGGGAGTTTTCAAAAACTAGGCAGCAAATAAAGATAAAAATCCAAAAAAATATTCGGGACCTTGAAACAAAAATTCGGAACCTTGAAACATGCAGTCAAGCAAAGTAAACAAATAAGGCAGATAAAACCCTCCCCACACTTAGGCAACACATTGTCCTCAATGTGAAGAAGGAGACAAAAAGATAACAGTTCAAACTAAAGCATAAAGGGAAATTGTTCAACATAAAATAAAAGATAAGCCCATGCTGGGGCAAAGGGATAGATTGTTCGGGGTCTCGAATCGAGGATGGGGGAAGATTGCGCCAGTGTTGGCTTCGGGGTCCCGAAGTGGAAACAGGTGTCGGGGTCTCGAATGACAGATGGGGGAAGATTGCGCCAGTGTTGGCTTCGGGGTCCCGAAGTGGAAACAGGTGTCGGGGTCTCGAATGATGGATTCCACGTGGCGCGCTAGGAGAGGATGGGAAGTTCCTGAAAAAGCTGATACCCGACACCTGTACAAATCAGAGAAAAAAGTGAGATTTATTTTTTTTTAAATTTTTTTTTGATTTTTTTGAATTTGAATTTCAAAAAAAAGGGGAAAGAAGGCAAGACAAAAGGAATTAATGAGGTTTGAAAAATGAGGGGACAAGAGAATTAAATGAGGATGGAAGGAGACAAAAGTAATTAAAGCTACCATAGGGAACATAAAAAGCTAAATTAAATGGGGAATTAATGGGGTTTGAAAAAGGAGGGGACAAGAGAATTAAATGAGGAGGGAAGGAGACAAAGCTAATTAAAACTATATAGGGAACATAAGAAGTGTGCATAAAGAATAAAAAAGCTAAGTTTGACTTGGAATTGAAAAATTGAAAAATTAAAAGGAAAAGAGGAAAGAGGGTTAGGAATCCGTGGGATTTCCCCACACTTGGCCTTGATTATAGTCGGGGCCTCGACTCTTCAAGTTTCCTTTAACCAATTCTACTAAATGCTTTCCATCCTCTTAGTTTGATGTGAATTATCGCATGGAGTGGATGGTCTTGTAGCAAAGCATCTTGTATGCGGCCATGATATGGGTCAAATGTTAATTTGGGCTCCTGAAAAATTAAGAGGAAAAAATTGTTATGAGTGGAAGGTGATTCAAGAAAAGGATCGATATAATCAAAAAGTTTCAAAATCTCCCTTTCACCCATAACGACTTTAGATCGAGGGCACGATGAAAAGCTCAAGTCCTCAATTTTCTCCTCCTCAATCTCACTTAAATCCTCATCCTCAGTCTCCCTTGAATCCTCATTCACAATCTCTCCCGGCTGAAAAATAGTTTCTGCCCCCGATTCTGCTTCGAGGCCTTGAAGCTCGTCACAAAAATCTGGCAGATTTTTGTTGCTCAACTTCGGGACCTCGATGTCTATGTAGTCCATATTGGCTCTTGACTCCAAAGGAGAGCATCCTGAATCCTCCAATTTTAGCTCATCCGTAGGCATAAAAAGGTCCTCTATCCCATAAGACTCATCATCTTGGTCATGACGCTCATATGGTAACTCCCATAGGGTGGTGGTGGAGAAACTCTCCTCTTCACTTAAATAGTCGTCACTATCTAAGTACTACAAATGTTGTTCTATAGGAGTGATAGGGTGATCCATCGTCTGATTGGGCAAGAGAGCTAAATTTTTTGGTTCGGGGGCTGGGGCAGCTTCAGGGTCTTGAATCCGATTCGGGACCTCGACTTCAATGTCCTCTTGACGCCACTGCTCCTTAAGCTCCTGCATTTCTAAAGTTAGCTCTTTTAATTGATTTTCCATGTTAATCAACCTCTCCTTATTTGATTCGGGAGCTGGGGCAGCGTCGAGGACAAGATGATAGGGCAAGGACGTGAAGTTTTCTTCAATATACTCTTGGCGCCTCTGCTCCCGAAAGGTCTCTCTAACTTGGGTAACCATGCCAATTAATGCAGCCAGATTTTCTTGAGACAAGCCTGTGTCTTGAGGAGGTTGTGGAGGCTGAAAATATTGATATCCAGGTCTAGAATGCACTCCATAACTGAAATTTCCTTGATTCCAGCACGGGGGGTTAGGAGTAAAATGCTGAGGAAAAGAGGGTGAATGAGAATAAGGATTAAAATAAGACATTACAGAAATAAATAAAATAAAACACAAATCTGGACTTGTCTAGGGCAATACTTAACACCAATCCCGGGCAGCGGCGCCATTTTGATAACGCACTTGTCGAGGGCACGATCAAACAAATTATTACAACTTATCACATGCAACAAAATAGATTGAAGACAGTGGCAAGAGGATCGATCCACAGAGATTGGTGAAGACTTACACTAGACATGGCCAGATTATAAAATAAAACAATAAAAGAAACAAAACAGAATTCAAGGGCTGGATTGTGAGAGATTGATCTAAGGTCTTGAATGTATTCGAGGGACAAAGGCACAAAAAGTAACAATCAGGGGGGGTTTTACTTGACCAAACGAGTTGGTCAAGAGAGATTTGGAGCTAACAAGTTTATCTAAGAAAGCAAGGTTCGGGGTCCCGAATGTCACGTTCGGGGTCCCGAATGTCACGTTCGGGGTCCCGAATGGTAAAATAGAACCAAGCAGTAAATCAGGTCAAGAACAATAAAACAGAAGATAATAACCACAAATAATCAGATGGAGAAGGATTCTTAGCAAAGGCATTCTTGGGTTGCATTCGGGGGCTCGATCGTCATTAGCACAGAAATATTCTATTCAAGACGTCATAGAAATAACATGGGGACCAGATTCCTCGGATATCCCCTACTTTTCTCTTAAGAGAAACTACCCCTCGTTTCCACATATGAGGTAGTCTTAACAGTTCGCCATCCCTCCAGGCACGAATGCGGGAGGGCCATACTCAAACTGCCCATGACGCTAAGAAAAGACAGATCTAGAGTTGAAAATCCATCAGTTTGTCAGGCTCGTGACCTCGCTCTAATCAATTACTCACCCTATCTATTCGGGACCACTTTGACACAGTCAAGACTAAATAGATGCCTACTTGTTCCATGCAACTTTCCTTTCGTATTTATCACAAAGATGGCAGCATTCACACAAAGTAATAATCAGTTGATCAAACCTCTAATTACCCCAAGTGAAATTATAATTAAAATGATAAGCAATTAAATATGGCATCAAAAATATATTAAGCTCGTTTAGGCCTCGAATCTGCCCCTGCAGCCCTTGAATAACCCTTTGCTAAGAATTAAAGATTTAGCTACTCATACTTGAAAGTAAACAAATAATAATTAAAGAAAGCATAATAAAATAAAGAGATTAAGGGAAGAAGACTTGTTACTAAACGTTTGAAGCCCGGCGGCCAAGAGGGAAGAAGCTAACAAGAACTAGAGAGATAAACTAGAGAGAAGTCTAAGAGTGTTCTTCCTAAAAACTAAATGATCATGGATGATCCAAGATACCCTAAACTACTCTTAGATGCCCTTTATATAGTAGAGCTCTAAGCACAAAATATCTTCAGCCTAAAACTAGGGACAAAATGCATTAATTGAAAGCCTATAAAAATGGATACATGCTCCTTAAAGCACAAAGCTGAAAAAGCATAAAGTTGTCTGATTTTTCCAACTTTGGGCAGGTCTGGATTGGGCTCAAGGGATGACTTGGTCAGGGCGGTAGGTATTTGGTGGTCAGTGCAGACTGCAGGAACAGTGTCAGAGGAGGCACATGGAAGCTCTGGCGAGATGACACGTGGAAATGTCATTCTTCGCCCTTCGGGGTCCCGAATGGGGAATCCGATTCGGGACCTTGAACGCTGCTTTGGACTCGGGACCTCGACTCTGGGTCTTGAAGCTCAAAACTGCACAAAATGCCCCAAAAATGCTTCTTTTCGCATAAACTCCCATTTTAGGCCTAAATCTGCAAAAGTAATGAAAATAAGGGTAAATTAGCAGAATCATGCCTTAAATGGGTGAGAAAATGGGAAGAAAATCGTGCATAAAAACATGCTATCAATGACAAAGGGGGAGAAATGGCTATATCATGGAATATATTATGCTGAGAGCAAACTTAATTACATTTGTCATGCTCCTTGTGTAAACTAACGTTTTATGTAGGAGGAGCATTAAGGCTCCTTAAGACAATCAAGCTCCAAATTACTTTAATGAGGTTTTATATGAAATGATGTTAATCATGTAGCAAGTTATGTGTGGAAATAAATTTTTAACGGTATTAATACATTTATTTTAATGGGGTTTTATATGCAAATGATGTTAATCATATAGCAAATAACTCAAAATTTTAATGGTATTAATCAATTTATATTTATTTATGATTAAAAAAAGTTTCATTTATTTATAATATTAGATAAATATTAGGTGGTAAATGTTACATTATAAATAAATTGATTAAAAATTTGAGCTCTACTATTAATTAGTTAACTTTTTGGTCATTAGAATAAAAAATGTTTATTGATATAAGAATTAATAAGTATTATATATAATGAGTATTCGATTTTTCAATTCGGTTAATTTATATATATTGGTGGGACAATGGTACCAAAAAATAAGTATAGGTAACTCTTATCTAAACTCCATTTGTAACTGATTTAGAATAAAAGTTTATTTTTAACAAGCCGTTCAATATATTTTTTAAGCCAACATTTGAAAATTTGGAGTAATTAGCCATTAATAATAGTTTTTTTATTGGTTAATATGAGAAGTAATTATGGAGTAATTATAGTTTTTTCATTTTTTAAGACACCAATTAACTTTTTATTAGACTTTCATACGTATGGTATTAACCGATTTATTTTAATGGGGTTTTATATGCAAATGATGTTAATCATATAGCAAATAACTCAAAATTTTAATGGTATTAATAAATTTATATTTATTTATGCTTAAAAAAAGTTTAATTTATTTATGATATTAGATAAATATTAGGTGGTAGATGTTAGATTATAAATAAATTAATTAAAAACATATATAAAGATACTAAAAAAATTAATTCTAACACTTGAAATGAATTTATGCCCTTTATGGTCATTTTACATTCCAACCATAGTTTTAAAACAGTTTTTACCAAACACCAAAAACAACTTCTGGTTTCCCCATAGAACTTTTAACAAACATTTACCAAACAACATACTCCGTTCTACAAAAGTTTGAAACTGACTTTTACAGACTGAATTTTTTTCTACTGAATTTTTCCAGTTAGAACCGGAACTCCAAACAGGCCCTTAAAGGACACTGATAAAATCAAAACAAGATTGCAGAAAACAGTTAAGTTAATTGTGGGCTTGTGGCCCATATAAGAAAGATGAGGCTTTCTTGCGGCCAATAGAAAAAAGAAAAGAACCAGGCTTTTCTAGCGTGGGCCCATTCAAACTCGGTAAAATCAGATGATGATAGTTCATTACACCGATCTATTCTTCACGAACCGGAAACTGTTATCTTCCGTCTTCAGCTACACAGAGTAGTAGCAGAAAATGGCGACTACAAGTGCTGCTGCAAGAGAATCTAGAAGGAGGAAGCTTGTGGATCGAGGTGCAGACCGATTAGCTCTGATCACGGGTCGGATCGAGTCTCTCCTACCCGATTCCTCTAATAACCCAATTGCTGACTCATCTCAGCCGACCATCTCTCCGGATCCACCAACCCATCTCGCCGATCAAACGACAGGTATGTCTCGTATTAATCTCTTTTATCTCCATTAATCATGAATTTGTGGTAGTATGTGAAATGATTATTCAGTATTCCTTCTATATGCAATTTCTGTTGTAGTTATTGCTAATGAGTCTTTCATTCTTTGGAGTAGCAGTTGGTAAAATATTTATGTATGAAAGAAACCCAAAAGAAGGATAAAATTAGCTAAAATTTTCGGTGTAAACCAAAATTAGAGTTTTTGTCTCCATATCTGATCATCCTACATGGGCCTGTATAGGTGTGGCATTTTGGGTTTTTGGTTTCTTTGTGTTTTTGTTTTAGGGATATAATGTTTGTTTTGCTTATTGCTTATGGTTTGTGATGATGTGCAGTGCCTTCTAGTATCAAGGATGAAGATTTTAGTTCTGTGCTACCAAACCTTGCTGCTGCTGCTGCTGATACTGACGATGGTGGCAGTGGTGTGGAGTTTCCCTTACGAGACATTGGGATTAGCATTAATGCCTTGAGAGTTTCTGATTTGGATGTGGGTGACAATGCACCGTCAGCTCTCTCCTCGTCAAGGGATGAGGACCCATCTATGCCCACGTCCAGCTCTGTGTCAAGCTTCAGACCAGCAACTCACCAGAATAGGTTTTTGACTCCAAAAAAAATAAGCTCTGCCATTACAGCATCAGAGATTGCCCGTGCTCTTTGTTCTTTGATTGTCGCCACTTTCGTTGTCTTATCATATTTGGGATTTCCCATCCTAGGCAGCAACATAATCAAGGGAATTCTGAGTTTGAGGCCTCTCTATCTTGTTTTCTTAACCAGTCTTACCCTTGTGGTTGGTTGGCTTCTGCTGAAGAACGAAAGAGGTCGAGAAAGAGTTGTTAAAGCAGAAAAGGATGTTCCTTCAGCTGGAAGATTTGATTGGGCTGAACAAGCAGGTAAGACTTTAGAGGTAGGTTTGTTGATGCAGAAGGCCATTGATGCAGTGTTCATGGATTGTAGCATATATGCTGTAATTCTTATTTGTGGCCTCTCCTTCGTCAAGCAACTCAGTATCTGATTTGTGCTGTTTTTTACATCTCAATGTGTGAGTTCATATGAATGTTTGATTGGTCTCAAAGGAACCAATCGATTCTCCATTGAACATCTCTTTGTTTGGCTGAGTTATTCTATTAATGACATTGTAATTGTATCACCTTTTCCATGTGATTTGATTCATACATATGCATTCTGAATTAAAATTAACGATTTGCAATCATTCTTGGTTGTTGAATAAGTAGAACAGCTTGCTTTGTTAACATTTCAGAGAGAAACACGTAAGTTCAAAGAAGAAAGATGAGAAAATATGAGTTGTTATCAGGAAAAGTGAGAGGAATGATGGAACTATTCAATTATTTCGCTGATGTTCTTGTTTTAGCATGAACCCTCATTTCCATATTCTTGCACTATTTCGTTAATTTGATCTGTTGAGTCTTGATGCAAAATTAGCAGCTCTAGCAACCTGAAAATGTTCTTCGAGAACAGCTTCGAATCATTACCTGATACGAATTCATGGACCACATTGTCGACATCAATCAAGCTGGAGCCTGGAGTTTTTTCTTCATGCTCTTGCTTCTTATCAGTTTGCGGATTCTTGATGCTCCCTCCCACTTGCCAAGATCTGCATATATATTGGAGAGCAAAACATAATTCCTATTTCATCTGGTTCAAGTTCTTCAAGGCGATCCATTGCAGTGACAGCGATATCACGATTACAGTGAGTCCTGCAAGAACTACGATCCCATATCTTTGAATCTGGCTCCACAGGCACCTTCTCTACAATATCCAGAGCCTGACTTAGCCGTCCAGTGCGGCCAAGAATATCAACCAAGCTATCATAATGAGCAGGTTCGGGCTGGATGCCATGTTCTTTGCTCATAGAATCAAAGTACACCAAACCCTCACTCCATAATCCAGCATGAGCACAAGCTGATAAAAGACCTCACAAATGTAATGACATTTGGTTCAATCTCCTCTTGCTTCATGCTTTCAAATAATGCAATTGCATCACTAGCTTTGCCATGATCTGCTAGCCCTCCGATCATTGTACTCCAGGAAATCACATCTCTGTCGCTTATTTCATCGGACAACTGGCAAGCTTGATCGATGCAACCGCACTTTGCATACATTTCAATCAGAGCATTACATAAAGAAGTTTTCCTCAACAGCCTTTTCTTTTACAGTACATATGTATCCATTTCCCACTCTCAAGAGCCCCTAGCTGTGCACACGCAGGGAGAACAGAAACAACACTTACCTCATCTGGCTCAATCCCCTCGATCTGCATCCGGGGAAACACATCCAATGTACGATCCAACGAGGGAGTGCCCTGAAATCATCGCGGTCCAGGATACTATATTCCGACAAGGCATTTCATCAAACAGCATTCTCGCCTTTTCAATTGACGCAGCCTTACATACCCAGAAATAACACTATTCCAAGAAATCACAGCTCTTTCACACATATCATCAAACACCTTGCGCCCATCTGTTAAATTATCGCACTTTGCATACGTATCAATAAGTGCATTCTCAGTTGTGGTATGCTCTTTTGCCCCAAATTTCCAAAAATGAGCACGCAACTGCTTACCAAGATCATGGCAAACAAGCCCTGCGCAACATTTCATCACAAATGGGAAAGTGAATCTATTAGGAGAAATGGGTTTTTTTCATCTCGTCTTACTAACATCAGCATTTGCTTATAAACACCCATTGCTTTACCGTACATGTTGTTGTGTGTATAAGCCCTAATCAGCGCATCATAGAGATACCCATTTGGCTCCTTCACTTGCTTAAAAATCAAACCTGCGTAGCACATATCTTCATTTCCATCGCATACATCTATCAATTTTTGTCAGCAAGAAGTTGCTCTGCCCAAGTGAGTATTTGACGATATAAGCATGAGTTTTCTTCAACTGCTTCATGTAACTGCATTTCTGCAAAATTGCTGCAAAGAGTTCTTCTAATTCTCTGACTTTCAACTCGAAGATTCTAGTGTTCATTGGAGATGAAAAAATAAAATGGGTCGCTTGTCAATTCCAAGTTCAACTAAAAAGCAAAAGCAAAGGCTTGTAAAGCTGCTGAGGTTATGTTCGAAAAGTTTGTTACTTAATCAAGGAATGCAAGTACATGGAGTTGTAATGAAGACCAACGAAGTTTAACTTTTGTATGGGAAGTATGGGAGAGTGGGCATTGCCCGTGATGTGTTTGATAGAATGCCCAGCAGAAATGTGGTGTCTTGGACGGTACTTATGCGTGAGTACGTGCTAAGTGGCAGCGGTAAGGAGCCGTTACTTCTATTCTCCGAAATGAGACTTTCACGCTGCATACAAAATGACTTCACTTTCTCGACAAATCTTAAAGCTTGTGGTATGCTGAATGTTCCTGATACTGGTATGCAAATTCATGATATTTGTGTGAAAACTGGATATGATTTGGATAGTGTGGTGGGGAATTCCATTATTGACATGTACATGAAATGCGGAAGGAGCAATGATGCGGCCCTTATGTTTAAAGTTATGCAAGGTAGAAGCCTTATAAGTTGGAATGCAATGATATCAGGGTACACTCTATCAGGTTTTGGGAAGAAAGCTCTAGTTTTTTTCGAGAGATGCGGAAATATACCCTTACAAGCATATTGAAGGCTTGTAGTTTTCTTGGGGCATACAAAGAAGGAACTCAAATTCGCGCTCTCATGATCACTAGTGGATTCCCTTATTCAGCTACAATCAGTATTGCAGGGGCTCTTATTGACGCATATGTGAAATGTGGGAAGTTGGCTGCAGTTCGGAGAGTGTGTGATCAGATTGAAGTGAAGCTTATGATATCTTGGAGTTCATTGATTCTTGTTTATGCCGAAGAAAGGAACTTGGCAGACACCATGGACTTGTTAGGGAGAGTAACATTTGTGTTGATCAACTTGCACTCTCAGGCATGATCGGTGTGTTTGCTGATTTAGCATTGGTGGAGCAAGGCAAGCAAATGCATGCTTATGCCATTAAAATCACATCCGGTCTATGGATCTCTGTGTTCAATTCAATCTTGGATATGTATCTCAAGTGCGGGATGATAGATGAAGCAGAGAGGCTTTTCAGTAAAATGCTGACGAAAGATGTGGTTTCATGGACAGTTGTGATCACTGGCTTTGGAAAGCATGGTCTTGGCCAAAAAGCAATCCATCTCTTTGATACAATGCAATCAGCCTCAAGTATCCCTGAGCCTGAGTATGTAACTTATCTAGCAGTACTCTCAGCATGCAGCCATTCTGGACTAGTCGAAGAGGGTCAAAAATACTTCTCAAGGCTGCTTGGGGACAGAAAGATCAAGGCTAGAGTAGAGCATTACGCCTGCATGTTTGATCTCCTCGGCCAAGCTGGGCGTTTAAAAGAAGCCAAGAATCTCATTGACAGAAAGCCTCTAAAGCCAAATGTAGGGATATGGCAGGCATTGCTTAGCGCTTGCAGATTACATGGAGATGTGAAGTTGGGGAAGGAAGTAGGTGAAAGGGTTTAGAGATTAGATGGTCATAATCTAGTCAACTATATGATGTTGTCCAACATTTACGCTGATGCGGGGTTATGGGATGAGTATGGAAGTATCAGAGAAATGGTGATGAGAAAGAGGTTGAATAAAGTGAGAGCACGCAGTTGGGTAGAGATCGACAAGGAGGTCCATTTTTTTTCTGCAGCGCCATTGACAGACTCCTGCTCACACAGAAGATACATGAAGTCCTGAAGGAAATGGAGAGGAAGATGACAAAAGAGCTGGGGTATGTTTACGGGGTGAGGTATGCATTGCTCGATGTGGAAGAGGAGGCGAAGATAGAAAACTTGAGAGTTCATAGCAAGAAGCTGGCGATAGGACTGGCACTGGTTTGCAGAAGCTTGGAGGGGGAAGTGAATATGATTCGGATTTTCAAATATTCAAGAGTTTGTGGGGATTGTCATGAGTTCATCAAGGGCTTGTCCAAGATCCTGAAAGTCATACTTGTGGTGAGAGACGCTAACAGATTTCATAGGTTTGACAATGGTCTCTGTTATTGTGGAGATTATTGGTGATTTTCAACTCATGTGATGGATTAAAATTATAAGTTAGCTAACCCGCTGTTTTTACAGAAGATTAGATGACAACAAATTGAGAAAATATTTCCTTTCAATTGGCGACTATGCTGCGATAGCTAATCATTTTTTGAACTGTACGATCATAATCTAACGGTCTAAAGGGAAAAGAAAGGGAAAAAGAGAGAAAACCATAAAGCTGAAGCCTTTTTCATTGAGTTGAAAGTTTTGTACATTATACAAGTGAGGAAAAACTCGTGGTCTGATCAAACCACTCGAATCAACTTTCAAGTATAACTGGCACATTTAGCCATAAATTTGCTTTCGTGGCGTGGTTCCTTAAACTGGAGTCTTGAAGAACGGATGATCAAGTGCTTGCCTAGCCGTTAGACGTTCGGATGGATCGTATCTCAGTAGACCATGCAACAGGTCCACGAGTGCAGTAGGCCTTGAGCTCTCAGCATGTTGAATTACTATGTCCTGCATTATGATGATCACAAGTTAGGACTCGTGATGCTGTTTTAAAATAACTTCCTAAATAACACAAGCAAAGTTAACCTTTAATCGATCTAGCTTCTTCACAGCTCGAATACTATCCCTGGAAACTGCTCCTTCAGGCCAATTCAGCCTCGTTCCTCTCCTGATGTATTTTTCAGCTCCTCGGCTGTATAAACCAAGTGGGAAAATTCAGTGAAAGAGAAAATCCTAGCAAATTCACTGAAAGGTGGTTAAAGTTACTATGTTCAGGTAATCATCACATCCCCAAAAATTTCAGAAGCAAACTTACTTAGCCCTTCGAATCATGTGCTCCGGCAGAGGCCCCAATACCCTCTCCATCATGGCTAAATGTTCCAAATTTTCATGTGTCTGGAAAAGTGCTTCACCCTGGCACAATTTTCCACAGCTTTAGGAAACTTTGATAACAAATTCCAGATTAAAGAACATCCATAATTGAAGGAAAGCAGAGCTAACCGAGAACAACTCAACAAGTATGCAACCAATACTCCACAAATCACATGGATAACTCCAACCAAGACCTACAGGAAGAGGGAATGACATGAATGAGAACATAAGATATGAACAACAAATACAACAATCCATAAGGGACAATCCCCCAGGAAATGTAAATTCCAGAGCATATCTCTATTGAAACACAACACAAAACATACAAATCAAATTCAAAAGATTCTATGAACACAAAATCACGAACTAGCTCCTGTGGAATGAACAAGCAAATATAATAGTCAAAGTTTGTAACAGCAATCAACAGTTTAGGGTGGAATATAATTCATTGGAATTCCACACCACAAGATCCAGTTTACCAACATAACACTTTATAATTCAGATACCGTATATGAACCATCTAACTTTGGCATACATAATCCAGTAACACAACAAACAAAAAGAAGATGGAGGAAACATAGTATCTCATTTGTCAACACAGAACTAGTTACCTAAAATAACCTCAGGGGCTCTGTAATGTCTTGTGGACACAATGGAGCTATGGTTCTGATTATCGTATGCAGTACTACCAAAATCAATCAGCTTAATGGCACTTGACCTTGGCAAGCACCTGAAATTCATGCCATCTGAAGAACTCCTCTGTACCATTCCAATCATTTTTTAAACATTAATGCCAATTTTAAACTCAAGCCTACACTCGTATTATTATCCAATTGTGGAAGGCCAGATACCTTGCAGCCTGGGAGCTTTACATATTCAGAAGACACTAGTAGTATATTTTCTGGCTTCAGGTCAGTGTGAATTAACCGTAAATCATGCATATCTGCCAAGTGCCATAAATCATAGAAAGAAAAATGTTACATAAAGATGTGGGGTAAACTAAGGAATTCACTGCAGCCCTGGACAAAAAAACAGGCCAAGAAACAAATCCGGGGACTGATTAGGAAATATTAGGAGAAATAGCAGCCGAGAATAATGCACACACATGCTACGGATTCCAAAAGCTGACGTCCAAATTCCCGAACAAGATCCACAGGAAATGGGCAGTATTTATTTCTCTTTAGAAAATCAAACAAGCTTGGTCCAAGCTTCTCAAATACCTGGTAACACCATTAAAATGCATTCAAAGGAAGGTTTATGTTTAGTTTCCAGATTCACTAACGAAGCCCATGCGGAGAAATTGCAATCAGTACAAACATCAATGAAAGAACAAAACTCCATAAGTCCATATGCACAATGCACTAGTCACCAAATACATCACATATAACTAACCACCAAATTCATCACATAATCCTAACAGAATAACAAGGCACAAAAACAGAACACGATAACTAAATGGGTGCTCTCATTGGAATACTTACAATACAAACGTGATTGCGGTAGTCAAACCAGTCTCTGATCTGTACACAGCTGCATGAAAGGAATCAACACAACAGTGTTTGAGAAGATATAGAGAAGAAACGTCAGGAAGTAACAATTGCTACATTAGCAAAATAAGTACCGCGAGGTGGCTCCATCCCTTTTCGCAATAAGTTGAAGTACATCGATTTCAATCATTGCAGCTTCACGATACTTGCGAATGCCACGGACTACTTTGATAGCCACATAATCTTTACTTTGACGATCCCAACATTCCAAAACTCGGCCAAAAGCCCCTACAATACTAGCAATTGGCTGAATTGCACAACCATAGTCACAGAAAATTATATAGCAGAGCACTCGGCAGCTAACCTTCACCCATTTTGCTCAATATTTTATCTGTCAGCAAACGCAAACCAAATTAATCGAGATTCTGATTTTCATCCATTAATCTTTTACTTTTAAGCATAAAGCTTACATCTTGGAGTGAGATTCTCCCCGAGATTAAACACATAATGGCCTTCACGATCATCATTCCTTCTTGGCGGAGAAGCATGCCTCGGAAGCGCGGCCTATCCAACAAAACCAAGCCCACCCAGGTCAGAATATCATATCCCATAAAAGAAAACAGCATCGTGATTCTCTGAAGTTGATCCCAAGTTGAGAATCGTGAGCTCGCTTGAAAGCCCTAACCATAACCCTAACCTCTGGTTCGGACGGCCCAACATCCCAGGCGAGACGGGGGCGTTTCCTAACACGTTCCTTCTCCATCTTCTCAACTTCCACTCCAACCATCTAAACACTTGCAAAATGAAATTTAACGTAAATGTATCTACTTTAAATATCTACAACACACGCACGCAGAGATTAGGGCTTATTTCTGGAGAATTTTGAAGGAAATTAGGGACTTTGAGGAGCTTGCAGGGATAAAGAAGATGGAATTGAGATGGCTGTCACCGGTTTTGCACGTGGATCGTATAAATAAACGACCTTCGGAGAGTTGAAACGACGTTCCGTTAATATTCGATTATAAATAAATAAAAAAGGCACTGCGGTTAATGCGGGCGGTCAACGGTGTCTGTTAATTTGATTCCATGGGCAGTGGGCTCTAGAGGTCGGGCCTTATTTTCTACTTTGTTGGTTACAAAATCAAGGAGAAGCCCAAGACTAACACAAATGGGCTTTGTATTCTCAGTATTAAGCCCATCACTGATCTCACTTCTAATATTGACGGTGATTCTTTGTAGGCTAAACACACTTAATATGGATTAATTAAATACATCTAGCTTCTCATAACTTTTAATCTGCATCTAGACGTTCCTAGTAGTATTTCTTGTTTGGTTTTGTGGGGAGAATTTTAGTTTTTTTCTACTCGTGATGTTAAGACTTTAAACATGTGCATTTTGAATTTTTTTCCCATATATAAAAAATAGCACTCAATTATAACTATAAGTTAAACAAAAACTTAGAATTATTATTTAAACTAGTTTTAGGGTTAAAAAAAAAGGTTAATTTCCAAACAAATGAATAGAAAAATAAATTACTAAATTAGGGATATTTTTCGTTAAAATAGAAATGAACCTTTAAAATTAATTTAAATAATACTTAATGATTATAATTCATTATTATAAATCATAATTTATTAGTTAGTTACATTTCAGTTTTATGTAATTTCACATTAAAAAAAAAGCCCTAAGAATAGACAATAGGACCAAAATGAAGAATTAAGAAAACATTAGGGACCTAATAATAACAAAAATAGTCTAGGAACCAAATAGATAATAGATGGATACTTGTGGGACTAAATTGAAGTTTCTCTAAAGAAAATTTGATCTCATCACCATGTCCCCATAAATACCAGGATCAAAAAACAAGAGAATGGGTCCCACCGCCCACACTCACGAATCATCATCGATGATCCTTTTCCACTTAAGTAAAGCATAGATTAGGGCTGTACACCTGACCCGCCCGACCCACCAAACCCGCCAACCCGAACCGACCCGACCCGTCAAATCGTGAATAACCGCCAACCTGCCCATTTGCAGATACATAACCGACCCGCCAATTTAATGGCGGGTCGGGTGGCGGGTCACTTTTGCATATATTGCAAAATAACCGACCCGACCCGTAGGGTATAACCCTTAGACTAATTTAGTAATTTCCCATTTCCCTAACCCTAACATTAACATACATTATTACATTACACGCCGTCCTTCACTTCACTCCTCATTTTCTAATTTCCTTACCCACCTAAATACCCTAACACGCCGTCCTCCTTCTTTTCATTTTCCAGCCGTCTTTCTTCTCTTCCTCACTGCCGTGACGCCGTCCTTCTTCTCTTCCTGGCCTCCATCGCTGGCAGCACTTCCTCACCGCTTCCTCACCGCTTCCTCACCGCTTCCTCACCGCTTCCTCGTCGATTCGCTGCTGCACTGTAAAGCTGCAAACACTCGTTTGCCGAAGCCCCATTTCCTTCTTCTCTCCTACATCGTAGCACCAGCAGCTTTGTGGATCCGTCTTTGGTCGAGCCGTCGTCACCCAAGGTTTCGTGTATGGGACGAGTACGGTCGAAGAGAGATCGGTAGCGGAGCTCATTGTCAGTTCGTCACTTCCTCCTCCTCCATAGCTCATCGTCAGTTCGTCACTTCCACTTCTCCTTCGAGGTAAGCAGCAACGTTTATGTTTCCCATTGTTTGCCTATTGTTTATCTTTTCCTCTTATTATTTGCTTCATTTGAAATCTAGCTGTGCATAACCATGTATTTGATTGGCTCTTTTATGTTATTTGATACTTCAACATGAATATACTGCGTTGACTTAGGATAGTTTCATTCTTGTTTCATATTGATGGATAAAGTTAGTCTAAATATTGTAAAACAGTAGCTGTTGTGGGGTTTTAGGTTCGAGTTCAATTGTAAAAATAATTTCTGCACGTTCGTGAATGAAGTGAGCTTCTACTAGTCTCCTGTTTTCAATTGATTTTGCTATTCTGTTTATTCTCATTTCCTTTTGTTACCTGTGTTGGTCTGTTTCGTAATCGGTTGATTTTTTTAAGGTTTATCTTATGCTTAAAAATCTGAAATTAATCATTTTGTAAGGTTGATCTTATAATTGCAACCTAACGTTTGAAAATGCTTGTTTTGCATTATACTCAACTTAGTATTGTTTTATTCATAACAGATGGATGACGTTGAGGAGATGAATGTTGCTACTGGTTCAAATGTTGCTGCTGTTGCTGCTGGTTCAAATGTTGCTGCTGGTTCAAATGTTGCTGCTGGTTCAAATATTACTGTTGTTGCTGGCGGTTCAAATATTGTTGCTGCTGGTGAGGATCAAACTGAAACACAAGAAGCTGCGTATTTTGGTTAATTGTTACTGCTATTTTGCTACTGTTTGGTTTGTTGCTCAAGGATGAAATCTGATAGTTGCTAAATGGTTGTTAGTTGATGCTGATAGTGATAGTAGCTATACTGATATTTTCGTGTTCCTCAGCTTTTTGAATGGTTGGTGAATGGTTGGATTTGATGGATTTCAATTTTTGATAGCAGATGTCTTTTTTTTTTGTTTTTTTTTCTGTTAAGCCCGGCCCAATAGGTTAGGCCCAGAATCAACCCGCCAACCCGCCAACCTGCGGTTATCGACTCGACCCGCTACACCCGCCAACCCGCCAACCCGCGGTTATATACACTCATAACCGATCCGCACCGACCCGCCAATTATTGGGCGGGTCGGTAGTGGGTCAGATCTATAACCGATCCGACCCGACCCGTGTACAGCCCTAGCATAGATTGCCGCATCCATTGGTTCTCTGAATCTTTAGCTCTCTTACCAATTACTAGGCTGCGTGGACGCCACGCGACACCCACAAGCCCATCTCCTTCCTCATAAAACACGCGCCGCCCTCTCTCTCACTGACATTATCACAGACACTTCGCAAACACTGCTGAACTCCGCCCGAAGCAATGCAATCGTTGCAAGAGAAAGCGTCGGAGTGGAGTGGAGTCGACCCTGCTGATGCTTTCGCCATTGACAACACCAATCTGTTTCAGAAGCTTGGGCTACAGACTTTCGTAAACCTCTCCACAAATTTCTACAACAGGTATTGGTCTTGTAAATAGTTGGATTGTTCTTTATGTGTGTGTGTGTTGGGTCTATGCTGATATGGGTTTTTAAGGAAATTGATGAATTGGTGATGGGAATTCTTTTACAGGGTTTATGATGACGAGGAAGAATGGTTTAGGACGATTTTTGCTGGGTCGAAGAAAGAAGATGCTATTCAAAATCAGTATGAATTTTTTGCCCAGAGAATGGGTGGACCTTCTCTGTATTCAGAGAGGAGAGGTGCGTAGCTTCTTTTCATCCTCTTTTTTCATGAATCTCAATTTCTTTTAGCTTTTCAAGAATGGAATCCATTTCTAGTTGAGAAGGATTAATCTTTTTGCGTCAATTATCTGTATGGTGATATATGAAAATTGAGATCATGCTCTTATTGTATTTGACTGGCTCATGTTCACGTTGGTTAGTATTTGATTAGCCAAAACCATCCGGTATAGAATTCGTTTCATGGGGCAAATTAAGAACCCTGCAATTAAGAGCAATGTGCTAATCTGAGTATTGTCTTTAGCTAATCCTACCACATGTGGTTGCTAACTATTTCGCCTTCAACCTGTGATTCACTGATCCATAATACTAACAGAGCTCTCATGAGTTAAGGGTTTAGCAGTCTCAGTTGTTTGCTATAGTATAATTCATTTTCATTTGGTGAATTGTAAAAATTATGTGGCTGATCATAGTGATTTTCTTCGAAAGGACATCCTGCGCTGATTGGTCGACACAGACCATTTCCTGTCACGCGCCAAGCTGCAGAGAGGTGGTTACACCATATGCAGAATGCATTGAACACTACCCCAGATATTGATGATGACTCAAAAATCAAAATGATGAACTTTTTCAGGTATTTCTCTGTTCTTGTTAAATCTAATCTATGCTAACTCCTTGCATTTGTTTTTGTTGCAAAACCTGAGAATTTCGTTGTTTCCTTGTGCTTTCCTTGTGCTTTTCAGACACACAGCATACTTTCTTGTGGCTGGTGATGACCTGAAGAACGAAAGCCAGAAAAAGGTCTGTAAGAAGCAGGGAGCCTGCAATTGCAAATAAGCAGCAGCGTAAACCCTAATGGGTGATACTAGGTTCTTTCAAACCTCTTAATGATGTGGTTGAGCAAACATATTCCTTATAGCCATTTCATGCCAAGCTCATTGAGTGAATATTTATGAATTTGCATGGTTCGAAACCAAACGTTTATGTATCCATTTATCTCAATAAAGTATGAACTTTACAGGTTTACATTTCTCTGTGTTCTTGCCTGAAAGTTTGAGTTAATATTATGGATGTGGTAACTTGCTTTGAGCTGTAAATCGTGAACTGACTGGAAATTTACTGATAGTTGAAATCAATTCCTGCAAAAGTTGAAATGTGGAGGGAAGGAACTAATCCCTGATGCTTTATTATTCTCTTTGGTTTCATCATCTTGCCTCTACTTGAGAACAGTAAAAGGTCAAATTAAAACTACCTTCTTGATCTATGTGTGAGCAGAGTACAAAGAGCAAAGGAGTTGAACCATGAAAGCATTTGTGTTTTCTTTCTGTCTGTGACTATCATCTCCTACTATAGATAGCCAGAACAGAACCTAACTTGAAGTAGAATACGAGCAACAACGATCTTATAATCAAGAACCATAATATACTTCTCGCAGCGGATTGTTTGGAGTTATAGATGCTGCTGTGTGCTAAATGATTCCTCACTGTTGATATTGTTGAGTTGATCTTTTAAGTCGAACCTGACATCTCTTACTGTCAAACTACTCACCCGACTACCTGTTGGTAATGTAGCTATTTCTTACTGAGAGGATTTGGTAAGATGGCTACCCTCTAAAATTCAAGATGACTTGTCATATAAAGCAAACCATGCATTGACCAAGAAAAGAGAAGGAAAAAAAAAATTCCTTGCCATATCACATGAACAGAAGGGTCAGAAGCTAATAAAAGAAAGATGCATACATCAAACTTATGCTAATTCCTTGCCATATCTGACATTATTCTTCTGCAAAATCCTGGAAGGATCAGCATACCTAGCCGAGAAAGATCGATAAAGATTATCCGGCTCTTCCCATGCCGATCCTTGATCGAAATTCTGCGAGTATTCATGTGGATCATAGGATGCCTGAAATGCAACAGGAGTAGTTTTACTAATGAACATCTTCTTCTTTTCTCTGCTGATTCTCCTCCAAAACATTTGCCACTTCTGTTTTGCATCATCTTTCTGATCAGAAACTTCTTCCAAGTTGGTCCTACCCAGGTAGATAGTTTCCATTCTCGCGCCGCGCCATTTCTTGATCCCCATGCCCATTTGCTATACAATGATCAGAAAGAAAGAAACCAAATGGTTAACTTTTCTGCAGCTTGAAAAATTGAAGTGTGCAGGATTTCTAGTGAGCCTTTATGTAGGCGAATGGAACATGAAGTTTAATGAAGGCAACGAGTCATAAATTAATTAATCTTTTTCGGTAATGAAAGCGGTATCAACTAGGAAAACTAGCGAGTATAGAAGATTGGTAATTACTTCACAAGAAAGCCAATACTTGAAACCTTCCAAAACACGATCTAAAACATACAATACTCGAGGACCATCGGAATAAGTGTGACGATATAAGAAATCAGCACCAAAGTTCGCCCGATGATAAGCATATTGTTTTAAATGAACTAAAACTCGTTTAGTTTGTGTATTTATACTTTGATGTGATAGACAAATCTATTACTGGACCCATCGGCGCCTCCCGTTGAAAATTTCAACGTACAAAATTGAACAATTAATGGGAATTATTGAAGAAAACGTGCATATAAAGAACAAAATAACAAAATACATATATGCACTTCTAAGAAATTGCTCTTAATTTTCCTAATAGATATTCTTGAGCCAAATGTTTCAACTCCAAGCACAAGAAAGAGGCCGCGATGAGTCAATGCCACTGCCTAAGAACTGTCTATGGATTTTTTTTCTTAAATAAATTTAACTATATTATAAATTCAAGAACTCATACCAAGTTGATCCATTAAAAAATAAAATGTTCACAATAAATATTTTTTTTATCCAGATTATTAGTAACGACTAACGAATATGTTATTTACATGATTAAAAAAGTTTTAAGGGAAATTGAAGTATCTATTGAATTTTGTTTCCATATTCTAACAAATTTAACTCACCAAAAAAAACTTTGCAGCAAGGAAATGCTTAAAAAGCTAAAATATTAGGGTAAACATTAGTAGTGATAATCCGTTGAACGGAGTGAGGGGTTTTTGGTAAAGTAGCACGCTGGAGGGTGGAAGCTGGAGCTCCGTGAGGAACCTGCACAGTGCCGGAAGTGTTTTCCGGCGTAAAAGATCCAATGCCAAAGTCAGTATTCTGGTTAAGTGTAGGGAAAGTGTGAGTATTTTTCAGTGTGTCCTTGAGTAAAAGAAGAAACTTCCTTTATATACCTCCCTCTGGTCCTTAGGCTGGGCTAGAGTGGTTAGATCTTCTGACATCCCTTCCCCTTTTTCCTCTGCAGGTGGTCTAGGAGTAGGGATTCATCATTATAACGTGGGGTGAAGACCTTATTTTGGGGGAATAGAGTCGTCCCCTTGTCCAGTTGTTAGATGATGAATTGATGGGAGCAGGTTATCCTCCCTGCCAACTTTGACTAAATGTATACTGACTATTGATTATTATATAAATAATATCTGTGAGGGGAGCTTAATATCTGTGCCCAATCAGTATGATGCCGTTGGGGTGGAATCGGCAGGCTGCCGTTGTGTAGAATCGGCTGGATGCCGTTTGGTGACACATTGACCAGGCCAGGGTATATAACGGTGCTGATCCGTTTCCTCATGCTTGGGCGGATGGATCGGCCTTGTCCCGATTTGAGACAATCGGGCTAGACTTGTCCTTTGGTCACTTATTCCTGTTGACTTGGTCAAACGGTCGAGATGCCGTTTTGGCTGGTCAACAGTACTTTGTGAAGGTGCAAAGTCCATTATGCCCTTCTGATAATTTTATGTATTATCAGAGGCCCAACAACAAACGAGCCCGAGTGTTTACCAAGGGCTTGCCGTTTCCCTCTTGATGTCTGACAATCGGCATGTTGCCGTTTTGATTTATTTCCAAGTATTTGAAAAGTTTTTTTTCATTCCTGCAAATAAAACTTAGTTTGCAATAAAGTCAAATTTAACTTAAAGTATACCTGTGACGTGGCGCTGTAATGGCCAAGTGTTTATAACTGCTTGTTACTTTTGAGGAGAAACGTCTCTTCACTGGTAAGGTTTTTTGAATTTTGAAATTCAAAAATCCTTTAGGAAGCGTGTGGGCTGTTCCTCTTTAAATGCGCCGCTCAGCTTTATTGACAACTCGCTACTTTTCAGAACAAATGAGCCACGTGTCAGCGACCGATTGGGCACGCTGACGGTTAGAGAGATGTTTCTTTTAAAAGTGGTTCTCCCTTGGAAACCTAATTCATTTTCCTTTCTCAGCCGCTTCACTTCATCTTCTTAACCCAGATTCTCTCTCGCTTCTGCCGCTTCCTCCTTCGACGTTTGGGCTTGATTCGTCAAGAATTTCTGCAGTATCTGGTATTTCTCAACCTTTTCTTCTTCTTTGTGTTGCTTGTGGTTGAAAAAATGGCTCCTAAGCGTCCTGTTGTTACCACTGACGAACAACTTGAGAGAACTGCTACCAAACTTAGGACTGTAGAAGAGTTAGATCTAGAGTTGCAGAAGTATGGGATTGAGTTGCCGATAAAATATAAGGCCATTGTAGCTCCCCCAAACGTTAGGTTGAATAGTTCCTTGATTGATAACCATAGAGTTTTATACTCTAAGATGTTTGCCTACGGTTTTCACTTTCCTCTGAAAACCATGGTGAAAAATCTGTTAGTGCAGCATGTCTTGAACCCAGCCCAGATTACTCTCAATTCCTGGGCTTCAATTTATGCTTTTATTAATGTCTGCTCCCTTTTAAAAATCCAAAAGCCTCCACTCCAGCTCTTTAGATATTTCTTTCATTTGAGTACCCGAAGCAGTCTGGTTACTCTCCGTCCTCGTAAGGATGAAGAGCTTCAACCTTTTTTGAAGAATTTTGACAAGTATGAATCTTCCATCAAGGGATGGAAAGACCACTTCTTCCTGTTGTCTTCCACCACCAAGCCCCTCTGGATTTCTGGGTTTAATCCAGCGATAAACGAGCTTCAGTGGATAAGACCGGAGGAACCTTCTGGTCCGTTGCAAGCCCAGATCGATATCCTGCTTGCCTTCGACACAAGATTTCATGTGCAGAAGATGGCGATGGGGCTGCCATTAGAGGAGTGCGCCCTTGATGGTAATTTACCAGATTTTGTGAATGTTGCCCGAATCTTTTTCGTAAAATTCTGACTTGACTTTTATGCAGGAGAAGGACGACCAATTAGAGCGGCCGTTGCTGCAGGACCGTCCTTGGTCCGTTCTCGTATTGTCGATTCCGATGAAGAAGAAGTAGCCGATAATGCGAATCGCTCTGAGGACCCAGAGGTTGATCAGCCTGCTGACGATGAGGAATTCTCGGCCCCGTCAGTCTATAGACGAAAGAAGGTCGGCCGAGATACATTTGAGTCTTTCCCCTTGGAAAATCCTGATCCGCAGATTATTGAGGCGGCGAAACGGGTTCTATTGAAAAGGAAGAGAGCTGCGGAGAAAAGGGAGAAAGCTGCTGCGACAAAACGGGCTGCCGCCGTTTTGGCAGAAAATGTGGAAGATCGGCCTGGAGCCGTTTCAGAGGAAGTTGGTCCATCTGCTGTCGTTCCTCCTCAGCCCGATCAAATTAATCGGCCTGACACCATTTCTGAGCCGATTGACCTTAATCGGACTGATGCCGACTTAGATAGTCCTGACGCCGATCTGTCAAATGCAGGTACTGAGCCAATTGTTGGCGAGGGCCCGTCTGTTCCTCGTCCGGAAGGGCAAGCAACCGCTTCAGCGGATGTTCCTTTTGCCGATTCTTCCAGTTCTGATCCTGCCGTGCTTTACTGGGTCGCCGGTCCTCGTATGCCCAATGATCCATTTATTTCGGATGATCATGCAGTTCCTCCCCCTTCTGATTTCAAAGGCTATCTTTCCAGCAAAGGTCCTGACGGGGAGGTTACTCACGTCACCAGTTTGAATAACCTTGGAGAGAGTTGCGGCCGTTCGCTTGGCTTGAAAATGCCAGCTTGCAATGACTACCGGACCGGTCACCTGATGGGCGAAATATTTGCCAATCAAACCGACAGAGAAAACTACCGCCGTTTGGAGCTTAGCTCTCACTTCGCCAACCTGCAAAGCGTTATGTACAGCGGTCAATGCGCTTCCCGATATGCTGCAGAAGTCGTGGATGCGAAGCTTGAGGAGTCTAGGGATGCGCTTGGGCGATCAACCGCTGAGAACACTTCCCTTAAGAAAGAGAAGGAGACCCTGATGGCCGCTCGGGAATCGGATAAGAAGTTTGTCATTGAAGCGCGCAAGAGCCTGGCTGATAGTCTTCGCGAAAGAGATGGCCTTTCGACGAAGATCAGGGAAGAGCAGGGGCGGATCGGGGAGCTGATGTCAGAGAAGTCAGCCTTATGCGAATCCGTCACCAAACTTAGTGGAGATAAAACCGCTCTGATTAATAATGTGGCCGAGCTTACTGTAGAGCTAGAAGCGGTCCGTGCCGATTTGGAGACCAAAATGGCAGAGTTAGAGACGGCTCAGAGCAGCATCGCAGAGAAGGACGCTGAGTTGGAGAAGGTTCCAGGTAAGATCGGTTGGTGGCGACAGAAGACAAAGGACATCATGATCGACAACTATATGGAGTTCTATGGGGAGATTAACTTTGATGCCACAAAGATTGGCGTATATGTTGACTCCTTGGAAAGAGAGGCTGAGGCAAAGGAGTATCAATCCTCTTCAGAAGATGAACCATAGAGTTGTCTTTTGCTTAGACTTGTCTTTTCTGCTTTTTGATTATTGCCGATCTTAGCATATTTTGTAAAGAACAATATTATTTATTCGGAATATATATAATTTTGCAATTTTAAGTTATTGCAAATGCTCAACCATTTCTGTTATATATATATTACTCCAGAAAATTTTTTTTTTTAAAAAAAAAAAGATAAAACAATTGTAACTTGAACTTATCTTTATTTTGGCAAATCGGCAAGTTGCCGTTTGAGGAATCTGTTTCCATTCGCTTGAGGTGGCCGTTTCGACCTTTCGGCACTGGGCCGTTTTGGAGATATTGTTTTTGCGTTGTCGTTTCACTATCTGGTTTACTAAGACGCAGATAGGTTTGAATTTTTCTTTATTTTGTCACCGTCTGATCAGCAGGACCGAAATGGTCTTATGAAGATGTGATGACGATATATGTCTCAATAGCGATATATGCCTCAATAATGATATACGCCTCAATAACGATATATGCCTCAATAACGATATATGTCTTGGCGACAATATATGTATCGTTGGCGATATATGTATCGTTGGCGATATATGCCCTGGTAGCGTTTTGAATTAATCGGGCTGTTGCCGATTTGATTGTTGGCACCCCTAGGCAGCGCCTTAGGTAACCTTGGTAGAAATAAAATCGCCATTTTTTGGATTTTGGTAACGTGGTTCGATTTAAAACAACCTACACCCACGATCCTTTAATCTGCAACCATATGATAAACACAATACGGGCAAACATATATATTTTTTTGTTAGTTGCAAATAATTTTGCATCTATAATACTTTCATTATTTATGCGGCAAGTGAAAACAACACATTCACTCTGGAATGATATAGCTTTAAATTGCAAATATTCCAAGAGTTGGGTATCGGGGTACCGTTCATTGTTTCAAGGTGATATGCACCTTTGCCGATGACTCTGATGACGCGGTATGGTCCTTCCCAATTCGGCGTGAGCTTTTTCTTCTCTCGGCCCGTTGCCGTTACCTTGCGCAGGACTAAATCCCCTGCTTTGAGTAGCCGTTCTTTGACACGCCGATTGTGGTATTTCGTCATTTTGCGCTTGTAGTGCAATGTTTTGAGAATGGCTTCTTCTCTCATTTCTGGCAAAAGATCCAGCTGCTCCCTTAATCTTTCTTCATTTTGCTCTTCGTTGAAGTATTCAACTCGAAGGCTAATTGCACCGATTTCTACTGGAGAAACAGCTTCGACCCCATATGCCATGGCGAACGGTGTCATGCCGGTGCTGGTTTTAGTTGTCATCCGATAAGCCCACATGACAAACGGCAACTCCTCTGGCCACTTTGTCGGTTTGCCCTCAAGATTTTTCTTGATCCCGTTAAGGATTGCTCTGTTGGTGACTTCCGTTTGCCCGTTTGTTTGTGGATGCGCAACGGAGGAGAACCGTTGTTCAATTGAATACTCTACGCATTTCTTTTTGAAGTAAGCACTGGTGAATTGGGTACCGTTATCGCTTACAAGAATTCTTGGGAACCCGAATCTCATGATGACGTTGTTCATGAAAAACCTCCAAGTGTTGTCTGCCGTTATCTTTGCCACAGCTTCTGCCTCAGCCCACTTTGTGAAATAATCGACAGCAACAATAACATACTGGAGTTGACTTTTGGCGATTGGGAAGGGTCCCAAGATGTCAATTCCCCATTTTGCAAACGGGCATGGACTCACCATATTTGTCAATTCGGCCGCTGGCCGTTGTGGTTCTTTCGCAAACTCCTGGCATTTATGACAAGATTTCACAAAATTATCCGCATCTCTTCTGATCGTTGGCCAATAAAAACCTGTTCGGAGAACTTGAGCCGCTATGGTATTCCCTGAGGCATGCATTCCGCATATTCCTTCATGGATCTCCCTGAGGGTGTATAGGCCTTCTTCTTCCGTTATACATTTTGCCGCCGGATAAGTGAGACAACGGCGAAGAAGTACCCCGTCATGATAAGTGCATCTAGCGGCTCTTTTGAGGATCTTCAACTTCTCACTCGCATTTTCTAGCAGCTTGCCATGCTTGAGATAATCAATCACTGGAATGCGCCAGTCATTGGCTGCCTCTAATACACATAGCACTTGCTGCTCTTCCATAAAAGAAGGAATAGAAATTTCCTCTACCGTCACATCGGGTGGCATCATTGCCTCGGAGTTTGCTGCCAGCTTGGCAATCTCATCGGCCTCTGCATTTTTCTCTCTTGGGATATGGCTGATTTCAGCATGAATTCCCATATTTTTAATTTCGGCTAGCTCCTTCTGTACTTTCTTCAAGTACTGAATCATAATCGGCTCTCTAGCCTGAGAATCGCCGTTGGCTTGATCAATAATCAATTTTGAATCTCCGTAGATGACCAAACGGACGCTGGCCGATTGTGCATTACCGATCAGATTCCCTCCGATGCGCAATCCTGCCAATAGAGCTTCATATTCGGCCGCATTATTTGATAACGGCTGATCGTCAGTCAAATACAGATTTATAGTGCCTGAAAATGTGTGTGCACAAGAGATAAAGTGTACAGTGGTAGTCAGGGTCGAACACAGGGATTGTGAGAGACTGATCTAAGGTCTTGAGTGTATTCGGGGGTGAAATGCACGAAAGGTAACTGTTAGGGGGGGGGTTTTACTTGGCCAAACGAGTTGGCCAAGGCAGATTTCGGGAGCTAACAATTTTTATCTAGGAAAGCAGTATTCGGGGTCCCGAGGTGTCAATTCGGGAGTCCCGAATGATAAAATAAAGCAAGTAAGCAAATAATTCCAGAAATAATAAAACAAATCAGAAACAGATGCAGAAGTATCAACGCAGGCGTGAAATAGATCAAGAGTGAAATAAGCACGAATAATCAGATGGAGAAAGTGTTCTCGGCAAAGGCATCCTGGGTTGCATTCGGGACCAGATTGTCATCAGCTCAAGGGTATTCCATTCGAGATGTCATAGAAATGACATGGGGACCAGATTCCTCGGATATCCCCTACTTTTCTCTTAAGAGAAACTACCCCCCGTTTCCACATATGAGGTAGTCTTGACAGTTTGCCATCCCTCCAGGCACGAATGCGGGAGGGCCATACTCAAACTGCCCATGAAGCTAAGAAAAGACAGATCTAGAGCTAAAGTCCCTCAGTTTGTCAGGCTCGTGACCCAGCCCTAATCAACTACCCAACCTATCTATTCAAGACCACTTTGACACAGTCAAGACTAAATAGATGCCTACTTACTCATGCAATTTTCCTTTCGTATTCATCACATGAATGGCAGCATTTACACAAAATAATTCTCAGTTGATCAGACCTTAAATTAAATCATGCAAAGATGTAATTAAATCGATGAATAGTTAAATACAGCATCAAGAATATATTAAGCACATTAAGGCCTCGAATCTGCCCTTGCAACCCTTGAATCAGCCTTGCCAAGAACTAGAAATTTAGCTACTCATACTTAAAGATAAACAAATAACGATTAAAGAAAGCATAACAAGTAAATAAATAGATGAAGGGAAGAAAACTTGTTACTAAAATTCCGTTTATAGCTCGGCAGCAATGTTGAAGAAGCTAACAATGGCTAGAGAGAGAAACTAGAGAGAAGTCTAAGCTACTTCTAAATTATGCTAAGTGATTAAAAGCTAGGAAGAGATGATCTAAACTAATCCTAGATGCCCTTTATATAGTAGAGCCTTAAGCACAAAATATCTTCAGCCTAAAACTAGGGACAAAATGCATTAATTGAAAGCCTAAAAATATGGATCTATGTTCCTAAAAGCACAAAGCTGAGAAAGCATAAAGCTGTCTGATTTTCCAGCTTTGGCAGGTCTGGACTGAGCTCGAGGCTGAACTGGTCAGTTCGGTGGGTGTTTGGTAATCAGTGCAGAGCGCAGGAACAGTGTCAGAGGAGTCACATGGGCGTTTTAGGTGGGATGACACGTGGAAATGACATCCTTTGCCCTTCGGGGTCCCGAACTGGGAATCCGACTCGGGACCTTGAACGCTGCTTTGGGCTCGGGACCTCGACTCTGGGTCTTGAAGCTCGAATTCGCTCAAAATGCACCAAAAACGCATGTTTTGGCATAAACTCCATTTTTTAGGCCTAAATCTGCAATAGTCATGAAATCAAGGGTAAATTAGCAGAATCATGCCTTAAATGGGGAGAAAATGGAGGGAAAATCATGCATAAAAACGTGCTATCAACGGCCTTGAGATTTTTAAGGCGTACCTCATTTTAATCCCTTCTGGACCTAAAATGATAACGCCGGCTCCTGCTTCGGTTTGATTCTTGGCGCCATCCACAAAGATTGTCCACCGATCTCCGTTCATATCGGGAAGCGGTAAGCAGGCTTCTTCTTTGCTTTCTGGCGAAGGAATCAGCTTCTGGACAAACGTGCATTCAGCAATAAAATCGCCCAGCGCCTGGCCTTTGATGGCGGGTCTGGACTGATATTGCAATCCATATTGCTCCAATTCGATGGCCCAAATGACCATTCGGCCAGACGACTCAGGTCTTCTGAAAATCCTTCTTAGAGGCTGGTCTGTCAGCACGACCACCGGATGAGCTTGGAAATACCGGGCCATCTTTCTAGCAGCTTGCAACAGAGCGAAAGCAATTTTTTCAATTTGAGAGTACCTCAGCTCAGCATCCTTCAAGATCCGGCTGATAAAATGAATCGGCCGATGTATGCCGTTTTCATCCCAAACCAAGACGACACTGACCACCTCATCGGCCGCCCCCAAATAAAGAAAAAGGGTGTCCCCCTCTTCGGGTCGAGTTAGCAACAATTCAGAAGACAGATACTGCTTCAAGTCGTGAAAAGCCTTTTCACAATCGTCATCCCATCCGAATTGTGCCTTTTTCCGAATGACTTTGAAAAACGGGAGGCATTTCTCGCCCTGCTTGGAGATGAATCGGCTCAAAGCAATTATTCTTCCTGTGAGTCGCTGAACCTCCTTCACACTTTTCGGCGAAACCATGTCCTTGATTGCCTTTAGCTTGGCAGGATTGGGCTGAATTCCTTTTCTGCTGACAACATAACCAAGGAATTTCCCAGTTTGGAATGCAAACATGCATTTTTTGGGATTTAACTTCATTCCGAATTTTCGCATTATCCCAAATACTTCCTCAAGGTCTCGCAGATGCGCCTCAAAATTTCTGCTTTTCACCAGCATATCATCAACATACACCTCCAGATTTTTTCCGATTAACGGCTCGAAAATCTTATTGGCCGTTCTTTGAAATGTTGCTCCAGCATTCTTCAGACCAAACGGCATAGCCCGATAGCAGTAGGTGGCCTTCGGCGTGATGAAAGCCATTTTCTCCTCGTCTTCGATCGCCATCGGTATCTGATGATACCCAGAATTGGCATCAAGCGAACTTAGATACTCATACCCAGCCGTTTGATCCACCAATTGCTCTATCCGTGGCAGCGGATAACAGTCCTTGGGGCATGCCTCGTTCAGGTCGGTGAAATCAATACACATCCTCCACTCCCTGTTTGGCTTTCTCACTACCACTGGATTAGCTAACCGTGGCGGATACTGAACCTCTCGGATGAAGTTAGCCTTTAAGAGCTTGTCCACTTCTTTCTCAATTGCATCTGCTTTTTCTTTGGAGAAGGCTCGCCGTTTCTGTTGCACTGGCCTGGCATTCGGATACACGTTCAATCGGTGCTCTGCTGTTTCCCTCGAAAGGCCCGGTATGTCCGTCGGGACCCAGGCGAATTCTCCTCTGCACTTGTTTAACAGAAACGCAAGCTGGTCACACTCTCCCTTGCTCAGCTTCTCGCTTATTAAAAAATGCTCAGTGGGCAGATCAGCCACCGACACTTGGGCCATTCTCTCCAATGGCTGCGTACGCTGCTCCTCATCATCTTCTAATGAATCGTCCGCTACGCAAACATAGCGATCACAGCAACCATCAACCATTGTGATGTAGCATTCGGCAGCTACCTTCTGATCTCCTCGGATCGTAACCACGCCATCCCAGGAAGGGTATTTCATCTTCAAATGTCTTTGCGATATTACCACACCGAAAGCATTTAAAAACGGACGCCCCAAGATCACATTGTATGGCAGGTTTAAGTCCACCACCAGAAATAGCTGCTGCTCCTTTCTGCGGGAGCTGTCTTCCACAAAAAAGATTGACAGAAAAGTTAAGCCTACAACAGGAATGGGAACGCCGTTTACCCCAATGAT
Organism: Viola odorata; assembly: GCA_963691705.1. NCBI lineage: Eukaryota > Viridiplantae > Streptophyta > Magnoliopsida > Malpighiales > Violaceae > Viola > Viola odorata. The sequence goes on along the minus strand of OY829545.1, from coordinate 18,930,706 downwards.
CGGTCGTCGGCAAGGCTTCAAGTCTGTCTTAGGTCCTTGCAAACGGTTAAAGGCGTTGGCAGAAATGAGGTTCACAGCACTTCCGTTGTCCACTAGTGTCCGCCTGACTCCGCAATCGGCAATGATGGCTGTTACCACTAATGCTTCATTCTGAGGATATGTCACTCCGATCTCATCCTCCTCTGAAAATGTTATGGCCATTCGGTCCAGCTCCGATAGACCTGTTTTTTCCCCAACGGGATCATTCCGCTTTCTCTTTTCCCCAATAGGTACATCTTCCGATTCCTCCTGCTGGGTTTCTCCCGCTATCAAATTGATCATGTGGAACTCATCGAGAGAGGTTGTCAACACCTGCTGCTTTCCTCTGTCTCTCTGGACACTGGTTCCGGCTGCATTGGGATCGGCTTCCGCTTCTTTCCTGTTGCCGTCAGTTCGATCCTCCCTGGCCATATTTCGAGCCTTGGCCGCAAATTCGCCCAAATAGCCCTCTTCAATCAACTTTTCAATAGCCTTTTTCAGAGAGAAACAATCCTCAGTGTCATGCCCTTTTGCCTTATGGAAACGGCAGTAAGAATCCTTATGCGGTCCCATAACGATGCCAGGTTTGCGCTTGGGATACTGAATCGGTAATCTCCGTTCTTCTATGATGGCGAAGATCTCCGCCACCGGCTTAGTTAGCTGCAACGTGGAGAAGTCCGTGAGGCGATCCGTCTGTCGGCCTCCAGCCGTTTGCTTCTTTTCTCCCTGCTTGCGGACAACCGTTTCTTTCTTAGGGGGATAGGACTCCTCCCGTTTCTTCCGCTGGAAGTCTGCTTCTTCCATTCTCGCATATTTGTCCACCTCGATCCGCAAGAGGTCCAGGGTCTTCGGTGTGCTCGCAATTAGAGCATTCTCCAACTCCCGATACCTGCAGTTCCTCCTCAAAGCCTTAGCTGCAAAGTTTGGCGTGACGTCGGGCAGAGTCGCCAACTCAGCATTGAATCTGGCAACATACACCGTTAAGGATTCCCCGACTTTCGCACCATATCAAATAGAATCGCTGGAGACTTTTCCACAGGAATACAAGAGCTAAATCGGCTTGTGAAAACTTTCGCCAACTGCTTAAAACTGTCGACAGATCCGGCTGGCAATTTCTCAAACCAGGTGTTGGCGATTCCCTTCAGAGTCATCACAAATATTTGGCACAGCGCCTCATCCTTTCTAGTAAAAAACTTAACATGTTTTTTTACTAAACTCACATGAACTGTCGGATCTGTCGTCCCCATGTAGGAATCGGTTGGCAATTTGACGTGTCTGCTCACCCGATGCTTCCTAACCCGAAAGGTTAAAGGATTCTTTGGGTCATCATCTTGCTCTTCACAAGCTCGTAGGGAGACAGAGCCTCTGGAAGCATTCCGATCAGCCCTTTCGCGATCCCTTCCAGACTGAGGCCGATCCATTGACCTCTCTCGACCTCTTCCTCTCTCGGATCTTCCTTCTACTGACTGCCTCTGGCTCCTTCTTGGGCTACGCTGGACTGCCCGGCTATTAGCCTCTTCCATGTTGTCCAGGTATCCTTCCCCTCTAATCGGATTTTCACTCTGACGGGGTAGCCGGAGTTCATTCGAAGGATTTTCCCGCTGAGCTGGCTGACTGACGTGCTGGTGTACAAATCTGACTGGCTGGAATGCCATGGGCGGAGGCACTAGAGGTGGTGTCACCACAGGTTGATCATGGATCTGCTAAGGAATGATCTGTTGGGAGAGGATCTGCTGGGGGAGAATCTGCTGGTGAACGGGCGGAGGGATCCTTCCCATAAACGTTTGCATCATCATATCCATCCGTCGATGCAAGGCGGCGAACTCATGCATGACTGCTGGTGGGATGACTGCTGCTGTAGACGGTGCAGGTTGTGGAGTGCTGGGAAGTAACACTTCTGGAATTTCTGGGAAATTAAGTCGGCGGGCTGCGGCGTTCATTTCCACACGGGAAGATGAAACGTGAGGAGGTGGAGTTTCATACTGACCAGCAGCACCACTGGTAGGTTGACTTGATTGAAAGTTTGGATCGGATGCCATCTTTGGAAATAAAAACCCCCAAAATATAGAGAAGAAAATGAGCTTTGAATTTCAAGGTTTGCTCACTTAAAATTTCAAAAGCTCTCAACGAAAGCACCAAATGATAATCCGTTGAACGGAGTGAGGGGTTTTTGGTAAAGTAGCACGCTGGAGGGTGGAAGCTGGAGCTCCGTGAGGGACCTGCACAGTGCCGGAAGTGTTTTCCGGCGTAAAAGCTCCAATGCCAAAGTCAGTATTCTGGTTAAGTGTAGGGAAAGTGTGAGTATTTTTCAGTGTGTCCTTGAGTAAAAGAAGAAACTTCCTTTATATACCTCCCTCTGGTCCTTAGGCTGGGCTAGAGTGGTTAGATCTTCTGACATCCCTTCCCCTTTTTCCTCTGCAGGTGGTCTAGGAGTAGGGATTCATCATTATAACGTGGGGTGAAGACCTTATTTTGGGGGAATAGAGTCGTCCCCTTGTCCAGTTGTTAGATGATGAATTGATGGGAGCAGGTTATCCTTCCTGCCAACTTTGACTAAATGTATACTGACTATTGATTATTATATAAATAATATCTGTGAGGGGAGCTTAATATCTGTGCCCAATCAGTACGATGCCGTTGGGGTGGAATCGGCAGGCTGCCGTTGTGTAGAATCGGCTGGATTCCGTTTGGTGACACATTGACCAGGCCAGGGTATATAACGGTGCCGATCCGTTTCCTCATGCTTGGGCGGATGGATCGGCCTTGTCCCGATTTGAGACAATCGGGTTAGAATTGTCCTTTGGTCACTTATTCCTGTTGACTTGGTCAAACGGTCGCGATGCTGTTTTGGCTGGTCAACAGTACTTTGTGAAGGTGCAAAGTCCATTATGCCCTTCTGATAATTTTATGTATTATCAAGTAGTAGAAGCCAAGGAAACTAAATTATACTCCCTCCGTTTTTCCATTAACTGTTATTTTTTTACTGAATATTACTGTACACATTATTTAATTTTTTAATATTTACTTTACTAAATATTACTATTTCAGAAAGATTCAGGACAGAGGGAGGGAGTAGAAATTATCTGAAATAAATATATTTAAAGGGTCAAAGTAAGACCGCCGAAAGGTCTAATTGTGCAAGCGGCCGCCTGTTGTTTATTTTTCTCGATACCTTGAAAAGTATAAAAGGATTAAGAACAATAGTACCATGCAATCCAATCATGTATCTATCATCCTTGGACTCAAATTTTGAGGAAGTTTTTAACCTAGTTTAAATTAAATACGTTTTATTATTTTTAAATATTTTTTTATATAACTTTACTAATTTATCTTTATTATTGAAGCGAGATGATTAATGAGAATAATAGAGTAAAAAAATTAGAATAAAATAAGAAAATTAATAGTATCAAATATAAATTTAAAAGGTTTTTCCAGATTTTTTTCTTAAAGGAATAATTATATTCCGACTTAAATCCTTGTTTCTAACTGAACCTACTCAATCAATTCAAGTTAGGCGACTATTATTAGAAATTATTAGATGAAGAATATTCAACAACCACTCTTGTACTTCTACCCCTCAAACAAAAAGTAAAAAAAGAAGAAAGAACCAAGTACCCTGTTATGGATTAGCAAAAGGGCCCATCGCTGCTAAAAGTAGAAAGCCTTTAACAGGAAATGCTTTTTGGACCCGCCTCAGTTGGCCCACCAGGCCCACCATTACCAACCGAATTTATGGCAACTTATTAGGGCCGTGCACTAGCCAGCTGGCAATGCTAAAATCCCAAAACCAAATTCACAAAAAAGTTATTCCGGTTCCCTCCATAGCATCTTTTTTTCTACAAGAAAATTCGATCAAGAAAGAATAAACTTTTCTCTATATCCACCATATAAGAAACCGAAATGATAAACTGATCACCTAGACATCCCGAATTTACTGCCCGACTGACGTGACAGTAGCATTTTCGTAAATGTAATTTCGATGCAGCGCATACCAAGCATCCTACGTGGAATAGCAAAATTAAGCTTATAATCCTCTGTATGGGATAAAGGATTAGGAGGGGGAGGGAGAGAAAATTTTTAAACTTTTTTTTGTATGGAAAAAAATTGCTCAAGGGAATCAAAGGGAAAGGAAGGGAATAGGAAGTAAATAAATTGTAAAAATTTCCTCCCTAACCCACAAAAAATTTCCTCCCAAAAGTGGGAGGAAAGGGAAGAAAATTAGAGACTGAGTTTAAATTAGAAAAGAAAATCATAAGTTTGGGCTTGGGCATGGGGTTTAAAGGGAAGTTCCTTCATTTTCCTTTGTGTATAAAAGATGCAGTCATACAAGAGAATTTTTTACAAGTTTCCTTCCTCTCCTCTCCTTTCCTTTCCTTTCCCTAGTTAAATTTCTCATTTTTTACTTCCTCCACTTTAATTCTCGTACAAAACATAAGTAGCAAACATCCATAACTACTAGGAGTACTTTGTCCTCCCAATTAAACCCTGGTGGTTAACATTGACAGTCTGCAAGGCTCTATTGCTTTTGCTGCTGAACATAAAACCAAAAAAAATTATACAAAAGAACATAAATAACCATTGCCGACGTCGCAGCAAGGTAGACTGTTCATACAGAAAATGCCTTAGACTACGGTTTAATAACTTAAAGGAGCTTAACTTAATAAACAAGGCTAGAACACTACGCAGCACCACGATTAGAACTCTGTGAATAGGCGACGGATCTCAGCTTACCATAAACATCAGAACAAGCATGAGAGTAGTCTGACATTGCACGGAAGAGCTCAGGCAAGCGGATCTTAAGACTTCCTAGTGACTTGTCTCTCACTTGAATGCAATGTCTTTGGTGAGCTTCCACTTCCTCCTCCAACCTCTTCTTCAAGCTCTCTACCACAAATTGCCTCTCTGAGACAGGATCCTTGGGATTCGTGTCCTCTCCTCTTTCAGCATCGGTTTCATCTGTGGGATTTCTCTTCTGCATGTATTTTTGGTACCAGTCCTCAAATGACTGGCTCTTGCGCAAAAACTCCTTCCTGGTTTCCTCACACTTCTCCTTCAGTTTCATCTCTTCATCCTGATGGAGTTCTATGGTTTTTATCACAGCTGCAAAGGATGAGATGGCGGATTTGGCAAGCTCATCCGGAAGCTTTTCTAGTTGGTCATTCCATGCACGGAGGAGGGACTGAATTGGGGGATTCTGAGCTCTAGGTGGGGATGAGATCTTTTCTTTTAAGCTACTCTCAATGGGGATTAAATTTAACTTTAACCAGCTACTAAGACCCTGGATGTATTGTTTCTGATGGGTCACAAGCTTTTCAAATTGAGCATGCCATTCTTGAACAACATTATGAAGTTGCTTGGTACGCTCATGATGGTATTTGGTTGTTTCCCTCACAGCATAAGCAACATCAAGCAACTTAAGGTCCGTAACAATCTTCAGCTGGCTATCATGATGCATGCACATACTTCCCCACATTTTGGCCATCCTGCAGGATGAAACATTGTGGCAATGATAAAGTTTTCTGTTTAGATCTTATGTTTTAAGAAACTACAGAGAAATGGTTCGGCATTGTATTCTCTTGTAAGCAGCATAAAACTAGTCCCATGAGTACGATAATCACATGCCATATTGCAGCAATAATATCATAAAACTAGATCAGAATACCAAATATATATTCAAGATAACTGCAGCAGACAGGAAAGAAGGTAAAACAAAGGGTTTTGATGGTTGAACTGATTTTGCACAGAATCAAAAAAATTTGAAGTAATGTTATGGTATATTCTAGATATCAAACAGACCACAACACAATCCATCACATACTATACAGCAAATGCATTAGATTGAAATAGAAAGACAATGCATAAAGAGAACCTACACCTAGTTAGGCATTACAAAATTTATATTGCAGCATGTTAAAAACCAAATCGATCAACCCCAAGGTCTCAGACTAAAAGATGAACAAATGCACATGTATACTCCTTGGGGGGGCTCTATGGATACTGCAACACAAATTAATGCCAATATGAAAGCTGTATACATGCAGTTGGACTATAAGGAAAACTTACCCGTCCACAAGATCAACGAGTTTTGGATACAACTGCTCATCTCGTATTTGATTAACTTCTGACACAGTTGAGTCCATGGACTGCATGTCAACTATGTACCTTGTATGCAGATGGCTTACAGCTGCTTTCGTTTTCTCCAAGGATTCAGGACTAGCACCACGCTTCTTCAATTTATTAAGCTGAGCAACCTTCTTCTTATACTCAAGCTTCATAAGCTCACCTTGCTAATCAAGATGGGGAAAAAAACACCATAACCATTCACAACACAATCATAGGTCAATACATCATCTAAAATGGAGCACTATGACTAGCAGCACTTCCAAGAGAATGGTAACTAAACTTAAAGGGAAAAAAGGATAGAGTATCTAAGGAATGCATTTACCTTTACTTCATCATATAGTTTTTTTTCCCACGCTAATAACTTATCCAAAACAGTGGCATGAGTTTCATAATCTTCTTCATCATCCTTCCCGCCCTCACCATTTGGCACTCCTCTGAATGATCTATTCCACGTGATAACACGCATGACCCTTGCAGAATGATCAATGTGTCCTGTGTCAAGAGCATATTAGCAAAAATAAAACACTAAAGTAACAAACCATTACCTATAAGTTAAAAAGAAACTTAAAGGGCACATAGAATATAGCCTATTATCATGTTTCCCAGTAGAAATGTAATGGCTTCCACCAACTATAAAGTGATAGAAAAAGGTTGAATTTTGATAAATGAGCAACCTTTTGTAGGTTTAAACAAAGAAAAGCAGATAAAACCAATTGAAGAACCAAACTCCTTTGAAAAAGTTAGTACAACAATAGAAGACATCATAGAAAAGGCAACTTTAGTGAACATATATTTGGAAGCTATTAGCAAGAAGGATTACAAATATGACGTTTAGTAAAACTAATATGACGTTTTGACATCATAAGCATCAGATAAAGTTCAATTTCCTGAAACCAACAAGTTTACAAATTCTGGAAGCTATTAGCAAGAAGGATTATAAGACCCATAGGTCAAGCAACTAAGGAATGCTTAAAGAGTTATACAGGGATTAGTTACCTCGATTATCAGCAAAATTGGAATGGTAATGCAGACGAGTGGCTTCAAGCATCTTGGAAACCTCCTGTGCACTCTCGGATGCTTTCAAGAAGTGATCATCAATGTCAGTCAAAACCTGCATCAAATTCACACTTGGAACTGATCCAGCTATACTCCTCCCCATCGTACTAAACTCCGGCGGGGCAGTTTTTGAATGCTCGATATGGTGGTGGATACGGTTCCTTTTCTTCTCTCCTTCTTCTTCCTCCTCCTCCTCCTCCTCCGTCACTTCGGCAGCCACCGCCTTACCATCCCTTTTCTCCGGCGTTCCGGGCTCTTCACCCCCACCGCCCAAATTCTCCAGATTGCCAAAATGGTTGCCATTTCTCCGCACAACATCATCTTCCTCCTCCTCCACCTCAGGCTCCAACGACGGCCGTGTCATATTATCCACCATAAAGAAATAATCCCAAGCCACGTTCTTCGCCTCAGGCATCGGTGGCACCGATCGATGATTCTCTGGTGTCCGCGGCGGGGATCCATCTGGCCCCACCTTCCCGTTTTGAGGGCCCCGCATACCGCTCAAATCTTTGTCATTCTTGTTACTAACATGATCATTACTCATCCTATTTCGAGCTCTGTGATCCAATTCGTGCTCCTCATCCTCCTCCTCCTCTTCTTCAGCAATGGCGAAAGAATCCAAATCCCGGTCCGCCTTCCTGAGCTGGTTGAGGGGTATCTCAGGCATGCTCATGGCGCGCTTGATTGGGCTCGGAGAGAAGTCAGGCAGTGGAGGAGGCGGCGGCGGGAGATTCTCAACAGGAGGAGGAGGAGGAGGAGGCGGCGGAGGCGGAGGCGGAGGCGGAGGCGGTTGTGAAGTTGGGTCGAGCGGATTATTATTATTACCATTCTGCTGTTGCTGCGGCAGATCAGACTCCTCCGCTTCTCCATGCGCGTAATCGCTCAAAGCTGCGCCGGTGTTCTTCAAAGACATAGCATACCCAGAATGCCCAGCCGCAAACGCATTTCTCGCCACCACAGCTTCTTTCATAAGAATCTTGCGCTCCTTACACCGAGATACCGATTCCTCATTATCCACTTTAGACTGCGCACACCCCATCTCTCTACTATCTCTCACTCTCTCTTCTTTCTTCGATTTTGGGTTTTTTTGGTTTGCTTTTTTTTCAGAGATGAGAGTGTATGGTGGTGGTGGTGCGCATGTTAAGAGAGTGAGTGGTGTTTTTTGCAGATAGTGCCAAGACAGTACAGAGAGTGTGTCGAGTCGAGTGTGTGTGTGCAGAGAGCAGAGCAGTGCAGGGGAGAGAGTGGGAAAAAAAGGAGTGAGTCACGCGCGGAGAGTAGGACAGTGGATGGAGACGCGGGGGTTTTAGATGAGGGACTGTCATTTTCGAGGAATTTTTAAATTAACGGTCACATTTTTTAAGGCAAAACTACGTTGTGTTTGTTAAACATGGAAAATGGTTTTTTTATTAAAAAAACTCCCAAGTTAAAAAAAATTGATCCAAAATTAAACAGTGAGATTAAAAATTTAAGTAATTAATGAGTTGACCACTTGTTGAATTTTATTGACTGGTCAACTCATTAATGACTTTAATTTTTAATCTCATCCGTCCAATTTTATTGAACGATTCAGATTTTTCTAACATGACTGGTCATATTTAAGGGAAAATTAGAGGAGTCGGATCCTATTTTTACTTAGCACTCAACTTCTAAATCAGTTTCATATTTACATCATATTTTCTCTTCGTTACTCAAGTTGGCATTCAACTTTTTCTGCGGTACTCACTTTAACACTAAAATTTCTAACTTTTCAGTTAACTTTGACTAATATTTTTAATCCTAATTTTTCTAAACAAACTATTATAGTCCTTCAATTTATTATTTTAAAAATATATAATTACGTATATACTCTTTAACATTTTTGGAATAAAATTTGAAAATAAATAACATAAAATTCCAGAATTTTGTTTAAAAATTATAAACAATAAAAAAACCAAAAATCAAAAAATATGTAAAAATGACATTTTTTAATATTATTTTGCTGACGTATAGTACTCCCTCCGGTTTGTTTCAAACGACTCTTACTATTTGGGCACGCATATTAAGGAAGCCGGATGACTCACTATTTGAGATAATTTTTCCCCGAATTTTTTTTCGGACGTACGTTAAGGATTAACGTACGCTCGAAAAAAAGTACGGAATTTATTTGGGTCAAATAGTGAGTCATTCGACCTCTTTAATATGCGTGCCCAAATAATAAGAGTCGTTTAATAAAAACCGGAGGGAGTACCATATAAGAAAATAAGAAAAAGTAGAAAAAGAAATTAAAAATTCTAGAAGAAATATTTAAAATTTGAAAAATACTCTAGAAAATAGAAATATTTGGAAAATTCAAGGAAATAATTTTAAGGCTTTTAAAATTGAATTTCTAAAACATTTTAAAACCTTCCACGTTTTAACCATATTCCCTCCCCTTCCTCCTCCCTCATTGTATCCCTTCTTTCCCTGTAACAAATTGAAATAAACCCATCATCATCCTCAAATCTCCACCAATTTTGATTATCTCCCATCAAATTAATTTTACCTAATTATAATCACTTTTAAAAAAATAAAGCTTCTAGCCTCTACAATACACAGTTTCGCCTAGTTCAACCGAAAATCCAATATCCTTATGTAAGAACTTGAGAAACAACTTCTAAACAATAACAACGATGGCCAAGACGACGTCATTTCAATCATAACAAATACAAAAATAAATTAACGAGGAAGAGATGAAGTGAGGAGGAAAGAAGGGAAAAAAACCTTTTTAATTTCCCCCTATTTTTATTTAATTTATTATAATTCTTGAATACATTATAACTTTTTAAAATTACTTTCTTCAATTTTCTTCAATTTAAATAATTTTAGACTATTTTTTGAAATTTAAAATTTTCTGAAGTTTAAAAAAAATCTGAACTTTTTTTATTTATTTTCAAATTTTAGAACAAAAATGTAAAAGGGTATATGCATAAGTGTTTTTTAGGAAAATAATAAATTGAAAGAGTAGAATAACTATTTTTAGGGGGGAAAATATGACTAAAAATAACGTTGACTAACCGCGTTAGTCAAAGTTAATTGATAAGTAGAAGGCTTGAGCGCTAAAGTAAGTAAGGGAGAAAAAGTTGAGTGCCAACTTGAGTAACCGAGGAAAAATAAAGTGTAAATTTGAAACGACCTAAAAATATAGTTAAGAGTGTGAAGAAAAATTGGTTGCTAAAATGACTTTTTCGCGTGATTTTAAGGACCCCTTCATCAACATTCGTGACATAACTCAGAAGTTCAGAACGATGATGGTCTAGATCGTTCTGCTTTCTCCATCATTTATTTATTTTTTCGTACATGACCATCTTTGTCCCTACTAACTATTTTTCAAGCCAACTCGGTCCTAAACTAAGTTATTATTAATAAGTTTAATTTTTTTTAAATAGAAATTCCATTGTTACACGTATTCGAAAGATGAATAATGCACCGCTCGACTCTCAAAACGGAAAAAAGAATCCAAGTTTAACTCATTTAGGACGAAAAGTAAATGAAAAATCAATACTTGCGGGGAGTTTGGGGGTCTAGCATACTAGTGTGTAACGAAATAGACCAAATGTCTTGAGATCTACTCGATTCTAGTCCGTAATAATTGCACACAATGGATGACCAGATAATCTTGGAAAAAAGTTAAAATAATAAATCCACTGTGCTCCAATTTATAAGAAATTCGATTTATAATTGTTTACAATCAACAAATTATGAGACTGCATTACATTTCTTCTATCTCCATAGCCGTTGCTTATTCTGTTGATCACGCATGTCCCAAACATAACCACTAACATCATCTTTGGATTCGGGTTTGAAATTCCCTAACAAAAACGAAAGAACAAGCTGTGAAAATTGAGAAAAATTCGTAATAGTGAATTTATAGTTCAGTAATACTTCCTGCAAAATATGAAAGATCACGCTATCCGCTCGGTGTTTTTATCTACAACAAAAACAAAAGTTAATAATTGAGGACTGGTGAGCAACAGACAAAAGGTCACAGAAAGTACAGCTACTAAAGCTCTCCGAGTATAGAAAGGAGACTTAAGAGAGGCACTCGAAATCAAAACCCTAATTAGCATGGATAATAAACAGACCAAGTGGGCAAAAAAACAAAACACTCTTTACCTTTCGGTCGAAAAGTGAGTGATTTTGAGAATGCAAACCATAAAAGGATACATATATTGGCAGCCAACAAAATTTCTTTCCCATCGATGATACGGTGTCGTATCGTTGGATGTGCTTTCCTCCCACCTGACTTTGCTGTTTGATGCTAAACACCTAAGGACATTAATCTGTGTAAAATCTACAGTGTATTACTAGAGTAAAAGCAAGAAAATGACCACAAAAAAGAGAGTAAAAGCAAACATATTTCATGATCATTATATTAGTATTATAGTGCACCATCAAATATTTTCAGCATAACCTAATCTACATTACTTGGATTTGGTTCATTTACTTGTTATTATTATCATTATCTTATATATTTCACTTTTATTTTTATCATGTTTTTTTAATAATAATACTATGTTATCACTTCTACCGTTGCTCCAATTTTTTTTTTTTGAAAAACTATTTTTTGAAATATGTTGCTGTTATTGTTACTTATTCTTATTGTATTACTCACTCTATTTCCAAATAATTGTCGTTTTGGAACAGTAAGGAGTATAAACGTAGTCTCTCTTTTTTTATTATAATTTTTTTCAAAACTACCCCTAGTTTTGAAACAATTAACAAGCCAACCCTCTTTGTCTTCCTCTTCCGCCCCTCTAGCACCAACACCTATACAATATCATCCCATCATCATCTTCCTCACTTCCATCTTTTCCATTGGTTCACAAAAAATATCAAATCATGAGGTCCGAGTATTAAAAATCAAATACTTGATTATGGACTGAAGATGTCTGGTTAGGGGTGAGTAGGGGTGTCAATTCGGGTCTGCGGGTCCGGACCCGACCCGGCCCGGCTAGACCCGAAGACACTGAAGACACTCGGGTCTGGACCAGACCCGATCCCGATAAAAAATGGGACCAAAATTTGGTCCCAGTCCGGCTAAGAATTCGGTTGTCAGGTCCAGAACCGGAAAAAATGGACCCGATTTTTTTTTTATTCTTTCCTTTTCTTAGGTTGGGTGGTGGCGGAGGTGATGGATTTGGTGATGATGGCGGCAATGGTGATGAGTGGTGGTTGTGATGGCGAATCCAAGATGGATGGTGGAGGAGGTGATGATGGCGGCAGTGGCGATGGGTGGTGATGGGCGTGAGTCTGGAGCGGCGGTGGGTTTGCGTTGGTGATGTCGGCAGCGATGGGGTGGCTGGGAGAGCAGATCGGGTTGGTGGGGATAAGAGCTCAGGTTGGTGGGGAGAGGAGATCGGGTTGCTGGTGGTGGTTCGGCAGAGGTGGCGGTGATGGAGGCAAATGCGACAGTGAGACGAGGAGAGACAATAGTTTGGGTTGCTGGATTGATTTGTTGTGGGTGGCTGATGGAGGAGAAGGGAAAGAACGAAGAAGGGAACTGATACGATCCTAGCCTTAGCGCACACACAACACGCACATAGCGCACACCGAGGACTAGACCGAGGGTTTAGAGGACGAGCGCTTCGAGCCAATTCATGGAAAAAAGGTTCCAAATCGGGTTCCAAGATAAATATAAGACCGATTGGGATCTTAGGAGAGCCTCTGCCAAATTTGAGGACATTTGGATGAGCAACTTGCAAGAAGGCCCGTTGCTACTTTTGCATGCACAAGTGTCCTAAGTGCAAACGTGACGGACAACTTCGTCGGACCATATCTCGATCATCACAAGTCGGAATCGTGCGATCAAGACTGTTTCCGAAACTTCAAGATGTTATCAAGAGGCTGTCCAAATTTTAGGTCAAACGGACCAGCCGTTTGTTTGTTATGGCTCGTTACATGTTCGCTGACAGCAATCCTACGCGGACGAGGACTTCAAAACGCATCCGTCAACGCCAACAACAATTCTTCGTACCAGTGAGGCCTGGACCAGGAAGAGAGGACCCTGTCCACTATTTTAAGATGTTAGCTTTCGAATGGGACAAGTTTCAGCCCAAACGGACGAGTGGATCGAGAGCTAGCATGGGTCGACATTTTGGCGCGCAGTGTGAACACGAGCAGCCCGCGATTTGGAGAGTTCGGCCCAAAACGTGTCCAAACCATGGGGGAACGTTCCAGAAGTCTTAGAAGGCTTTATTTGTATTTATTAATTAGTTTTTACAATTATTAGACTAGTAGAAGTTCTATTTCGAATGTACTTAGGAGTTCTAGTTAAAATAGGTATTCTAGTTATAGTTAAACTAGTACTTAGCGCAAGCCTATATAAAGGAGCGCATATCTCATTGTAAAAAGACCCCGAATTTTGATAATTGAATACAGAGAGTATTTCTCAAATAGTTCTTGCGAGAGCCTTGTCTTTAATTGAGTTGGAACATTCGATTAAAATCACAAGTAAAACCCGAAAGTTCACCCCCTTTTGAATCGTTTCAACTAGGTTGCTTCTCCCAGGTGTGAGTCGAGGTCTAGAATTCGATCCAAAGAACCTCTCTTGAATCGATTAGGTTGCTTCTCCCAGGTGTGAGTTGAGGTCTAAGTTCGTCAAGTAAGAGTTATTTATTTCCGCATTGAAATCCAAGCCTTGAACTAGATCGGGAAATTACTTGTTACGCACCTAGGCAACTAGGATCGTATCAGGAACGATTGATTTTGTTAGGGTTTTTTAATTTGGTTGGGTCTCGGGTCCGACCCGGCATTCTTCAGGTCGGGACCAGACCCGGTCCTGACCCAAAACGGGTCCAAATTTTAGACCCAGTCCCGACCCGAATCCCCAGGTCCGAGACAGGACCGCGGGTCTCGAGTCTAATTTACAGCCCTAGGGGTGAGGCAAGCACACTTGAAGGGGCGTTGAGATCCATGGCCGCTTGCAGATCTGGCGGATTGGGAGGCGACGCCGAGCATGGAGGAAGTGAAGGCACGGGAGTGGAGTGAGGGAATTGGAGGGTGAAGCCCTGGGATGTCGAAACAAGGTGAGAGTTGAAATAAAGCAAAGAAATGAATGGCAGGCGTTTGTAAATAGAGTTAAAGGGAGAGGGCCCTTTTGTAATGTGGTAAAAAATGTGTTGGAAAACGCAAATGACAATTAATTGAGAACAAAAAATGCGTAGGAAAGTGTCAATTAATCGAAAACGGAGAGAGTATTATTTAAAGTAATACAAGCTTCTAGCAAGAGGAGTAACTTACGAACTAAAAAATATTTCCGTCCTAGTTTGTTCTTTTTGAAGCATAACTAAGAACTTTATGCTAACTAGGGCTGCCCATCGGTTATTGATAATTGAATAACAGAAATTCCGAAACCAAAATTTCGCTTGTTCGATTTCGAAATTTTCAGTTTCAGAATTCGGTTAATCGAAATTTACTTCGGTTCGGTTTCGGATATTGGTAAGCAAAAGTTCGGTTAACCGAAATAACCGAACTTTTCTTACCCACTGATATTCCTATGTAGGGGGGGGGGGGGGGTGAGGGCAATTCTATCAATGGGCGCCTGGATGCGGATGGTGTCCTCGCTCCAATATCACCTGCAAAGCATCGGAGGGTCTCCGGTGTAGAATCTCCGACGATCAAGTTAGCTATTGGGGAGATTGCGTACAGGGAGAGCTATCGGGAAAGAGTACTGTATTAGAGGCGTAGTTCTTTTTCATTCTGTGTGTTTTTGCTGGAATTTGGTCACAATTTTTAGCAGTAGCCTCGGCATTAGAAATCAAATCCAGTTCAAAATTTTAAAAAAAAAACTTGTAGAACTACGGAAGTTCGGTTTCGAAAGTTCGGTTTCGGATTTTTTTTTTTAAGTTTGAAAAATCGAATTCCGATGAACAGCCCAAATGCTAATCGTTTACAAACTTTAGTGAGTTTACTATTTAAATATGAAACATATGGATCAACAAGTGGTTGGTAGAAGTGGTTTGATACTCTCGTCCTTTAAATAAGAGAACGCATGTTCAATTCTTATTTATGAAGAAATTATCAATCGAAAGCATTTTATCCCATAATTGATAAACCCACTGCAATCTAGATTAATACTAACTCAGTAAATTATGAAATACTTACGCGATGATGCTTAGATCAGACCTAGTTTTGTTGCATTAGCAGCACATTAGCATTTTCACTGTTTTGTTTTTTGTTTTTTTATAAACCGAGTCCAACTTTAACTACTTAGTTAATTTGGAGGCAATTGTCGTCGTCTTCATTCTCTACCTTTGAAGTAGCTCTATAATTTTACATTTTTTCAGTGCTAGCTTCTAGTTTTTTGCTCCACAATTCATTCTTTACAATCAGTATACTCGCCGTGATTTTTTTTTTTTAAAAACCAAAAAAACCAATGGTAATTGGCTCATGGATTTATGATTAGTGATCAACTGGAGAGTAAGGAAAACAGTGGATGACTGGTGGACGATTACTGACCAACAATCCACTCCACCTAGATGAAAACCACTTTAATTAGTGACAACTTTATTGCAATTTGGTTTGCAACCGTATATGCAACTTTTCATTTTTTATACTTGCCCGGAAAGATGTTCTAAAGTTCCCATCCTTTGTCAAACCAATTCGACCGCCCTATTCGACAACTTCAACCATAACACGCGAAATCGATATGAGGTACACAATGCCGAATTGATATGAGGTAAGACCATCATGTTCTAGCGGGTCAAGCCTAAAGCATGTTGGCCATGGCGAGATGATATTCTTAGGACTATCATGAGTTAGGATGGATTTAGAGGAAATAACGATCTCACTTAGGACTAGACCTGCTAACTGGGCGAGCCACTCATAGGGTCGGCCTAGACCTGCTCTAAATGGACAGATTTGGGCCACCAACTTTCAGGTCTAACCCACCAATGTAAAAAGGCAAGGCTTGGGCTCTCCGATTTTAAACCCTCAGCCCGGCCCACATCACATAATTATTCGTTATATATGTACATATAAATGTATAATCTAATCATATAACTTTTAATTTCTAAATAAATTGTTGAGCCATAACATGAGTTTTTATCATCAATGTCATGCACTTCCTAAATTCCAGGATTATCCTATTGAATTTGATACTTTTTTATTTTGTTATGTTTCATGAGTCGATCATGAGTTATAGGGAAAATAACAGCATACTTGTCATTATTGGTTAAGTATGAATTGAGATTGTAAGGTTAAAGTACTCTGTTTATTATTTTGAACTTGTGAAAGTCAAATATTTTGATTTAAGATCTCTAATTGATATACAAAAATTGTCATTTTTTCTAATTGTATAAAATTAAACGGGTTGACTCGTTAGGCCCACGGGCAGCCCGTTTAGTAAAAAGATCAGGCTTGAGCCAAATAAAAATTGCCCGACCTAGCCCAGCCTACCTCAATTTTTAGAGGGCTTAGCGAAATTAGATCCAAACTCGTCTCAACCCGTCCAATTAGCAGGTCTAGTTAGGACTGAAGTCAATTAAGATTGATTTTAGAGAAAGCTTAAGATAGATTGGGTTGATATTCAATCAACGAAGCTTCAATTGATGCCATTCGATTGGGTGTGCTTCATTGAGTTTGTTAAGAACATACAATGCATATCCTTCAAGAGTGACTCTCCCTTGTTTTTAAAAAAGGTATTAAGCTTTATTTCTTTGTCCCCCTAGAGAACAATAGCCTAGGATGAGTCGCCTCGTAATCATCCTTAGATGCCTCGTAATGTCCCAGATGAGCTGCACCTTTTCATCGAGAGGCCGAAGAACCCTAAACAAGCTTGTGTTTTGTTTGGAAGGAGTGTTTGACACTTGTTTTAAAGAAGTGTTCTGACTTGCTTGAACTCTAAGAAAGATGGTAACATGGACTACAACAAAAGTAAAGAGTAGGAACTAAAGCAAAAGACACGAGGATAAGGATCAACAGACTCAACGAAAATTGGTCTTGGAAATGCACAAGCGCTAAACACACGAGGAAGCACTCATGCCAAGCCAATTATCCTAGCTTAAGGATAGGCACCAATTGTAGTGTTAATCTTACCAAGCAAAACCATCAATAACCTTCACTTGCAACTTAACTTGCCAACTTTAGAATATTAGAAGCCACAAGAAAAAAAACTAGTTGCCAGAAATCTAGGAAAATAGAATTTGTTCATAGTAGCAAAAGATGTTGGCATTGCACTGAAAGAAAGTGGCACCTTCAAGTTCAAGACCTTCTCAGAGATGGCTTTTTATACTTCTAATCTCCCAACCCAGGGTTGAACAAGGGATTAGTCCAACAGACTATAAAAGAAACACAAAAGAATAAGAGAATAGTAGCCTAATTTGTAATCGCCCTATTTTAAAAGACTGAGTATGACGAAAAGGTATATACGGGCACAACCTAGCCCCACAACTCCGCTCAAGAGCAAGCATTCAAAATAGTTGGCGAGTAGGATCAACTCATCAAAGGAAACATTATTATCCAAGTAGAAGTGGACTTACATAACTCGCATGTAATATCACTATGAGCAAGCCAAGCTAAGTAGAAACAAGAAAGGAGATTGGTTCTCATGTTCCCCAACACACAATGGTTAATCCTCTAACCATGCCCCCATGCTTTGCCAAAATCACCCTCAGCCTTTAACAAAAAGGTCCTTAAATGTGCATAAGATGTCTGCAAGGAAATCAAGAGAAGCACATTTTAGAGCCATTACCTCCCCAAGCACCAAGCTTTAAGTGATTGAACTTGGTATGCGTCAATTAACTTCAACAATTGTATTGTTGAGGAAACCACACTGAGAAGTAGACGATCTCGTGCAACCATGCTCATCAATAATCATTTTTGTCAACTTCGATCACAATCCGACACACTCACATTCAATGTGTCAAGAAAAGTCCAAATTTCCACTAGATTTGCCTTTAAAAGGCAAAATCCTTCAGGCACCTACAAAAATGATTCCTCGCGTGTACTAGGTTGTAAAACAACTGCTCATATCCATATATCCACATTTAGCAACAAAGTTGCCTTGCAAAAACCTTGCAAAAACTTCCACCATGGCGTAAAATGTTCCTTGCATCACAAGCATCATATTGTCGTGACTAGATGCCCTAGGGAACTTTAGAATGTGTAAGGATTAAAGGGAAACTATACCTTAGACTCCCACACTAAATAGATAAGGAAGAATTAATTAAGGGGGGAAACCATTTAAACCATGTGAGGCACCTTTGTACAAAGAAGCACGCTCTCCATATGAAAAACTAGTTGATCATAAGCAGGCGAGCATCTAACGAGAATGAACAATTGGGGAACAAAAATCAAACAAGAACATTGAGAGATCTTGCTTTTACAAGGTCCCTTGAAGCTTCAACCAAGTAAGGTGTCTCTCCCCAAATAAATCGAAGTGAGAAATTCCTCATTTGTGGAACCGAAATTAATACACCATAGATAAGCCTTTCAAGTAGAGGGGAAAACTTCCGTGTTATTTTCCCATTCCTTAATGGTGATCGTACTTCTATTTGGCTATGATAATTAAGAATTTCTATTCAAATTAAAATATTTTGCTTGGACACCACAAATGACTTCTTCTCGTTAATAGAAATAAGAATACTACTCTCATTTGGGTCAATAACTAGATAATTAAGTATCAATTCCAACAAACTATCAAAATACTTTTTATAAACCTTTTTTCTTCTCCATTATATTTTTCTCAATTTAATTAAGCCCTAATACCAAAGTAGTTGTGATCAACCAAACAGATCCACCTTCACTCTTAACACCTAATTAGTTCGATCAACTATATGTTGTCTCTAAATTTCCAGCCCAATAAGTCAAGGCTAATTATATGACTATCTTCTTCACTCACTATCATGGACAGTGCTGTCCATATAGTCCTTTTTTTCCTATACTCATATAAGCATGAATCTAACAAGGGAAGAAGGTGGATAACAACAACTGGAAGTGATGACATGGTTAAGTTATAGGTACTTACCAAGAGTAAACAGCTTTCCGATCTTTTTATCTTGTCTGCTTACGGTGAGGTTGGTGTTGACTATCAACATTAAGTTTTCTGAACTCTTGCCTTTGTTGCTGAAAATAATTCATACAACACATTCAATAATGAACTTAACCAGGGAAAACATTTAATATTGACATAAGCACAATAGAAAATACTGGAATAGAAACCATGAAACAAGAAAATGTGGAAACAGTAGAACAATTAATACCTCGTGCAAATTTTTCCTTACTCGATCCGATCTGGCTTGTAGCAAGCACCACTCCATGGCCATATCATATTCAATTGTGTTGGGTTGAGAAGAATGTGAAGTAGATACAGCTTCTTTCTGTGGACAAGAATGCATTGCTATGATGTCAATAGAAAGAAAGAAAAGGAAAAGAGCTTGACAAAACATGCCAGGTTTTGCTTAAGAAATTACCATCTCCCGCTGCATTTGGAGTCTAAGTTTATCGATGACAAGATGACCATAAAATGTTGTCTGCTTTCCAGGAAAACAAGGAGTTGCTCTTCTACCAACCAAAGGCCTACAGATAGATAATTTAAATAACAGTAGTAATTAGGTAGAGGATTGTTACAGTATAGCTTAAAACAATAAATCAGAAAGCATATGCCAAAAGTAGCAATGGACTCACAACATCAAGAGTAAGGGATAAAGGTAACAGTCAGTATTATATGAACTAACAGTCAACATCGAAGTATTGACCACATACTTGAAAACTGACACAAAAACGCAGAGCTAAGAAGCTATGAGCTAGCATTACTGTTTAACCATCAGAACAGCAAGATAGAGAATTAGGGGGTTGGGTATCATGCATACCTCCCATTTGATAACAATAAGCAACCTTCATCTAACTTTGCAAGCACCAATTCTGCTAAGTCCCTAGTTTTGAATACAGCTAGAGCTTGACCTACAGCAGAAACAAAAGCATGTTAAAAGAAATCCAATTGTAACTAACCAGCACTTTGGTTTTTCTTCAATACTTTTTCCCACATTTTTTACAGCAAGTCCTTCTGGTTTACCTGAGCCATAACTAGAAAATACAGTACGCTGAATCATCTTTGCAGTGCAGCTTTCACCAAAGGCTTTCTTAATGATAAGCTGCTCCATAACAATCAAGCTATGAGTTGAGAGACTACATTCTTTAGAAAAGAAATCAACAGTTCAATGATAACCACAGGAACAAAACAGGAATAGCAGCAGATTGAGACTCAAAATATTCAAAGCCCACGAAACAAGGGAAAAAGGAAAGAGAGTAGCCATTTGGTGCCATGAAAAGGGAATTGTTTTATAATGTTGTTGGAACATAGTGGAGTACAAGAAAAAGGAAGAAAGCAAACCATTCAAGAACTTATCGCAGAATATGTTACCTCCACTTCAGCTGATGTGTACGAGGGATCCAGATTTTGGAGTAGGACAAGACTCCCTTGATCATGAGCAGCGCGCATTTGTTCATCCCAAGGCTGAGAACGATAAGCCATAAAAATTGTAAATTAGTCCAAGGGAATCTTCATTTTGCTAACTATTGTGCCACAAAGCCTACAGCATGTCACACATTCTTTATTAGTGCTCTTTACACGCACACCCAGTAAGAGTTGGAGAAAAAAGAAGTAATAATATCAATGGAAAAGAGAATGGAACACAAAAAATGATACTCACAAGTCTTTTGAACCATTTGCTTTTATCCTGCCAACACATCAACAACAAAAACTGAAAAAGTAAGTCTAAGACTCCATCTTTACGGGAATTTCATCAAGAACAGCAAAGAGGCAATGTGCAACATCAATGAGAATATCCAAAGCGTGGAAAATAACATATGAATAAGCAGAACCAATGCCATGGTTATAGCACTTCAAAGAAATTTGGATTATGAACACTTTCCAGCATATCAACCCCACGAAAGTCTTCAATCATAATAGTCCAGAATATCATGACTACACGTGACAGGAAAAAAAGAAATGAACCAAAACAAAAACTTAGGATTCTTGCATTTGGTACTAGAATAGTACATAAGGATGTTGTTCATATGATGAAAATATGGCTAAATGACACAAATTGTAATGGCTGTGCCCATGAACCAGGTTCAGTTGTTCATCCGGAAGAAAAAAGGACCGGGTTCAGACAAATTGTACATGGTTGAGGACAACTTTGGCCAGTCAAGGAATTTTGTGATGCACAACTTCTCTAGGAAAACTAGAGAAAGGTGAAAACAGACCTATCTTTCCCTTCCTGCATTGTACTTATGCCACAGGATTCCACTTATTCTACGCAATCTATGGCTAAAACTTAGAGAATTGCTGAATCAAGTGTGTTAGAGAACTAAGCTATCGGAACCAAATCTTAACACATACAACAAATGAGAGGACAAAAGATCACAATAGTGCAACTTACAGCTTCTGGTTTCTCCCGCTTTTGAGCATCATTTTTGCTTCCCTCATTCGAAGACGGTCTAAGAGATGTTTCCGGCCGCTTGACATTAGCCTGCTTCATAAGCTTCTCACTAGGCCTCTTTGGTTGGCCATTCTCACTCTCGTTAGGATTCTTTGCAAGTTTAGGTATAGATTTATCATCAGACAAAGTGGCCGCTTGACCTAAAGACCTGGTGGAATCACTGCACTGGGGATCACAACTTGATTTCTGCTCCTTTTTTTTTATCTTGTCATCGTATACTTTCACAGGGTTATCAACTTTTGCTCTCTTAGATGGCCTCCCATCTAATTCATTAGAATCCTTAGTGATTTTTACTTTTTCCCCATGAACCTGATTAACAAGACCTTTACTGAATTTACTCCCAATCCTAGCAGAATCATCTTTTGACCTCGACCTTATCTTGTCAGGGGATGGATATTCTTTCTTAATATTCATTGCTGTTTTGCCTACCACTCCATCTGGATCGGATGCAATGTTTTGTCGCAATGAAGAGTTTTGGTTAATCAATGAAACTTCTGTGTCAGGAATGTCCATGGCTTCGGACCTTGAACTGGCAATCTCAACAGCAGTATTTTCCTGCCAGTCATTGGTTTTACCAACATCACCTAACTGTGCATCTACTTTAGGATCAAGCTTATTGCCAACTGAGGAATTCTGTTTCACCAATGGTACTCCCAAATCCAAATATTTTTTTAATATAGACTTGGAATTAGTCTTGTTACTAGTAGCATTTCCCTGGGTAGAATCTGCATTTTCTTTGACCAACCCACCAATACAACTGCTATATTTCTCTACACTTTCGCATTCTTCAGATGCATTTGTCTTCAATACAATTTCTTGGTTATCAGTAGCCACGGTATTTCCACTTAGTAGCTTTTTTTCAGGATCATGTTTTAGAACACCACATGATGTGTTGCTGTCCGCTCTGTTAAGAAAAAACTTACCTAGGGCAATGAAAGAAACATAAGAGGGTCAAGGAATTTAGCAAGAAGGAGTTATGAAGCCAAGGGAATGGCAAACTAAAAGTGCCTCAAGGGTGAAAGACTGCATACCTTCAACCCCAGCAATCGTTTCACCTATCACATCCATGATCTTACAATGTTTTACATCAAATGTGCGGGAAAATGTGAAATCAGCCATATGAAGGTTGTCACTTGAGGGTTGTGGATTTCTGCTATCTTTTGATGTACATACGACATTGCACTTTCCAGTAATAGCTTCCTGATTTCAATGCAGAAAAAAATGTATAACTAGTTAGCAGTAACTTTGAACATCTTGTTTTCCATGCTGTAGGCCCTTCTAATTCCAGTTGTGAATGTTTAAGCTAACAAAAGAGAACCCCAGTTTAACCTATTTCCATGGTTTAAGTACACAATTAGATTTAGTGCGAAGACCCCCCCACCCAACACTACAAAGAAAGCTCATACCCAATTCTCAAATTTCAAAGTTTTCATTTAGTTAAATAAAATATTTTCCAAATCTAGCATTATAAGCTATCAGTATATCAGTACGAATGGCAACAGATCAAGTGTGTGTTGTAACAGAAAGGTTATATGCTAAAATAATTACCAAAGGATTAACATCTGCAAGGCCTACACCTTCACCAGATGCCAAAAACAATTCGTTCTCAGGAACCTCCTCAGCTCCAAGATAATTCGATACTTCACACGGAAGGAAAAACCAAACAACCTTTACCTTCTTTGCCTTATCTGAGTGCTCCCACATTTTTACAAGTTTACCGATACAGGGCTCTGTATCACTCTCAGTGTACAGGTAAACCGAATCATAAAGATAATACTCCGTGCCATCTAAAGTGAAAGATTCATAAAACTGCACATCTTTCTTCTTTCCACCTACTCCTCTCTTTTTCCCCCATTTGAACTCAGCGCCCTCAACTTTATTCTCTTCAACCATAATCCAAGACAGCAATACCAATCTTTATTCCAGTTCAAGTTATCAGCAGGCAAGCATCCAAAACAGTAACCCTGTTACACAAATAAGCAAAAATGAGATTGGAACTGCTTGACCATCCATAATACCAGAATAAGCAATGCTAAAAGCCGGATTATCACTATCATTACCCTAGGATGCCTGCATAGCAACCCAATGATAAACCACACCTACATTCTTAGAACGAAACAAAATCACCACCATAACATCCCAATTCAGAAACTAATCAAGACAACTCATCCAGAGAAACACTGGACAGTAATTCAAATCTTAATCCGACGAAAAGTACTTCACGCCCATACAACTTTTCTTGATTTTCTCCCGTAGTAGCTAAGCGTTTAAAAAATAACAAATAAAAAACAAAACAATCACTAGACCCCTAAATTCCTATTTTTCATCATAAGATGTAAAAAACGATAATGCTCCGGCAGGAGAAGGGTATGTACACGGTGGCAGGGGCGGATCCAGCCCAGGGCAGCCTACCCTGGGCTGGATGAGAAATTCTTTTTATTGGGCTGCTTGGGCCTTACACTCCCCAACCCACACCCAAAACCCAAATCCCACACGCACAGTCAGCCACCCAAATCTGAAATCCCTAACCATCTCTTCCTCCCATATCTCCTCCTCCGCTGCCAAGCCTGCCATCACCGTCGCTGTTGCGGCTGCCTGCTGCTCCTCACGCCACTGTCGTTGCCGCCTGCTGCTCTGCTCCTCACGCCGCAGCCGTCGCTGCTCTGCTCCTCCTCCTCACGTTGCTGCTCTGCTCCTCACGGTGCGTTATTCCTTGTTTTTGTATTGAGAGAGTAGTGCGTAAGTTATAAATAACTTGATCTACCAAGTTATTATTAATGATCTCATTTCACTGATGAATTAATGATCCCATCATGGTTTTGTTTTCTAATTAGAGCAATGATGCAACAAATTGCTTGCTAAAACCACCTAATCCGACCCTAATCTCATTCTCAGCTGTACAGGAATATTAGGATTTTTTGTCTGTCTTTTGGACGGTCAAATTTTATCCTCATATATTATATATGTTTTATTTATGTCCTATTACAGTCAAACTCTAGAAAAAATGTTTGATTTGATTAATTTACAATTCTATATATGCTATGGAGAGAGACGAAGTGAATAATGTGCCAAACCTTGAGTTGCTCATGAAAGCGGAAAATAATATTTTTTCCCACTCTTTTGGTTTGAAGCAGTGCATACATGACTTTAGAATTAATATGCTAATTGTATTAATTTTTTGTTTGTAGATATGGACAAATATTTAATTAAACCATCTACTCAAGCACCATCGATATCATCAAATGTTGGTGGAAATGAAAGTGAAGAAATATTGGTGGAAATGAAAGTGAAGAACGACTTGCGAAGAAGTCGAAGAGATTTTTAGAAGTTGATTTAAAAAATCTTCCTGCTGATCCAGGTATGCGACCACAAATTTTAGCATACCATCCTAATGATCGGGATGAAATTCGTAGAGCTTATATGTTGAAAGGTACTTGTCAACCACGAGACATAGAGTTTCCTAAAACATTAATGGGAAGTATTCAACGACGTTTTAATCCTAAATGGTATGATGAATTTGGTAATTGGTTGGAGTATAGTTCGTCCAAAGATGCAGTTTTTTGTTTATGTTGTTATTTGATGGGTTCAGAAAATGACGACCAAGGAGGGAGTGGTGTTTTTATTTCTACCGATTTTAACAATTGGAAAGACATGAAAGGACGATTACAGAAACATATTGGTGGTGTTAATAGTAGTCATAATAATGCTTGGAGAAAATGTGAAGCATTGATGCATCAAAAGCAACATATTGAAGTGGCTCTTTCTCAACAATCTAGTCAAATAAAACAAGATTATCGGATTCAGTTGACTGCAGTAGTTGATTGTGTTCGATTTCTACTTCGTCAGGGACTCGCTTTTCGTGGTCATGATGAGTCTGAAGATTCAATTAGTAAAGGAAATTTTCTTGAGCTTTTACAGTTCCTTGCTAACCACAGTGAGCCCATTAGAAATGTTTTGAGTCAAGCTCGTGGAAATCTTAAGTTGATAGCACCGAGTATCCAAAAAGAAATTATTAGTGTTGCATCTAGTGAGACTACTAATATTATTATTGAGGATATTGGAGATGACTTTTTTGCTATTTTAATTGATGAATGTCGTGACATATCAATTAAAGAGGAAATGGGTGTTGTTTTGCGGTATGTGAATAAGAAGGGGCAAATTATTGAACGTTTTCTTAGTCTTGTTCATGTTACAGACACACGTGCTTCCTCTCTTAAGAAAGCTTTGGAGTTTTTATTTGCCAAACATAACTTGAGCTTGTCAAAGGTACGTGGGCAAGGTTATGATGGAGCGAGCAACATGCAAGGAGAATTCAATGGTCTTAAAAGTTTGATCTTGAAGGAGAATTCATCTGCATTTTATGTTCATTGTTTTGCACACCAACTTCAACTTGCACTTGTTATTGTTGCAAAAAAACAAGTTGCAATTTCATCTTTTTTTAATATGGTTGCTAATGTGTGCAATGTGGTTGGAGCTTCATGCAAAAGGCAAGATGCCCTTCGAGAGAAGCAAAAAGATCATGTGGTCGAAGGATTACAAAATGGTGAAATATGTAGTGGAAAAGGTTTGAATCAAGAAAAGACCATTAAAAGAGCAGGAGATACTCGATGGGGTTCACATTATGGTACAATGATCAGCTTAATCGGTTTATTCTCTTCAGTGATTGATGTGCTTGAAATGATAGAGGAAGATGGTTTGAGCGCAGATCAAAGAGGAGAAGCATGTGCATTATTGAATACGGTACAATATTTTGACTTTATATTTTGTTTGCATTTGATGAAGAACATATTAGGAATTACTAATGAATTCTCTCAAGCACTTCAAAGAAAAGATCAAGACATAGTGAATGCTTTAGATTTACTCAAACTATCCAAGTTGAGACTGCAATCAATGAGGGATGAAGGTTGGATGTTATTACTTAATGAAGTATCTTCATTTTGTGGCAAACATAATATAAATCTTCCAACTATGAGTGATATGTTTGTTGCCCAAGGTAAATCAAGGCGGAAAGGTGAGCAAATTTCCAATCTACATCATTATCAAGTTGATTTATTTTATCAAGTCATTGATATGCAACTGTATGAGCTCAATAATCGATTTGATGAGAGGAATAGTGAATTACTCCTTTGTGTGGCATGTTTAAATCCAAGAGACTCCTTTGTTGCTTTTAATAAGGAGAAATTGCTTCAATTGGCTCAATTTTATCCTAATGAGTTTTCTACAATTGATGTTCTTGCTCTTGATAATCAACTTGAAAATTATATTTTGGATATGCGGTCGGATGTTGGATTTTCAAATTTGAAAGGGATTCATGATCTTTCCGAAAAGTTAGTTGAAAGAAGAAAGCATATTGTCTATCCATTGGTGTATTTACTCTTGAAGCTAGCTTTGATTTTACCGGTTGCAACTGCGACAGTGGAAAGAACTTTTTCTTATATGAGCATTGTGAAGAATCGACTGCGGAACCGTATGAGAGATGATATGTTAAATGATTGTTTGATTACTTATGTTGAAAAAGATATTTTTGATACCATAGAGAATGAGAGAATCATACAAGGATATCAAAAAATGAAAACGCGTAGAGAACAATTGTAAAAACTACGTATATTGTATGAATTCTAATGTATAATTATTTTTTTTTCTATAATGTCTTTTTATTTATCTTTTTGTTAAGTTTATTTGAATATTTGTTATTTAGTGACGGATACAAATACTCTGAAATATTTTTCCAATTTTTCGTTCAGCTCGTTTGCTTTCCCTTTAAAATACTCAACAACAAAAAATTCGGGGGCGCTGCCCCCGAACCTCCGCCCACCCTGAATAAAATTCCTGGATCCACCCCTGCACGGTGGTGCCGGTGTTGCATTGAAGAAGAAAAAATGGCGGGAAAGCTTACTGCGTTAAGAAGCGATTGCAGCTCTACCTTCCTTTGAAATTGAAAACCCTAGGCTTTGGCGAATGAAGTAGAAGTAGATTCCAGAGTCCAAACTCCAAACCACTTAACTAGAAACTTCATTTCAAATTATCACGAATATCGGGGGCAAATGAAAAAAAGAAACGGTATTTAATGGATTGATTTAGTACCAGCATTGAATTTTGCTTTTAAAAGGTACTCATCTTTAAAAAATTGTTCACATTTGGTACCTCGCCCTAATGTCATCTATCAAAAACCGTTATTAAAAAAATTGGCCATAATACGTCAGTGACCATGTATGTCCTCGCTGACGTCGCATGCCACGCAAGCAAAATATGGTCCATATTATTAAAAAATGGGTCGGGTCGTCAAGGGTTATTACTTATTATCGTGTCCTCCTGCCTTTCATCACTAAATCTATACCAATTTTTTGTTTCTTTTCAAATCCTATTCCTTCCTTTCTTGTTTGGTGAAGAAAGCAAAAAATAAAAAAAATCTCAAAACCTTTTGTACTACAAATTACCGATTGAAAATAAAAAATAGAGAGAGACGCACCATAGCAATTTAAGTTTTCTTCTCCACCATTTCTTTCTAATTAAGAACAGTTGCAGCAACAACTGCTGCTACTGCTCCCTCCTCTTTTCACATAACAGACACCAAAAAGGAGTTTCCTTCTCCACCATTCTGAAAAAGACCTCCAAATAACTTCAGATCTGGATTTATTATTGTGGAGGGATGGATGAGTTTCAGATCTGGATCTATGTTGTGGAGGGATGAATGAATTGTTGTCGGCTGATCTGACTCGACCGGAATGGTGGCGGTGGCAGTGGTGATGGAAGACGCTTTGAATGGATCTAAGGGTGGCGATGGAGGGATGAGGTGGTGAGAAAAGTTTGACAAGATAAGGGTGAGAGGTGAGAGGTGAGAGGTGAGATAAAATGGATGTCAAGACGACCCACCTCCTATTTACTCATCTTCTAACAATTAGATGAAAATGATGACGATGACGAGGAGATGAGAATTGATAATATTGGGAATTTAATTTGACGATCCGACCCATTTTTTTATAATATATACCATTTTTTTGCTTACGTGGCATGCCACGTCAGCGAGTATATATGTGGCCGCTGATGTTTAACGATTTTCGATGGACGGCGTTAGGGTGAGGTACCAAATGTGAACAATTTTTTAAGTACGAGTACTTTTTAAAAGCAAAAACCAGTGCAGGTGGGTCTCTAACAGTTGTCGAGTATGGACACATGTATGTTGCTAACGCGTAATGACACTCTTTTTATTTTATCCATTAATATTAGTAAAAACACTATTTTTGAGATAAATTATTATATAGTTTATAAAATATTACATTTTTCTCTCTATAATTTAAAATTTTATAAAGTCAATATGAAATCTCCTAAAAAGTTACAATTTTAATCTTTATAATAATAATAAAATAAAAAGTGTATAAAATAGAAAAGTTTCTAAAATTTGGTAAAAAAATGGAAGATCTAAAAAATGAAAAAAATAATAGTTTAAATTTTATTTACAATTTGGTTTAAAACTTATTATTTTTTAATGTTTAAAAAAATATTTATCTTTTTTTTTATTTTTTTAGTAAAGGGAATTTTCATATTTGTTGCATTTTTTCTCTTATTATCATACTTTTCTAAATCATTTTACTATATTTTTAAATTTTTTAACTATTAGAAAAATTAAAATTATAACTTTCATAAAATTATAGAATTGAAATTGCAACCTTTTAAACTATAAATGGTAAAATTGAACATTTTATAAACTGTAAAATTTTCTATGTAGTTTGTGTTTTTTTTATATCATGTGATTTTTTCTTTCTTAATATATTTTTCGATTTCATTTTTTTGTTTACAATTTGAAAGAGTTTTACACTCATCAAGTATGCATTTAGGTATTCTAAGAAAAAAGTATGCATTCACTTAAAATCTAATCACAAGTTAAAAGAAAACTAGAAAAGTGCAGTTAGTTAAAAAAATATATATGTTGAATCACGAGTTAAATGTTGGAGAATGGTGTGTATGTTTTATAAATAAAAATCTTTGTAAAAATAAAACAACTCTTCTTCTTAAATATACATGTTGATAATCCAAATAAATACCATATGAGTATTTTTGGTTTTAATTTATGTGCAATCCACCGTAAATAGAACCTACTAAAATATTAATGTTTGACTATTATTTTATTAAGTTTGAGCGTGTACGATTCGAATAATTTATGAGTTTTGACTCGTATAATTAATGAACTATCTATTTAATATATATTAAACATCATCATCATCATCCCTCCCTACCTAAAAACACCACCACCACCACCTCACCAACTCCCCTCCGCGATATTATAATTTCTTGCCCATTATTTCTTATAAGTGGGCTTCATCGTTGCCTCTCCTGGCGGACCGGGCATTTTGGCCACCACTCCAATTAATTAACAAAAGCAAGCATTAGTGGAGCAAACAGCAGATCATGTAAAGAATCTTAAAGCTTCCGGCCGACGAGAACTTTCCAGTTGACCATTTATAATTGAAAATGGCATGATAGTAATTATGACCAACAGCAAGTTTGTCTAAATTAATTATAATGGTATGATGGTAAACTATGTATGCATCAGTAGAACACCAACGGTAAGTTAGTCATAATTAACTATAATGGCATGATAGTAATTATATCAACAGTAAGCTTAAAAATATATATATTGATATATATATTGTGTGCGCCAACAATATATTTTATTATATACTCGTAATGGGTACTGACTGACTTGATCATCGGAGCGTATACGCCGGAGGCTCCCGATGTCTTTTTTAAATATTCGCGGAAAGAGCTGCAAAGATTCACAAATCAATCATACAAAGAGTATAATTATTCGAATCGTCTCCACCACGGTTCTAAACTGATTAAAGACTCGATGTTTTATATTCTCAATTTGCCCATACCCCATCTCAACATTATCGCATATAAATTCTGCAATTTTAACCTTTTTTTTTTTAAAAAAAAAAATACTTGTAATGTTTTCATATTAATTGATGTGGTAAATCGATGGGCTCCTCAAATGAATTAATGTATATCGATCATGTTTTGTAAAAATTGTTTGTATATATAACACTACTTATATTTTTAACATTTTATCTTTAACTGTTTTTAAAATAAGACAACTCTTCTTAAATATTTTTTTAAAATCTTTCACTGTTTTTTAAAGTTTACCGTCTGATAGACTTTTATTTTATACTAGATGACATAACTACATAAGGGTTTACCAATTATTATAATAATAAAAAATTAATAAATAAATAAAAATTATTTTTTCTGTCCATTTTTAACCGACGTTTATAGCAACCAAAGCCGAGGACTTAGGTGAGAATAGTTCAAAAAAGAGAAGGGGAAGAAACTCGGTGGAATAATTGGTTAACTCATGAAGCTCATCACCTTAAGACTGTAGGTTCAAATCTTGCCCCCGCCTTAAGGTAATCAAAGTCGAGAACTTAGGTGGGAATAGTTCAAGAAAGAGAAGGGGAAGAAGCTGAGTGGAGTAATTGGTTAACTCATCAAGCTCATAAACTTAAGATTGCAAGTTCAAATCTTATCCCCTCTTGATACGATAGGGTGTCCTAACTTAATCTTGTGAGTAAATTACTCATTTCTATAAAAAAAACTGACTAAAATAGAGCTTCTAAAAGAGGTGTGGATAAACAAGTGAAAATATCAATAGTTTCATCCTCAATTGTGAATGAGCATATAATTCATTGGTTTTTCACTAATAATAAAATATCAATAAAAACTCAATTTGATTCTCATCTTCTCGTACAAAACACAATATTAACTAATAGAAATATATTTTTCCCATAGCGTGCGTCCTTTTCAATAGGACGTGGTTCAACTTTAATCACTAGTGGGGCGCGCTGCAGTAAGACATCATTTATTAAAAAAGGTGCGAGGTAACCCGTCGTATTGAAAAAGACGCGGTCCAGAATGTAATCAACATTCGGCGTATTTTTTAACAAAACAAGTACTGTATTTTTTTATGTTTTTTTTAAAAAAAATTAATGATTTTTTCGTGTTTTTACTCCTTTTAATATAATTTTTCTTTATTTTTATAATTTTATGATTTTTTTATTTTTTCCACATTTTATTATATTTTTAATTTTTTTTATATAAAATTAAAATGACGTCGTTTGATTAAAGAGTTGAATGGATCGGTCCGAACCAACCCTTTCAATTGACGAATCGGATTAGATCAACTAGTTTATTAAAATGGTCACTTTTAAACGGGTCGGTCATTATATTTGAACTGTCAAATTTACAAGCGCATTTTATGTGATCCCCTTGTACTTGTGATACTGATACCCATCAACGGTTGTATCTCCCGTGGCTCCACGCGCCTTCCCTGGAATTATTAGAGTTAGATAATCAATCAAACCCAAACTAGAGGACCTTATTAGCTAATTGAGAGTGAGTTGAATAATCTGACCCTGATGAGCAAATGTGTCCCAAACGATAGGACTCCTTCCATCTTCATTCGCACCTCCTTCATTCAGTATGATAAGCAGAGGAGGCAACACCGAATACAGAGCCTGGCGGGAAGTCATTTTTTTTGTATTCTTCAGTATGATTTACATTCACTTATTCCCTTGTTATGTTTCAGTTGTTGTAAAATAATTATTACAAAGGTTGCATAACCATTCTTCTTAATTCTCCTTAATGGCCACAACGGCCATGTAATGACCATAATTCTTCTTAATGGTCACAACGGCCATATAATGGCCATGATGATTAAAATCTTCCTTTTAAATGACCATAATTGTGTCCAATAAATTGGATGGATTCTTACCTCTCTTACCTCCCTATAAATATCACCTACTCCATCAAACCAAAGAGAGATCAAGAAGAGAAACACTACACTCAAATTGAGAGCTTTATTTCCTGGTTATTATTCTATTGTTATTCTTGCTGTTCTGGATCCCGATTTTTAAATCGGAAGAGATCGTTTTATCCTGGGGGAAATAAATTCCTTTAGGGCGAGCGTTTCTACGCGACTCGATCTTTGTATTTCTAAATTTATTTTGCAGGATTTTCCAACAATCTAAATGAATTTATAAAGATGAATACGCATTTGTGAAGGGCGTTATTGAACTGTCCCGTGGATGTGCTTTAATTAAGTCAGGCTATTTCTTATCCCTATATTTTTTTTGAGTTTCAATTATTTAATTAACATTTTTGGTTCAAATGTTGTTATATAATTGGACGCGGTCGGTGAATTCAGACGAGAAGGATATAATTCTATGTTTTGGGAAGGAGCTATCATTTTCTGTTTTTATGTCTAATTGTTAATTAAAATTGCATCTTTTTACCTTGGGAAAATGAGATGTTGGAGCCTCAGATTATCTTCCCCACGTGTTTCCAGCATCATCACCATGGGCCATCACGTGCCAAAGTCATCACACTCACGCTCCAACAATCGGACAGTAAGTGCTAGCCCAAGCTTCCATATAAATGGTAACTGTTGCAGGTAAGGAGATGAAGAAGGTATTCCATGTCAATAATGGCACAATGCTAAATATCATTTGTTATCAATTAGCCTCATTAATGGTATTATGATATTATAATGTCCCTCTAGCATGACATGTCATTAACAAACTTGCATAGTAATAATGACATAAATTGTTTTATGTTAATAATTGGTTTTTATAATCATTGCCATAAATATTCTTACAATGAGATGCATTAAATGAAATTTATACATATGATGTCAGTTACATATTTATGTTGTGGTAATAGACTAATGTTTGAAATTAGTCAAATAATTACTTAAATGCAATTAAGTGCATTCTTTCAAATTTAAATTGGATTTTATATTTTGATGTTGTTGGCATACATACTATTGCAATACGAAGAATTCATTTTTGATGGTATATGATGAATTATAATTTTATGAGAGAGATTTATTTAACAAGTTAATTTCTCAAAAAGTCTAATTACTTGTGGGGCTTTCACGAGGACCATATTAATGACGAAATTCATGTCTCTTAGTGATGCAGATACGATACAAGTATGTATCAAGGTATGTTATTCTCCATGTGCTTGATAAATTTTCTTGGTCAGTGTTTCATATTATTCAAGATCTCTTTAACAATGACAAGAGGTGAATGACCAATATTAATTGTTATATTACTGTTACAATGTGGCAATGGAGTAAACAGTGCAAATATAAATGAGATTTTAATATATAAGATTATTCTTAATTGATTATGAAAATAAAGTGGATGATGACTTCATTATTATTAGTGAAATTGAAATCTCCGTGTTACGGTATGCAATTAAGGTTCCAAAATTTAATTGCAATTTTATGTGATATTTTTAAACGGAAAGTGATTCGTGTTTGAAAAGTTGATTTGTACCAAAATTGGGATTTTGTGCATA
The DNA here is from genome assembly GCA_963691705.1 of Viola odorata. Classification (NCBI taxonomy): domain Eukaryota; kingdom Viridiplantae; phylum Streptophyta; class Magnoliopsida; order Malpighiales; family Violaceae; genus Viola; species Viola odorata. The sequence continues at coordinate 18,896,690 of OY829545.1, read as the reverse complement.
AATGTTTATACAATATGCTTAATTGCAATTTTTATGAGGTATTCTAATTAATGGTATAGATTTTCACTTAATGTGAAAATAATTCCTTAAGATACATTGTTTGACATAAATTATTTTATTTATGTTAATAATTGGTGCAATTAATGTATTTAAATGAGAAGAATTGAATCTGTGGTGGAAACAGATTAATGTTTAGTTTTACTGTTTAAAAAGAATTTAAAACAGTGATGCATGTAAAATTATTTTTAAGTGGTGTGACTATTACTGCTATGGATTGATTAATATTCTGATATATATTTGTAAAAGTTGTGAGTATTAATATAATCAATGCAATTGTTTCCTGATTAAAGTGATAGGGATCAATTGTGCAGTGAACTGTCTAGCTAATTAAGTTTGCAGAGAACTTAATTATGGGGAAAATATATAAGGTATATATTTCAACGCTCATGAAGCTTGCTATCAAATTAATGAGTAATTTGATTATACTCGATACTACAAGAGGTATGAATGTATTAAACTTTCTCATATGAGTATTGTTATTATTTATGGAAGAAAAAAAAATTTGAGAATTATTTATATAATTTAAAGGAGATAAAAACTCCTTGAGGAAGGAGATACATTACCATTATACGTATATATGATGAAATATATGTGAACACATTGATGTCATTATTCCATATATATTTCTGTGAAAGCATTATTTCAGATGATGTGAATATATTAAGTGTTGGTGCTCTCAAAGAGGTACTTACTCTCAATCTTAATTCTTGTGTAATTGTGTGGAATTAAGAATGCACCAAATATATTTATTTGGTAGAATTAAACAAATAGAATAATATTCGCAAATGTGGGGGTCCGAATATTATTGTCTTATTTATTTATTTATTTTTTAAAAAAAAATGCCATGAAGTATACTAATACTTTTGTGAGTTTGTGGCAGCAATGATATCACAAGTGTGATAATGAGAAAATAAATAAATAAATGAGAGATGTGATGTGTTAGCACAATGCTATCACCAGAACTTTGTGTTGAGATTTTTCTCAAGAATTGGACATTTTGATGTCAAGATTTTCAGTACTCTTAAATGACGTACTTGAGATTCCGTTGTATTAGAGAATACAGTGATGATAGATATCATGAATTGTGGTATCATATAATTTGAGTTTTCGCTGTATTAGAGAATATAGTGATGACAAGTAAAATGAATTGTGGTATCCGTTGTATTAGAAAATACAATGATGATAATTGAATTTTATATTAAAATGAGATTTGATGAGATTAAAATCCACTAGTGATGAAATGTGATGATGTGATGTTAATAATTTTTGGATGAAATTCTACAACACGTGAGAATTTTATTGGGTGTAACACCTATGTATCGATACATTATGTTTGCCAAGCTGAGGCTTGCATGTGGTTGAGCTAGCTACTGTTAAATGATTTTTGTTGATTATGAGAAGTCTGAAGTGATTTTGGCCGATCCTCTGACTAAGTCTCTGAGTGGAAAAATTAATTGAAGAAACATCGATTAATTGAAGAAACATCGAGGGGAATGAGACTTAAAGCCATATTGGAAAATTAACAGTGATGGGAACCCAACCTTTGTGATTGGAGATCCCATGAAGAAGGTTCATATGGGTAATAACAAGTCACTTGTTAATTCTGTTAACACAAATTGATTGTCCTTCCTATGGTGTGGATGTGTTATACTGCATTGATTGAGAGGATGAGTTTTGAACTCTTAATGATTTCATATCCCTTATGGGTGATGTATTGATTGCGGATACATTTGATGAAATCACCTATATGAATGTGGAGTGGGGCTGCTCCTATGAGATTGTGGCATAATCTCCAGAGCATTCATTAACATCCAGGCACGCGCATGGCCAAAACGCGCAAAACCGCGTTAACAGTAAGAATTGTGGGGGTATAACATGATAAATAGATTCCCTACCTTACAAAAGAGTTAATGGTTCATAGAAGTTTTAAACTTCACCATTATCTCTGTAAGGATAAAATTTATTTGTCTAGGTCTGGTTCATAGTCCAAAAGACACCAGATTCGAAAAGTTATACTCCATATATAATAATCAGGAATTCCAAATGTCAACCTTTGTAATATGTGGGGGATTGTTGTAAAATAATTATTACGCATAACCATTCTTCTTAATTCTCCTTAATGGCCACAACGGCCATGTAATGACCATAATTCTTCTTAATGGTCACAACGGCCATATAATGGCCATGATGATTAAAATCTTCCTTTTAAATGACCATAATTGTGTCCAATAAATTGGATGGATTCTTACCTCTCTTACCTCCCTATAAATATCACCTACTCCATCAAACCAAAGAGAGATCAAGAAGAGAAACACTACACTCAAATTGAGAGCTTTATTTCCTGGTTATTATTCTATTGTTATTCTTGCTGTTCTGGATCCCGATTTTTAAATCGGAAGAGATCGTTTTATCCTGGGGGAAATAAATTCCTTTAGGGCGAGCGTTTCTACGCGACTCGATCTTTGTATTTCTAAATTTATTTTGCAGGATTTTCCAACATCAGTTACTAATCAAATTCACAAAAATGTTATTTTATAATATACCAAAATATCTTTAAGATCATTCATCAAAACTACAGAGCAAACTTTTCAGTGTGTATATATATGTAGGCATAACATAGTATATGGTCTTAGGAACACAACTCTTATTTTTATGAAAATTACAAACCATGTAGGAAATGATAATGTTCTAACTTTTAAGCACTGCCTAAGGACCAGTAAAAACTAACAATCCCAAATTCATCTGAAAATTTTCTAGTTGGAGGAAACCCAGACAATGTGATCCTGAGGAAGGAAATGGCAGACAGGAACAGTTCCTGGCTTAACTTTAAGCACTTGAAAGGCTAAATGCTTAGGATTCCATGCCGCCGTATCGGTGTGACAGACCGCTACTGCTTTCGCCATCGTTCCATCAGCTCCTTCGACGGAAACCGTATAAGCCCTTGTAGTTTTCGTAGCGTGGCAGTAGAAAACTGCGTAAGCGTAGTTCTGCTTGTGGCAGACTACAGATTTCTCACCACTACCTATCTTTTTCACTCCTCCTGCCATGATTCTGTACTGTTGTTTTGGTGTTTGTTTCTCCACTTCTGTAGAGATTGCTTGAACATTCTTTCCCAGCTTGGAAGTGCTGAAATCGATCATAGACTCGAGCGATGTCGCGCAGTATCTCTCCTCTCCTTTAATTCCAGGAGCCTCACATTCCTTGATGGTGGTCTTCATCATCTCAGCTTCCAATGACTCAGGTTTCACTGAAAACTCGCTGTAGATTTGTGGCAGCTTGTTCGAGGAAAATGGAATCGAATTGGCAACCTGGCGTGGCAGGAAAGTTGCTGTTCCTGCATTCTTGGTGAAATGCAAGTTCATTGTTTTTCCTGGCTGCTGCAAATCCTTCTCCAAGAAGAACAACGCTGCATTTGGGTCATCATGGAGTTGAGTTTCAGTCGCGGCATACCGGTAATCAAATTGATTCGGACCTGGATTCACTCCAACATATACAGGCTTTCCTTTTTTACCCGGAGCATGAACAGAAACACCTCCTTTGCCCACACCAACATTGGTTCCTTTCCCCGGAGCATTAACTGAAACACCTCCTTTACCTTTGCCTCCAACATTTACAGTAGTGCCACCACCACTTGGCTTTCCTTTCCCTGTATTGACATTCACTCCACCTTTTCCAACATTTACAGAAGTACCACCTGGCTTTTGCTTCCCTGTATTGACATTCACACCACCTTTCCCTACTTGCACAGAAGTTCCCTTTTCTTCCATAAACTCTGCAATTCAGCAACACAGTTAGGATTCGTCAATCAAACAATCATGCCTATATACACGAACGAGTGTTTTAACCATCTGTTCGTATTTTAGGCCAACACTGCAAGTAAACATACTAAATAGCATTTTAGTAATAGCTTAACTTCTGTTTCAACTGATAGGATTCAAGAAATTAGCTCAAGCCATGATTAGTACTTACCAGATGGATGCAACAGCTCGCTCACTGATTTTGGTATCGGAGTGTTTGGTAGAACAGAATTCCAATAAGTTTCAGGTGGTAAGGCAGCTTGGGTTGCCACCAATACAAGCTGCATCAAAACCAAAAATCACAAATTCTTATCAGATAACTTTATAATTAAACACCAAAAGAGAAACAAGAACAGAAATTCTTGAATTTAACCCGGGAATTAAAACATTACAGCTAGAACAGCGAGAAGTGGATGTAGCCCCATTGAAACTATGATGAGAACAAGTTGAAGCAGAAAATTTAAAAAACTATAGATGAGTATTTTCCAAAAGAGAAGTGATTATTAAGCTGATGACTGAACAAAAAGGGCAGTTACCCTGCAACATTTATAGAGGTCATTGAAACATTGAAATTGAAGGACACCACCACACCTACGTTGGAGGACGAGCTTAAATTGCCTCAACTACCATCTTCTCACTGACTTGAATGCAATAATGTCAGATGGGGCGGGCACGTGTAACAAGAGTAACAAGTTCATTAGTAAAAAAAATGAAATTCGTCAAATAAGACAAGAATCCACATCTCAGAAGGACTCTCGTCATTGTCCTACTACAGAAATGTCCATCGCATCACGGAAGGTGGAGGGAATAATCTTAAATTTTGCGTGGACAAATTGGGCAGAGAATCTAACAAACAACTACCCTAATTAAAGAGGTTTGAGATTGATTGTCTTTGAGGGCGGCCAGGTCATATCTTGCTTTGCTTGTATGTACTGCCGGCCATTTTAGCTGCATGGAGCTTCTCTTTTTGGATTTCTTGATGCAAAGAGATTGGAGATCGAGCAAAGACCAACATCAGGGTTTTGGTGTAGGCAGGGGATCTTTTGTATTCCTGTTTTTTTTTCAAGTTTTCCTTAAACTTACGAGGTATCATGAATTCTGATTCCTATATTTCTGGTGATCGAACTACTTCTCCAAGTTTTTTTAGTTATCGTTTTTTTATTTTTTTTAGGAACCGAAATAATCAATTATGGAGTAATTATTAAAAGTATGTCATTAGTAAATTTTAAATTTTCGGTCAATCAAATCGTAACATTTTTTGCTAATTATAGAGTAATTAAATATATTTACGGATAACTATGTAAATAATTATTCTTCATCATTTTGAAAACTAAAAACCGACAACTAATTCGCCCATTTTATTTTCTCTAAAAACGACAACTAATTTTTTTTTGGAGGGAGTGATATTTTATTTATTATTTTTTTTAAATATAGCTTTTCTTCCGGTGGGATTAAACAAGTTGTCGAAACTGTGTGGCATCTTATGTTATCCGTTCTCTCGTCTTTCTACGGTGAATTTTTTTCTTTTTGAAGATGCGACATCGTTTTGGCAACTGGTCGTTGAATAATTAAGATGGCGATCCGATCTGTAGTTTTTAGAAGTTAGACCATTATAGCTAGTATTTGGATTATTTTTTTATCTTTTTTATAGATTGGATAATTTGGTTCCAAAAATTAATTAATTAATTAATGAGGGCTGGAATCCGACTAATAACCATCGAGAGGTTTGAGTTCAATTGGTTAGTGTATAATATCATTTATAACGCATGTCATGAGTTCGATCTCTACTATTATAACGATAACTAATAATACAACTATATTTTAAAAAAAAATAAAAAATAACCATCAAGATTTATTAGCAACGGTTGAGAGTCACCATCTCCTCCAAAGCAGGTTCTTGATTAATCACACAAATAGATTACTAATTAAATGCTACTCCACTCAAACTGGTGATCACTTTTAAGACCATCCACAGCAGCGGGTGTTAAATTTAAAATTTCTCTCCTGCTACATCAGCTTAACACCCAACCAAATCATCAAATAACACGCAATTTTCTTTTAACTTCACAGCAGGGTATTTTTTAGGGTGTTATTCACTTTCTTTCTCTTCCACATCATTTAATCATATACCCCACCATATTTTTCATTTCTTTTTCTTATTAAATTTATAATTACTATAATAATTATTTTTTATAATATAATAAATAATAAATAATATATTTTTAATATAAATTAATTAAATTTCATAATTTTTTTCAGATTTCAAAAAATCTATACTTTTTTAATATAATATTTTTTAAGAGTAACATACGATATTATTTATCACTCAGTAAATCAAACATATATAGATTATTGCAAACGAACAAGAAAATACACACAAAATAAACTGGTAAATTTGAGAAATAATTTTTTTAAATCTAATCGAGGGTTGTTCCAAATTTATTCCAGATGTGTTCGACGAGATCCTTTTTCAACTGAATATATTGTGCTCTATCACGTAGCTCGGCTCTAGTATGAATATATGATTCGGATCGGCCTTGGACATGCACTTCATATTGAGGCAGCACTTGCGTTTGGACATTGAACAAGGAGCTAGACCCGGGACTATCTGACTGATCGAAGTCGATATTTTCCCAATTTCGTGAATATGTATCTCGTTCATCCTCCACAATCATGTTATGGCAAATAATGCACGCCCTCATTATTTTACCTAAGGCATCATATACTGCGATTCAAAATTAGGCTGCATCCCCGTATTCTGAGGATTTTCTGGGCATTGAATGTTTGGGTTCGGAGGTTGAATATTTGGATTTTGAGCTTGGTTAGGGAAGTTGTAATTTGAAAAAAAATTATAATTTTGTGAAGGATCCATGGAAGAGCTTGAAGATTGTAAAAAACTCAGATTTTTTTCGGTGTCCAAATGACACAAACACAATCTCTATTTATAGATCTCAAAAAATAAAAATAATGGTATGTTTTTTAAAATTATTTTGAGTAATTATTATGAAAAAAACATTTAAAAAAGAAAAACATGAGAAAAAATGTAAAAAACTTTGATTTTTTTTGTCCAAATAATACAAATCTAGTCTCAATTTATAGATCTCAAAAAATTAAAAATAATGGTATATTTTTTATAAAATTATTTTGAGTATTTATTATAAAAAAACCCATTTAAAAAATGAGGGGGAAAAAAAAGAAAAATGACATGGACCAATGATAGCCCGCCACGAGTGCGCGTGCATGCCTGTCATTGACAGCCCTGCACGCGCACGCGTGGCGGGCTGTCATTGGTCCATTTCTTTTTTCTTTTTTTAAAAAAAAACTGACAGTGACAGGTCCCACTGTCAGAAAAATCCGGGTGTTAAATTTTGACACCCTCTCTGTCCTACTCAGCAATTGACACCTCAAAAGTCTCCTACTGCAGCCAATAATCCCTTGAAAAGTCTCCTGCTGTGGTTGGTCTAAGACCATCCACAGCAGCGAATGTTAAATTTAACACTTCTTTCCTGCCACATCAGCTTAACACCCAACCAAATCATCAAATAACACCCACTTTTCTTTTAACTTCACAGCAGAGTATTTTTCAGGGTGTTATTCACTTTCTCTCCCTTCCACATCATTTAATCATATACCCCACCATATTTTTCATTTCTTTTTCTTATTAAATTTATAATTACTACTCCCTCCGGACTGTATTAAGTGGAGAAAATCTACGGAAAATTACTGTACACTTTACTTGACTTTTTAGTGTTTACTTTACTGAAAATTACTGTGCTAAAAAGACAGTTATTTCCGGACAGAGGAAGTATAATAATTAATTTTTATAATATACTCCCTCCGTGTCCTATTACTTGTCACTGGCTACTATTCATGCATGCGTTTCGAGGAGGCCGAATGACTCACTATTTGACCCAAAAAGTTCCGTACTTTTTCCCGAACGTACGTTGATGATTAGTGTACGTTCGAGAAAAAAACACGAATTTTTTTGGGGTCAAATAGTGAGCCATTCGGCTTCCTCGAAACGCGTGCATAAACAGTAAAGTGACAAGTAATAGTACACGGAGGGAGTAATAAATAATAACTAATATATTTTTAATATAAATTAATTAAATTTCATAATTTTTTTCCAGAATTCAAAAAATATATACTTTTTTAATACAATAAATAATATAATATTTTTTAAGAGTAACATACGATATTATTTATCACTCAGTAAATCAAACATATATAGATTATTGCAAACGAACAAGAAAATACACACAAAATAAACTGGTAAACCAGATTTTTTTTGGTGTCCAAATGACACAAACACAATCTCTATTTATAGATCTCAAAAAATAAAAAATAGTGGTATATTTTTTTAAAATTATTTTGAGTAATTATTATGTAAAAAAGACATTTAAAAAATTAAAAAATGAAAAAAGGGTGTAAAAAATACAGATTTTTTTTGTGTCCAAATAACATTAACATAGTCTCTATTGATAAATCTCTAAAAATTAAAAATAATGGTATATTTTTTTTAATTATTTTGAGTAATTATTATGAAAAAAGGCATTTAAAAAAGGAAAAAATGAAAAAAAAAGTAAAAAACTCTGGTTTTGTTTTAGTGTCCAAATAATAAAAAACTAGTCTCTATCTATAGATCTCAAAATATTTAAAATAATGATATATTTTTTTTAAATTATTTTGAGTAATTATTATGTAAAAAGGCATTTAAAAAATGAGTGAAAAAAAAGGAGGAAAAAACACTGGCATCCAGTGTCAGACAAATCTTGGTGTTAAATTTTGATACCCTTTTTTTCCTACATCAGTTTTAACACCTTCATGATCCCTCCTGTGGGCAAAAATCTCCAATTTGATACCGTGTGGGTGGTCTAAGTGCAAGACTGGAAGTCTAATTCAGTTTTCTGCAAATTAATGAGGGTGTTGACACTTGACACAGTTGACGGCCCAGTTCCATTTTAAGAGAAAAAAGGCTTAATTTTGGAGTTTTGATTTTAAGTATTAACAAAACCGGCTCCGAAGTGAGGCCCATCATATGTTATTGGGAAGTTTGGGCTTTGATGAATTGAAAGCCCAGTCAGTTGTTCATGCAATTTAGGCTTGTAGCTCTCTCTTTGTGAACACTCAAAATGCAAAGCCCAAATTGACATTGACATCGTATGTGGAAAAAATAATGCAATATTCCACATTTTCCATATGTTGACTTCGGGATTAAATACCAACATTTTTTCAACAGCATCCTCAACTTGCCTATCTTGTGTTTTGAGACCATTGGATTAATTCTTATTCTTATAGTATATGAAATAATTATTTATTGGGAGTGTTTTACTCCATTATAGTAGGTCGTCAACCATGAGTTAATACACCCCGCGGTCTCATATGTTTGTCATTTTATTAATCAATCTCAAATGTTTTTATTTTTATTTTTATCGGTTCCAAACGTTTTATCCGTTAGTTCAATAGTCCTAATTGTAAAAAAAAACGTTATCGGAGACAAACTCCGTTAGATTTTATTATTTTAATACTTTTTTCTGACAATCGGGTCCCATACTTCAAAAAATATAGAAAATTAATATAAATCTAATAAAATGGGGAAAATATTTTAAAAATTAGAAAAAAACACATGTAAAATTTATTAATTTATTTTAAAATTAAAACAAATATGGAGCTCTATGCAGCTAAAATGAGGCTCATCAGATTTATCGGAAGGTTTGGGGTTTTTTTATGAAAGGCCGAGAATTGAAATGGCCCAATGAGGTGCACACAGTACGTGGGTTTGTTTCTCTCTTTTAATGCAAAGCCCAAAGTTGTCCTCTTCAGTCTTCAGGGGCCTTTCTGTTGTCACGCTTTCTTGCAAATATTGGTTAGACTTAGAGAGGCGGTGGATGTTGCGACTTGCTGAGCTTTTTTTTCCTGAATACGACCTTTTGTGATTTCCTGTCGTTTCCAATAAGACGGCAGGGGAAATTTTACAAGGACGCGCCTTTTCAAGAATTACACGGACGTCGTTTTGACGTCATATTGAAAATGACGTCCCTTTCAAAGGGACGCATATTTTAAAGAATTTTAGGACCGTTTTTTAACGTACTATTCAAAAGGACTTTCTCATTCTTTTTCCAAAAGGTCACGTCTTTTAAAAAAAATTTAAAGACCCGCTTCTGAAGTAGACGATGCCTTTTCCACACTTTTCTTCCTCAAAAAGACTGGAAAATCGATGGAAATAGCTCCATGTCGTGGGCTTATAACAATGATAAGCCCAAATATCTTTGTGGGGTTGTAACAGTCCGAAGCCCATAGATAAATGTATGTGAAAAAAGAGAATAAATATAAACAATGATGCAGACTCTTTCATATATTTTTTGAATTGTGGCATAAATTTGAGAAATAAACCCAAATTATTATTAGAAAGCATAAATAAAGATGGTCGGCAGCCATGCCAAGTTTGAGGAGGAAAGCTTCAAGGTCGGGTTTGGTTTTTTCCTTCTTTTTCTTTTTATTTCCGTGTTATGAATTAATCTAGAAATCCTATCTTATGGTGGCTATTAGCGCACTATCTTTACATGTAAGCCATATTTTTAGTGCCTCTAAAAACATACTTTTGTCCACTAATGCATCTTTTTTAATTAATTAACACCCCTAGCTAGTTGTGTTACTTGTCATCCACTAATAAAAGAGAGAATTTTTCTTTTACATTTATACCTTAGTTTTAGGTATGAGCCATACGATCCATAAGCCCATTGAGCTAATTAAACTAACCGTACCAAATTGGCTCGCAGAGCGGTAAAATACTCACAGTAGATAATTTTTTAATATATCCATATAATGGCGGAACATACCACTTTTCATTCAACACATCAAATCATTTATACTTGTTTAATTAATTAATGACGGGTCAATCTTTACAAGGGCTTACTTAGTTTTGTCCAAAAAACAGTGGTCGGCCGGTTTCACAATTTAGATAGGAATGAATGATTGAACCAACTTAATTATATATAATCAATTAACAAGAATCACCATGACTGTAATTTTGAAGCAATCTGTGTGTGTGAAATTGAACAAATGGACATTGATTCTGTCGTAATAAAAGTATTGCATAATTTTGTTAAAAAAATAACTCGATAATTCAAATCCCACTGCGATAATTGGTTGTAGGAGGTATTGGCCTAATTTCTTTTCTTTTTTTGCAAGTGTTGATTAGGTTTAGCATTTAAAGATAAACTTATTGGCCTCTTCCCACCAGCAAGTCAAGAGTCAACACTATTCATTGTGCGGTTTGCGCGAAGGCAGCCGATTATTTCATTAACTATACTTTTTATAACAATAATAATAATAAAGTTTTGTTGATGATACGAACCTTCTATTTTTTCTTTTACTTAGGGATGAACACGGTCCAATTTTACTATAATTTTGCATAAAAACCAAGCAAATCAGTCTGGTTTAGTGCGATATGATTTTCTGTTGTTTTTCATTTGTTACTTCATTATTTGTAAAGTATTTTATTAACTATTATTATAACAAAGGAACCATACGGTAAAGCTCAGTTAATAAAGTTGTTATTTTTGAACTACGATTTGTACAAATTCATATATAGTAAAGTTAACGCAAGGATAAAAGTTTTAGGTGTTTGATATATCGTTATCTTTAATGTATGTGGTGTTGGTGTATCATTGTAATTATTAAATAAAAAATATTAGATTGGTGATTAAAACAATAAGTTATTAATAGATAATAATTAAAGTGTAACCATCGATGTTCTTTTGTCCAAACTAAACACAACAAAAATCCAAAAACCCAAGTGTCTTAAAAGGACTTTGCATTAAATGTTGAAGTTGGCGAATTAAAGTCATACTTAATTGTTGAGGTGTGCGAACTAAAGTTCCACATCGGAAAGAAAAAAGAAATAAAGACTTAACATAAGATGAGTTGATATTTTTAATGGAAAAAAAAGCTTTTTCTAAAAACCGTGCGGACTTAGGCATAATGCGGACAGTATCATTCCATTAAAAAAGACTCCGGTGAGCTTTTATTTCTCCAACAAATGGTAGCGGAGCAGAAGGTTCGGCTAGGCCTGCGCAATGGGCTTTGATGTGGGTGGCACGTTGTGAATCTTCGGGCCGAGCTGGAAAAGTATGGCAGATCTCCGGTTCGAACAAGAATAAGAGCGGTGAATCTCTAGGTCGAGTTGGAAAGCGTACCCGGTGGGCCTCCTAGACCATGTCCTATGGTACATAGTTCGAGGAGGAGATTGTTGGGCCCTAGTGGTGGGCTCGATGACACTTCGTTCGAGGGGAGATTGGTAAGCCTAGGTTGTGGGCTCTGTGATACTTAGTTCAAGGGGGAGATTGTTGAGGTGTGCGAACCAAAGTCTCACATCGGAAAGAAAAGATAAATAAAAAAAACTTAATTTAAGATGAGTTGATCTTTTTAATAGAAATAGGCTTTTTGGGAAAACTGTGCGAGTTTAGGTCCAAAACGGACAGTATCATTTCATTAAAAAAAATTCCGGTGAACTTTTATTTCTACAACATTAAAGAAATCAAGTTAAGTAGTATAATAACAACACTTTTTTTAGAGTCTAAAGAAGCAAAAAAAAAAGAATGCAAGAAGGAAAGAAGGATCTTTGGGGTAGCTAGTTTTGGAGGATGATAATATATATAATCTGGGCAAAAATAAAATTTAAGAATAAAGTTTGAAATGACATTTGATGTTACTCCACAATTCCTTACTTTTAATTGGACATTATGGGTTCTAATTAATCAAAGATTAGGCTAATTAATTATACTTAATTAAGGAATTAAGTACACATATGGGATGATCAAAATGGTTGCGTTACTTAGTATGGATGTATATTTTTATTTATCATAAAACTTGTGTTGTCTTGATATTAATGGTGCAAACTACAAAGTAATCAAAAAATATCTTCATTTAGCAATATTGCTTGTTCTTCGTATCAATACAAAAAAAAAAGGAAAAAAAAGTTTTAATTAGGACAAATGGACTTTAAATCATGAGAAAGGTAAGTTCCCACGACTGTCGAATCACACTTTAAACTTTGAGTGATTAATTAAACCAAAAGCTTGATGAAGAGTGGGAGACGTGACCCACAATATAAATATATAGCTCTTCAATCTGAAAGGAATCCATTGATTCTACAAAAGATGCATTTTCCCTTTGCCTATTTATAAATCACCTAAACAATCTTTAATGTAATTATTAGTATATTCCGTAAGTACTTAGATAATAAATAAGTTAATGACATTAGTAACATTTTTTTATAAAAGTCATGGTTTTATGACTTTAATTAAAACTCATTGTAATGCTTTAAATTGAATTGAAATTTAACACACAAGTAGCTCACACAACGTGTGTAATCACGAGTCTTTGTCCAGAGTTCTAAATCGAGATCCAGATCGTCTAAATTTGACTCTGAAAGACACAGAAATAGACTTTAAGTTTTTCATTACCTTTTTTTTGCCTTTTATGCAATTTCGAGAGTATCTAAACCGTGTTATTGTTCTATCAGTTTCGATTCTTTTCTTTTCTTTTTAATTCTATAATTTTCATGCGGTCAACTTTTGGGAGAGATGGTTACGCTTGATTTTTTTATTTTGTTGACATTAGAAAGGTCTTGTTCTCATATTAAAACAGTCTTAATCGAATAGATACACATGGTTTGTGCTTAATGATGCTTGATGGGAGTTAAAGTAATATTGTGTTACTAAAAAGTTGTCTTTTGACCTCATCTTTTATAGGTTCGCAATCATTTATATGCAGTGAGGAGGAGAGAAGCCACAAAAGGATTTCAGGTAAAGAAAAAGGTCCGCAATCCGCATGGGCGAAGGCATTGCCAAAACGCGCCGCATGCAGTACATTATTTGTTGCTAGCGCAACTTAATTTATTCACAGAAACACCCCTAGGGAAAAAGATAAACGACAAGAAGCAGAAAGCTACTGTGGCTCTCGAATGAGATTTTTCAGAGGAAAATATAAATAAATTAATATTACATTACAAGTACGAAGAAGAATACATATTTTGACCCAAGTGTTTGTTTAAAATATACAATTCGTTTCCTTCTTTAATTGTCTCGATTGATAAATTTAATTTCAATGGTAAAATAACAAATATTCAGCAAATTGCTCATTTTTAAGAGTGCTCAATAATTGAATTGGATCGAAAATCAAATTGAAACGGGCTCTTTCCAAACCAAACTGGTGACAACTTTAGTGACTAAGTAAGTTATATATTTTTAATTATAATATAACTTATATTTTAATTTTAAAAAGGTGCACCCCTGATTTTCACTTTATGATTCTGTCACTAATTGAATTAAAAAACTTTTTTCAATTAGTGTTTGATATTGGCTCTCGCATAATATTATAAGTGTCTGTTATCGGCGCTTATTAATACTAATAACATTTTTAAGGTTGGTGCTTATAAAAGAAGAAGATGAGAAGACATGTATATGCCAACTGAGTTATGAGTTAAGGAAATATTATAAGGTTATTGTTTATAAAAAAAGGCATGTATTCACCGACTAAACTACGAGTCATTTGTGGCCACTAACTTTGTAACTAATAATTTATAAGCTTCGCGATGAAGTTACTCTGATTTTTCAACTCATATTATCACTACTTAGCTAGGTGCCATTTCTCTCCATTAACCTGCTAGTATATTATTTCTTAATTTGGTACTTCCAAAGTTAGCTAGTTGATACTTTCTTCTTTCCACACGACCCCACTAAATTCTGTGATGATTAGCTTGATTTCATAATTATATCCTTAATACTCGTCATTAACTTATATTATAATCATAAATATTCCCCCCTCTCGGATCATGCTTTCGGTTTAATGTCTAATCAACGCATTCTTTATTTTAAAAGATTGTCAACTTAGCAAAAACAATCGAGGCTTAATTATTTCTTGCAAGCTTAAAGTAAAGAAATGCGCACGCTAGTTCTTTCTATATTTAAACAGACCTTAAGTAATTGCTTTAGGGTCAATATGGTTTTTTTTACCAGGGATGAAATTCAAATTTAGATTTAACTTTTTATTGGTAGCTTTAACAAGCGGTGATTTTTTGTTGGTGATGAAATAGAGCGTGGCCATTATTAGATTTCATGTGGGCTACGCATACAAAGATATGTAGCTTATGATGACAATTTAATGACGGGCACAACAAAAAACCTAAATTAATTAATGCGTGGATTCCACCCTGAAGTGGGTATTTATAAATCGCATAATTGGTTTTAGAAAAAAGTCACCCAGCAAAGCAAAGTGATCTCCTGCAGCTAATTTAATTTACTCGTTTTTTTAGAACTCTGAAATCTTTTAGTGTAAAATCTAAACACTGTAAATATTGAAGATTAACGTTGTAACTCAATCACAAAGAATACAAGTTTTGGTCGCGCCAAAACAAACCTCCACGGTTTATTTTCGAATTATCAAACCAACACCTAAACTCATCTTAATAGGTATATTAAGTAGGTCTTGAATTGATCGATGAGAGTTAAGGAAGCCCAAATCATTGGTTCGTTTGGGCTCTCCCATGTTCCCTTTCATGAGCCCCATGCATTTAAAATTAAATGGTCCCATATATCTATTTCTTTCCAATCTTTTCTTCAACATTTCCACAATTGGCATTTATTAGTTCAAATAAAAAATGGAAATAGTAAAAATCCACACCCCAAATTTTATTTTTGTTGGTTTGACATAATGTATTAGATAAAATATTTTACTTTTTAATAAGCTGATTTGGTACGAATAATTTTTTTCATAACTTAAGTCTATAAGTTATAAATGATACAAAATTATAAAAAAAAATATGTGGTAAAGGTGTCGTAGGTAGCTTATCAGGGTAGTAGTAAAAATATCAATAGAGAGCCTAACTCAATTTTTTTTTTTTAGAATTCTAAAATCTTTTAGTGTAAAAAAAGATATTAAATATCATTAATATCATAAAATAATATCACTTAACTTAATTAATAAAGTGGAAAAAAATTATTTCCACATAGTAATAATTAAAAAGCTACATAACTTTTATTTAATTGTTTTCCATAAATAAACAATATCATTGTCATCATTTTAATCAATTTATTTTTATAAACAAATAGTAAATTTAAAATTTTTCTCTGAAACAAAAATCTTACTCAAAAAATAAATTAGTTAAATATGGCTCAAAATTAAAATTACCATTATTATTAAATATAAAACCCTACTTTTTCTTCCACCGCATCTCTTATTCTTTCCCTGCAGTCGCCACTGCATTCTCACCTCCCTCCCATCCTCTTCACATTTCTCTTCAATACAGGCGATGACCCCTTCCTTGCATCTCTTTATTTTTTAAAAAGTAAGCAATTTCTTTCCCATTCTCCTCAACATCATATTCCTACTCAGCGCTCTATTTTATTTTATTTTTTGAGTAAACCCTATATATTTATTTTAACCATGATAAATGTGGTGATAAGGTACCCATGATAAGTTTTACTAAAAAAATTCATGAGCTTTTTTAATTTAGTGGTGGTGGTCAGATTTGTGATGGTGCTGGTCGGAACTGTGGAGATGCACCTGGGCAGAGTGGGTGGCGGGGTGGTGAACGGTGGGGTGGTGGCGGCGGTGAGTGTTGTGATGGTGGTGGGTGTGGTGGGCTTGGTGGGTGAGTTGTGGTAGCAGTGTTGTTTGTTGGCTGAGTGGTGGTAGCAGTGTTGTTTGTTGGCTGAGTGGTGATGGTACGAAAAAATTTAGGTACATCATCATAATCTAGGATGATGATACGTGCTCCAAATAGTGTTAGAATACTATTATTCTCGACACTTTTGGACATGTATTATCATCCTACATCATGATATAGATACATCATGATATACCCAAGTTTTACTCAGTGATGGTAGTAGTGATGTACAGACACGTGTAATTAAATTAGCAAGGGTAAAAAATAGATATCGCTGGAGCAATGCATAAAAAGACAAGACTAGAGACAACCTTACTTCTTATAAAGATACTAAAAGATTAATGTAATACTCCCTCCTTCCCCAATTAAATGTCTTTCTCACATCCCAATATTCAGTAGGGAACGCATATCGAGGACGCCGGATGAGGCACTATTTGACCCCAAAAAATTCCGTACTTTTTTTCGAACGTACGTTAATCCTTAACATACTTCCGAGAAAAAATTCGAGGCAAAATTGTCTCAAATAGTGACTGTTCCGGCCGTCTTAAGGTACGTTCCGAAACAGTAAAAGCAAAAGCTAAAACGACGTTTAATTGGGGAAGGAGGGAGTACAATTTTTTTAGTAGAACTTTTTTTAGGTTAACATTATTATTAGCATATATATGTTAGCCTAAAAGTACCCCTATGCTGCCTATTCCTCCTAATTTGGAGAATAGGCTTTTTTTAGTTCACACCACCTTCCACCACAATCCCAACCCTACCTTTCGAATTACTATACTGCATTTGCATGTGAATTGTGATTCACTTTGCTTTCGGCTTCAATTATCATCATTAAGTCATTAGTGTACTCACAATTAGAAAAATCAAACTCCCAAAGCTTACAAGTGATAAAAAGAAATAATACTAAAAAATAATATACCCATCATATTTGTGGATACGAATTATGTATATATGTATATATTGTTATAAAATAGAGTTATTACAAAAGTTGTAACCGCAATAATAATAATGACTAGATTTTAATGGTTATAAATTTTTTTCCTTAATGGCCATAAATCTCTCTCATAATGGTCGTGGATTTCTTCCTTTTATAAATACTACCTACTCCATCAGAAACAACACCACAATTAAAATTGAGCCTTTCCTTTCCTGGTTATTTTGTTATTGATTCTTGTTGTTTTGGTTTCCGATTTTCAAATCGGAAGAGATCGTTTTATCCTGGGGGAATAAAATCTTTTAGGACAGTATTTCTACGCGACTCGATTTTTGTGTTTCTAACTTTATTTTGCAGATATTCAGACTGCCTAATGAATTGTCTTGACCAAGAAGACTGCCTGATGAATCGTCTTGACCGTTTTGACCAAGAGACCAGCCAAGATAGATTTTTCCAACATATATATGAACGTGTAATTAAACAGTTAGACCAAAATAATCGGAGATATATAGATTGAATGAATAATAGAAAAATAAAAAAATAAAGGACATAAAATGAAATATAATTTTAATTTTAAAATAGTAAAATACAATGATCAAAATGGGAGTTTTAAAGTATCTTTTTTTAACACAAATAAAAATTGCAAATATATGTAAATAAAATTACTCGAATTATTTTATACTATTAGATATTTTTGAATTACAAATTCATTGGTATTCCATACTATAGAGCTATATTTAACATCAATATCCGGCGGTGTTTCTATGTGCTTTCTAAAACAACAACAGATAAATTAAGGTTTTCTTTCTAGCAATTCCGTGTAGGAGACACAAGCAGGAATATATTCTCGCATGGGGGCCTAATATTTAATTAATAAACATCTTATTTGGAAATTTCATCACTCAATTAGTACATATATTAACTTTTCGCACCCGAAAAGGAAGAATAAAGCATCAAATTAATGGGGATTTTCTTTTTGTGCTCTTGTTATTATATATATATATATGCTATTTATTTTGCATATATCATAATAGCCGTAACGATACTGGTATTTTATTATCAATAAATTAATAAATTACGTTAAATTTAAATATATCAAACTTTTTAAGATATGATCGTGTGACGTTGAAACAAACAAATTATCAAAATTAGTTAAATGTAAATTTCATTATTTAAAACAAAAAAATGTTCATTTTTTGGGGGGTATATATCTACTACGTACGTATTTGGTGGATAAATGGCCAAGAAATTTTGGGAAGCATCTTTCATTAATTAATGCATTATTATTATTATAGGGGTCCAACTCAATCGCCAAAGCATGGCCTAATAGGCTAATTGTACGTACCACCAAGCGTACAAAATGGTAATTAAGGTGCATTTAACTTGCTTTTTATCACCAGGTTACAATGATCTACTGCTAAACTATGCATTTAATTTGAGAATTGTCGCCCTGATCGGGAGCGACTGATATTAACCCCGCAAAGAAATTGGAAAAAAATAAAACAATGAATCATTACCATGCATCTCGATCGAGCAGAGGTAGTCAACATATAACCCACCTGTGTCTCTGATCGATGGTTGAATGGGGAAAATCTCCAACACAACACTCTAATTATTCCAGCTTTCAATAATTTCACTTTTCTCCAATATTAATGTTCGTGGATGACATCTTGCTCACAGTTCACACCCCACACAAAAAATCCCATGTAGTGTAGTGTAGTACCATCCAGCCCATTATCAATCAATATTATTATGTCTTATCACTTTCTTGATATCGGTAATAATCACATGTAATCATCACATTGCATTTATTAAACTACTTACTCCAATTAACTATACTTAATTACAAAACTAGATAGTGGGTCCCAAGATGCAACTTTTTTTTCTTCATTTTTTCGTTCTTACATGAATATTTTCCATTTTATAATAATATAACTAAAAAGGAAATTCTTTTCAGTGCATGCAATTTTCAAAAAATAAAATAAAATTAGTTGATAAAAATATGCCATTAATTATAACCTTATAAATTTAAAATTTTGAAAACAAAAAATATCTATTAATTAAATTAACGGAGTAGTTAGTAAAAAAAAAAAATACTAATCCTAACCCAACAAATTGCGTAATTAATGAATCTTATGGTCGTTATGGACGTCAAGGAACAACAAGATTTTCTGCCAACGCGAAGAACCAATCCAGGAGGTGGTTATAAAGGGTGGGAAGTTGTTGTCAGATTTTAAAGAGGCCTGGCAGTCGCACCAGAGGCTCCCCCAACCAACCCATCAACCTGAAGTGGAAACCTCCACCGACAGGGGTGGTTAAGGTCAATACAGATGTAGCTGTCGGGAATTCGGGGATTGGGCTAGGATTCATAGCTCGGTATGAGAGAGGTGGGGCGGTTTTCTCAGGGGCTATTTTCATCCCCCACAGAATAGATGCGCCAACGGCGGAGGCCCTAGCGATGCGAGATGCCATTACGCAGGCCAGGCAATGGGGGTGCGATAGGATTATCCTTGAATCAGACTGCCTACAGAATATCTTAGCTCTGACCAATAGAGATTTCCTCCTAGACTATACGGGCTTGGTGCTGGAAGAGGTGGCACGGCTAACATCTACGTTCAACAATTGCTCTTTTACGCACACAAAAATGATCACGAATGTCCTTGCACATGAGTTAGGTCAAATGGTTTTGATTTCCGGTTTAGGAAATGTTTGGGTAGGGGAATGCCCCGAGGCGATCACGCCTTTTGTATTTATAGACGTAAATTAATAGAAATCGTTTCTTTCCCTTAAAAAAAATGAAACGTTGATGAACTTGTAATTCATTAATGGTTTTTTAAGATGTTAGTTAGGTTTTTAATTTGTTTGAGTCTCTAACTGGAAAGTCATTGTCAATGAAATAAAAAAAATTCAGTTGTGGCAAGTAATTAAGATGACGTTGTAACAAGGCACGAAGCTTAAGAAATGAGAGTCATTTTTAGTATTTTATCACTTACTCCCTCCGTCCATTTTTAATAGACGCGTACTGTTCCGGTACACATTTCAAAAAAATCGGATGACTCACTATTTGATCCCAAAAAAATCCGTACTTTTTTTTGAACGTACGTTAATTCTTAACGTACGTCCGAGAAAAAATTTGAGGCAAAATTGTCTCAAATAGTGAGTCATTCAACCTCCTTAATATGCGTGCCAATAGTAAAATTGTGAGTTATTAAAGGATAGAGGGAGTACTAAATAATCGATGAACATGATACTCTCTCTAGACATTTTTAATTATTTTTTCTGAAACAGTAACTTTCACTAAAACAAACATTAAAAAATCAAAAAGTAATTTTCAGTAGAAAAATGACAATTATTTGTTGACGGAAAGAGTAATAAATTGTTGCTATTTATTAAAATTAATTAATTAAAGTTACTATAGATCTTTTTCAAAAAAAAATATTTAAAAAAAATCATATTTGTGTATGTATATATATGTCCCCACATCCATTACTTCACTTTACCATTACCGTATAGCCAATTCTCATCTTGATACAATTAAGTTTGTTCTATGAAACAAAAGGAATTTATATATATACACACACATCACAATCTCTCAATTACTACGCTCTTTCTTTCTCATTCTCAATCTCTCTCACTCATACTCATACACATACACATAACACATTGATTGAATTAATTAATGTTGTTGAATGCTGATTAGTCACCGCAGTTCTTGCTCAATCTTCCGGTTTACCCTCCATAGATTCAAAAAATACCCATCTCGATCCCTACTGGATTAGGATAAGACCCTCTCTTAATCCATTCCAACTTTTCAGGAATTTTTCAGGAATTTTTCTCTCCTTAATCAGATAAGAACTACAAGATTATACCACTAATCTCGGCCTAATTTTTCAGCAATCACGTTTTTTATATCCTTACCCAACATGGGTTCTCCTCACTTCTCCTATTTCTTCCTCTTCTGTTGATCAGTAGTTCAGTATCCACTTCACTCTTTTTTTCCATTTTTTTTCCTGGTGCTGAAAAGTTTAGTTCTGATACTGTTTGATGGATTGCCTAAGAGAGTTAGAAGGGAAGCAAGCTCATGATCCACTACTAGTCATGAAAAGGGGTTCTTCCAGTACTACTCGCAGCGTGGTCGTTCCGGGTCCTATCATCGTCGGAGCAGGCCCATCTGGGCTAGCAGTCGCGGCGTGTCTCAATCAAAAAGGCGTACCGAATATCGTGATCGAGAGATCTAATTGCATCGCATCTCTATGGCAGCTCAAGACTTATGATCGCCTCTGCCTTCACTTACCCAAGCAATTCTGCGAGCTTCCGCTCATGGGTTTTCCCGCTGATTTCCCGACATATCCGTCTAAGGCGCAATTCATCGAATACCTGGAGGGATATGCGGAGAAGTTTGGTGTCGAGCCGAGGTTCAACGAGTCGGTTTCCAGTGCGGAGTATGATCAAGTATTGGGGTTGTGGCGCGTGAGGACCACTAATTCAGGGGTGAAGAACACGGAGGAGACGGAATATGTGAGCCGGTGGCTGGTAGCGGCGACCGGAGAGAATGCGGAGGCGGTGGTGCCGGAGATTGAAGGGATGGAGGAGTTTGGTGGGGATATAAGGCATACAAGTTTGTATAGAAGTGGACAGGTTTTTAGAGGGAAAAAAGTTTTGGTGGTGGGGTGTGGTAATTCAGGGATGGAGGTGTGTTTGGATCTGTGCCATCATAGTGCTAATCCTTCACTTGTGGTTAGAGATTCAGTAAGTATAATTAGTAACTCTTTAATCATAATCAATCATGCTAATTACTTTCTTTTCCATTCTCATCATCTCTAATTTGATTTCTTTCTTTCTCCTTTTTCACCCATTTTTAGCCCTCTTAGTCCACCTCAAAGCCAAAAGAAAGGAAAACCATTTGAAAGTTCTCTTTAAGCTTTATGTCAATTCAATTGCCAATTTCTATTTTTTTTCTCTTATAAAAAACCACCCCATTTTGGATTTTGTGTTTCTAGAATGAAATAAATTCTTTCTATACATTTTCATAGTTTTTTTTTCTTCATTAATAAAGAATGGTATCAACTCATAATTAATATTTGCCTCTTTTCTTTTTCCTTTATAAAGATGTGTTACTTGGAATTTGGATAATACTAACTAGATTAAAATTTTGTGAAATTAATATGGACAAACATTGGAGAAAATGAACTTCATCCAACTTTCTTTTTTCTAGTGGGATTTTTGGACTCTATTGATGCCAGGGGAATTACATAAAAGTTTGCAACTTTTGTGTGCTGCTAGTTTTAGAAAATTAGGAATAGTGTGAGTTCAAGTTCCAATAGCATCCTCTCCAAACATGATTACAAGAACAAATTTAGAGATTTACTGGTACTTTCTTGGGGTTCCCAAGCATGTATATCTCCTTTCTTGTGTTCACTAAATTAGAATATTCCAACTCGAAATGTTATTTTCAGTAAATTTATGAAGTGTTTGTGACTGGCTAACATTTTCCCCTCCCTTTTTTGTCTTGACTTAGGTCCATGTTCTACCACGAGAGATGCTAGGGAAATCGACTTTCGGGTTGTCCATGTGGTTGCTTAAGTGGCTGCCCATTCAGTTAGTGGACCGGTTCTTGCTCGTTGTGTCAAGGCTGGTGCTGGGCGATACGGGTCGCCTCGGATTGGACCGCCCAAATTTGGGTCCCCTTCAACTCAAGAACTTGTCTGGAAAGACACCAGTCTTAGATGTTGGTACACTAGCCAAGATCAAAAGTGGAGATATTAAGGTACTTTTCTTTTTCTACTCTTTCCTTTTATTTTGCCTTTTGCAACAAGTTGTGGGTTGAGTTCTTGATGGATCCTACGGTGTGCGTGAAAACATTTGTTCCATGTTGCTTTTTTTGATTTTTTGCACCAACTGTCGGAATGTTTCTGCCTTTTTATAGTTACTACTTCTTTTCTTTTTCTACTTTGTCAATCTTTTTACATGATTGATTTGATTACGTGACTATTTGATCAACCTTATTTATTTGATGATAATAAAAATCAATTTAGTAAGGTTATAATTAGATACACTCGATACAAATAACTTATCATTTTCAACCTCTAAATTATAAATATTTAAGTACTTTAGGAGATTTGAATTAAAAATTTAACTTATTTTTATGTTACAATAGATTTCACTAAAATACGAGTTCATTAATCACTTAAATTGGCCATGAAATATATTTGGATTGTTTCCGATGTTGATCAGGTTCTTTGCATTGCGTATAGGTATGTCCAGGAATTAAGAGGCTAAAACGGCACGCGGTCGAGTTTGTTGACGGGAAGACGGAAAATTTCGACGCCATTATCTTGGCGACGGGATATAAAAGCAATGTACCATCTTGGCTAAAGGTATACATAATTTATATCTTTATGTTTCTCTTTTTTCTCTAGAATCCTTTGGCTCTTAAGCACATATCATATATTATAGGAGAAATTTTTTAATATATTAGAAGTATGGTACACGCTTTCCTTTATAACATAAAGTGTCACATAACTAGTACTTTATGCTATAAAATGAGAAGCTTATAATTTTCTTGATGTACCGAATTTTTTTCCGATACAAGAGGAGAAGAAAAAGCACTAATTAGAAATATGGGGTTGAATTGAATTTTGTGTCAGGAGGGAGACATGTTTTCGGACAAGGATGGACTGCCAAGAAGGCCATTTCCGAGTGGATGGAAAGGGGAGTGTGGGCTGTATGCGGTGGGGTTCACCAAACGTGGAATATTAGGTGCTTCAATGGATGCCAAAAGAATAGCTCAAGACATTGAACAGTGCTGGAAATCTGATGCCAAACATAGCATACCCTATAGCATTTCTACTAGGTCACTCTAATTTTCCCCGACCATAAATTCCCCCTTTTTTTTTAATCCTTTTTTTTTCTTTTTTTAAATTTCTTCTCATGATCAGCATTTGTTACTTTTGCTGAGAGATTTTGGTTCAAGAAAAGAAGAAAAAATATATAAAAAATAGGTAATTGTAGGGTTTTCTTGTTTGATGGAACCAGTTGAGAAAATGTTGGTTCCATAGTTAGATTTTCTCCTCCAATAGCTGATTTTTGTTCAAGAAGAAGAAGAAGAAGAAGAATGAAGGAAATTGAGAGTGAAAGGAAGGTGTATGTTATGTTCTGTGGGGGACCTCTTTGTACATTCCTTGTTTTATGAAATTAGGTATGACTTTGGAGAGCAATAGACTGGTATTTGCTTGTTAGGAGGGATGATAATGGGGCGGGTAAGCACTATTCATACTCATACCCATTAATTTGAGAGTAATCCATATTTGCACTCGCAAATTTACGGATAATCCATACCGGCACCCGCATCCATATGGAGCGGGTAAAAAAAGAGTAATTGTACCTGCGGATACATGCAAATTTGGTTGAATTTCAAATTTCAAATTTCAATCAAATTAGTATATAAAAAAAATCATTCTAATTTAATAACAATGCCACACAATAATATGATACACTAATCCAACATGATAATCCATAACAATTCAACAAAAAAAAATTCATAAGAAAATATAATTTAATAAAAAAATTAGCAGCTCCGGCTTGCAATTTAACATCCCTATTAATCCTTGATGAAAAGTAAGATATTCTCCCATTTAGCTACATGGTACCAAAAAAGGTTACTTAACATAAATATAATAAAAAGAGAACTATTTATTACCATCATCATCTTCAGTGTTATGATAATCTAGACATGCGGCACCACCACCTAAGAATGTAAGCACATAAATAAATAAAATGCTTAATTGCTTATGTATAAGTACAAAACTTAAAAAATAAAGTTATGTTTATTATTGTACTTGTATATTCAGCTGCTCACAACCAACTACGAGTACACATTAAAGCTTTAATGGTTCTTGCATGAAGTTTGTTACGATGTGGGCTGATCACTCTACCACTTATGTTAAATGTAGACTCAGATGCAAAAGTGGACATTGGAATAGCTAGAATATCACGAGCAATTGTCTTTAAAGTCGGGTACTTAACTCCTTGCACCTTCCACCATACGAGAATGATAATTTTTTTTATTCTTGGCAAGACACGCTCCTCTAAATAAAAATCCAACTCACTCATTGCTTGTGTAGTGTAATCAGTTTGGGACTCCATCACAAACATATCATATTCAATCATACTGGCTTGGGAATAATTCATTGACAATAAAGCTAAAGATGGATCCAATGTTACATCTGCTCCCCACTCATTGTACTCTCTCACCATATCATAACAAACTCTCTTAATTTTTTCAACCTCCACAACATAATTAACACCATAAATCTTACAGTAGTAGAACTGAATCAACTGAATCTTGTATTGTGGATCAAGTATCACGGCAACAACCATAAGAACATTAACATCATCCCAATATTTGACAAACTTGGCCATCATTTCACCAGTCATTGTTGACACAATGGGAGTAGGAAAAGTTAACCAATCTCTCAATCTCAATTTCATATCACAAATCTTAGAATAGTGTTGTTTCCAACATTAAAAATGTGGAGTTCCACCTAGTTGGACAATCAAGAGAAAGACTTTTAGTAGGTTTGTTAGGACCAACAAACGTACCTTCAAATTTCTGTAATCTTTTCGGAGTAGCCGTCTAGTACGAAACACTCTCTCGGATTGCACTACTACTTTCTTTGATAATTGCAAGTCCATCTTGTACAACCAAATTCAGGATGTGAGCACAACACCGCATGTGATGATAAGACCCATTAGCAATCAGAGACCGAGACTTTAACTCATCCAACACCACAACCATCATAGCATCATTAGTAGAGCAATTGTCTAAAGTAATGGTAGACAACTTTACATCTATTTTTCATTTGACAAGAGCCTTCAATAAAATTTCAGGAAGTACTTCTTTGTTGTGCGGACATGACACATATAAAAATCTATAGTTGACATAAACACTTAGTACGATAAAAATAACAATATTGAATGCAAACATAAACTACCTATTTTATATAAGTTATAAAAGTACCTTAAAAGTCGACTTTGCAATTTCCAATTGTGATCAATGAAATACGTTGTGATAGCCATAAAGCCTTTCTTTTGATTAGTGGTCCACATATCAGAGGTGATGGCTATTCGGCTTTCATTTTTCTCAATCAACTCCATTAAATTACTTCCCTCTTTCGCATACATCCCCTAGTATATCACTTTTCAAAGTATTCCAGAAAGGAACCTTAAAAAGTGGCTGAAGCGAACAAACAAACTTTTTGAAATTGATTTGATCCACCAAAGAAAGCGGATGTTCTTGCATCACAACCAAGCACGCAAGCTCTTTTCTTGCAATTTTAGGATCAAATGTAGGTGTACCGATACTAGAAACTGGAATATTGGAACTTCCCACAAGTGTACCACTATGTGAAACCGGAGGATAGAGACTTGTCTCCACTGTAGGCTCACTTTCTTATTTTGCATTATATCTACAAACAAAAAATTGTAAAGATAAGCAAAGTTCTGCTCTAATAAAATAAATTGACGAAGTGAAATAACACACAACAGTTACTGAAGTTTGTCCATGAAATAATTTCATACACCAAATGTGAATCTTACCTATTTTTTGAGATTCAGTAGTGTCAATATTTTTTTTCTTAATTGAAGATAATAAAGAACTTTTGTTGCACTCTTGGTTTTAAACTAACATGTTAAAGGAATATTTATGGTATTATATTTGATTTCTCAAAAAGAATCATAAAAGGACCTGTAAATTAAAAATAATTTAATAAAGAACAATTCTTGCACATGAAACAACCAAAAACCCTCTTTAAGCTTACATTAGAGATGCTTGTAGAAAAATAAAGTGTCAATATTTAAGGTAGATTGGATATTTCTGGGAAACGTTAATAGTCAAAAGAGGGTAATAAACAGAATTCAGATTGACTACTTAGTTTTAGCCATGATGGCAAAAACTTAACCATGGAGGGTGGGGCTGATCACCAAGTTCCAAGTTTTTCATCTTTGATATTGCTCTTGCAGTAATTAAGTAACAATTCACCTCTATTGAATTATCTTGCACCAATTGCACAATAAAACTAACCCACCATGTCCTCACACCAACAAAATCTGAAGATAATAAAAGAAAAAATAATATCAACTAGGCGTGAGTTATTTTTACAAGGAAAATGATAAAGAAAAATATATATTGTTAAGGTGTCAAACTCAAGGGCTATATCATTAACCATTAAGGGCATGATTAAAATAATTTTGAACTGGAGGACAAGAAAAAACAACATTAAGGTTTCAGGAAATAAACCCCAAGATCTTGCAATGTTTACTCAACACGCTTGATAGTCTAAAGTCCTGCAAACTTTAGTAAGTGTTGTGTGTTGGCCGCGACGACTATGAGAGATGGAGAGAGAGCTGCAAGAGTGGTTTTGTTGCTGTAATGATCTGCCCTAATGACCTTCCTGTTGGATTTATTGTCAAAACGACACCTGTCACCGTTTTGGTATAAAAAAAAAATTATATATTAAAAAATTATATATATATATATATTGCGGATATTTAGTGTGGGTATTGGAGCGGGTAAGCACTATTCATACCCGCACTTTGCGAGTGCGGGTATATCCATATCCGTAAAATATTCACAATGTACGAGTAATACCCGTCTACAATTACGGGTATTGAATAGATATCCATATCCGCGGGCGGAATTGTTATCCCTACTTGTTAGGTCTTAATTATTGTGTTTACTATTTCTTCTTTTTCTTTTTCAAGTTTTTATTTTTATTTTTATTTTAATTGGCATTATGATGACGATGATGGTGATCAATACAAGGTTAAGCTAGCTAGCTAGAGTTTACCAGTGACTTTCTTAATCAAATTCTTAATTATTGCCGTATATTGTGATATCATCACTCTCTCTTCTCTTTTTCTGTCTTTCAGATATTTAATCATTAATCATTTCTCCAGATTTGTGGAGTTCTGGAAACTTTATTTGCCACTCAAAATCATGATTTCATTTGCAGTACTGTAGACTATATTGGACCCCATCTTTTCAGATCAGAAATTGCATATGATCATTTTAAAAATCCACCAAAATCTTATTAAATGAAGAACCACAAAAGAAATAAATAACTAACACTGCACAAGTGCAAGTGCGTAGATCATTTTATAAGAAATCGATCTAATTTAACCAGAAATTTGATGTTCGAGCTTTAAATATGAAGGTGCGAATTTGCTTGGCAGGAAGTGGTTACTTTTGAATCTTTGAAGAGTAATTAGTGAAGTAAGTAACTTAAAATAGGCAAGCAGGGATTATACTCTAGGAATCTTCTTAGCCTCTAAAGCATGCACATGTCCCAGCCGTACAGGTCAATGGTGGCACCTTATGAATCTATCTTTGTTTGAAAATGTTCTCATTAAGTAACTATGTATCCCATCCGTAATGAAAAAGAACAACAGCATTATGCTTAGTGGACAATGAATGAAAGTACCAAATCATTAATTAATACCAATCTCATATAAATATGTAATTATTAATCTTATAATTATTATTAGGGCATCTAAAACACAAACAAATAGTAGTATATGTTTGTTAAAAATTGCTTTCTGTTATTTTCCGCTACATCTTTAATATCGGACAAAACTACTTCTATCAAGTGTGGTTTTAGTCATTAAATCTATGGTGAAAAAATACAGAAAGCAACCTGAGCAGACGACCTGTATGTGTATGTATTTGATCATAAAGTCTCTAGTGTATGTTCATGATCATGTGTATTGTGTTCTGGAGTGAGCTTGACAATTCAGAGTTATTGAACAAATGGAAGGAAGGCAGGCGTTAGTTAGGGTTTTAAAGATTGTAGGTGTTGGGGTTTATTCCGACCGCATACACTAGAGACTTGGTCATGAATTCAGTTCCAAGAAAAGTAAAATGTTGGGTGGAGACATTACATAGTGGATGTACAATTTATTCAATCTTAATAATTTGAGAAATATTCCCCGATAATCACTCGAAGATCTTCACTAAATGAGTCAATGGTTCAATCGAGATTAATTTTATTTAATCAAGAGATTTATTTGAATATATATAAAAGGTGTATCTAAATAAATGTTAATAATTTTAATACTGACTAAATCAATTAAGATCTTCAATGAATGAGTTAATAGTTCAATCAACGCAAAGTGTTAATCAATTGTATTTTGATTCTAATGATCTGACTAGATCGATTTATAATTCGGGAATCGATTCGCTGATTAAGGATTCAATCCAGTTTTTACAATTATTTTTTAGAGAATACAAATGATAACTCTAAAATTAAATTAATGATTAATGTGAAAAACAATTAATGATTGCAAAATGAAAAAAAAAATCTTATAATGTGAAAAAATATCATGGTCCCATGTATATGAGTGGAATCTGGAATGATAAGGACGTTACGATCCAAACAATGATGAGAGAGAGAGGGTAATATCAACATAAAGTGCCATTACACAAAAATAAACACTGCAATTTCTATTTAAAGGCCAGCAACAGGGTTTCGGCAAGTAGTTCGTATGGCCCATGAAAATCCAATTCCCTATCTTATTTGGGCCCCCTTTGGGCCTTTTTACTACTTCATCCCCCCAATTTTAGCTTCCTTCTTTTAACTATGGAGTTGTACATTGAGAGAGAGAGAAAACATCATGATTACCCACCTAATTCATAAATAAAAAACTAATAATTTGTGCATTGAGTTGACCATTAAGAGGTAAAGTATTTGAAGAAGGTAATTTTTCTATACACTAGAATCAAATGTGCGTCTTCTTTCTCAATAAATAAAAATATTAAACCACTCACACTAATCACTCGTCGATTCGTATATGCAAATTACAATGTTGCGTGGTTCTTTTTGCTGTGTTTTCTTATTGGACATAATTATATTTATATTAATTTAAGTGAAAAAAATGATTTTATTATTACCTTTTAGCTTAATTTGGAAACCATAGAATCAAAAATTTAATTATTATCCTTTGTCAATTTTATGTGTGGAGAGATATCAAATGATACACCTCTAAGATATTTTCTGACCGGACGAGTGATTTGAATCTTGACTGCAACATAAAGTTGGTAAACCGGTTGAGTTGTCACATACCATGCATGTAAACAATAATACATTTGGTAAATTTACCAATTTCTGTACATCGATCAATGCATATAAAAATCAACTCAAATAACAAATTGGGTACTGACTTTTTCAAACTCGAGTCGGATAGAATTCTAAAAATAATATAAAATAAAATTTATAAATTTTTATGCAACTACGTACGGAGGGTTTGAAATCGAGATAAGCAACTAACCACAATTTTTTTTTCGTGAGCTGTGGTGGTCCTGCCACGAGGTACATACCACCCACAAGCTCATGATAGGTTTTATTTTAAAAACTTGGTTTTAGGTTAAGTACACACGGTGCACATGCCCTCCCATCAGGACCATCCAATTTGTTTGGGCCCAATCTAAAAGGGCTTTTATTATGCTTTGTGGTCCAACCCAAGAAAAAAATTAGAAAATTAGACGAAAAAAAGAAAATTGATTACTACTCCTAGTCTCCTAAGTCCTAACGGTTTGACATTGGATTTGGACCATATCCAGGCTTTTTAATTGAATCGATTGACGAACGTCCATTTCAAATCAGACGGTAGGTGTTATTTGTCAATGGAAATAGTCACCCATCAACAGTCGACCCAAAGCATGGATTAATCATTCTCCAAAAAGTAAAACTTGGGTACATCATAATGTACGTACCTCTCCCATTCAAATATTGACACGTGTTTTGGAAAGATTAATGGACACGTGTCAACATTTAAATAGGAGAGGTACATACATCATGATGTATCTAAGTTTTTTCCTTCTCTATAAACAACTTCTATCACATCGAATTTAATATAATTAATTAATTAACCGCAAACCGGGAGTAAAAGACACGTGTCACGGCGTGAGTGTCGTGAGTTACTTTTTCCGAGCCTAGAAACCTAGAGAAAGTGGAGCATTCCAGCTTGAATCTTATATCTTACCGTCATTGTAACATGGCTGAAAATGGAGTGAGCATGCATATACATATATGGTCGATCTCCACTTCCAAGTTTCCCACGGAATTAGAACCCCTCAATCATTCCACGGGAAATAGAAACCCTTATTGATTAGTTGGTGCGTGAAAAGGACAATACATTATACATACATGCAAGCGCATGCAATTACATGAGAATGACATGCACATTCGAACACATATACTCTTAAATTAATTAACAATTTAATTATAATTAATGATATAAGATTAAATGTGACTGGATTTTTTTTTAGATACATCAGTTTTACCATATGTCGATTTATACTAGACATTAAAATAGTTCGCTGTCCAATTTTTAATCAAGAATTTAATATATACGTAGCTATCTAATTAAGATAATTTTTTTTAAAAATCTTTTTAGAATAATTTTTTTAAAAATCTTTTTAGCTATCATCTGAGTTTTTTTCCGGGCAGGAGATTACTTACGAATATTATGCAGAAAATGAGTCAACTATATACATGTCTTCATAAGGTGCACTTAATTAACTTTTTGAGGCTTTCCTCATTGGGCTGAATAGCATATATATATGGCCATGTAATGCACCCAAAAGCTCCTCTTTCCTTCACTTTTGGGACCGCCACTGTACTCCCCTGTTATAGGTATAGCTTAGCTAGGTGTCTTAGATTGCAATATATATGTGAGACAGCTAGGGCATGAGAGGGATCTGGTGGCTTGGTCCAAAAGACCAGGGCATGCGCTGTGTCATATGTGCTTAGTGAAATGAGAACTTCCAGAGTTTCAAAACCCACTTGTTCGTCACTTTTTGCACTCCCTTTTCTTCCCTTTTTAGCTTTTGCGGGAATCTAGGTTATGTGTTGGTTATCTTTTTGCATGGTATTTCTCCAAATTCTTTTTATTAGTGATTGTAGAGGTACTTGCCAAGTTGCGTTTCTCCATTTCAACAAAGTGCTCATGAGGTCATGAGCTACTGTGTTTGTCCATTTGAATCCACCATCTTTCCTTTGTCACTATTTTCTCTCGAGTGTTTTTTGTGCAAAGATTCTTCCACTATCGCATAGGATAAAAGATGCTCCCCGATCTTCATGATCATGAAAGAAGTAGTTGGTGAGAGTTCAAACGATCGATGACTATATATAAAAACAAAACAATTAACAATTGTGCTCTCAAGGACTAGCACTAAACTTACTCCTAACGTTATGGGTCTAAAATATCGTGGAATGGTCCACATCTCTAGCTTTTAATGTTGGTTTCATGATCTAGAATAGTAGGAAGGGAGATATTTTGTCTGGTGTACGAAAACTTACTACTTTTCGAGTACAATGTCTGTCTTTATACTACTCACGTAAGGGGTGGTTAACTCTTTACGATATTTCTTGAAGAAATGAGTTTAGTATGTTATATTATTAATCGATTTAATTAGCTTATGTATCAATTTATCTACTTTTTTTTGAGAAATTCTCTTTATTATTATCTAATAACTTATAATGTTACGTTAATGTTTTTTTTTTAAACAAAAATATATGGAAGAAAGAACAAAGACATAAGGCAATCGCGATCTTAGATTATAATATATTTCCTTAGAAAAATAACCGGATACAAAGAGAGATTTAGGAGAACTAAAAGTAATGTATGTCAAGAGACATAATGTAAAATTATATTATTGACAACTACTATATATTATTATTAAATCAATCTAAGAGGAAAATTAGTTTGAAAATAACCACATTTTTTACTAGCATGCAAGAATCTCTTTTATTCCATTCCTTTTTTTGTCCTCACTTCTTCAATATGCAAGCATTCACACAACACCATATGGTTCAAATTGGCCTGGACCTGAACAACTCTAACAATCAGGTTTACGCCCAAAGGCCCATAGAATAGCCCACTTCATTATATTTCTGGCCCAGCCTTCCACTATTTCACAAAACCCTACCTCTGTGTCACTATATAAAATACTTTAACCTTCTTCTCCCTCGACTTTCCTCCGCGCAAGCTCAGCCCCAAGTCGGAAGCGGTATTCAGCCAAAGTAGAAATGGTACTTCTTCTACCACTCTCAACGTCGCCGTCCTCTTTACCTATTGAGCATCCGTTTTCTGATCGGTGCTAACTAAGTGGTTTATGTGTATTTTCAGGGGAAAGGAACAGGCAGCTTTGGTAAGAGAAGGAACAAGACCCACACTCTCTGCGTCCGATGTGGTCGCCGGAGTTTCCATCTCCAGAAGAGTCGCTGCTCCGCATGCGCCTACCCTGCTGCCCGCCTCAGAAAGTGTAAGCGCGATTCTCCATCACTCGCTGCTCCGTCTTGTTTAGATCTGTGGGCATTTTAGGTTATACAGTTTGTAGTGAAATTCGAGTAGTGTACTACTGTTCTGATTTTGAAAATCTTTTTATTTGTGATTAGATAACTGGAGTGAGAAAGCGATTCGCCGAAAGACAACTGGAACTGGGCGAATGAGGTATCTCCGCCATGTGCCACGCAGGTTCAAGAGCAACTTCAGAGAAGGTATATAGTCATTTCTGGTTTAGTTTGGGTTTCGAATGTTTGATTGATTGTTTTGTTTGTAATTCGATTTTTTTTGGTTTTTATTGGGTTAGGTACACAAGCTACACCAAGGAGCAAGGGAGCTCCTGCTGCTTCTACCTAAGGAATTAGGAGGCCGTTGTTTTTAGGTTTTGATGTTTCTATATTTGCAAATGAGAATTTTTGGTCATTGTTCTATGGATGCTGCTACTGCTGCTTATTATCATTTTGAGAGTTGTTTGGATATGAAGTTTTATGGAAATTTGCTGGTATATTACGATCATGACTTGTTCCCTCATCTTGAATCGATGATTGATCATAAATATGTGCTGTTTAATTGTCTTGCGTTGCTACCGAAATTTTTGGTTTTTGCCTTGCGTTGCTTCCAAAATTGTGATTACTTCATGGATGGAAGGAAATTCTGTTGCAGTTTCAAATTTTAACTAGTGTTTGATCATATTAATAGGATTATGAATGTGACTTGTGCTGTTAGCGTTTAATGTCAGGTTTTCTGTAAGAGTCTTGTGCATATGTTGTTATCCATCAAACTCCGATAGTTTTGTTGCCAATTCTGCGAAAATCAATGAGTTTTTTTCTCTCTTCTTTGCGCAAGAAATAATGTGAAATTGCTATCTTTACAGGCAAATTAAAAGCACGTGTCTTGATTTGATTGCTAGATTCATCAATATGATGTTTGCCATTGTTCTACAAAATGCAAATTGTTCCAAAAAAGATTCATAAAGCAAACTAATATATTAGCTGATTCTACTACTCCAAAGAAGCGAATTCCCACAATGCGCCAAGAGTTTGTCCAAATGTTTCCAGCAAAATGGCTCATCTATCTGTTCGGGAATCTGGGCGGAGCAACTTGTCATCCACGCACCTGTCTGAGTCAAGATGTATCACCTTCTATCTGGGGGGCATGAGCGCTGGCTCAAGCTCGAATGTATCTGTAACGGGCAATAAACTTCCCAATTCAAATAAAAGGCAAATGACCCAAGTCACATTTTTTTATCTATTGCACAACCTTGGACGTTTGTTGCCTTTCCATACTAGTGGTAGTTCCAAATAATGTAAGATGACGCTGCCATAGGTCGACAGAATGTAAAATCATGGCAGGAAATGTTAGGTACAGAAGGACAAACCAAAGAGCACGGTAAGATAACACAACCATGTCTCAGTGTTTGAGCCAGTAGTTTCGGAGCTGAGCCATATGCAGTAGTATTTCATCACGACCTTGGTTGGTGACACTGCTGGTCATAATCCACGGGGGTGTTGACTGGAAGAAGCCACGTATCAGCTCCGTAAACTCATTCACGTTCTCTTCAGGCCTTTTCCCTCCATTCTTTTTCTTTTTCCTCTTGTCACATTTGGTGAAAACTAATGTCATGGGAATCTGAAAGACAAGTTACCTTTGCACATCATTTAAATAATCCAATCACAATTTTAACTAACGATAAAAATGGTCCAAAAAGAAGATTCCTATCCGTGAAAATGTAAACCTAGAATATCCTAACCCAAATTCCCCATGTGCTAATAATCCCGGAAGCATGAAGAGCTCAGGAAAGAAGAGACGGTAGCGAAAAAGAAGCTAACAAATGTCGTCACACAAAATGTATTTAGGTTAAGATTTTACCTGATTCTCACCCAGCCAACTGGCATACTCTAGGTCAATTTTCTTTACGGGAATACTAGCATCTACAAGAAGAAACACTGAGACTAATGTTGAGCGGTTGAGGAAGTAGTCTCTGGTAAACTTGTTCCAATCTGTTCGAAGGTCTCGGGGTGCAGATGCATACCTGATCCACAAAGAAACGAATGTAACAGGTAGAATCGATTTCTAAATTCTAGTTGAAGAGACATGGAGTTCTAATAAGTGGTTTAACTTAATTACTAAAGAAGTTCACAATATTACACCTGACAAAGACTACATCGTGAAACTTGTTATTGGTCGAATAATTCAATACAGAAAGATCAAATTTTCTTTACCTAATTTTGTAGTGATTCAGTGCCAAGTAAAGTACACAGTCATTGATATTAAAGTGAAATTTGTAAGGAATATGAAGCAGAACACAGCTAGCATATACATATAACAATCAAACCTATACATCCTCTGGCACAGACAAACCTCATTGGTTCATTCCAATCTCATTGGTGCATTATTTTTTAGAACATAGATAAAATTCCACTAGAAGTGAACGAATTAGGTCAATCAATACCACGTCTCAAAGAAATACACACTTATCGGCATAGATCAATGCGTTATTGCATGCATCTCAACTTCAGAGGTGGTCAAATCTCGACCCACTTCTAATCAGGGTTAGATCCTAATTCACAGTCAGACTCACGCAGCATGAAGAACAGAATTGAAATCCACAAAATAATGTCTACTAAAATGACATACCACTACACTGACCAGGTTTCTTAGAAAATCCAAATGACCACCACGAGATAGAAAAGCTAATTGAACAAATGCACCGTGCAGAATTCAAGAGTTAAATTGTCAAAACATACCCGTATCCAGGTAAATCCACCAAGAACCAGCTATCATTAACACGGAAATGGTTGATGCACTGCGTTTTCCCTTCAAAAGAGCAAAATACAACATCTAAGAGTAAGAGATTACAGTACTGCTTCCTCATAAACGGTTAATTTCTTTCAATTGCACACAGTTGAGCTAATAGAACTAACCAGGTTTCTTAGAAGTAAGCGCAAGCTTCTTTCTTCTCACTATAGAATTCAGAAGCGAAGATTTCCCCACATTAGACCTCCCGACAAGAGCAAATTCCGGAAACCCATCCGCTGGACAGTCCTCCGTCTTCACGCTACTCTTCACAAAATCAGCCTGCACGACCTGCGCATCTCTCGCGTACTTACTCAACACTATATTCGAACCTCTCAATATTCTCGTCCTCAAATTAGCATCGTCAAGGGACACGTCGGTTTCCGGCGGGACGAAGAGCTTGTCGAGTGAAATTTGGAACTGGGTCTCTTCCTCGGATGCTAGAGATGCATCGGAAAAGAGGGAAATAGGTATGGGTTCGGCGGCGGAGACGGCGGATTTGGGCTTGGTGAGAGAACGGAATGAGAGGTTTGGAATTAGGTGGAAGCTAAAATGAGAGTAGAGAGATGGCGGTGGACGGTGGGTCAAGACGGATAGGTTTAGTTTTGGAAGATGAGCTAGAACCATTTTTCTTGCCTCTTTACTCTTTTCAGCAAAGAAGCGCCATGAAAATGGAAGTGTTACATAGTGAACGGGGAGCGAGAAGTTAAACCAGCCCAACAGTCGACGTCGTTTAGTCGGAAACAGGTTGCCTTCTCTCACTTCAAACGCAGCGTTTAGGGATAGATTAAAGGTAAACTACACAACTACCCTAAATTTTATACTCCCTCGGGACACAATTACTTGTCACTTTACTATTTCAGCACGCATTTCGAGGAGGCCGAATGACTCACTATTTGACCCCAAAAAAATCTGTACTTTTTTTCTAACGTAGGATTAACGTACGTCCGAGAAAAAGTACGGAACTTTTTGGGTCAAATAGTGAGCCATTCGGCCTCCTCGAAACGCATACATGAATAGTAGCCAGTGACAAGTAATTGTGTCCGGAGGGAGTAGAAGTTTTCACTTCGGCTCATGTAGTATTAATGCTTGCAATATAATTCTATATATCTAAAATTCAGTATGGGCTCAATACTATTACACTCTCACGTAATACTATTCATAACTTATTCACACACTTTATTCATAATTTATTCATATACTCGTATAACACTATTCGTAATTTATTTATAACACTATGTTAAGTCTATTTCAAATAGAAAATGACTGAAATGTCAATCGGCCGAAAATTTAGTAGTAAATCCTAAAATTTATTAAGAATTGCAATTATAACTCATTTAGTAATTGAAAGATAAATAAAATGAAAAAAACTGTAAAATAATTATAAATTTTTTAATGAAAATGTAGCAAATATAGTCTGAAAATTTGAAGAAACTATTAATAAGATAATTTAATTACTACATGCTCGTTGAAAATATATTTTTCCATAGTTTTTTACCGTTTTATTTTATTTTTTAACTATTAGAATTTCTTAGAAAACAATATGTTATACAGTATATTGCATGTCTTAAAACAATAGGGTCTGTAGTGAAAGATTTTGTAATATTAAGGTTTCTTGTGTAGTTTTTCCTAGTTTTAAACCAATCAAACTCATCCACCTCAGCACGAACACGAAACCCATTGACGGCCCAGCAACTCCTCCTCCTGCTCCCTCCCGTCACCAGTCTCTCTTCCACCACCACTAAACTCTGCCATTAGCTTCCTCTATCATTTCTCTTTACTTAAATTCCCGCAACTAGATCCATCTACGTTACGGTGATCTCATCGTACGACGTCTTAGCGAACTCATGGCTCCTCCAGCTCAGTCCCATCGATCTTCCTCACCGTCGCAACCCTCCGGGTAAGTCTATCATCTTAACTAATTTTCCTATTAACTGTTTGTCTGTGTTTGAGTTCTTCACGTGATTCACGTTTTCCGCGTTTGATTCTATCGCAGGAAAGGCGAAGTGGCTGATTTGAAAACACAGCTCCGTCAGCTCGCCGGGAGCCGAGCTCCTGGCGTTGACGATGCGAAGCGAGAACTCTACAAGAAAGTTATCTCTTGCATGACTATCGGCATTGATGTCTCGTCTGTCTTTGGCGAGATGGTCATGTGCTCCGCCACTTCAGACATTGTGTTGAAAAAGATGTGTTATCTCTACGTTGGTAATTATGCTAAGGTAAATCCTGATTTGGCGTTATTGACGATTAATTTCCTCCAGCGGGATTGCAAAGACGAGGATCCAATGATTCGCGGTTTGGCGCTTAGGAGTTTGTGCTCGTTACGTGTGGCGAACCTAGTGGAGTATTTGGTCGGACCGTTGGGTTCTGGGCTAAAAGATCCTAATAGTTATGTGAGAATCGTGGCAGTTATGGGAGTCCTTAAATTGTATCATATCTCGGCTTCAACTTGTGTTGATGCTGATTTCCCAGCTACGCTTAAGCATTTGATGCTTAATGATCCAGATAAACAGGTTATAGTCGTTTGGATTCTGTTTTTGTGATTTTAGGCACTCAGTGTAGTGATTGATGGGTTTGGTT
This sequence comes from Viola odorata, assembly GCA_963691705.1. Lineage (NCBI taxonomy): Eukaryota > Viridiplantae > Streptophyta > Magnoliopsida > Malpighiales > Violaceae > Viola > Viola odorata. Next base: position 18,857,512 of record OY829545.1, on the reverse strand, counting down.
TCGGGCTATTGGTAGGTTGTTGCGAATTGTTTATCTGCATTGCAAGAGATATGGAGCTCCGAAGCAAGTACTTCGGAGGAAGCGTCAAGGGAGATGGAAGCTTTGCTTAGTAAGCCGATTGTATATCACCTTTTGAATAGGTATGTTCTATGTCTTGCCATGACTTGTAAAGGAGTAAGTTTTACTTGCAGGTCTCATCTTCTTTATGATGAAAGTGTTATTTAGTTGTTTATTATGGCATATTGGTTAAACTTGTGTCCTTATTTTATGCTCTTACTTGCAGGATTAAGGAATTTAATGAATGGGCTCAATGCCTTGTGCTTGAATTGGCTGCTAAATATGTACCCTCAGACAGTAATGAGATATTTGACATGATGAATCTTCTTGAAGATAGACTTCAACATGCAAATGGTGCTGTTGTGTTAGCAACCACCAAATTGTTTCTACATTTGACACTCTCTATGGCTGATGTACATCAACAGGTACTAATTATTGGTTTATCAAACAGCATGTCTATTTAATTGTAACGTCTCAGCAATGTCCCTTGTGAAGATGTATCGGTGAATGTTCATTATGAGTTAATATTATTTTTTGTTGGATAGGTATATGAACGTATTAAAGCCCCTCTGCTTACCCTAGTGAGTTCTGGAAGTCCAGAGCAATCATATGCAGTCTTAAGCCACCTGCATCTCTTGGTGATGCGTGCTCCATACATATTCTCTTCAGACTACAAACACTTTTATTGTCAGTACAATGAACCATCTTATGTGAAGAAGTTGAAGCTTGAAATGTTGACTGCGGTTGCTAATGAGAGCAATACTTATGAAATTGGTGAGTATAACAGCTTCACAGGTTATTTTTCTAAGGCCACTCTTGGAAAAATTGACATGAGCATGTCTGCATAGTTGTGACTAATGTTATTATATTGTTCGAGTCAATTTCAGTGACAGAATTGTGTGAATATGCTGCCAATGTTGATATCCCTATAGCAAGAGAGTCGATTCGAGCTGTTGGGAAAATAGCTCTACAGCAGTATGATGTGAATGCTATAGTGGACAGGCTTCTTCAGTTTCTGGAGATGGAAAAGGACTATGTGACTGCTGAAGCTCTGGTATTAACACATCTTCACTTTCAAATGTTCAGTTATCGCTAGCACACTGTTTTCTGTGTTTGATTTATCTATATAATCTGCAGGATTGACAAGTTTTGAATTGTCTCTACAGGTTCTTGTTAAAGATCTACTGAGGAAGTATCCTCAGTGGAGTCATGATTGCATTGCAGTTGTTGGGAATATTAGCAGCAAAAATATTCAAGAACCTAAGGCCAAAGCAGCTCTTATATGGATGCTAGGGGAATATTCCCAGGACATGACGGATGCTCCCTATATACTGGAGAGTTTAACTGAGAATTGGGACGAAGAACATTCAGCTGAGGTAATCCTACCTCTTTATTCCGCTATTACTTCTTCCACCCCTTTATTGGTTGTCCTTTTGCACAACTTGTTGGCATGGAATATATAAACAACATGGGAAATTTTGATAAGAGGGTTGTGACCTTGGTTCGTGATCATTAACTATTTGAGTTTATCACATTGCGCAGGTTCGTTTACATCTTCTCACAGCAGTGATGAAGTGCTTTTTTAAGAGGCCACCGGAGACACAGAAAGCATTGGGGGCAGCTTTGGCAGCAGGGATTTCTGATTTTCACCAGGTGTGGGCTGACTTCTATTGTCTCCTGGACTGATGACTAAAAAAATGTGTCTAACTTTTTCATAATGTTTTTGACATGAATTTTCGATTGAATTTTCTACTCTGCAGGATGTTCATGATAGGGCCTTGTTCTACTACAGACTATTGCAACACAATGTGTCAATTTCTGAACGTATTGTAAACCCACCAAAGCAACCTGTTTCTGTCTTTGCTGATACTCAGAACAGTGAAGTCAAAGATCGCATTTTTGATGAATTTAACAGCCTCTCTGTTGTGTACCAGAAGGTAAACACTTTTCTTCCCATGGGAGCAGGCTGTAATTGTTTAGCTAGTTCTCAAGTTCTTGTTATGAAAATTAAATAGAAAATAGAAAAATAACTTGGATTTGTGTGTGAAAGAGTGGGTGGAGGGGGGAGTGTGGTGTATGGTGGAAGAATGAACTACTGAGATTGGTCTTGACTGCTCATTCAGATGTGCTCTAGTGCTTTAACAAGTATTTAACCAGTAATTCTAGATTTTCTTTTGTGCATAATGTACCATCTCTGATACAATCTAGTTCTTCTGATACTCTGTCCCCAAGTTTCTGAAATGTTATCTAATAATGCATTCACTCACTTTTCTGATTTCCCTCCTTGATATTTCATTGCTAATTTGCAAGACATTTAGACCCGCCCTTCGGAATCATTTCAACTGTCTCTCTAAATGTGGAATTGTAATCTTGCAGCCATCTTATATGTTCACCGATAAGGAACACCGAGGACCATTTGAGTTTTCTGATGAGCTTGGCAATCTGTCTATTGGAGCAGAACCTGCAAATGATGTTGTTCCAGCACATAGGGTTGAGGCAAATGACAAGGATCTGCTTCTAGGTACTTCAGAGAAGGAAGAAAACAGAGTTGCCAGTAACAACGGTTCTGCATACGATGCGCCTTTATATAACACTTCTTCATTGTCTGGTTCTCATACACAAGTACAACCAGGGTCAGGAACTCCACAGGCTAGCCTGGCCATTGACGATCTGCTTGGTCTAGGTCTACCAGCAGCACCTGCACCCGTACCGGCACTGTCACCTCCTCCTTTGAAGCTTAATCCAAGAGCTGCGCTGGATCCTGGCACTTTTCAGCAGAAATGGCGCCAACTACCAATAGCTATATCACAGGTCTGCCTTTTTATCCAGCTTTTATGCTCAGCTCGAGAACAATATTTTGCCAACATTGCTCATGAATACAATTTCTGTCTGCCTCAGGAGCATTCTCTAGGTCCACAAGGTGCTGCCGCATTGACATCACCTCAGGCCCTCCTACGGCACATGCAAGCCAATTCAATCCAGTGCATTGCATCCGGTGGTCAACCACCTAACTTCAAGTTCTTCTTCTTTGCCCAAAAAGCAGTAGAATCTTCTACTTTTCTTGTAGAGTGTAAAGTTAACACTTCAACAGCTAAAGCTCAAATTAATATCAAAGCTGATGATCAGAGTGCATCCCAGGCATTCTCAAGTTTGTTTGAATCGGCCTTGTCCAAGTTCGGTCCATGAGGACGATGAGTGTGGTTCCGATCAAGGTCTCAGTTTGTTGTAATTGTTTTTTTGTTACTTTTTTCAGTCGCCACTGTAAGGAAGAAAGTGAAAAATAAAACATCCCAGAAAAGAAATAGGTTCTGATTTGCAGTTTGTAGATGAGGGCATACCGAGTTAAAACCAGGTGTTTTCCTTGGTTTTCTTTTTGTTATTTTTTAAATCTCCCAACTGAACTCCACTCTCAAAACCGAACTTGTATTAGTTTGATTAGGTAATGTAATTTTGATGAATGTTTCCGGACATTATTTCCTGTAAGTATGTTTTTGAGACAATTATCCGTTGGCCATCATCTGGTCGATATGTTGTTGACAGCACCCACTTTACTGTTCGGCAACCGACATGCCGGTTTTAATTGACACACATACATGTCAGTTGATAAAAACAGGAAATCAAGTGGCAAACAGAAATCAAAGATGAGGAGGATCATCTCCTCTGTACCATACCTACTACTAGTCTTCTACTCTCCGAATTACAGCAGTCACCAACCAACCTCTGAAATCAAGGACACGCTGGATTCAAATGACACTTCTACCCTTAGCTCCTCCTCGTTCTTTGACCCTGAAGGACTCAGACAAGAGTCTCCTCAACGAGCAGTGGATCTCGACCAAGGCCAACAATCTCGGCTATATCAACCAAACAACACACCCTGTACTGTGTCACGGGATGAGTATTTTGTGCAGCGATTTGACCCGTGCGGCACCTAGCTAGTTCACCCTTGGCTTGCTAAGTCAGCCTAAACCACCAAAGCACAAAGCGTGAAAGAATGTTAGCAAGAACTTAGAAAGGAAAGCACACGAGATACTTGGGAGAAGAACGTTATATTACACATAAAACTTAGTTTGCTATACACTTGCTTACTAAGAACTTGGTTAAATGTACAAATGAATAACTACCCCTATTTATACACAAAAGTTTCCTCAATTGACGGCCAAGATCTACTAAATCTAACGGTAGAGATCGTGTATCTAAAATTCTCTACTAACTACCATTTCTAGAATCATCCTATGATGTCATCATCCATGCCTCATGGCTGATGTCATGCCCTTCTAGAACCCTTCTAGAAGGCTCCACACATCTCCACTATATACTAGGCTCATCTTGATCTTTCCGGAACCTTCTGCCATGTTGGAGAACCCTTCGGCCCCTTTATTATGTCTTTTGACCGATCAATCCATGAATCCATCCATAAGTTGTCCCAAATAACCTCATCCGACCCACTCTTCGTTTGCGGCGTGACAACTGACATGTTATTTCTTTACCAGAGGAGTTGTCCTTGGCCAGTAATGTTATGAAGTATGGTACAAAGGCATAAGAAAAAAATTTGCCTTATCCATTTTCAGATACTTCAAATTCGATCCCTACGCAAAAAAAAAAACAAAAAATTAGCATTCTTGTTAGTGACTTAATAGGAAAATAAGTATAAATCAAAAACGAAATTATCAAAATAGAGAACGGTTACAGTAATGAAATTGTGATATTCAATGGCAGCTTCGCCGAGCTTTGGAAGAAAGAGGGTACAATTTTAACCAAATTAGGCCTAGCTTTAAAGATGGGATCCGTCTGCTTCTCATCATCAGATGGATTTATAACGTACACTCCCAAACTAATCAGGAAATCTGAGCGCAACTTGGGGACCGGCAGGTCGAAAAACTAATTAATTAAGCCATTAATTTCACTTCAAGATAACATTAATTAGGACAGAAATTGGCAAGATAGAAAATGTGAACATGAAATTAACCGAGTTAAATAAATATTAGGAACGTACGTCGGACTCCCTAGCGGGATCGAGAAATTGATCGACTTCCTGTTGCATCTCCGGGGCATAGCCTGGTAGCTCCTCAAAGTAACCGGCTCCACAGTACCCATATCCCACGAATACTTAAATCCCTCCTCCGTCCTCAACTGGTTCCGATCTGTAACAACTTTGCGGAATCTCAGGTGACTCAGAGTATGGTGCAAATCAATATGAACTTCTGGATCAAATTTCGATAAAACACCTTCAAAACATCTTCCACCAGCAGACCCTAACCCTAAATCTTCCATAACTTTCTATTTGTCCGGTTGCTTTGGATAGAGGAAAAAATGGTAACTGTATAAATATTTTTTGATTGATTTCATACCTCGGCTATTTTTTGCGTTTAAAAGATACTTGTAGAATAACAAAACGTCACATTTGGTACCTCAACCTCACGTCGTCCAACAATCACCTTTAATTGTCCTACGTGGCACGCCACGTCGGATACGGTTGACGTGGCATGCCACGTAGGACAGAGCTGACCCAGTTCTTTTCCCTCATACTCTACTTTCAACTGATCGAACTAGCCTAAAGTAATAAGTATAAACCGAAGGGCAAAGTTCTTCTTCTTTTTCATTATTTGATAAAGAAACTGGGGCATCAGCGATTTTTGATCAGTCATAGGAGCGAACAGTAGCGGTTGATGAGACAGCGTGAGGCAACGACCAGCAGGAAAAAAAATGCACACAAATCTCACAGAGTCCGGTAATCTCGTTGATTGACGTTATATTTCATTCGTTCTACCACTTCAAAGTTCCTTGTTTGTGGCAGAAACTCCCCTTTTTACGTCAATTTGGCTTCTTTTGGAAGAATCTTGGGCAAGACCGGTTCTGGAAGGATCTAGTGCTGGAGCGAAGATTGGCAGTCTTAGCCGCTTGTCTTGGCTAAGACTGCAGGGTAGAAGCGTGTTGAGCATGGACTCTTGGAAGCGGGATCAGATATGAGGACCAGCTGGTTGTTACATCCACTTGAAGACTTTTTGGATGTAATCCTATTTGAACAAAAATACTATTTTTATTATGTAATTATTATTATCTCTTTAGTATTTGAAAACAATTGGGATTCTTATCCCTACTTTCTAGTTAATTTGAAGTAAGGAGTTTGGTAAGAGACGTGATTGGTGGGGACTCTAACCTTATTTAAGGTTAGGGAAGGCTGTCAATTACGGATCATCTTCCATCTTCCTTTCTTCTGGTTTTGTAAACAACTGCAGTGATAATTCCTTTGGAAATATCACATCTTAATTATATTTCATGTTCTTCAATTGTTCCCTTTATTTTCTTTAATTAATATGTCTAGTAGCTAAAGCACCTAATTCTTAGTAAGGGCCGAGTGAGCATGCTTGTAAATCGTGAGGCTGAGTCGTTCTGAATCATCCTCTCATTCGTATTCAGTTGAAGTTCCATTTTAACAAACCGGTTCCCGTCTAGGCTAAGACTTGATCGATCTCAGCCAAGATGACGAATTTGCAACCAGTCACTAAGGGGACGAGCGAAACCGAAGTGACGAAGTAGGTACCTAACCTCGCGGGGGTTAGTGAACTTGAATTGATCTAGGCCTAACTAGATTGACGACCTAGGGCTCCGAGTTTGGAGTAGCTTGGCCTAGACTTTGTCTTTCCCTGCGCCATTGGGATAACGCATGTGCCTCAAGCCAGCGGCCAATTGGATAAACCCTTTAACCAGCAAGGTGTCCACTGGCCAGGATCACTAGAAAGGGGGTACCCTCCTAGTGATTTGAATAGGAGGAAAGTAGGATTGGAAATGGGTTCCTCCCGATCTATAGCAGAGTTATGAGAAAGAAGGAGAAAATCTAGAGTCAATGATCGATGAAACAAGTCTAGTGCTCACGAATTCTCCCTTGACAGGAGTTTACCTCAAGAAAGTTCCACCCAAATCTCAACCAGCAATCTTAGCTAAGATTCACTTCTGCCCAAGATTGCTTCCTTACTTTGTTTTAGTTTATTCTCTTTTTACGCTTTGTCTATCTTAATCATTAGGAACAAAAATACCCTAAACTCCAGTGACGAGGAAAATCGAGTCAAGACTACAATACACCACCAAGATCTCTGCGGACGAACCTCTTATCGCAATCTACGAGTCCCTTGTGGACGAGTGATAAGTTGTATTCCTACCCCATTTTCTATATCTTTTTACAACTAAATTTGATGCCCTCGACCAACAGTCACTCGTTCACATACATCTCTCTGAATCTCTTTCTCCTATCAAGACTTTGAGAAGCCATTGGAGTCATTAAGCCACCCGGGTATGAAACGACGTTGTTTTGGCCCATCCTATCCCACTCCTCCTCCACGTTCCTGCATCCACCCAATCCTCCTCCATTCCTTCGCCAACACCATCAATCATCACTGCCACACACCAAAATTAATTCAAACCCTCTCCATTGTCTTTCAATTCTCACCTAATTAATTCCCTTTTTTTCTCATCTCATCCCTCTCACTCACCATCTTCCCATTTCTGCCAAAATCGCCACACCCAATCTCCTCATCCAGACAACACCATCTCGCCATCTCCTTCTCCCTCTCGGCCCAACCACCGACAGCACCCCCGATCTCCTCACCCACACCAACCACAACCGTAACCACCCATCACCGCCACCGACAACATCATCATTTTATTTTTTCCAGAAAATTTTTAAATCAAATACAGTTCGTACGCAAGACCCATAAATAAATTTGACATTAATAAAGCTTGCATCAAATTCTAAATACATCCACTACCACGCCACGAGGTGAGTTGTTTGGTGATGTGGCTGAGGCGGAGTGGTGATTGGTGGCAGATCAACGAGGGAGCTGGGCTGGTGGTTGGCCGGAGGAGGCAGAGGAGATGGTTAAGGCGGTTGGCCGGTTGTGCTGTGGTTGATTTAATTTGGATTGGTTTGGATTTAATTTGTAGAGGATGGTTTTTTTGAATTAATTAGGTAGTGATGGTTTTAAATTAATTTGGCAGGAGATTGAATTAATTTGGTAGTTTGGCAAGAGATTAATTTGGTAGGTGGCTAATTTGGATTTAATAGAGGATTGAATTTGGATTTGGCTGGATTTGGTTAAGAGATGAAGAAGAAGAGAGAAAGAAAAAAGAAAAAAGAAAGAAAGAAAGAAAGAAAAGAAAAAGAAAAGAGAAAAGAGAAAAGAGAAAAGAGAAAAGAGAAAAGAGAAAAGAAAGAGGCTGCTCATAAACGACGTCGTTTCATAAAAAAATGACGTCGTTTCATACCTATAGTAAAGGGCCAAAAACGACGTCGTTTCATACCCGGTTATAAAATCCATTTATTCGACCCGTGGGAAAAGAACCGGGTCAGATTCGACGACGTGGCGCGCTACGTAGGATAGTTAACGGTGATTGTTGGACGGCGTGAGATTGAGGTACCAAATGTGACGTTTTGTTATTGTACAAGTATCTTTTAAACGCAAAAAACAGCCGAGGTATGAAATCAATCAAAAAATGTTTGTACAGGTACTATTTTTTGCAATAACCTTATAAAATTTCTAAGCCAAAAGGGCTTTTTATAATCGAATGTTATCACCACCAAAATAAGGCAGCAACTTCTCCTCTTTTTACTATCTAGTCCCTCAAAAATTGCGTATGAGCCCTTTTATTTCTCATCAAACTCAAAATCGCCCCGCAAAGAATGTTAATCACACAAATAGAGTGGGCTTGAAAAAAAAAAACTTCCCGCCCTTTGCAGTATGGGCCCACTTTGATTTGGCGAAGGCGAACCAAGAATTTTAAACTCAGCCCTTTACGTTTTGTCTGGAGAGTGAATTTTGGAGAATGATTGAATAATGTTAGTGTTTTACTTTTACTTAGCATTTAAAATTCGCAGAAAATTATTATTTTTATGTTTCTTTTTTACTCGTTAAGTAGAAATAATTACTACTTTATTTTTAAATAATAATAATAATTTAATTATTTTGAATATAATATAAAATGAATATTTTTAATTTATTCAAAAATATAATCATATTAAAAATAATATTGTGTAAATAAAATATTTGATAAAAAATAAATTAACAAACAAAATAAACTTATTTTTTTTAAAAATATAGATTAATGTATATAGTAAAATAAAATGGACAAATATGTAATTAAAAAAAAATAGCTTTTTCGGACTCGGGAATCACTTTTCTCGTCCCCTAGTCGGGGAATCACTTTTCCTCATTTTGAGGGAAAGTGGAGGGTCAAAGAAAGTTAGACTCCGAAAATTCCAACTTTCTTTGTGTCAACCAAACATAATAAAGTTCGAAATTTTAAATTTTCGAGTAACTTTTTTCTTTGATTCCGCCAACGAAACGATATCTTAATATATATCGGTTTGAGACAATTACGGTATTACCAGCTAATTATCTGACGTGATTCTGCTTCTAAACCATAGTGCTAACCTATAACCGACGTGTCTTTTACAGCACCCGCTCATTATCTAGCAAGTGACATGTCGGGTGCAATTGACATACATGTCAGTTGATAAAAACGATCGACTGACTGGGAAACACGCATCATACATGGCGTCCTCGTTATGGACGGGAGGATCATCTCCTCACTACCAGTACCATCCCTAAAGAAACGACACCGTTATTTCTGCCACTCTACTACTAATCCTCTACTCACCCAATTACTGCAGTCACCAACCTCTCAAATCAAGGCCACGCTTGATTCAAATGACACTTTTACCCTCACAACTCCCCAATTTCCCTGGCATACCCTCATCTCCACCGTTAGCTCATCCTCTCCTGCAAAAGCTCATCAGGTAACTTCAATTCCTCTGCTTTCCTATCCTGTATTTATAGCATTGGGATATTTTTATTGACCCAATTTTTATTTATTCGTGTATTTATTTGTTCGTCAGGTGTTAGAATGGAGATTAGAGAGACTGATTAAAGATGATGACACAAATCATGCCGATTACTCTAATCTAATCTCTCTATGTGCAAAGATACATGATGTCTCACTTGGGATTCGTGTTTTTAATTCCATGGAGGCTAATGGGATTAAGCCTACCACTGCCATTTTCAATTCTCTTATCCGTGTTTGCTTGTCATCCAATGATGTAATGACTGCAATTAGTTTGTTTGAGATAATGGAGAGCTCTGATTCTGAAACGTACGATGTTTTTGTATCTGGGTTTTCGAGTTTGAGAAATCTGGATAAAATGAAAGCATGGTTTGCTGCGAAAATAGCTGCTGGGTTTGATTCTAGTGTTGAAAATTACGAGGCTGTTATTTCTGGGTGTGTTAAAATGAGGGACTTTGATGGTGCTGATATAGGTTTTATGCAGAGATGGAGTCTGTTGGGGTTTTGCCTAGTTTGATTGTGCTTGAAAATGTGGTTGAGGGGTGTTAGATATACGTATTAATATTAGTATGTGTATTAGTATACGTATATATATATACGTTATATTGTATCAGGTATATATTGTAATATGTATTGAGTAAATAGAGAGAGTGTATTTTACCCAAATAACATGGTAGCGGAGCATTAAAACGAAGCTCCCTCTGCTGTTTTGCTGTCCTCTCGTCGGAATCGATTTCCGGCCATCTGCTACTTTCACCGCCCACATAGGAAGGAGCACACGGTCGAGACGAGTCGGCGATAGGTGGAATCGCCGCCATCGGAGCTGCTACGCGCCGCCAGTCGCAGCCGGAGCGTTTTCTGGCCAATCCCACTCGTCGGCGAGTGAGGGCGCGTCCGGCAGCCGCGACCGGGGTTTTGCTCGCCTCGTCGAGATCGGTAGGTACCCGTGCTTGGTTTTCAATTTTGGCGATGTTTGATGCTCGTTTTTGCTAAATTACGAATCTGCCATTCTCAGGTCACTGTTCACGAGTGCACGCTGTTACTGTTCACGCCTACGTACTGTTGTTGTTCATTTGCTACTGTTTGAGTACTATTTGCGTATTTGCTGGGTATTTGCTCGTTATTTGCGTATTTGCTGGGTATTTGCTCGTTATTTGCTTCGTGTGAACTTATTGGTGATCAATCTGCTGCTCGTACATTTGCTGGGTATTTTTTCTGTATTTGCTACGCATAACTCTGCTGTATTTACTTTCGTATTGGCGTCGTATCTGCGCCATATTTGCTCTGTATTCTTTTTGTGTGGACTGGTTGGGGTCCGTTTGCTGCTTGGTTCTGCTGGGTTATCTGACTTGTGTGTAGTCACTCCGTATTTGCTCTGTATTCGTTGCTGGAATTGTGTCACTTGGTGTGAAAAATCGCAATCTCAAGATGAACTCTATTAATTTTGTCGAGTTACCTAGTTCCTTTTCTAGAAAGACGGTAACTATCTCTGCAGATGAGTATGCTAAATTCTCTCAGTATTTAGAATGGGTGAAAGCGAACTCGAGTACTGAATCAGCTGAGTCAGATAATACCTGTCTTGTTTCCTCTTATGACAAATGAACAATCGACTCTGGTGCTAATGAGCATATGACAGGTAATCTTAATCTATTGACAAGCTTTAAGAAGCTCACAACATCTTCTCTTGTCACTATTGCTGATGGCACCACCTGTAATGTTGAGGGTTCTGGTACAGCTAAACCAACTTCTGCTATTACTATGTCATCTGTATTTAGTCTACCTGAATTGACTTTTAACCTGATGTCAGTAAGTAAGCTCACGAAAGACATCAACTGCTTCATCTCCTTTTTCCCTGATCATTGTCTTATTCAGGATCTAGTGACGAAGCAGATACTTGGTAGAGGGCATGTGTCTGGTGGTCTTTATGTCCTTGATCTGTGGGTACCAAAGCCAATAGCTTGTCTCAGCAGTACTTCCTTGTTTGAAACTCACTGCCGTTTGGGACATTCGTGTCTACAATATCTAAGGAAATTGTGTCCACAATTCAAGTCTGCTACTTCTTTGGATTGTGAGTCTTGTCACTTTGCTAAACATCATCGCACCTCTTTGGGCCCTCGTACTAGTAAACGTGCGGATTCTGCTTTTGCATTAGTTCATTCGGATGTGTGGGGTCCATGTTCTATGACTTCCAAACCAGGTTTTAAATACTTTATCACCTTTGTGGATGATTACTCTAGAATGACTTGGATATATTTCATGAAAAGTCGTTCTGAGGTGTTTTCTCATTTTTGTGCATTTTGTACTGAAATAAAAACTCAGTTTGATGTGTCTGTTCGTATATTGCGAAGTGATAATGCTAAGGAATATATGTCTGAATCTTTTCATCAGTATATGACTCAGCATGGTATCTTGCATCAATCTTCTTGTGTTGACACACCAACTCAAAACGGTGTGGCTGAAAGGAAGAATAGACACCTCTTAGAGACTGCTCGTGCTCTATTATTTCAGAACAAGGTTCCTGATACGATCACACTACCTTTAAAGCTTGAAGACAAGGATATTCTACCAAGAGGACCAATCACAAGGAGCATGGCCAAGAAGCTTACCATGTGGATCGAAAGAGAATTGAACAAGACAATACCTAAGCATGAAGATCGAGCCTTGATACTACTCGTGCATTGTTCCAAAAGTGAGCTGAAGCAAACATTCCAGTAGCAAAACGCTATATCATCATGATCAGATGGACAAGCAAATGGAGTCTGATTGGAGCGAACAAAGTATTAATGGAAACTTCAAGATGTTAGCTTTCATTTGGGACAAGTTTCAGACCAATCGGACGGGTGGATCAAAAGTTATGGTCGTCGACATTTTAGAGCGCAGTTTGAACGAGCCAGGATTAACGTGAGTCCAGTGGCAAAACGCTATAGCGTTTTGCCCAAAACGCCATAGCGTTTTCCCCCTGATTTGGAGAGTTCGTTGCAAGCTGTAATGCTCCCCACTTATGATATTTTATTGTATTTCTTTTCTATAAGTAGAACATCAAGCTAGTCTTATTGGGCAGATTATTGCCAAGTGAAAAGCTAGAGAGAGTTCCTCCTCTAGCCTATCACCAAGGCTTGATCCAAGTGTGTTATTTGTTTCTGTCCGCTTCGAGTTGTGTTTTCGTTTCTGTCCAGTAAATTTCGTATTCTTCCTGTCCCGTTTTCAAGAGTTTCGTCGCTCAGAAAAATCTCAAAATTTTTTCCAACCTTATTCATTCTGTTCTTAACAACTTTTGTCTTTTGGTCTTCAGGAAATTCGGACTCCATTGTGTACTTTTGGGCAAAACTAAAACAGTGCGCAAAAGTTGCCCGAGGAAATTCGATTTGTGTTGAACGACCGTTTACTGTGTCTTCCCTTCGAAATTTCATCTTCTTTCCTTCTTGAAAGTTGTAGTTCCATGTCTTAGGTACAACTCTGTTAAATTTCATAACTTAACTCCATTATTTTCTATTATTTTGTCAAAATCCGAAAATTGAATCCATTTCAGCCACAACACCTTTAGCTAAAATGGTTTTCCTAATAAATTAGTAGTTACCAACTCATTACCTTCCTTTTGTCCAACCCTTTTGTCTCCCACTCAACCATGTCCCCTACCTTTAATTATTTATCTTTTGACTAACTTGTCACAAAATTGTCTTCCACTCTTCTTTGTTCACATGTGCTAATCTTTCCATTAGAAAGTCAAAAATCTACAATCAACTTTCCTCCGTAGTATTCTTCCACCTCATCACTTTACTTTGTTTACCATCATACAACTCACATTTCCTCGTATAGCACCCTGTATTGTAGGTATTAAAAAAAAAAAAAAAAAAGAAATCAAAAAAAGAAAAAAAAGAAAACGAAAAACGAGGACTCTATGAAAATTCCAAGTGTAGTTTCAATTGTGCTATTTCAATTCAATACCACCTATATGGGCGGTTGTTTCTTTAATTTCAGCACTTCAATTCAGCTATTTCAATTCGATACCACCTATATGGTCGGTTGCACTCTTTAAATTCAAGTCATTTCCTTTCAGTCATTTTAATTCAAGTCATTTCAATTCTGTTATTTCAATTCAGCTATTTCAATTCGATACCCCCTATATGGGCGGTTGCACTCTTTAATTTCAGGTCATTTCCTTTCAGCTATTTCAATTCAAGTCATTCCTTTCAGCTATTTCAATTAAAGTCATTTCCTTTCAACTATGTCAAATCTTAATTGAACAAAAGAAGCAAAAAGGACATTGCTTGAGGACATTATTTGGACAAAAGGGAAACGGAACAACCTTGTGAGGCTTGAGTGACTAAGTGAGGACAATTTTCACGAGAGATTCAAACACGAGAGCAAACACGTGAGGGAGTGTTTATTCACTAACGTGTGCTACTTGTGTAGGTAAACTTTAAACATGTCTCGCTCGAGCATGTGCGGAAGTGAGGGGAGCAAATCACCTAGCTCCCAAAGTAAAAACATGATGGCTATGATGGAAACGATGAGAATTGCAATAGAAGAATTGCAACTTGAAAAGGAGGATCTCAAGAAACAAGTTTCCTTACTTTTGAAAGGAACTTCAGCCGACTCTCCTGTTTCCATTCACCAACCTATTTCCCCATCCAAAACTACAGGAAAAATTGTAAAGGAAGGAACTTGTGAGACTGAATCCGACGACCATGATAGTGATGGCGCCAATGAGAAGTCTACGAGGGTGGCCGGCGGAGGCTTACCCAAGGACACTAGCACCAATAAGCAAGGGATGGGCACATCCGCAAGCAAACCCATCATCACCAACCGTCAAGCCCAAGACATAAGGATACTCCAATCCGAGGGTAAGGTGGGACAGTACCATCTACTTAAAAATGGTATAAATTCTACCTTATCCAAGGGTATCGGCAGCCACAAGACCGAAGAAGAGGAACCATTAGGCCGCCACGGGGCCGTGGTGACTTATAACGCGTTAACGAAAAAGCCTCACTACCATGCCTATACCAATCCACTTCATGATCATGAATACTATGGAGACCAACATGAGGAAAGTGCCACTTATGACCGAGAAAAGTTTCATGGCCGCAGAGAAGAAATACCACGAGGGCCAACTAGATATGAAAGGCTAGATGACAACATTAGTGGTATTAAAGTTAAAATACCTACTTTTGAGGGAACCACCAATCCGGATGAGTATATCAAGTGGGAAGGTAAAATACAACGAATATTCAATTGCCATCAATATTCGGATAACAAAATGATCAAATTAGCAACCATGGAATTTGATGGCTATGCGGTGAATTGGTGGGAGAAGACGACCAAGGTGAGGATCAGAATACATGTCATTACCACTTGGGCAGAATTGAAATGCATCATGAGGGAGAGATTTGTTCCATCATTCTACAAACGTGACTTACAAAATAAGTTACAAGGTCTAAAGTAAGGAGCTAATTCCGTTGGAGAATATTACAACGAATTAGAATCCCTCATCACCAAAACTGAAACTCAAGAAGAAGAAGAGACCACAATGGCTCGATTTCTAAATGGTCTACATGATAAGATCAAATACAAGCTTGAACTCAAGGAATTTGACAATTTGCAGTCCATGCTACACTATGCCCTAAAAGTGGAAGCTCGTGAGTCCACCAAGAAGAAAACTATTTCTAGCCGACTACCATCCCAAACAAACAATTATTCATCTACATACAAACCACCATGGAGGAGAGACACCTACCCAAAAGACAATACTACAACAACCCCATTCACCAAGACCGACACAACCATACCAAAACCATACCAACCTTACACCAAAACAACCCCTCCTAGTTCCATTCCAAAAACCCAAAATACTTCTACCCTTAACCCAACTCCAAAAAGATTTTCCAGCAATGTTGAGTGTTTCAAATGTCGTGTAAGAGGACATATTTCTTCCGAATGTCCTAATCGACGAGTAGTCATTATTCGAGAAGGAGGGTATGAAAAGGATTGTGATGATAATGATGAAAGTTCCAAAGAATTGGAACTTGAAAAAGTAGAGGAACAAGAAAGTTGTGAAGAAGAAGAGATAGTTCCTACTTCAGCCAAAACAATGATCCTAAGAAGGAGTTTGACTACTCAAGTGAAAAATGAGGTTGCATGTAAGGAACAAAGGGAGAATCTCTTCCATTCTCGTGTGGAGATACAAGGCAATGTTGCCTCTTTGATTGTTGATAATGGAAGTGTGGTGGATGCCGCAAGCCATCTACTAGTGCACAAATTGAGCTTGCCAACAACCAAACATCCTAAGCCCTACTCACTCCATTGGTTCAATGATGATGGAGAAGTCAAGGTGAAAGAGCAAGTTCTTGTTGCTTTCAAGTGGGGGGGATACGAAGATGAAAGACTTTTTGACATAGTTCCCATGGACGCTAGTTACTTACTACTAGGACGTCCATGGCAATTTGATCGAAGAGTAGTTCATGATGGATACACCAACCAAATCCATCTCACTCACCAAGGGAGATTATTGCCAAGTGAAAAGCTAGAGAGAGTTCCTCCTCTAGCCTATCACCAAGGCTTGATCCAAGTGTGTTATTTGAGTGATTTAAGATTGTTTCCTTTCTGTAATTCAAGTGTGTTTTCAAGCAATAAACAAGTGATCCTTTGTGCTTTCAATCTTAGTTCAATCAAGTGTACCATCATAAATCCTTCCAACTCCATCCTTTCCATTCATCCTTTATCTTATCATCCATTTCCGCTGCACCTATACTCCATCTTCCATCCTATTTCTTTCCATCTCCCAAACTGCCTTGTGTCACAACTTCAAGCTAGATCCTCCTTCAAACATAGATTCAGACTCCCTTACATAGGAGGCTGGATCATATCAATATTCTTCCTCTTTCACCCTCTTAAGTTCGTGAAGATCAAAGACAAATGGAGAAAGCAAGTGCTGAGTTTCATTTGGTGAGAAAAATAAAAGAGAGAAAGAGTGGAGAGAAGAAAGTGAGTGGAGGGAACAATACACGCCATGAAAAAAATAAGCATGGCAGCAAAAGTGAGTTAGAGAAGAATGAGAGTGAGGTAAAACCTTTGAGTGTATTTGCAAAAGGGAGAGTGATAAAACATGCCTACGAAACCAGCAAAATTTGCCTTATACTTCGGTTTAAGGAACATTGTTTACATGTTGATACTAACCCTTCTTCCCTACCACCTCCTCTAGTTTCACTTTTACAGGAATTTGAAGATGTGTTTCCTAAGGATATGCCGGAAGGCCTTCCTCCTATCCGAGGCATTGAGCATAGAATTGACTTAATTCCGGGTTCTACACTACCAAACCGACCAGCATATAGATGCAATCCGGAGGAGACTAAGGAACTAGAAAAACAAGTGGATGAACTATTGGAAAAAGGGTTTATCCGTGAGAGTATGTCACCCTGTGCTGTCCCCGTGTTACTTGTACCAAAGAAGGATGGGACTTGGCGAATGTGTGTGGATTGCCGAGCAATAAACAAAGTCACCGTAAGATATAGGCATCCTATTCCCCGCCTTGATGACATGTTAGATGAGTTAAGTAGAAGCAAAGTCTATTCCAAAATAGACTTGATGAGTGGATACCACCAAATCCGCATGCAAGAGGGAGATGAGTGGAAGACTGCATTCAAAACCAAATATGGCCTATACGAATGGATGGTAATGCCTTTTGGACTTTCTAATGCCCCTAGTACTTTCATGCGTTTGATGAACCACGTTTTGCGTGAATTTATTGGGAAATATGTGGTCGTTTATTTTGATGACATACTTGTTTATAGTCGATCAATGAGTGATCACATTACACATCTTCACACCATAGTTTTTACACTTCGAACTAACAAGTTATATGCCAAGATGTCTAAATGTGAATTTTGTTTGGATAGTGTGCATTTTCTTGGTTTTGTTGTAAGTGTAGATGGCGTCCAAGTTGATGACGACAAGGTGAAAGCCATTCAAGAGTGGCCAACACCTAAGAACGCAAGTGATGTGAGATCTTTCCATGGCCTAGCAAGCTTCTACCAACGCTTTGTTCCAAATTTTTCAACACTTGCTGCCCCACTTAATGAATTAACTAAGAAGAACGTATCGTTTGAGTGGAAAGAAAGACAAGAAAAAGCTTTCCAAGAGCTTAAAGGACACCTTTCTCACACACCTATACTAGCCCTTCCTGATTTCAACAAAGCATTTAAACTTGAGTGTGATGCTAGTGGAATTGGCCTAGGGGTTGTATTGACTCAAGAAGGTCGTCCTATCGCTTACTTTAGTGAAAAACTTAATGGTGCCCAACTGAACTACTCCACTTATGATCGTGAGTTGTACGCACTTGTAAGAGCATTGATGGTATGGGAACACTATCTTCTTCCAAATCAGTTTGTTATCCACACCGACCATCTTAGTCTCAAATTTCTACAAGGACAAGCCAAGCTCAACAAAAGACATGCCAAGTGGATGGAGTTCATTGAAGCCTTTCCATACACCATCAAATACAAACAAGGTAAGGAAAATGTGGTAGCCGATACACTTTCTAGAAGGTATGTACTCTTGACCACTCTTGATGCTAAGATCTTTGGTTTTTCGCATTTAGTCACCTTGTATGAGCATGATGACGACTTCTGTGATATCTACATAGCATGCTCTAAGGGACATTATTTGCATTATGTGAAGCATGACAATTTCTTGTTTAAATATAATCGGCTTTGCATCCCAAAATCTAATATTCGAGAATTGCTTGTGTTAGAAGCACATAGTGGAGGACTACAAGGACACTTTGGCATCACAAAAACTCTTCACATGTTAAAGGTACATTTCTTCTGGCAAAAAATGAAACATGATGTCACCAAGGTAATTACTCATTGTATCGTTTGTAAAAGAGCGAAATCTAAATCAATGACTCATGCTTCATATATGCCTCTACCCGTAGCTACCCATCCTTGGGTAGACCTTTCCATGGATTTTATTTTAAGGCTTCCAAGCTCTAGGACTGGGCATGATTCCATCTTTGTGGTTGTTGACCGTTTTTCAAAAATGGCCCATTTCATTCCTTGTTCGAAAACGCATGATGCTACTCATATTGCTAATCTGTTTTTCTTACATGTAGTGCGTTTACATGGAATTCCTAGAAGCATTGTAAGTGATCGAGATACAAAGTTTTTAAGTCACTTTTGGCGCACCCTTTGGGCAAAACTGGGTACAAAACTTCTCTTCTCAACTACTTGCCATCCTCAAACCGATGGACAAACAGAAGTAGTCAATCGAACTCTAGGTTCTCTTTTGCGAGTCATGGTTGATAAACATGGAACAAAATGGGAAGAAAGTATACCTTTCATTTAATTTGCTTATAATCATGCTAATCATTCTACTATTGGATTCTCCCCTTTTGAAGTGGTATATGGATTTCAACCACTAACTCCTCTTGATCTCATACCACTACCCTTAAGTGTGATGACATGTGTAGATGGTGAAACTAAGGCAGCCATAGTGAAAAGCATTCATGACAAGGTGAAACGCAACATCGAAGATATGAACGAAAGAGTGACTCGTAAGCGCAACAAAGGAAAGACCCCTACATCATGGGAACCGGGACAATTGGTGTGGCTGCATTGGCGGAAAGATCGCTTTCCTAGCCACCGACAAGGAAAATTAAGCCCAAGAGGCGATGGTCCTTTTGAAATACTCCATCGAATAAATGACAATGCCTATGTTCTTGATCTCCCAAGTGAGTATGGTTCAATAAGTAACACATTTCATATTAATGATCTATCTCTCTATCATGCAGATAATGAAGGGCTTCAAGAATTGGATTCGAGGACGAATCCTTTCAAAGAAGGAGGAGATGATACGATCACACTACCCTTAAAGCTTGAAGACAAGGATATTCTACCAAGAGGACCAATCACAAGGAGCATGGCCAAGAAGCTTACCATGTGGATCGAAAGAGAATTGAACAAGACAATACCTAAGCATGAAGATCGAGCCTTGATACTACTCGTGCATTGTTCCAAAAGTGAGCTGAAGCAAACATTCTAGTAGCAAAACGCTATATCATCATGATCAGATGGACAAGCAAATGGAGTCTGATTGGAGCGAACAAAGTATTAATGGAAACTTCAAGATGTTAGCTTTCATTTGGGACAAGTTTCAGGCCAATCGGACGGGTGGATCAAAAGTTATGGTCGTCGACATTTTAGAGCGCAGTTTGAACGAGCCAGCCAGGATTAACGTGAGTCCAGTGGCAAAACGCTATAGCGTTTTGCCCAAAACGCCATAGCGTTTTCCCCCTGATTTGGAGAGTTCGTTGCGAGCTGTAATGCTCCCCACTTATGATATTTTATTGTATTTCTTTTCTATAAGTAGAACATCAAGCTAGTCTTATTGGGCAGATTATTGCCAAGTGAAAAGCTAGAGAGAGTTCCTCCTCTAGCCTATCACCAAGGCTTGATCCAAGTGTGTTATTTGAGTGATTTAAGATTGTTTCCTTTCTGTAATTCAAGTGTGTTTTCAAGCAATAAACAAGTGATCCTTTGTGCTTTCAATCTGAGTTCAATCAAGTGTACCATCATAAATCCTTCCAACTCCATCCTTTCCATTCATCCTTTATCTTATCATCCATTTCCGCTGCACCTATACTCCATCTTCCATCCTATTTCTTTCCATCTCCCAAACTGCCTTGTGTCACAACTTCAAGCTAGATCCTCCTTCAAACATAGATTCAGACTCCCTTACATAGGAGGCTGGATCATATCAGTTCCTAAGCAATTTTGGGTTGACGCTGTTTCTACAGCTTACTTCTTGATTAATCGTATGCCTTCTGCAATTCTTGATGATGGTATTCCAATTACTGTACTTGCTCCTGGCAAACCTATTCCCCATTGAGCCTAAGATTTTTGGTAGCACCTGCTATGTTTGTGATGTTCGTCCTCACATCACTAAGTTGGATCCGAAGGCTTTAAAGTGTGTCTTCTTGGGGTATGCTAGACTTCAGAAGGGGTATCGATGCTACTCTCCCGACCTTCAAAAGTACCTTGTGTCCACTGATGTTGTCTTTTCTGAACAGGTACCATTCTTCTCACCTCATCCTCCTCCTCCTCGACAGGATGATGATCATGGTGATGATGATTGGTTGGTCTACTCTGCTCCTCCAGTCTCCTCTGCTCCTCCCTTGGTTGTTTCTGATCAACCCTCTTGTGATAGTACCCTTGCCGGTACTTCTGCGCAGAGTATTGAAGAGTGTGTTTTGCCTCAGCCTCCCGATCTTCCAGTTATGAGAGACCCGCCATATAGTGCTCTTCCAGTACCATCTGCACCTTCCATTGATACTTGTACTCCACCAGAGTCCTCGTCATCTGATCCCCCTAGTGATCTCGATCTCCCCATTAGTATTCGCAAAGGTAAACGACACTGCAAATCTATCTACTCCATTGCTAACTTTGTCACTTATGATCACCTATCTCCCCAGACATGTGCTCTGATTTCTTCTCTAGACTCGATTGTCGTTCCTAAAACAGTAAAGGAAGCATTGGATCATCTTGGTTGGAAGGATGCAATGCTTGAGGATATTATAGCTTTGGAGGATAATCAGACTTGGGACTTAGTGACTTTGCCCAAGGGAAAGAAGGCAGTGGGGTGTAAATGAGTCTTTGCAGTGAAAGTCCAACCTGATGGCTTTGTGGCACGTCTTAAAGCAAGGCTCGTTGCTAAAGGATATGCCCAAACGTATGGGGTCGATTATTCAGATACCTTTTCTCCTGTGGCCAAGTTATCATCTGTTAGGTTGTTCATTTCCTTAGCCGCTTCTCGGAATTGGCCTCTTCACCAGTTAGACATCAAGAATGCTTTCCTTCACGGTGACCTACAGGAAGAAGTCTATATGGAGCAACCACCTGGGTTTGTTGCTCAGGGGGAGTATGAGAAAGTTTGTATGTTGAAGAAGGCTCTGTATGGTTTAAAACAGAGTCCTCGTGCCTGGTTTGGAAAGTTCAGTGAGGTAATTTTAGAATTTGGCATGCAAAAGAGCCAGTGTGATCATTCTGTCTTTCATAGACAATCTGCTACGGGTATTATTTTGCTTGTTGTGTATGTGGATGACATTATCATTACAGGAGATGATAGTGTTGGGATCTCTTCGCTCAAATCTTTCCTGCATACCAAGTTTAGTACAAAAGACTTGGATCAGCTGAAATACTTTCTAAAGATAGAAGTGTCCAGGAGTAACAAAGGTATTTTCTTATCTCAAAGAAAGTATGTTCTTGATCTCCTTGCAGAAACAGGAAAGTTGGGAGCTAAGCCCTGTAGCTCCCCTATTACCTCTAATGTCAATCTCACCAAAGATGACGGTGACCCTTTTGATGATCCTGAGAAGTATAGGAGATTAGTTGGGAAACTAAACTATCTCTGTGTGACACGACCTGACATCACCTTCTCGGTTAGTGTTGTCAGCCAGTTCATGTCTACTACAACAGATAAGCATTGGGAGACTCTGGAGCATATCTTGTGCTATCTGAAAGGGGCACCTGGCCTCGGGATCCTGTACAGTAACCACGGTCACAATCAGATTGAATGTTTTGCTGATACAGATTGGGCTGGGTCGAAGATTGATAGAAGATCAATAACCAGCTATTGTGTCTTTGTTGGTGGGAATCTGATCTCTTGGAGGAGCAAGAAGCAAAACGTGGTGTCTCGATCCAGTGCAGAGTCAGAATACAGAGTTATGGCACAATCCTCCTGTGAGATTATATGGATGCGGCAACTTCTGACTGAAATTGGTATAGAACACTCTTCACCTTCAAAATTCTGGTGTGATAATCAAGCTACTCTCCACATTGCTGCAAATCCTGTTTACCATGAGAGGACTAAGCATATTGAAGTAGACTGCCACTTCATTTGTGAGAAGATTCAGGGAAATCTCATCTTCACTCACTATGTGAAGACAGGAGAACAACTGGGTGATCTCTTCACTAAAGGCCTTCCAGGTCCTCGAGTGGATTATCTTTGTAACAAGCTGGGCATGATAAATATCTATGCTCCAGCTTGAGGGGGAGTGTTAGATATACGTATTAGTATTAGTATGTGTATTAGTATACGTATGTATATACGTTATATTGTATTAGGTATATATTGTAATATGTATTGAGTAAATAGAGAGAGTGTATTTTACCCAAATAACAAGGGGTTTTGTAAACGGAGGGATTGCGATCGAGTTAAGGAGGTTCTGAGGTTCGCAGTAGAATGTGGGTTCGAGATTAGTAAAGTGATGGTTGAGAATGTGGAGAGCTTATGTCGCGAGCTTCGGAGAGTGGAGGAGATGGAGGAGTTGCTTCAAATGTTGGTTGTGGAGTTCAATCTACGGGGCGGCGAACCTTTGTGGGAGCTGCATTCTGGGATTATAAGGTTGTACGCGATGCTGGATCGGTTGGATGATGTTGAGTACTCTGTAGGGAGGACGACGAGTGAAGGGATGGTGTTTAGGAAATCAGACGATGTTGAGAAGGTGATCTCTTTGTATTTCAGGCAGGAAGCTTATGATAGATTAGACATGTTTTTGGAACATATTAAGAGTTCTTACAAGCTCACAAGATCAACGTATGATTTGTTAGTTGCTGGGTATCGTAGAGCTGGATTGGTAGAGAAATTGGAGTTGGTGATAAAAGAAGAAGTGAACTTGGTTTGATTGTAGTATCTTAATTCAGATCATGGATTTAAACTTTTTATCTTTTTTAAAAATTATGTTATTCAAGTGAGGTTTTTCTTTCCCCTGTCCACCGGTGGCGAAATACCAACCGAGACTCAAACCCGAGTGGCAAAATACCTGCAGAGAGATTCAAACCGAGTCCCGCCTCGTTTTCCTTTGACAGTGTGCAAAATATGCCTGTCACGAGAAATGTTGCTAGCTGCAACTCACACAAGTCAGTAACTGTCTAAAAGGAAAAAAGCCATTTGAATTCACAATTTTCGTCCTAACAACAATTGGTGATCAAAACTGGTTGATTGCTTTTTCACATTGTCATAAAAAGAGTTCACAACTAGGGAGGACTTTCAACAAGGAAATCCAACTATTCGAATACCGTGTAACATTTGAAATCTGCAAAAATTTCAGTAGAAATTTTGATTAGGGTTTGAAAAATAACATGTGAGCTCTCCTTCCTATTTGAGGTAACTTCCAAGTTGTGATCCAGACTCTTTCCCAAACTCCTGTTTAACTCTTTTCTCTGCATGTAAATCTACTATGATCAACAAAAGGCTTGTGAATGAAACTGGAGTGGAGTGTGCTACAAACTATAAAGCAAAAAAAATTATCCACCTTCGCCTTTTCGATCCTGAGCAGGCAGAAACGAATTAAACCATTCCTTCCAAGGAGCATCCTGTTGTTGTTCAAGCCATGAGAGAAAACAGCTATCCAGCAAGCAGAAGGTGTTGACATAAAGGAGTTGATACCTCACTGGAACAAATCGGAAATTCGCAACTTGAATAAGTGGCCATATGCCTCCTTCCAAAATCAAAGCCGGGAGAAAATCCCTCCTCAGATTTTCCTTGATCTGAGGAACACTCTTCCCAGAAGAGAAACCCATGTAAGTGAAAAATACAAACAAATCTAATGGCCCAAAAATGAATCCATCAAGTGCTACTTTAGCAGCTACGAACCGCAAGGAATTCGGACGCATAAGAAGTCGTGTCCTTATAAACGCATCCAAACCTTCATACCTACAACAGTTTAAAAAGAGAAAATCAATGGAAAATGTTTTTGCACTCAACTACTAAGATCAAGTCCAGGCCTGCAGCACCCATGATTGAGTTGCTCCCTGGATTAAATATCTTGTGGTTCTAGTGGGGAAGCCTGCTAAAAGTCAGGTTCCCCACTTGGAAGATGACGTATTAGATACTTGCTTCTGCTCCACTAACATTATTCCACAACTGTACTAAAGAAATGAGGAGGAAAAGAAAAACACTCACCAGAGGTGGCCGCATGGTCCAACAAATCCAAAACCAAACAAGCTTGTTTTTGTTACTCGTTTCCAGTCAATTTTTTGTTCCTTTTCCTCATCCTGGCAATTGAAATTATTAAGTACATATGAGAAGATAGAAATTGAATATGAAGTTTTATCAGCTCTACAACATTCATTTCTGCCACAACAATGGAATAGCCTCTCTTAATTCGTTCTAACCATATTTCTAATTTCGAGAAAACAACAATCAGTTCAAGAATGTGGTTGGTTTTGACAAAGATTCAATGAGCTTATATTTCAGTTAATGGGTAGAGGTTTCCTTAATAAACACCTCATAAAACATTAAAATGGCTTTATGAGGACAAGGTGATTGTTTCTTTCAGTAAAACCCATAAAGAAAATTTCCGAAATTGGGATCATCATACTCCTTGCAAGCCAGTGAGCTACGACTAATGACAATCAGAAGACAAAAGGAAACAGGAAGCACATACAGTAATTGGATGAGAAGATTTGTAGGTCACAACAATAAGACCACTGATAACATCTCATGAGAAACCTTCAGTTTACTGGTAGGTAGGTCATTGCTTCCCACCTTTCCAACAGAACTATCTTAACCTAAAACTTCCAAAACCTTAACAGATGAGTAGTGACGCTACAATTGGAAGATCAATTTGTCAAATGCAATCTATAACTTGAGTATAAAGGAAATTTCTCAAAAAGATCATCCAACCTCCAGCACAAGCAAAAATACAGATAATATGCCAAGATGTCAAGACAGTTGAACGCCCTCCAAAACCTATCAAAATTATTACTACACCTGAAAATGGAGTCTCAGAACTTGAACCTAGATAACATAGTCTAAAGTTCAAATCTTGCACACTAATCAAGCAAGACATAACTAGAAGAACAGAAATACCAAGGCTTCGTGTTGGTAGCTAGAATCATTGTGGACCAGTTTCCATCACGACCCATCATTAGAAAGTTAAGTCATTTAGTCACAACAAAGACCAGTTTTTCGACAAGAGGCAAAGTTGCCTGTGCCCACGAAAGGCATTCATTGATTCACAACCCCATATGAGTTTATCAGCCATCAACAAACAAAAACGCAAAAAATGAGGCATGCCCATTTGCCAAAAACATCTACAAACACAATCAAACAAACAAGCATCAGAGTAACTAGAAATGGGTTTTATGAGAATGTGATCCATGTATATGAACAAGTACCTGAATGCCACTTCTTTTGGGGGCAGTGTAACTAGAGACGGACTGTGCAGCTATATCGCCAACTCCCCAAATCACGCCGGAGCTGATCATTTGTGTCTTCACAGGATGCAGTGCCAAGCAATTCCGATACCATCTCCAAACATTAAACATTTTTTCTTCCCTTACTATCTCTTTCGCTTTCCAGAAAAATACCCAACAAGAATGATCTTCATGGGTCGGATTAGAATGGTGAGAAATGAGTATTCATGTGGTTAATTTCTTTAATTAGGGGTTTTATTTTGGTTTTCCCTAGGACTTCGTTTTTTCTCAATTTTTAGGCATGGAGGAACCTGGGCGAGTGAAAGAAAAGGATGCTCGCTCGAGTGGGGGACTGCTCCTCGTACATTTTGATTTTGGATTAATGGCATTATCGTCTATTTCCTTAAAATTGGTGGAGAGCCGAGCTCTATTGTCTTGTTTGACGGTTTGACAAAGAAATGAATTTTGAGTGCAAGAAATGGGAAATTTGTGGAGCCAAACCTTTTTCCTAAAATGGTTGATTAGTTGGGTATTATTATTATTATTATTATTATTATTATTATTATTATTATTATTATTATTATTATTATTATTATTATTATTATTATTATTATTATTATTATTATTATTATTATTATTATTATTATTATTATTATTATTATTATTATTATTATTATTATTATTATTATTATTATTATTATTATTATTATTATTATTATTATTATTATTATTATTATTATTATTATTATTATTATTATTATTATTATTATTATTATTATTATTATTATTATTATTATTATTATTATTATTATTATTATTATTATTATTATTATTATTATTATTATTATTATTATTATTATTATTATTATTATTATTATTATTATTATTATTATTATTATTATTATTATTATTATTATTATTATTATTATTATTATTATTATTATTATTATTATTATTATTATTATTATTATTATTATTATTATTATTATTATTATTATTATTATTATTATTATTATTATTATTATTATTATTATTATTATTATTATTATTATTATTATTATTATTATTATTATTATTATTATTATTATTATTATTATTATTATTATTATTATTATTATTATTATTATTATTATTATTATTATTATTATTATTATTATTATTATTATTATTATTATTATTATTATTATTATTATTATTATTATTATTATTATTATTATTATTATTATTATTATTATTATTATTATTATTATTATTATTATTATTATTATTATTATTATTATTATTATTATTATTATTATTATTATTATTATTATTATTATTATTATTATTATTATTATTATTATTATTATTATTATTATTATTATTATTATTATTATTATTATTATTATTATTATTATTATTATTATTATTATTATTATTATTATTATTATTATTATTATTATTATTATTATTATTATTATTATTATTATTATTATTATTATTATTATTATTATTATTATTATTATTATTATTATTATTATTATTATTATTATTATTATTATTATTATTATTATTATTATTATTATTATTATTATTATTATTATTATTATTATTATTATTATTATTATTATTATTATTATTATTATTATTATTATTATTATTATTATTATTATTATTATTATTATTATTATTATTATTATTATTATTATTATTATTATTATTATTATTATTATTATTATTATTATTATTATTATTATTATTATTATTATTATTATTATTATTATTATTATTATTATTATTATTATTATTATTATTATTATTATTATTATTATTATTATTATTATTATTATTATTATTATTATTATTATTATTATTATTATTATTATTATTATTATTATTATTATTATTATTATTATTATTATTATTATTATTATTATTATTATTATTATTATTATTATTATTATTATTATTATTATTATTATTATTATTATTATTATTATTATTATTATTATTATTATTATTATTATTATTATTATTATTATTATTATTATTATTATTATTATTATTATTATTATTATTATTATTATTATTATTATTATTATTATTATTATTATTATTATTATTATTATTACTACTACTACTACTACTACTACTACTACTACTACTACTACTACTACTACTACTACTACTACTACTACTACTGAGTGCAAAAAATAGATTCTTCTTTTTTCTTATTTAACATTTAGGTGGATTATTATTGAACTTAAAAATATATCAGTTTAACTCGAGCATACTTTTTCTTACTAATTTTTTTTACAAACTAATACTCCCTCCGGTTTTTAATAAACGTCGTTTTGCTACTGACACGTGGATTAAGGAAATAATTGGTGGGAAGAAAACGAGGTATTTTTTGACCATACTACCCCCAACCTCCCTTGCTATTTACAACAAAACCATGGCTTAATTCTGACATTTGTTGGCTTGAAGCCGGGCTTGGCAAGTTGGGCCAAGTATTACAAACGGCTGGGCTGGGGTTGGTCTTGGCAAAGCGTACGAGTGGTATGAAGGAAGGTAAGCCATCGGCTCCAATTTTCCAATCTCCCCCAATTTCCTATCTTCCCTAAATTCCCAAATGCTTCAAAGTTTAAACCATTCCCTCCATAAATGGGAACGAAATTTCGGCATCAATTTTATTTCCCGCCATTGTGTTGGGATTGGAAACATGGGGAAAGCAATTTATGTTCAAATTGCTTTTGTCCTCAATCCATACCTCTGGCTGCTCTCCCAAACCCTAAAAAACCTCAGTTCAAAAAAACTTGCATCAATCAATGGAGGCTGGTGATTTTAACCCTTTCTCTGATATTCGCGGAGACCCTAACATACCTGGTTATCTTGAAAGCTTACTCCAGCAAGGCGACAACGAAGGTCACTCAGATGACGGAGAGGAGGAGTTCGTGGAGCTCCGACATGACGAGGACGGAAATACCGAGGACATTCCAGACTTAAACAGTGAGCCTCAGCCGGAAAGTGAAGATGAAGGTCCTCCATATTAAAGTTGAATACTATTTTTGTGTATGATCAAAGATGCATTTTCTTTTCATTTTCGTAAGTATGTTTGTGTGTGTCAATTGCAGGACAACATTCATGCAACAAACGGCGCAGAGAAATAGGCCACGACGAGAGGGTTGCGGCATATGAGATGTTGTTGCGGAAGAGTGAGAACGGGAAGCTTCTGAGACAGACAACAGCTGAGGTCGCTGCCGCCTTCAACATTTCAATTCGATCTGTCCAGAGGTTGTGGAAACGGGGTCGAGAGTCTATGAATCACAACGTAGGCCTGAACAGAGTCAAGAATATTGGGAGGAAAAGGGTTGACTTTGATTGGAAGCAAGTCCGGGATATTCCTCTGAGGAAGAGGACCACTATGAGGAATCTCTCGAAAGCACTAAAAGTGTCCAGGACACGTTTGTCAAATGCCATGAAGAGTGGAGAGATCAGGCGGCATTCTAATGCTATCAAGCCTATTTTGACTGATGCTAATCGACAAAGAAGGATTGAGTTCTGCCTGTCAATGCTGGATCCACATTCACCTCCTGCTGATTAGAGTTTCCAAGATATGACCAATGTCGTGCACATCGACGAGAAGTGGTTTCACATGACAAAGAAGACACAAACATACTACCTGTTGCCAAACGAGGATGATCCAGTAAGGAAACTTAAATCCACTAATTTCATTCCAAAAATTATGTTTCTAGCAGCTGTAGCTAGGCCTAGGTATGCGCTTGATGGTAGATGCACTTTTGATAGGAAATTAGGTATATTTCCTTTGGTTTATGAAGTGTGTGTTGTTAGGGCTAATGCAAACAGACCGGCAAGGTCAATGGAAGTGAAGGCAATTGAAAAGATAGATAGGGATGTCATTAGAAAATTCATGATTGATAAGGTTTTGCCGTCAATTAGGGCTAAATGGCCTGTAGAGAACATTGGAGATCCTATCATTATCCAACAGGATAATGGCAAGACTCATATCTTGCCTCATGATGAAGAATTCTTTTCAGCTGCTGCCTCTCTTGGCTTGAATGTTATACTGTCATGTCAACCCCTTAACTCTCCCGATCTTAATGTCCTTGATCTTGGGTTCTTTAGGGCTATACAATCTCTCCAAGAACAGGAATGTGCTAGGTCTGTGGCTGAATTGGTTGCAGCCGTACATAAGAGTTTTATTGAGTTTCCTGCAATGAAGTCTAATTATATATTTCTCACTCTTCAGTCATGTATTGTTGAAATTCTGAAACTTTTGGGGGATAACACTTATAAAATCCCGCACATGAGTAAGGAGTCTTTGGAAAGGCAAGGGTTGCTCCCTGCGTCCTGCCATGTGACTCCTTAATCATTGCAAATGCAAGGGCTCATCTACTCCCATAGCCTGTAAGTAATCTTACTTAATCATTTTGTTTTTTTTATTTGTGTGGTTATGGATCTGGTGTGATTAATTTGCTATTACATGCTTGCAGGAATACATGAGGATTTCAGCCGTAGTTTGTGGTAGACAATGGAAAGGGATTTGTGGTTGTGCATTAGAAGTAATTATATAATTGATCCATATTTTGGGTAATGATGATGATCACAGTATCCATCAATCTTAGTGTCTGCATTTGCAGTTAGCAGTAAATAGTAACTTTTTGTCACTGTATATAGGTTGTACAGGTCGTATACCATGATGCAATGATCAGTACAGATCATTTACTTGCGCAGTAGTTGATGTATAGGTGAACACTGTCATAGTCTAGACCTGTATTATGGATTTTGAGAATTGGATATGCCACTACAATGCAATTTTTGGGCAGTGGTTTAATGGATTATGCGTTTACAATGCGTTTTCTGGGTATTGGTTTAATGGATAATTATTGCATTATATGATGATGATGATGATTATATAGCCCAAATTCTTCAGAGATAGGTTGCATATGATGATAATATATGAAATATTTGTTGTTATAGGATGATGTTGATGATGACGATGATGATCATGTAGCTCAATTATACGTAAGTTTTCTGCAGGTATCACGACAATGATTTACCTCAGCTACATTCTAACATCAACCCCATTATGCTGCTGTGTTTTCTCTCGCTTTCCCAAAAAGCTCAATGCTTGAGATTGTTTTAACTCATTGCTTCATTTTCTTTCAAAGTCCACCCCAATAAATCCAACTGAGAGGCAAGAGGCTAATGATCGTCTGCTTGATGGCCAGGTTGTGTCTCAGCACAACCTGGTGCCGAGTCTCCTGACATTTAATAGATCTGTCCATGTTGTGGTTGGATATTTATTTACCTTATGTAATGTCTTGTTATCTTCATGAGGTAGGCCATGAGCTTGGCCTAGTTGTGTCTCATTTTCTTTTACTTGAGGGTTTGACCCCGAGCTTAGCCTAGGGCTTGGTCAAGACTGAAGGACCCAATCGATTAATTAAAGAATCTTTAATACCACTCCTTGGGCTTTCACTATTCTTCTCTTTACAGTTGTTATTAAATGTTCGACGAAGAAGCATAACCAGGCCCCATTATTGGTTATGCACTTGGGGTGTTCAAACGGTGTCCTTCGGTCAACAAGCTTATGAAAAGCTGACCGGATTTCAACTTCATCAAATAGAGGTGGTTGACGGAGCAATTCTCGGTGGACACGTCTCACCCTTTCAAATTCAAATTTAGGATTTTGCTTCCCAATACACCACACAGAATCAATTCTTCCCCCATGCCATAACCGACACCAGTGGAACGTCGTCTCACCCGTAACGGTCACTAAGCAATTGGGTTACCTTGTTATTTAAACCGTATACTTTTCCTTTACCGGTGCATCCATCGTTTCGGCATTTCTCATTATCTTCCCGCCTTTCTTCTTCATTTTCCCTTTCCTTCAGGCTGTTACGTTTCTTGTCGCTGCCTATCAACAATGAATCATGAAGACAAAATAATGATGTTAGAAGCATATGGCGTCACCAGCAGAACCGTCCAACGTGACACTGGGTTATTGGACACCAATATCACCTCCACGGAGACCGAACTTGAGCGGATTAAGGACATGATTGAGGACCTCAAACATCGCAAGGATCAAATATTCGCAGATGACTACATGACGTTCGAGACAGTAAATGCAATGTCTGACTGCATTACTCATCTCTCTCTTGCTGCTGCAAAACTAGAGTAGAAGGTCTCTGCACTGCGAGTGGCGCGAGATGCTGTGAACGAGGGCAGGACTGAGATGAATAGGTTTGCCAATGCCGTGCCTGGGATCCCCACTAATGAGTAGATTGCGTTGCTGTAATTTTCCTATATTGTGCCTTTGTTTCTTACTTTTATCCAGTGTACTTGAACTTTTTAATATGCAATTTATTTTCCGCTTTAAATTGGGTTTTTAGTTAGAATGTGGTATGGATCATGGCTTCTGATTTAATTCTCCCCCCCCCCCCCCCATACCTTTTTTTCAAGATGTGATATAATGAAATTCTATAGGCCTATGCCAATGCCAGTATTTTCCTATAAATCTCACAAGAAATCTCTAAATCTGGCTAGGCCTATCCCGTGGCCTAGACAGTTTCTGAATAAACACCCCCACACTTAACACATGCTTGCCCACACACATACAGACTCCAGCATTGAAGCGCATAAAAGATTTATCAACACAACATATAGAGAATAATAACATCATCAATTGCAAGAAATAAAAGGAGTAGTCATTCGCATTCAAGTTCAGAAAAGCTACATTCTTGGTGGTTACAATTTATTTAGCAGGGGGGTGGGCATGGTGAGGTGGGATCTGCATTATTAGGGGGGGGGGGGGGGACTGATGCGGTGGGTGCTGCTTCATCCAACATATGCTTTAGGATTCCTGAGATGGTATGGTCAACGCTTTTGATATTGTCAGTGAGATTCCACAAGCATCTTGTTGCCTTTTTATAGCTGCCTGCTAGCTCCTGGAGGCACTTCTTCATCTCTTGGAGCACATTTTGATGAGCGAGATGTTGCTCCAAGAGCAGCTCCTGGTAGCCTTGAATGCTCTGCTGCAGGTTTAGTTGGCTTTCCATGATGGTGCGTGCCCAGGATGGTGGAGAGCTTGAGGAGGATGGTTGCTCAGTGCTGCCACCAACGCCTCTGGAAGCATCTTGGGCTTGACCTCCGGCTTGGTCTCTGGCGTGGCCTAGCCCATCCTCTGGTATTTCATCATTAACGATTGATCTGATGAGGTGTCTGCCATCGTACTTCTTCCCCCAGATGTGCTCCTCCACATCTATGAATCCAACATTGTAATGAACATAACCATCTACCAAATGGAAGTACCCCATTTGGTCGAAGGCTCTCATATCAAGTACTTTAACATCACAGGATTTATGGAGATCAGTAGTCTCAAGCTGTAAGCTTCTAGAAGTCACAGCTATCCTGGTTATCAAGGATCCCAAAATAATCTTAGCCCCCTGATGGTAGGTATGCAGTTGCCTAACCAGCCAATATCCTAGGTTGACCCTCTGTTTATGCACCATGCACCACAACAAGAATAGCTCAAGTCTGGACATATTCCCTGACACAGTAGTTTTCCCAGTGAGGTTAAATGCCAGTGCTCTGTGGATCATCCTAAGTGTTGGGTCTCTGATTTGGTGTGCCTTGGAGTGTTTGTCAAAGACAGCCGTAGGGTCTCCAGTCAACTCTTGATATGCAGCAGTAAAATTCCAATCTTACGGATAATCAGCCAATGCATTCAAATAACCAGGGGATAGCAATTCATTCTCACTGACAGATCCAACCAACTGATTGAACTTATTTATTGAACAATGCTCCCAAACATCACACAACTGGTAGTTAACAACGTCAGGAGTATCAAAATTCAGTCTATTTTGTCCCCTAATAGACAGACTACTATGATCGAACCAAAAGGTAGTATGGAATTCTAAACAAAGCTCAGAATAAGCAGCATCCAAAACCAGCAGTAGACGTTCCCAACCAATATTTTGCATATAAGTTCTAATTCGGTCACCAACTCTTAAGGGGTCTAGAGAAGCAAAATCAAACGTTGCATATGGAGTGATATCAGAACTAAGTTTTTGAACTAGTTTGGCTTTCAGGTCTAATGTATCAAACCTCAACCAACCTCTCAAATATTCAAGTGGGGGTACCTTGGTGGGCTTGGCCTTTAGTTTGCCCAATACTTCAGCATCTGCATCCTCAGTCAAATCTTCTATGTCAGCATCGGCCTCGACCTCTTTATGCTCCAGTGGCCGCTTTCCTTGTGATTTGCTGGAGGCTTTAGAGCTTTGCCCTTTCTTCATAGCAACCTGGTTAACCCCAGAGGGTTGCTTATTTGGAGGAGTTCCGGTGGGCTCGCCTTGGGATTTGCTCGAGGCTTTAGAGCTTTGCCGTGTCGTGCGTTTATCGACCACCCCTGCTGTCTCCTCAATCTCTGCCCCCGTCACAAGCTTCCTAGGGTTTGGCCTCCCTCCTTTCTTGATAGCAACCTGCTTTACCCGAGAGGATTTATTCACTCGTGGGGGTGCGTTGGCGGGCTTGGCCGTGGGGTTGGCCGATAATGCAGGACGAATGGCTACATTGCCGTCGCAATTCGCATTAGTTTTCCTTCTGGTCCTCCTCTCTAGTCTCCCATAAACTACTGGTACTGCTCTCTTCAGTCTCGTATTGGTCCCGTCATCCCCGTCTGTGTCACTCAAGTCAATCGCTCTGTCTTTCCCCTTCACGCTCTCCTCTGACCCAGAGGTTTCATTCCCTGCAACCGCAACCTTATTGAAGCTGGCCGTCTGTTCAGCATCTATCTCTCTGACGACTGAATCAATCATTTGTTTAACCCGTCCTTGTTCCGACGGCCCTGCCGCAACTGCTTCGGTCTCAGACGGATGCTTGTTATGAGGGTTGCTTGAGTTGCTGGCCATGGTATGAGGGTTTGTTTCAAAAGTGAGCGGGCAAAGTTGAAGTAATGGGAAGTTTTTGCGATTTAGAGTTGGTTTATTTATTTAAGTCATGAAGCGGGTTTTGGCAATTTTGGGAGTATTTTTTGGCTATACAGCTTTCACTTGAATAAAGAATGAAGTGAAAACATGAAATCACTGGGTCGCTTCTGGCTAGGCCACAGGCTCGGCCTGGCAAATTACAAAATTGCTCAAATTGATTAATTGCACACATTGGAAATTCCATATGGCCAACTTCTTCACTGGCTATGGATGGTTGGTGGATGATTGTTGTGATGAATGTTGCATATCATCCCTGTTGTTTGGTTGAATGGTTCTGTAGATAATGACCAATTTAGATGAGGTTTACTCTGTTTTAATGATCATAGTTTCAATTTTTGGTAATTATCTGTAGTTGGTGGTTTAGTTACACTGAACTTCTATAATGCTTGACAGATAATGCACTGGAAAAGATACACACAACTACGTGAAGAATTATGTGACATGAAAAAGAAACAGAGTGATTTTATTTATTTTAAACACCCCAAGGACATACCACTTGGGTGTATTACAGACACCCTAACTAGTCAAACCCAGATTCATCATCGATGGTTGGGATGCCTGGAATGGCATTAGCAAAGAGATTCAAATCAGCAGAAGCAAGCCTTGCACTATTAAGAGCCAGGTTGAGCCCCTCTCTCTTTTGGTTCATGTGAGCAATGGAGAGGTTAAGCTGGTTGATAGCCTCGCTGTATGACTTGATTGCAGTCAGTGCCAGCCCCTCATGCTCAGCATCTTCGTACACCTCATCCTTCCTAGCCTTCATGTCCTCCAGCAACTCATTAAACTTCTCCATGTCCTGGTTGGTCTGAAGAATCCTATTCTCCAGCTGCACGATGTCCATGTCCAAATGATCTGAGAAGCGGCCTGCAGCATTGTGGATCTCTACCTTCCTCTCACGATCCATTATTCTCTACCTGCACAGAGGAAGCTTAAAAGAGCAAAGGAGATAAGCAGCAAACAACAAAAGAGAAGAGGCAGTTTGGGGATAAAGAAAATTAGGTCAGAGGAGGCTGCTATTTATAGGAGGGTGAGTTGGGTTACCTGAGGTTATGTGATAAGGTGCATTACAGGCAAGGAGGGTGTCCACCAAACAGTTCATGTGGGCAAAGTGTCACGCAACACACAAACCAAACCAGTTACCAAAGATACACAGAAACTGCATCTTTTGACCATTACTCTGCACATTGCATCACTTTTAGAATCTAAAAGGCTGACTCCATTAGTAAATCTGAATCCAACTACAACTCTACCATATGCAGAGTTATCTAGGGCAAGCCCCCTGCACTAGCTCAGTTATAGATCATTGAATGGTCAAATCGTCAACAGGGTTTGGGGGACTGTTATTGAAAATACATTAATTCACCACAATTATTTCCAATTTGTAATCCATCAATAGGCATTCATAATTATCATTCCAGGTGCTTATCTTTGCACCATCCAAGCATTCAAACCACATAAAATACAGGTTTATGAACAAGGAATAGGAAGTATTGCAAAGCAGTGATGCACCACAGAGCAAATGACACAGAGTCCGTTCTCAATATAGTTGCTTCTGCTCATGCAATTCTAAATGCAAACCAAACCAACAATGCAGAACTCATCAAAGTGGATTAGGAAAAAAGAACAGGGCATCAATGCAACTGGATTAAACAGGCTGAAATAGGGACTGTCGCACCGTCGCGAGCGAAAATTCGGGACGCAATGAAATTCACATAACAATGAAGTCGCCACCCTATTTTCTAAGGTTTAGGGAAACCTAAAAAGTTCGAAAAAGAAGAAGAAAATAAAATAAAACTAAGGCACAAATAAAAGGGTCTAAACCCGAGAACTACGGTTCGGGGTCGTATTATGGGCTCGGGAAGGTGTTAGGCACCCGAGTCTCATCCTTAAAAAGGTTACCGGTTCTAAAAAAAAGAGGTGTTTAAAAATCATGTTGAAAACAAGTAATTGGGCCCTCAGGGGAGGTATCGTCGCTTTAGCTTTAAGTCGGTTTGATTGATTTTATCCTAATTATTGTCGAGTTGTTTAACAGAAAATAACATTTTTAATCTCTAAAACATGAAAAAGGTTGGTTATATACCTATTCCGGTTTAATTTAATCGAGTTCAAAATTAGTCCGATTACATGCCAATTTTGGTGAAATTACTACCATTTTATTATTAATCTTTACCAAAGCGACGACCCTAGTGAATCACAGACGAATCACGGTGAACAAATCCACTATCATCACGTTTGAAACACTATCATCATTGGGCCAATGCACGTGATTAATCCTATTTACTAGGTGATTCTAAGCATGCATAGACTAGCAAAGTACCATTTATATGAATGCGAGAAAACACGTTGAAAAGAGAAAAACTGGGAAGTGGGGTCGAAGCCGCGCACATAACACATTCGTCAAAGATAACATTAATACATCCATGAGCATAAAGTAAATATCAAGGGATTACTAAATTTAAACGATCACGCAACATTAAAGATTTAAATCTCATTTTAGAAGGTAGCTCTAATGATAAGGGGGATTAAATATGGAGGTATTTTCTACGAGTTGGGCTTAGGGCCCATTTACTATCTTTCCGCTTTCAAATGATTATTTTCTTTGGTGATTTACTATCCAATAATTTTAGAGGGAACCTGAGTTATGGGAAAAGATTTAAATCCTATTGTTTTGATTACTACTTTGTTTATTTTTTCTTTGATTGATTTTATTCATTTTTTATTTTTAGGGATTTATTTAAGATTTGAGGATTTTAATAATTAATAATCATGCAATTAAATTAATGCGTGATGTTTAATTACTAATCCTATTTTATTTCATGCATTTGAAAGAAAATAAAAGTTGAGTGTTTACTAATCCTAATTCGTTCAAGCAAGGGTCGATTTGAGTAGAATTATTAAAGGGAATTTGTTGATATAAAAAAAATTCTCATGCAAATAGGTTTATTTAAATTTTAGCAATTCTAAATAATCATGCATTCGATCATATAATAAATAGAATAACTAACAAAAATCTCCTCGAGCGGATACCTGCATCACCGATTAGTTAGTAGCACGAGTAATAAAAAATAAAGAAGCAAATAAATAAATATTACAAACACTTCTAATGGGCCCCATCACCCAAAATTAAACAACCAAACCAAGCCTCTTTCCTTCTTTTACATGGGCCGGCCCATTGCCTACCAAAATTAAAACAAATGCACCACTTCTCTTTTTTTAGCCCAAACAAACACTTAACAATTAACCTAAAAAAAATACAAATTGCATCTCATCTTCTTCTTTCCTCTCTACGCCTCCTGTAGCTACCAACATCTCATTCTTATTCTTTTTTCTTCTTAGCTTCTTTCCTGCACAATTAACCCATCAAACAAACAAATATCATGGTGACAAGAAAATAAAAAGGAGATTACTGTGTCGGTGTGGTTGTAGTGCGGTGACGAGGGAGGAAGCGGCGGTGGTGCTGAGCGGCGTGGCTGTCTTTGGGGCTGTTTTGATGGAGGTTTTGGAGCTGCTTTGATGGAGGTTTTGGAGCTGATTTTGGGTGGATTTTGGGGTTGATTTTGGGACTGTTTTGGGACTGATTTGGGGCTGGTTTCGGTGCAGATTTGGGGCTGATTTTGGGTGGATTTGGGGCTGGTTTGGGGCTGATTTTGGGTGGATTTTGGGGTTGTTTTTGGGTAGATTTTAGGGCTGATTTGGGACTGTTTTAGGGCTGTTTGTGACTGGTTTTGATGGGAGCGGGTTTTGTGTAGGTTTGGTTGTGCAGGGGTTTCTGGTTTAGTTGGCAGTGGCGATGGGTAATCGGTTTTGGTTTGTGATGGTGGCCGGAGTGGGTTTGATGGGAGCGGGTTTGGGCAGTGAGGTGTGGGTTTGTGAAGGACGGGTTACGGATTGGTTTTGCGCAGAAGGATTGATTTGGGGAAAGCTGGATTGGAAAATTGGCTTTGATGCTGGGATCGATTTATTGCAGGGATTGAGATCGCCCCTCTTGCAAAGGATTTGCCCTTAATTTATAGAGGGTGAGGTACATTGAGGAGGTAGGGGTCCGGTCATGGTGATGAGAGAAGGGATTGAGATTAATTCAAATGTTTGTCAGAGATTTTTTTGAAGAAAAATTGGAAGAATGAGCGGGGTTCATGGGATCTGCTTTGACAAATGGAGAGGAGAGCCGGCTCTCTCAGATTTTCTTTTGAAAACTGAGGAAAAGAGCCGTTTGTGTCTGATTCCCTTTGACAATGGGAGAGGTGAACAACCTTTATCAGATTTCATTTGAAAAATGAGGAAGAAGAGAGGTGGTTCGGCGATTATGGGTATTTTATTATTTAGTTCGAGCTAGCGGTCCGATAAACCGATAAAAGCTCGAATAAAAATACGAACAATAAAAAAAATAAAATAAAATACCAGGATACGAAAAATAAATAATGGTAATAATAATAATGATAATAATAATAATAATACTTGACAATATAATTAACAATAATTATGGACGATAAAATAAAAATAAAAATGTGGGTATGTTATGATATGGTAATGATTACTTATGTCAAAAATCGGGTAGCAACAGTTGCCCCCTCTTTAATGTCTTATCAAAAATAAAGTGTAACTGTGATTTTTGATGAGCAGTAAAGACGGTTGCCCCAGTAGCACAAATATTTGAAATGCATGGTTAAAAAACAAAGGAAATGACCTCACTCGAAAATGTGGACGTACCTTTACTCGGACACTTCGCAGAAATATAAATTGCTTAAATGTAAATTTACCTCTTCTTGGTCAGATGTAGACGCAGAAATTTAATTTGCGGGAAAATAAACTTAGCTCCTCTCGGATGCTGATGGCTCTACTCAGATGCCTTGCAAGAATGTAAAACACAGCTTCACTCGGACGTCTCCCCTCGAATACCGCGATGCATAAATGTAAATCCAGCTCTACTCAGACGCTGGTGGCTCCACTCGGATGCCTTGCAAATTCAGCTCCACTCGGATACTGATGACTCCACTCAGACGTCTTGAAATACGGCTCTACTCATATGCCGTCAACTCCACTCGGACGTTGGAAAATTCAGCTCTATTCAGATGCTGATGGCTCCACTCGGATGCCTAAAAAACTCAGTTCCAACTCGGATACTGATGACTCCACTCGGATGTCTTACAAAAAGTAAAAATGCGGATTCACTCGGACGTCTCCCCTCGAATACCGCGATGCATAAACATAAGCCCAGCTCTACTCAGAAGCTGGTGGCTCCACTCGGATGCTTAAAAGGTACCTCTGCAAAACAAAGGTTAGACTCCTGCAAAACTTAATATTGATTAGTGAAATAAGGCTGAAGGCAGCCTTTATAATTCGAACTATTCCCCTTGACCGTTGGTACCATGCTTCCTTTTTGTCGCTTTAAAGGTTAAGATGAGAATTTTAAATATGCAAGTTTTTTGAGAAAAATGCTCATTTTATTAATTCAGAATGAATATTAGATGTCTTGTCATGACGAAACCCTATGTCTTTTGATCGAAGAGAAGCGTAGTCTGTAAATCTCTATGCGAAGTACATCTTGACAGATTCAGCATTCACTGGTCTCGGCAAATCATCTCCATCCATGTTAGTAAGCCTTAAAGCGTTCCCAGAGAATGCGTGCTTGACCACATATGGGCCTTCATACTTAGGGGCCCACTTCCCTCGACTGTCCTCCTGATGAGGAAGAATCTTCTTCAATACTAAATCTCCGGTTTTGAACTCGCGAGGTCGCACTTTCTTGTTATAAGCATTTGCCATCCTCTCTTGGTATAATTGAGCATGACACATTGCTGTCAATCGTTTCTCTGAGATTAGATTCAGTTGTTCATACCTTACTCTCGCCCAATCAGACTCTTCCACTTCTGATTCCGCCAAGATTCTAAGAGAAGGAATTTCCACCTCGAGAGGAATCACTGCTTCCATGCCGTAGACCAAGGAATAAGGAGTTGCCCCCGTAGAAGTACGAATGGCGATCCGATAAGCGTGCAAAGCAAAAGGAAGCATGTCATGCCAATCCTTGTAGGTGACCACCATCTTCTGAATAATCTTCTTTAAGTTCTTGTTTGCTGCCTCGACCGCGCCATTCATCTTTGGACGGTAAGGCGAAGAGTTTCGGTGTTTGATTTTCCATTGTTTGCAAAGGTTGTCAATTAGCTTCCCATTCAAATTGGTGCCATTATCGGTAATGATTGTTTCAGGAACCCCATAGCGACAAATGATATTTTTCTCGATGAACCGCATGGTTGTCTTCTGCATGATGTTTGGGTAGGAGGTAGCCTCAACCCACTTTGTGAAATAATCAATCGCAACAAGGATAAATCGGTGACCGTTGGAAGCTTTTGGATGAATCTGGCCGATGATGTCAATTCCCCATATTGCGAAAGGCCAAGGGGATGTCATGTTAAAAAGAGGGGTAGGAGATACATGGATATGATCAGCGTAAATCTGACATTTGTGACACTTCCTGACATAGTCAATGCAATCTCGCTCCATGGTGAGCCAGAAGTAACCCCGTCTCATTATCTGTCTTACCATCATGTGTCCACTAGCATGCGTGGCGCAAATCCCCTCATGGGTCTCAGTCATGATCTTCTTGGCTTCATGTACAATAACGCAACGAAGCAAGGCACCATCCGCCCTTCTTTTATACAAAACCTCACCATCGAGGTAGAAATCTAAGGCCAAACGCTGAAGAGTTTTCTTATCGCTCCGACTTGCTCCCGGTGGGTATTCTCGACATTTGATAAATTGTACCAGGTCATGGAACCACGGCTTCCCATCTGGCTCATCTTCTAATGCAGCACAACATGCCGGAGTTTCTCTCACTTCTACTCTCAATGGTTGGAGCATTATTCCGCATTCCAGTTTGAACATAGAAGCTAGAGTAGCTAATGCATCTGCAAAACGATTCTTCTCTCGATCAATCCGATTAAACTTAGTTTCTTCGAACTCATCTATAAGCTTGGTGAGCAATTTTTGGTAAGGTATCAGCTTTGAATCTCTAGTTTGCCACAAATCTTGCGCTTGATAAATGACAAGAGCGGAGTCTCCAAAAATCTCCAATCTTTTCACCTTCAAATCGATTGCCGCCATTAATCCATTGATGCATGCCTCATATTCAGCAATGTTATTTGTACATGGGAAATTCAATTTGCAAGCCACGGGGAATTGTCGGCCATCTGGTGCAATGATCACAGCGCCCACTCCTTTTCCTGAAAGGTTCACCGCACCATCGAAGAACATGGTCCACCACTCATCTTCCTCCGTATTTTCCTTAAGCTCAGCGTCAATCACCACTATATCTTCATCCGGAAAATCAAACTTTAGTGGTTCGTACTCATCCATAGCATGATCAGCCAAGTGATCGGCAAGAGCACTTGCTTTGACCGCCTTTCGAGTCACATACACGATCTCGTATTCTACCAACAAGACTTGCCATCTACAAATTCGACTCGACAAATACGGTTTCTCGAAAATATACTTCAAAGGATCCATGCGAGAAATCAACCACGTCGTGTAATATAACATATAATGCCTGAGTCTGCGAGCACTCCATGCTAAGGCGCAACAAGTTCGTTCTAACACGGAATAACGCATTTCACATTCATTGAACTTCTTACTCAGGTAGTAAATGGCTTGCTCACGTCTCCCCGATTCATCATGTTGCCCCAAAACACAACCCATGGCACCAGTTGTGACCGTTAAATACATAAGTAAAGGGCGTCCTTGCGTCGGAGGGATCAACACCGGAGGATTCTGCAAATACGCCTTGATCTTCTCAAAAGCTTTTTGGCAACCCTCATCCCATTCTGCGTCGCCATTCTTCCTCAACATTCTGAACATCGGCTCGCAAGTAAGTGTCAACTGACTAATGAAGCGGGCAATATAGTTAATACGCCCTAGGAAACTCCGTACTTCCTTCTCGGTTTTGGGAGAAGGTAACTCTTGAATCGCCTTCACCTTGTCGGGATCCACTTCTATACCTCTATTACTGACAATAAACCCTAATAACTTCCCTGATGTCACTCCAAAGGTACACTTGGCCGGATTCAATCGTAACTGAAACTGTCTCAACCTTTCAAATACTTTCTTTAGGATGTCAACATGATTTTGTGCCTCGCAAGACTTGGCTATCATGTCATCGACATATATCTCAACTTCCTTATGCATCATGTCATGAAACAAAGTAACGGCGGCACGCTGGTAAGTAGCACCTGCGTTCTTCAAACCGAAGGGCATCACTTTGTAGCAAAAGGTTCCCCAAGGTGTGATGAAGGTCGTTTTCTCGCTATCTTCAGGAGCCATCTTAATCTGATTGTATCCCGAAAATCCATCCATGAAGGAGAACATGCCATTATGGGCGGCACTGTCTACTAGGACATCAATATGAGGAAGGGGGAAATCATCTTTGGGACTTGCTCGATTAAGATCACGGAAATCCACACACATGCGAACTTTCCCATCCTTCTTTGGTACCGGCACGATATTGGCGACCCATTCCGGGTATTCAGCAACTCTTAGGAAACCCGCATCTAACTGCTTTGCGACTTCCTCCTTTATTTTCAAAAGAACATCAGGGTGCATCCTTCGGAGTTTCTGTTTTACGGGCTTGTATTCGGACTTCAACGGAATACGGTGCTCAACTATACTAGGGTCAAGACCCGGCATATCCTCATATGACCATGCGAACACATCCATATACTCTTTGAGAAGCGAAATCAACCTCTCTTTCTGAACAGAATTCAAGGTTGTTCCGATTTTGACAGCCTTCCGATCATCATCGCTTGCCCCCAAGTTTATCT
Source organism: Viola odorata (assembly GCA_963691705.1). Taxonomy (NCBI): domain Eukaryota; kingdom Viridiplantae; phylum Streptophyta; class Magnoliopsida; order Malpighiales; family Violaceae; genus Viola; species Viola odorata. Next base: position 18,813,634 of record OY829545.1, on the reverse strand, counting down.
CTTCCAACTCCTCCTGGTGAGGGACTATCTTCCTCTCAGAATTCTCTACCAAACGGGCTAACTCATGCGGAATCTCAAACTCATCCTCTGTTGCGGCGATAATCTCTTCACCAGTAAAGACATAGGGTATATCAAGACAATCCGAATTAATATTTATCCTGAAAATAAAAATACAAAAGACAAAAGATATTTGGAAAGGAAACCGCGTAATTATATTAATACGATAAAAGGGAGCATAAGCTCTACAAAAGAGTTTTCTCCGTTTAGGGAAATTTAAAAACCATGGATGCATGTCTTGAAAAAAGAAATTACATAGAGACATCGGGAAGCACGGTAGCGGTCCAGTTGCACACTAGCTCCCCAGACTTCTTCACGGAAATGAATGAACTGTGAGACGGTTCTTCTTCTCCAAGAGTACAAATGTGGAAGTCCGAAGCCGTTTTGATCATGATAGAACCAGGGTTGATGACTTCAGCTGCAAAAGGGAATGTTACCCTGATGTGAGGGATAGCCATCTTCATGTTTGGCACGACACGCCCAAACAACTTAGCGAGACGCCTCTCCTTCTTTTCCTTAGAGACCCTATCAAAATCGGCCTTGCTTGGCTTGTACCCCAAACCGAAACGGTCTCCGAAGCTCTTCGATCCTTGTAACTTGACTCCGAGCCCCTTTTCAAACTGGAAGCCATCTTTCAGCATCACCTTGGCAGTCATTATAGCAGCTTTAGAGATCTTAGGCTCAGGAATGGGGGACCCTTCTCTTATCCAATCAGCATTCACGATCTCAAAAGCTTGGAATGAACTCTCCAAAGTTTCAGTAGTCTCGATGTAGGGCACAGAAGAATGCTTAGCCAAAATCAAAGCTTCCTCTGCCTTTACCGTGATGAGGACACCATCCATCACATACTTGATGCATTGGTGTAAGGAAGAAGGAACAGCTCCTGCTGAGTGGATCCATGGTCGTCCCAGAAGCATACTATAAGCAGGTCGGATTTCCATTACTTGGAAGGTTAAAGTGAAGGTATGGGGGCCAATAACCACATCTAAATCAATGTTTCCAATGATTTCTCGGATGGTACCATCAAAAGCTCTAGCCATCATCCCACTCGGCTTCATATGAGATATATCAACTGGCAGCTGTTCAATGACATGTTTAGGTAAGACATTCAGTGCAGACCCATTGTCAATCAAGGCCTTTGCTACGACATGGCCCTTGCATTCTACCGTGATGTATAGAGCTTTGTTATGACCGGTCCCAGCCGGGTCCATCTCTTCTTCAGAAAAGGTAATGCTACTCACAGCCTGAATTCTTCCAATCAGGTTCCCCACTCCTTCCACAGTAATATCCTTAGTTACAAAGGCTTCATTCAACACCTTTAAGAGGGCTCGACGATGTGGCTCTGAAGTAAGGATTAACTCCATGATAGAGATACGGGCTGGGGTCTTCTTCAGCTGCTCAATGAGACTGAATTCGCTTTGCTTCATGATCTTCAAAAATTCAGTGGTGTCATCCTCAGACACTGGTTTATTTGATTCTTGTACTTTTTCAGTTGTCTTCTCAGGTAACATCAGACCTTTTCCTCTGGCTTGCCTCTGTTGCTCAACTTCTTCAGAGACATAACACCTTCCGCTCCGAGTCATGCCCCCGATATTAGAAGTTTCACCCAGTACTGGCCCTGTTGGCGCAACAAAAGGAGGGGTAGTAACAACTTCGTACCCGTAATTGAAAGGGACGACATGTAAATCTTTGGTAGGGATATTCTGGGCAAACTTGAAGACTAACTTGGGCGGAGCCATGGTGGAGGCGCCTGTTTGGGATACATACTCAAAGGAATAAGGAGAAGAAAAACCGTCCTCAATGACACCAACCTCTTCCGCCACATAGGTCTTCTTCTCAATCTGAATAATCCCAAAATCCATCAACTGTTCCACCTTCGGTAAGAAAACTGCACAATCTTGGATTCCATGTTTTCTTGCCCCCGGGCAAAACAAGCAGCTGCTATTTTCGGAGCGTTGAAGATACCCTCCTTGGGCTAGCATATGAAAAAGCTCTTTTCGGGGTAATCCCAATACTGAAAGGGAATGGTTAACAACTTCTTCCACAGAAATAGCATTCACTCCTCCACCACCTAGGGCATGGTTTGGAAGAGGGTTGGTAGTCGTGTTAGGTCCTTTGGCTAACCCTTCGAAAGAGATCCATCCACACTTGATCAGATGATGAACCTTTCCTTTAAAAGCAGTACAATTCTCTAGAGTGTGTCCTGGGGCTCCAGCATGGTACGTGCATCTAGCATTTGGGTCATACCATTTTGGGTAAGGAGGTTGGAGAGGTTGGATTGGAGTAGGTGCAATTTGCCCTGCTGCTAGAAGATGTTTGTAGATTTCCCCCAAAGGAACAGGAAGAGGTGGTAACGGTTCATGGTTCCAGCGATTGTTTTGGTTGCTTGGGTTTTTTGGTGGGTTATATGGTCTGGGTTGTGTAGGTTGCTGTGGCATTTGTGGTGGAGGTGATGGGAAAGGTGGAAATGATGCTGGGTATTGAGGAGCCACGTTGGCAACAGGCATTGATGGGAAGAAGGTAGGTTGATATAGTGATGGTGGTGGTGGTGGTGATAGGAAAGGGTATGGTGGTGGCGAGGAATAAGGTGGAGGTGGCGGAAAAGGTTTTTGATGAGTTGGCTGGGGGGAAACAAAGCTGATATCTTTCTTCGGGATGGGCGCTTTCTTAGGTGTTACCTCTGGCGTGGGAACAATGATCCTTCCTGACTTAATTCCCTGTTCAACCCTTTCAGAAACTAAGACCATGTCGGAAAAGCTACTAGATGGGTTGGAAATCAGATACGTGTAATAGGGGGACTTGAAAGTATTTACAAAAATCGACACCAGCTCCTTGTCATTCAAAGGGGGATAAATCCTTGCAGCTAATTCTCTCCATCTTTGAGCATAAGTCTTCACCATTTCATTATCCTTCTTCTCCATGTTCTGTAAGTCTGAACGGTCAGGCGCCACTTCTGTATTAAACTTGTATTGCTTTAGGAAAGCATCAGATAAATCTCTCCAAGTCCGAATCTTAACTCTATCCAAACCCATGTACCAAGTCAAAGCATGCCTGGCCAAACTTTCTCTAAATAGGTGAATTAACAGAGGCTCATTATGTATCACTTCAGACATTTTGTTACAGTAAATCCTGAGATGAGTCTTGGGGCATTCAATTCCAGTATACTTCTCAAATTCTGGAATTTTGAAGTTCAGGGGCATCATGATTCCTGGTACCATACACATATCAGCGGGACCCATAGGATCAAAGGGGTCTGCTCCTTCCACTGCCCTTAGTCTTTCTTCCAGCAGGCTCAACCTATCACGACTTGGCCCTTCTGCTTTAACGGGAACAAAACCAACGGTTTGTGGATGCTCAAAAGAACCCTGTGGTTGGGTCTGATTCCCACTGGGGAATAGAACTCTTGAAAGTTCAGGAACTACAAGCTGAGTAGGGTGGCTTTGAGTCGGTAGGACATACTGGAGTTCTGAGTGATCCTGATTTTTGCCAGAACCGAGAGTGAGATCAGCAAGAGAAGGATTAAGAGGCGGAACGTCTTGTCCCAATGTACTAATAATAGTACTTGTGACGGCCGGCGTAGTGAATGAGTTGAAACTAAGGAAAGGACTTTGCCATTTCCACTGGACCCCTTGACTGGAAAATGGTTGAGAAATGGATGAACCCGCAGCAACAGATGAAGAGATAGGTCCCATCGCATGACTAGAAGAGGGATAAAAACCAAGAGGATAATCAAGAGTTGGCCCTTCAGGATCTTTCCAGGTCTTAGCATGCATCATCTCATCCCGCTCTTTTTCAGCTTGGAGTGCCCGTTCTCTGGTAATTCGAAGTTGTTCCTCCAATTCTGCTATCTTTGTTTCGAATGCCTTATCCGTCCCAACTTGTTCTGCCATTTTCCGTGTTTGAAGTCTGGTAGCGTGGAGCTTTTGAGGAATAGTTCTTTTCTTGGGAGCTATCTTAATTTTTTCTGAAAACAAAGAGAAAGGATAGGTGTAAATTCTTAGGAATAATAATAATAATAGACACAAATGCTACCTGAGGACTCCACTCCGCTTATTCAAATCTCCGGCTCCTCTTCGATCTTTCACTTGATACTTTTGAAAATTTGGAGGGAAAGGAACATGAAACCATCTTCAAATCATCACACTGACGAAGGTGACTAGGGAAACTTCTATTCATTCACAAGGGAAGAGGGAAACATATATTGACGGTTCCTTGATCAAGATGGAAGATGGAAGATCTCGTAATTGACAGCCTTTCCTAACCTTTAACAAGGCTAGGGTCCCCGCCCCTTACGTTCTTTTCCAAAATCCAAACTCAATCTAGGATCATGAATAAACTTCTTTGTCTATCTCCAGAAGAGCTTCAATTCCTTCTCGAAATCGCAAAGGGAACTTTTTATTCATTCTCGAAAACGCAAAGGGAAATCGAAGCAAGCAACAAAAATGAAGGAAAGGTCAAGCAATTGCGAATGGTAACCATCCATGAAGAAGAGATAGCCATCATTCGTTTGATTGTGACCAATCATTTGAAAAAGGTACATCTAAAGCAAAATGCCATCGAGTATTTTTCTCCCATTACAACTATTAAGATAAATCAACATCTTGAAGCTTGAGTGCTGGTGGAATTTTCCCCCATCCGTTCCATCAAGGCAACCTTCTTCTTCTGCACCTTTACTTCAGCTTCTAAGACTGCTACTCGGGCTCGCAAGACTTGATTCTCTCCATCTATGCTGGTTGTCTCTTTGATGCGATCAGTCAAAACCCCAATCATTGTATCTTTCTCTCGGACCAAAGAGCTTGAAATCTCCCTTCTGTTGACCTCTCCTTTCAATCTCCTTCTAAAGTTTTCATTGGCTATTCTTTGGTTTCTAAGGTTTATTCGTACGTTCTCACTATCACGCCTCTCCAATCCACGTATTTTAAGCTCCAAATCCATCTTGTCAATCAACAGATTATCCCTCTCTTTCATCACCAGATCTCGTTCTTCTTTCACTACTAGCAATTGCTCCATCAACTGGGCATAAGCCACATAACTAACCTCCGCATTGGTATGGCATTCACCTTCTTCTTCCATAGGCTTCCTATTTTCTGGAAGGGGTAAAACATTTCCATTAATCCTATTTCTCCGCCATTCTGAGTATTCCTTTGTTGGTTGAGTAGGGATAGTATGTCCCTCAAGGTAAAATGGAGTACGCCATTCATTCACATACTGACGTAGAGTGTCCGTCTCTTCTGAGTGCGGTGGACTCGAGCTTGGCATACCAAAAGTGGCGGGGATAATTTGCATAATGCAAAATTGGCCAAGGACAAGAGCTGGGCAATAGGGCACACATCCTCTCGCTCCGATCAATGGGACCCACAATAAGTCCCCACAACTCACAATAGGATTAGCGATTCTCAACCACTTAGCATGTCTATCAATATCTTCTTCAGAAAGATTCAAGAATCTATTAACCCAAGCCTCCTTATCTTCCATTTTCCATTTATTCACCGCGATTTCGTCACTGATTCCCTTAATGACTCTCTCCCAAGGATCCATACCTATGTAACTTGGAACAAACAAAGACTGATCCGGTCTTTGTTTAAAATGGCTGATCAACCATACCGTCAAAAGTTGAGTGCAACAAGTGAGTTTTCCTTTCCCAGTTCGCCTACAACAGTCTAAAGAGCGGAATGTCTCTGCCAGAATAGTTGTTGTAGGGTTGACTTTATTCCTTTCCATCTCATGAAACACATTAGCCGCTTCAAAATCAACACAATCCTTCATCTTAGGAAGTAATACTAAACCCATTATGGCAAAGGCTAGGATCTTTAACCGCTTCTCCCCTTGAGACGAATGAAATTGCCTGACGATATCCGACCAACCCCACGCATAATTCTCGTTTCTCCAACGAGTTGGGATTCCCACCAATTTGTCCAAACTAGATTTGACGCTATCAGACTTAACGAGGACATTCTGATAAATACATGATACTGGGGGAACAAAGCATAATAATGCGGCGTACTCCTCTAGAGTAGGAGTCAAATCTATTCCTTTGTCGAAGGAAAAACATCGGTAGTAGGGGTCCCAGAATTGTAGAGCCGCTCGGATGCAACTTAGGTCAACCTTCACATCTATTAGCATTAACAGTTTCCCATACTTGCATTGGAATTGCATTTTCTCATCAACAGTAAGCTCATTTCTCAATTCTTTGATCTTTGTACCATCAAACTCTACCTTCTCCGCGCTAACCTTGGTCATGACATCCGAAACAAAACCCGGTTCTAACATATCCCCGTGGATCAACTGATCATTGTAACTCTTTTTCCCAAAAGTATCAAGTGAAAGCATAGTGGGTACAGCCATCGGATGAATAAGCAAGGTGGGTCTGTGTCAAATACCAAACATGTATTAGCAAACTGAATATCATAAACATGTTAATACGCAAAATAGTTTAATAATAACAAGGACGGAAATAAATTAACGGATATATAAAAGAAAAATGGATACTCATGGCCATAAGGAATCACTTTGAACAATACACACGCGATTGTGATGCACATGCTTGGATAACTTCAACTATTTCTAACTGGCTGAAAGGTTCCCGGACGATACCATAAAAGTGGTCCCTCAGTAAATGGATATGTGATTGCTGACCGAAACATAAAGGAATCGGGGCGCTCACCCATTTAGGGGTTCTAGTCCGAGTTAGGGTTCATGAAAGCTGACTGGGACCCAAGTCCTCAGGGCTTCACTAATACCAACCTAATCCTATTTGGGAAGGCCCGGCGAAAGGGCATTATGCGTGATGCGAATGAGAAGACAACAGTTGATATCTAAGCGAATAAATAAATAATAACAATAAACACCTCAAGCAAATAATTCTGGCTTCGACCCTAAGATCCCCAGTGAAGTCGCCAAACTGTCGCACCGTCGCGAGCGAAAATTCGGGACGCAATGAAATTCACATAACAATGAAGTCGCCACCCTATTTTCTAAGGTTTAGGGAAACCTAAAAAGTTCGAAAAAGAAGAAGAAAATAAAATAAAACTAAGGCACAAATAAAAGGGTCTAAACCCGAGAACTACGGTTCGGGGTCGTATTATGGGCTCGGGAAGGTGTTAGGCACCCGAGTCTCATCCTTAAAAAGGTTACCGGTTCTAAAAAAAAGAGGTGTTTAAAAATCATGTTGAAAACAAGTAATTGGGCCCTCAGGGGAGGTATCGTCGCTTTAGCTTTAAGTCGGTTTGATTGATTTTATCCTAATTATTGTCGAGTTGTTTAACAGAAAATAACATTTTTAATCTCTAAAACATGAAAAAGGTTGGTTATATACCTATTCCGGTTTAATTTAATCGAGTTCAAAATTAGTCCGATTACATGCCAATTTTGGTGAAATTACTACCATTTTATTATTAATCTTTACCAAAGCGACGACCCTAGTGAATCACAGACGAATCACGGTGAACAAATCCACTATCATCGCGTTTGAAACACTATCATCATTGGGCCAATGCACGTGATTAATCCTATTTACTAGGTGATTCTAAGCATGCATAGACTAGCAAAGTACCATTTATATGAATGCGAGAAAACACGTTGAAAAGAGAAAAACTGGGAAGTGGGGTCGAAGCCGCGCACATAACACATTCGTCAAAGATAACATTAATACATCCATGAGCATAAAGTAAATATCAAGGGATTACTAAATTTAAACGATCACGCAACATTAAAGATTTAAATCTCATTTTAGAAGGTAGCTCTAATGATAAGGGGGATTAAATATGGAGGTATTTTCTACGAGTTGGGCTTAGGGCCCATTTACTATCTTTCCGCTTTCAAATGATTATTTTCTTTGGTGATTTACTATCCAATAATTTTAGAGGGAACCTGAGTTATGGGAAAAGATTTAAATCCTATTGTTTTGATTACTACTTTGTTTATTTTTTCTTTGATTGATTTTATTCATTTTTTATTTTTAGGGATTTATTTAAGATTTGAGGATTTTAATAATTAATAATCATGCAATTAAATTAATGCGTGATGTTTAATTACTAATCCTATTTTATTTCATGCATTTGAAAGAAAATAAAAGTTGAGTGTTTACTAATCCTAATTCGTTCAAGCAAGGGTCGATTTGAGTAGAATTATTAAAGGGAATTTGTTGATATAAAAAAAATTCTCATGCAAATAGGTTTATTTAAATTTTAGCAATTCTAAATAATCATGCATTCGATCATATAATAAATAGAATAACTAACAAAAATCTCCTCGAGCGGATACCTGCATCACCGATTAGTTAGTAGCACGAGTAATAAAAAATAAAGAAGCAAATAAATAAATATTACAAACACTTCTAATGGGCCCCATCACCCAAAATTAAACAACCAAACCAAGCCTCTTTCCTTCTTTTACATGGGCCGGCCCATTGCCTACCAAAATTAAAACAAATGCACCACTTCTCTTTTTTTAGCCCAAACAAACACTTAACAATTAACCTAAAAAAAATACAAATTGCATCTCATCTTCTTCTTTCCTCTCTACGCCTCCTGTAGCTACCAACATCTCATTCTTATTCTTTTTTTTTCTTAGCTTCTTTCCTGCACAATTAACCCATCAAACAAACAAATATCATGGTGACAAGAAAATAAAAAGGAGATTACTGTGTCGGTGTGGTTGTAGTGCGGTGACGAGGGAGGAAGCGGCGGTGGTGCTGAGCGGCGTGGCTGTCTTTGGGGCTGTTTTGATGGAGGTTTTGGAGCTGCTTTGATGGAGGTTTTGGAACTGATTTTGGGTGGATTTTGGGGTTGATTTTGGGACTGTTTTGGGACTGATTTGGGGCTGGTTTCGGTGCAGATTTGGGGCTGATTTTGGGTGGATTTGGGGCTGGTTTGGGGCTGATTTTGGGTGGATTTTGGGGTTGTTTTTGGGTAGATTTTAGGGCTGATTTGGGACTGTTTTAGGGCTGTTTGTGACTGGTTTTGATGGGAGTGGGTTTTGTGTAGGTTTGGTTGTGCAGGGGTTTCTGGTTTAGTTGGCAGTGGCGATGGGTAATCGGTTTTGGTTTGTGATGGTGGCCGGAGTGGGTTTGATGGGAGCGGGTTTGGGCAGTGAGGTGTGGGTTTGTGAAGGATGGGTTACGGATTGGTTTTGCGCAGAAGGATTGATTTGGGGAAAGCTGGATTGGAAAATTGGCTTTGATGCTGGGATCGATTTATTGCAGGGATTGAGATCGCCCCTCTTGCAAAGGATTTGCCCTTAATTTATAGAGGGTGAGGTACATTGAGGAGGTAGGGGTCCGGTCATGGTGATGAGAGAAGGGATTGAGATTAATTCAAATGTTTGTCAGAGATTTTTTTGAAGAAAAATTGGAAGAATGAGCGGGGTTCATGGGATCTGCTTTGACAAATGGAGAGGAGAGCCGGCTCTCTCAGATTTTCTTTTGAAAACTGAGGAAAAGAGCCGTTTGTGTCTGATTCCCTTTGACAATGGGAGAGGTGAACAACCTTTATCAGATTTCATTTGAAAAATGAGGAAGAAGAGAGGTGGTTCGGCGATTATGGGTATTTTATTATTTAGTTCGAGCTAGCGGTCCGATAAACCGATAAAAGCTCGAATAAAAATACGAACAATAAAAAAAATAAAATAAAATACCAGGATACGAAAAATAAATAATGGTAATAATAATAATGATAATAATAATAATAATACTTGACAATATAATTAACAATAATTATGGACGATAAAATAAAAATAAAAATGTGGGTATGTTATGATATGGTAATGATTACTTATGTCAAAAATCGGGTAGCAACAGGGACCATTCAACAAAAACATACACTTTAAACACCCTAAACAACCGACTACATTGAATACGCTGCCCATCCTAAATCCACCATCCTACTACTACCATATACACCTTCTATCTACATTCAACAAAGTGACCATCCAAACAGAAAACAACATTCAGTCTACCAGAAATACTAATATAGCAAAAACTGGCCATCCAAAATTCAACATCATAATGTCTACAACCAACATCCTAATATATTCAGTAGTAATCAGGGAGAAGAATACGTAACATTTGGATGAAGCTCTCTTCGTATAATGGGTCATCTTTAGGGCTGAACAAATTTTGGATTGGCAACTTATTGAGATCGAAACCCATATCCACCTTCACTTCTGATGTATGTATTATATCTTCAGTGGCAGGTAGATTTAAATCAGGGATTTTATACTCCTTTGGATGCCCATGATTCAGGCCGAGATGCCCATCTTCTTCACTGGCAAGGGAGCACGAAACCTCCTCCGCTTCCAAAACAGTCACACGGGCCACCATTTCTTCCTCCGACACAGCCACGCTCTCTTCAAACACGTCGTCGTCTTCACTTTCGTAGGTATCTGGCACAATGACATCCATATCACAGATTGCATCCGCCGCAACAGCCACCATCTCTTCAAACACGACGTCGTCTTCACAGTCGTAGGTGTCTGCAACAATGACATCCATATCACAGATTGCATCCGCCGCAACAGCCACCGCACTGACATCATCTCCAACCCCCGCCTCCGCGACTGCATCACCTTCTACCTCCACCACCGCGGCGACATCATCCCCAACCCCAGGGACTCCAATTGAATCCGGTACGAACATACCCATAAGCGAATCAAATTGCACGCAACTATCATCCTGGGAATCATCCCAGAAATTAACACCCTCCATTTGGAAAAAGTAGAAATTAAAAGTACAGATTTGCAATGAAATTAAAACAGAAATTGAAGATGGAATTTTGGGATTCAGACCTCATTCGTGCTTCGGGTATAAATGGGAAAAAACTTCGTTCCCCCGCAAATTTCATTTCAAACACAGAAAGAGGGAATCGAGGAAGGCAGTCGAAGCCGAAGCCGAAGTCGAAGTCGTCGTCGTCGTCACCAGCGCAGGCAAGCAGGGGCACTCTCGTCTTCTCCAGCCTCGGGATCGCAGAACGACATTTGTTTCGGGACCAAGGTTCCTGTGCTAGAACGATCATTGTAACGAGCCAGAGGGAGTATAATAGTTCTCATTTTTGAAAGGTCTTTTACTTCTCGCCATTGACGTAATTCAAGTCATTTCATTGTATTTTAGTTGACTGGTTTAGAAAAAATGAATTTTAGCATCTAATTTTAACAGGTGTTTCCATAGTTTTATGTTCTAATTTTTTTATTTATAAAAAATCATGAAAAATGATGGATTGGAAGAAATAAAAACTTAGACCGCCAAACACATGAAAGATCGGACTCCAGCCCAATTGTAGTTGACGAAAAGAAGCCCAACCCAGTTCTATGTAATAGTAATCCCGGAAAAATAAAATAAAAAATTGCCTCTGAAGACAAAAAAAAGAAAGATAAATAAGAAATGAGAAGCAATTTCTCAGCCTCACTTTGGCTCTCTGATCTATGTTTTTCTGACTACATATATTCGTGGATAATACTGTTTTTATAATTCCGTTTTTTTAATGTTTTTGTCCTTAAAAACAAGGCCCCGCATCTGGTTCTCCCTCTCCAATTGTCTGCACTTTGCAACTGCCAAGTCCCCAGCAGGTACACTACACAGCCGAGAATTCATGGTTATATCTTCCTTTTTCTTTTTCCATCAACTGTTAGTTAATAGCTTGAAGTTCGTTTCTTTTTCTTGAAAGACGTAATCTTTGTTAAAAAAAGAAGAAAGTTGTAATCTTTAGCAATTTTTCTTGAAACCAACATATCCCATTTCCTTTGTTAAGCTTGACTGAAACTGATCTTGCGGAAAATGCAGACTTTTTTGTTGCTTGGACGCCATTGTTTGAGAACTATTGTTAGTTTAGAAACTAGAAATTGTTGTTGGGTGCTGTTGATATGTGAAGTATGAGATGATCCGAGATGGGTTGTTGATTAGGTTCTCATGTCAGACCGTTTACCTGCCCACTGAAGTTCATTGTTTGTACATAAAAAGGATTCTTTTTGTTGAGCTAACTTGCATTTCCAGAGTTTGGATGATTTCTGTCAAAACTTTTCACTTTCCATGAATTCTTGAACTGCCATAAGGACTTTTCACTTTCCATGAATTCTTGAACTGCCATAAGGAGTTTGGTGTTGCTTTGGTTGTACTGTACATTTTAGATTTCTTCCCCTTTCCGAGTTGCGGGGATTATCATATTTGGCTACTTTTGAATGCCCGAATCGTATCTTTGAGCTCAAGGTGTTGATCTACCACTATACTCTAACTTGCTGGAACTTTGGTTTTTTTTTCTCTTTTCCTATTAGGATCTTCTCAGGACAGAATATGAGAATGAACAAAAACTCAAGCTTTATGTCGTCATTAGTACAGCCCAGCTGAAGTTGGATCCAGAACTTTGAGGTTTATAAGCATCTGTTGACCTTATGGGGGAAGCTGGCAATGGGAAGGCTTTGCCAAGAACCTCCGGCGAGAGTCAAAGGGGAAAAGCCACTATTAAGAAAAGATGGGTCCGAATGTTGGCGATCAAGGTAAATAACCGTGCCCCATCATTTACTCATCACGGTGTACTGACATCAATACACTCTGTTGACCATGTTGGTATGTAATGTTAGAAAATTATCATGTCTGACTAAGAACAGTTACTATAACCATGAAATTTTGTATAGCTTTTATATATTTCAGAATTGATCTGCCTGGAAATTTAAACTATGATGGACAGCTCTTAAGGTTTTTAACAACATGGGATGGAAATTGGATCCTATTGAGTCCTCTGATATGCAAACCCGATGTGTGTGAGTTTTCTGAGTATGTTTTTCCTTAACAAATTCGGGTTACTTGGTTCATTTGATAGGAGAATGATCCAGATCATAGGAGCGAATCACATTCAACTGAAAAGTCCAAAGAGCTCGAGCCGCACAATGCAGCTAGCTGTGCATTCTGCATGACCAAAGAGGGTTGCAGAACTATGCGATCAAGGACAAAATTAATGAACATTCTGATAGAAAGAGGAAAGCCGCAGGAAGTAGAGTCCATTTTTGATAGTCTAATCAAGGCTGGGCATAAACCATCTCTTGTAACATACACAACTCTATTGGCTGCCTTGACCATCCAAAAGCGCTTTGAATCTATACATTTGATTATTTCAAAGGTGGAAGAAAATGGAATGAAGCCTGATTCGGTATTTTTCAACGCTGCTATAAATGCTTACTCTGAATCTGGGAACATGGAGGCAGCCATGGATATCTTTTGGAAGATGAGAGAAAATGGAATAAAACCCTCCACTAGCACTTACAACACTTTAATCAAAGGGTATGGCATTGCTGGCAAGCTTGAAGAATCTGTGAAACTTCTAGACGCTATGTCTGAAGAGGGTAATGTGAATCCCAATGTCAGGACTTATAATGTTCTCGTCAGAGCATGGTGTAACAAGAAGAACATTACTGAGGCATGGAATGTTGTGCGCAAGATGATAGCCTCAGGGATACAACCTGATGCGGTTACTTACAATACAATAGTGACTGCTTATGCCCAGAAAGGAGACCCAGATAAGGCTGAAGCCATGATTTCAGAGATGCAGAACAACGGTGTGCAGCCCAATGATCGAACCTGTGGCATCATTATCAGTGGGTATTGTAAAGAAGGAAGGATAAGGGAGGCTTTGAAGTTTGCCTACAGGATGAAGGAACTCAGGCGGCGTCCTAATCTTGTTGTTTTTAATTCACTGATCAAAGGCTTTGTAGAGATAATGGACAAAGATGGAGTTGATGAGGTGAGTTCTGACCTTTGATTAATGCTGAGTTGAACTGAATTGTGTGATTACATGCAAATTAATTATTGAGTAACAAAACTTGGTATTGAACTGTTTTTTTGCAATTATGCATTCGGCATTCCTGTGCAGGTACTTACTTTGATGGCAGAATACAGTGTCAAACCAGATGTGATAACGTTTAGTACCATCATGAATGCATGGAGTACAGCTGGATTTATGGACAAGTGCAGGGAGATCTTTGATGACATGGTGGAGGCCGGCATAGAACCCGATGCGCATGCGTACAGTATTCTTGCTAAAGGTTATGTGCAAGCAAAGGAACCAGAGAATGCAGAAGATCTCCTGACAGCCATGATCAAAGCGGGGTTCCGCCCAAATGTTGTGATTTTCACAACTGTTATATGCGGGTGGTGCAGTGCTGGTAGAATGGACCGTGCCATGAGAGTTTTTGACCAGATGTGTGAATATGGGATTTCCCCTAATTTGAAGACATTTGAGACCTTAATGTGGGGTTACAGTGTAGCGAAGCAACCATGGAAAGCAGAAGAAATAATGCAAATAATGAGAGAGTTTAAGGTTCGGCCACAGAAATCGACCAGGTTGCTTGTTGCAGAAGCTTGGAGTACTGCTGGATTGACAAATGAGGCAAATAGAATTCTTGGTAACATGAAAAGAAAGGAACGTAAGAAAGATACTGTTGAAGAAGCTATACCAGTGGAAACTGTAGAGAAACTGTATCAGAAACAAACCGCGGGAGTTTCGTATCCAGTACAGATACCGAATAGTACGGTGACAGGTGACGAGAAGGGGTCTGCTGCAGCTGGAAGAAAAGGCAGGATGATGGTGAGAGAAGGTGACTTTTCTATGGAATGGTCATTGCCTGCTACGAAATCGATGTCTGTGTCCCATACCTGTAAATTTGGGGCAAGGCTACCAATCATTTGCCGGATCAGTCCTCCCAGGAGCAGCATGGAATGTATGGTCGGCTTGCACAGTCTTGTATAGAAGTGTTTCTGATTCTTAAAAGAAATATTTTTTTCCCTTTTTGATGCATCTATGTTCATATTTTCATCTCAAAAGAACGACATCAATCAAATTGTTACAGATTATTGAGTTATATTCATATCTTCGAGAATGGTTTTCTTCTCATCTACCTTACTAATTATACTGCAGTCAATTTCTGCAATGAATCTGCATTAGTGTTACCATGCCTGAGACAGGAAAAACATGGCATTAAAAATTAACATTTCTGCGTAATAGAGACCGATTCGGCATTCAAGTGCAAACTGTGCGCCCATCGGTAGAAAAATCATTACTCGTTAAGGTCCAGTTTTTAAAACAAGGCCTATATGATATACAAGCCATGTATAGATGAGCTTAAATAAGAATGGCATGCATCCATTTGTATATTTCACTTGGTTGCATATTTCAAGCTTGAAATGGATCTGTTCATTGATTTTTTCCATATTTCCTATTTAAAGTTGATGATTCGTCATCTGGAGGAGAAGGGATTCTGCTGACAAGCCATACTAGAAAAACACCAACAAGAGCACCGGAGAGATGTGCGATATGGTTAACGCTTTGCATTGGGTAGCCTCCACGTAAACTTCCTGAAATTGCTGCCGAAGCATGGGCTGCCTCCATTACCTGGCACCCAAATATGCAAATAGAAGAACATTCTACATTTCTTTCCAAGCATAGAGTAAAAGGAAAATCCTATGTTGAACAGGAATGGAAGAAGGCAAAAGCTTTACCTTCTCAATAACAAACTGGCCCAATATAAGCACTTCAAGAATCTTCCTCCAGTCCCAAGTTATCTACACTTAACAGAGAACAGAGATTGTATGCGGTCCGTGCCATTTAGTTCCACGATAACATTTGCAGAATGCGCGGTCAAGCATACCTTAACAAGGACACTAATTGCGAACAGGCCAAAAACAGCACCAGAGGCTCCTACAGAAACTGCATTTCCGGGCAAAACTAACCATGAGACAAGATTTGCTCCAACACCTGTAAAAATATACGAAACCCACAAAGCAAAATTCCCTTCCTCCTCCTCAACAAGCTTCCCTGTTTAGACAAAGAACAGAACCACACAATGAAATCTTTCGTTGTCCTCATCAAGAAACTTAGTCCAATCGGTTAAAATTAATGAAACACTCACCAAAAATGTACAAGAAGAACAGATTGCTTGAGATATGCTCCCTGCAGAAATTACAAGCCAATTTTTTTAGACACTACATCCTCAAAGATTCAAAATATAAAATGGAAAAGAAAAAAAATCATAAAGACGACCTCACCAGCTGGCATGACAGAATGTTGCAGTGACGAACTGGTACCAAGCAGGCCGATTATGATATAAATACAGAGATTTAATGCCAGGGACCTGTGAGGGTAAAATATATATATATATATATATATACACTAGAGATCAGCTTCACTGTTTCAAGTTTCAGCTACTACTAAAACATCAAGCAGTCATTTGAAATTTTGAATATACGTTAAGTACCTGAAGAAAATGATCTGCTACATAGATTCCTAAATTAAGCAGTATAATCCAGAATATACCATTCACCCGCTTCTCCGTTTTCCTTCTCTCTTCTGGTTTCCCGAGTTCCAGCTGCCGGATCATATCTAATGCATACCAACTGTTCGTCAAAAGTCCCACCTCAACAAAAACAACATAGCACGCAGGAACATATGCTTTTACCATTGTAATAACAGAATTAGAAGTGCCCACCTGATCTATTCGACTTGCACACGAACCGAGGCGTGTTGGTAGGAGTGAATGGAGGAAGAAGGGAAGGAGAAGAGAAGGAGAGGCGTCTGGTTTTTGTACAAGAAGACAGCAGGCGAGGAGCGGGAGGGAGAGATTTCGAGAAGGTGTGATGAGAAGGAATGGGCAAGAACGTGCACGAAAGACATGGTTTTAGCGTTGGAGGATGATGCAGATGAATCTGCCACATGGTTTTTAGGGCCTGGTTTTTTGTGTTGTTGGAGGGAATTATTTGCAGAGACGAAACAAAACAAGTGGTCAGAGTTTGTGGTCAGAGTTTTCTCTGCGAAAGGGAGGTTGGTTTTTTTTACTTTGTTGGGACTTAAGATCATTACGTGAACGACGTGTCTGTTGGTTGGAGAATGAAACGTAGTTTTTGTTTATGGGCTAGAAAATAATTTGGGGCCCAATAGCTTGATGGAATTTAAAGAATTAATGGGCCCAATAACTTCATGGCATCTAAAAATTTCTATCCAATTCAATTGTTTATGGGATGATTGAACTTTTAACCTCTAATTTGTACTTCACATTAATGTACTAAAGTTTCATGATAATGTGTTCATTTTAACTATATTCTTGCGTTAAACCAATCTTTCTTTCTTGTTGTTGTAGGACTCGAAGCTGGAGTTTAAGAAGGTGATCTGTTGTTGGTTAATAGAGTACAATTGTGTTGTAAATTTTTGTCTCTACTTTATTATTAGTTTGCAACTGTATAAATATAATATACAAGAGGAGAACACTATCTCTACAAGAGATAATTACAGATAATTATAAATGATATTTATCTACTAATAATACCTAATTAATTATTTAGTGGATATACAGAGGTGCAAATTTGGTTTAGTAGTCAAGACACGTGTTTGAGTAGGAATGGTGTTCTTGCTTGATAGTGTTTGAGTAGGATTGATGTTCTTGCTTGATGCGCCCACGCAAACGAACGCCAATTGATAAAGAAGTCTGAGTTTGGATTGTAGTCAGTGGAAGCAACGAGTGGGCAACGGTTTAGTAAGGATATCAGCGAGTTGATCCTGCGAAGAGATGAACTGAATGCTAAGAACACCTTTCTTGACAAGATCACGCACGAAGTGGAAGTTGATATCCACGTGTTTGGTGCATGCATGGAAGACTGGACTAGCGACCATATACGTAACACCGACATTGTCACACCATAAAATGGAAGGAGAGGATGGTAGATACACAAGTTCAGTTAGCAAATTATTGAGCCAAACACCCTCCGCAACACCATCTGCTAGTGCCTTGTATTCAGATTCAGTGGAACTTCTTGCAATAGTACGCTATTTTTGTGCTTACTAGGAGATCAAGTTACCTCCTAAGAAAGTTAAATATCCCCGTCGATTTTCTGTCCTTGGCTGAACCCGCCGAGTCAGCGTCGGTGAATATTTACAGCTTGGTCGGTGTAGAGGATGGCCAAAATAATAGACCAGTGTCATAGGAGCCCTTGATAAACGGGAGAACGCGTTTGATTGATTACATTCTATTTCATCATGTTTTTACTGTCCATTTACTTGTTATTTGGGCAGTAAAACTATTGATTTTTCTTGAATTTCCTATGCTTTTGCAGTTCTAGCTCTGATGCTGATCAATGGAGGAAAGCATTATGTGTAGCGCTAAAAAACTGATTTTCAGCACATCTTGGCCTAGAGCTTGGCCAAGATCCATTCGCGTGTCAAACAAATCGATCTTCAAAGTGTCTTGGCCTAGAGCTTGGCCAAGACCCATCCGCGAAAAACTATCTCGAGCAAGCAGCGTTTGCAACCTTTTTGGACCGCATTTCACTTGGGCTTTACGAGCTGGCAATCGATCTCCCTCTTTTTGTATTTCGATTACTCAAAACATTGTTATTATCTTTTTAGATTATTTAGGAGTTTAAATTAGAGAAGGACAGGGGAGTTTTAGCTTGTTATATAGCCAAACTTGTTCCCCCTCTTCTCGACTAGTTTTTTCTCTTCTTTGACATTGAACAAATTTCTTTGCTCCGGAATTTTCCCAGTTTTGTGAAATTCACAGATTTAATATTTTTATGCAATCAATTATTTTTATTTTGCATCTATGAGTTTGAGTAGCTAAACACCTATTCTTGTTAAAGATTGATGAGCTTCGTTCTTATGCACTCGTGAGATCAAACTGTCCTTAATAGTCTCGCCAATTCGTATTCGCTTATTTCTTAAGCTTAATAAAATCACTAACTCGCTAGAGACAAGATCTGATCATTCTTGAACCCTAGTAATCCCTAGTAGAGAAGAGTTGTAGCCAGCCTTGAAGGAGTGACATCTAGTCTCGCGCCACACTAGAAGAAATAAGTTTCAAAAATAATGGACGTTATAACCAGCAAGGTGTCCCTTTGCAGAGGAGGGAAGTTTCAAAAATAATGGACGTTATAACCAGCAAGGTGTCCCTTTGCAAAGGAGGGAAGAGTGAACAGGAGCACCTCTACTTTATAGCAGCACTACTACTCTATAGCAGCACTATGAATACAGAGATAAACATCCATGAATCAGTGATCGAGTCATAAGAACGGGAGCTCTCATATTGCCCTTACCTAGAATTCTCCTTTATGTGATTTACCAATCTTGACCCCCTATCTTGGCCAACCCTTTGACCAAGAACTGTTTTATTACTTTTGTTTTTGTCTTAATTTTCAGATTCACCCAATCAAACTCAGTGACGAGGAAGTCAACCAAGAAACTACATCCCCTAGAGGTCTCTGTGGACGATCATCTTACCACAATCTACAAGCTTTTGTGGACAGTGATAAGTTGTATTTCTACCCCTTTTCTATACCTATTATATACTTATATTTGACGTGTTCATTGACCATATTCCAATCATCCTTGGTGGGGGATTGCATTGCTTGACATGCTTTATTGACAGCAAAAGAAATCTCGGGTCGTGTCATAGTAAGATAAAGGAGTGACCCAACTATGCTTCTATAAAGTTGGGCATTAGAAAATGGGGTGCTGCTTGAATGGTTCGGTGGTGCAGAGGCTGGTGAAGCTAAGGGTTTGAAATTTGTCATGTCGGCCTTATCGAGAAGGGCAAAAGCATATTGTTGCTGGTTTAAGCAAATACCAGAAGAGTTTCGAGCAACAGAGATGCCAAGAAAGTAGTTGAGATCACTCAAATCTCGAATTTTGAACTCTGCACCCAACTTGGGAATTAGTTGCGCAATAAAATTGTTATCATTCCTTGTAACAACTATTTCGTCTACATAAATCAGGAGAAAAACATGAAGAGGGCCACGATGAAAGATGAACAGAGAAGTGTCAAGGACCGAACTAGTAAAGCCAATGCGTGTGAGAAAATTTGCGAGACGCTGATACCAAGCCCTTGGTGCTTGTTTTAAACCATAGAGAGATCGGCGAAGGAGACAGACATGATTAGGCTTAGTCGAGTCCCTGAAACCCTATGGTTGTTCCATGTAAACTGTTTCATATAGAACACCATTGAGGAATGCATTTTGAATGTCCAGCTGTCATAAACACCACCCAAAATTTACTGCTAGGGTGAGAATGATACGAATGGTGGATGGTTTAATCACAGGACTGAAAGTGTCACCATAATCGATACCCTCTAGCTGGTGAAAGCCCTTGGCAACAAGTCAAGTTTTAAAGCGTTCGATAGTGCCATCAACGCATCTTTTGATTCTGTACACTCATTTGGAGCCAATAACATTCATGGTGGTGGTACGAGGAACGAGGACCCAAGTGCCATTACTAACCAAGGTCATAATTTCATGAGACATGGCATGACGCCATCTTGAATCTTGATTAGCAGTAGTGAAGGATGTTGGTTCTATTTCTGGTGTGATAACTTGTGTGGTGTGTAATGTATATTTGGGATTAGGTTTCGGGTTGGGTCGTAGTGTCATCTGGTGAGTGCGGGTAGGTGGTTGATCAGGAAGTGGGGATGGAGGAGTTGGACAATCAGGAGTAGTGGACTGAGGGTCGAGTCGTGTAAACTGGGAGGAGATAGTAGAGACATGACCAGAAGCGTCATAAACGCAAGAGATAGAAGAGAGGCTGGTTTGAGGTGTGGTAGACGCAACTGGGCGGAGAGTAGCATGAAGTTGAACTGGTGGGGGTGTGCTGCTGAAAGTGACGAAGGAGAAAGAGTGGGGTTTGGCATGGTAGAAATTGATTGCTTGGGAGGAGGACAAACACACCTAGAAGATTGCATGGACTGGAAGGGAAATACAGATTCATCAAAGATGACATGACGAGCAATATACATACGCTCAGTATCAATGTCAAGGCACCGATATCCTAGGTGAAAGGGACTGTAACCAAGAAAAACACACCGACGAGACCAGAAATGAACTTTGTGGCGATTATAGGGTCAGAGGAATGGGTAATAGCAGAAACCAAAGACTTTGAGGAATGAGTAATCAGGACACTACCTGAAAAGTTTAAAATAAGGAGACTCGTGAAACAGAGTGGAAGTAAGTAGTCTATTCATTAAATAAACTGTTGTATCGGAGGCAAAGTCCCAATATTTGTGAGCAATAGATGCATGAGCAAGCAGGGTCAAGCCAGTTTCGACGATATATCTATGTTTGTGCTCAATTTGACCTTGTTGTTCGTGAGTATGAGTAGGGGTGTAACCGGTCCGGTTTTGGGGTTAGAACCGGACTGAACCGGAAACTTCCGGTTCTGATGGGCATAGAACCGGACTGAACCGGAAATTTCCGGTTCTGTCCGGCCTGGAATCGGACTGAACCGGACAGTCCGGTCCGGTCCGATTCCGGTTCCGGTTTTTTTTTAAAATTTTTAAATTTTGTTTAAATAATATACTAATTTTCCTAATTACAGTTTCTTTTTTTAAAAATGTGTTTTTAATTTTTTTTAATAATATAATTATTTTAGAAAAGAAAGTTGGTAAAAGGAAATTTTGAGTGGGGAGGGGTTTTGAACCCCTCTCCCTTTAGAAGGCATGACAACTACTTAGCCACTGAACCAAAGTCAACTTTTGATGTATGTTGCACATATATATATATATATTGAGGTCAAATACGTTGCACTAAAATTGTGTGTTTTGGTTCAAAACGGCGTCGTTTTGAAGGAAATAAAGATTTTTTTTCATTTCTTAGCTTTATTATAGGGAGTTAATATGTATTTATTGTCTCTCGAGTGGTTATTGGAATTGACATTGTATTATAATGATAATAATATTTTTTTTAAATGATAATATTATTGTTAATTATATTAATTGTTAGATAACTAAGTTTTTAACATGTCACATTGTCAATAATAAGAGTTTGTCATGAATTAATACAATTTCACACGCATGTTTCATTTGATACTTTTACGACTTGTTTGGTTGCTCGTAATAAACCACAAGAAATGAAAATGGATTCAATGGAGGTAAGGAGTGAGAATTATGGAGTATTTCTTAATGTGTTTAGTATCCTACCACTAGAAATGAGAATAATGTTTTTTGAATGACTAATTATTTTTATTTGGTATGAATGGTAAAGATTGAGAAAATGAAAGTAAATTTCTATTTTATTTTTTATTTTCATGGAGTCATTATTACATATATTTAATAATAAAATTTATTGATTATATTATATAATAATTTATATATAAATTTATTAAATAAAGCATAAATATTAAATTTCACATGAAATGTCGATAAAATATTATTTAAAAACTCATTAAATTAATTATAAATTAAAAATATATTAGCTAGCTATTACAAATAATTAAATAAATTATTAGCTAACTACAATTTACAAACAATTAAAAAATAAAACAATGGACCTAGCTAACTAGCCCAGCCCAGCCCAGCCCAGTTAGAAGGAAGAAAGAAGGAAGAGATGGCCCGGCCAAGCGGCCCAAGCCCAGTTAGAAGGAAAAGATGGAAAAAGGAATTTTGATGAAAGGGAGGTTCGAACCCCTTACCTTTGAGAAGAAAGCGAACGTCTTGCCACTGAAGCAAAGCATCACTTACGTTATAAGATTGCATATATATATATACATATATATTTATTTATTTTCCGGTTCCACCAGTTCTACGGTTCGGTTTACGGATTTTGGTAGGAGTAGAACCGGACAGAACCGGAAATTTCCGGTTCTTCTACGAGTAGAACCGGACTGAACCGAAACTTTTCAATTCGGTCCGGTTCGGTGCAAAATGCTCCGGTTCCGGTTCAGTTTCCGGTTCAATCCGGTTTTCTTACACCCCTAAGTATGAGGACATATTAAGCGATAACTAATGCCTTAATTTCTAAAAAAAGAATGAAGTTTTCGAAACTAGCCGCCCCAATCGGTTTTTGCGGTGGATTAAAAACAAAACATAAAATTAAAAAAAAAATGTGACAAATGTTTAGTACGTACGGCTGCCCAAGAGCTGCAAGTCAAACGGATCACGTGAATTTTCATTTATGGTAGTAGACAAATTGATGAGAATTGAAGTGGGGAAAGATAGGCAGGGTGGTATATCATCAATCACTATATCATGCTATGCTGCCCGCCTGCCCCAAAGAAGTGGGGTTGTGAATCATATGCTTATTTCGAAATGACCCACGTACGGTATATATTATATATCACTTGCCAATTGCCATCATCATGAATTCACGATTCATGTACGTGTCCTTTTTTTTCTCCCCTCTTTTCTCTCCTTATCTCCTCTTATCCAATCTAGAATCATCAAATAATAAAGAAAACAAAAGCATGTAAGCTCGTTGATTGATACTGAGCCTCCAATCTTTTATAACCAATAACGTTAAGCTTATCCACACAAAAAACACTTAATTTTTGGAATATAATATATTTTTTTAGGACAATTGTATTGTGTTGTTTGATTAATTATTGTGAATTATAGAGAATTTTAATAAAAAATGATAAAATATTATTTGTTTTAATTACAAATATATATAAAAAAATTATGTTATAATTCTCGAAATATAAGATTTGATTCATTAGTTTTTTAACAGAAATCCTTTTCATTTTTTTTATTAACAAAATTTGGAAAATAAGGCTAATTATTTCTGAAAAATCATTTTTTTCCAAATTGCCAGGAAAGAATAAGAGAGATTCAAGTTAAGCTGCTGACTACTTGTTTCCCATTCAAATGAGGAATGCAGATGATCAATTGGAATCTGGATCTGTCTTTTCCTTCGATAGGGTATTAAATTAAAATACATGAGGCCCAAAAGATAAACACAGGAAACGCTGATTTCGTCATCTTCTTGGGTTATTTTGAGCACCACTCACTCATGTGCCTGGTTGGGACAATTAATGCGGAATTGACTGGTGTCTGATCTGGCCCTGTATGCATGTCGTCGTATTAGACTGGAATATTGTAAATTTATTTGTAATTGATCTTGCTATTTTTGATATTTTCACATCCAAAGGCCGAAAAAGGAAATGAAGATTGGAAGTTATATTCTTATTAAAGCAAATATTAATTTGAAGCCATTGAAAATTAAAATATTAAGTTCAAGAGAAAATTATATTAAGAGAGTCATTTTCGACTATACTCGAACGAAATTATAAGATGGAAATAAAAAATTTAATTTGAAGTAATTTTTCATTTAAAAAATCAATTTCATACATATTGACAAGGATAGTTCAAATTGAAAATGTTCGTACGTCCAAATCCAACGTGGCAACGTGTCAAATAATTGATTGGAAGCAGATCCAATGAAGCAACCACCACCACTAGCGATGCAGGATCCTATCTGCACGGCATTATATTTAAATTCCGGTCATTTACAGTGTTTTAATTTAATTTAATTTTTCTGGTTTGTATTATGGAATGAAACATGAAGAGTTACAGCTGGCTGACGACGATAGTATCTGGTTTGGAATCTTCAGAGATGGTAACCAACCATACAGTAACACTAGTGCAAAATAAACGACGTTTTTCTACGAATTTTTACTGTTCATAATATTTGTCATTTTATTTTTTTCGAAGCCA
This sequence comes from Viola odorata, assembly GCA_963691705.1. Lineage (NCBI taxonomy): Eukaryota > Viridiplantae > Streptophyta > Magnoliopsida > Malpighiales > Violaceae > Viola > Viola odorata. Next base: position 18,789,136 of record OY829545.1, on the reverse strand, counting down.
ATATTTTGTGCAAATGACAAAAAAAATTATAAATCAACCCAATTTGATGATGGTGTTTTAATTTGAGTGAAAATTATGAGTAAAAATGAAACAATATGGAATAAAATAATATCAAAGATCAAGGTGAAAGAATTTTTACTATTCTAAAACGTCATTTATTTTACAACGGGGGAGTACTTTTTTTTAATTTTTAATTTTTTTCCCAATACCAATAATTACTAATTTAATTAGCATGCATTTAAGCATCATAGATTCGTACCGTACATGTTTTTTTCTCCACAATATCAATAATTTAAGGTCTAAATTTTATTAGCCGTCAATTTTGTCTGAATCTTTTTATGCTATTTAGTTATACATTTATAAGATTAGTTGCATCCCGAGTGATACGGATCCAATGAATTTTACTCTCTTTTTATACTTCTAATATTTATCATTAATATAAAAAAATCATTTTTTTAATATTTATCGTCCAAGTTTATTAAGGATTGAAAAAAATCATTGGATATCGTCTTTAACCGCCTGTAATGATACCATTGCTAATAAAACTTAAAGGGAGTATTAGGTAATCAATTTTATTATTTTTCTCCCCAATATCGCTAGTATCCTCACTTATCCTTTCGGTATAAATAAATATCATTCGAATATGACCATGAGTGACTATCCTAATATATTTATTTTTTTAACTTAAAATTTGAGTTAAAACTGAATAAATCTTTAACTATTCGATCACAACCAATATTAATACTCTTACTCTATTCGGGTGGGTGAGAATAGTGTAATTTATGATGTTGAGCTTTACTTAATAGTAATTTTTTGTTCAATAATTTTTCTCCAAGTTTGGTAGAACCTGCATCTGACGACTCGTGGGTTTGATAAGCTCTCCACGTTTTCCGGTGTCGAATGCGACGGGTAAACTAAACACCAAAAATAAAATTAATTATGTTAGAAACTTAGAATTATATTATTTAATAAATAAATAAATTACAAATTACGTACTTAAGTAATACTCTTTCTTGCATCGAATGCGTCGTCAACCATGAATCTCAGAAAAAGTTTCTATGACTTTTCTTGTTGGCTCTTAGAATATTGGAATCGATTTTACCAAAAATTGGTTTGTTAATTAAAAATCATTTTTATATTTTTAGTAATTTTTATTACAAGTAAAAATACACTATTAAAATAAACATAAATTAGTTCGTTTAAGATTATTTCTGATCGAGTATTGAGAACGCAACTGTTTATTAATTTAATAAACTTATACGATGAACCATGAGAGGAACTGTATAATTTATATAAAATAAAAAATAAAAAAAATACTCTAAGTTTACACCCAACTCCTACCAAATATTAACATACTACGCATGTGACATTCTTATTAATTAGTGTATGAGTGAGCAAATACATTGTTTATCAACCTTAGAAATCTTGCACGCAAGTGATCTATAGTCCCATTGGTGCACCACCGTCTTCTTTATGGCTTTATTTTGGATTGATTGACATGCTTTGGTGTGATTTGGACATGGTTGAAGTTGGAATAGAGTACGTAAGAAAATACTAGTATATTATAAAATTACCCTCTTTTTATTGGTCTGTCATTCAAAATTATCGTATTGGATGTAAGTCGATCAAAATAAAATATATTTCTTCATATTATATATAAAAATCGATACAAGTACTCATTAAATTGATTTTTAAAACCATACCTAATAAATAAATTAAGTAACTAAATAACACCTACTTCATATGGTTTCATATGCAATCATTTCGAAGAAACTCATTTGGCAAGCAAAATGCGGTTTAATTGAAGAATTTTCGGAGTGAAAATTTTGGGTTAATTAATCTAAGATGACATGACGTTTCTAATTTCAAAGTATATAACACTAAAACTTATAATAAAATAGAATAATCAGTTGAAGCCTGAAATAGTCGGCGCTTGATGTCATAATTGGATAAATTATAATGATACAAGCATGAAATCATCGTGTAAGATGTTTTTATTCTAATTTTTTTATCAAAACTATGTGATATAATAAACGATCTAATTATATATTTCAATCCAAATACTCCCTTTGGTTTTTATTAATTGACTTTCTGAAACAATATTCAGTAAAACAAACACTAAAAAATCAAGTAATGTGTGCAGTAACATTTAGTTTTTCAGAATATGTAATACATTTTTCTTAAATTATTAATATAATTATAATATTAGAAATCGAACACATGATTAATTTTATAAAGACGACATACATGGTTATTTTTCGTAATTAGCGGTTAGCGTATAGCAATATAATTAGTGTAATGTGAAAAATATACTAGTTTCTAAACTCTATAATAATAATGATAATAATAAATAATACTAATAGGTGCTCTCTCTCTTTCCTTCCAAACATTATAATAATAATTATAATAATACTAATTGCATCCAAACATATGTTTTAAATGCTCTCCCTCCAGTGTAAAGGGTCCTCATATGACAAAACATTGGTCCCAACAGGCCAACACCCAAAACACAACTCCATCTCTCATCTTAAGATCAGAAAAAATACTCCGAGGAGTAATAAAGAACCCACAAATCCTCTGTTCTCCTCCTCCTATTCGTAAGTTTTATCCCTCCTAAATCAATTTTTTTAGCAGGAAACCAGACCTACGAGCAAACAAAACAGCTCCAAGAAGAGATTTTTCTTTTCTTTTTCGGTTTCTGTTCCTATTTTACCATTATTGCACCACCAACCCATCTCCTCCCTTCACTTCTCCGCAAAAAACTTAATTCTCCTCACGCTAAAAGGTCTTAACTTTCGAAACTGCCGAGGTAGGGCACACCATAATTCCAAAGTTTGTGTAAGTGGGCCGTGAAAAAGTTTCAGGATCCGACGATGGCGGGTGAGTTTGGTGGGAAATGGAGAGGTTTGAGATCGGTGGCCATGGTTTTCCTCAACTTTCTGGTAGCTTTCGTGCTTGTTTCTGCTGAGAGAGGGTTGAAACTTGAAGCTACAAGGAAGGTCAACGAAAGAGAAGACGACTCTTTGTCTTCTTACTTTATGAAAGCTGCAAGTTTCTTATGGCAATCTGATCAAACTGGTTACCAACATGTCTGGCCGGTAAAACTTTCTTCCTTTTTCCTTGTCACCACTGTTAATTTGTTTGCTGATTTACTCAAATAATGCTTTCACGGGCCTAGATACTGTGATTACTAGTGCAGTGAACTTGTACAGAATTGATGTACTGTTTGTTGTGTTGTTTGTGATAATTACTATATTGTTTTGTGGTATAAACTATTGGTGGTTAATTTAATTATTGGTTGTACTTGGGGGGCTGATGTTGAATTTTAGATTTATTTATTTGTTCCTTGGAAAACAGGAGATGAAATTTGGTTGGAAGATTGTAGTGGGTAGTATTATTGGATTCCTTGGAGCAGCTTTTGGGAGCGTTGGTGGTGTCGGTGGTGGTGGCATTTTTGTTCCCATGCTTAGCCTCGTTGTTGGGTTTGATCCCAAGTCGGCAACAGCTATTTCCAAATGTAAGAGTCTTTCTGTTTCTCTGTGTAGCCCATTTTTTCCTTTTATCCATATGAATTTTTTATTATAACCAAAGATCGTGCTGCAAATTATTAATTATGATGTAGCCAATGTACAGTCTCGTGCTTGTCAATTATCACACAACAGGGATTTTGTTTCTTAATTTTCCCCTTTTCTATATGCAGTTTCCTTGTTTCAAAGATGCCAAAGGGGCCCACTTTTCTGTTGATTTGGAAAATTGAATTTTGGTTAAAATTGTTGAGGAACAATCTTACAGTTGACGAATGTCATATTTTCTTGTTGAATTGAGGAATTACAATGTGGAAAAAGGGAGTTAATTATTGGACTTTCTGTGTTTTGCTGTGTTAACCACTATGCATTTCGGATAGCAGTGCGACACGTGCAAATTATGGAAGTTTTTGATCCACTACTTGTAAGAATAATTTGGTGAAATTTCTGAACTTATGAATTATTGGTGATTTTGTGTTTTCAGGCATGATTATGGGTGCAGCAGTATCAACTGTTTACTATAACTTAAAGCTAAGGCATCCCACAATTGACATGCCCATTATTGATTATGATTTGGCTCTTCTCATCCAACCAATGCTCATGCTGGGAATTAGTATAGGTGTTGCTTTCAATGTGGTGTTTGCAGATTGGATGGTCACAGTACTGCTGATTATTCTCTTCTTTGGTAATAAACTTAAGTTCACTTTTAAGTCATTTTTAGCTAGTATTCTGCTCTAGGGATTGTCTTTCCTAATTTTTATGGTTTTTACTTTTTAGGCACATCTACAAAGGCATTCTTTAAGGGTGTAGAAACATGGAAAAAGGAGACAATAATGAAGAAGGTGATCTCACCTACCTATTTTTTTTATTTCATTAATTAATGATGTTTTGTCAGGATGGTATAAAATAAGGTTTCTGGATTTGTTTTATTAAATAACTATTTGACAAAGATCTCAAATCTCAAAATGTGAAAAATGTTTCTTTATTTGAAAGGATTCATGCTTTTCAAGCACTGGAAACTGAAAAGAAAACATGTGCAATTAGAGTTTTCTATGTATTTTTTTTTTGGCATGTGAAATTTGACCACTTGGACCTTACTTTTTTCCTTCATTGCAGGAGGCTGCTAGGCGTTCAGAATCAAATGGTGAGTGGAACTTCTGTATATTTATTCTGTTAAAGATCGAGGAGTACAGTGATCCGTCCTAGTTAGTATTTGGATCTTTCTCTGAACTCATCATAATTATGTTGTCACTGTCTCAGGTACAGGGGATGGAGAAGTGGAGTACAAGCCTCTTCCAAGTGGACCTGGAAAGGAGGAGGATAACCAGGAGAAAGAGGTGAGCAAGTGAAATCAATAAGTGGAAATGATCAGCACTAGAGTGTTCTGAGCTAATGTAATGTGGTCAATTTCAGGTCACTATTCTTGAGAATGTTTGTTGGAAGGAACTCGGACTTCTGGTTTTTGTTTGGGTTGCGTTCCTTGGACTGCAGATTTCCAAGGTCTGTTTCTTGTCCTTTTTCTCTACTCAGCAATTTTTGTTGGCTTTCAACAAGTCCATGGCTAAACAACAAGAAATTTTGAATTTTTCTGCAACAGGAGTATACCTCTACTTGTTCAACAGGATATTGGATACTAAACTTGTCACAGGTACTTTCTATCAAGAAGAGTGGTTTTTGTCTTTTCTGCTTGTTGTTCATGGTTGAGATGTGATGTCTGAGCTGTATCAGATTTTTTTTCTTCTGATATTTGCAAACCAATTATTTGCTATACTGTTTAAAACTTTCTTTCCATGCTTTACAGATCCCAGTTTCTGTTGGGGTGTCCTTGTATGAAGCAGTCAGCCTGTACAAGGGAAGGAGAATAATTGCATCCAAGGGAGAGACTGGCACAAATTTTACAGTGCTCCAGCTTGTAACCTATTGCCTCTTTGGTGTACTAGCTGGAGTAGTTGGTGGGCTGCTTGGTTTGGGTGGAGGGTTTATCATGGGCCCGCTGTTTTTGGAGTTGGGAGTCCCTCCTCAGGTGAGCTTGGAAACAAATGAATAAACTTGTTATCGAGTCAATTGTCAAACAAATCCGTCTGATCAATCATATCACCCGCATGCATTTTGAGGTTTTGATTATTAACTTCCACCATTCCTTGATGTTATCCTTAAAATGGTACTCGTCTGTCTAGCTCGTTTCTGATATTAATCATGAGAACTATGAATAGATCAGAAGAGTAAAGAATGATCATGAGAAATAGAATCTTGTGGCTAGCCAAGAAAAGAGGAAACCGGTGTGATGTATTTTGATGATGTTTGCGCAGGTTTCAAGTGCAACGGCCACATTTGCGATGACTTTCTCATCATCGATGTCTGTTGTAGAGTACTACCTTCTGAAACGTTTCCCAGTTCCTTATGGTAAGTTCAGATTCATAAGATCTAGAGAATGTTCCTTTTCTGATACTTTGCTAAGTTCTTGTTTAGTGTAACGAACATCGATGGTGTTAAGCATTTGATATATTTCTTTTGCAGCTGCCTACTTAGTAGCTGTGGCTACAATAGCTGCCTTTGTAGGACAGCATATTGTGAGAAGATTGATCATTTTGTGTGGAAGGGCATCCCTCATTATCTTCATCCTAGCTTTCACCATCTTTGTTAGTGCGATTTCGCTAGGTGAGTATTGATCATTTTTCATCCTCTAGTCTGAAACGTGTTCATATTCCAAACTTTTCAAAGAAAAGTGAACTGATTTTAACTTTTTCTTCTTCTGTGCTTAGGCGGTGTCGGCATATCGAACATGATCGGCAAGATATCACGGCATGAATACATGGGATTTGAGAACATTTGCAAGTACAGTGCGTAGAGATTTCAGGGGAATTGAAAAGGAATTCATTTTAGTTCATCAAAGTTGATTTGTTTTTCAAATTCCTTTGTTGTTGTAATTTATTTGGCTGAGGCTCTAAAACTGTGCCTCATGCTATGTGTTCATCGTTCGGGTTGGGGTGGTGGGGGATTGTAGGGTGTCAACAAAATTTGTTTGTTGACAAGGTTTCCATTGTAATTTTTCATGCCATTGTTAAAGATGGCTATTGTGACATCATTGTAATAGTTGTTAAAAAAAGATGATGCAGCCGAAACTCATGATTGGTTTAGTTTGAAGGAAAGTTATTCAAAGTCCACGTTTCTTACAAGGTGTGTCGGTTCATTTATTGCTTATTCCAGCCACGCGAAAGAATAAGTGGCTCGCCATTTCTCGTGCGTGCGATCGCCCAAACTAGTACTCCCTCCGGCATAAATTAATTGTCGTTTTATTATTCATGCACGCATTTTTAGGAAGTCGAATGATCCACTATTTAACGCTAAAAAATTTCGTACTTTTTTTCGAACGTACGTTAATACTTAACATATGTTCGAAAAAAAATATAATTTTTTTTTGGATCAAATAGTGAATCATTCGAACCGCCTAGGGACTTATGCATGAACAGTAAACAACAATTAATTTATGCTGGAGGGAGTAGGATAGTAACAAGGAACACATGATTTTCTACCAAATCTGGAAGATTTTGTTTTAAGAAGGGAAGATCTGACGGTCCAAAATCCAAAGAGGGTTCGAATGAATAAAATACGTTAAAGTAAGTGGAGTGGCGCAGCAGAAGCCTGGTGGGCCCATAACCCATAGGTCTCTAGCTATCATTGGTTTCTCACATTTTAGAATAGAAACGACGTCTTATCTCAGGTTGTGAGCCCACGGGCTGATTTCCAATTCATAAAGGCCCAGTTCAAAAGACGGCCTTGTAGTGATAAAAAAAGTGAACAACAATCATCTTTATTTCACTGTAGAATTTCCACTCCCATTGAAAAAAAAACTTAACATACTACATTCAACAACAATGTCTGGCTTGCTTCTTTTTTATTTACTCTTTTATTTTCTTGAATTTGAAGAACATAGATATCATAGCTTTATTTAAAATGATATCTATGCTACGTTGTTTAATGACATTTATTCAATAATAATCCCTTACTCACTTACCTTACCGGTAGACTTACGGCCTGGCCGGGCTTGGGTCTAAAATTTTAAAGCTCGTGTAAAGCCTTGATGGGCCTGGCCAGACCGGGTATTATGCAGGTCTATTTTTTCTATATTTAGGTTCGATCCTTTAAGCTCAACGAGCTGTCTTTGGACACTAATGAACTTATTACTTTTTTCCCATACCAAACTAAATATCAAATGAGATTTTAAATGACACATTATAGAGTTTTATTTGTAATCACTCGTTTTCTAAATATAAATATATTCAAAATATTATTCCACACCGTCCAAAATGTGGAATCTTATTCTTTAAGTAAGATTTGATAGTTGAAACTTGGATAAAAAAGGAAAAGAAGCTGAACAAAATTAATCATTGAAAATTACGGATATATCAAATTTTGGATAGTAAACTAAGAAAGAACTAGTATTTCAGTGGGTCAGCTGACACCTGAAATGTACGACGGCTTCCTCCCGCATGTTGTCAACTTGTCAAATACATTTCCAGGATTTAATTAGGGCCAAAAAAATTGAAGTCAATTAAGGCCAAAAAAATCAAGGCCACTGGCTTGTTTCTTCTTCATCCATCCTTTACTTTTCTTGAATTATGAATGAAAAATACACCGTAGCTGCATTGAAAATGATATCTATGTTCTGTTTGTTTTATGTCATTTAGTTCGAAACTAACTCTTATTGATAGTCCTAACACTAGGGTGAGAGTTATTCTATCAATGGACATGTTGTTGTAGATAATGTCCTTGCTCTAATGTCACCTGAAAAGCATTGGAAGGGTCCCCCGGGGTAGAAGTTCCGACAATCAAGTTAGAATCGTGGAGAGTGAATAAAAGGAGAGATATCGGGATAGTTATCGGATTTTAGTTAAGATCTCTCGTTGTGTTTATGTGGTGTATGCATGTATGTGTTCGTCTCTCAAGTAGAGATGAGGGGGTATTTATACCTCTGTCTAGCTTGGTTACTTGGGTCAGGTGGGGCCCTCGGATTAGAGCAGGTGTGTCCAAGGTGGTGGCATTAAATGCCAACCCAACCGCCTAAGATATTCTCGTGTCCGCCGCTAGTGTTTTGAGGTTCGCATTAAATGTCATCACCTCCGCATTAAATGCTGCCCAGGAAGTGATGATTACCCACGATCCCTGTGTGCCACTAAGTTTGGGTTAGATATCGGCACCCGATATCCGATATTCATCCCTACCTCATTAGGGTGTTTGATCCGGTATCCACGTCTTGGTCCGTGGACGCGACCTTGACGGATGCGGGCCCGTTAGTATTATGTACCCGATAACGTTCCCTCATGGAGACGCCGGTAGGATATTGAACTGGTCCACGTGGCCCAAGCCGGCGGAAACTAAGCCAAAAGGCCGTAAAATGACTTTAATACCTTTTTCCTTCCTTTATGTATTATCACTTATATTCAGTTTTGCTCCCTTCCTCGGCACAGATTCTTGGTTTGATGGCTCTAATTGGAGCCAGATGGTCATTTTTTAGGCCAGCAGCATCAGCAATTTTCTTCATCTTCATTTCAGCTTTTGTGCTAGTTGCTGCTGATCAGAGAAGCAAACAACATGGAGCAGAGGATCTTGATAGCAGCTACCTCATGAAAGTTGCAAGATTCTTGAGGAAATATGACTTTTCTGGTTATCAACATGTTTGGCCAGTAAATGAAATCAACCATTTCTTGGATTTTAATGTAGTTTACCGCATATGCAAATTCAGCAATCTATCAAATACCCTTTTGCAGGAAATGAAATTTGGGTGGCAAATTGTTGTTGGTACCATAATTGGCTGCTTTGGTGCTGCTTTTGGAAGCGTGGGTGGTGTTGGTGGTGGTGGCATTTTTATTCCTATGCTTATGCTGATTATTGGGTTTGATCCAAAATCCTCGGCAGCTATATCAAAGTGTAACCTTTTTCTTCTTACAACCTCTCCATATTACAAGTCCTGTTTTTTTTTGGATACCACTTTCTTGATTGTGTTCCACTTGTTCAGGTATGATCACGGGTGCGGCGGTTTCGACTGTTTACCACAACATGAAACTCAGGCATCCTACTCTTGATATACCGATATTCGAGTATGATTTGGTGCTGCTTATTTTACCATATCAGTTGCTGGGAATTAGTATAGGAGTCACTTTCAGCGTGTGATATTTCCAGATTGGGCCATCACAGCTCTTCTAATCATTCTATTCTTAGGTAATTTTGTTGTAAGGCAATGTTTGTACCCAAATTAAGAAGTTCTTTGTGCTTGAATTTTCCCCTTTTTCTGACACTTTTTATTGATTATGGTGGTTTCCAGGTACCGCAGTGAAGGCTTTCTTCAAGGGGCATTGATACTTGGAAACAAGAGACAATACTAAAAGAGGTATATTTAGCTTTTAGTTCTCTTATTTATTTGATATCGGATTTTAGTTCGTACAACCCAATGCCAAATTGTTGATTATGATGACATTCTTGACTGTGAGTTTAGGATGCTGCTAAGCGCTTGCATCCAACAGGTGAGTGCATTTGTTTATTTTTTTGTCCAAATCCATATCTCAGTTTCTTGCCACAATCTGTTTGTCTAAACCCATCAATGAGTATTTTGTCCAATATAGAAGATGCTAATCTAGAAGTGGACTACAAGCCTCTTCTTGGCGGTCCAAACAACAATTCTGAAAAACCTGCCACGGAAAAACAGGTAACTGGTTTGATCCTATTTCCTACTCGGAACTGCAATTCCTGTGCTGTACCAATGAAGTCCTGTAACATAGTTACTTGTAACATTTTCTTTCTTTTTCCAGGTTAATGTTCTTCGAAACATTCGATGGAAGGAACTAGGACTTGTCGTTTTCGTCTGGATTGCATTCCTGATATTGCAAATTGTCAAGGTGTTCTCTGCATTCTGTTCCTAATTCTTGGATCTTACACTTGGCATTTTCTTATATGCTAACAGAAGTTGTTACGTTGGAAACAGAACTACACAGCAACTTGCTCCACTGCTTTCTGGGTACTAAACTTATTGCAGATACCAGTTTCTGTTAGTGTGTGTCTCTTTATCATGCAATTGGCCTGTACAAAGGAACGAGGAGAGTTCGATCCATGGTCGATGAAACCACGAATTGACGAATTGGCGAGTGCGGAAGCTGCTCGCCTTCTGTGTCTGTGGTATGGTGGCAGGAACTGTTGGTGGGTTGCTTGGAATTGGCGAAGGATTTTTCATGGGTCCTCTATTTATAGAAATCGGAATTCATCCTCTGGTAAGCTCCCCCAACATTATTTTCTTTGTTAAATTGCACTTTTGGTCCCTCTATTTAGACAAAATTGTCGCATTGAATTCCTCTACTTAGAGTTAGTTGACATTAAATCCTTCTACTTCTAATCTAGTGAGATTTTAGGTCTTTTTTGTTGACATGTGATCATCTGATTGGAAGAGAAGGAAAAAAGGAAAGAACTGTCTCACTAATCAGATGATAACATAACAATAAAAGGAACCTAAAGTACCGTCAAATTGGAAATAGAAGGACTCAATGTGAACCAAATCTAAATAAAGGGACTCAATATGATCATTTCGTTTAAATAGAAGGACCAAAAGTGCAACTTAATCTCTTCTCTTCTAAACATTGCGCTCGATTTTATTTGTCTTGATAAGATTTGAGTTCTTAACTTCTCCTTGTCTTGGTCTCAAGTGCGACGGCAACGTTGGGAGTGACATTCTCTGCATCCATGTCTGTTGTTGAATACTAGTACCTTTTAGATCGTTTCCCTGCCCCTTATGGTAAGCATTTCCTATTCACTGTTCCATTGCATCCAATTTTCATAACTGAACTACTATATGCGACGAAAATCTGGATATGGCTAAAAGGACGATTATTGGTCGCCGTAAGAAGAATTGTTGCGCTTAGGTGGAGTTGGCATATCAAATATGATTGGCAAGATTCAGAGCGGTCAGTCCAAGAGATTTGAAGACTTTTGCAATCATGCAGGATAATGACAAACGTTAAAAAAAAAAGGTATCAAAAGTGATATTTCTTTAAAAAAGAGGAGAAAAACTGAAGATTTTGAGCTTGAGCCTAGTTGATGATTCACCTTATTGTATTCATACATCAACTAATAATGATTATACCTATTTTGATTTTAACGAAAAGAAAGAAGAAAAAGATATCGCTATTGTATTTTGGATAAAATTTGTAATTTTTTTAATTTATTTTAATAAATAATTACTATATTATTAACTATCATTACAATAATCTTATAAAGATTTGTGATACAACTTCACCTGTCATAAATTTTTAAGTTAAATGATAAAAAATCAAAATTAAATTTTAGTGGTGAAGTATGAGGGTATATTCGACAATAACCCAACATAAAAAGCTAGTTCGTAATTTTGTCTTTGTCCACCCTAAACATGAATATGTACACTCACTATTGTTTTGTCTCGTCCCCTCAATACCGCAATGTCTCGTTCCTTTTCTCTGTTCTCCCTAATAACGCATCCTAATTGACCATGGAACACACAAGACAAAGACGTTCGTTAAGAACTCTGGCAGTAATATAAAGCCCACAAAGCCCAACTCTGATTTGGGCCGAGATTTCCCTTCGAAGCGCAAAGGATCCATTCGATTGTTATGAAACGGTGTCGTTTCCGTACACTGCGTTTAGGTCACGCCCGCTGGTTTCGCCAGATTCCAAGTACCAAAAAGAAGTCCACCGGCGTCAAAACATTGATCATTATCGATTTTTTTTTTCTTCTTCTTAAGAATAAGAACGAACGAAATAACATAAAATAAAATAAAATAAAAGCAAACCTCCAAAGCGGACGAAACGCCCAACACAGGGATTTGTGTGGTGCGGAGGCGAGAGAGGAGGCAGAGGAGAAGACGAAGAGGAAGAGGAAGCAAAGATGGTGTTCTACTTCAAAGCCCGACCAGAGGTAGGAGATTACACCATTTTCATGGGTCTCGACAAGTACGAGAACGAAGAACTTATCAAATACGGCTTCCCCGAAGACATTTGGTAATAATCTCCGAATTCTCAACAAACGTTAATTCAATCAAAAGACTGAATTTTGGGTTTGGGTTTTGTGAATTATTTTTCGAAGGTTTCATGTGGACAAAATGTCATCTGCTCATGTTTACGTAAGACTGCATAAGGGTCAAACAATTGACGGCATAAGCGAAGGCCTGTTGGAGGATTGCGCGCAGCTTGTCAAAGCCAATTCGATTCAAGGCAAGATCAATTGCTAAGCTCTGTACTTGTTGTGTTGCTCTGGTGAATTTTGGGATCCGCACAGTTTTGCTATGAGAACTCAAGTTTTTTTTTTTTTTTTTGTATTTCTTGGGGTTGTAGGTAATAAGGTGAATAATGTTGATGTGGTTTATACTCCCTGGGCCAATTTGAAGAAAACGCCTTCTATGGATGTGGGTCAAGTGGGCTTCCACCAACCGAAGATGGTGAGTTTTCTTTGTGTTTGTGTATTCTCTGCAGAATCAAATAGTACAACGTTATTGCTGATTGTGTTGGTATGTATAGGTTAGAACTGTCAAGGTGGAGAAGCGGATTAATGAGATAGTTAATAGATTGAACAAAACAAAAGTTGAAAGGAAGCCCGATTTAAAAGGTGAGCCTCCTACTATCTTATTACTTTAGAAAGCTAGTAATTTAGAACGTTTCGTCTTGCTTCCTCCAGTTTGTTGCCTTAGTAGTATTACTACAGATACAAACCTTTCTATACTAACAATTTTTACTAATTTATGTGACACCAAGCGTTTGTGCTTTATTTTTTTGTTATTAATCACTAACTACCAGATGAATAAGAGCACACCCTGTTTACATTAACTTCAAAACTTAGGAGTGCGCTTTCCTTGCTGTGATGATGCTATCACTTACCATTTTTGTTTGCAGCTGAGAGAGAAGCAGTCACTGCAGGAGAAAGAGCAGAGAGAAAGCTTCAGCTGAGAGACAAAGTGAGTTCATCTATTCCACATATGCTATTGCTTGAACCATTTGGCCTATCTGACACCATCTATAGGAATTTCTTTACTTCTTAAAACACACTTATTACATGGATAATGAACAAAAATATCCACTTGTCATTCAACTTGTAGGTGCAGTGCTATTTAAGTTGCTTTAGGAGTACAGACAAGAATTGTAACTTGTCTTGAACCTCATCTTGGGATCTCAGACCATTTTCGCGTACTTTATTGGTGCATAGCATTCCTTTGTTTCTTTTTCTTCAGTAGCATTTAGTTATTAATGCCAGAATATGATGCCTTTGGAATGTCTCTGTGATCCTGCTGTTCTTCTAATCTCGTTGAGCTTAGGTAGCCCTTACTTAGACTTAGATCCTTTTCCACGCTTTTATTTTCTGTTATAATTATCAGCTCTTTTAGGCTTAGATCTGAATTTGGAGGTGTGATATGCCATCACTTTGAAAGCACTTTTTGTTTATATGTATATGGCTAGCTTCTACTTGTTTGTGCATATGTGGCTTTTGGTTTTTATCGTTATTTTGACTCCAGACTAAAATACATGAATATGACTAAATGTTGGTGATGTTTGCACGGTGCTCTTCGGGTCATTCAAGTGCCAAATCCTGCTCTATATATTTGATGAATAATGCAGAGTTTTAGTTTTTTGGTTATGATTATACTTGTCTTGCTGGTGTCTGGAAACCAGTCATATGATTAATCTCTTGATATTAAGGTTCTTATGTTCAACCAGTTTGAACATTGCAAGGAATGTCATTGTCCATGAATGTTATTGTCCTTGGATCAGTTGTGTTATACCTTTCCAATTTTTAGTCATTTGTTTGAGTTTATTCTCCTTCTGATTGAAGCGTTCATTGCATCAAAATGTGTTGCAACATTCATCTGTATGTTGGATTTTGTGCCTACAGTTTATCTTTGGGGGATTTGATTGCAGAGGATATAGTTGTACTTGTACTAACTTTCTTCTCTAGGTGCTTGCAGCGTGACAGTAGACTGTCAAATGAAAATGCAACCCTACTCATTCTGCCAGTGTATAATGAAAGGCTTCAATCCTGATTGGAGTTGGATTGGCTTCATTCTTCATCCATTAATAGCTTGAACTTTGAATGAATATCTAATTCTTCTTCTTTTCGCAGAAACGGCGAGAGGATATGGAAAGGCTTGAAAAGGAGAGGCAGGCTGAGGTAAGGAGCTACAAGGGTCTGATGGTGGCTGAAAACATGACCTCTAATAAACAAATTGCGTCGGGAGAAAAGTCCTTGCAGGAGCTGGAAGAGGACTTCATGTGAGTGAAACAACAGAACCGAATTCAATGTACTTCCTCGCGCCAGATCGTAGGGGTCGAATGCAATTTGTAAGTCCTGGCATTGTACGAATAAAACTAGAAAAATTTGGAAAGACCTGTGTATAATGCCAAGCATAAGGAGGTGAATTTAGTGCAAGATTGACAGTGTGTTGTACTTGGATGATGACGGCCAAAAGCATGATTGGGACTGTATTGTGGTGTTTTTCGTTTCTCTTTTATGTTCTGTTTTTTTTCTTTTTCTTTTTATGAAGCTAATGGTCATTATCAAATCTCGCCATTCGCTTCATATATATGGGGAGATGAAGTTCACTAGTGATAATTTCTTCTGTCACACATTCAAGACTTCAAGTTATGCGCTGGGGGATATTAATTTAAATTTTGAAGTTCTATTATACTATATATTATTAATAAAATTGTACTAATTAATGTGTCGTGTTACTTTGCTATAAATAAAAATTTCAAAGTTAGATGGTGTGGTTCAATCATGTAATAAAATCTGCATAACGAATGTTATTAAATATTTGAACAAAATTCATGGGCTACCCAACTTTGTCACTTAGTAGCTGTTTGGGGTTTGGGGTTGTGTATCCAATCCAATTTTTCCCAATCCAAAATAAAATTTTGGTGTTTGGTACACACCATTTCACAAATGAAAAAGGGTCATTTTGGGTTGCCAACCCAATAAAATTGACATTCACGGGCTGGAGTAAATTGCTCCAGCAGCCAAATGGAGTTCCATTTGGCTTCTCTCTCTCCTTTTTTTTTTTCTTTTTCATTTCATTTTAATTTTTTTACTTTATATAACCAACAAAATAAATTAAAAATTACCACAATAAAATCTTTATCTCAAAATAAGTAATTCTATATCCATTTTTCCTATTTTTATTAATTTTTTAAAAATGGGTTTTTATACTCCAATGTGATTCACGCTAGGCACTTTTTCCTTGGCGTGATCACGCCAAGGATTTTTACAAATTTAAAAAAAATTGCAAAAAATCTAAAGAAAATGTAAAAATTCACGAAAAAATGTAATTAACCTAAAAATCAAGAAATATTGTAAAAAATTCCAAGAATTCACAAAAAAAATTGATTTAATTATGGACATAAGGGGTTTTTTGCTCGAAAACAATAGTCCAGGGGGGCGAATTTCAAAAAATGAAGTTCAGGCGAGGTTTTTGATTTTCGACGATAGTTCAGGAGTGGTAAAAACTATTTCCCCTATATAAAATCGCGATTTCCTTCTTCTTCTTCACTTTTTCCAGAAAATTCTCCCTCCTCCAACCCGACCCCTTCACCTCCAAAATCGATTTTCTTCTTCGAATCTCCCCCAAATCTTCTCCGAATCCTCTCAAATTTTGACCACACCTTTCCTACATCCATTCCAACAAAACCCATCAATTTATTTCGACATCCATCCATAAAATCACTCTCAATTTATTTCGGCTCAATGTCTTATTTATGGTATATAGATCAATTTTATTAGATGTTAGATTATAAATAAATTGATTATAAATATATAAAAAAAAACCATTAAACACTTAAAATGAATTATGCCCTTTATGGTCATTTTACTTCCAAATCATAGTTTTGGAAAACTGGACTACCAAACAATACCCTCCGTTTCCCAGATATCATTTTCTCACTGAATTTTTACAATTTTACCAAATAGCACCCTCCGTTTCCCAGATGTTGTTTTCCCACTGAATATTTCCCCACTGACCATTTTCCCACTAAACTGGACTGCCAAACAGAGCCTTAGTCTGATGGATGAGGCTAGGAGAGTGACGCACGTCTTAAACTGCCTACAACTCGTTATGATACGTGCGAACAAAAAACGTCGCGTTTTCCGTTTTTGTTAAAATTCTACTAATTCCCTTTTTCTAAAAATCATTATTGTCAACCGCGCAGGTCACACGACTGACGACACGCGCGTTTTTGTGCCTCTATTAAGACCAGAGAATCCCCCGCAAAACCCTAGCAAAATCGACACTGAACTTCAAAACCACCAGAATCCCCGCAAAACCCTAGCAAAATCTCCCCCCTCACTCTCCCTGCGAACTTTTTGTCATACAGACATCCGCTCTCTACCTTCCTTACACAACAATGGCGGCTTCTTCCCTGGACGAAAAGACCGTCAAGGAAGTCCTTAGACAGGTGAACTGCACGCTCCAGTCCTTCTTCATCCATTAATTTTATTACAGTTCGTTATTGAGTCGCTTGCAGAAACACACCCATCATTTTTTTTCTTCTTTTTTCTTTGCCTTTACAGGTGGAGTTTTATTTCAGCGACAGCAACATCCCAAGAGATAACTTCTTGAGAAAAACCATCGACTCTAGTGAAGATGGCAGTATCCTTTCATATTTGCAGTATTTTTTGATTTCTTGTTTTGATTCGAGTATTTTTTAATTGTTGGTCTTGACTGAGAGATAGTGGTTAGCTTGCCATTGATTTGCTCGTTTAAGAAGATGAGAGGATACCTGAATTTGACGGATGTGGCGGCAGAGGACATCCCAGAAGCTACTATCCAGGCAGTTGCTGAAACTCTTAGAAAATCCACTACCGTTAAAGTCTCCGAAGATGGTCAGTTGTGTTTTTGGACTAAATTCTTATGCTCATACTGTTTTTGTACTGTGAATATGTGTATTAAGACAATAGACTGATGGGTTGAGTGAGCTTATGTCATTTGGGGGAAGTTTGGATTTTGATGGTATCTTATCTCAGGGAAGAAAGTTGGTAGGATTGCTGAACTGTTGCAGCCAGAAGATGCAGTAGAGCAATTGGATGCAAGAACAATTGCTGCAGCTCCATTGGAGCATAATGTGACACGAGAAGCTGTGGAGTTGTTCTTTAGTCAATATGCTAAGGTAATAGATGATGTTGCTAGTAACTGCGGTACCTTATGAATATATTATATAAATTGCACCATTTATAGTTGTCAAGCCAACTGCGGAGGTTGTGTTTTTTGGTTATGGAGAATGAGCATTTTAGTACTTGTTTCAGGTTACTAGTGTGAGGTTGCCCCGCCATGTCGGTGACAAAAAGGTGTTTTCTGGCACTGCTTTGATTGAGTTCTCAACAGATGAAGATGCTGAAAAGCTTTTGAAAGAGAGTTTGACTTTTAATGGTGCTCAGCTAGAATTAAAACCAAAGTGAGTTTGGTTTGCTGTAGATATCACTATCCTTAGTGTGAATGCATATATTATTACCTAGGTCTAAATTACATGCATGGGTATAAATTGGTAATATTTTTCATTGTGATGGAAGAATTATCAACTGAACACATCCATAGTTGGTCCCTGCAATATGGTTGCAAGAGTTTCACATATAATTTCAAATCAGTTAATAATAACCTTGTCTAATCGCTGCATAATGATTGAGAAGCACATTAACTTCGGTGATACAGGTGTCTGCTTATGCCCTTGATCTATCATGTGCCACTATATTGTGATCAGTTCCCTTTGCAGATTCATTGCATTGTCGGGTTTTTTTTTTTTTAAGAAATAGAAAAAGAAAACGCTGCATAATCTGAGTTTGGAGGTCACTTCCTGATGTTTGTGCCTTTTTAATCAACATCCTTTCTCATACAGGAAGGAATTTGATGCACAAAGAGCAGCGGAGGAAGAGGAATTTGGAAATTCCCACTTTAAGGGTTCTAATAATATGAAAGATTCCAAGTCAGAAGCAAGGTAATCAATCAACTGTGGCTATTTATTCCAATTTGAATCTTTCCCACATAATTCTTAAGTTGATCCATCTCCATTTGTGTGATGGTCGCACAGCTATCCCAAGGGTTTAATTGTTGCCTTTACATTAAAGAGCACTGTGGCTGGAGTTTCTAAAGAGCAGAATGTTACTCAAGTCCAGGATGATGCAAATGCGTCTAAGGTAGACACAGAGGAGAATGTGTCTGAAAATGCCAACACTGATGGAATTGAGGAGAAGGCAGACAAGCTTGAGGTGGAAAATGGGACTGAAACTGAAGTAAAAAAATCAGGAGGGGAGAAATCATCTGCAAGTGAAGGAATGAATCCCGAAACTGAGGAGAAATCATCTGAAGATCTTGGTGAAAAGAAGAATGAAGAGAAGGAAAAGTCTTGTGTTGCTACCTACAAAGACAACATGAATGTTGTTATCCGAGAAGATTTGAAGGCTGTTTTTGAAACTTTTGGCACTGTCAAGGTAGGAGGAAGATTCCATACTCTCTTTTTTACTGAATTGTATTTATCTCGAAAGTCAAACAATATTTTTTTTACTGTGGATGCTATCCTGGTTGGTCTTTTTGTTTCTCTATTTCCTTCACATGGTTTGGATGGTGAGGTGTTGTATCTCTTCCCCTGTTGGTCCTTACTTTTGTTCCATGCTGATTCATTTCCTTGTTTGTGTAGTATATTGATTTTAAGCTCGGAGAGGAATCTGGCTACATTAGATTTGAAGAGGCTGAAGCAGCGCAGAAAGCTCGTGCGGCAGCAGTCTTAGCTAAATCAGGTGGCCTGGTCGTGAAAAGTTTCATTGCGACCTTAGAGCCTGTGACTGGTAGGCAAAAATCTTTGCTCTCTTCAGTTATGGTTTCTTGGCTTCTTGTATCGTCACTGTTCTAGATATTTGTTGTTTTCTTCGTGCTTTTCTTTTGCTTTAGTTGTAAATTGTGGAATGTGGAACTGACAGAAGTATGTTGTTTTTGCCCTCTTTGCACTGTTAGGTGATGCTGAAAAGGATTATTGGAGCCAAATTGGTAATAATCAAGTACGGTTTCAAAATAAGGGCAACAGAGGAAGGTCAGTAGTGTCTGCTGTTGATAAGCTTCTTTCGCCAAAGTAGTATATGAATTGGATTGTATATTTCCTAGGTAAAGGTCGGATTCATGTTACTCACATTCTAAACGTTTATTAATGCTTCTCAGGGGAGGAAGAAACTTTAGGGGCGGCAAGCATCCTCGCTCTAGGGACAACGGGGGAGGCCGCCCAAATAAATTCCAAAAAGCTGCAGCATGATGAGAGTAAAGCGTGAATCTTATATGCTCAGTTTTGTTCTGACACCTTCCGTTGACTGGTGGTGGGATATGATCAGTAGTGCTCGGGGTTTTTTTTTTCTTTCTGTAACTTTGCTTCGTCTTCAATGTGCTGGTAGCTGCTGATGACATTTGAAGGTACAGATAAAATTTTGTAGTTCATGTTTTAAACAAGCATGGATGGCACTTTTAAGGCGATCGGTCTGGTCGGCCTAGTATTGTCACGTTGACCCTAGTACATGTCAAGAATATCGGACAACGGACTTCTTTTTTGTTTTTTCCCTAACCTTACTATTAATATTCTTATCTGCTATTATAATTACGAATACCTTAATTATTACAAAAACTGGAGAGTATTATTTTTAAACATGCCGGCGGTATTTAAAAGATTTACTCATTTTGTCAAACATGAAACAAGAAATAAAAAATAAAAACATTGTCCAATAGCAATGAATCATTTCATCCTCCACAGTCCACATTATACTTCCTATTCAAAAGAGATTACTTTCTATTTTCATTCATTACCAAATTCCAATAAAATCTTACTGTATTGGTTTTTATTTATTTTTACAATTATCATTTTTAAAATTGATTATATTATTAATTATTAGTATTACAATATTATAAAAATGACATCAACTAATTTTTTAAATTACAATTATCATTATTAGTTAAAAACCTGCAATATTTTCTATAAAAAAAGTATTATTATTATTATTATTGATAAAAAGGAGCGAAAGTTGTTTTTGTTTATAACGGAGAGAGTAAAACTAAAAGAGGGATGAAAATAATTCGGCCGTTAAACTTTTAAAAACCTAAGGTATGAAACCGACGGCTGAGATTCAAACATGTCCACATCCAAACCGTCCGAACCTGCTCGACCTTTAACCTTTTATAGGAATTTAAATAGTTGAATAAAAAAATAAAAAAAAGGGGAAGACAAAAAACTTCAAAGTCCGCCTCTTTATGTTTGAATCCCTCTATTCCAGACCGTTTCATTCACTCTCTCCATTTCCTCCTTTTTTTCAAAAAATAAAAAACCACTGCTCACTCCATACCAGAAATCGCGTTTGCAGATCTCCTTATCAGCCAAGTACACAACTTGAAGATCTGCAAATGCGTTCCTTTTCGATCCAATCATCGCCTCTCAAACTCTGTTCAGTAAGTCTATCCATTCTTCGATTCATCCGTCTTGATTTTGATTTTGATTTTGATTTTTCCGATGAAGAGATATGATTGGGTTCAAATTTGTGTCTTTCTAGGGTCTTGCGCGGTAGGGGAGGGAGGGGGTTTATGATGATTTGGAGAACAAATTTGGGAGAGAATTGTTGTAGAGTTGGGATTGGGGTATGCTGCAGCTTTGTTTGTTTTTTATTATTCATCATCAACAATGCAAAGTGATATGAAATCCATTTCTGCTGCTCCCTCTGACGGGCTCAGCGAAGCGGCTGTTCAAAGAATCCGTCCTCTTACGGGGTAATTAAATTCAGTAATTTCGTTTGTAATCTGCGCTTTTGGAATGTGTTTGTTCTACCTTTCCTGGGAATAGGGTTTTCAAAAGAGTGGCTTTTGCAGGAGGACTAGTGGACCAACGAGGAGGTCTACAAAAGGGCAATGGACGGCTGAAGAGGTGATTTTCTTGTTGTGCTAATTTTTGTTTTAATTTTGGTCAATTGATGGCTTAGACGTCTCCTGTTTGGAGATGTTGGTATGTATGTTCTACGGTCACCTGAGGAATTATTTGTGTTTTTTTCAGGATGAAATTTTGCGCAGAGCTGTTCAACGTTTCAAGGGGAAGAATTGGAAAAAAATTGGTATGATTATGAACTTCTATGTATACATACATTTTCAGAAAAAGTCCAAACTTCGTCCGTTTTCTTGGGATATCACTTGTTTCTATAGTAGGTTGGATATTTAACTTGTTGTCTAATTGTAATGCTGTTCTGTAATTAGCTGAGTGTTTCAAGGATCGCACTGATGTACAATGCCTACATAGGTGGCAGAAGGTCTTGAATCCAGAGCTTGTGAAAGGGCCATGGTCGAAGGAGGTATCCATATAGTTCAATCTCATTTGTGTCAGTTCACAGCACGCATCTTTTGGCTAAATTTGACATTAAGTTGGACTGATGAACTACCTTCTTCATTTTTTTAATATAAACAGGAGGATGAAATAATAATTGAAATGGTGCACAGATATGGGCCAAAGAAGTGGTCCACAATTGCACAGCATTTACCTGGTCGTATTGGAAAGCAATGCAGGGAAAGGTAAGATAATAGAGCTTGCCAGATGCTATATTTTATACATTGCAAGTAATTTCGTTGTAATTGCATTGTTTGGTTTTACTATTCATGCTGTTGTCTGATGGCAATTATATTGTTGTCTTTGCTGTTGAGCTGAACAACACGCAGGTGGCATAATCACCTTAATCCTTCAATAAACAAAGAGGCATGGACTCAAGAAGAAGAGTTGGCCTTGATTCGTGCTCATCAGATCTATGGGAACAGATGGGCAGAGCTTACAAAGTTCTTGCCTGGAAGGTTTGTGACTTCCTTACTTACAGAACTTGAATTTTTCTGTGTCTTAGTCTAGCAATGTCAGAAGTCGTTGATCACCTGTTTAGTTACTTTCGGTGCTTCTTTCAGTCACGAGTTGTGTTGAAAATTTCCTTCTCTTTTGTGAAATGTTTGTGTGGTGAACAGGACAGACAACTCCATAAAGAATCATTGGAACAGTTCTGTAAAAAAGAAATTGGACTCCTACTTGGCATCAGGTCTGTTAGAGCAGTTCCAAGCCCTTCCACTTGTTGCACATCAAAATCAGCCCATGTCTTCCTCTTCATTACGGCTTCACGGATCTGGAGATGACAATGGTGTGAAGTGTGGTACAGAAACAGAGGAAATATCGGAATGCAGCCAAGAATCAATGGTTGGTTGCTCTCAGTCTGCTAGTGACATGAATAATACAGTTCTGCCAACAAGAGAAGAATTTCGGTTTACTGAAGAGGCTGATACCAAAAAGGAGCAAAGCTCCAGCCCAGTGTCTTGTTCAGAACAATATTATGTCCCCGAAATCCCTTGTGAAGTGGGTACCTCTTGCAGCTATTTCCAAAATTTCTCGCATAACATTGTGACATCTGCCATGGGGGATTATCAGTTTCATATACCGGAGATTCCTAACATATCTTGTGTAGAACTAGAGCAGGACTCATCAGGTTTTCCAACAAATTGTATAGCTGCTAATGAAAACCATGAAATGTTGAATGCTCCATTTCAATCTTCCATGGGCCTGAGCGGTTCTACTTGCATGGGGCATATTGCTCTAGATTCAGCTAAACTAGACCAGATTCTGATATCCGATGATGAATGTTGCAGGATCTTATTCTCAGATCTAATGAATAGTGGGTTCTTGCCACCAGGAGATCTCACTGAAGGCTCTAATATGGGTGCCTTGGGTGGGGGCTCAGATGTAGTTGATGTGGGAGGAGGCTCAAATGTAGTTGATTCAGAGGGAGGCAGAGATTCCTTACTTCTTGGATCCTCAAATATCCCGATATCTGAGAATGACGGAACTTCCGCTTCACTATCATATTGTCCTCCAAAGTCTGATTTGTTGGGAACTTCATGCAGTGAATTGCTTGTGTCTGGTCCTTCACTAGCGGATGATAGTACACTTATATATCATAAGGAACCCAGCCAGGGCAACTCTTTTGGATCTAATAAAGATTATACTTCAATTGCACAGGATGGTTTTATCTATCACAATGATGCTGCAAGCTCCCCTTGTGAGGGAGGTACTAATACCACAGGCCTTCAAGATCAACCATATCTCGAGGAACCTTCAAAGTTAGTGCCTGTGAATGGTTTTACCTCATGTTCAGATACCATACATTCTCCTGTAGCTGTAAAACAAAATTTGCACACAGAGCGGCAGGATGCTGGAGCTCTATGTTATGAACCTCCTCGTTTCCCAAGCCTGGATGTTCCTTTTCTTAGCTGTGACCTTATCCAATCTGGCAGTGATATGCAGCAAGAGTACAGTCCACTTGGTATCCGTCAGCTGATGATGTCTTCCATGAACTGCATCACTCCATTTAGGTTATGGGATTCGCCATTGAGGGATGGTAGTCCAGATGCTGTTCTCAAGAGTGCTGCTAAGACCTTCACCGGTACACCATCCATACTGAAGAAACGGAGCCGTGATTTGTTGTCACCTCTGTCGGACAGAAGAGAAGATAAAAAGCTTGATTTGACATCTAGTCTGACAAAAGAGTTTTCTCGTTTGGATGTTATGTTTGACGAGAATGATACTCACAAATCATCTCCATCATCTGATTCTAAGAAGAGCCAGGGTTCATCTGGTGAAGATAAAGAAAATCTTGATCCTGCTCTTGAAGGTGGAGAAGAGATGGTTGACAGGGATGGTAAGACTAAGGTTCACACAGATGGTACTGCCCAAAATGTGAGTCATTTACTGTTTATGTGTGTCCTATACCTTTCCTTGTTTTATCATTTATTCTCCTACAACCATTACCAGTTCTTCTGGTTTGTACATTACTATCATGTATCAACTCTTATGATTGCCCTTGACGATGCTTCCCTCCTTTTTTGACAGCTGCAACACCCTCCTGGCGTCCATGTTGAAGACAACCTAACTGATATGTTGTTATTTTCTCCTGAGCAACTTGGTATTAGAGTAGACAGAGCATTTTGCCCAAGCAGTCGAACACCAAAGAATTTGTACCGTAAAATCCTGGGAACTTTATCCGAACAAGCTATTGCTTCAGAAATCATTTCTGGAAACCCATGCTTAGTTGTTAATTCACCTGCTTCTTCTAAGAAAAATCATGTGACCCATTTGGTTTCGGCTACATCAGCACAGTCTGCTGACAATGTTACTGATAATACTACTACTGACGTTGCTTTTGAAAATTTTGGCATGTAAGTTGATCCTGGACTTGTGTACTCTGGTTTGCCTCGATCTAAAAGTCATTGTTTTGACCTCTAATGAAGTGTTGAAAATTCCTGTTTATGCACTCCCATATTTTCTTATGAGTTGCTTGCTTATGTTCTAGATTTGGTGGCACTCCTTTCAAAAGGAGTATTGAATCTCCGTCGGCTTGGAAATCCCCCTGGTTCATTAACAGTTTTGTTCCTGGTCCGAGGGTTGATACAGAAATCTCAATTGAGGCATGAACAGCTCTACTGGAGTTACCTGTTTATTTAGTTTTTTATATGATACTTTCCAATAGGTTTTTAATGCTGAGAATTTCTTACAGGATATGGAATTTTTTCTGAGCCCTGGGGATAGAAGCTACGATGCCATTACTCTAATGAAGCAATTAAGCGAGCAGACTGCCTCTGCCTATGCTGATGCCTTAGAGGTTTTGGGAAATGAAACTCCTAAAACAATTCTGAAGGACAAACACCCCAATAAGCAGAAGGTGGATCAAGAAGACCATGCAGCTAGCAGTCATCCTGCCAATACGGCTTCAAATGCTTTGGTATGTTTCATTCAAAACTTCTCCTGAACGAAAAAACTGTATTCACCGCTACTCAAGCACATGTATATATATGTAGGAATTTTGAGTGGGCTGATAATGATGTTTTTTAAACCCTTGCAGACTGAGCGCCGCACCCTTGACTTCAGCGAATGTGGGACGCCTGGTAAGCAAACAGAGAACGGGAAATCATCGACTGCAATGACGTTTTCAAGCCCTTCTTCCTACCTTTTGAAGGGTTGCAGATAGCCTTTTTCTCATAGCTACAGGTCTCTCCATGTTGAAATTGTAGTTTATGTTATGTATACATAGTAATTTTTTTTCTTATTTTCCTATTCCTTCTTGTCCCTATTTTTCAGTATCTGGATAGCGAATGAATTCATTAATAGAAGAGTGTTTTGTGTATCTTCCATTTTTCCATTGAAACAAAAAGGGTTTGTATACGTTTTCATTCCTTTCTCTGTACGTTGATTTCTATTTCCTGGAGGAATTTCAAGAAAAATGGAAGAAAAAACATCAAACTTTTTGATACAATCAATAACCAGTAATTGGAGGAACACATAGTAAGTTAAAAAGATACTTTACTAGTCTTTCATCATCAAACTCCATCAATCCATTCAAAGAAAATAAAATCAATCCAACTTTCTGCATCAAGTAGAGTCACCACCAAACACGCCACTCAAAATCGAAGATCCGATACTGATTATAGAGGGGGAAGCATTGTCACCGCCACCACTGTTATTATCACCATTACCACCCGTGATGCTTTGCACAAAGCTCTGACCAACTTGCTGGGCAGCTCCATTGACAAATCCTTGCACCATGGTATCCTTCAGAGAATTTCCTGCCGCGTTCGGATCAGTCTGCTGTGCCCCAACTTGTGGTTGATAGATACTCTGCCGGGTCGCAACCGGATTTCCCACCTGAGGGTAATTGACCTGCCTAACTCTCACGCTTTGACTATGCATATAATTAGGCTGTTGTTGGTGTTGAACAGCTCCTGGAAAAGAGCCATAGTGCTGAAGCTGAGGCTGTGGCTGAGGCTGTGTTGTTGTTACCACTGTTACAGCACCCGTTGCACACTCCAAATGAGAATCGAATTCGCAAGGTCCGCAGCGGTAAAGCCAATGCTTATGCCCGACTTTGCCGCACAAATCGCACGAGAAGCCATTGGTGTGGTACGGAGGCTGAAAGGTGAGCGAAAGCTCGTGAGGATGGTATTGATTGGTTAGAGTAAGAGGGCTTGTAGCACAAGTGATGTGTATATCGAAAAAGCAATGAGCGCAGTGGTAGCTGAACCCGTTCCCTTGCTGGGCACACGCGTCGCAGTTGAACGAACCACCCGAATATGGTGGAACGGGGAGGAGGGTGAGAGGGTGGATGTGGTGAGCAGGATGAGTGATTAAAGTTGGCATTTGGCTACAAGTTGAATGGATGTTGAAATTGCATTGCTTGCAAGAATACATCCAACCAGTAGCCGGAAGATTGCAACCGGAACATGGAGGAATGTATTGAGTTTGAGAGTTGGCTAGCTCTAGAGGATGAGGATGGCTAAAATGATTGATGTGTGGATCATGAGTTAGCTGCCCCATCACTGAAATCTGTGTTTTCAGTTTTGTGGAAAAATGATCTCTTTTTATCAGGAGAAGAGAAACCCTAATTAGTTGACTTTGGCAAGTGGATGGAATTTGAGCCGAGTCTAAGTCAACCGAACATGTTTTTACTTCATAATGCAGCTGTTCATTTGACTTTTCAAGCCGCATTATTCGCTCCACCAATCAAAGATTCTGGTTTTTGGTTAACTTATTATAGAATGACCAGTCAACTTGTAGTTCAGGTACGGACGGGAAAATAGGTTTCAAGTTTGAACCTTGTAGTCGTGTGTAAGCTCATCAAAGAAGCAGTAGAAGAAAAAAAAGTGATGAAAGGGGACTGAAATGAATTTTTTAACTATATTTCATGTAGAGGAAAGTTTACAGACATCTGCAGCTGAAAAGCTGCAGTTATGTTTAGGAAACTTGAGAAACAAGCTTTTCTTTTAACCCACTGCATTTAGAGTTTATAATTATTCTGTCATAGCAACCAAAACTAAAGAAGAACTCCACCTGTATGATGCGCCAACAGGATCTTATGACATAAAGCTATGTTCTTTGCTTCTAGCCGATGCGTGTAACAGCTGCGTGTATTGCATCGGCAAGATGAGGGATTCGTTTAGAGCTCAGACCAGCCATGCTAATCCTCCTGCAAAGAATATGTAGATAGCAACATTAGGTGAAACAATCAATTCAATATAGCCATATAAGAATCATGCAGATGTGTCGGGAAAGTTTATTACCCATCTGAGGTCATGTAAATGTGGTACTCTTTAGTCATGAAGGCAACTTGTTTAGAGTTCAACCCAGTGAAAGTAAACATTCCGATTTGTTTAATTATGTGACTCCAGTCGCCAGGTGTTCCTGCCCAGATACGAACCCAACATGAATATAAACACAGAAATTCATTTGAAAAATAATTGATACCCATAACAAAAACTTTGAATTTCCCACTATTGCCTGGCAGAGCCAATAATATACAAATATTTCCGTATCAACGACGCAGAAGGTCAAACATTGAAGAAATCAGACCACAGCATTGACAAAAAGATAAGGGAAATAGATAGTGGCTAACCTCTGGCTCGCAAAGCATCAAAGAGTTGCTGGCGCATGCTTATAATACGATCAGCCATAGCCTTCAACTCAACAGTCCACTCGTGATATAAATCCCTACACATAGACCATAGAGTTCAAAGAAAAAAGTATTGCCTCTTCCCTTAATGGTAGAGTTCAATAACAAGTTTTATATAAAGAAGACTTTAGGCAAGCCATTATTTCAAGTAAAACAAAACAAACGGAAAAAAATCCTTCCACACTTCCATCTTTTTCTTTTCTTTTTTTCACAAAACAAGCATCATAGAACTTTGACTTCGTCTTCTTTACCTGTCCCTTAGGATTGTAGCCACAATAGATGCACCATGGATGGGTGGATTGGAATACATGGGTCTGATCACAAGCTTCAGCTGGCTCTCAACCCTGCCTGCAACATCAGGTGCTTTGCATACCTATAAAGATGTGTCGAAAAGACAAATTCTAAGTTTAGATACTTCCTAACATAAGTGACTAGTGTTCCCCATATATACATAGGCATTCAGAGTCATACAATGCTTAAGGCACCAACACGCTCTCCATAGAGACCCATATTCTTTGCGTAACTTTGAGCTACAAAAAGTTCACCGCCATCAGCAGCAAACATGCGAACAGGCTGTGCATCTGCATCAAGACTTCCACTTGCAAACCCCTTGTATGCAATGAAAGTAACTTAAATCAACGTAATAAACTACCACACAAACATCATTCCCAAATGTCAAGCTTCATGCCATATCAGGATAAAGAACCGTACACTTTCATAGTTAAAGTAATGTACCTGATAGGCACTGTCAAAGAATGGCAACAGCCCTCTTGACCTTATCAACTGCCTGATATGCTCCCACTGCTGAAGAGTAGGATCAACACCCGTGGGGTTATGAGCACATGCATGAAGGAGTATGATGGCTCCAGATGGGGCAGAACCGAGGTCTTCCAACAGGCCTATTAGCGACAGTGAATCAAATGTTATCAATAAGGACACCACAAAATCCAACCAGACCTGTGCAACATAGGGACTAAACAATGAGTATTTAGTAACACAAATATTAGCATCACATAGATTATAAAGAAAAATGAAAATGACTCCATCAAAAAAATTGATCCAAGGAAAACTTGTATTAAATGGCAGAATACTCAGGGGATATACTAGCATAACAGAGGAAGTTATAAACCTTGGAAGTGCAGCCCTCGTGTTGCTGGATCATAATACCGGTAACTCTTCACAGATAGCCCTGCCAACGTGAAAACTTTGGTGTGGTTTCCCCATGTTGGTTGGGGAATGTATAATGTGCGCTGCAAACAACAGAAGCAGAAGGGCAAGAAGAATTCCATCTTATAAGCTTTAGTGGTCAAAACAAATAAATGGTGAACAGAGAAAGAAGTCACAGCACTTTACTTGGTGATGGTGCTTCGCTAAAAATTCGCCTCCAACCCTCAGTGATCCAGTTCCGGACAAGCCTTGAACTGTGGTTACCCTGTTCTCTTGGATTGCAGGGCTGTTTTCAAGCAAATAAGTTAAACAATCAGGTACAAACTTTGCACTTGAACACTCCAATAAATTGAAAGCAAGTTCGCAAAATGAACAACATTCATCATTTTTCCTTTTCTAGAAAAAGAAAAGAAGCTATCAGAAATTTAGGGGGGCAGCTGTAAAAATATTGCACCTGCCAGCACCAAAAATGAGCTTAGCACTCAATTTATTGAATTCTGCCAATCCAGTAATTGGAAGATATTCCTTATTGCGTGACCTACACAAGCAATAAAATTAGAAGGTGAGACAGTAAATCCACCTAGTATTGTGATTGCGATAGCCAAGATAAAAAAGCAGGAAGATCTCACAAGTCATTTACAAGCTTCTGCTCAGCTTTTCTGACAACATTGAGCACAAGAGGTTTCCCTTCCTGTAATACAAGCAAACAAAAAACACCACTTATACACTGCGAAAACTAACACCTTTTATGAGAGAACTCATCCTTCTTCCCTCTAACTAAGCAAGTTGAATATGTGCATTACATGAAGCAATAAAACCAAAACTAAGCCAAAGGTACCTCTCGCACTGTGCAAAAACAGTACAAAATGAAATCCCGCAAAATTCGATTGATTTTCATGGCTAACTACTGAAATATTGAATTATTCCTACTAACTAAACACAAAACACAAAACACAAAACACAAACACCAACCAAAGAGAAAACTTAATGAAGCAAACTAACCTCAGTTCGATAAGCACCCACACCCAAATTTAGTTTAACAGGACTTGGGTCTTTATTATACGCCACAGTCACCTGTTCAACAAAACCAAAACCAAAACAACAACAATACCACCATCCTTAAAAACCCAAATGCACTTTACTCAAACTTTACACCCAAAATCACAAAATTCATAGAAAAAACAAAAAACAGACTAAAATGAATACGCATTAGAATGATTACTCCGAGGATGGCGTCTTCAGGTGCTTGAACAAGATGGGCGAAAACAGAGTTGCTGTCATGAAATCCGGAGGTGGGAGAAGCAGAGATTGTGCTTGGTTGTGACTCTATTTCGATACCAAAGTGCTTTGTTAAAACGGCAATCCTGCGATCACTCGGGAGCGTGAAGTTAGAAGAGCTCATTTGTTGTTGTTGTTTTGAAAGGCAATGACTTTCTTTCCTCTGTTGTACGATCTTTCCTTCTTTTTCCTTCCCAACTTCGGTTTCGGTTTCGGTTATATAAGAATGGGAGCAGGTGATGGTTGGTTTGCTTACGCGCCGAAGATAGGCAGTGGTTGTCGTTTCTGCCACGCAACATTAGATACATGGCCCCACTTCTTTGACGTAAGATAGATTCATTAGGTGTGATTAATTCCTTAAAAATGATTTACAAAAAAAAAGCTTTTAAATTTTTGGAATTATTTAGGAATTATTTTTTTAAATTAAAATTGAAAATGAGTTATTTTGTAATCAGCTCTGAAAAAAATGACCTGGAAGATTGAGAGATGGATGTGGCACGTGGTTCAAGGGAAGCGGCGTCATGGTACACGTTATTACGCCAGATGGTCAACGGCACACGTCCACGTCTAATCTTATCTGTTTCCTCTATTTCTAGAAAACGTTTAAAAAACTTTGGAATTTGATAAAAACCGTTATCATATGATCCATAACATTTTGGGCCTTTTCAGTTCGATCATAGGTATGCATACGTGCTGGGCTAAGGCCCAAAAAATGGAAGCATTCATAGTGTGATCCATAACATTTTGGGCCTTTTTAGTTCTATCAGAAATTAATGCAAGAATTTATCGGTTTATTTTGCTTACATTTTCAAGCATAACATAATATGCTGATGCTGTTTGAAACTGCAAATAGATACAAGCCTAAATGTGGTGAGATACCTCTTTTGCATAAAGCATCATAGAGTTCGCGGCGCAGGTCAAGAATACGACCTGCCATTACCTTCAACTTAGTAATTGTTAGATTTCAGATGACTGGTGCACTCCTTATTCTGCAAATTCTAGAAAAAATACTCATGCACTCAACCTCAACTTCATTCAATAATTACAGTACACACACAAACATCTTACATAAAAATTACAGAGATAAATTTTATTTCTAGTTCTACTCGTGGTAGAATAATATACAGATGAGAGTGGTGTGATCCTCCTCACACTTAGTGGTGTGATTCTGTACACACTCTTCTACTCTATGACTGGTGTGCCACTGTGCACACTCTTCTACTCTCAATCTGCCTCTGTGGAAACTCTCTGTCATTCCTCACACTTCTCTACTCTGTCTTTATCTTTGAGTGGAAACTAGATAGGTTTTTCCACACACTTCACAACATACATACATATATATATTAATTACCGATAAGAGACTTTTTTGTTGGACCAACTCCATCGACTCCGTTCTTTCTAGTGTCTTCTTTTTTTAGCACATTATACTGCTTTTTATCTTGTCTGCTACGTGTCTTCTTTCTTGTTTGCTTACGGTGAGGTTGGTGTTGACTATCAACAGTAATCCATTCGTCAAACATTTGCCTACAAACACAGGAGAAACTAGCATTTTCAATCAATGTGCATATAACCTAGTTTCAGGTCAGTTTACATTTTCCAGCTATCTATTCCTTAGAGAGATACAGAACAGATAACAACGCTTTTCATGTAGCATCATAGCTGCAATGGCTACCCCGTGAATAGGAGGGCTAGAATACATCGGTCGGATCACAAGTTTATGCTGGCTCTCAACCCGACTCGCCACTTCTGCTGTCTTGCACACCTATAAAAATGCCATGCTTATGAGGATACTTCACCAGAAACAGGTTCTTTAGAAGATTTATGGATAATTTCTGCTAGAAACTTACAATGCTAAGTGCACCAACTCGTTCTCCGTAGAGTCCCATATTCTTCGAGAAAGATTGAGCTACAAGGCATTCACCACCATCTGCAACAAACATTTGAGCAGATTATGCGTCCATATCAAGACTTCCACTTGCAAATCCCTACAAAGAGTTGAATCCCATGATCAAACAGGTACGCGAGTGGAAAAGAGAACATGATGCTATCAAATCACTAGGAGAGCTGAAAGTTTTGAGCATGAATCCTGTGTATTGCCTACCAGATAAGCAGAATCAAAGAACGGTAGCAACTCTTTTAGCCTCTAGCTGCCTGATCTCTCCCACTGTTCAAAAGTTGGATCCGCACCAGTGGGGTTATGACAACATGCTTGGAGCAGAACAATGGCTCCTGGTGGTGCGGAATCAAGGTCCTCCAGCAGCCCTGACACCGAGAAAACAAATAAATGAAAACATTCATTGGAGCCACTAGAGCCTACGGGTATGCATATGCTGCTTCAGATATCAGAATATCAATCTTAAGTAAAGGTTACTAGACATGACTGTGGAAAGTGTTGGAGAAACATTTCATAGTTGAAATTGAGAAAACCGTATAGAAATGAAGAACTATAGAGTTTTTGGATCGATGCAAACCTTGGAAGTCCATCTCCCGAGATTTGGGATCATAATAACGGTAAGTCTTTACTGCTATACCCACTGCTCGAAAATAATTTGGATGATTCGCAAATGTTGGCACGGACAGGTAGACTAGACGCTGCAGTCATAGAAACAAGAAGGTAAGTTGACATATTATGATCATAAGCACAGATGAAAAGAAAGAAACAAGCAGGAAAATTTGAACAAAATTCAATACTTGGTGATGTCTTGCTAAAAACTCAGCTCCAATCCTAAGCGAGCCACTAGCAGACAAGGACTGGACAGTTGTTACTCTCCTTTCTTTGATAGCTGAGCTATTTACAGACAGATTAGCATGTTTAAACAACTTAATACATTAAGCAGGGTATACAACAGCTTAGAATAACTTTGATTCCCATTTGATTGCTAGAGACTGAACACAAATGTTAGCCATTTGAGGTAACTGGTCATTGTTAAATACTATAACATATGAATCAAAGATGTTGCCCGTGACACATAACAGTTTAACTGATGAATCTACCCGGTAAATTATCGTATTCAAGAGACAAGTTTAGGTTCTCACGTTGCAATTAAGGAAGATACCCCCCTTATGTAAAACCTAGATCTTAACCAACAACCATTGCAAGACATACCTTTCAACACCAAAAGTAAGGCCAGCACACAAGTTATTAAATTCTGGCGATCCAGTAATGGAGAGGTACTCCTTTGCGGCAGAACTGTAAAACAACAAGGACAGCAAATTGGAGCTGACATCTTCACCACAGGAAGCTGAGGTTGCAAATGACAACCCAAAAAATAGAAAAAGGAAAAGGAAAGGTGTTTACACTTGATCGAGCAGGAGCTGCTCTGCCCTTCTAACCACATTTGGCAAATGGGGTTTTCCATCTTCTGTTCGATAAACACCAGCACCCGAGTTCAGCTTAACAGGGCTGGGATCTTTAGCGCAAGCCACCTTTAGCTGCTCAACATTCAAAAGTTCTAAACTTTAGAGGAAAATATGGAAAAATGATTTAAGAAAAATGAATGAGGAAACATGGGTTAGGAGCACTTACGGCCAAGATTGGGACATCTGGTGCTCTAACAACATTGTTGAAGACACAAACGCCATTAAAGTCACTGTTAGATTTCAGATGACTGGTGCAATCCTTCTTACTCCGCAATTCTTAAAAAAATACTTCTACACTCAAACTCAACTTCATTCACTAACTAAACAACAATTACAGTACACACAAACTATCTATCTGATTTTCAACTCACAAAAATATTACAGACACAAATTTGTTTCTTGTTCTACACGTGGTAGAACAATACACAGATGAGAGTGGTGTGATCCTTCTCACACTCTTTTACTCTGAGTGGTGTGCCACTGTGCACACTCTTCTACTTTTAAACTGTCTGTCGGTAGGAACTCTCTGTTTTTTCACTCTTCACCTCTTGAGAGTGATATATATTGTAACTGTTAAGTCAATGGTTCTATATATGGTAACAGTGTGTTTGTGGACACACCTCCTCTACTCTAAAAATATTAGATAAGCTCTTTTTTATATAGCCATTATGCAGCAGTTGTGCTGCACTTTTTCATAGTCAATGCAGTCCATACTTCTCTACTTACACAAACAAACACCTACCATAACTTAACAACATATATAATTATTAAAATCCTACCAAAAGTCTCTCATCTACCCATTACAAAATACAAAATACTAATACATATAGCATGAAGCAACAGGGTATATTTCAACAGTCACTGCCTTTTGCCTTCAGAGAAGTCTGAGATTCCATTGAGACGGATAGTCGTCACTAGCGACTGCCCGGCCGTGATCAGGACAAATATAAAAAAAGAAAAGTCAACAAAACAAAACAAAAAAACAGCAGAAGAACGTGGGTATCAACAACTATGTTTGTTAATTGGTACTTCTGCTTCATAGGCAGCGCCATGTTTGTTTGTTATCACACACTTTTGAAGTTTTGAAAATGAAAAAGATATTATGTAACAATTCAATTCAAATTAGAAAATTGTAATATTTCTTGTATGGAATTGCATTCTAAACACACCCCAAAAGTACAAGAAAAGATTCGGTGGTCGATTCGGTCTCAGAAAGATGCTACTACATCTTCTTGAGTAATTATGAGATCCAGGTGGTGAGTCAGGAACCAAAAAGGATTGAGTGAACACAGGTGCATCCATCTCCATCTCCATCTCACAATGAGTTATCGACTCCGTTCCTAGTACCCAAAGAATTGCACCAAGAACAACAACATTGACCTGAAAAAGAACACATTTTCTTGTCTGTCATTTGAGTTTCAACCAAATCCATACATAAAATAAGTGTTTTCCAATAGAAAGTTGGAGTAATTAATTACCTGTGCTACCCAAATCAAAAGTATGATTGTGCGACACATGTACACATGAAACATGACAAAACTCTGAAAATCCTTCCTCTCCTCACCAAAATATGAAGTAATTTGCTGTCACAAGAGAAGATCAGCATATGGTTTAAGTCAAATTCTTTAGTAATGTCTTCTACCGGTGAGACATCGATCAGTTGAGGAAACATACATACCGCTTTCCAGTCCATCTTGAAGAATGTGAAGATGACAGAAACTTCAAGGAGAAGCAGGCAGCAAATGATGACAATGTACTGAAAACTAGGTGAAGGAAAAGTAATACTAATAACTAATAAGCAGGTTCCTGTCATGCCAGATATAAATGTCGAAAAGCTTAATTCTAAGCTCGATATCTTCGCTTCTATAGCGACAAAATCTAAGATGAAGCTGGATGGGGAGGATACTAGAAAAAGAGTACAGTTGCTGATACAATTTGCTAAAACATGACCGAAGATGGTGCTCAAGCAGACTGCGATTCCTATACCAAAACAGGTGTCCACAAACCTGAAAATACATATAGGAGAAACAGAATAGTCAGAGTAAATGTAAGTCGTAAATCCTGAAAAAAAGTGAAACCTGGAATGAAATTTGGTGAAATTATTCAAATTTCAACTCACACAATTGCTGATCAATAAAAAGTGAATCTGTATATTACTGTCTACCTTGGTAGGTCTGGAGGAGATGAACCGGAAGCCACGTCAGCAATACCTTCTTCCCAGTTCTTCTCCAGCCAAAGGGAATATACAAGAACTCCAACCCCAAACAAGAATATCACTATGTCCACTATCCTCATTCCCTTGTGCAAGCAACACCTCGCACATTTTGTCGTAGGTGCAGGTCCTGCTGCAACCTGCAAACACCAACACAATCAGAAGTTGATTAATAGAGCATCCTCTTACTGCTGCATCTCTTCGTTAGCCCGATATGTATACATTACCGGTTGTAACGGAAGGAGCTCATGATGCACTTCATGCGCGAAAGACATTGTCCGATGAAAGGGAAGTGAATTTCTCTTGTTCTGCATATTGAAAGTTAGATAGCTAGGAAGCTGAAGTTTATAAATTTTGCAATGCAGAATGATTGTGTTTGAAACTTCTAACCTTACCTAACGTTCAAACATAAGTGGGACTTAATATAGACCGCAATTTTCATCAACCTTTCGCTTCTCGTGGACTAGTTTTTTCAGTCATGAGTTTATCTTGACCCCAAAATTTCTTGCCAGTGGGCAGAGAAGTGACAAATTCCCGAAATAGATAATTAGCCTAATTAAATTCATATTGCTAAATTCATCTTTTCTTTTTCTTTTTTTAAGGTCGCACTATACATAGTAACATAGGATTTAGTAATAGAACACATGTGCAAGGGTCGCTTCACAGTTGGAAGAACTAGACCGAACTGGCCGATTCGATCGAAAAAACTATGATTCGGTCCTGAATCCGGTTCTTACACAGTAAAAAAAACCACTTTACAGTTTGGGCGATTTACAGCACAACACCTTTCCCAATTTTTTTTTTAAAAAAAAGAAATTGATGTGTAATATTGTATACCGATTATTTAAAGAGTAAGAGATGACCATCGTGAAATGATGCAGATTTTTCATTAATAAATAATTAAATATACATATATTAATTTATAAGAATACATGAAGAAGTATGTATTCATCTTAAGAATGAAAGAAAAAAAGAAAAAGAAAAGGAAAAGAAACAAAAAAGATGAAGAAAGTGGGTGGGCGGCAGTGCCAAAAGAAGTAGAGAAAGTAACGAGTGTGTCAGCGGGCAGTGGCACGAAGATGTATGGAGCAATGACTCTTATGTGGTGAAGTACATTACTCCCTCTATCTTCCAAAACAAGACGTTCGAGAACAGTGGGCGCTTGCAATCCTTTTTTTTTTTATACATTTTTTGTTTTAAATCGAACCTTAATTTTTTGTTCAATAACTAGTCAACCCATCCTTCAATAGTTTAAAAAATATGAGATCGAAGAGGCAAAAAAATATAGAGCCGGAGAAGCAAAATGATAGTAATTATTATGAATAGGAAAAATTCATAGGAAAATGACACTTATTAGAAGACGGAAGGAGTATTACTTTTTGGGTATTAATGTATTGGGTTGGGCTTTCCCTAGAGATTAGGGCTTCAATTTAAGTGTGGACTCTTAATTTTTTTTTAAATTCATTATTAATATTTAGTAAATGTCAACAACAACAAAATTCAAAGACGAAACTTTAAAATTTTACGTAAAATAGTGATTACAGTTCGACAACACTGCAACTACGATCCGACTTTTAAACCGTGAACCTCTCCGTCGACCGGTTCATGCCCTGTTCAGTTCTTTGCCAGTCTGGGTCTTATAACCTTGGTTCGCTTGATTAACATATTTCTCAACTGTCCAGTAGAACCCGAACCAATTTCATGCAGCGTTCGGCGTAGGCTAAATGAAACAGCTGATGGGTCGTCAAAAAAATGATAACGGCTGATGTTGATAACAAAATGAACAGCAGATTTAACTGCACTGCACTCCACTGCACTTGAATTTGTGGATTTCCTTTTGGATTCCAAAATGCAGCAAGTGAAAATTACATTTCTGATCTAACTGAGATCAAATTCAAAACTTCAAGTGACAGGGAAGCTGGGAGCAAGTGAGAGATGAAAGGGGGCAAACAAAACAAGAAAACTGCCACAGAGGAGGAATAGAAACTCTAGAAAAGTAAAGTACTCAGTCCAGCTTTATCCGGTCCATATCATTAATCACACCTTCAAGCTGAAAGGCAGAATGGAAATGAAATTACGACAAGTTACCAGAAATAACACCACCTTCAATGCATTTGGCAAC
This sequence comes from Viola odorata, assembly GCA_963691705.1. Taxonomy (NCBI): domain Eukaryota; kingdom Viridiplantae; phylum Streptophyta; class Magnoliopsida; order Malpighiales; family Violaceae; genus Viola; species Viola odorata. The sequence goes on along the minus strand of OY829545.1, from coordinate 18,750,944 downwards.
ACAGCAAACCAGATTATGAGCATACCTTGACAATTTGCCGCAAAAAGTAATCCCCATTTCTCTTCACGGGTTTGGATTCAGCAACGTGTATCATATCCTGTAATAACAGAGAGGTGTAAGAAGACTTGTCCAAGAATACCAGTAAATATCGAAAGCCTTCGTAGAAGATTTCATTAAAGAAATTCAGTGAGCTACAAAAGCATGCTAAAAAATTACTATGAGAAGAAATGGCATACATCATCGATGTAGAAATCCACATCAGCATTTGAGACAATCTTTCCCTCAGAATCAACAGAATGAGTCTTGTGCTTGTATGTCAGCAGTATAGTCCTGCAAGACAACAACAGCAAGCTCCAAAAGTCATCAACCAAATCTGAAATATTGGAATACTGTGAGCTTTAAGAAAAACAAACCCCACCTTAGAGTGGGTTCATCCACTTCCATGTAATTAGCAAGCTTCCCGAGGGAAATGGTTGAATACACTTTCAGGAATGTTCGTACACCTGATAAAAGCTGTTGCTGCTTCACTTCATAAAGGAACAGCTTCAACTGAAGCCTGTAAGCATCCTGCAAAAAGAAGAGCATGGGTAAATCACATAAATGCATGCACAGTTCACAGGGGTAAAAGAGGGAAGAAACTAGCCAAGCATATCAAACAGCCATGGAGGAATGTTTAATTTTTCAGAAGCATACTGTATCTCTTAATTCCACATACCTGGTTGTAGTTTACAAGAGGCTCGTCAAAGTTTGGAGCTGAGGGTGTAATGAACTTGGGACATGCATATGAGAAGAGTTCATCATAAACAGCAAAAGCTTCATCATCATATCTTTGCATTCTGATCATCTTTTCACCATACTTCTCTCGCAATTGAGAGTTCACTGTCTCCTCAACAAGCTTCACTTGGGGGCAGAGTGACAGACAAATAGCCAGGAGGCCATACATCTGTTCATTCTTCTTTAGTATTTGCTCGTACTGTGGAGATTTTTGATGATATTGCTTGGTCTTGTATATGTATAAGAGAATCTTATTGAATTCACGAATAGCATCCACATACCTGTTAGGACAGTGCGATGAGTTCAAGAAGCAATATGAAAAAAACATGTACATGTTTCCTAGAGATGAAAAATCAGTAAACAATCTGTTTCCAACCATAACAATCAAAGAACCTTAATTTTATATGCATGCACTGCAATATGCAAAGAAGCCAGACAGCCTTACATATTTGAGAAATTTATGCACAACCTGAACTGCACCTGAGATCTAGACAAATTTATGTGACCATCTCTACTTAAACTTAGAAACCTCCAGCATACCACATTATACCCAGAGTCAAATCTATTTGCATGGACTGAACAAAAGATGGAAAAGTAGAGCTTTAAGAAACCCTTAAATGAACAAAGACACAATAACTGAAGGAGGAAAAGGTATGCCAATTAACGAAGTCCATAGCACCAACATACCTCCGCAACATGAGACTGGCAAAACCATAATGATATATTGTAGTGATATGGCTTCCAATAACACTAGTGTAAACCCCTTGTTGGCTGATGTCAATTGGAAGCAAGCACTTCAAACCAGTGTGATAGTCGCCCAAAAGACAATGAACTCGCAGCAAACCAACCATGCTAAAGTATCCCAACACTTTCAGCACGTTACTACCACCACTGTAATCGTAACCATCAGTTGCAGTGAACTGTTCACCCCCTTCCTTCTCTTGTTCCAAAATCTGAATAATCGAAGACTTCTCCACCAATGCTTGCAAGAAGTTCAGCACCCCATACACATTCCATGCCTAGCATCAAAAGGATACTCTAAGCAAACATAGCCTACCTTCACACTAATTTCAATTACATTCCAAAAATAATAATTACGACAACTCGAGACAAACCTGATCAAATTGGCGTAGAAGTGCAATCTCCTGCTCAGTCTTGGTCTTCATCTTAGCCCTGTATTGGCAAAAGCTCTGAAACTGATACACAAACTCATCCACCATATCCCACAACCACTGATTCGGCAACTGCATATTCACCACCCCATGCAACACCACCTGAAAACCCAACACATACAAATAAATTATCCATTCGTTTTAACAAATACCCAAACTTAAAAAATCACAAAACTGAATAGTAATTCACACAAATTGTTTCGTAACCTGGAAGAGGCTGCAATAGTTGTCCCAGCTGTCAATTCTCTGCTTAAGAGTAGGGGAGAGGCGCGCGTACAGGTGACGGTACCACATTTCGCGGTAGAGGAGACAGAACACGTGATCATTGTCGACGTAGTGAGCCACGGCGTCGCAGGAAGGCCAAGGAGTTTCCTTGAACAGGCGTTCCGATAGAGTCTGGAATGAGGTTTCGTACATCTGGTGGATCTCGTACACATTCTTCTCTCTAATGTGGCGGTAAAGGTGAACCACGAATGATTTCACAGAGTCCGGAACGAAGTTTGGGTCATACTCCTGCCGATTAGGACCGGTCTGTTCGTCGTCGTAGTCGTAGCCGGCCGCCATGATTGGTGAGTTCTGAATTGTTTGTTCTTTCGACGAGCTGCTGGGATGAAGAAGAAAAGTAGATGAGCAGAGTGCAGCTGCGATGTAGGGTTTAGAGAGTAAAACGGATGTTGAATTCTACTGGGCCTGGGCTTGTAGACTGGTTTCTTACGCCACAGGCCTGTTAGTTTTTCTTTTTTTTCTTTATACTCAAAAAAAAAGTTTGGGTATTCTAAAAATTTTAAAATATTTCACCTTACCTTTTATTATTGAAAAGATTATCCTATAAACATTATAATCTTTTAAAAATTACCATTTTAATTTTTATAATAGTTAAAAAATACAAAAAATGATAAAAAAATTAAAAATGAGAGAAAATATAACAAATATGGAAGAATCCACTTCATTGAAAAAAATAATGAGAAATATTTTTAAAATGTGAAAATTTGAAATAAAATTTAAATTAATTTTTTTTCATCATCTTAGGTGGTAAAACATTTGTTACATTTTTTTACAAATTTTATATTTTTATCTATTTTATTTAACTTTTTTAACTATCATAAAAATTAATATTATAACTATTAAAAAATTATAAGATTTATATTCCAGGATAAAGTGAAACACTTTAATTTTATTTTATTTTATTAGAGTAAAGTAGTTTTTCCCTAAGTTAAACTTCACTATTATCTGGACTAGTTAAATGTGTGGCCCCCGGCTTAGTGCTTAGCCGTCGTCGTTTAATCGAGCCTGTGCTTAAACTTTACTAGGCATGTAATTTCCGCTCGTGACTTATTATTATTATTTATATTAATTTATTTTAACATAGCCTCTATTTTAAAAATTATTAAACATTGTTACTCACACTTTTTAGCCTGCACTAAGTAACTAACAATTGAAGAGATAAAAAATTGATAGTAAATAAAAAAACACTATCGTAAACTAATTTTCTTGCGGATAATAGTTGGGTAAATTATCACTGGATATCATTCCTTAATAAGAAAAGTTGCTCCAGTAGATGTCACTTGTCAAATATTAGTGGGTGATTTTCTCTCTCGCTAATTATTTACAATCTTACTCATATTCTTCGTTACACCTTGAAGCGCTGGTAAACCGTGTGGCATTCTATAATCCCATATCAAAATTGGTCATCTGTGGATGTTGCTGCATCGATAGAAATCTACAAAGAAACTGTTTATCAGTCGTACCATTTATCCACTCGAAGAGGTGCGCCTTAAAGGAGAAGATGCGTCCACATAACTGTCTGGTTCATCCTCCTCATCAGAAGATAGGGTAGCCGATCCCATCCACGATTTAAAACCTTCATTGACTCGCCTTTCCACCTCAAGTGTCACTTCCACTGTGTTGGCTTCCAACATTTCCAGACCCAAGTTTCGACCACGAAAATCACTCTCGTCAAGAATGACAGCCGCTTTCCTTCTTAAGAATAAAGCACTTCCACCATATAAAATGACTAACCCCCAAGTTGCAATCTCATAGCACCAAAACAAGGGCAATGAGCAACTACTCCCTAGTGTCAAGAGGCTTGAACCAAGAAACAGTGCAAGAAGAGCAAAGACAACAGCAAAGACAAGGTTCAAGATGGACAGGCAACGCACTCCACCTACATGAAAAGAAAGTTATGAGATGGTGCTTTCATATTTATCAAACATCTACATACAGGAGCATTTTCATAATTGAAAAGAAAGTTATGAGACCAATTTGTATCACTGAATCTAACAGCACCAACCACCGTCTTCAACAATAATAAATATGATGCAACCTGACTCGGCTATTTTTTATCTCAAACAACTTATACCTCGGAAGCGAATATCTGCTGGTGCACTTTTGTTAACTTATTCATGTAATCACAAATGGATGTTAAGAAACAAAGTTTCATGATAAACCACGCATGGCTACTTCTCTAACCAAATTTCTCTACACTGCACATGGTAAAGAATCATGCATCCAAATAACGGAACATTTCCTATTGTTCAGCTACCTGACTCTGTTATCAGCCTAAATTATGGAGGGACAACAGGATATTCATTCAACCCTTCTTGTTACAAAGAATTAGTAACCAGATATCACACAGTGGGTGGAGTTGGAAAGCATAGCAGCAGCTAAAAACCCTTTAGAGATATTGGTAATGAACACTACATGCAGGGATGAAGCCACTAAAAGGATTCATTGGACATAATATACACACCCGTGCATAGATTATCTATCACCAGTCACCAAATGCCTAGCTCTGGGTAACTACTGAAATCCTAATCAAGCATAGTAAGCCCCTAGAGTGAAATTTACTCCATATAACGGGCAATGTGTACACTGCAGTCAACACTTCCGATGACAACAAAACTTAAAACATACCCCTCTTCGAAGCACAACAATTGTTTTCCACCACCTTTAAGCATCCATGTCTGGCTGGAGCAGAATAAGCAACAATCATCCCTGCATTGTGCATAACACCACTAGACATTCAATAAAGGACAATGCCAAAACCAACAGTCATCCAACCAGTATTTCTACTCTTAATGCCATTAGAGATGTATATTCCCCAAAAATGTTGTTAGTAATCCAGACGTTCCACAAGATACTTTTATCTCATCTTAGAAATCCAAAAAAACCAAAATCATGGTTGACTGTCTTTAATCTATAATCTATGCTATCCATTGAACTATAATCATGCCACAAATTGAGAAAGACAACCAGCAACAAAACTGAGGCCTATTTGCATAACCCTCAAAGACGTATAGTCACTACAAAATCCTCTCTTAACATGAGGCAACGCTATAAACTAAACCAAATTACTTGTTATACTGGCCTAAATTTCTGGAACATGATGATATTGATGATGAAAACAATAAGCCACTTCTGCATTCCACAAACTAATTTCTGAACAATTTTGCTGGTCGCATACCACAACATTTTAGCAGTTCATCAGCACTGAATACTTTCTTATGTTCTTTGCAATATCAACCTAATGAATTCATCGCTATTACTGAAACATAAAGGAAATGAATCCTTACCCGCCACAAGATAGAGAACGGAAGCCAGGAAAATAATCAACGACGGAATAAACACAACCATCCAGTAATAATCAACAGTTTCCTGATCCGTTAGGTAAAATGCACCGGGTAACGGATCCGAATCACCTCGTTTACCAATTATCGGCAGAGGCTGGAGCCTCCGGTCGCTGCAGAACGGCCTCTTCAAGCTATCAGCAGGAAACACGATGTTGTAGCTAATAAAAGCACACACGAGAATTACAAAGCAAATGATTGGCACAGAAGATATTAAAAACGGCCTTTGCAACTTGATCCACGCTCTTTCCTCCTCTCGAAGACTCTCGTACTCGTGCTTCGTCATAAGCGCTTGTCGAAGAGCGTCCCCGATAATCGCCATTAGATCTTGAGAGAAAGAAAACCTAATTTTGAGGGGGATTTCAGGTTAGCGGTGATGGTATAGGGTAGGGGTTGTGACTTGGTGAGGGAGGAGAGTGTCACATACACGGCAGGAGGAGATCGGAGAAGGAGAATCAAGAGAGATGACAGGAACTAGAGCTTGAGGATGGAATGAAACTAGCATTGAAGAAGCAGTTTGTCGTTTATGTTTAGTGTGGCTGTCGTTAGTATCTCGTATGAATGGTCGTCTGAGTCTTAGTGTAAGCATGTCGTTTGTTGCTGCGTGCTGCGTCGTTTGTTAGGACTAGCGTAAGGGATGTCATACGCTTGTAACCGAATGGGCTGAGCTGGCAACTCAGCCTTTTGGCAGGGAGCGAGAGGAACGAGTATTAAGGAAGGAGGTCTGTGAATTGCAAAACAACTTTTGGCATTATTAATCAATTGGATCATTCCAGAATTCGTTCAATGAACAATGGAATCATTCGCTCAATGAGCTGACAAATTGGTTACGCTACTCAAAAGTTCAAATCCTATTATTTGTTTTTATTAGACTACAAAAGAAATCCTCAAACCGTCACTGTCATTTTCAAGCTTACCTTCGTTCATCACCGGTGAGCTTGACTTTCCGTCACTGGTTCCGATCAACCGTGACAACTGGTAGCGGAGCCTTGGTCCAGGAGTCATGCCGAGGACGAGATCAGCCTTGGGTATGCCGAACACCGATGAAGTTTTGGGGGAGAATGAAACAGAGTTGGGCAATCCTTCTGCAGCTGAGGGAGGAGGTTACATAGACCCACATGCTTCAAGAATAGATACCATCGAAAGGAATATGGCTGACCTGCAGAAAACGATGCAAGATTTCATCGCTTTACAGCTCGCGCGAGATCAGCAAAATCTCATGGGAGAAAATCAGGTAAGAGGGCCTGAAATGAACCAGAACAATGGAGGTTTCCAGCCAAATCCCAAGCCAGCAGTCCTCGATTTTCCTTGGTTTCAGGGGGAAGAAGTACACGATTGGGTTTTCCAAGCTGATAATTATTTCCAAAGCATGGGTACCGCCTTGCATTTGAAGGTGGAGGTTGCTTCTCATCACCTCTATGGTGATGCCTTGAAGTGGTACAAGGTTAAGCTCAAAAACAGAGACCATGACGTTTGGCCTTGGTCTGATTTTACAAGGAGCATCATCACTCGTTTCTCACCCAAACGTTTTGATGATCCGTTAGGGGAATTGGCAAGTCTCAGGCAGACGGTGGAGGTGGAGAAATACGTCAACCAATTCAACGAGTTATACGATCGCGTGAATCTCTCTGACGCGCATGGCAAAAGTCTGTTCCTCGCCGGGCTCAAACCGGAATTAGCTCACCTGGTGAGGATGTTCCGACCAGAGACTTATGAAGACGCTGTGAACCTTGCCCTATCAACAGAGGTAGCCTTACCAACCTTTAGGAGCTTCACAAACCTAGAAAACTACACTAAACCCATCCACTCAACAAACCCTTCAGTTACTGCTCCTACTGGAAACAGATATAACCAATTCAATACCAAAACAAATTATCCATACCAAAAGCCACAACCAAATGCAAGTTCATTCAAACCTCCTCTTACACCAAATGAACCTGCTAGAAACAGCACCCAATCACCATCGAAAACCCAGACAACTCAATACCCAAACCAGAACACAAATAGAAACACAAACACCAGATCCTCACCTCCTATCTTTCAAACATTGGATGAAAGAACCATGAAGGAAAGAATCGCAGCTGGGTTGTGCAAGTATTGTGGCGACAAATTCTTTCGAGGTCATCGCTGCCAAACTAAGCAATTTTTCATGATTATAACTGGCGAGGAAGATCAGGATCCAAAAGAATATAACTGTCCTGAGGAGGAAGAAGAAACAGAAGTTACAAGTAATGAGGGACCTGTTATTTCTCTTTTTGCTACTCATGATGTCAAAACCAAAGGTGCTAAAGCCATGAGGATCGCACTACAAATGCAAGGTAAATTAGTGCACATCTTGATTGATACTGGGAGCTCACACAATCTGGTCTCCAAGACCATTGCAATTGAACTGGGATTCGCTATATCTGAAATCTTCCCTGTTAAGATTATGGTGGCCAACGGGGAATATCTCACCACTTCAGAGGCCTGCCTTGATCTGAATTGGGGTATGCAAGGAGAATGTTTCACTGCCACAGCCTTGATCTTTCCTTTGGTTCATTACGACATGATACTAGGAATGGATTGGCTTGAAACCTTGGGGCCCATTTGGTGGAATTTTAAAACTATGGAGATGCGTTTCTGCAAGGATGGTAGAGAGATTTTATTAAAGGGGGGCTCGAAGATTTCGGTCAAATGGATTAATGAAAAACGCATGAGCAAATTGCTAGAGGAGCCCAGAAAGATTGCAATAGCTCAAGCTTATTCAGCAGAGGAATTAATGAAGGTGACAACCACAGAAAAGCAAGTACCAGTGGGGTTTGAGAAGCTGTTAGCGACTTACCAGGAATTGTTTGCAGAGCCATCAAAATTACCTCCATCCAGACTATTCGACCATACAATTCCCCTACTACCTGGTGCTCAACCCATTAACCTCAAACCCTACAAACACTCTAGACAACAGAAGGATGAAGTGGAAAAACAAGTTGAAGAGTTGCTAAAGAATGGATTTATTGAGGACAGTCTGAGTCCTTATGCAGCGCCTATAATCCTAGTCAAGAAAAAGGATGGAGGGTGGAGAATGTGTGTAGATTATCGTGCCTTGAACCAACAAACAGTCAAGAACAGGTTCCCCATACCTGTGATTGAAGAACTCCTTGATGAATTGGGTGGGTCAGTAATTTTTTTCCAAGCTAGACTTGCGTGCAGGGTACCACCAAGTGCTCCTATCTCCCTTGGATGCATATAAAACTGCTTTCAAAACGCATCATGGGCATTACCAATTCAAGGTTATGCCCTTTGGATTATGCAACGCCCCTTCTACCTTCCAAGCATTGATGAACCATGTCTTCAAGGACTGCTTGAGGAAGCACATTTTGGTATTCTTCGATGACATCTTGGTTTACAGTGAGTCGCAAGAAGACCATCTGCATCACCTGCAAGCCACATTTGAGCTCCTGAAAATGCATCAACTATTCCTCAAGCAGAGCAAATGTTGCTTTGTGACTGATTCCATTTCTTACTTGGGACATGTTATTTCTAGAGGGGGAGTTCAAACGGATCCTGATAAGATCAAAGCGGTGAAAGAATGGCCAGAATTAAAAACGGTGCGACACGTCAGGGGTTTCTTGGGTCTTACCGGTTACTACAGGAGGTTTATTAAAGGGTATGCCTCGATTGCAAAACCCCTCACAGAATTGCTGAAGAAGGACAACTTCCACTGGGATGCAGCAGCTGCTAAGGCGTTCCAATGCCTAAAGCAAGCAATGATCACCTCACCCGTATTGGCTCTCTCGGATTTCTCAAAGGTGTTTTCGGTAGAAACAGATGCTTCAGGGGAAGGGATAGGTGCAGTTTTACTACAAGAAAAACATCCAATTGCATATATCAGTAAGGGGTTAGCTCCAAGGCATCAAGCAAAGTCCGTTTATGAACGTGAGCTCTTTGCTGTCCTATTCGCAGTGAAACATTGGCATCATTATCTAGGTGATAGGCACTTCATCATATATACTGACCACCATAGCCTCAAATATCTACTCACACAAAAGCTAACTACTGAAGCTCAATTCTCATGGTTAGTAAAGTTGCAACAGTATGATTACGAGGTTCAATTCAAACCTGGAAGGGTGAATGAAGCGGCTGATGCATTGTCTAGGCTCCCTTGTGGTCAGCTTAATGCTCTCATATACTCCCAGGTAGACCCCCTTCTGCTTGAGGAGATTAAACAATCTTGGGTTGGAGATGTCAATATCCAGAAGTTAATGCAAGAAATAATTCACACTCCTGCCCTGCATTCACATTATACTTTAGTGGAAGGCATACTACGAAGAAGAGGGAAGCTTGTACTTGGAAATGTACCTACCTTGTATAGGAAAATCTTTACTCTATTCCACGCCACACCTATGGGGGGTCACTCTGGAGTGCAGGTTACCACGAAACGTATCTCTGCTTTGTTCTTTTGGCCAGGCCTGCGAAGAATGATTCGTGAATGGGTGAGGAATTGTGGAATTTGCCAGACTCATAAACCGGAACACATACATAGCCCAGGCCTCCTGCAACCATTGCCCATGCCCAATGGTATTTTCACTGATTTAACAATGGATTTCATAGAGGGCTTACCTAAATCCCGTGGATTCTCTGTTGTTTTGGTGGTGGTTGACAGATTCACGAAATTTGGTCATTTCTTGGGTCTTAAACATCCATACTCTGCTGCCACGGTGGCACAATTATTCCTGGAAAGAGTAGTGAGCCTCCATGGTAGTCCTCATTCCTTAGTGACGAACAGGGACCCCGTATTTCTCAGCAAATTCTGGCGTGACCTATTCAGCTTGCAGGGCATTGAACTGAAACACAGTAGCTCGTATCACCCTCAAACTGATGGCCAAACGGAGAGAGTAAATCAATGCCTTGAACAATTTCTACGATGCTACTGTTCTTCTCAGCCTCAACTGTGGTATGACTTCCTTCCTCTCGCCCAATTTTGGTATAATACTTCCTTCCATGAATCGCTACAAAGCTCTCCTTTCAAGGTCCTCTTTGGAATCGATCCTCCACTTAGCATTCCATATATCCCTCATGACTCGAATGATCGCGATGTTGATGAATTCATGAGGGGGCGAGAGGAAGCCCTAACCAAAATCAAGCAACATTTAATGGCTGCTAGGTCACGAATGAAGTATTTTGCAGATCGGAAGAGGTCGGAACGTACCTTTCAAATTGGTGACTTGGTCCTGTTGAAATTGCAACCCTACCGGCAGCTCTCCATTGCTCACCGCAGCAACCATAAGCTTTCTCCTAGGTACTTTGGCCCATTCAAGATTGCTGATAAGATTGGATCCGTAGCTTATAAGCTGGATCTTCCCTCCTCAAGCCTCATCCACAATGTTATTCATGTTAGCCAATTGAAGCCCTTCCACCCCTCAGTTTTGCCAGAGACCTCCCAGTTAATTATTGAACCAGTAGCCGCTCTGGGTTCGCGAATCCAACGTCGTCAAGGTGTCGCTGCCACTCAACTGCACGTTGCTTGGTCACCTGCAACGAACATTCCTCCATCTTGGGAATGGGTTGACATTTTACAGTCCACCTACCCGAACTCTCCCTTGTGGACAAGGGATTTCAACCGGAGGGCATTGTCACATACACGGCAGGAGGAGATCGGAGAAGGAGAATCAAGAGAGATGACAGGAACTAGAGCTTGAGGATGGAATGAAACTAGCATTGAAGAAGCAGTTTGTCGTTTATGTTTAGTGTGGCTGTCGTTAGTATCTCGTATGAATGGTCGTCTGAGTCTTAGTGTAAGCATGTCGTTTGTTGCTGCGTGCTGCGTCGTTTGTTAGGACTAGCGTAAGGGATGTCATACGCTTGTAACCGAATGGGCTGAGCTGGCAACTCAGCCTTTTGGCAGGGAGCGAGAGGAACGAGTATTAAGGAAGGAGGTCTGTGAATTGCAAAACAACTTTTGGCATTATTAATCAATTGGATCATTCCAGAATTCGTTCAATGAACAATGGAATCATTCGCTCAATGAGCTGACAAATTGGTTACGCTACTCAAAAGTTCAAATCCTATTATTTGTTTTTATTAGACTACAAAAGAAATCCTCAAACCGTCACTGTCATCTTCAAGCTTACCTTCGTTCATCACCGGTGAGCTTGACTTTCCGTCACTGGTTCCGATCAACCGTGACAGAGAGTGGTAGTGCGTGATGTTGGTGGTGTGCGGTTGCTTTCTGTTTCGTTCAGCAACCTTTTAATCATGTTCCGGGATTGGCGGGGCTCTTGGGCGGTGGCGCGTGCGCTTTCCAACGGTATGATTCGTCAGGTGGCGGTGGCGGTGGCGGTGGCGGTTTCTATTAGTATGTCGTGTCAGACTTTCAAACTTTTTTAAAAGACACATCCTAAATTCGTTAAACAAAAAAGTAATCCAATTCAATAATTATTATTGTTAGAAAAAAACAATTTAGGCACTAAACTATTTAAAGATTCTCTATTTAGTCACTGAAGTTTTTTTTTCTCGAATTGACCAACGAACTTGGCAATATGGCCACTATATCGGGAAGAAAACATCAAATAGAGATGAACACTGTTAACTCTGAACTTTTTCCTTTTTTTAAATAGATTATATTCAACGGTAATTCTATTATATTTATTTAAGCCAATAAATAATTAAATTTGAATTGGCTTCGGTTAATAAAAAATTAGAATTAACTGTGTTTATCTCCATTTAATATTTTTACTGACATAATGTTTAAATTTTTTTTTTTTTATTTCAACAAGTCCAATGGCCAATTAGAGTAAAACAAGTTTAGTGATTAGATAAAGATTATTTTAGATAGTCTAGTAACTAAACTATCTTTTTGCAAAACGTTATGGGAGTTCCAAATTAGAGAGAACACTAATGATGAACTAATCTGGAAAAAGAAAAGATTAATGATATTAGTGGTCTTTATACTCAAATTACCTTATTGATTTCGTCACTGTATTATTTTTTGTTTTAATTTAATCCCTCAACTAGTTAAAACATACCTTGATTGTTAACTATGCAGATGTAGTATTTTTATATTATTTTTATTGACGTGACACTCCACAACATCATATGTCACATCAATATTTTAAAAAATAAAACCTCAAGAAATAAAACTCAAAAAAGAAACAAAAAATTCAAGAAAATGTTTTAAATTACTTTAAAAAAATTTTAAAAATCAAATTTTCGAAGTAATTCAAGAAAAAAATAATGTTTATAAAAAAACAAAAAAATAATTTTAAAATAGGACAATGTTCTGTTTTAAAATTTGAAAAAAATTATAATTTAAAATTATAAAAATACAAAAATATATATGAAATATGATTTTGTCGGAGAGAAGATGATGTAACCTATTTTTTTTTTTGAAAAAATCATATTTCATAATTATTTTTGTATTTTTGTTAAAGAGAAAATGATGTAACCCTTATTTTTTTTGAAAAAATCATATTCCATAAGTATATTTTGTATTTTTATAATTTTAAATTATTTTTTTAAAATTTTAAAACAAAATAATGTCATTTTTTAAAATTATTTTCTAGTTTTTTTTATAAACATTATTTTATTTTTTTCTAGAATTATTTCGAAATTTTTATTTTTTTGAATTTTTTAAAGTAATTTTAAACAATTTCTTGAATTTTTATTTTTTATTTTTTATTTTTAAAAAAATGTTGATGTGTCATTTAACGTTACAAAAATAGTACAGGAACTAAATTAATATGTTTCAAGCAGTTGAGAAACTAAATTAGGACAAAAATAGTACAAGAATCAAATCAATAAGATAATTTAAATATAGAGGTCACTTATATCATTAACCCAATAAGAAAAACACTAATTTAATAATTAAGTATTCTCATTTTTTACATCATTTAAATGTCTAATTATTCATAATATTTCTTCTATAATTTTCTCCCTTTTCCAAAATTACACTAATAATACGGGTCCCTTTTCCAAAATGAAATTTAAGGAAAAAAGCATCGCGTGTATCTACGCTCCAACAACGAGCGTCTGGAGCAATTCTTAACTTTACATGATCAGCCGGCGACGATGCGTACTGCCAATTCCCGTCCTTGGCTTTTGGAATCTCCTCTCCTGTGTCAGCATTCGCCTGTAAGTATCCATCAATACGATTCAATAAAATAAATACAAAATTATTTTAGATTTCTATATCATCCTTTAAGTTTTCCTGTGTTTTTTTTCTGGGTGATCTTACTCGTTCAATTTAAGCAAGCTGTGCCTCACTCTCAGTTTGATCTAAGATGATGCATTTTTTGGCACCTGTAAAACATTTGTTTGACTCTTTTGGTACTTTCCTTTTTTCTTACTTTTAAATAGTACCTGCACTCAACACGAATGTCACAATTGGTATTTGAGATTAACGCCGTTCGCATACCACCGTCAACTATTCTACGTGGCACGGCACGTCAGACACCACGTGGGATTTGGCTGACATGTCGTGTCACGTCAGCTATGCAACCCGAATTCCTTTCTCACGGATTTCAGTATTTCGAAAGGGTTTCAACGACGCGTCATACATGCTGAATGACGCGTCGTTCAGTGTGTTGTTCTTTAATAAGAACGACGGGTCGTTCACGTATACTTATTTCTCCTTTGAGAGAAGCAAAGAACAAAACGAGAGAGATGGCTTTCAATTTTCCACAATCCAGAAAACAACATAATACGCCATCATTTCTTAATTTTTATTTCCGTTTTCTTTCCATTAATCAATAATAATTTACCTTGTCATTATCTTTTCTTTCTTAGAACTCAAAATCTCGACACTTTCATCAAAATTTCTTCTTCAAATTTCCAGAATTTCTCATCTTTGACACCTTTTCATATAGATCTAAACCAGACATCTGTACACTTCCCAAATCTCAACCTCTCTAATAAAACCCCTGCCTTTCACCTTTTAATCAAGAACCAAGAAAGCCCTTTTTTCCTCCTCTTTCTTTCTGATAAACAGCCTAGAGGGGGGGTGAATAGGCAAATAAAATTCTAACACAAAATGTAAGGATATATGAGTGCGGAAAAGAGAATGTAAAAACACAAGGATATATAGTGGTTCCAATTCCTCAATGAATTGTACTCCACTACCTAAGAGTCCTCCTCTTAGGATTTTGAACAACGACCACTTCGTTATTTACCTTGAGTTTTTACGGGTTCAACTCAAACCTTACACCTTGGTTTTTGCTAAGGGCTCAACCAATAAACCTTACACCTTGGTTTTTGCTAAGGGCTCAACCAACAAACCTTTCACCTTGGTTTTTGCTAAGGGCTCAACCAATAAACCTTTCACCTTGGTTTTTGCGGGCTCAACCAACAAACCTTACAATGTGATTTTTCTTGGCTCAATCACAACCTATCACAATCAAGATTACTTGACAAGAGAAATGTTAAATATCAACACAAATTGGTGTATAAATAAACTATGTATGATTCAATAATCAACACCAATAAATGAACAATATTACCTCAAGAAGAAAGCGATCCAAACTCGAATTGAAAGACGCAAGAATGGTTGAAAACCGATAAATGAAGCTTGCGTTATAAAACTTTGATTAAAGGAGTTTGTAAATGTGATTTGTGTATATGAAACTTGTAAAATGCTTTCTTATCTTTGTAACTCATCTTAGATGAGTATTTATAGTGTCAAAAGATTTGTGACCGTTTATAGCCGTTGGAGCCAAAAACTATCCGTTTGCTACAGTAAAAAACTATTCATTGCTACAGTGAAAAACTATCCGTTGCTACAGTGAATCTATCCGTTGCTACAGTAAGTCTATCGTTGCTACGGTGAAACTATTCGTTCCCGTTGCTACAGTGAGTTTATCCGTTGCTATAGTGAAACTCTCCGTTGCTACAGTGAAATAAAAACTCTTTTTTCAAAAATTGTTTTTCGTGTAAAAAATCTTTTGACACTTTTCTTGAGGTATTATCGAACATAAATCAAGTGCTAATTAGAATCATACTTACACGTTTAAAGTCCTAATGTACACTTGATCTTCTAGTTTGCGATATCTTGATTTGTTGCCTCTTATTTGTTCCATCGCAAACTACACACATTTTAACTTCAAATTGCATTAGTATTATTAATTAGTTTGTGTGTCTAAAATCATCAAAACAAGAGTAAGTTGCCCTTGGGCTAACAATCTCCCCCTTTTTGATGATGACAAGCACAAACTAATATCAAAATATTTTTAAACTAACAATTGAAATTGAAGTTAAATGGAGAAAACTTACATCTCCTATCTTTGCCAAATAAATGCTCCCCCTACATAAACCATTAGTGCACATAGAGCATAGCAAAGATTTCAAAGATTTACCCCCCCTTAATCTTACCTTTCTCCCCATTCTATAAGCTTCGTTACCAATCTCCCCCTTAACTTATTCTCCCCCTTTGTCATTAGCAAAAAGGGTTAATAAAATAAGGAAAGTCAATTAAGATCATATGAGGAGTAATAAAGGAGCAAGCAAAGATCAAATCCAAAAATACTTTAACAAGTATTAAGATCAAACAATTATCCAATCCAAAAGTCAAAATACAAATATGAATAGTAAGATTATAAAGATGGATGATCTAAAAATGCATAATTAAAACAGAATTTTTATTCAACAAACATGTCACGTTACACGAAACGTAGAGAACATTTAGAACATTGAAAATAATCAAGAACTAAACCTAATTAAAATTCCTTCATAATGGAATATTACAACTCTTATTCAACCTAAAAGACCATTACAAAGTATAAGAACAAATACATTTAAAATATAAAATACACGATACAAAGATATGATCAAAGATGGCATTGAGGTGAAGGGCAATCACATGGAGGACAATGACAAGGAGGGCACATGAACATGTCAACATTCTTTGGACAATTTTGTAGGATGAGAAAGGGTAAAGCAATGTAAGAAATCATCAATGCCAAAATGGCCAATATCATCCTCATCTCAAACGAAAGCATTTTGAAGATTCAAAGGAATTTGAAGGTAAAGCTTTCCGTTTAGGATATCTCTAGAGGTGTAATCTTAGGGCTATTTAAACACAAAAATGGCTGCTTAAGATCTAAGAATTACGGCTCGAGGATATGCAATGTCGTTGACTATTATGCCCAACGCATGCGAACGAGGAGATCGAATAAATTTAGTAGGATTTGGTCAGGATTTTTCGAAGAGAAAATCTTCTAAACACTGTAATCATTTTGACTCATATTCGTATATCCAAAAAATATCACATCAATCTGATTTTCTCAATGATCACTCACATGAACAAAAGCATACATGGATAGAAAGAAATGATTCTAATTAAGCACGTATATGCACAAACAAACAAAAATAATTTATGGCAATTTATAACATATATGATTATGGATGTTAATAACTAACATAATCATTTAAATCAAGTATTGCATCAATAATTAATCTCATAAGCATAATTTAAAAGAAGGAGTTTTTAGGAATACCGGTTGCGATTACTCAATATATAGCATATGCTATTTCGCAAAAATTACTTCCATATTTGCAACCGAGGCAATCATCAAAATCAAAGCCTACTTGTCGGTTTTCCCTTGGGCTACCAATCAAGTAAAATTCCTACAAAACAATTCTTTCTAAACAAATTCATGAGATAACTATTTAACACAAGAATTAATTATGATCAATATTAGAAATTTGAATCAATGATCAATATTAGAAATTTGAATCAATCAAATATATTAAATAACATTGCCAAAATTACCAAAAGGGTGAGCTTCGATTCATCACCCGACTTGTGCCACGAACCCTACATATATTTCATTTATCTTCAAGGGGTTTTCGGCACTACTACAAAACAAACTAGTTAGTTTTAGGAACCCAAACACGTTTGGTTCCTTTCTTAGCAAGTGCATTCTTTTGTGCCCACATTTGTTTTGCATAAACAAATCCTTTACGAATAAAGCAAAAATATGCCAAATGACCATCCTTATGACAATAATCACATTTATACAAAGGTCTAGCATGTGATTGATTTGAAGAACTAGCATGGTCACAATTTCTTGCTTTAACAAAAGATGTTTTAGAATTATTCATGCTAGAAGAGTTGTCAAATCCAATTCCTCTTCTATCAAAATTAGTCTTTTGCTCATTTAAACACTTTTGTTGATATTGTGCACTTTGAATAAATTTAGCTAAAGTAGCTTCAAGAGTTTTAATCTTTTCATTTAAAAGAGCTACTTCTTTACTAGAGTTTGCACAAAGTTCACATCTAGAGTTTTTCTTTCCATTAGCAATTTCCAATGATTTAAGCTCATTTCTAGTATTAGCCAAAACATCTCTTAAATCTTCATTGTCATTTTTCAAAAAATCATTTTCCTCTTTAAGAGATTTGTTCAAAGATTCTAACTCAAGAATATCATTTTTCAAATTTGCTTGTTGTTTAGTAAGTTCTATGTACTTTTTACTAATCTCTTCAAACTTAACAAATAGTTCACCAAAAGCATTTTGTAATTCTTCAAAATTACATTCATTATCGGAATTACAAGAACTTACCTCGTCATCGCTTTCCCCATGAGCCATAAGACACACATTTGTACATCCGTTGAATGAGGTAGAAGTTGATGAAGAACTTCTTTGAGAAGCATCGCTTTCTACATTTGCATAGAAACATATGTTGGATATCTCTTCTTCTTCTTCCGATTGGGATTGGTTACTTTCTTCTTCACTATCATCATCCCAAGTTGTAGCTTTTAGAGCTCTTTTAGGATATCTATGGGAATTCTTCCCATCTTTGGAGCCTCTTTTGTCAAACCTTTTCTTCTTCTCAAGGTTAGGACATTCACTTTTGACATGCCCTGCCTTTTCACATTCAAAGCAAACAACATCATTTCTAAAATCGGATTTAGAAGAGTTAGAATACTTACTTTTGTAGTTTCTTGAATTTTTCAAGAAATTCTTATAATGCTTGTTGAAAAGGGCAAGTGATTCTTCATCTCCTAGAGCCTTGCTAACAAATGCTACATTGTTGCTCTTGACTTTTTGCACTTCCGGTTCACCCATTTTGAATTTGTGCTCAAATGCCGTAAGAGAGCCAACAAGTTGAGAAAATGTAGGTTTCTTTTCTAGTTCATCAAAAATAGAAGTCTTGGCATTCCAAGAGTTAGGTAAAATACTAAGAAGTTTTCTTACCATCTCCTCATCACTAGGAGTCCAACCAAGAGTTCCCATAGTATTGCAAATATTTTGAATTCTAGTGCTTAAATCATAGATAGACTCACCACTCTTCATATCTAGTAGTTCATACTCACGCTTGAGTGTGTTGAGTCTAATGGTTCTCACTTGAGGAGTACCTTCATGTGCTGTCTCCAAGGTATCCCAAACATCTTTGGACAATTTACAAGCACTAACACGATTAAATTCATTTTGAGAAATTGCACAAAATAAAGCAAACCTGGCCTTGTCTTCACATTGCTTTCTTGCAACCGATCCAGCTGGCCACTTATCGAAAGGAAGTGGTTTTGTTGATCCATCTTCAGCCGGTGGTTCCATGGGAGTTGCAAATCCATGTAAGACACAATCTAGCATAATTTGATCTTGTCCACCTAGGAAGGCTAACATCTTTGTCTTCCATTGCAAGTAGTTGTTTCCATCAAGAAATGGTGGACGGTTGAGTGCAGCACTTACATATAGTCCCTCTTGAGCCATTTGATCTTTCACTTGAGGCGATTAAACCTACAAAACAAGTACCTTGCTCCGCTACCAATTGATAAACAGCCTAGAGGGGGGGTGAATAGGCAAATAAAATTCTAACACAAAATGTAAGGATATATGAGTGCGGAAAAGAGAATGTAAAAACACAAGGATATATAGTGGTTCCAATTCCTCAATGAATTGTACTCCACTACCTAAGAGTCCTCCTCTTAGGATTTTGAACAACGACCACTTCGTTATTTACCTTGAGTTTTTACGGGTTCAACTCAAACCTTACACCTTGGTTTTTGCTAAGGGCTCAACCAATAAACCTTACACCTTGGTTTTTGCTAAGGGCTCAACCAACAAACCTTTCACCTTGGTTTTTGCTAAGGGCTCAACCAATAAACCTTTCACCTTGGTTTTTGCGGGCTCAACCAACAAACCTTACAATGTGATTTTTCTTGGCTCAATCACAACCTATCACAATCAAGATTACTTGACAAGAGAAATGTTAAATAGCAACACAAATTGGTGTATAAATAAACTATGTATGATTCAATAATCAACACCAATAAATGAACAATATTACCTCAAGAAGAAAGCGATCCAAACTCGAATTGAAAGACGCAAGAATGGTTGAAAACCGATAAATGAAGCTTGCGTTATAAAACTTTGATTAAAGGAGTTTGTAAATGTGATTTGTGTATATGAAACTTGTAAAATGCTTTCTTATCTTTGTAACTCATCTTAGATGAGTATTTATAGTGTCAAAAGATTTGTGACCGTTTATAGCCGTTGGAGCCAAAAACTATCCGTTTGCTACAGTAAAAAACTATTCATTGCTACAGTGAAAAACTATCCGTTGCTACAGTGAATCTATCCGTTGCTACAGTAAGTCTATCGTTGCTACGGTGAAACTATTCGTTCCCGTTGCTACAGTAGATTTCCCGTTGCTATAGTGAAACTCTCCGTTGCTACAGTGAAATAAAAACTCTTTTTCCAAAAATTGTTTTTCGTGTAAAAAATCTTTTGACACTTTTCTTGAGGTATTATCGAACATAAATCAAGTGCTAATTAGAATCATACTTACACGTTTAAAGTCCTAATGTACACTTGATCTTCTAGTTTGCGATATCTTGATTTGTTGCCTCTTATTTGTTCCATCGCAAACTACACACATTTTAACTTCAAATTGCATTAGTATTATTAATTAGTTTGTGTGTTTAAAATCATCAAAACAAGAGTAAGTTGCCCTTGGGCTAACACTTTCAACCTTGTATCAAGATTTAAGAACCAAGAAAAAACCCTTTTTTCCCTTAAACCCTTTTGTTGTTTGCTGTTTCTGGGTTGTTGTATAAATGGTGTTGCAGCTTTTCTTCACAGTCGCTTTCTCTGCAGTGCCGTTGACTCTGTATATTCCACCTTTGAGGAGCTTGAATCTTTTGTTCTCCTGTTGTTGTTGTTGAATTAGGATGTTCCTTTCTATTTTCTTGGTGTTTATTTTTTCTGTACAATTTAGGGTTTTGGGATCTGGATTCATTTAGGCCATGAATAAACAAACATGTGAACAGCATTGAGACACTTGGTTGCTTTGATTTAATGTTTTACAATCAAAAACTAAAATTTATGCAATCAGATATGCCAATATTGGTCCATTTGAGAATGAGAAGGTTCTTTGCTGGGTTCCCACGAGAGAGGGAGATAAGTATATGAACAAAACGGTATGACGCATGGTTTAAACCAGTTCAAAATACCCAGATCCGTGAGAAAGATTCGGGTCACTTAGCTGACGTGGCACGAAACATCAGTCGAATCCACGTGACATCTCGTGACACGTAGGATAGTTGACGGTGGTATGCAAAAGGCTGTTGAGTGCAAGGTGACATTTAAAAGAAAGAAAAAAAGGGAGTTGACAAAAGAGTCAAATAAATATTGTACAGGTGCAAAAGAAAATGCATTATCCCTTTGATTTAACACAGCGTCAACTCCATTTCCAAACGCTCAACAGCTGCTTTCTTTTCCATGGCGTCTCTCCCTGCTTCTTCCCTTCCAAAATCAACCTCGAACCCATTACCCTTCTCTAAGATCACTGTTCATTTTCATAATAATTTCTGTCCAATATCAAGAAAAAATTCGTTTCAAAGACTTGGGTTTCAATGTTCGCTACATGGGTCTTCGTCATTTGGAGAAGTCAGAACTAGTAGAAGTTCCCATCAAGTTCAGGCCGTGGTTGGTATGTCATCAACTTCTCCGCATTTTGGATTAATTTGTTAATTAGAAATTTTAGGCTGATGAACCCATTTCATGTGTTTGCAGAATCTGCTGGCACTGAAGTACTCGACGTCCCAATTTTGAGTTGCTCAGAGGTTTAATTTTTTTTTTTTAGTTTGAATTTGTGTTTATGAACTTACACTCCACTATATTGTGTTTCATTTGGGCAACTTTCTTTATATGGAATTTTTGTGTAGGCTAATGAAAAGTTGAAGGAAAATAGAGAGAATCATAAAGGAAAACAGAAATTCTTAGCTATGTACTCTAGTGTGTTTGGTGGGATAACAACAGATACAGAAGCTATGGTGATACCCATTGATGACCATATGGTCCACAGAGGACATGGGGTCTTTGATACTACTGCAGTAATGGATGGGTCAGTATAATTTTCTTCAGAACTTTGGCATCTGTGTAGAAGCAACAGTTTTAGCTTTTATGTTTGTGGTAATTTTCCTGACTATTATTTGTGTGTTGGTAACCACTGGAATCGATGAAATCCTAGTTAAGTATGCTATAATTATCTGTTAACAATCAGCAGTTGAATAATAAATGATGGAGTTTGTTGTATTGGTATGTTTGTGCATTTCAGCCATCTGTATGAGTTGGACCAACACCTCGACCGGATTCTAAGGTCCGCATCCAAGGCAAAAATTGACCCACCTTTTGATCGGGAAACAATGAGAAGAATACTTATACAAACAGTGAGTGCTTCAAAGTGCCAGAAAGGATCGTTGCGATACTGGCTCTCAGTGGGACCAGGTGATTTCCAACTATCTCCATCCGGTTGCTATCAGCCAAGCCTTTTATGCCATTGTCATCCAAGATGAATCTCCATTTGATTCAAAAGGTATCAAGGTAGTAACTTCTTCGGTTCCAATAAAGCCCCCAGAATTCGCCACTACAAAGAGTGTAAACTACCTTCCTAATGTGCTTTCAAAGATGGAGGCTGAGCAGAATGGTGCATATGCAGCCATTTGGTTGGATGATGATGATTTCATTGCTGAAGGACCGAACATGAATGTGGCATTTGTTACAAAGGAAAAAGACCTTCTCATGCCTCTGTTTGACAAAATTTTAAGTGGGTGTACGGCGAAGAGAGTTTTGACTCTAGCAGAAGGGTTGGTGAGGGAGGGTAAACTCCACGGAGTAAGGGTAGATAATGTGACCGTTGAGGAAGGGAAGAAAGCTGATGAGATGATGCTTATTGGTGGTGGGATTCTTGTTCGCCCTGTGGTGCAGTGGGATGACCAGATTATTGGCAATGGTAAGAAACTTTAATGTGATTTGATTTTGGTATGTCCTTGAAAATGAAGGTCACTAACGGCCGTCATTAAGAACCATAAGTTTCTTGATTTAGATCAGTAGACAAAAATTGCTTCTGCAGTTTCTGCTTGCTATGGCTGCTCTCTGTATCCTATTGTTATCATGACCTAATACCTAAAAAATGTGTTGTGGCAAGTATATTTGGCATATAGGCGCTACATATTGGAAGCCTTATCATTTCATCCTCTTACAGCCTAACTCATCCAGTTGGTTGTTTTCTGACTTGTATTTCCTTTTGTGGTGCTCATTTTATACAGGCAAAGAAGGTCCAGTTGCTCAAGCACTCTTGAATCTTATAGTGGAGGACATGAAATACGGCCCCCCTTCTGTACGAGTACCGGTGCCATAACTCAATTATTCTCTTCTGACTGTAAAGTGGGACTTCAGAGTCAATAGCTATTTTCTGCCACTGTTCAACTCGCACTTTCCTTGCGTAAGCTGCAGACAACTTTCTGTACTTAAGTTCAACAGAATTGTGTGACAAAATAAGCTATCCAAATTGTGTAAAGAAGAGCTCACACCATGTTCTTGGACTTGTTTCACCCATCTCCTTCCGCAATCCTAAGGTCTGTTTTTGTTTTGCTGATTAGCAGAAAATGAATCTGAATCTGAATGGTTGATTGATTGCTAATTATGGATTGTGTTTGCTGGGGTGATTGAGTGAAGAATCTGTTGTTGTATGATACTAGCTTTCAGTAAAAGTTGTCACTTCGATGAAATTCATTTCTTTTGCCAGTAGAATTTGTTTATGGTTTTTTAATTCTGTTTGGTACATTCAAAGCATAAGCTATGGTAAAAGTTGCTGCTTACAATCACTTAAACTTATGAGTAATTTGTACAGCCACTC
This sequence comes from Viola odorata, assembly GCA_963691705.1. Taxonomy (NCBI): domain Eukaryota; kingdom Viridiplantae; phylum Streptophyta; class Magnoliopsida; order Malpighiales; family Violaceae; genus Viola; species Viola odorata. Next base: position 18,727,263 of record OY829545.1, on the reverse strand, counting down.
TCGTAAGTAGTGGGGCCTATCATTTTTCTTGGGATTTGTTGATCGATCAAATAAGAGGTTTCAGGTTCTTGTGTTGGATTTGTGGGGCGCTAACAATTTACTAATAAGAGATGACTTGGAATAATGTTAGTTTTAATTTGATGAGACAGTATCAAAAAATGGTACTACAAACCTCTTATATCAGCTCATTATTGAAAGAGATAAAATTGTGTCTCAATCAATCATCACCCTTTCCTAATGTCATTTACATAGGTTTTAGTTGGAAACGTCAAACCTATTAACTATTAGTGGAAACATAAAGATGCTACCTGTTATACTATAAAGCTAGTAGTGGAGCATTAGTCGCTAATCAGATATGAATAACCTAAGCAATTACCTAGCGAAAGGTGATGCTTATTTGTTTGCTCTCATCTTTTCATATGCCAAAATAAAGAGGGAAACGAAAATGACAAAACAAGAAGACCCAATTCCAATGTGTCATCCCTCACTAGAATGACACTTACTCCATTATTAATCATCATGACCAAATGATATCATTGCATTTTAAAGCATTAAATCATGGAGTAGTTCTTATTTATTATATCAAACTCGAGACATTTATTAAATTATAATACAAATTAACTTATCTATGCTTACTTAGTAGTAGGAAATCTAATAATGTGAATTAATTAACTTAACTTCTTGTTATTATCGAGCATCCATAGATGGGTACAAAATATACTGAAAATAAATTTATTGGATAATTTATCGTACTTTAAAACAAAATGTAATAATTTTTTTATATAAAAAAAAGATGCAATTAAAACTCAAAACTCTAGTAAATCAAACAATTACTATATAGATGAATTTGCATGGAAAATTATCAACAACAAAAAAAGAACGTAATATGAAATAAAATAAAATGAATCATTTGGATAGATCACCCATTAACCAATCATCACAAATTACAAAAAAGAAGTGTAAAGGCTGATGATTATGGAGGGACGACCAAGCAATTTTGGCGGTGGTGATCCCGCCCACGTGTAAAGTAAGCTGTTTTTGCATTGCAATTCCGACTAAACGGCGTCGCTTTATGGCCCACAAAGCCCCACAAAAGGGGAAAAATCGAGCACCGCAAAAACGATAAAAACCGTTAGATAGATTATGGTCGGCCAGGGCCAATCGATGTTCCGCACTACCGTACTCCATCTTCAGGCGGTACTCTCAATTTTTTCCGCGTGTCGTACACAGATTGGTTGACAGTTTTAAATCCCTCCATCTGGAAATATCGCCAACCGAAACACACAAAAAAAAAGAAAAAAAAGAAAACGATACTGTATGTTTTTCCTTTTAACAGAAAATTTAAGAACTAATTAAAAAGAAAAACCTTTATCAGAGAGAGAGGGAGAGAGAGCTGGTGTGAGAGAGACCTCTTGGTAAAGAGCACTGTTGTGTTTTCAAGCTGTTCGATCCAGAGAGAAAGGAAGAGGTGGAGGACGCGTGAGAGACACGTGTTGGAATTTCGTACGATCTCGGCAGGAAGTGTGTTCGGTCGCCGGTGTAAGGATTGATTGATTGCTCGTTTTGAATATCTGTCAAAAAAAAAAGGAAGCGGAGATGGTGAATTCTATGGTGGAGAGGGCGACGAGCGACATGTTGATCGGGCCTGATTGGGCGATGAATATTGAGATCTGTGATATGTGCAATCACGACCCCGCGTAAGCGCCGCGCTTTGATTCTGTTCTCGTTTTGCCTGGTTTTTATTTCATTTAATTTTTTTTGTTCCTCACATTCTAATGCAGAAATCTATGTGCTCTGTAATTTGAGAAAAATCAGTTACTCCTGCTATTGTTCGGATTTTTCATTGTTTTTTGTATGTAATTCATTTGAATTTAATTGAGCACTTTATTTGGTCATGCCTTGCTCATAATTATTTCTGTCATTAGGTAAGTGTAAATGGCTAAGTTTGTGTTCCTATTTACCTACTTAGGTGTCTATTGCTCAGTGTTAGAAATAGGATGAGGTGGTTGGTTTTATAATTGCACGTCAATGGAGCTCATAGAGATGGTTGTGGTTGTCATCAAGAACTTGATACTGTAGTCAGAGTAATTTCTTGTGGGCACTCATTCCTGTTTGGTGGAGTTTGGATGATTCTGTGTATTGGCGCATTAGTTAACTTGTAGCCTATATGGAAACTTAGGTTTTTGTGATTTTGGATTCACCATCTATTTCTTTTTCCTGAATTTGGATATTTTTGCTTTTAGGCAATCAAAGGATGTTGTTAGAGGAATAAAGAGGCGCATTGGGAGTAAGAATCCAAAAGTTCAACTTCTTGCTCTAACTGTAAGTTATGCTGCACTTGATCGCTCTTGGCTCCCATTTTGTTTTATGTTTTATTTCTCAACTAGCAAAGAAAAGTGGAGGTTGGGGAGTACTTTGGACGCACTAGTTCTTTTTCCGGAGGTCAACTGAAAATGATAAATTGCTGCAGAATTAAGTAAATGAGAGGATTTCTGTGGATTTTCTTTGACTTTATTCTTTTTTTTATATAGAAAAAAACTGAAATTAATAATATTTCTTGTCACTTATAACAAATTTGTCTTGAGGGGACTAATTTTGTTTGAACTTTTGTCTGAATGCTACAAGCTCTTGGAGACAATAATAAAGAACTGTGGGGACATTGTCCATATGCATGTTGCAGAGAAAGATATTCTTCATGATATGGTAAAAATAGTGAAGAAAAAGGTGAGCATGTGTGTTCATAATTTGCTTGCTCTCCCATTTTGTATAACCTTTATTTTCTTAAACCTTTTTACATAGTCTTATGGTGTTCTTTGTAGCCTGACTTGCATGTGAAAGAGAAGATTCTGATGCTGGTAGATACTTGGCAAGAAGTTTTTGGTGGAGCAAGAGCAAGATATCCTCAATATTATGCTGCATACCAGGAGTTATTGGTAGGTATCAGGAGTGCCTTTTTTCTAGCGTTTTTCTCAGACAGATAGATCCAGTTGATGCATAAAGCCAAATACTTTAACATATATCTTAGTATGAGCCATTGATTAGCATGAATTTTGGTACTTCATTTCCTGTTTACTGTGTAATCCTTTGATCATACGTTCGCGGAATTTCTTTGCATTCCCTGAGTTTTATCAATTATATTTCAGCGTGCAGGTGCAGTATTTCCTCCAAGATCTGAGAGGTCTGCACCTGTATTTACACCTCCACAAACACAACCTCTGGCATCCTATCCTCCAAATGTGCAGAATACTGAGAACCGGCGAGAGGGTGCGGAATCATCTGCAGAGTCTGAATTCCCAACGTTGAGGTATATCTTTGACTCTTTTGCTTTTCTCTGTGGAAGCTAACATAGCAACACACGTTTTATCAGTTTGGTGGTTTAGCGTTTTCTGTAACATAATATGTGCTTGTATCCATGTTAGGCTAACACCAATTTTCCCTTGAGTTTCTTATTTTGTTTCTCGTTCATTTTATGTGGGTAAATTTTCTGAATATATGTGTGACTAGTTAGCTCTATTTGGTGTTAAAAATAACCCCTCCCCCCCCCCCCCCCCCCCCTGAAATACAAGTGATCTGGAGGTATAGGATGATATTATGAACCCATATGAAGATTCTGCAAACTGTAAGGTCTACTTGGTTGGTGGAAGAAATTTAGTAAAATTTTGTGCCCTGTGAAGGGCTTGAAATTCATTTTTGTCATCCTATGTTTAATTGGTTAAGGAAAGGTGAGCAGTGGGAATCCCGTCGTTGCTCAGAGTACCACTGAAGAATGTGAACCATTCATTTCTGATATATAGATACAGTAATGACAGTTATATTACAACTTAAAATGCATTCTTTGTGGCTTGGTTCTTTACTGAAAGACTGTGTAGCTTGTTTGGATACTCTATACATTCTGTTATGCATATTTTGTCTTAACTTGAAATTTTGTTCACTAGTTTGACAGAAATTCAGAATGCACGGGGTATCATGGATGTCCTTGCAGAGATGCTAAGTGCCTTGGATCCAGGGAATAAAGAGGTAAATTTCTCTACATGACATCAGAAGATAGTTAACCTAGCGATGATTTGGCTATACTAACAAGAATATAATGGGAGGTGATTAAAGTAATAAATAAATAAATAAATAAATAGTAAACAGCGTTTTTATATAGATGTAATTGTTATGGCAAAAGCTCACGTGTTGCAAGTGTTAAAAATTAAGAAAATATCTAGCGTATCGTGCAAACACTTGTCTTATCTTTATGCATGTCTTATTCTTAAGTTCAATTTGATATTTTCATGTTCATGACACCTTTGGTCAATATATAGGGGCTTAGCCAGGAGGTTATTGTTGACTTGGTGGATCAATGCCGCACGTACAAGCAAAGAGTGGTCCATCTTGTTAATTCAACTTCGTAAGTTCCGTCTCATCCCATTTTCAACTTCTAATTTTGATCATTGTTTGTGCTCGCCTGTGTGTGGCTTTTTTATATTCATTGCATATGTTCCGACGTGTCATGGGGTTTAGGAACTCATCAGTATCTTGTTGTCATTAATAAGTACAAATATACAAGAATCATGATGCTTTTTCCCTTGTTTATATTTTCCTTGAAAATCTTGCTGTAACTAGTGGAGATAGGTGGTGGCTTTTTCTTGTTTTGGTTCAAGTGGTGAAGTGATGCTATGTCAGTTCATATATGTATATCTACACACCTTTAAATAGTCTGAATATTTTCTACTTTACTCGGATTTCATTATTGATTCAACAAAATGTCAACTCTGAAAGGGAACAACCCAATTACTTACTTACTTTAGGATTTCTTTGCTAGTTGAACCCAGTGCCCTTAATGAAATTCAAATGTTTGTATATTTCTATTTCATCTGATTTCATTCAGTTTTCCATTTCTTTCAGGGATGAATCACTTCTTTGTCAAGGACTATCATTGAATGATGACTTGCAGCGTGTACTAGCAAAGCATGAAGCCATTTCTTCAGGAACTTCTGCTCTATCTCCAAAACCAAAATCTCAATCTAGTGGAGCACTTGTTGATGTTGGTGGACCTCTAGTTGATACTGGAGACAATCATAAAAGGCCTGATGAAGGGTGAGTAAATTCGTTTTGACCTTTGGTATGACCCAATGGCATGTGTACTTGCATGGATTCTAACATGGGCGTGAATAAATTTATTTTAACCGATTCATGTTAGTGCAACCAAAAGGAATGTGTACTAACAAAAAGTCCAAGGCTTTTTATCTCCTTGAAAGTGAGTCTAGAGGTTTATTGTGTTTCCATGAAAATTAATGCTCCGAAAGATTTTGTTGGTTGAAAATTAGACCTAAAACGTTAAATCCTTGCAAATTCAGAATGAGTTTTGGTATTATAGCTTTGATGCTAGGATTTTTCTGCAGTTCTACTTCAGGTTCTGGTGCTGGGGCTGTTGGAACACTGAACCAGTTACTACTCCCCGCACCTTCTGCAACTAATGGTCCTACAGCTCCACCAGTAGTCAATCCCAAAATGGACCTCTTGAGTGGGGACCTGCTGAGCGGTGATGACTATAGTTCACCTAAGGCTGGCCCATCTCTGGCTCTTGTTCCATTGTCAGAGCCACAGCCAACCACCCCTCCATCTCAACAGAACGCACTTGTTCTTTTTGACATGTTTTCTGATACCAACAACCCTCCAAATGCTGTCAATGGTCAGCCTGCTCATCTGGGTGGACAAATGAGTTCTTTGACTCCACCACAATTTCAACAGCAACAGAATTTTCATCCTTCAGAAGGTGGAGTTTACTTAAACGGAGCTGCTCCAAATATGGGATCACCTCGGTACGAGCAGTCGCCATATATGCAGGCTAATGGTCCTGCCTGGAATGGACATGCTCCCCAGCCACAGCAACCGAGTTCACCTGCTTATGGTGCGATTCTATTTCTTACTTTTCCCTTTTCCCTTTTTTTTGGAGAAAATGTTCAGAGAAGAAAATTATGGTCTTGGCACAGATCTCATGAAGTTGCATTCTCTTAGATGTAGGCATGGATGGAATACCAGCGCATCACTTTTATTAGTATAACCTGTTTACACCGAAACTAACCTGCAATGATGTGCTGAATTCCCGATTGCCTTAGTTTGGAAAATTTATGTTGATAAGATCTGCTTTGTGCTGCTGTTTTTTAATATTTACTTAGCTCTTGTTTTGGATTGTTCTAAAGGTGCTCAAAGCAATGGTGCCCTGCCACCTCCTCCTTGGGAAGCTCAGCCAGCCGACAGTAGCCTTGTGGCGGGATCTCAATACCCTCCATCAGTGCAAGTTACTCAGGTGGTTGTCACACATGCACAACCAGTGCCAAGTCCCCAGGGACCTCAACCAATGGGGAATGACCCGGCTGTAGGTATGTATATGCAGCCGATCACAACGGGCCATTTTCAGCCAGCAATGAATAATCAGCCTGTACAGAATAATCAATATTTAGGCATGTATCCTCAAGCATATCAAGGAGGGCAGTACATGGGCATGCAGCCTCAGCAAATGCATGGCGGGCAGATGGCTGCTATGTATCCGCAACAAATGTACGGTAACCAAATGGCGGGGTATGGTTACGGTCAGCAACAACAACAAGGAATGCAGTTCCTTGAGAAGCGAATGTACGGTCTCTCTGTTACTGGCGACAGTGGCTCGAGAAACTCGACCTACCAGGTATCTACTTCATCATATGTGCAACCTAATAAGCCAGCCAAGCCAGAGGATAAGTTATTCGGAGACCTGGTTGATATTACGAAGTTCAAGTCAACAAAATCAACTCCTGGAAGCGCTGGTACCATGTGAAATGATGATTCAGTTACACTTCCATTTCTACATTATTTTTTTTTGGTTTGCTAATTTGCCGTCTCTTTCACTTTCATCTTTTTTTTTTTTTCAATTTATTTTAATAATTTCAATTTATATAAAATATATATTTCTTTTGGTCCAATGTTTGTTTGTAGAGAAAAAAGAAACGAAGAGGTAGAATTATGGTTATTTTTTCTCTTTCAACCAAGAGGACGGACACCTCTGTGAGAAATTTATTTCTTTTTTATCCTTTTTATGCTTTTGCTTTTACTTAATAATAATTTAGGATATATCAGAAGTTAAGCACCTAGTATTATTTTGGTCCAAGTGTAGTCAATTAAAATTGAACTAACATAATCAACATATTTTCAATTAAAATGGAATAAAATCAAATAATTTTTTTTATATCTTCTTGTATTCCATACAATACGGTCCCTTTTTTTTTTTTTATCTATACTTAGCCTTTGGAATTTTATTGCATATTGTTTGCCAAAAAACAATAAAACGGTACAAAGAAGATATGTCCGTCTGGAGAGGAGAGAATTGAATGGAAATGGTAGTTGTATTGAAGTAAGTAAGTTTTATTTTATTTATATTTTTGGACGCAACAAAGCCATAGATATGTATTTCAATAATGAGGAACAAAGCCCAAAAGGACTAACAAACAAGTCTTGAAACTCAACATAAGAAGGAGCCTTTAAAAGGCCCAGAAAAATTAAAAGATTAAGAACAATAGCATAAGCAGAGATTGGGCCCTAAATAGGTCGGCCCAAATAAAGAGAACCTAGCAGCAACCCTAAACAAGTTACTTTACTATTTTTAAGAATTCTCTTCTAACCTTTTATATATTTTATTGATGATTTGACATAAAAGGCTAACTTATTCTTATTGCTTTTACTAGTAGAATAATGTAATAAAGACCCACGTCAGAAAAATAAATGAAAGAACCAATGTTTATCTTCTTTCATATTTAATACTATTATACTTGTTTTAAATTTAAGTGTGGGAGTTCAACATCAAGATCAGGTTTCTTATTATCGATGAAATGCATTTGTTCATCTTCTTATTCCATCTCACCCCTCACCCCTATTGATATCCGATCGAGTATCAAAAACTGAGTTAGAGTTTCATTTTCTTTTTAGAAATTTGCATGTCATTTGAGTGAGTGTTTCATTTTTACACGGTGCATTAAAACACTCACATTTCACTCGATCTAGAGTTGCGCAAAGAAAGAAAGATGCAATATAAAAACTTGGGTCGATTAGGGCTGAAAGTGAGCCAGCTCTCTTATGATGCTTGGGTCATTTTTTAGAATCTGGAATACTCACCGGAAATTACGACAAGGGAGTTATACTTCCTGGTAGTTGCTTTGCATTGGAAAATTACAAGAGATCTTGCTAGTCGACCTCTCGTTGATGATGTGCTTAAAAAGGTGAATGGGCTGAAGCCGATCGCAAATGAAGTAGGTGTGCCTTTGGCTCAACTTGCGATTGCATGGTGTGCTAACAATCCCAATGTCATCAACCACACAATAGATGTTATACATTTCTAGGCTATCTATATGTTAGTAAAATGTCAGTAGTAAAATTAATTGGAGATCCGATATTGTTTTTGATTTTCATATTCAATCCTTCTTCCGTCAGCGATTAATTGTCATTTTGCTACTGAATGTTACTGTACACATTATGTATTTGTTTTACTTTTTATGACTGTTAGGAGGAAAAAAGGAGTATTATATTAGTTTTAAACTCACAAAAAAAAAAAAATACTTTAATAGAAATTAAAGTGGTGACGCAGAAACTTTGCTTATGACTATTAGTTTTGTTATTGAAATTTTTTGATTTCTTTCTATTTTACAGAAAAAAAAATTCAATTAATGAATGAATTTGGGTATTGGATAATATAATACTATAAAATTATTTATCGATAATGACGTCTCCGGCTGATGGTGATGGATAGTATACCAAAGACGAATGGAAAAAAAGAAAGAAGGCAGTTTCCTATTCAAAGATGGTTGGCTGTAAAGCTGTCAATTGGTCCCGGAATCTGAAGATTTGAACTCAAACCCGAATCTTGATTAATCATTTTAATTAGCATGTCCTCGTTAAGTCGATCGATTCTCTCCAAATCAATTGCATATAGGTCGGAAAGATTGAACCAAAAACTGGTTTGATATCTAGCGGGTTCAGTAAGGTTTTAGTTATAAATATAATCATTCACTAAATCATCTTCCCTCCCAAACCAGCAAAGTTGGTAACCGATTGAACCATCCATTTCCAATGGCAAGTGGGCCAAATTTAACGGATAGCTATAGTTTTCACATAATACTAAATAAATAAAAAAATAAAAAAAAAAGGTGTGCAGAAAAAAGAACAAGGTTTTATCCATGTTAGGGGTAAGTGGAACTTGTTAGTATTCTTTCTCTTTCTTTCTTTTTAAATAAATAAATTAATTATATTATATAATATCATGGATCGAACGCATGATTGATATCATAAATACACTATGCAACATCATACGCATTTTGTTAGTATACTTTCTCCTTACGTCCGATATTCATCCGTGCTTGAGTATCTTCCTTCATCCTAACCAGACCTCTTCTATCAAGAATCAAGGACTTAATTTTTAATACTCGGATTTCATGATTTGATATTTTTTGTGAACCAATGGAAAAGATGGAAGTGAGGCAAATAAATAGTAAGTCCAAAATTTTAATGTAAATAAGAAATAGATTTTTTTAGTGAAAATAATATATAGGAAAAAAGACAAATTGGCACTCAACATTTACTAAAAAAGACAATTTAGCCACTCACTTTTGCAATTGACCAATTTGGCACCCAAGATTTCTCCGTTAGACAAATTAACCACCCATGTGTTTTGCTGTTAGAAAATGCTGCCACCGTGCCCATCAATTTTAACTAACGATGTTAAATAATTGACACGTGGCCGTTATCTAATGATGTGACATTTATTATTATTATTTATTAAATATGGAAAAGCCACATCATTATTTAAAAAAATACAAAAATTATAAAAATAGCGGGGAAATCTTAAAAACTTTAAAAAAAATAGAAAAATAAAAAAAAATTAGAAAATATATACATTTTTTAAAAATTATAAAAAAATCCAAAAAATATGGAAAAAATTAAAAGAGGAACAAATTATAATGTAAAAAAATACATAAAATTCAAACCAATAGGATTTTTAAAAAAATGGACAAAGTCCTTATCTCTTTCTTCTTCAAGCCCTTCAAAAAGAGAAACTAAAAAAATGAGGTGTGAAGTGGTGAAGTTAGCATTTCTAGCCTCTATACGGAGTGCATTTTTTCTTTTTTCTTTTTTTTTAAATTTTTTTTTATTTTTAAGGTATTTTATTTTAAAATAAAAATTATAATAAAATATTTAAAAATAATTTATTTTTACACTCTACTGAGTGTCCAATTTTTTTTTTAAAATTCTATTGGTTTGAATTTCCAATTTTTTTTACTCTAATTTGTTTCCTCTTTTTATTTTTTTCATATTTTCTGGATTTTTTTTTCTAGTGAAATTTTTTTATTTTATTTATAATTTTTAAAAAACGTATATTTCTACCGGCAAAAACATAGGTGGTTAATTTATCTAACGGAGAAATTTTGGGTACCAAATTAGTCAATTGAAAAAATAAATGCCTAATTTTTTTTTATAGTAAATATTGGATACCAATCTGTTTTTTTTCCTAATATATATTTCTCTTATCTTTTTCAGGACGTAAAAACTAGACCTGTCAATCCGGGTCTGCGGGTCGGACCTGACCCGAGACCCGAAAAAAATCGGGCCGGGACTGGTCCCGACCCGGGAAAAATACGGGACCAATTTTTGGTCCGGTCCCGGCCCAAAAAATGGCTCGGGTCCGGGACTGGACCCGACCAGGTTTTTTTTTTTTTTTTAAAATTAAATTTATCCTTTTTGTCAGCTTTCAATTAAGTGCTCCTTCTTTCATAATCATCAATTTTCAATTAGGTCCTTTCGTTAAAATTTAAACTAATACTTATTTAGTTAATTAATTACTATAAATTATAACAATCAATACTTTAAAAAATAAAAAATCAATCAAACATTAAAAATTAAAATCAATCAAATTTAATTTAAAAAATGAGTCAAATGTAAGAAATATCATTCATGCATTATGCATAAATGACATTAGCCACTTTCTTCTTTTGTTCATTATTAAAGCTCCCTTGTGACCGTTATTCAATTGAAAATAACCAAATTAAAATAATAAATATACTAAATATACATGTCAGTTTAAAAAAAAAGGGAAGAGTGCATTTAATAATTGCATGAAAATCAAAGAATTAAATTGAATTGGGAAATTGAATTGAATTGAATTGGGAAATGGCAGGTAATAATTGTCATTCAATTCAATTCCTTGATTTTCATGCAATTAAATGACACCACCACTTCTTACCAAATCCACCTCCTCTAACCCATTCCATTACGGTATTACCACTCTTCTTCTTACCAAATCCAAATCCAAACCCTCCAGCTAGTTTCCTTTCACTCCCTTACGTTTTAATCTCCCTAAGCCCAAATCCAACTATTTTCTAACTTAGCAATAGCATATTAGAAAATAGAAACTTAGGGTTTTTTTTGTTTTTTTGTTTAGGATGGTGATGGTTGGGTCTCGAGTCAGACCCGTAGACCCTACGGGTCCGACCAGACGGTCCCGAAAATTGTCGGGGTGGGTCCAGACCCGGTCCCGAAAATTTTCAGGACTAATATTTGGACCCGACTCGGCCTGATTTCCCGGGTCTAATTGACAGTTCTAGTAAAAACCACATAAATCTTGTGTTTCCTTTTTACTACTATTATGCATTATTCGTTCTTTCTTTTTCGGGCCGCACATTCGTTGTCTTTTGTAGCACAGTGCAAGTGGACAGATACAAACAGCCCATTATGGGCCCAGCAACGGCGGCCAGTGGACAATCTATTGGTCAATTATTTTCGGTCCGGTCCAAAATATTTTGGGTCTATAAATACAAGAAATAAATGCACTCAAAACTATACAAATATCTTAATTTTGCAAGCAAAGGAGAGAGTAGAGCCTAGAGGTATGGCATCTTCAATTCCAATGCACAAGGGATTTCAACTGACTTGCTGCATGCAGAGGTCTTCTATTCTCAAAATCACAGAGCAATCTACTAATTTTAAGGTCATTTTAGTTAATATTTATTTATAAGAAATTTAATTTATCTTTCACCGCTAGCCCTGCGATGAACACATTGATTTGGTGATCATCTATCTACAGCCGTTGTTGAGGAGATTGCAAGAATTTAATGTGGGAATAGGATTAGATTCAATATCAAAATCCATGAAGAACACCTCCGTCAAGCTATTGGATGCTGTTGCTGATTCCATGTTCCAGTTTGTTGACCAGCCCTTGCTTCCTGGTCAGGTAAATTAACTCTAGGAAACAAAATGTTGTACATTTGCAATCTATTGTTGTTTTTTAAGAAGAATAATATTAGTGTGCCATTGCCAGGAAAACCTTGCCCCAGTTGATGAACTGAAGGAAGCTGTTGTTTTGACCAGCATTGAAGGAGAAATCCCTCATGATTTTCCAACTGGAGTCTATATAAGAAATGGTTCATTTCCAAATCTCCAATTTAATTTCTTTTCTTTTCTCTTATTTTAGTTTTTTAAAAGGAAAAACTTAAATCTCTGAAAATCATGCGCTAACATCCAAACATAATTAGTCCGTTTTATATATACTACTATTAGTTGTCGCTTTTTCAGTTTTCACAATAACCAAAATAATCATTAGATTACAATTATTGTATAACTATTGACTAAACTGTTCTTACTGATTATCAACCAACCCTTTTAATTTTCCTCTAAAAACTGGTTAATTTAAAATTATTTAGGGTTAATTTTGTCATTGACTACAAAAAATGATCTTAAAAATTGAAATACGACAACTAAATAGACAAAACCATTTTTTGAAAAAAACGGCAACTAATAAACGGAGGAGGTATAAAAAATTTGTCCGAGTTACCATTCTAGACAATAGGTATATAACTCACTGATTGTATTGCTAATAGGAAAGATACAGATAAAAATTTAAACCCAAATTTGAATTTTCCTAACAAAAAAAACTAAACCGAAGGAGTCAACAATGCTCAAACATTCGGATAGATAAAAATAGAAAGGAGAATGCTAAATAGGTTGACAGATTTAGGTTGAAAAACAGGTTGAAAGACGTGGCTAGTGCCACGTCATTAAAAATATTAATAAAAAATGAAGCTTCATCCGTCGTCGTTTAGCACAAAGGAATCAAAATTTCCTTTCTTCCTCTCGCAGGCGCAGCAGCTTCATTTCATTTCTTCCTCTTCATCTCACCTTCAACTTAAAAAACCAATCTCAACCTAACCTAACATCCACCACCAAATCCGACCGCCACCACCAAATCCGACACCCACAGCCACCAAATCCGTCATCCGCCACCAAATCCGACACCTACAGTCATGAAATCTGACACCCACAGCCAAATCCGACAGCCGCAGCCACCAAAATCGACAGATCCGACAGCCGCCATTTTTGCATGTATGGCTGTTTTGCCAATTTTTCTGAGTTTTTCCATCTAATTCAACCTGTATGCTTTTTTTAAATTGATTTGATAAAAATGAGATGGCTGCTTTTCTTGGATTAAAAATGAAATGAAGCTGCTGCGCCTGCGAAAGGAAGAAAGGAAATTTTGATTCCTTTGTGCTAAACGACGACGGATGAAGCTTCGTTTTTTATTAATATTTTTAATGACGTGGCTATTCAACCTGTTTAGCATTCTCCAAATAGAAAACTGAAAGCCACACTAGACACAAGTGACACTACTACTTACGGCAGGTCCAAATCCAACATTTGGAGGACTAAAATCAGCAGTCTCAATATTTGGAAGGACGAGTACTATATGGGTGGAAGGCGACGGAATGCTCCACGCTTTGTATTTCATTAAATCTGACAGCGGCGCCGACGCCGGCTGGAGTCTCGTCTACAAGAACAAGCAGGTTGAATCAGAAACCCTAACCATTGAAAAGCAAAGGAACAAACCATCTTTCATCCCAGCAGCAGAAGGCAACACAGCAGCAACAATAGCAGCTGCCTTCCTCAATCTGGTGAGTGAGCATACCTAAACCAATCTCATTTTCCTGTAATTTCATTTCTGGGTTTTCTTTTAAATCAAAATTTATATTCATATACAGCTGCGATATGGAAGAGTTACAAAGTTCATTAGCAACACCAATGTGTTCGAACATGCGGGCAAGTTCTATTCAATTGCAGAAAACGAGATTCCTCAAGAAATCGACATCCTTACCCTAAAAACCTTTGGAAATTGGGATATCAATGGAAATTGGAAGCGACCCTTCACCAGTCACCCAAAGGTGCTTCCTTCTTCTCTTTTTATAGAAAAATGAAAACCCAATGTCGTTATTTTATCAATTAGGCCTAAATCTTCAAACTTTTTCATGTTACAGAAAGCTCCAGAGACAGGGGAGCTGGTTATATTCGGTGTGCGCATCATAAAACCTTTTTTGGAACTGGGAATAATTTCTGGTACGTTGATTACAACTACTCCTGTGAAGTGAAATCAAGTACATCTAAAATTTGTGGGATTATTTTATTATTTTATTAAATGATTACCTTCCAAATTTTCAGCTGATGGGAAGAGATTAGTTCATAAGGTGGATCTAAAACTCAATAGGTGCACTTTGAGTCATGAAATTGGGCTCACGCAGAGGTAAGTTCTAAGAAAGCAATGTATGTTCATCTCTGTGTTATGTGACAGTACAATTGATAAACTAAGAATTTTAATTTTGTTTCCAGGTACAATGTGATCATTGATTTTCCACTAACACTAGACGTTTCTCGAGTCCTCATGGGCGGCCCGTGAGTTTTCATTTCCTTCAACTGCAAGGTGCTGTATACATATCTTAGTAAGGGGAAACATTTTGATGTATTTTATGAACCATGGTTAGGTTATTTAAGTACAAGAAGGAGGATTACGCAAGGATTGGGATAATGCCGCGCTATGGTGATGCAGAGTCAATCGAGTGGTTTGATGTGAAAACTTGCTGCTCATTCCACTTTGTCAATTTCTTCGAGGATGGCAATGAGGTAACTATTGATGAAATTGTAAATTTACATGCACCTATCTGGCATAAAGTTGATTATGATTAACAAGGATGGACGCAGGTTGTGGTGCGGGGATGTAGAGCTCATGATTCAATCATACCAGGACCTGAAGTGGGTAATGACAAAGTTGAGTGGTTTAGGAGAAGAAGCAAGCCTGTTCTAGAATCAGATGAAGAAAATGAAAATACTCGACATGAATCGCTTTTTACCCGTTGCTATGAGTGGAGATTAAACATGGAAACCGGAGAGGTTAAGGAAAGATATCTCACCGGAACTGATTTCTCTATGGATTTTCCTATGATCAATGGCGATTTTACTAGTGTTAGGAATAAATACGGCTACACCATGGTTGTTGATTTTGACTCAAGTTGCAGTGCAGGTGATCTATTTGATACTCCTAATCTTCTTACGTAATTTTCATACAACACCAAATGAGTTATTAACTATCTAGTAGTTCAGATGATTAAGGGTTTCTCAATTGGTTGTTACAGCTGCAGGAAAATTTGGAGGCCTAGCCAAGCTACACTTTGAAGAGCAAGACACCGATAACACCAATTTGGTAACTAATTAACCTCTTGCATGTTCTATATCTACCCCTCCTTTCTTCTGTTATTGAGCACATGCTCAGCAAATTTTTGATTGTTTGAACTGCTAATTGTTGGAGCAGATAAAGGTAGAATACCATAAATTCGAGAAGAACACTTTCTGCAGCGGAGCTACGTTTGTTCCTAAGCCAGGAGGTATCGAAGAGGATGATGGTTGGATCATCACTTACGTTCATAATGAAGATACAGACATTTCTAAAGTAAGTCAAACTTCACGTAGTTTGTTAGTTCTAATCAATCGCAGATAAGACATTTATTTACTCACGATCATGCTTGTATCCTAATTTTTTGGTTTTTGCAGGCTTACATAATTGACACCAAGAAGTTCTGCAGTGAGCCAGTTGCCGAGATCGGATTGCCTTGCCGAGTTCCTTATGGTTTTCATGGAACTTTCATGCCAATCCCATTGAGCAAACTTTGACAAATATCTTTCATACCAGGATTGTGTTGTGGAGAAGCTGTTGCCTAAACCCACTTGAAGTTTTCCATTGAATTAGTAGTGTTGTATTTTAGTGCATTAGTTATGCTGTTAATTACACCCATCGGGATGATTCTTTAACTACAAACCCACGTACTAAGCAAGTAGTTATCCAAATAATTGTTGATATAAGTATGCTTAATTAATTAAATAATTGCAATCCCCATCAATACATGTCACTTGACTAGATTTCATCAGAACCAGATGATCACATAGATTTTAACAAATTCGAATGGAATTCAGGAAGATTACTAAGGCAAAAACAACATGTTCATCAAGAAAGTGATGAATTCACAAAAACTGAATTTATTTTTTATATATGAGAAGGAAAGCAACAAGCAAAGAACTAAACTAGCACTCTTCTTATGAAAGAAAGCCGGCTACATCTCCAAGAAGATCAATATGAACAATACTTGGTGGAGCAAGCTCAAACCATGAAAAAAATTCGGAGAGGTCGAACACTAAATTGGCCATACCGTCAACTACTGAGATAGCTTCTCTAAAAATAAGTGACACCGATAAATTATATGGGTGGAGATTAAACACGAAAAATGCAAAGGTTAAGGAGAGAAGCCTAACTGAAATTAATGAAGATTTTGTTTTTTTTATAGGAGAGAAACCCAAATGGAGTAGTTGATAACCAAGCAAGTGCCACTTCAGGTCATTAATTACAAATAAACTATCCTAAATGATATTATTACAACCCTAATGATTATTATGACGGTTTATTAATTGACTTCTTGTCTAATATTTATGGAATGCCAAAGTTTGAAACTTTCATGTCTTATAATCTTATAATCTTCCTCCCTCCTATCTCATAATCTTTTTCAAGAAATCTTTTTCATGCGAAAGGGAAGCACGTGATTTTCAATTCTTTTATTTATTTATAAGGATTAGATTACTAATTTTTTAAGAAAATTTAATTTGTCTTTCACCGCTAGTCCAACCAATGTAATGATTTTTAGTACGATGAATTTACCAAGTAAACATTGATTTGGTGATCTTCTACAGCCGTTGTTGAGGAGATTGCAAGAATTTAATGTGGGAATAGAATTAGATCCATGAAGAACACCTCCATCAAGCTATTGGATGCTGTTGCTGATTCCATGTTCCAGTTTGTTGACCAGCCCTTCGTTCCTGTTTTATCTAATAATTAACTCCCAACTCATTTATTTCTTTAATTACATGTAGAAAAATATTGATGTTTCACATTTGCTTCTTTTGATAAATGTGTATGACAGGGCAACCTCGCTCCAGTTGATGAACTTAAGGAAGCTGTTCTTTTGAGTAGCATTGAAGGAGAAATTCCCCATGATTTTCCAACCGGAGTTTATATAAGAAATGGTTCGTTTCCAAATCTCCTTTAATTATATATATTTTACCCAATTTCTTTTTGAAAAGGAAAAACTTCGGGGAATTTTTAGTTTGAAAATTTGCTATTTTTTTAAAATTTGAGAATTTTCTTTTCTAACAGAAAACTAAAAAAACGCGTTTACTTCGCACTATTTTCCTGATGTGGAAAACTAGAAAATTGGAAATCCTGTTTACTTCGCACTATTTTCCTGATGTGGAAAACTGGAAAACTGAAAAACGTGTTTACTTAACACTATTTTCCAAATTTTTGAAAACCAAAAAAGTTTTTTTTTATTCCAATATTATTTTTTTAATGAAAACATAATTTTATTATTTTCTTCGATTTGTGAAGATTAATAAACTAATAAATATTTTCTTTGGAAAAAATTTACATATATTATAATTAAAAAAATTAAAATATATCATCAATCTACTAATATTCCATTATATATAAATATACTAATTCATGTTGCTACATTAAAATAAAATACATATCACCACTTGGCTTATTGTTCATTGCATAAATAGTTATAAAAAGTACATAAAAAACATACGCTTGTTAATTTCTCATATTCTAACGACTATTATAATGAGTTATTAGGATCTTTCTTTACTCGATCGTGCAATATTGTTAGAAATATCTTTTCATTTCTGTCGGACCACTTAGCATCATCTTCACCATCAGGTCTTCCTCCCGCCATGTCGCTTTCAAATTTTCTTCACAACACCACCATAACAGGAGACTATAGCAGTAGCCAACTTTCACTAGATATATAATCCATGGAAATGGTTAATGCCAAATAAAGTTAGCAAACCAGCCTTAAATAGCCACGAATTAGCTAGCAAACCGGCCTTAAATAGCCCACAAAAACAGCCTCAAACTATGCAACAAAAAGCCACAAATGAACCAGTAAAAACAGCCACAATTAAGCCAATAAAAAGCCACAAACTAGTCAACAAAAAGCCTCAAACTAACAAACGAAAAGACTCACTTACACCAGCAAAAACAGCCTCAATTAAGTAGAAAGTGGCAAGAGAAATTAAGCACACATTGGGCAACAAATGGACAACATTTTGACACCAAAACGAATCCTAATCCCTTCTCTAACTCATCTCCCCAACCACTAAAAAAAACAGCAGGACTAGGACTAATCCTCAACAGTGATCTTAACTTCTTTTACTACTTTGAATAAAAGTGTTTTTTATTTCCATCTACAAAAAACAAGAGAGTGAAACTTTTCAAGAACAGACAAGTACAATTTTAATCAAATACATTAAATTACTGTGCTTTTTGGCAACTATGCAGCTAAAAAGCATTCTAAATGTACAAACCCAATTCTAATCACTCTTTCTTTTATCCACAGCAGTGGGTGTCAAATTTAGGGTGTTATTTATTTTTTCTCCTGCCACATCAGCTTAACACCCAACTAAATTTTCAAATAACACCCACTTCTCACATCAATGTGTTTTTCAGGGTGTTATTCACTTTCTCTTCCTTCCACATCATTTAATCATATACCCCACCATATTTTTCATTTTTTTTTCTTATTAAATTTATAATTACTATAATAATTATTTTTTATAATATAATAAATAATAAATAATATATTTTAAAAAATTTTTAATTAAATTTCATATTTTTTTTTCATATTTCAAAAAATCTATAATTTTTAATACAATAAATAATATAATATTTTTTAAAAATAACATACAATTTTATTTATCAATCAGTAAATCAAACATATATCGATATTCCACATCCTGGCTGGTTGGCGAATAATGAAAAAGCGTGCTTGGAGTACCCCGAATGCACGTTCCACATCCTTCCTACATGATTCTGAAGGAGTTGTTTGAGAACTAGTATGTTATTGTATGTTTTACTGTTTTAATTGTGTGTTTTATTTTCGAAATGTGTATTTTATTTTTGAATTGTATGTTATTGTGAAAGTGTATGTTCGTTTCAATAATTTCGTTCAAATCCCATGTGGTATTTTGAGTAATTATAGATCTCAAAAAATAAAAATAAAAATATATTTTTTATAATTATTTTGAGTAATTATTATGAAAAAATGCATTTAAAAAAGAAAAAAAAGAAAAAAAGTGTAAAAAATTCGATATTTTTTTAGTGTTCAAATAATACAAACCTAGTCTCAGTTTATAGATCTCAAAAAATTAAAAATAATGGTATATTTTTTATAAAATTATTTTGAGTAATTATTATGAAAAAAACATTTAAAAATGAAAAAAAAGAAAAAAAATGTAAAAAACTCTAATTTTTTTTGGTGTCCAAATAATACAAACCTAGTCTCTATTTATAGATCTCAAAAAATTAAAAATAATGGTATATTTTTTATAAAATTATTTTCAGTATTTATTATAAAAAACCCATGAGGGAAAAAAAGAGAGAAAGAATTCGGTGGCCAATGGAATAGCGCCACGCGTGCGCTGCTAGGGCGATTTTTTTTTTTTTTTTATAAATAAGCTGACAGTGGGGTCTCACTGTCAGAAAAACACGTGACACCCTCTCTATCCTACTCCGAATTTAACACCCAAATAACTTATTGGTGCACCCAATAACTCCTTAAAAACTCCTTCAAAAATACATTGGTGTGGATGATCTTACTGCTTAATCACAAAAACTCAAGTGAGTGGCCACTTTTTTTTGACACAGTTGGCATGCAAGTAGTGAAAACTACTAAACAACAGCAGCACATGAGTAGAAGCATCATAAATAATTCAAAGCTACATGTACATGCCAGTAGGGGTGAGCTCGGATCGGAGGATCCGACCGATCCGATCCGAACTCATCCATCCGATCCAATCGGTACCATTTTCGGATCCGGTTCGGAGGAGTCAGTCGGAATCCGAAACTGACGATCGGGGATTCCGATAATCCAAATGATTAAATGATCCCAGACTTGGCGATGGCGGCGATGGCGAGGCAGGGGGCGGATGGAGAAGAGGAGGAAGAGGCAGCAGCAGCCGCCTTTGAAGGAGGCTGAGGAGGAAGAGGAGGAGGCCGGGTAGTACGCAGCATGGTGGTGGTGGGGCCGTGGAGGAGGTAGTCTGTGGTCGGCATCGGCGGCGGTTGTGGAGGGTGGCATCTTTGGGTGAACGGCCTTCCGTACTCGTCGAAGGCTAACGCCATCCTGACCTTCTCCGCTCGATCTGCAGTTGCTCTACTTTTACTACGTCTACTGCTTCAGTGTTGTTTTGAAATGGAAAAGAAGAGTGTAGACTGTAGACGATGGTCGCTGAGGTTACTAGTATAATAAGGAAGTGTCTTTCTGCTGTTTTCAGTTTTCAAGCCCTAACGCGGGTGACATTTTCACGGGAGTCCGTGCTTGGGCCTGGGCTACGGTTTCTATAAATGGGCTCCAAATCCCAACTACAACAATTTTGTAGTTTATCAAGCCCAATCAATAATGTTCTTTATTTATTCTAAAATAATATTTTTACTTTCTTTTACCACAATTCCAACTAAAATTGTTACACATATATATAACTAAAATTAACCAAAATTAATCCAACACCACAATTATTTTTTTAATCTTCTTTGGCTTTCCTTAGTTAGGTGTCTTCTCAATTAAAATTAATATTTTTCGAGTATTGTCAGGTTCTGAAAAAGTGGTGACTCTCGATATATATTTTTTTCTAATTTCAAAACTCGAACTCAAAACTATGGTTAAGGGTGAAAAAATCTCTTATAACATGACCACAACCTTGTATAAATAATTTTCTTAAATAATTTCATATTAATAAAAATAAAATAAGTTGTAACAGATGACCTCTTTCAATATTTCCTTACATTATTTTAAATAAATTATTATATATTGGAAGTAATTAAAGAACAAATTAATGGCATTGAAAAGAAGAAGAAGAAATTATCTTTGAAAGCAAACATAGTTTTGTTAGAATGATAATAGATATTGAATTTTTTGTTTGGTTTGTGAAATGTGAGATAAAATTACAAATTTACAATTACGATCGAAAATCCGAAAAAAATCCGAAAATCCGACCGAATTAATCCGAAACCGAAGGTGTCAGATTGGTTTCGGATTACCTGTCAAAAAATCCGATCCGAAAAAATTCGATCCGAACTCGTCGGATTTCGATCTGAAATCCGAACGCACACCCCTACATGCCAGCCCCAAATTTTGATTTTTATGCTTCTTAAAAACTAAAACAAGAACAAGAAATAAATAATAAATCCAGAAATGAGAAACATGTTAAAAATGGTGAAAGTGATAGGAGTGGTGCACAGATACCATTAGGGCTGCCCATTTGTCCCGTGTCCCGAATTCCCGATGGTGCCGACCCGAAAATTTCCAACTTCAGTTCGGGATGTTCGGGTTCGGAAACTTCGGGTATCGGGTATCGATACCCGAAGTTTATTTCGGTTCGGGATCGGGACGGGACTTTGTAAGTTCGGGTACCCGAAATCCCGAACTTATAAGGGTAACTAGGTAAGTTCCCCAACCCTAGATCTCATTTCCTAATCCTCTCTCGTTCTCGATCTCTCAATCTCATTCATCCCCAACCAGCCACACCACAGACCAGAGTAGCACACCGCCACCCACTGCCACCGCGGCATCATCTTCTTCCTCACCTCTCACCTCCATCGACCGAGCCCATAAAACACCATCGTCTTCCATCGTCGATGAAGAAACCAGCCACCACGACGGCAATCGCTCCCCGTCTGGCGTTAGATCCAAGGTTTTTACCCCTCACTCTTTCTCATCTGTCTCTCTGACTTGTGGATTTTATGTTTGTTGGTGGTGATTTGTGGATTTTATGGTAGTGATTGGAGGAGGAGAGGAGGAGATGCTGGTGGTGTTGTTGGTGAAGATGACCAGCAGTGTTGCTGGTGGGATTTCTGGATTTCTGGATTTTAATTGGTAATGGGTTGATTTGAAGATTTGGTAAATTGGAATTTGGGATTTCTGGACTCTAATTGGTAATGTTGATTTGAAGATTTGGTAAATTGGAATTTAGGATTTCTGGGTAAATTGGAATTTAATTGGTAATGGGTTTGCTTTGAAGATTTGGGATTTCTAATTGCTGGCACAATTTGATGGAAAATTTCTAAAAAAAATGGTTTAAACGGTTGTAAATGAATCACAATTTCGGGAATTTCAGAAATTTCGGAAATCCGAGAATTCTCGAAATTGTGAATCGGAAATTCGGGATCGGGACTCGATTTTTCAACTTCGGGATCGGGACCAAAAAAACTAAATTCGAAATACCCGAAATTTTCCCAGTCGGGATTCGGAAATCCCGAATTCCCGATTGGGCAGCCCTAGATACCATTGATATAAAATGTCAGAAACCCATGTGAGGAGTGTGGCCCTCATACATTCATGTCCACCTAAACCAAACCACAAAATGAGACAAAAGAGCCCCTTAAAGTTACCTTTAATCACATGTAAGAACAATTCTCTGTTTTCTTCTCTTTTTACCCCTCAAAAATCAAATCTTTTCATCACAAATCTAATGGATGACAGATACTGGAGGAAAGGTAAGATAATAATCAGACCAATAATAACACAAAAGAGTGACATAAGAAGAGGGGCAGCTTTATTTTTACCCTCCAATTCAATCACTGCATTTGCTTTCTTTTACCATTCAAAATACTCCCTCCGAACACAATTAAATGACGTTTTAGAATAGTAAAAATTCGTAGGACAATAATCTTTGATCTTATTTTATTCTACATTGTTTCATTTTTACTTATAATTTTCACTCAAATTACCACACCATCATCAAATTGGGTTAATTCATAAAAAAAAAATTGTCATTTGCACAAAATATATACTTCGGAAAAGATAAAATGACAAGTATTATGAACAGTAAAAATTCATAGGAAAGTGACAATTATTTGTGTACAGACGGAAGTAATTAACAAACCACAAATAAACGATGCAAGTCAGCATGACACTGCGCGCGCGCGCGCACACATGTTGCATGTAATTTCCGTTAATTTATTATATTGGTAAAGCCTACATTTGGATTTTGAGAAGCTACCGTATCTGACATGTATATCCTATGTTAACCTAGCCCAATAACAGTGTCAGCAGACTAAAATAGTAACTTAAATAATCTGTCTTCAAAATGCAGTCTAGTGCTAAGTGCTAGCATAAATAATAGCATAGAGACTATGCTGATAATTCCAGCTTCGGTCAGAAAGACCAAGAAACTGAAGGAGAATACTCCAGCTATATGCCTAACTTAGACACATGACATATAGGAACCAATTTGAGAAGCATCAATGACAAATGGTCCAAATGCAACTTAGAACTGGAGTACTGACCCATAAGTAGCTTAAAGTCAAACATGAATATAGAATAATAATAAGTTAGATAAACAAATTCCCAATATTCATGTCTCTGCAGCGCATCAAAAAAATTCATTTCAGCTTATTAAGATATTTGAGGTAAAAGATTGATATCTTACTGCTCCTTAGCTTCGATATTAGCTTCGATATCTCTGCTGAAATCAATATTGGTTTCGCAGGAGGCAACACAGCTGCTGTAATAGTAGCTGCCTTCCTAAATCTGGTGAGCTGAAGGCAATCAACCATCTTTTCCCTTTTATTTCCTTTCTGGGTTTCTTTTAAATCAAAAGTTATATACATATACAGCTGCGGTATGGAAGAGTTACAAAGCTCATTAGCAACACCAATGTGTTTGATGTTGGGATAATCGGATCCCACTGGTTGATATAGCAAAATTATAAACGAAAGAGAAAATGCTAGAAGCAGGACACAGATATTTTTTAACGTGGTTCGGCAAAAATTGTACCTACTTCCACGGAGAGATTTTATTAACACAAGTGTTTCACTCCCTCACACACTCTCAACACCCCGAGGTTGAAAGAAAATAAATATTACAAAGTACTCCTGACTTTCTTGGTATTACACCCGAATACCGTATACCCGAGAAAATAATTACTCTCACCCGGAACTAATTATTTTCTACTCACTCTTTGCACTCACCCTCAATTGCCTTCGTTGCAATTGCTTTCTCTGCTCTGAAATGAATTCCAAAGCCCTCTATTTATAGATGGTGCAAGGTTACTATTTGACATTAATTAATTCAAAAGGTTGGTGGCAGCTGCACATTGTTGAACACTTTCCAGCACATGGTTCAAGACTTTGCAGCTCACGGATGAAGAATTCTGCAACACATGGATGAAGACTTTGCAGCCATGGTTGACAACCCAAAGGTGGTTGACGGTGCATGGACGGCATGTGCACATGTTGCATAATTGAGCTGGACCCATCAATTCTCCCCCTCCAGCTCATAGGGGAATAAAAGCTTATTACTGCAGAAGAACTACGCCAGTTGAACTGGCGCACAACTCAAATTTTTCTCGAGGTACGACCTTAGTTAACATATCAGCCGGATTATCGTCGGTGTGGATTTTCTTTATCTCGAAATATTTCTGATCGACGACATCTCTTATCCAGTGATACCTCAAATCAATGTGCTTCGTTCTACTGTGATACATGGCATTCTTGCTCAAGTCAATTGCACTTTGACTATCACAGTAGATCACATACTCATTCTGATTGAGTTTTAATTCTTGAAGGAACCGTTGAAACCATATCATTTCTTTTCCAGCTTCCGCAGCGGCTATGTACTCTGGCTCTGTCGTGGACAAAGCAACACATTTTTGCAGTCGGGATTGCCATGACACAGCTCCCCCTGCAAAAGTAAACAAGTATCCCGACGTTGACTTTCTGTTGTCAACATCACCAGCCATGTCCGCGTCGGTATATCCTACAAGAACGGGATTAGCTCCCCCGTAACACAAGCACATTTTTGAACTCCCTCTTAGGTATTTGAAAATCCACTGAACCGCTTTCCAATGTTCCTTTCCAGGATTGGATAGAAATCTGCTCACAACTCCAACTGCATGAGCCAAATCCGGTCTTGTGCACACCATAGCATACATCAGACTCCCAACAGCTGATGAATATGGAATTAATTCCATTTCTGATTTCTCCTCCTCGGTGGATGGACATAATCTCTTACTGAGTTTGAAATGACCAGCAAGAGGTGTAGTAACCGGCTTGGCATTTTTCATGTTAAATCTCTCTAGGATTCGTTCAATATATTTCTCCTGTGACAGCCAAATTTTCTTTCTTTGCCTATCACGAATAATCTTCATGCCCAAAATTTGATCAGCCGGTCCTAGATCCTTCATGTCAAAGGATTTAGACAAATCCCTTTTCAACTTGTTGATAGCTTGAACATTTTGTCCAACAATCAACATGTCATCCACGTACAACAACAAGATGATGAAGTCACCTCCAGAGAAAGTCTTGTGATAAACACATGAGTCTGCATTCGTTCTGGTATAATTGTTATCTACCATAAACGAATCAAACTTCTTGTACCACTGTCTTGGAGCTTGCTTCAGTCCGTACAAACTTTTCTGCAACTTGCAAACCAAGTGCTCCTTTCCCTTCACATGAAACCCTTCAGGTTGTTCCATGTAAATATCTTCCTCCAAGTCACCATGAAGGAATGCAGTCTTCACATCTAGTTGCTCAACTTCTAGGTCCATACTGGCTGCTAGACCTAGAACAGCTCGAATTGAACTATTCTTCACTACTGGAGAGAAAATCTCGTCAAAGTCAATCCCTTTCTTCTGCGTAAATCCCTTCACCACTAACCGAGCTTTATGCTTCACGACTTTGTCGCCATCTTTTTTTAGCTTGTATACCCATTTATTCTTCAAGGTCTTCTTACCTTTGGGTAGAACAACAAGCTCATAGGTCTGGTTCTTATGCAAGGAACTCATTTCTTCTTGCATTGCCTTCATCCACTCATCTTTCTCGGGATGAGACTGAACATCATGGAAGCTCTCTGGCTCCCCCTCGTCAGTTACCATGACCCATTCTGATTCTGGGTATCTTTTGTTCTTGGTGATTGGCCTCCCATATCTGCTAAACATTTGTGGTGAAGATTCTGCAGCTAGAGGTCCTGGTACTAGCTCTCCTGGTGGGACAGGATCTGGTGGTTGGGGATAACCATCTTCCTCTGCATCTGCCCCCACTCCTTGCTCAGCACCTTCCATTTCACCTTCGTACCCATCTCCTTCTTGGATCTCTCCTCTGTCATCCACTTCAAGGGTTGGAGGAGGTACTGATGTGGTTTTAGGCACTCTACAATCTCCACTGGATTCTTCTGGCACCTTTGAGTCCTTAAAGAACTCATTCTCACGAAACACCACATCTCTACTCCTGATGATCTTCTTCTTTACTGGATCCCAGAGTCTGTAGCCAAATTCTTCATTTCCATACCCGAGAAAAATGCATGGAATGGCTCTGTCATCCAGCTTCTGCCTTTTTTCTTTAAGTACATGTGCAAATGCTTTGCACCCAAATACTTTCAAGTATGAGTATGACACATCTTTACCAGCCCACACTCTCTCTGGAATGTCAAAATTCAGCGGTGCTGATGGTGACCGGTTGATGATATAGCAAGCAGTGTTAACTGCTTCACCCCAAAATGGTTTTGACAGATTAGCCATTTTTAGCATGCTTCTGGCTTTCTCCATAATGGTTCGATTGTATCTTTCTGCAACACCATTATGTTGGGGAGTACCCGGTACAGTCTTCTCATGTTTGATACCATGCCCTGAGCAGTAGCTATCGAACTCCTTTGATGTGTACTCACCACCATTGTCTGTTCGGAGACACTTCAGTGGTTTGCCAGTCTCCCTCTCCACCATAGTGTGAAACCTTTTGAAGCATTGCAAGACTTGATCTTTCGATCGAATAAAATACACCCACAACTTCCTCGAAGCATCATCAATAAAAGTAACAAAATATTTGCTACCTCCAACGGACTCTTCCTCCAATGGTCCGCAAACATCCGAATGGACCAACTCTAACAAATCACTTTTCCTTGTAGCAACATTACTAAAGGAAACTCTGTGTTATTTTCCGTATAAGCAGTAATCACAAGGATTTGTAGTTGTCTCTTTGGCAAAGTGGATGTAAGACTTCTTTGCCAAAATCTGCAAGCTCTTCTCACTCATATGAGCTAGCCTCTGGTGCCACAACTCTGGTGTAGCTTCATCTGCCGCAACATTCACCTCTGACCCAAATGGTTGTACTTCTGTTCTGTACAACGTATTCCGAAGCTTTCCTCTTGCGAGAATCAAGGAACCTTTGGTGAGTTTCCATTGTTTATCACCAAAATTATTGTGAAAACCAGCAAGATCCAATACATGTGTGGAAATCAGATTCAACCGGAGATCTGGAACATGTCGCACATCTTTCAGAGTTAGTGTGCAACCCATGTTTGTTTGTACACAAACATCACCAATCCCCACAATGCTAGCAAAGCTATCATTTCCCATCTTCACACGACCAAAGTCTCCTGCTTTGTAGTTGGTGAAGAACTCCTTGTTTGGCGTAGCATGATATGATGCTGCTGAGTCAATTACCCACTCAGCACTTGAATCTGACACACTGCAATCTTCTTCCTCATTTGAGAAAATTATAATTACCTCATCTGAGGCTACTGCAGCAGTGCTTTGATCTCCTCCTTTTCTCTGGTTCTCTTCTTTCTCCTTCTTCCAGATTCTGCAATTTTTCTTCATGTGTCCTTCTTTGTCACAATGAAAGCATCTGTACTTTCCTTTGACTTTAGATCTCCCTCTGGACTTGCCACGTCTACTACCTCCTTTATCCATACTCCTTCCTCTGTTCTCCGTGACAAAGGCATGAGATTCATTACTTGTAGTCTGTCTGCGTCTGGCCTCTTCATTAAAGAGTCCTTGCTTTGCCCAATCTACAGTAACCTTGCCACCTGGTGCAGTACTCTGGATAGTAATCGTCACCGTCTCCCAGCTACTTGGGAATGAGCTTAAAATATACAAGCCTTGAAGCTCATCATCAAAGCTTATTCCCATAGTAACGAGCTGATTCAAAGCATCTTGAACATCATTCAAGTGTTCAATGACAGGCGTGCCTTCTTTGTACTTCATAGTGATGAGTCTGTTGAGGGCTGACAATTTGTTCATGCCGGTAGTGTTCTCGAAGTAAGTTTCGAGTTTGTCCCACAACACTTTGGCGTTGACTTCTTTGGACACATGAGAATATAGGCTGATATCAACCCATTGTCGAATAAGACCAAGAGCTTTTCGATGCTCCTTCTCCCAAGCTTCATCAGTTGTCTTTTCTGGCTTGTTGTCCCCCAATTTTACAGGAGAAAATAAGTCCTTACCATACAGGAGGTCCTCCATTTTTGACTTCCAAATGGAGTAGTTGCCGGACTTCAATTTTATCATGTATCCTGAAGCCTCTTCCATTTATAATTTTCTAACCAACCAATACGAGAAACCTCGCTCCGCTACCACTTGTTGGGATAATCGGATCCCACTGGTTGATATAGCAAAATTATAAACGAAAGAGAAAATGCTAGAAGCAGGACACAGATATTTTTTAACGTGGTTCGGCAAAAATTGTACCTACTTCCACGGAGAGATTTTATTAACACAAGTGTTTCACTCCCTCACACACTCTCAACACCCCGAGGTTGAAAGAAAATAAATATTACAAAGTACTCCTGACTTTCTTGGTATTACACCCGAATACCGTATACCCGAGAAAATAATTACTCTCACCCGGAACTAATTATTTTCTACTCACTCTTTGCACTCACCCTCAATTGCCTTCGTTGCAATTGCTTTCTCTGCTCTGAAATGAATTCCAAAGCCCTCTATTTATAGATGGTGCAAGGTTACTATTTGACATTAATTAATTCAAAAGGTTGGTGGCAGCTGCACATTGTTGAACACTTTCCAGCACATGGTTCAAGACTTTGCAGCTCACGGATGAAGAATTCTGCAACACATGGATGAAGACTTTGCAGCCATGGTTGACAACCCAAAGGTGGTTGACGGTGCATGGACGGCATGTGCACATGTTGCATAATTGAGCTGGACCCATCATTTGAGCATGCCGGGAAATTCTATTCAACTGCAGAAAATGACATCAAATCGACATCTTTACCCTTAAAACTTTTGCAAATTGGGATATCAATGGAACTTGGAGGCGACCCTTCACCAGCCATCCAAAGGTTCTTGCATTTTTCTTTTCTTTTTCTCGTTTTTTTTTATAGAAGAATGAAAAAGAAAAGATAACCCATGTCATTATTCTATCAATTTTGTCTAAATCTTGTAACCTTTTCATGTTACAGAGAGCTCCAGGGACAGGGGAGCTGGTTATAATGGGGGTGCGTCCCATAAAACCTTTTATGGAACTGGAAGTAATTTCTGGTATGTTGGTTACAACTAATTCAGTGAATTGAAATCATTTTTTGTGGGATTATTCAAGTATTAAATGATTATCTTCCAATTTTCAGCTGATGGGAAGAGATTAATTCATAAGGTGGATCTAAAATTCAATAGGTGCAGTTTCGGTCATGAACTTGGGGTCACACAGAGGTGAGTAAGCAATGCATGTTCATCTCTTTGCGTTAAGTGACGTAGAATTGATAAAACCAAGAATGTAACTCTTTTTGCAGGTACAATGCGATCAGTGATTTTCCACTAACAATGGACATTTTTCGAGTCCTCAAGGGCGGCCAGTGAGTGTCATTCCTTTCAACTGCAATGTGTTGTTGTACACATCGTATTAAAGGGAAACATTTGTGATGTATTTTGTAAACCATGGTTAGGTTATTTAAGTATAACAAGGAGGATTACGCAAGGATAGGGGTAATGCCGTGCTATGGTGATGCAGAGTCAATCCAGTGGTTTGATGTGAAAACAAGCTGCACATTCCACTTTCTCAATTTCTTCGAGGATGACAATGAGGTAAGCATTGATGAAATTGTAAATTTACATACACTTCTTTACCAAAAAGTTGATTACTTACGAGGATGGCAGCAGGTTGTGGTGCGGGGGTGTAGAACTCATGATTCAATCATACCAGGACCTGAAGTAGGTGATGACAAAGTTGAGTGGTTTAGGAGAAGAAGCAAGCCTCTTCTAGAATCAGATGAAGAAAATGAAAATACTCGCCGTTTCTAGTGGAAAGATATCTCACCGGAACTGATTTCTCTATGGATTTTCCTATGATCAATGACGATTTTACTAGTGTTAGAAATAAATAGGCTACACCCTTCTTGTTGATTTTGACTCAAGCTGCAGTGCAGGTGATCTATTTGATACTCCTAATCTTCTTGCGGAACTAGATATCTAGTAGTTTAGATAATTAACGATTTTTCAATTGGTCGTTTCAGCTACAGGAAAATTTGGAGGCATAGACAGGCTACACTTTGAAGAGCCAGATACCGATAATACTAATTTGGTAACTACTTCACCTCTTACATGTTCTTTATCTACCCCTCCTTTCTGTAGCATAATTTTGATTTCTTGAATTGCTAATTGTTGGAGCAGGTAAAGGTAGAATACCATAAATTTGAGAAGAACACTTTCTGCAGTGGGGCTAAGTTTGTTCCTAAACCAGGACTCGGAGGTACTGAAGAGGATGATGGTTGGATCATCACTCATGTTCATAATGAAGATACTGACATTTCCAAAGTAAGTCAAACTTAACTTTTAAGCTCTAAGTAATCATATGTAAGGCATTTACTTACTTTCTATCATGTTTGTGCCCTAATTTTCTAGTTCTTGCAGGTTTACATAATTGACACGAAGAAGTTCTGCAGTAAGCCAGATGTCAAGATCGGGTTGCCTTGCCGATTTCCTTATGGTTTTCATGGAGCTTTCATGCCGATCCCATTGCACAATCTTTGACAAATATTCTTAATAACTTTCATACCAAGATTGTATGGTGGAGAATTTGGTGGACTGTCAACCTGTTTCACCTAAATCCACTTGAAGTTTCCCCATCTAAACTAATCTTGTATTGAATGAGTAGTGTTGTATTTTAGTGCATTAGTTATGGTGTTGATTACACCGATAAGCGACTATCAAGATATGTTTGGATTATTTAAAATCTTAAATCTCCTAAAGTGATATGAAGGAAAAGTTGATCTCCTCTATTAACACTATTCAATCTCTAGATTATGACCTAGTTTCTCTACCAAGGGAAGATGCTTTTCAGAAACAGACAGTAGGAGATTTAAACCAGGAATTGTGTTCTTTAAACCAGGTTTAGGGTACTAGCCCACTTGTGTTTATCTTTCTTTGTGTAGCACTTGGCTAGTACTAGCCCACTTGGCTAGTACCCTACTTTAGCAATTGGCATAATGACAACATGGCTAGTGCACAATTCCTGGTTTAGGGTACTAGCCCTCTTGGGTACTAGCCGATTGAATAATTTATGCCAGTAATGGATAGAAATAGAATTGGCTAACTATACTGGTGGCTACTTTTGATTTGATTTGAAAGAAAACAAGTTTGGTTCTTCAAGTGAGCAGCTAAGCCAGCTAACCCGCATGCAGTGGAGTCTAGAAATAGTTGTAGTAGTGCATGAAGGCAATCCATGCTGTTAAACCTACTTCCAGTGATAAAAATGGAATCTCAATTTAGGAATCTCCATTTTGCGGTTACACCTACCTAAGTATCTGTAATAAGGGTCACTTGTCACTTCCACATCCGTCGTACTGGGTCCAGATTGGGGTGCAGACAAGTTTGAGTGGTTTTCAAAAGGATTTAAATTTACAGATGGGTCGCCTGAAAACAGATATCTCTTTCACCATATTCATGAATGGAGATTAAACATGGTAACCGGAGAGGTTCATGAGAAAAATCTAACAGGAATTGATTTTTCTATGGACTTCCCTGCATCAATGAAGATGTGATTGGTTTGAAACATAAGTATGGCTACACTCAAGTTATTGGATCTGCAGCAAGCTCAATTGCTGGTAGGAAGAATCATTCTTCTTTTCTTTCTTTCATTTTGTTTTTCTTTCTTTCTTCCACCTATAAACAACAATCCATATCATTTTTCTGTGTTAGGCCCGAGTAAATATGGAGGTCTAGCGAAATTATACTTTGACGAGAAGGAGCAGCAGCAACAAATAAAGGTAGAGTACCATAATTTTCCAGAAAATGAATTCTGCACCCGGTAGCATATTCGTGTGTAAACAAGAAGGAGTAGAAGAAGATGCTGGCTGGATTATTACCTTCGTACACAATGAAGAGACCAATGTGTCTCAAGTAAGTCCTCCTGCTCTTGTGTCTTTTGAATATCTGAATGTCTCATTGGAGATACCAGCCCTTGAGTCTAGACTGTCTTCAATCCATTGTTACATTTCTTGATATAGTTTCCTCATCTTGTTTTTATCATTGCATTACAGGCATACAAATTGATGCAAAGAATCTTGAAAGTGGACAAATTGAGACAATAAATATGCCTCAAAGAGTGCCTAATGGTCATCATGGGATCTTTGTCCCCATACCGAATCAAGCATAGCAGATACACTTTTGCAGCAAAATAATGTAAAAAGAATGTGTTTTTAGCATGTAATTTATTATCAGGATGTGTTGCTAAACTAGATTCCCCAGCTTTTTGAATCCAAGATAAATGCAAAGCTGCGCCAAAAATCGAAGCAGAGCCACCGCCAATACGAAAGGTTTAAACTTTAAAGCACCCATTGATCGTCAAAATGCAAGTAAGCAACACCAAATCGAAAACACACTGCTTCATAGTCATTGCAGAAAAGGATGAGTCAGAAGAGGAGAAATCGCAACAAAGTCAACTGAAATTTAAGACTTTTCTGATGATGAAGACGAGTTTCTCCTCACACCGAGGAAAAACTGCAACATCCGTTGATCAATGTAACGAAGAACTGATCAACAGAGACCTCAATTTCACCATCACGGTCTCTCGGGATTCCAGAACTAAGGATCGAGGAAAGTAAAAATTAGGGTTTTAAAATTGTGCTTGTGCTACCAGTTAGGGATTTGAAATTTTGAATCGCAATTTTATGCGGGTCTTTTTCCCATCACGTCCTTTTCAGTTTCAAGATGCCAACATGCGTCTTTTATCAATATAAAGCGTCATTTTCATGCGCATCGTTTTCAATATAAAACGTCATTTGTGTATCACGTCTTTTTCAAACCACGTATTTTTCATCATAAATAACCATTATATGCGTTTTTCCAATGTAAGATGTCTTTTAATACGCGTCATTTTTAATCTAAGATGTCTTTTTTGTCTCGCGTCGTTTTCATCATAAAGAACTCTCTTGTGCGTCTTTTTCAATATAAGAAGACGCATGCTCATAACTTCATAAGTCCTTTTGTTGCGTCTTTTTCAATATAAAGTGCGGGCCTCTACGTCTTGTTCACTGTAAAACGGTGCGCATAAGGCAAGATCCTTTCCTTATATATGTTCTGAGAAAAAACCAAAAATAAATAAATAGAAAACAGCAGGTACCAAATTGTCATCATCAAAAAATCATTTTGTTTTTACAATCTGTTCCATCCAAGTCCAACTTGTAGAATGGCGGCAGAATCCTAATAAAGAAATGGAGTACAAGTAAATCCTGCCATTATAGACAAAGGTGTGCGTATATATTCATTTATAAGACCTGGCCTACCTTCGATAATTGTTAAGCAAATCAGACAAAAAGAGCGAAAAACCATAAGCGGCTGTTCCTGTATAGATCAGACATAAAAAAAACATAAATGCATCTAAGTGAATATAATGTTAAAACAAGTATCTTCTCATCACATAGTTTCTTACATCCCAACCCTCAGAAGCTACAACAGAATCTCCAGATTCTATGAATCATCTTCAGATTTTCATGATTGTTGCTGTTTGCTTCTTTTTCCATGTCAAAGCTCAAGATAAGCTGACTTCGGGTTCAGGACAAGGTGCCCTTGCTCCATTCCATCCAAGACTTGCTGTGGTTATTGGGATCGTATCCATCATCCTCTCCGTAATGTTCATCATACTTGCTTACGCAAAATTCTGTCAGCAAAATGCCTTCAATCTATTTCATCAACACCAAGCTGAAGTTCATGGAGTTCGGAGATCATGGTCAAGGTATTCGGGGTTCGATGAGTCAACCATCAATGCTCTCCCATTCTTCAGGTTTTCGTCGCTTAAAGGGTCCAGAGAAGGCCTAGAATGTGCAATCTGCATTTCGAGATTTGAAGACGAAGAGATTCTCCGGTTGCTGCCAAAGTGCAAGCATGCATTTCACAAGAACTGTATTGACCAATGGCTAAAGAGTCATTCTAGTTGCCCTCTTTGCAGGTACAAGTTCTATCCTGATGATCTCAAGACCCTGAGTTACTCCAAAAGTTTGAGGTACTTGCGAAACCCTTCTAACCGATTGGAGGATCTTGATCTTGAGATCACTGTCCAGAGAGAGCAGGACAATCATCAAGGATCGTCAAGGTTCAACCTTTCCAGCAAATTTTACAAAGGCAAGAAAGAAGATTTACTACTTGTTCAAGATAGTAATCATGCCAATGGCCGTAAAGATAAAATCTTGGATAAGTTCAGGCACAAGATTGTTGTCTCTGATGTTATTATCAAGAATAGGTGGAGCGATATCAATTCTTCAGATTTGATGTCTTTGAAATGTGAGATGCTTAGAGAAATGTCAAGCAGCAGACTCTACCCTTTGAATTCAAGTAGTGCAAGATTCTACAATTGCTTGTCAAAGAGCGAAAACATAGAAAAAATCAAAGAGGATATAGAGAGGAAGAGGTTGCATGAATCCAAGATTACTGGTAGAAGCACTTCAGCTTCTACTTCATATAATGAGGAAAATTCATCAAAATTGGATGATTTTCCCAAGACGAGATCGATGTCTGAGATCTCAAAAGTTTCAAGGTTTAGAGAGTTTAGCATGAAGGACAAATTCAAAGAATCTGCATCTCCAAGCAATGTTGGAAAGGAAGAGAGAACCAGAAGGCTTTGGTTGCCAATAGCAGAGCGAACAGTTCGATGGCTGGAGACTAGGGAAAGAAACTCGAAAGAATTCGAATGCAAACTTCCAGCTTCTCACGTGTAAATAGGGAAGAATTTAGCTCCATCTTTGATTACAATTTTTGAGAAATCTCATGTTCCAAGTTGACAGAAGTTTTGTTACACTCTCATGCAAAGATGTTCTTGTTTCATTATGAGTATATTCATGAGATTTGAAGTCTCCGGTTCTAATAGGCAGACAACAAATGTTGACCAGTTCCCATGGAATCTACATCTCACATACAGTTCATGTCAGGAAAAAAATTAAAAGGAAATTAAAAATATTCAGATTGTTTGTCTCTTTCTATTGTGTTCGTGTCTTGCGTGAAATATTCTAAGATCACTTGTATAATTAATTATCTTTCTACAGCAAGAAGGAGACATCATTGATGATCATCTTCATTTCTGGCCTTTTCGGTCCTTTTTTGAGCTAAGAAACAATCAAGCATCTTTGCAATATAAGCTTCCTTATGAAAAAGATTTAACAGAATCTATTGTAAAAAATTGTGGAAAGTAGATGATAAGTAACCATCAACTCCATCATTAACAAATTCATTAATGGTTACAAAATAAGGTACTAAAGTTAAACCCTTGCTGCTAATTAAACCTGCGCGTCCTAGACGAACTGCTCGAGTGGATCGGAACTAGCCAACAGCTACATCTACTTTATATTCAAATTTACCAGAATTGAGAAATACCCAATATGTAACTAATCATAAAAAAATATATGATAAATGAACCTAATATAAGCGATACCCCCCTTTTATCAGAGCTCTCAACATCTGAATTACTAGTAGATTTGCGGCTGCCTTTCTTCATCATCCCCAATTCTTCGACGCGACTGATGCTGCTATCCGGACATCCATTCTTCTTTTTTACCTCATTTCTTCTCCATTCCCATTTCCTAACCCAATGCTTAGCCAATAGCACACCCAAACCGGCAAAGATTGATACAGTACAACCTGCCCCTATAGCCGCCATTGCCACCAACACCCATTTCCTCCCTCTTCCCTTCCCACGAGGCAGAACTGTTCACATTGCAGCAGCCAACCAAACGACTATCTATGTTTGACAAGCAACACCTTCATCAATGGTTTTCATTGTAAAGGGACAATGCGGACGAGGAAAACGACAATGCCTAGGGAAAAGAATAACGCAAACGAATCAAACATGATGGGCCATTTGATAAAACTTTCATAAGGAATTAGGCCTTGGATCTTGGGCTTAAGCTTGTGTAAGGCCTATAACAATGCACTTTTTAGTTTTAGGATTGCTCTTTTCTTTTGGGTGTAAAAAATAAATAAATTGAAATTAGCTAAATCATTCCAACTATATAATTTATTTTGAGAAGAAGAACGTAATAAAATGAGTTGTTCAAAAGTCAGCCGATCATTTGGTTGGTGAAGAGTTTATTATTGTGATTGACTTATATCAGAAGAACAAGCATCTATTAATATCACACAGTTAAGTTGTTCTCCATTTATTATAATTAATCCTCCAAAAAATAAATTCTTTTACTGATATTGTTTACTAATAATGGTAGAATTAATTCAATTACATAATAATCATAATAATAATGCCCTCCAACGCACTTAGCCAATCACTATAAACGTTTGGCCATGACTTTGTGTTTTCTCTGCTGTCACACGACTCGCGCCGAATGGAATTCTTAAGCCACACAGATGACGAAGACAGAACAGTAATGCAATTCGAATCACCTATTCACCCTCTTTCAATTTCAAACAATCAAGAAGAACCCATCAATTATAATAATCTCCACTTTAGTCCGCAAAGTCCCCAAAATCAATCACCATGGGCCCCGTCTCCTCCTCAAACTCCAGCCCCGTCTCTCCTTTACCACTGCACCGCCTCCCTCTATCGCCACGAAGGAATCGTCTTCTCCATCGCCGTTTCAAACGGAATCGTCTTCACCGGCTCCGAAAGCAACCGGATTCGGGCATGGAAGCAGCCCGATTGCGCTGATCGGGGTTGCCTCAAGTCCAGCTCCGGCCAAGTCCGAGCCATTTTAGCCCACGGTAACATACTCTTCTCTACACATAGAGACGGTAGAATTAGGGTTTGGGATTTCACGGATTCTGGAAATTTCTTTCGGGCTAAAAAGATCGCAACTTTCCCTAGAAAAATAAAGACCCAATTCCTTCAATTCTCAAAATCAAACACCCAACTCCTCCAATTTAAGAAAGATTATGTTTCTTGTATGGCGTATTACCACGCAGAAGGGCTTTTGTACGCAGGATCGAGCGACAAAATTGTGAAAGTTTTTAGGGTTTTGGACAAGAAATGTGTTGATTCATTTGTTGCACATGAGGATTTTGTGAATTGTATAGTGGTGAGCCAAGACGATGGTTGTGTTTTCACCTGCGCAAACGACGGGTCGGTGAAGATATGGAGGAGAATTTGCAATGGTGAGAATTCCCACATCCTCACCATGACATTAAAATTCCAGCAATCCCCTGTCAATGCATTGGCATTGAGCTCATGTTCCAGCAACCTGGTCCTGTATTCGGGTTCGTCGGACGGGGTGATCAATTTCTGGGAGAAGGAGAAGTTTTCAGGGAGGTTTAACCATGGTGGGTTCTTGCAAGGTCATAGATTTGCAGTTCTTTGTCTTGTGGCAATTGAGAGATTTATATTTAGTGGTTCTGAAGATACAACAATTAGGATATGGAGGAGGGAAGAAGGGAGTTGTTTTCATGAATGTTTAGGTGTATTAGATGGGCATAGAGGACCAGTTAGATGCTTGGCTGCTTGTTTGGAGATGGAGAAATTTGTGATGGGTTTTTTGGTTTATAGTGCTGGATTAGACCAGAGTTTTAAGGTTTGGAGAGTTAAGGTTTTTCCTGAAGAGAAGATGTGCTTGAGTTTTGCAGAAACAAATTATGATGCCAAGATCACAAGAATGATGGATTTTGAGATGAGTCCTGTCCTGTCTCCTTCTTGGGTCGAGAAGAAACTCAATGGATAGAGAGTAGCTATTTTCATCAGACATGGCAGGAATCAATCATATTACTAATGCCACATTGTTAAATTTATCTAGAGTGGAAGTATAATTAATTAGTGAGTAATTAGTATTTTGTAATTTAAGCAGGGATCTGCATTCTGGTTCTGGATGACTTGTCAATCGATCCAATGAACCAGAGCATGCAAAACTTGCTTAGCTTTTGAATGTGGAAATGAGAGTAAACATGCAATTTTAAGTATGAACACCCATCTTTCTTCAGTCTCTCTCATACTCAGTTTCACACTCAAACCGACGCTCGACCACAACCAATTTTGGTATTACAGGTTGTCTATTTACGGGGAAAACACATGGGGATGAAATTGGACCGACAGCCATCGAAAACTTCACTGGTGTGCATCTATGATTTGCAAAAATTGTAGCATTGCATAGTAGGGTCGACTGAGTTCAAATGTGATGATCTTCTTTATATCTTTTATGGAGACGTGTACCATTGCTAATTACTAATTCTATGTAATATGGTGTTTCATAGATCTAGATCCAATCCTGTAATTTTGTCTCATTGAACTGCCTAACATTCCTCGCACATAGTAATAGAAATGTTATTAATTTTGGCAATTAATTTTTCACCTAAATTACCTGTGGCCCAAGTCTTCACTTCCTCCGCATCGCATTATTTTGCTTCTCCATTACTACTCTGCCTACCTTTGCTCTCTAGTTATTAGCCACGCTTTGCTTCACCATTAGTACTCTGCCTACTTTGCTATTGTAGTTGCACGTTTGTCTTTTTTTTATCTTAACCGTAAATAGAAATATGAGACAAGACTCGAACTCAAAACCTAACTTCAATTTACAAATTATTACACATGGATTGTTTTGGGACATTTCTTGAGAGATATATCAGCAATTGATTATACGGCTATAAAGTTGTCCACTAAAAAAATTTAAGAACATTCAGATCCATAATTTTTCACATACATGATTTAGATCCATAGCACATTGAACAAAATACAGGGCACTTGAGTTGAGTACTAAGTTACTAGAAAGCTTCTTCCTTAGAAAGATGGTGATGAGTCCTTTCAATGAAGAAATTTCCATTGAAAGGACCCAACAAGTCCTCCACCAAAAAGGGGCCCAACCCAGTAATCCCAGTGATCAGTCCAGTCCATGCTCACCAAAGCGGGCCCAAATGATCTTGCTGGGTTCATTGAGGCACCAACTAAGATGTTTGCCCCAACTACAAGCCCAGTTAACAGTGGCCCAAGCCCATCAATAGATCCTTTCTTGGGGTCAACCATTGTTGCATATACTGTGAATAATAAGAAGGTCAAGACTATCTCCCATACTACTCCTCGGAGAAAACCCACCCCACTTCCAAGGGTAATGGTTGGTAGTACTATTCATCGGTTAACCGAAACCGAAACTGAAATTCGAAGTTTCGAATTTCGGTTAACCAAATTCCCTAAAAATGAAAACCGAAACCGAACCGAACTTTATAAGAACCGAAATTCCGAAACCGAAATTTCAAACATTTTTTTTTAAATTTCATGAAAAAAGAAGAAAAAAGATATCTGGAAATTGTAATCCAGCATCAGTAAATGAACAATCCATAATTAAACTAATCCATAATTAAACCAATCCATAATTAAACAATCCATAAGTAGCAGACCTAAAAATCACAACTACCCAGAATCAACCAACCTCAAAAAATCCAAACTTGCAGCTGAAATAATTAAGGAGACAAGGGGAACTAATATCAATACACATGAATCTTAGACAAGGCTGAATAGTTATCCATTTCAAAGGTAGAAGAAATTGATCGTTACAAATACCCAAATTTTGAAATTAGGGTTTATTAGATTGATTGTTACAAATCCCCAAATTAATTTAGAGAACTTACCGATACAGGTGGAGGAGGCGGTGGGTGGTGGAGGAGAAGCAGCGTCGCTGCTGCAAGAGGGCGGAGGTCGACGGACTGAGCGAGCGAGAGGGAGAGGAGAGAGGATGAGGGAGAGTTTAGAGGAGGAGGCGGTGGGTGAGTAGTGGTGGTGGAGGAGGCGGTGGCCGGTGGGTGGTGGAGGAGGACAGTCGAGTGAGAAGGAGATAGGAGAGGATTTTGACAGAGAGTGAGAGAGTGAGAACGAGAGATGAGGGTCGGCAATGGGATATTAGGGAATGACATTTTAGTAAAAAATAATCCTTATATACCAACCAGCAAAGTTCGGTTAACCGAACTTGTGCTTACCAACAACCGAAACCGAACCGTATTAAATTTCAGTTTTTGACTATCCGAAACCAAAAAAATTGAAACCCAAATTTCAAAACCGAACAATCAAAATTTCGGTTTCGAAATTTCGGTTTTTCAGTTGTGGAAAACCGATGGGCAACCCTAGTTGGTATAGTCTGCACAAAGGAGAAATTCAATTAAATATTTTCTTTATAAAAAATAAAGAAACTTTTATTCTAAAAATATATAAATTTTAGCTAATTAGTACTCGGTTGGGCCATGAATTAATTATTTTGCTAATTTGACTTACCAATCCTCTAGTGAGGAACTTGAGGAGGAGGCAAACGAGTGGAGATGTTTGTATCAAGAGTATTTTCGACCTTTCATCACCAACAAGAGGGTCCCGATATATGTACTTCCCGGTATATATCACCGTCAGTAGCCAAGACTATGTATACCGGCTCTACCAGGTAAATATACTACTTGTACGAGATACTAGAAAAATCATCGGGTAAAGGGACAAGTATTGGTAATGGCTGACCAAGCCTAAACGACACGTGTCCAGGGTGACCCACAGGGCGAGGCTATAAATACCCCTCGTCATCCCTTCATTAGGATACATATTTACACACGCA
This sequence comes from Viola odorata, assembly GCA_963691705.1. Lineage (NCBI taxonomy): Eukaryota > Viridiplantae > Streptophyta > Magnoliopsida > Malpighiales > Violaceae > Viola > Viola odorata. Next base: position 18,686,098 of record OY829545.1, on the reverse strand, counting down.
CGAGTACTAGAGCCTTGCCAGCACAATTACCCAACTTCTTATCTCCACCCGATAGTTTTCCCTTACCATATATTTTCGTCATGCATACTAACTTGATCGTCAGAGTCTCTACGCCAGAGACCCCCTCTGGCGCTTTGCAGGTGGCGTAGGCATAGTTATTAGAACTGGACCGACCCGGCGGTCGGCCCGGTAAAACCGCGACCCAAAGAGTTTTTCGGGTCGGTTCAGCTATCTGACAGGATCTGCATATGGACTGGAAAAAATCGACAGACTCGATCGGTTTTTAAACAACCAGTGACCCGATCGGTTCGCTATCAACCCGACTGGGTCGATGAGTAAAATGAAAACGTCGTCGTTTTTCCACTTCATATGTCCAGTTCCTCACCACTGTCGCCGAATCACCACCGCTACCCAGCCATCACCACCATGATAGCATGTTTTTATGCATGATTTTCTCTCCATTTTCTCCCCTTTTCAAGGCATGATTCCGCTAATTTACCCTTGTTTCCATTACTATCGCAGATTTAGGCCTAAAATGGGAGTTTATGCGAAAAGATGCATTTCTGGACCATTTTGTGCAGTTTTTGAGCTTCAAGACCCAGAGTCGAGGTCCCGAGTCCGAACCAGCGTTCAAGGTCCCGAATCGGATTCCCAGTTCGGGACCCCGAAGGGCAAAGGATGTCATTTCCACGTGTCATCCCACCTACAACGCCCATGTGACTCCTCTGACACTGTTCCTGCGCTCTGCACTGATTACCAAACACCCACCGAACTGACCAGTTCAGCCTCGAGCTCAGTCCAGACCTGCCCAAAGCTGGAAAAATCAGACAGCTTTATGCTTTTCCAGCTTTGTGCTTGGAGGAACATGGATCCACTTTCTTAGGCTTTCAATTAATGCATTTTGTCCCTAGTTTTAGGCTGAAGATATTTTGTGCTTAGGGCTCTACTATATAAAGAGCATCTAAGCTTAGTTTTAAAAGGACATCTTTTCCTAGCTTTTAATCACTTAGCATAATTTAGAAGTAGCTTAGACTTCTCTCTAGTTTCTCTCTCTAGCCATTGTTAGCTTCTTCAACATTGCTGCCGAGCTATAAACGGAATTTTAGTAACAAGTTTTCTTCCCTTCATCTATTTATTTACTTGTTATGCTTTCTTTAATCGTTATTTGTTTATCCTTAAGTATGAGTAGCTAAATTCCTAGTTCTTGGCAAGGCTGATTCAAGGGTTGCAAGGGCAGATTCGAGGCCTTAATGTGCTTAATATATTCTTGATGCTGTATTTAACTATTCATCGATTTAATTACATCTTTGCATGATTTAATTTAAGGTCTGATCAACTGAGAATTATTTTGTGTAAATGCTGCCATTCATGTGATGAATACGAAAGGAAAATCGCATGAGTAAGTAGGCATCTATTTAGTCTTGACTGTGTCAAAGTGGTCTTGAATAGATAGGTTGGGTAGTTGATTAGGGCTGGGTCACGAGCCTGACAAACTGAGGGACTTTAGCTCTAGATCTGTCTTTTCTTAGCTTCATGGGCAGTTTGAGTATGGCCCTCCCGCATTCGTGCCTGGAGGGATGGCAAACTGTCAAGACTACCTCATATGTGGAAACGGGGGGTAGTTTCTCTCAAGAGAAAAGTAGGGGATATCCGAGGAATCTGGTCCCCATGTCATTTCTATGACATCTCGAATGGAATACCCTTGAGCTGATGACGATCTGGTCCCGAATGCAACCCAGAATGCCTTTGCCGAGAACACTTCCTCCATCTGATTATTCGTGCTTATTTCACTCTTGATCTATTTCACACCTGCGTTGATATTTCTGCATCTGTTTCTGATTTATTTTATTTCTGGAATTATTTGCTTACTTACTTTGTTTTATCATTCGGGACTCCCGAATTGACACCTCGGGACCCCGAATACTGCTTTCCTAGATAAAAATTGTTAGCTCCCAAAATCAGCCTTGGCCAACTCGTTTGGCCAAGTAAAACCCCCCTCTAAGTGTTACCCTTTGCGCTCTTCTCCCGAATACATTCACGACCATAAATCAGTTTCTCACAATCCCCGTGTTCGACCCTGACTACCACTGTACACTTTATCTCTTGTGCACACACGTTTTCAGGCACTATAAATTTATGTATTTGATTGACGATCAAATTGGCGCCGTTGCCGGGGATTGTTTCAAGACTGATTTATTTTTCTTGTTTGTATGACCAGGAGATCCGCACCCGAATTACTACCCCTTGATCACGAGCTAGGACGGACCGAAAGGGGACTTCGACGACTGGCACGAGGAAATTCCAACCCTTGCGTTCGGGACCTCGAACGTCTTTTTGACCTAGAAGACAATCCAGACCCCGAGGATCTTCCCCTTGATCACCCAGAAGGACCCGAAATGGATGACCACGGTCCCGTAGGAGATCGCGTTCCACCACTTCCCCCGCCAGTCCAGACCATCGATGATTTCAACGCTGCTCCCGAAGCACCAACCAGCTGCATTGTCTGGCCAGCAGTCCCGAATGACTGGGAACTCAAGTCTGCAACCATGCATCATCTGCCACTCTTTCGAGGATTGGCCAAAGAGAATCCACACCGCCACCTACAGCAGCTACACTCCATTTGTGACGCCATGAAGCCCCACAACGTTTCGGTTGAGCATGCCAAGCTTCGTGCCTTTATGTGGTCCCTCAAGGACGACGCTCTTGACTGGTTTTATGATTTGCAGCCGCAATCTATCAATTCATGGGCCGAGATGTCTAAGGCTTTCACGGATAAATACTACCCCGTGTCCATAGCAATGGTGACCCGAAAGCAGCTTGTATCCATCCTCCAAAAGGATTCGGAAGACCTTGAGCAATACTATGAGCGGTTTAAGAAGATGCAAGCCCTATGCCCCTCGCATAATCTGTCCGAACATGCCCTCATGCAGTATTTCTGTGAAGGACTCAACGGTCGGGACAAGGCCTTGTTGAACGCTGCCGCTAATGGATCCATCACTAGACTCACTCCAGCTGCTGCCAAGGCCACCATCGAACTCATGGCCAAGAACAACCTCCAGCTCAACAACTCCACTAGCGTTCAAGATGCACGCTCAGCTGCTCTGGAGGATTCAACGCCCCATATGGCCAACATCACAATCAAGGTTGGAAGCAACCTAACTATGGATGGAACAACAACCAGCAGGCCGGACCCAGCCATCAGTATGGCCAAAATCCATACGGAAATCACCCCCCTCCTTTCAACATGCAGGCCTTCAAGCCTAGGCCCAATTTTCAGAATTACCAGTACCAGAGGCAGCCTCCCCCAGACCAGAATTTCACCATGCCACCGCCCCCGAATGAGGACCCCTCCCCCGATAAAAAGAAAATCGCAGAACTGGAAAAACATATTCGGACCCTCATGGCTGAAATGAAGGAAGTAAAAAATGGAGGGAGATTTCCAGGGCAAACGGAACCTAACCCGAAGCATGAAGCGTGTGCCATGAACCTCCACAGTGGTCTCGAGATCCCTTCTCGTGTCCACCCAGATCCCGAAGCCAACATTGCTGTTCCTGGTCCCGAAACCAACAATACTGTACCACCACCTCCCGAACAAACAAATGACCAACCCAAGGAGTCCCGATTTGGCGACACAGCACTTGATCACTTCTTCTCCAGCAAGAAATCCCGATGCAAGAAGAAGCAGCCCGTTGAGGAAGACTTCTCCCAAGAATTCATAAACAAAGTCTTCGAGCCCCCATTCCCCGAGCGATTGATAAAGAAAACGAAAGAAAAGGAAGATCGGGACATCTTCGAAATGTTTAGCAAGGTCGTCATCAATATTCCGCTCCTCAAGGCCATCAAGAACATGCCCCGATATGCAAAGTTTCTAAAACAACTATGCACCAACAAGAATAAGTTTACCGAGGTGAATCGAATCAGTGTGGGAGCCAACTTGTCCGCCCATATCCAGCGCCGGATCCCGACCAAGTGCAAAGACCAGGGCATGTTCACGGTCCCGTGCAGGATCGGGACCATTGATATTGGGAACGCAATGTGCGATTTGGGAGCAGGAATTAATGTTATGCCCTTGACCATCTACAATAGCCTCGGACTCGGGCCCTTGAAGGAAACCACGCTGGTAATCCAACTTGCAGACCGTTCGGTGGTATATCCCAAAGGTATCATCACGGATGTTCTTGTCCAGGTTGGCGAATTCTTATTCCCGGCAGATTTCTATGTCCTCTCCATGGAAAATCCCACGAACACCAAGTCTTCGGATCTGCTCTTGGGACGTCCTTTCTTGGCTACTGCCCGGGCAAAGATTGACTGTTATGAGGCCTCGATATCCCTCGAGTTCGACGGGGAAATCATCCGTTTTAACATGCTGGACTCTATGAAGTACCCCCCCGAATTCTCAAGCATCAATTTTGTTGATATAATAGACCCCCTTGTGGAGGAAGTTACTGGGCTGAACTCTGTCGAGCCCTTGAAGCTGGTTCTTGACCATAGTCTCACCCCCGAATCTCTGCGAGAAATGACAGCTTCCATCGCGGTCCCTTCTGAATTAAGCACCGTTGCCGCAGCCCTTGAAGAAAATGCTTCCCTGATGGTTGAACCCCCGAGCGAGTCTCCTGAATGCGCAGATCATGTACGACTTCCTTCATCTCTGGAACAAGCCCCAGACCTGGAACTAAAGACGCTGCCCTCACACCTGAAGTATGCATACCTTGGGGAGGCAGAAACGCTCCCGGTCATAATCTCCAACAAATTAGAAGCAGAGCAAGAAGCTGAGCTAGTGAACCTCCTCCAGAGTTTTAAGAAGGCCATCGGTTGGACAATTGCCGACATCAAGGGCTTGTCACCATCCTTGTGTACTCACCGCATACAACTCGAAGAAGGCTCCAAGACAGTGAGACAGCCCCAAAGGCGTTTGAACCCTCCCATGATGGAAGTAGTTAAGAAGGAGGTCCTGAAGCTACTCGATGCCGGGGTTATTTACCCCATTTCTGATTCTCCATGGGTTAGCCCAGTTCAGGTGGTCCCGAAGAAAACTGGCATCACAATCATTCCAGGTCCCGAGGGTCAGCCAATTCCCTCCCGAATCCAGAATGGATGGCGTGTGTGCATTGACTATCGACGCCTGAACGAAGCCACCCGAAAAGACCATTTCCCACTTCCCTTCATAGATCAGATGCTGGAGCGCCTTGCGGGCAAGACGCATTATTGCTGCCTAGATGGGTATTCGGGATTCCACCAGATTCCAGTAGCCCTTGAAGACCAGGAGAAAACCACCTTCACGTGCCCCTTCGGGACCTTTGCTTACAGACGCATGCCCTTTGGGTTATGCAATGCCCCGGCCACGTTCCAGAGGTGCATGGTCAGCATCTTTTCAGATTTTGTAGAAGAGTGCATCGAGGTATTCATGGATGACTTCACGGTCTATGGTAACTCCTTTTCCGAATGCCTCTTGAATTTAAAGAAAATTCTGCAAAGGTGTATAGAAACTAACCTTGTTCTTAATTTCGAAAAATGTCATTTCATGGTTGACCAAGGACTAATCTTAGGCCATATCGTGTCCCGAAAGGGTATCGAAGTAGACAAGGCTAAAATCCAAGCTATCGAGACCTTGCCTTACCCCTCAAATATTCGAGATGTGCGTTCTTTTCTTGGACATGCAGGTTTTTATAGGAGGTTCATCAAGGATTTCTCCAAGATTGCCCAGCCAATGTGCCAATTACTACACAAGGATGTAGAATTTGTCTTTGATGACAAGTGCAAGAAGGCATTCGAGACCCTGAAAGCCAAGCTCATTTCTGCTCCCATCATTCGAGCCCCCGACTGGACGCTCCCATTCGAGATCATGTGTGACGCGAGCAACCAAGCCTTGGGAGCTGTTCTGGGCCAGAAGAAGGACAAGGAGACTTATGTCATTTATTATGCCTCCAAGTTGTTGGATCCCGCCCAGCAAAATTACACCACTACGGAAAAAGAACTCTTGGCCATTGTCTATGCCCTTGATAAGTTTCGGCAGTACCTCCTGGGCACAGAAGTGATAGTATACTCTGACCACTCCGCTCTTCGATGCCTGCTCAAGAAGACAGACGCGAAGCCTAGGCTTATCCGCTGGATTCTCCTGCTTCAAGAGTTCAACCTAGCCATCAAAGATAAAAAAGGGACCGAGAACTGCGTAGCTGATCATTTGAGTCGACTACCGCATCAAGAAGACGACTCCCAAGTAACCATTCGGGAGTCTTTCCCTGATGAGCATTTGTGCTTAGTTGACACGACAAAGTACCCCTGGTTCACGGACATAGCTAACTATTGTGCCACTGGTGCGCTTCCAGTCGAGGCCTCGAGTGCAGAACACAACCGAATCCGCAAACAAGCCAAGTATTATGTCTGGGACAGCCCGTACCTATGGAAACATTGTTCAGATCAAATCGTTAGGCGCTGTGTCTCCACAGACGAGGTCCCGTCCATCCTCAAGTTCTGCCATTCAACAACGGAAGGGGGACATTTTGCTGCAAAGAAAACCGCACTCAAAGTCCTCGAGGCGGGTCTTTACTGGCCCTCCATCTTCAAGGACAGTTATTTATTTTGCGCAACGTGCCCTCGATGCCAAGCCATGGGAAACATCAGAGCCCGAAACCAAATGCCCTTGACTAGTATCATTGCGTGCGATATTTTCGACATTTGGGGCATTGACTTCATGGGACCGTTCCCAAATTCATTCGGGCATACGTATATTCTGCTTGCAGTAGATTACGTCTCCAAATGGATCGAAGCCAAGGCCACAAAAACTGACGATTCAAGGGTGGTTGCCGATTTTCTCAGAACACACATCTTTAACCGATTCGGGACCCCTCGAGCTCTCATCAGCGATCGGGGGACTCATTTCTGCAATCGAACAGTCGCTTCGCTACTTAACAAGTATGGAGTGACTCATCGAGTGTCTACAGCTTACCACCCCCAAACCAATGGGCAAGCTGAGGTCTCGAATCGGGAGATCAAGGCCATCCTCGAGAAAACAGTGAATCAGTCACGAAAAGATTGGAGTCTCAAGCTAGGGGACGCGCTTTGGGCCTACCGCACCGCATTCAAGACCCCGATCGGCATGACACCATATCGGTTGGTCTATGGCAAGCCGTGTCACCTTCCGGTCGAAATAGAACACAAGGCCTTTTGGGCACTCAAGAAAGTCAACATGGACTTGAACTTAGCAGGAAAGGAACGCTGTTTGCAAATTCAAGAGCTTGAAGAGCTTCGGGGGATCGCCTATGAGAATTCCATGATCTACAAGGACAAGACCAAAGCCCAGCACGACAAGCACCTCGTAGTCAAAAACTTCACCATTGGGCAGAAAGTGTTGCTCTACAACTCCAGACTACGGATTTTTTCGGGGAAGCTCAAGTCCAAATGGACGGGACCATACCGAATAACCGCGGTGTTTGATCATGGGGCTGTTGAGATCCAGAGTTTGAACAATGGGGAGCCATTCAAGGTCAATGGGCACAGGTTGAAACCTTTCTATGAAGGATTCCAGCCTTCAACTGCAGAAGACGCAAGGGTCGAGGACCCAGCAATCCACACTCCCGAATGAGGACACGACGTCCAGGCCTGGACGATAATCAAGGCCAAGTGTGGGGACCAACCCCGAATTTCTAACCCTCTTCCTTTAATTTTCTCGTCTCTAAATTCTGCATCCGACATCCTCTTTTCCATCTTCCCAAAACCCATTTCTTACCTTCCCTAGGTGATTTTAATTAGTTTTGTCCAGACTTATTCCTTTTGTCCATTGGTTTCTTTAGTTTCTTCTATTATTCGAGTCAACTCTAACTTTTCAAATTTTTTTATGTGCACTTTTTATGTTACCTAGGAAAAAAAATTTCATTTTCGTTGTCCTATCCCCCTTTCATTTAATTTTTATGTTCCCCTCTCTCCTTTATTTAATGCCTTGTCCCCTTCTTTATCACCCCCATTTAATTACCTCTAATTTTATTCTTATCTCTCCTCTCTCCAACATCCCAAAAGCTGATTTGCTTTCTCTGATTCCCGTACAGGTGTCAGCGCACACTGCCCATGGCACTAAGCGCCCTCTCCCATCGCGCCACGTGGACAACGGAGGACGAAGCGTCAGTTCCCGCCTCTCTCTCCACGTTTCCACGCCTGCCACAACCTACTCACCCACGCCACCTAAACCGTCACCCTTCCACGTTACCCAACCGTTACCCAACCAAACCCTTTTCAGCTCTCCCAATCAAATCAAAACGCAGCTTTCCCTCTGCTTTCCCAACACAAAACCCTATTCCCTCCCTTATGGCACACACCAGCATTAACCTCAACAAAAATCCCTCCTCTCACTCTTCTACCCCCACCCCTAATCCTCTCTCCAACCCAAAACAGCCGCACACCATCACCTCCGACCACTCACCCGCCGCCACAGAACGGCTCGGATCCACATCCTCTGAGACCACCCTCAACCTAGACGAAGCCCCCCACACCGTCCCTCTCCCAGACATGACCAGATCTGGCAAGGTTCGCCGTGTCCCACCAACCACCACCGCCGGTAGCAAGAAGAGAACGCCTCCCAGCCCGGTCAACTCCGTTCCCCTCGACGTTAAGCCTATCGGCTACGTCATTCCGTCCGACACCGACGGTGAGGAGGAACCCCAGTCCAGTTCCAGCCTCCGGGAAGCCCGGCGGGTGGAGAGAGAGAATGAGGAGCAATTCCCGTGGGATTCCGACGACCAGCGAGAGGAGGAGGACGACGGCGGACAAGACGGTGAAGAGGAGGTCGAGCTGACTGAGCGACCAGAAGCACAGGAAGCCCAGGACCCCGAGCACACTGCTCCCGGTCCCGAGTACATTCCATAGGGCCCAACTGAGGAGATCACCAAGGAAGGAGAAGGGGAGATCGACCCACCCCAACCTCCCAGTCCACCCCCGAAACCGGCCAGGGGCAAGACCCGAGCCGCTAAGAACGCTCCCAAGCCCCCTGCACCCAAGGCTCAAGCCCCCAAACCTCCGGCCGCTAAGAAAAGGAAGGCCCCGGCCTCTTCCAAGGGCAAAGCGCCTGCTACTGAGACCCCCCGCAAATCCCAGCGCGTCGAGACAGAGGATGAGGAGTTCGATTCCGCTCCGGGCTCTCGACCCAGTTACCTGGTAACAAGGGTCGGATCGAAGGCAAGTATAGGTACCCAGACCTCTCCAAGCCGTCTGCTGCTCCCGAGCCTCCGTCTAGCAACGCCACCACTTCACCAGCCCCGAAACCCGCAGTTGACTCCCGAGTGCCCGACAACATTCCAGCTGACGACACCACGAACCAGCTCCTCCGCCTCATCCTGGAAACCAATCTTGCAATCCTTCGAGAGATCCAGACTCAAGCGGACGTGCTGATTGCGATGCGCCGTCCTCATCCTCCCCCATGATCCTCCCCCATGATCCCGAACAATTTTAATCACTTTTGCCCCTGCGTGGGCTGGCTATCACTCTTGAACAATTCCATTCCTGCTTTCACTTTAAACTACTATCTCTTTTGTCTCCTTCTCGCATTGAGGACAATGCGCTGCCTAAGTGTGGGGAGGAGTTTAAACTGCTAGTATTTATTATGCATACTATAATTATATTCTAGTTTATGCATGTGTTAATTTCTAGTTTTTATTTTTTCGGATTTTTATCTTTATTTTGCTGCCTAGTTTTTGAAAACACCCCAATGATGGACACACACCTGACTTGTGCACATAGAATAAAAATGCTGTCTATAGTCAAGGTCCCGAATGTGATATCCTTTGCCTGTTATGCCTTATATCTGCTTCAAGGCCTAGACACCAGTAGTCACGAAGTAACACCTTGTGAGCATTTGAGCCTTCATACCTATGTTTATTAATTGAGTGAATGCATGACTAGGTACTGGCTGGGTTTGCATGATATCCATGGGTATAGACACATTCAGACATAGGAAAGCAACAAAAAGATTAAGACCTCGCATCAAATTGTTCTCTCTCATTTTTTCTGCTCTGTTCTTTTTCCTGACCCCGAATCCCTTCTTGACCTCTCCAATTCTAACCACTTGAAGTTTCTTTGATCTTTCTCTTGGCAGGTGAGTGATGTTGTTGGGAGCACCATCGAGGGCTAGACTAGACAAATGAAGCAGCACAGGCAAAGTGTGGGGGTCCCGCAAAAATTCAAGACCCTGAATGTTGGCACCGATTCAAGACCTCGAAGCTAAAACGAAGAAATCAAGGGCAGACCAGAACGAAAAATCACTTCCCACCCACAGTAAAACACAAGTGTGGGGAAGCGAAATCAGAATATCAAGCCCCCGAAGAACAAGGTCTCGATCCTCAATTCAGATCTCTCTTTCTCTCTCCAAAAAAAAAAAAAAAAAAAAAAAAAAAGAGAAAAAGAAAAAGAAAAAAAAATATAAATAAAAGAGAGAGAGAAAAGAGCAAGACCAAACCTTGAAAGCCAAGAAGAGGAAAATCAGCAGCCAGCATCCATTCAAGGTCCCGAGCCTAGGTCCCGAACGAAGGCAAGGACCCCCCCCCTCAAAGAAGAAAAGCCTAGTCTAGCTTTCGCTCCAGCAACATTGTCTCACCATTTCGATTCTTTCTTGCCAAGGGAGCATTCCAGGTTCGAGTTGGTTTAACCACCTTCTCATGTCACTTCCTTACTACCCTTCTTCTCCACTTTTCCTTCTCATTACGCTTCTTCCATTTCCCTTGTCATTTATTTTCTTTGCTTCTCCTTCTTACCCCCGATGCGAAGTCTTTTGATTGCTAGATTGCCTATGCATGTGTCTAACGTACTCGGATTAACTTGCAAACTTGGTCTTGTGCCGCGTTTTTGCATACTTGAGTGTTTAAACACCTACCCTTGTTCATGAGCATGAGCGCAAACACGAATCTATGTGAGGACTGCTGGTATATAGGCTAATGTGGAAAAGTCTCTTCTCAAGGGTCGTTACTCTTCTGATTTGATGCAGGTGTATCTAGGCAAAGTCTGTTTTCATTCGGGGCCCCGAATCTTTTCAAGCATGCTTATTCTCTGTGCTATTGTTTGGTGTGTCTGTTCTGTTTTGGGACTGTTTTAAATTTTGTGAATGCTCGAGGGCGAGCATTGGGCAGTGTGGGGATTATTTGATAGCATGTTTTTATGCATGATTTTCTCTCCATTTTCTCCCCTTTTCAAGGCATGATTCCGCTAATTTACCCTTGTTTCCATTACTATCGCAGATTTAGGCCTAAAATGGGAGTTTATGCGAAAAGATGCATTTCTGGACCATTTTGTGCAGTTTTTGAGCTTCAAGACCCAGAGTCGAGGTCCCGAGTCCGAACCAGCGTTCAAGGTCCCGAATCGGATTCCCAGTTCGGGACCCCGAAGGGCAAAGGATGTCATTTCCACGTGTCATCCCACCTACAACGCCCATGTGACTCCTCTGACACTGTTCCTGCGCTCTGCACTGATTACCAAACACCCACCGAACTGACCAGTTCAGCCTCGAGCTCAGTCCAGACCTGCCCAAAGCTGGAAAAATCAGACAGCTTTATGCTTTTCCAGCTTTGTGCTTGGAGGAACATGGATCCACTTTCTTAGGCTTTCAATTAATGCATTTTGTCCCTAGTTTTAGGCTGAAGATATTTTGTGCTTAGGGCTCTACTATATAAAGAGCATCTAAGCTTAGTTTTAAAAGGACATCTTTTCCTAGCTTTTAATCACTTAGCATAATTTAGAAGTAGCTTAGACTTCTCTCTAGTTTCTCTCTCTAGCCATTGTTAGCTTCTTCAACATTGCTGCCGAGCTATAAACGGAATTTTAGTAACAAGTTTTCTTCCCTTCATCTATTTATTTACTTGTTATGCTTTCTTTAATCGTTATTTGTTTATCCTTAAGTATGAGTAGCTAAATTCCTAGTTCTTGGCAAGGCTGATTCAAGGGTTGCAAGGGCAGATTCGAGGCCTTAATGTGCTTAATATATTCTTGATGCTGTATTTAACTATTCATCGATTTAATTACATCTTTGCATGATTTAATTTAAGGTCTGATCAACTGAGAATTATTTTGTGTAAATGCTGCCATTCATGTGATGAATACGAAAGGAAAATCGCATGAGTAAGTAGGCATCTATTTAGTCTTGACTGTGTCAAAGTGGTCTTGAATAGATAGGTTGGGTAGTTGATTAGGGCTGGGTCACGAGCCTGACAAACTGAGGGACTTTAGCTCTAGATCTGTCTTTTCTTAGCTTCATGGGCAGTTTGAGTATGGCCCTCCCGCATTCGTGCCTGGAGGGATGGCAAACTGTCAAGACTACCTCATATGTGGAAACGGGGGGTAGTTTCTCTCAAGAGAAAAGTAGGGGATATCCGAGGAATCTGGTCCCCATGTCATTTCTATGACATCTCGAATGGAATACCCTTGAGCTGATGACGATCTGGTCCCGAATGCAACCCAGAATGCCTTTGCCGAGAACACTTCCTCCATCTGATTATTCGTGCTTATTTCACTCTTGATCTATTTCACACCTGCGTTGATATTTCTGCATCTGTTTCTGATTTATTTTATTTCTGGAATTATTTGCTTACTTACTTTGTTTTATCATTCGGGACTCCCGAATTGACACCTCGGGACCCCGAATACTGCTTTCCTAGATAAAAATTGTTAGCTCCCAAAATCAGCCTTGGCCAACTCGTTTGGCCAAGTAAAACCCCCCCCCTAAGTGTTACCCTTTGCGCTCTTCTCCCGAATACATTCACGACCATAAATCAGTTTCTCACAATCCCCGTGTTCGACCCTGACTACCACTGTACACTTTATCTCTTGTGCACACACGTTTTCAGGCACTATAAATTTATGTATTTGATTGACGATCACACCACATCAGCCATTGCCCCCTCACGCACCTGACCGACCCTCACAAACCCAATCGCTCACGCTCCATCACGCACCCGACCACACCACCAGCGTTCTCCCATCACCAACACAAACCTAATCTCACTCTCCACCACCTGTCGACCCTCATTCAACCACCACACCCTCTCTCGGCCTCACTGCCATCGTCGTCGTCACTGCCATCTCACCCTCTCACTCTTGGCCACACCATCACAACAGCTATCATCGCCACACTCGTCACCTCACAGCCACCACCATCTCCTCTCAAATCACAGCCACCGTCGCATCATCACTTTCCTTCATCGCCGCCACAACACCATCAATCGTCGCCATCGCGCCTCCTCTCTCTAATAGAAAAGAAAAAAGAAAAAATAGAAGAGAGAAAATAATGGAAATGGAAAGGTTGTGGTAGTTGTGTTGACCGGTTGAATAATATGATTAATTAAAAAGTGGGTAGTGGTTTATTTGATTGGAACGAGAGTGAAAGAGTGGTAATGTCGTAATGGCAATGGTTATGGATTTTAATAGTAATTAGTAATTTGAAATTTAGATTATTTTTTTATTTTTAACTTTTGATTTACTTGATATTTTATTTTGATATATTATAAAATGTCATATCGTTAGAATAAAAGTTTATCGGTTCAATCCGGTTCAATTATCTAAGACTGAACGGTTCGATCTGTGAACGGTTCAAAACGGTCCAATGAGTCAATCCGGTCGAACCCGGTCGAATTAGTAAATTTTCATTTCTCGTTTATTGTCCGGTCCGGTTCTGATAACTATGGGTGTAAGAACAGCGAAACAGTCCACGTCGGCACGTCATATTGTAAAATCACCCTCACCTCAGATCCAGGATTATCAATGCTAGCAATTGGTCAATCCAATACAAGATGGATCGGAAAAGAGTAATGCGACCGCCGGCAAGAAGGCATAGAGTGACAGCCGGGTTGAGATGGCCACCGGAAAAGTGACCGGCGGATATCATCACAGCTACAACAAGTGCATGTGCCAAAGCAACAACGAACAAACCCAACAATGAATCTCCCAGCAGCTTCTCTGTCCACCGTATGTGTAACACAAATGAAGAACAAAAAGAGATTAAGAAAATTTCAAAACACACCTGGGCAACATGATTGTCAAATATTATTAATGTATAAAAATCATGATGAATAAAATGATGGGGTGCGGGTGTTGGATAGAAATTAAGTACCGGCGGTGATGGCGGATCCGACTCCGACGAAGACGAAGAAGAATGTTGTGATGAACTCAACGACGAGGGCTTTGATACAGCCGGGTTGGGCGCCTCTCGGGTGGATCCTAGGGAAATTTGGGTCACACTAATATGGGTCCACGACAAGCCCATATGGGCATACAATCCTCGCCTCACAAATTGGGCTTTGAATTAAAGCCCCAAACACTAGAATTTTTCAGACAGCCCGTACAAAAACGGAACGAATGCACTCGATTCGTTACCAAGCGGATAACATAGCACAACTGTACAAGCAAACAGAGAGGAAGAAGAAGCGGCAAGAACAAAAAAGAATAAAGAAATGGACAGAACAATAACAATACCGTCGTTTTCTTCTTCTGTCAATGTGTCAACGCAGAACAAGCCTTCACTTCTACCATATTCATGGAAGTTTTCCTCCAAAAACAATGGAGGAAACAGAAAAATCATCACTTGCAACTACAACCCATCAAGAAGGCTCACTCTATTTCAACTTGGCACTGGTAATTTAGACACCCCTTACTTCCTTTTTCATATCTTATTCATCATTGAAGCTAATTATAGCAATGTTGTTTTAAACGCCTTGATTTTGAGGGAGTGATGTCGTTGTGCAATTGTTTGCAGCCATTCCCCAGTCACATTTGATAGGTGGGAGCATTGCAGACGCAGCAGCTACTGAGCAAAATGTACTAGATTGGGTTAAGAACGACAAAAGGAGGATGCTTCATGCTGTGTTTCGGGTTGGTGATTTGGATAAGACCATAAAGTATGCTTCTTTACTTCTTTGTTCGAGCAAAGTTTGTTTTTTTTAATCTGGGTTGTGGAATTTGTGCTTGTGTGGCTAAGTAGTGTTATTCAATGTGTCCATATGCGTATCCAGATTTTACACTGAATGCTTGGGGATGAAGGTGTTAAGAAAGCGTGATATACCTGAAGAACGGTATAGTAATGCTTTCCTTGGGTTTGGACCTGAAGATTCTCATTTTACTGTTGAACTTACTTACAGTAAGTTGCTGTCCTTAGTTGCATTGTTTATGAAATTTGATTTCTGTTTTAACTATTTATACACCGCCATTGGATGTTGTTTCGATTCGGGAATGTATTGCAGTTTATGGGGTTGACAAGTATGAGATTGGAAATGGGTTTGGCCATTTTGGTGTTGCAGTGGAGGATGTAAGTTACAGTTTCACAAAGGCTTTGCTCTTTCCTTCTAAGGCTGACATTTTAATTAGTTGTTAACTTTTAGAATCAATTTGGTGAATGATTCAATTTCCTCTCACGAGGTCAACTTATGGAACTGATTCTCCTTTTGTTATGATTAATTTTTGATCTAGGTTGCAAGGACTGTAGATCTTATAAAGGCAAAGGGGGGCATGATTACTAGGGAACCTGGTCCTGTTGAAGGTGGAAGTACAAGAGTGGCTTTTGTTGAAGATCCAGATGGTTATGGGTTTAAGCTTTTGGAAAGGAGCCCTACATTTGAACCCCTATGCCAAGTGATGCTTCGAGTGGGCAATCTTGACCGCGCTATAAATTTCTACAAGAGGGTAAACAGTAATGGTTGCAGTCAGACACTGCTACTGAGATTAAAGCAGAGACACTTGCTTCTTTCACTGTGATGATAAAAGATTACCTGTAATTCTGATGGTCTTTTTTTTTCTTCCTTTTTTCCTGAATTTGAAGGCTTTTGGCATGGAGCTCCTACGGAAGACAGAAAACCCTAAGGACAAGGTAGCTTATAAATTCAGCTTGGCAAACAAATCCCTTTCATTTTCTTCCAGTAATGCTCATGCAAATAATGTGCCCGTGCGTATCTTAATTCTTAGCAAAAGCTTGATAACCTTCACTGAATTCCTAGTTTCTCTCTTGGAATCATAATTTTGATGTCTCTACAGAAGCCTGTCCTGTTTCCTTCTCCTCTTTACAAGGGAAAACTGTGCATGATATGCTAATTGGTTTACATTATTTCTACAACTTCAGTACACGGCCGCAATAATGGGCTATGGCCCGGAAGATAAGAATGCAGTGCTGCAACTGACATATAACTATGGCATCACAGAATATGACAAAGGAAATGGCTATGCACAGGTTAATTCTTTTCCTTCATTTGAAGCAATCTGCCGAAACTTGTTTGAATGTTATCCACATCATTTTTCCTTACAAGCTGTTTATTATGAGAATTTATATTGTCTACCTAGGATTATTCTACGCTATTATATTATACTTGAAAGACTGAATGCTTATACTTTTACCAGATTGCGATAGGCACAAATGATGTCTACAAGAGTGCAGAAGCAATCAAACTGTGCGGAGGAAAAATAATCCTTGAACCTGGGCCTCTTCCAGGTATCAACACTAAGATAGTTGCTTTCCTTGACCCTGATGGTTGGAAATCGGTATGGGTTCAACTTTTCTTAAATTGTTTCCTGTTATATTTATAAAGTATGCTCATGTAGATTCTTTTACATTTACTTTCCCTATTCTCTTAAAAAGTCCCCCAACTTTTTCTTGGCTCACAATTTTTTTTTAAAGTCCAGGTGGCTTAAATATTTGTAGAGATTCCAAATTTGTATTTTATGAGGTGGATGAAAGATGATAAATAGGATAGCCAGTGGAAATAACAACTTTAAGATGGGATTGATTGAAAATTCTTATAAACTTGATTGTACTTTGAGGCAATGAAATTAGTTCAAGTGAATTGATCTTTGCTTGCTTTACCTTCTCCCCTTGCAGGTCTTTGTCGATAATGTTGATTTTCTGAGGGAACTGGAGTGAACTAAGGTATCATGGTTGCTGCTACGTATATCTTGATTGAATCGATGGGAAGGTTCTTAACAATTTGTTGCTTGGAGTAGTGCACACGAAAAGACTTGCATTATCAATCTGTGGATTACATATCCCCTCATCGATAATGTATATCACTGAACAGTTTGTTATCGGAGCACTTTACCTGTAATCAATGGTCAATACACAAGAAGGAACAAGATTGCATTTTCACTGTGGTTTTTGGGGAACGATATACATTACATGTTCATTGCATAGCACAGAGTGAAATCTAGCTTGTGGGGTTCCAACTATGGAGGCATACTCCCAGATTTTATGTTGGCACGACAATTAAGCATGTACTGAATGCCATCAATCCACATCTGTTTATCAGTTTTACTTTTGCATTCAAACTCTATTATTCTATCAGCTGTTTTTACTCCAAAGTAAGCCCTGAGATCGCTGCAGCCTCCTCTCTCCCTTCCAGGCCATGCTAGAACGTCACTGCAGACTCCAGAGATAACACCTGCAATCACAGAATGGCTTGACTCAATTGATAGGAGACAGAGAAAGGTAATGTATTTCGTTCTGAGCTTTGAGAATTTGCTTACATTTCTTCTTTTTTGTGAATGTTCCTGCCATATGCTTGCTTTTCGTTTTAGCTACCACCTGAATTTATTTAAAATCAGCAGGTACTCAGTTTTCATAAAAGAGAATAAAAAGGAACAGCCACCTTTAATAATTTTGGTACACCACTAGGAAACCTCTTATTCAAACAAAATAGACTAAGTATCGACTTTAATTCTGGCTGTCGTTGCTTAATTTTTTTGCATGGTTTATTTAGTTCCTTCTGCTTTTACCTGCCAATTTGAGTTTGTGTTGAAAGAAACTTGCTTCCAGTGAAGAGCTCCTGTCGGGAACATTAAGGCAACAGTAAGTTCTATATTTTCAAGGAACATCGGACAATAATGAAGATATAGATGATTATATACCTTTCCTCGTACGCTTGAGAAGTTCTCCTCCTGTAGTGACAAAGTTCAATACTGTTGAGATGTAGGATTCCCTGTCATCTTCACCTTTTTCATCCCCTAGAGCAAAGGCTGTAGCTCCATACCCCTTTTGCAGCCTTGCCCTTAGGGTGGCAGCTCCCCTCAAGGCTGCATTCATAAATGTTTAATTAACTAGGCTGCTATCCTAGTACTTGGTAGAAAACTGTAGTTATTGATTGCGTTTATTTGTTTCTGCAATCTTTCAATTTTCTTATTAAAGATGAGTGAAATATAACATACTACTGAATATCGTTTCTAACTGCAGCTTCATGTGAAGTAGTTGTCTTATTTTTTACTCGGTTTGGCTAGTTAAGTTGTTGAATGTTAATCAATTTACCAACAGAACTTTGAAAATTAATTTCTGATACCTGTAGCTGCTCCAGCTGTTAAGGTCATGATATCTCCATTGGTCCTCACATTAACTGCAGAGTTGACGGCAGTTATTATTTGGTCATGTTCAGCTCCCATGTCCTCTGCAATCTCAATGCAGTGGGATGCTATTAGAGCTGCAGCCGATGCCATAGCAGATGATAGTTTGGGTGCTTTTTGCTTGGTTGCTTCAATTTCAGCTGATACTGCATTTGTTGCGGCTAGTGCTGCGACTGCAGCAGCAACCCCTGCCACAGATATGGCTGCATGTAGCTCAGCATTATGGATTCTAATCTCCTGCTTCTTCCTCACTTTTTGATCCTTCAACCATCTTCCCATTGTTCTCCCTCTCATTATGCTCTTGTACAGCTGTAGAGTAGCAGTAGCAATAAGGAAGACAGAAAGAGTAACTAATAGTAACTTAACAAAGTTGAATTATGAGATACCCCATTCTTCAGCAATTGTTGATTGGAAAGAAAGTCTGGATTGAGTGCTTGGTGGAGTAAAATCAGTTCCTGCATAGACGAGGAAGGTTGTTAGAAGCGGCCATGTAAGAAATTATATGCAGTCTTTAAAAGGTAGTTTTTGTTCCAAAGCAATAGAAGAAATAGGAAGAACCAAGAATTACCTTCATTTCTTCACTCTCTTGGAGAAATTGGTGGGCTGCCACTTCTACCACCACTTGTGAACTGTTGAAAGACCTGTCAGATATGGTTTGCAGACAATAAGACCAAACAACATGATAAGAAGATGTTGAAATTGATCAAGCCAAGCTCGAAACACATCACTGGGAGAGGCACATGCTTTGAAAAGCTCAAACTCCATGGTATATACTTTGAGGATCTTTAAGCTTAAATTACAGTTTCAAATTAATTTATCCATTAGTTTTTAATGTCTTCTCATTCATAAGTCTTTTCAGGTTTTCACAAGGCAGAAGACAACAGACAAGGGGTGTTAAAGGAATTATTAACTTTCAACTAGACATCCAATGAAGTCTAACTTATCAAGTAAGAGGCCCATCTTACAGATTCTTGAGACGTTATGGAGCTCGTGTCTTGTGTTTCTGTGGCAGCAGACGACAAAGGCAACTTATCAAGGCCATCTGTAGCAACATGAGTGGTGGAAAGAGCCTTGGACAGCTCCATGGCTGAAAGGCTCCGTGATCTAGCGAGAAACTCCATGGACTCGGTAGGAGTTGATAAACGTGGCCTAGAGGGGGGGTGAATAGGCAATAATAGACAATAAAAAATCTAACACAAATTGTAAATAATTTGAGTGCGGAAATTAGAATGTAAAAACACAAGTATGTATAGTGGTTCCAATTCCTCAATGAATTGTACTCCACTACCTAAGAGTCCTCCTCTTAGGATTTTCTAACAACGAACACTTCGTTATTTACCTTGAGTTTTTACGGGTTCAACTCAAACCTTACACCTTGGTTTTTGCGGGCTCAACCAATAAACCTTTCACTTGGTTTTCACGGGATCACCAACAACCTTACACTTGGTTTTTGCGGGCTCAACCAACAAACCTTACAATGTGATTTTTCCGGGCTCAATCACAACCTAACACAATCAAGATTACTTGACAAGAGAATGTTAAATAGCAACACAATTGGTGTACAAATAAACTATGTATGATTCAATAAATAACACCAATAAATGAACAAGAATACCTCAAAAGAAAGCTTAAACCTTACTTGAAATATGGACACAAGATTGAGTAAATTCGGATGTGAGAAGCTTGTGTTATGAAAGAATCAAGTTGAAGGTTTTGCAAAAACTCAGATTTTGGCTTTGAAAGAGTATGAGAGCTTTCTAAATCTTTCTTGTGTTTAATGTGTATTCTAGTTAAGTTCTAACTCATCTAGGATGAGTTATATATAGTGTAAGATCAGTGGATGATCAGACAAGAAAGTATGGAGCCAAAAAATCCGTTTGTAGTGGACAAAAGAGCTGTTTGAGAAACTAGCCGTTGGGCAAAACGCTATGGCGTTTTGGATAACGCTATAGCGTTTTGCTACTGAAGTTATTTCGTAACTTCAGAGGCAAAACGCTATGGCGTTTCTCAAAACGCTATGGCGTTTTCAAAACGCTATAGCGTTTTGAGAAACGCTATAGCGTTTTGCTCCTGGACGAAATCCTTCGTTCCAGTAGCAAAACGCTATAGCGTTTTCACAAACGCTATGGCGTTTTAAGCCTGACGAAAATGCAAAAAAACCTTTCCGAAATTCATTTTCGCTAAAACCTTTTGACTCAAAAACTCTTGAGGTATTTAATGAACATTGATCAAGTGTTAAGTTGAATCATACTTACATGATTGAAGTTCTAATGTACACTTGATCTTCTAGCTTGTGATATCTTGATTTGTTGCTTCTTTTCTTATTTGCTTGATCACAAACTACACACACTTTAACTTCAAATTGCATTAGTAATACTAATTAGTTTGTGTGTCTAAAATCATCAAAACAAGAGTAAGTTGCCCTTGGGCTAACAATCTCCCCCTTTTTGATGATGACAACCACAAGCTAATTATAAATCATAATTGAACTAGCAATTGAAGTTGAAGTCAAATGGAGAAAACTTACATCTCCTATCTTTGCCAAAGGAATGCTCCCCCTACATAAAACATTAGTTGCACATAGAGCATAGCAAAGATTAAAAGTTTTGCTCCCCCTAAATCTTACCATTCTCCCCTTTGATGTAAGCTTTATTACCAATATCTTCCCCTTAACTCATTCTCCCCCTTTGTCATTAGCAAAAAGGGAAAAAAAATAGGAGGTCCAAAAGATCAAATAAGGAGTAAAGAAAGGAGCAAGCAAAGATCAAATTCAAAAATACTTTAACAAGTATTAAGATCAAACAATTATCCAATGCAAAGATAAATATCAACAAAAAGATAAAGAGAGGATAATCAAAATTATATTTGTCGGTTTTCCCTTGGGCTACCAATAGCAAAATTACAAAATAATTTACCAAAAGGGTGAGCATCGATTCATCACCCGACTTGTGCCACGAATACCCTACATATATTTCATTTATCTTCAAGGGGTTTCCGGCACACCTACAAAACAAATCATTTCACTTTTGGTACCCAAATCCGTTTGGGTCCTTCCAAGTTAGCATATGCACTCTTTTGTGCCCACATTTGTTTTGCATAAACAAGTCCTTTACGAATAAAGCAAAAATATGCCAAATGACCATTCTTATGACAATAGTCACATTTATACAAAGGTCTAGCATGTGATTGATTCGAAGAACTAGCATGATCACAATTTTTTGCTTTAACAAACGATGTTTTGGAATTATTCATGCGAGAAGAGTGATCAAAACCAATACCCTTTTTATCATTCTTAATCGTTTGATTATTTATGCAATCTTTTTGATTTTTAGCACTTTGAATGATTTTAGCTAAAGTAGCTTCAAGAGTTTTAATCTTTTCATTTAAATCAAAAATCTCTTTAGTGAATTTCTCACAAGATTCACAAATAGTTCCCTTGTTCTTATCTTCTTTACTAGAGAGCAAATTTGTTAGAGAAATATTTTCATTTTTAGTATCTTCTAACAAACATTTCACATCATTAAGCTCATTAGTTAAAGAATTATTCAATGATTCTAACTTGCTAATTTCATCTTTAACATTGTCTAACTCTTTAGCAAGTTTCACATTTTTCTTATTGGTTGTGTCAAAATCTATGTATAAATTGCTAAAGGCAAGTTTCAGCTCATCAATATTGCATTCACTATCGGAATTGCATGAACTAACCTCATTATCGCTTTGGGCCATAAAACAAGAATTCAAGCCGCCATTTGGTGAAGAGCTTTGATAATCTTCATCAATCATAAAAGGATCATCACTATCCGTGTTAGCAAAATAACACAAGTTTGAGATTTCATCATCGGATGAAGAACTTGAATTTTGACCGCTACACGACTCATCATCATCATCCCAAGTAGTGGCTTTCAATGCTCTTCTATGAGACTTGTCTCTAGATTCTCTCTTCACATGTCTTTTTTTCTTCTCACGATTTGGACACTCACTCTTAACATGTCCTGGCTTTTCACATCCATAGCAAACAACATCATCATTTTTAAATTTGGATTTAGAGGAGTTAGAATACTTACCTTTGTAGTTTCTTGAATTTTTCAAGAAATTCTTATAATGCTTATTGAAGAGGGCAAGTGATTCTTCATCTCCTTCAGCCTTGCTAACAAATGCTATATTGTTGCTCTTGACATTTTGCACTTCCGGTTCACCCATTTTGAGTTTGTGCTCAAATGCCGTAAGAGAGCCAACAAGTTGAGAGAATGTGGGTTTCTTTTCTAGTTCATCAAAAATAGAAGTCTTGGCATTCCAAGAGTTAGGTAAAATACTAAGGAGTTTTCTTACCATCTCCTCATCACTAGGAGTCCAACCAAGAGTTCCCATAGTATTGCAAATATTTTGAATTCTAGTGCTTAAATCATAAATAGTCTCACCACTCTTCATACCTAGTAGTTCATACTCACGTTTGAGTGTGTTGAGACGGATGTTTCTAACTTGAGGAGTGCCTTCATGTGCCGTCTCCAAAGTTTCCCAAACATCTTTAGACAATTTACAAGCACTAACACGATTAAATTCATTTTGAGAAATTGCACAAAATAAAGCAAACCTTGCCTTGTCTTCACTTTGCTTTCTTGCGACTGATGCGGCTGGCCATCTAGCAAACGGAAGAGCTTTTATTGATCCATCTTCAGCAGCTGGTTCCATGGGAGTTTCAAATCCATGTAGAACACAATCTAGCATAATTTGATCTTGTCCACCTAGGAAGGCTATCATCTTTGTCTTCCATTGCAAGTAGTTGTTTCCATCAAGAAATGGTGGACGGTTGAGTGCAGCACTTACATAAAGTCCCTCTTGAGCCATTTGATCTTTTACTTGAGGCGATTAAACCTACAAAACAAGTACCTTGCTCCGCTACCAATTGATAAACGTGGCCTAGAGGGGGGGTGAATAGGCAATAATAGACAATAAAAAATCTAACACAAATTGTAAATAATTTGAGTGCGGAAATTAGAATGTAAAAACACAAGTATGTATAGTGGTTCCAATTCCTCAATGAATTGTACTCCACTACCTAAGAGTCCTCCTCTTAGGATTTTCTAACAACGAACACTTCGTTATTTACCTTGAGTTTTTACGGGTTCAACTCAAACCTTACACCTTGGTTTTTGCGGGCTCAACCAATAAACCTTTCACTTGGTTTTCACGGGATCACCAACAACCTTACACTTGGTTTTTGCGGGCTCAACCAACAAACCTTACAATGTGATTTTTCCGGGCTCAATCACAACCTAACACAATCAAGATTACTTGACAAGAGAATGTTAAATAGCAACACAATTGGTGTACAAATAAACTATGTATGATTCAATAAATAACACCAATAAATGAACAAGAATACCTCAAAAGAAAGCTTAAACCTTACTTGAAATATGGACACAAGATTGAGTAAATTCGGATGTGAGAAGCTTGTGTTATGAAAGAATCAAGTTGAAGGTTTTGCAAAAACTCAGATTTTGGCTTTGAAAGAGTATGAGAGCTTTCTAAATCTTTCTTGTGTTTAATGTGTATTCTAGTTAAGTTCTAACTCATCTAGGATGAGTTATATATAGTGTAAGATCAGTGGATGATCAGACAAGAAAGTATGGAGCCAAAAAATCCGTTTGTAGTGGACAAAAGAGCTGTTTGAGAAACTAGCCGTTGGGCAAAACGCTATGGCGTTTTGGATAACGCTATAGCGTTTTGCTACTGAAGTTATTTCGTAACTTCAGAGGCAAAACGCTATGGCGTTTCTCAAAACGCTATGGCGTTTTCAAAACGCTATAGCGTTTTGAGAAACGCTATAGCGTTTTGCTCTGGACGAAATCCTTCGTTCCAGTAGCAAAACGCTATAGCGTTTTCACAAACGCTATGGCGTTTTAAGCCTGACGAAAATGCAAAAAAACCTTTCCGAAATTCATTTTCGCTAAAACCTTTTGACTCAAAAACTCTTGAGGTATTTAATGAACATTGATCAAGTGTTAAGTTGAATCATACTTACATGATTGAAGTTCTAATGTACACTTGATCTTCTAGCTTGTGATATCTTGATTTGTTGCTTCTTTTCTTATTTGCTTGATCACAAACTACACACACTTTAACTTCAAATTGCATTAGTAATACTAATTAGTTTGTGTGTCTAAAATCATCAAAACAAGAGTAAGTTGCCCTTGGGCTAACAGGAGTTTCAGGTGCAACACATGGCACATGCTGCAGCCAACGAGCAGGACCATTTTCATCAATGTTTTGAAGTTTTTTCTGTGACAAGCTTTTAGAACTGCAAGAGCTCACTGAAAAGACGAAACGAACCAAGTTAGTACTCCATTTGAACACAAAAAGTAAGTCTAGAGTCATCAAACAAAGCAGCTTAGCGATTACTTTGACATTCTTGTGCTTGGTCTTTGGTGCAGGTTCTCATGTTGAGAGAAACACTCAAGTTTAAGCCAAGGAAGAGAGGAAGAACACTACTTGGATATTTAAGGTGGGATGGAATGAAACTTCCATGGTTTTTTTAATTGAGCAAGAAAGGTGGAGGCTCATATTCCATGCTACAATTGAGAGGGGTTCCTGTTCATTAAAGGTGCTTTATCTCTCTCTCCTAAAACTTACTTTTGATCTCCACTCCTTGGTTTTTTTGCACATAAAATGAAAAAGAGCTAAAAGATTCAATCTTTTTCCTTGAGCGGCGGGAATCATGATTACGTGAGTTCTACTTTGTCACCGTTATCAATTAAGTTAAAGAAAGAAATCAAGGTCCTCTTACATTAAATTTATAGCATTATCACTTGAGTTTTGTTTTGTTCTAAACAAGGAAAAGAGGGAAAACCCTATTTTCAAATGTTTTGTGGTTTTAAGCATTTGTCTCGTTTAATCATAATAAAATCTTCTCTTTTTATTTCCCACTTCTCTCCTTGACTTGTACGGTTGACAATTTGAGATGCTTTTTCACCCCAAAAGAACCAAATTTTTGGCAGTATTTTCTCTCAAACCATACGGACGCATGTTATTTTCTATCAAAAGAATCTGAAGAACAACACACACGCACGAGTAGCATTGGACTGCGTGTAAACCTAGATGATATAATTAACAAGTCAATAATCTTTGCACGATTGCTTTGCATAAGAAAAAGTTACAATCAAAATCGAAAGAATTGTTCTTTTTTATTTCATTTTAGGCAGATGGAATGGAATTGAGTACTGAGAGCTGAGCGGGTGTCTTTCTTCTATCTTCTGCAATTTGCTTTCTGCATCATTTGCTTTCAAGTCTCATCATGTCTAGCGCATTAAACCCTAGTCAAGGACCCACAACCACATCCCATTCCCAAGTTAAGTACTCATAATCTCCTCTTGATAATGCCTAATCATCCCCCAAAAAAAAAAAACAAGAGTTAAGTGGCTAGTCTTTAAAGTTCTGTTCTTATTTAATAATTATTTATATTTGCTCCTCAAAAAACAATGGAAAAAGATACCCCGGGGTCCCTCCAGTTATTATTTTCATTTTAGTTGATCCCCAAGATCGATTTTGGTTAAATTAGATGCCTTTCGTTATTCCCGTTAGACACGCCAGGTCCCTACCGTAAAAGTGCGACTGATGGACACTTACATCCGTTAACTCCAATTTTTTAATTATTTATCTTCAAAAGTGACACTGTTGACTGGGCCCCACAAGTTAGATTTTCTGACTTGAAAATCCATTATTCGTTGATTTTCATTTTCCATCTTATTTTCCAAAAAACGCAATCCATTTTTTAATTAAACTTGCCATGGGTCCCATAATAAACAACAATTTATTTTCGGGAAAAGGCACCCGGGGTCCCTCTAATTATTATTTTCATTTTAGTTGATCCCCAATGTCGATTTTGGTTCAATTAGGTGCCTTCTGTTATTCCCGTTAGACACGCTAGGTCCCTACCGTAAAAAACGCGACTGACGGACACTTGCGTCCGTTAATTCCAATTTTTTTATTATTTTCAAAAGTGACACTATTGATTGTGGCCCACAAGTCAGATTTTCTGACTTGAAAATCCATTATCCATTGATTTTCATTTTCCATCTTATTTTCCAAAAAACACAATCCATTTTTTAATTAAACTTACCATGGTCCCATAATAAACAACAAAATTTTATTTAACTCTCACTCTCCATCTTCTCTGCTCCTCCATCTTTATTTCCAACATTTTCGTTTCTTTAGCAGAGAAAGCACAAAACTCTAATTTTTTATCCTTTGAAAAAATCTAAAATTCTACTACGATGTCAAATTAAATGATCTTGTTTCTCTTATTAAGGGTTGATGTAAGGTATACCTTACGTGCCTGTTTGGGAGTCTGGGTTGGGTACCCAACCCAGCATTCCCAAACTGAAATGGGTTGAATGGTGTTTGGTAAACACCATTCAACCAATGAAAATCTTAAAATTTGGGTGGCCAACCCAGGAAAATAGGTGGTAAGGGAATGGGCCGAATTTGGCCATTGGCAAGATGAGGAAAAAGGCCATTTGCGGGATGGAGGGGGCTCATTTATTTGGACAAAAATAACCTCAGTGTCCTTTGATAATTACGATCCATACCACATATTTAATGTTGAAAATTATTCTGATTTCCCTCATTCTCTCCTCTCTCTCAAATTCTAGGGTTGTAGTCGCAACTCCCTTCCTCCTCTCTTCTTCTTCCTTCAACCTCGGGCTTCCTCATCTCCAGCACTCCGTTTCTTCAAGTCGCTCTCAATCTGAGCTCCGAGTTGTTTTTCCCCAGCAAGCACCAAGGTAATTTTTCCTCCTCTTTTCTGTTTACGTATGAATTATTTGTGTATGAATTAATTATTTATTTGCATACGAATTAATTGATTTTTTATGGCCGAATTAATTAATTGCTTATGGCCGAATTTTTGCTTGATGATTGTGGTCGGATTAATTGATTTCTTGAAAGGATTAATTGCTTGCTTTTATGGTTGTTTTGGCCGAATTTGCTGGTTGCCTTTCGTTTGTTTGTTGCAGGACGGCTGGCGGCTGGAGGTTGAAGATGAGGACTAAGCGTTGCTGGATCCGCTGCTGCTGATGGCGAGTTGCTGACCAGTTGCGGCAGTGAAGGACGAAGAAGATGATGTCTGTGGGCCGGCCCAGTTGGAGGAAGGAAAGAAGGGAGATGGGCTGGGTTAAGTTGTTTCGGACCAAACAGAAACAAGACAAGTTAGCTAGGCCCATTTTTTATTTATTTGTAATATTATTATTATTATTATTATTGTTACTAATTAAAACAAGAAAAATGAAAGAAAGAAATAGGAAAAATGAGAGAAAAGAAACGGTGCAGAGAGTGAAGAGAAACAGAAAAAGAAGAGCGAGCAGACCCAAGGAGAAAAATGAAAGGAAAGAAAAGGAGAAAAAGAAAAGAAAGAATAGGTTGCGGCAAAGAAATAAAAAATGGGTTGTGGCCAAAGAATAAAGAGATGAGTTTCTAAATGGACTCGAACGTTTGGACCGATACGAACTTAAATGGGTAAGGTGATCTCATTTTTATTAATATTTGATCATTTGATAATATTTTTTTCCGAAGCATATATATTGTGCAAAATGATAATTTTTTTTTATGCATCAACCCAATCTGATGATGGTGTGGTAATTTGAGTGGAAATTAGGAATAAAAATGAAACAATGTGGAATAAAATACGATCAAAGATCATTGTCCTACGAATTTTTGCTATTTCAAAACGTCGTTTAATTGGAAACGGAGGGAGTATCATTTACGTTGATTAAAAATATATATAAAGATAAAAAAACAAAAAAAAATTTAAACACTTAAAATGAATTATGCCCTTTATGGTCATTTTACATTCAAACCATAGTTTTGGAAAACTGTACTACCAAACAGCACCCTCCGTTTCCCAAATATCGTTTTCCCACTGAATTTTTACAATTATTTTACCAAACAGCACCCTCCGTTTCCCAGATGTTATTTTCCCACTGAACATTTCCCCACTGATCATTTCCCCACTAAACTGGACTGCCAAACAGACCCTACATCAACCCTTAATAAGAGAATTTTGAATTTTTTCAAAGGATAAAATATTAGAGTTTTGTGCTTTCTCTGCTAAGGAAACGAAGATGTTGGAAACAAAGATGGAGGAGCAGAGAAGATGGAGAGTGAGAGTTAAATAAGATTTTGTTGTTTATTATGGGACCCATGGTAAGTTTAATTAAAAAATTGATTGTGTTTTTTGGAAAATAAGATGGAAAATGAAAATCAACGGATAATGGATTTTCAAGTCAGAAAATCTGACTTGTGGGCCTCAGTCAACAGTGTCATTTTTAAAGATAAATAATAAAAAAATTGGAGTTAACGGACGTAAGTGTCCATCAGCCGCGTTTTTGACGATAGGGACCTGGCGTGCCTAACGGGAATAACTTAAGGCACCTAATTAAACCAAAATCGACCTTGAGGATCAACTAAAATAAAAATAATAATTAGAAGGACCCCCGGGTATCTTTTTCCAAAAATAATTTTTATCTTATTTAATCCATTCGAAAAATTCACTCCAGCGTCGTCACTCTGTAAACCTTAAACCTTTTTCTTCGACCGAACAAAAACAAAGAGCGGATCTACCTTCTCCTCTCTCCTGGATCTGTTCGTATGTGTTTAGTGTTCTATTAGTAGTAATTAAATCTTGCTTATTTCATCAGACTACTATGAATTCACATCTGCAAAACTTATCCTATCTTACTATTCTATTTCCTTTTTGTTTTATTGTATATAATTAATTTAGTATCTGCTAAACTTGTCCTAACGGCATTTATGCATTTAGACTATGAATCTAAACCTGCTAAACTTGTCCTAACTTGTCCAAACCACCAATATCATATGGTGAGATTTAATCAAGTTACAACTGACAAGAACAAAAATCATAAAACCCATCCCCCTCGTTGCTTATTCACAACATCAACTAACCACAACAACTCAGAGGATATAAGCAACATCAGGATAACTGGTTGATTATTCTCAATCACAACAGAGCAAGGAAATTGTAAAACGATCTTAACAGTAACGATCAAGGACCATAACATTAAGAATAGTATCTGAGCCAATCTATACTATATAAAAAGCACGAAGGAGGTTATTTCCTTAAATTATTATTATATCTTTTAATTATTAAAAAATTTAAGGGTGTAATAGATTTTTAATTTTTATAAAATTACCTACAATATATCTATTATTCAACCACTTATTTAATTAATTAACCTACCTATTATTAAAATTGAATAAATCTATTACTCAATCACTTATTTAATTAATTAATCTACTTATTAAATCCATTGATTATTTAATTAATTAACGTACCTATTAAACCCTAAACTACAAAGCATCGCCAATAAAATTACAAAACTAATAACTCCACTCTTTTATATTTATTCAGTTCAGATTCACTCCTTTCTGTTTTATAAAAAAAAATACATTTTCAAGATTACCTACAATATATCTATTATTCAACCACTTATTTAATTAATTAACCTACCTATTATTAAAATTGAATAAATCTATTACTCAATCACTTATTTAATTAATTAATCTACTTATTAAATCTATTGATTATTTAATTAATTAACCTACCTATTAAGCCCTAAACTACAAAGCATCACCAACGAAATTATAAAACTAATAACTCAACTTTTCTGTATTTATTCAATTCAGATTCACTTTTCTTTCTGTTTTATCAATTTTTTTTCCTTTTTCAAGACTAGAGTGAATTCTATTTGGGTTTACATCATTTGGTGTAAAGTATGACAAAGAACTTGCTTCATCGAGGAAAGGAGTTTATACCTTTAAAGCTCAAGGTCAGGCATACCACAATCTTCCTGGATTGGTGCCCGCAGAGAATAATCCAGTGTATTTTCAACTTTATTTTTATGATACTGATAATGAGCTACACAATAGGATGAGAATTATGGAGAATGTTAACTTGGATGAAAGAATTATGAATAAATTGATGAAGGTTTTGGAAAACAACCCATATGCTAAATTTTTGAAAGGCTTCAAAAATATTTCCTCACTTGACGATTTACAAATCCATATCAACACAGGTGTTAATATTGATCAAAGAGTTTATAACCCGCCTTCTGTTGATCAAGTTGCTGCTATATGAATTGAAGGAAATAATTCTAATGTTCCATTTGAAAGAGATATAGTTGTTCATGCACATTCGGGACAGCGCCACAGAATTAAACATTACTTTAGCTGTTATGATCCTCTCCAATACCCACTTTTATGCCCTAAAGGAGAAGTTGGTTGGCATCAGAATATTTTCAAACAATGCAAAAGGTCTTCCAATATTAATACAAAAACTACAGAAGACTTTTCAACTATTCTGATATTTACCTCTGCAGAAAATATTTTTGATCAAGAAACAGAATGTAAGCTTTTAATTAATACGATATTATTTCAATTTTTAGCTCTATTTTTTTTCATGTGTCTTTTAG
Organism: Viola odorata; assembly: GCA_963691705.1. Classification (NCBI taxonomy): domain Eukaryota; kingdom Viridiplantae; phylum Streptophyta; class Magnoliopsida; order Malpighiales; family Violaceae; genus Viola; species Viola odorata. The sequence continues at coordinate 18,655,277 of OY829545.1, read as the reverse complement.
AATTTTCACATGATGTTTTTAACATATAGGTGTGCATAGACCTACAATATCAAAAGTATCGTGTAGAGAGTACTATTGTTACAACCTTCAAATTAGAGCTTTTATACAATCGATACTTTTACTATCTGGTAGACTATTCCAACAATATGTTGTAGACATGTACATTAAATTGGAGACTACCAGATTTGATTTCTTCCGTCATCAGCAAGCAAAAATCCGATCTGAATTGTACCAAGGAATTGCTGATAGTGTCATGTCAGGAGAAACTAGAGGAAATGAAGTGGGAAAAAGGTTAATCCTTCTTGCCTCTTTTGTTGGAGGGCCACGAGATATGCGACGATGATACCTTGATTCGATATCATTGGTCCAACATCTTGGAAAGCCTGATTTGTTTATTACTATGACATGCAATCCATATTGGAAAGAGATTCAAGATCAGCTTAGAGGGGAACTTGCATAGGACCTTCCTAATTTAGTTGTGAGGATTTTTCGACTAAAAGTTCAAGATCTCAAAGATCAAGCTATTAAGAAACAAGTATTTGGAAAAGTAGTTGCACATGTTCATGTTATTGAATTTCATAAAAGGGGAATGTCACACGTTTATATGTTAGTCATACTCGAAGAAGGTTTCAAAATTGTTTGTTCTGATCAGTTTGATAAATTTGTTTGTGCTGAAATACCAGATGAGGATGAAGAACCTCTACTTTTTCAATTAGTGACCAAACATATGATGCATGATCCATGTGGAGAAAGTAAATAAAATGCGGTTGTATGGAAAATGAAAAATGCAGATTTCACTATCCACAAGGTTTTTCTTCTACAATTGTTGCTGGAAAAGATGGTTATCCAATATATCAAAGAAGAGGCAATGAGCGAAAAATAATTAAGAAGAACAAAGAGCTTGATAACCGATGGGTAGTGCCGTATAACTCTTACTTGCTTACAAGATATGGTTGCCACATAAATGTTGAGATCTGCTCCAGCATTAAATCAGTGAAGTATTTTTATAAGTACGTATACAAAGGGCATGATAAAATATCTGTATACATTGCATCAAATGATGGGAATAATTTGGTTGATGAGATAGAACAATTTCAAGATGGGAGATTTGTCTCTCCACAAGAAGCTGCATGGAGGATATATGAATTCAATTTAAATGAGATGAATCCTCCGGTGATAAATTTGCAATTACATTTGCCTAATAAACAGGCTGTCTATTATTGGGATAATCAAAATTTGCAAGAAGTGGTACTTTGGGAGCATGTATCAAAGACAATGCTTACAGAATTCTTTACAATATGTTCTGAGAATCCAAATGCAAGACAATATTTATACAAGCAAGAAAAAAACTTTATTCTTAAAATTTTATTTCTTTGCTTATTTATTTTCCAATTTCAGTATTAGTATATATATTATATTCTTTATTTATATTTATAGATATATAGTACATTAATTAATGTTCCAATATGATATCTTTCACATAATTATTTCTTATATTTTTACTACAGGAAATTTCCTGTGCATTTTGTCTGGCAATCTAAAGAAAAAGCATGGAAAAAAAAGAATCAACGAGGGGTGTGATTGGTCGTGTAAATACTGCAAATCTAAAAGAAGGAGAAAGGTATTTTCTAAGGTTATTATTGAATCATATTAGAGGACCAAAGTATTTTGCAGATTTATTGACGGTAAATGAAGTTATATGCAAAACATTCAAACAATCAGCACAAAAGAGAGGATTTTTTGAATCTGACGAGAGTATATCAGCATGTCTAAGTGAATCCCTATCCCCCTTGATGTTATTAACTATGAATTCATGGACTTTCAAGATCTTCCTCATTGTGACCAAAGCAAACGAATTGGTAAGCAACTAAATTTTAAAAATGTTGTAATCATTATTTTAAATTGATAATTCATATTCTAATTTCAATTATTTTAATGACAAATATTATTGATTTCGTTATTAGCGCAAAACCATTCAATGGCAAATTTTGAGAAATTCTATTAATGGACAAAAGGTAATATATTTATTTACTAATGTTCAATTACAGTTTTCCTTATATATAAAATCAAATAATTACAATTTTGTTTAACAATACTTAAAATTTTAAAATTATAGGTGAAGAGTTGAAATTGATCTTGTGTGGAGACTTAACTGAAAAGGAATGAGAAGCCCTTTATGAAATAAAAGAGAAAAATTCTATCATTATTTTATCCAACGGAATGACATCAAAATATCAAGGTAAGTCTATAAAATATAAATTCGAGTCAATTGTTATCTAATAATAATAAAAATGCAATTGCTCAAATTGGGAATTTTACAAGTATCAACTACAAGAACGACAATAGTGATGATCAATCCCATAACATATGAAGCAGATGAAATCCGACAATGGTAAGAATATATATATTATATATAATATAAGATTATTTTACCATTATCCATTGTTTAAGTTAATATTTTTTCCATTTAACTTTACAAATATTTATAAACCACAGCTTGACCTATACTCAACAAGAAGATACCCAGAAGATAATCAAATCATCTTCAAAGAGAATGGACAATGCGAACAAAGCAACTGTAGAACAAATTGCTAACAAAATTTCATCATCAAAACAACAGGTACCAACCATAAAGCAAAATAATTAGTTATGAGCATAACTGAAAAAACTAACATTAACTCTTATTATTTCTGCACAGTCTTTCTACGTCCTAACAACAACTATTATCGAAGTGATCAATAAAAGACAGCCTTGGTATGAATCATGTAAAAAGTACTGGAAAAAGTATTTGACATAGGTGAGGGTCAAGCAACATGCGACAGGTGTAACAATTGCATTGAGATAATTCCAAACAAATTAAAATTTTAATTATTTTAAACATAAAACAAGATGATTAAGACTCAACTTATAATTTTAGATGCATGCTGAGGTTACAAGTTAATGATGGTGAGAATGAAGCAACAATTTTTTTTTTTGACGAGACAGAAACACTAATTGGTTGTGACATCAAGAAATACAAAGAATCAGTTGACGACAAGGTAATTCTTTTGGAATAGTGATACTAAAGTTATTTTATTGCAGAAAAAAATACTAATATTATTCTCAATGTAACAGGAAAAAGAAAAGTCGTCACACTATAGAAAAATGATATCCAGTAAAGACAAGGAATTTGATTTCTTAGTCAAGGTCAGCAAAAAAAATAAGAGCGAATGACAGAGGAATATACTTATCGCTGAAAAGGTTCATGCAACTAAAAAGAGGACACCAACTAAAGAAGAAATTGATGAAGACGAGGAGTTATTAGCGGTAGTTTAAAAAAGGAGCCAACAAAATAAACTTCAAATGAATAATGCAACTGAAAAAAAATGTGAACAATACGACAAGGATGAAAGCAAGAATAAAAAGATGATAAAAAAAGGAAGGCGAATCAAGAAAATCAAAGAAGAAGATGATCAACAACAAGCTAAAAAATTAGTGGTCGTCAGTCAAATGAAGATTTATAGTGCCTGAAAATGTGTGTGCACAAGAGATAATGTGTACAGTGGTAGTCAGGGTCGAACACAGGGATTGTGAGAGACTGATCTAAGGCCTTGAATGTATTCGGGGGTGAAATGCACAAAAAGTAACAATCAGGGGGGTTTTACTTGGTTAAACGAGTTAGCCAAGGCAGATTTTGGGAGCTAACAATTTCTATCTAGGAAAGCAGTATTCGGGGTCCCGAATGTCACGTTCGTGGTCCCGAATGGTAAAATAAAGCAATTAGCAAATAAATCCAGAAATAAATAAACAGAGGAGAAATGAGAACAGATAATCGATTATAGGGAGATTCTCAGCAAGGTATTCTTGGGTTGCGTTCGGGACCAGGTTGTCATTGGCTCAAGGGTATTCTATTCAAGACATCATAGAAATGACATGGGGACCAGATTCCTCGGATATCCCCTACTTTTCTCTTAAGAGAAACTACCCCCCGTTTCCACATATGAGGTAGTCTTGACGGTTTGCCATCCCTCCAGGCACGAATGCGGGAGGGCCATACTCAAACCGCCTATGAAGCTAAGAAAAGACAGATCTAGAGCCAAGAGTCCCTCAGTTTGTCAGACTCGTGACCTTGCTCTAATCAACTACCCACCCTATCTATTCGAGACCACTTCAGCGCAGTCAAGACTAAATAGATGCCTACTTATTTCATGCAATTTTCCTTCCGTATTCATCACATAAATGGCAGTACTTACACAAGATAATTATCAGCTGATCAGACCTCAATTTAAATCATGCAAAGATGTAATTAAAATGATGAATAATTGAATATGGCATCAAGAATGTATTAAGCGCATTTAGGCCTCGAATCTGCCCTTGCAACCCTTGAATCACCCTTGCTAAGAATTAAAGATTTAGCTACTCATACTTGAAATTAAACAAATAATAATTGAAGAAAGCATAGCAAGTAAATAAATAGATTAAAGGAAGAAAACTTTGTTACTAAAATCCGTTTGAAGCCCGGCGGCAAGGATGAAGGGAGCTAACAAGAACTAGAGAGATAAACTAGAGAGAAGTCTAAGAAAAACTAATTCTACTAATTCCGAAAATTACACTATGAAGTGAGAGATAGATAAAAGAGATCATCTAAACTAATCTTAGATGCCCTTTATATAGTATAGCTCTAAGCACAAAATATCTTCAGCCTAAAACTAGGGACAAAATGCATTAATTGAAAGCCTAAAGAAGTGGATCCATGCTCCTTAAAGCACAAAGCTGGAAAAGCATAAAGCTGTCTGATTTTCCCAGCTTTGGCAGGTCTGGACTGGGCTCAAGGGCTGACTTGGTCAGAGCGGTAGGTATTTGGTGGTCAGTGCAGACTGCAGGAACAGTGTCAGAGGAGGCACATGGAAGCTCTGGTGAGATGACACTTGGAAAAGTCATTCTTCGCCCTTCGGGGTCCCGAATGGTGAATCCGATTTGGGACCTTGAACGTTGTTTGGGCTCGGGACCTCGACTCTGGGTCTTGAAGCTCAAAACTGCACAAAATGCCCAAAAAATGCATCTTTTCGCATAAACTCCCATTTTAGGCATAAATTTGCAAAAGTAATGAAAACAAGGGTAAATTAGCAGAATCATGCCTTAAATGGGTGAGAAAATGAGGAGAAAATCGTGCATAAAAACATGCTATCAAATAATCCCCACACTGCCCAATGCTCGCCCTCGAGCATTCGCAAAATTTTAAAACAGTCCCCAAAACAGAACAGATACACTAGACCTTAGTACAGAGAATAAACATGCTTGACAAGATTCGGGACCCCGAATGGAAACAGACTTTGCCTAGATACATCTGCATCAAATCAGAAGGATAACGACCCTTGAGAAGAGACTTTTCCACATCAGCCTATTTACCAGCAGTCCTCACATGGATCGGTGTTTGCACTCACGCTCGTGAACAAGGTTAGGTGTTTAAACACTCCAGTATGCAAAAACATAGCACAAAACCAAGTTTGCAAGTCAATCCGAGTACGTTAGACATATGCATAGGCAATCCAGCAATCAAAAGACTTCGCATCAAGGGCAAGAAGGGGAAACAAAGAAAATAATTGACTAGAGGAAATGGAAGAAGCGTATTGAGAAGAGAAAGTGGAGAAGAGGGAAGGTACGAAAGTGAAATGAGAAGGTGGTGAAAACCATCTCAAACCTGGAACGCTCCCTTGGCAGAAGGAATTGAGATGGTGAGACAATGTTGCTGAGGGCGAAAGCTAGACTAGGTTCTTCTTCTTCGAGGGGGATCCTTGCCTTCTTCATTCGGGACCAAGACTCGGGACCTTGAATGGATGCTGGCTGCTGATTTTCCTCTTTTTGGCTTTCAAGGTTTGGTCTTGCTCTTTTTCTCCCTCTTTTTTTTTATCTCTTTTTTTTTTTTTTTTTCGAGAAAGAGAGAGAGAAAGAGAGATCTGAATTGAGGATCAAGACCTTGTTCTTCGGGGACTTGATATTCTGATTTCACTTCCCCACACTTGTGTTTTGCTGTGGGTGGGAAGTGATTTTTCGTTCTGGTCTGCCCTTGAATTCAACTTTGAGGTCTTGAATTTGCGCCAGCATTTAGGGTCTTGAATTTTTGCGGGATCCCCACACTTTGCCTTTGCTGCTTCGTTTGTCTAGTCTAGCCCTCGAACGTGCTCCCAACAACATTGCTTCACCTGCCAAGAGAAAGATCAAAGAAAATTCAAGTGGTTAGAATTGAAGGTCACGAAGGGATTCGGGGTCAAGAAGAACAGACAGAAGAAAAAATTAGAGAGAACAATTTGATGCGAGGCCTTAATCTTTTTGTTGCTTTCCTATGTCTAAAGGTGTCTATACCCATGGATATCATGCAAACTCAGCTAGTACCTAGTCATGCATTCATTCAAACAATAAACATAGGTATGAAGGCTCAAATGCTCACGAGGTGCTGATTCGTGACTACTGGTGTCTAGGTCTTGAAGCAGATATAAGGCATAACAGGCAAAGAGTATCACATTCGGGACCTTGACTAAGACAACATTTTTATTCTATGTGCATCAGTCAGGTGTGTGTCCATCATTGGGGTGTTTTCAAAACTAGGCAGCAAAATAAAAATAAAAACTAGAAATTAATTAAAAGCTAAAAATTAATTCATGCATAAACTTAGGAAAAATAAACTAGAATATAATTATAACACGCATAATAAATACTTAGTGGTTTTAAACTCCTCCCCATACTTAGGCAACGCATTGTCCTCAATGCGGGAAGGAGACAAAAGAGATAGCAGTTTTAAACCGAAAGCAGAAATGGAAATTGTTCAACATAGATAACAGCCCACGTAGGGGCAAAGGGGTTTGAAAATTTTCGGGATCAGGGTTGAGGTGGGACGAATGTGGCAATTTGCTCGCGAATTTCGTTGAGGATGTCCCGATTGGTTTCCAGGATGTCAGTGAGTAAGCGGATGATAGCGTTGTTGCTCGGCATCTGTTCGGGACCTGGAGCATTCTCTTAGGGGGTTGTTGAAGCGTTCGTCTTAGCAGAAGGAGGCTCGGGGGCAGCAGACTGGGCTCGTGGCTTTGATAAGTCTGGGTACTCAAACTTGCCTTCAATCTTTCCTTTGTTATCTGCATGAAAGCTCAAGACACCGTTAATAACACAAAGGAATCTCATCGTGTCCAAGGTCCTGAGACCAAGGAGCTTGAAGGAATTCGGGTGTCGATACAAGTTAAGTTCCCGGTGATACGGCTAGAGTTTGGCAAAAGAGAGCACGAATTAATATTTCCTATTTTTATGTGCTTTAATTACTATGTAGAGCTTCGGCTTAATTAGGAGTTTATTTTATTTAGGAATTAATTATTTAGGTAACTATCTATTATTAGTAGTTCTATTTCTAGTAAGATTAGTATTGTATTTCGCCTATTTAAAGGCAACGCTTCTTATGAATAAAATCAGAGTAGTTTTCACCCAAACCATCACTTCTAAAGTTCCATCTAATTACTCTCCGGAGCAAGCCGTTCTTGTGTGTGTGCTAACTTAGCCGTGGACTCGGTTAGGGCTAGTGAACTAGTGTGGCGTGTGCAAAGCGTGGCATTTGTGGAGTCAAGTGTGGAAGGAGCGTGAGCAAGCGTGTTGGCGATTCGTGGATTCGATCGTTGTGAAGATTGTGGATTCAATCTTTTGCTAAAGGGTGGATTCTCTTTAGGGTGCGACTAGGGCGTACTTAGGCAAGTGGACTCTTGCCAACAACCATCAACTCGAAGGGTGGATTCCTTTCAAGACAGCCAAGAACTTTCGTGGAGAACAAAAAGGGGATTTTCGATCAATTCCGCGCATCAAACCTACAAGAGAACTAGATCGTCACTTATGCGCATCTTGGCCTAGCTAGGATCGTATCAGTTGGTAGCGGAGCTCAAGGGAGTTCTAGGTTTGGTAAGAAAATCCCATTTATCTTTTATTTTTTTGTTGAGTCAAAAAAAGAGTCACAAAATCAAAAAGTGTCATCAAAATTTTCTGTTTTGAGTCTTTGTCGATTTAGAAGTTCTAAATCAAAGTCGAGTCTTTTGTTGAGTCGGTTTAGGAGTTCTAAACCAAGTCAGTTTGTGTTGAGTCTGTTTGTCCTTTTAATTTATTTAAATAAGTCACAAAAACAGTCTATAAAAAGAGTCACACAAAAGAGTCACCAAAAACAGTCCACCAAAGTGTCAGTGTCGAAATTGTATTTCAATATATACCTATTGAAGTCTGATTTCATCGAGTCTTAGTTCGTTGGAAAGGTCTGTCTGTCTGGATTCCAAATCAAGAAGAATCAGTTGATTTGGATATCGGAGTCAAAAGCTGTGCTTGATCTACTAAACTGTGTTCACTGAAAACAGATTTGCACTTCCTTGTGTTAAATTTGATTTAAGTGTATAAGATGGCTGAAGCGAGACTTGAGGCTGAGAAGGATGAAGTGGTTAAGCTTATGAAGCAGCTGATGAAGAGGTTTGATAGCATTGAAGAGAAGCAACAGGCCCATGATGAACAATTCAAGGAATTGTCTGCACGGTTGCGCATTCAAGAGGAGGGGCCAAAGCAAGAGGAGGATGATTCCGATGGAGATCACGGAAGACCTAGAAGACAACCCAGGAGAGATCAAGTTGATGACAACCTTCGAAGTATTAAAGTGAAAATTCCTTCTTTTGATGGAAAGGGAGATTCGGATGTGTATCTAAATTGGGAGAGGAAAATCAACTCGATTTTTCTATGTCATAACTATTCCGAAGAGAAGAAGGTGAAGTTGGCTGCCATGGAGTTTGAAGGATATGCTGCCCATTGGTGGGAGCAATTGAACTCAACTCGAGAGAAGGTTGGAGCTGATATGGTTAATAATTGGGAAGACATGAAGCGTTTGATGAGGAGAAGGTTTGTTCCATCACACTTTCAAAGAGATCTTCATCAACGACTACAAACCCTAACTCAAGGTGACAAGAGCGTTGGAGAGTACTTTAACGAGATGGAAATCGCGTTGGCTAGAACGCAAATCCAAGAAGAAACAGAAGCAACAATGGCGAGATTCCTTAGTGGATTGAATCGGGAAATAGCAGACAAATTAGAGCTTACAACATACAACTCTTTAGAGGATATGTTGCACCTGGCGGAGAAGATAGAGAAGCAAAAGAAGTCTCGCATGGATAGGAATTCAGCGTCGACTAAATCGCCAAATTGGAAGAAGTCGACTTGGGATAAAGGAGAGACAGGTGTGAACAATTCGTCTCCACGAATTAACAAAGAAGGATCTTCGGCTACAAGGGAGATAGTATGTTATAAATGTACCGGTCGAGGACATATAGCGTCTGCTTGTCCAAATAGAGGAACAATGATTATTCAGGAAGGGGGCGCAATGAGTAGCGATGAAGACAAAGAGGGACGAGAGTCCGCTGATACAGAAGAGGTTATTCATGGTTTGACTCTATAAATTCCGATTCGAGGACGAATCACCTTCAAGGGAAAGGGAATGATACGGCTAGAGTTTGGCAAAAGAGAGCACGAATTAATATTTCCTATTTTTATGTGCTTTAATTACTATGTAGAGCTTCGGCTTAATTAGGAGTTTATTTTATTTAGGAATTAATTATTTAGGTAACTATCTATTATTAGTAGTTCTATTTCTAGTAAGATTAGTATTGTATTTCGCCTATTTAAAGGCAACGTTTCTTATGAATAAAATCAGAGTAGTTTTCACCCAAACCATCACTTCTAAAGTTCCATCTAATTACTCTCCGGAGCAAGCCGTTCTTGTGTGTGTGCTAACTTAGCCGTGGACTCGGTTAGGGCTAGTGAACTAGTGTGGCGTGAGCAAAGCGTGGCATTTGTGGAGTCAAGTGTGGAAGGAGCGTGAGCAAGCGTGTTGGCGATTCGTGGATTCGATCGTTGTGAAGATTGTGGATTCAATCTTTTGCTAAAGGGTGGATTCTCTTTAGGGTGCGACTAGGGCGTACTTAGGCAAGTGGACTCTTGCCAACAACCATCAACTCGAAGGGTGGATTCCTTTCAAGACAGCCAAGAACTTTCGTGGAGAACAAAAAGGGGATTTTCGATCAATTCCGCGCATCAAACCTACAAGAGAACTAGATCGTCACTTATGCGCATCTTGGCCTAGCTAGGATCGTATCACCCGGAGTGTGGAGGTGTATAACTGCGAGGCCAAGCTGGTGACAAGGGACCCAAGAACCGGAGAGCGACCCAGGGGAGCATTGGTAATGTTGTGAGCAGAGGTGGCGATCCAGTAGCCAAGGTTGACTCGCTTCTTGTGAGACATGACCCATAGGAAAAAGAGCTCCGATTGAGCAAGCTGGCCCGAGGTCCCGAATTTACCCGCGAGGGCTATGGACAGGAAGCGTTGCAGAATTCGGAGGGCAGGGTCTTGAATGATATGAGCCTTGGTGTGGCGGGAGTCGAACTTGACATCGGGATTTCCAGCGAGCTCAAAGGGCTCTGTGGTTGTTGAATTCGGCCGGGACAGTGGTCAAGGCGTTCAGATATTCAGCCCCTTGAGTGCCCTCACGACTGACAAAGCCGAGGAATACATTGAAGTCGTTGAGGGACATCGGGTGCCATTTGCTAGCGAGCCTGAAATTGATGCAGTTCCTGGCAGACAGATCGGGACCTACCCCACCCCTTGGCTTGAACAGATCGACCTTGTACCAAAAACTTGAAAAGAACTCAAGGCTGAGCTCCAGATAAGTAGGCTGATCCATATAAAACAAGCTTTCCCACCCTATGCCACTAACCAACTCCTGAATTCGGGACCCAACACCCATCTTGTCATAAAATTCCATATCTAGCTTAGGACACGGAGCTACCCCCTTGAAATTCATCAAGGTAACCTTATCTAGAGACGGCTTATCATTGAAAATGAATAGTTCATTAAAGGAATCAAGGTCAGCCGTTACCAGGTAACTCGGTTTGGATCCCGGAGCAGGCGAGGGGTCCTCGAGAAAGTCATCCTCCTCTTCAGTTCGCTGGGATTTCCGGGGGGTGTCTGCAGCTATGCCCTTGCCCTTGGGTGTGGCGGGGAGCTTCCGTTTCTTGTTGGCCGGGGTTTTGGACGGCGGGGCCTTGGCGGCTGGGGCTTTGGAGGCACTCTTCGCCGCTCTGGCCGGCATTTTAGAGGCCACCTTGGCAGGGGTCTTGCTCTTCTTCTTCGGGGGCGGACTGGGAGGTTTGGGTGGGTCGATCTCCCCTGCTCCTTCGCTCGCGGCTCCTGCGCTTTGGCCCTCTTGAACATCTTTGGGACCTTGAGCAGTATGCTCGGGATCCTGAGCGTCGTGCTCAAGAGGCCGCTCCTTCAGCTCGACCTCCCTTTCTCCTTCCTCTTCGCCATCTTCTTCCTCAGCTGCTTGCTGGTCGTCGGAGTCCTATGGGAACTGCTCTTCATTTTCCTTCTCCACCCTCCTGGCCTCTCGGAGGCTAGAACTGGTTTGGGCTTCCTCCTCTTCCTCGGTGTCAGAGGGGATGACATAGCCGATTGGCTTGACGTCGAGAGGGACGGAGTTCACTGGGCTGGGATGAGGAGAAGTCTTCTTTTTACTGCCAGCAGTGGTGGTCGAAGGCACGCGGTGGACTTTGCCGGATCTGGTCATTTTTGGGAGTGAAGTGGTGAATATGATCTCGTCAAGGTCTATAGTGGCTTCGGAGGAGTCAGATCCGAGCGGTTCGGTGGTTGTGGGTGACTGATCGGTGGTGGTGTGTTTTGGCTGGGGTTGAGTGGAGAGAGGGGTTGGAGTGGAGGAGTGAGAAGTGGTGGGTTTGTTTAGGTTGAGACTTGTGCGTGTCATGAGGAAGAAGAGAGGTTTTTGTGTTTGGGAAGAAGGGAAAGAAATTTTGATGTGTTGATTTGATTGGGAAAGATGAGGGGGTTTTGGTTGGGTAACGGATGGGGCTGACGGTTAGGTGGTGTGGGTGAGTGGGTTGGAGGACGTGGAAAGGTGAAGAGAGATGGGAGTTGATCTCCTTGGGCTTCGTCCCCCACGTGTCGCGATGGGAGAGGAGGCGAAGTGCCAAGGGCAGCGTGCGCCTGCACCTGCACGGGATTCGGGGAAAGCAAATCAGCTTTTAGGATTTGAAAATAGGAGAGAGAGGAATAAAATCAAAAGAATTAAATAGGGGTTAATAAAGTAGGGGACAAGACATTAAATTGGAGAGAGAGAGAGACAAGGGAATTAATTGAAAGGGAAAGAAGACAAAGAAAATTCAAATTTCACCTAGGTAACATAAAAAGTGCACATAAAATTTTTGAAAAGCTAGAGTTGGCTCTAATAAAGATAAAAACCAAGGGACAAAAGGGAATAAGAATAGACAAAATTAAATAAGACTACCTAGGGAAGATAAGAAATATGCATGGGGAAGAGAGAAAAGGAATGTCAGATTCGAAATTTAAAGACAGGGAAATTAAAGAGAGAGGGTTAGAAATTCGGGGGTTGTCCCCACACTTGGCCTTGATTATCGTCTAGGCTTAGACGTTGTTGCTTCATTCGGGGGCGTTGATTGCTGGGTCCTCGAACCTTGCTTCTTCGGCAGTCGAGGGCTTGAATCCTTCATAGAAGGGTTTCAGCCGATGACCATTCACCTTGAATGGCTCCCCATTGTTCAGATTCTGGATTTCAACAGCCCCATGATCAAACACTGCTGTGATTTGATATGGTCCCGTCCATTTGGACTTGAGCTTTCCGAAGAAAATCCGTAGTCTTGAGTTGTATAACAAAACTTTCTGCCCAACAGTGAAGTTCTTGACTACGAGATGCTTGTCATGCTGGGCCTTAGTCTTGCCCTTGTAGATCATTGAGTTTTCATAGGCGTCCCCCCGAAGTTCTTCAAGCTCTTGGATTTGCAAACATCGGTCTTTCCCTGCCAAGTTTAAGTCCATGTTGACTTTCTTGATTGCCCAAAAGGCCTTGTGTTCAATCTCGACTGGAAGGTGACACGGCTTGCCGTAGACCAACCGATAAGGCGTCATGCCGATCGGGGTCTTGAATGCAGTACGATAGGCCCATAGCTTGTCTCCTAGCTTGAGGCTCCAGTCTTTCCTTGACTGATTCACGGTCTTCTCGAGAATAGCCTTGATCTCCCGATTCGAGACCTCAACCTGCCCATTGGTTTGGGGGTGGTAAGCTGTGGATACTCGGTGAGTCACTCCATATTTATTAAGCAATGAAGCGACTGTCCGATTGCAAAAATGAGTCCCCCGATCACTGATGAGAGCTCGAAGGGTCCCGAATCGGTTAAAGATGTGGGTCCGGAGAAAATCAGCAACCTCTCGTGAATCGTCTGTTTTGGTGGCCTTGGCCTCAATCCATTTGGATACATAGTCCACTGCAAGCAGGATGTATGTATGCCCGAATTCATTCGGGAACGGTCCCATGAAGTCAATGCCCCAAATATCGAAGATTTCGCACGCAAGGATGCTGGTCAGGGGCATTTGGTTTCTAGCTCCGATGTTTCCCATGGCTTGGCATCGAGGGCAGGTTGCGCAAAATAGATAACTGTCCTTGAAGATCGAAGGCCAATAAAGACCGGCTTCCAGGACCTTGAGTGCGGTTTTCTTTGCAGCAAAATGTCCCCCTTCCGTTGTCGAATGACAGAACTTGAGGATTGATGGGACCTCATCCATGGTGACACAGCGCCTAACAATCTAGTCTGAACAGTGCTTCCATAAGTAGGGGTTGTCCCAAACGTAGAACTTGGCTTGCTTGTGGATACGGTTGTGTTCCGCACTCGAGGCCTTGACTGGAAGTGCACTAGTGGCACAAAAATTAGCTATGTCCGTGAACCAAGGGAATTTTGCGGTGTCAACTAAGCACAAATGCTCATCTGGGAAGGTCTTCCGAATGGCTACTTGGGAGTCGTCTTCTTGGTTCGGGAGCCTACTGAGGTGGTCTGCTACGCAATTTTCGGTCCCCTTTTTGTCCTTGATAGCAAGGTTGAACTCTTGAAGTAGGAGGATCCAGCGGATAAGCCTAGGCTTCGCATCGGCTTTTTTGAGCAGGCATCGAAGGGCGGAATGATCAGAGTACACAATCACTTCGGTGCCCAAGAGGTACTGCCGAAATTTATCAAGGGCATAGACAATTGCCAAAAGCTCTTTCTCTGTCGTCGTATAGTTTTGTTGGGCTGGATCCAACAATTTGGAGGCATAGTAGATGACGTACGTCTCCTTGTCTTTCTTCTGACCCAGAACGGCTCCCAAAACCTGATTGCTAGCATCACACATGATCTCGAAGGGGAGAGTCTAGTCGGGGGCCCGAATGATAGGAGCTGATAACAATCCACCTAAAAGAAAGGGTATTTTCGCCTATCACCCGGTGGGGAGAGGCATAGCTACTGTTTAACACCACCACGGTAGGGACAAGATCGCTACCTTCCCCAAAGGCTAACGGGGCCCTACCGGCTCCTCTCACGGACCTCCTGCTTGGCTCGAAGAGTTATCTCACCCCTAGAGGAAACCACGCGTCAGGATTAACGCTCCGGCCATTATCCTACCACGACAATATCTACCTAAATACCTACCGCCGAGGTAGCGTATCACGATAAGGGCGAATCACAGTCCCTAACGCGAGCGATAGCTCCGTACCCGTTTACTCGGGCGGGAACGCCCCCTTTCTTCTATAAATACCTCCCCCACAAAGGAGGCAGGTAAGCAGACTTGACTGGCCAAAACTCTGCCAATTTCAGTACACCTACTGACTTAAGCATCGGAGTGTTTCTGCCGGAGACCCCCTCCGGCGCATTGCAGGTACCGTGGACCGTCGTGCACACTGATCCGAGAAGAGCTGCTCCGCCATACATCCTTCGGCAGAAGACAAATTATTATCAAATTGGTGCTTTCATTGAGAGCTTTGGTTCTATTAAGTGAGCATCCTTAATAACCAAGCTCCTCCTCCCCGAAGCTAGAAGGATTATGGCCTCGGAGTCAGATCCGGCGCTGTCTCGAACTTCCAACATCCCATACAACACCCGCAGACGCTTGTTTCCCTTCGCTACCTCTGATGCCCCCACCCCAGGGCAGGACGTCACTGCAGGAGACTTAGATCTTCCTCCTGGGTCAAGTGCAGAAGAAGTTACATTCCAGATTTGCTCTCCCTTCTCCCACATAGCAGGAACCAGCCATCCTACCCCCCAAGCGGGAAGATCTATGATGGGAGAAACGGACAACCCTTTCATGAATTCAATAGCAGCTCTCCAAGCTCAACTGGATCAACTGACAGAGATGGCTGCTGGATTTACTCCTCATGCCTCAAGACCTGGTGTGTCCTCCCAAGTAATTTTCACCCCGTCCCTTGTCACCGAATGACCCTTATCGCCCCAATAGTCTAGGGCACTCCCGTCCTTCTTACCTTTCCCCTTGGCTCCCATAAACGTCCCACCATTCACACGCGGACCTGCCGACCATTCTGGACAATATAGGGGAGGACTCTCTATCCCCGAAGCAGTCTGCCAGCGTGACGAGTATAGGGAGCCCTGGGATGATCGACGGGGAGATATAGTGAGAGATCCATCTCCTAGATACAGCGAGAGGTCTAGCAGCAAAAGTCGACGAGCTCGAACTCCAAGGAGCCGTAGTCATTCTCCTAGGAGACATCAGGAATATGACCCTCAAAATCCCAGATACGACGCTGAAATTCCACATCAGCGTCAGCCTCGTAGGATCCCCGATGCTAACGCGGGTCATCCGTTCAGCTACCGTGTCAGGCACCACAGAGTCCATCGACATGTGAAACTCCCAGCAGAATCCTATGACGGCACAAAAGATCCCATTTCTCACCTCAATAAGGTGAAGGATTTCGTGCAATTCCAAACGCGCAGTGACGCAGCATTGTGTCAAATTTTCGTAATGACGCTGTCAGGAGTGGCACGTCTATGGTTCGAGGGGCTCCCCGCCAGGTCTATCGATAATTTTTCTCAGCTGGAAGAAAAATTCAAAAGTCGGTTTAGCACGGCTATTCCTATCAGAAAGTCAGCAGCTGCGCTGTTCGATATCCATCGAAAACCACAAGAATCGCTGAACGATTTCTTAGGACGATTTGATCTTGAAATGTCCCTAACGCCGGGGGTCACTATCGATTTTGCGATTGAGGCCCTGAAACGCAATTGTCGATACAGTAAACTTAAAGATACGCTAACGGTGGACCCCCCCAACGACCCTGGACGCATTGAGGTTGAAAGCGCATAACTATGCGAGAATGGAAGAGGAAGAAAATAGAGAATGGATCCGAGGCATGCCGGCGGACCCATATGTGGCCCCTAACGTCTTGAACAGCAATGCCCCTGACGCTAAACCCACCGAGGATCCCGGGCAGCGGAAAGAACATAACACCAAGACTTCTAACCGGCAGAGAGGCAATTTCTCAAAAGGAAGATCTGGAGGATCCCCCACTCGGAAACAAACGGACCCGCCAAAGGGCCGGATATACGATCCTGACCTCCCATCTCTCATACTCCTAAGGGCGGAGATCTTAGCAATAGTCCAACAGAGAAATCTGCCTATCCGTTACCCAGCTCCCGTGAAACCAGGAGTAATCATGGGAGGAAGAGAAAATGCATAGTGCAAATTCCATAAGGTCAAGGGACACTCAACGGATGTATGCAGAGAGTTAAAATCGGCTATAGAGCGATTGGTCGAAGAGGGCTACCTTGGGGAATTTGCCACAAAGGCCAGGGAGGAAGCCAGAAACAACCCAACTGGAAATACAACTGAGCAGAGGCAAGCGCCCTCGCACGCTACAGGGGCTAACGCAGTCCCCCTCGGGCCAAATAGAGAAGCGCTCGCTATCGATAACGACCAAATGCCCATGATAAATATCATTATAGGGGGAGCACCCTATTGTGAGGAAATTACGCCGCAAACGCCCAACCCCGGAGAAAAGCGCAAACGGGAGAACGCGCGAATGAAAATCGAGGCAATAAGCGCCTTAGACAGAATGATATTGTCTTTCTCAGAGGAGGACGAAAAAGGCATCGTTTTCCCGCATAATGACGTGATGGTTGTGACGCCCGTCATTGGAAGTCATGGGGTAAGAAGGACCCTTGTCGATAACGGGAGTGGAGTGAATCTATTTTCATTAGAAGCGTACAACTTGATGAAACGACCTGACGGTGAGCTATCGCCTTGCACGAGGCCTATCATTGGGATTGATGGAGTACCAATTCCGGTAGCCGGAATAACATCCCTGCCGGTGTACTTCCGAGAAGACACATCCAAACGCTCCGAAGAGCTACTATTTCTGGTTGTAGACCTAACGTTACCGTATAATGCCATTTTGGGGCGACCATTCCTTAATCGTTTTGGAGTGGCCATATCTCAAAAACACCTGCGGATGAAATATCCCTCATGGGACGGCGTGGTCTCAATCAAAGGGGACCAAAAGTTGGCAGCCGAATGCTACTTACTTATGACTCAAAGGAGTTGCGATCGCTACGTCTGCGTGGCAGACGATCCTTTTGATGATAAAGAAGAAAAGCGCACTCAGCCGCTAGATCAGATGGTATCAATCCCTATCGGTAAGGATGAGAACGCGCAATTAATCCGGCTGTTGAGGAAATGCAAGGGAGAGTTTGCGTGGAAACCAGCGGACATGCCCGGAATCTCTCGGGAAGTCGCGGAACATCGGCTGAACGTTAGTCCTGACGCCAAGCCTGTTCAACAATGGTGACGTGCCTTTTCATCGAAAAAGATAGCAGCCATCGAAAAGGAGTTGCTAAAGCTCACAGAGGCGGGGTTCATTCGAGAAGTCCAGTACCCGACCTGGCTAGCTAATCCTGTCTTAGTCCCAAAGCCTAACGGGGACTGGCGCATGTGCATCGACTTTACTGACCTAAATAATGCCTGTCCCAAGGACTGTTATCCCCTTCCGCGAATAGATCAGTTAGTAGATCAAACCGCTGGGTATGCTTATCTAAGCTCCCTAGATGCGAATTCCGGATATCACCAAATCCCTATGGCCGTAGAGGACGAAGAAAAAACTGCCTTCATTACTCCTAGAGCTACATACTGCTATACTGCAATGCCGTTTGGGCTAAAGAATGCTGGTGCAACATTTCAGCGAATGGCAAACAAAGTTTTTGAAAATCAAATCGGGAGAAATTTAGAGGTCTACGTAGACGACATCCTAATCAAAAGTCGGAGTTTCAGAGAGCACCTCGCTGACTTGCAAGAAGTTTTCAATGTGATGAGAAAACACAAGATGAATTTAAACCCGCGGAAGTGCATGTTCGCATTCCAAACGGGAAAATTCCTGGGCTATGTGGTCAGCCAGAAGGGCATCCAACCCAACCCGTCAAAGATAAAAGCCATCCAGGATATGATATCCCCGCGAACTGTCAAAGAGATACAGAAGTTAACCGGGCGCATCATTGCGTTGGGGCGATTCATATCTAAGCAAGGCGAGAGATGTTTGCCTTTCTTCAAAGTCATCTGCAACAAGGCTCCTTTCGGATGGACAGAGGAATGTGAGAAAGCGTTCGCAGGACTAAAAGCTTACCTATCATCAGATTTAGTGCTGACGAGGCCTGAGCCCGGCGATGAACTATATCTATATTTGGGAATAGCTGACGAGGTAGTCAACACCGTCCTCGTGCGAAGTGAAGGGCACGTGCATCGTCCTGTATTCTTCGTGAGTCACATATTGAAAGATGCCGAACTGCGATACGCTCCTATCGAGAAGATAGCACTCGCTCTAGTGCAAGCCACGAGAAAGATGGATCGATACTTCCAAGCCCACCCCGTCATTGTACTCACGGACCAGCCGTTGAGAAGAATCTTCAGAAAACCTGAATCTTCAGGAAGAATGCTAATTTGGGCTATCGAGCTCGAACAATACGGGCTGCAATACAAAGCTAGACCAGCCGTTAAGGCCCAAGCGTTAGCTGACTTTATAGCTGAGTGCACATTCACAAAGGACACAAAGACAGATTTATTGGAGGAAGAAGCAGAAAGTCCATGCCTACCGTCTCCAGAGACATATACAGATACGTGGATTATCCACGTGGATGGAGCAAAAAATCAAGAATTAGCGGGCGCAGGAGTTTTCTTAGTTGGACCAAACGGCTTGGAGATGCGATACGCCATCAGAATCCTGCAGCCATTGTCCAACAATGCGGCTGAATACGAAGCGCTGCTGGCAGGACTCAGAATTGGAAACAGTTTCTCTATCGGAGCCACTCCCGATGGGGAGAAGGAAGACAGAACACGTTTAAAGATCCGAGGAGATTCCAAGCTAATAATGGATCAGGTTCTGGGGAACTCCCAAGCCAGAGAACCCATCATGGCCCAATACTTAGCCAAAATGAAGCATGAGCTGTCAAAAATACAGGAAAAAGGCACCCTGGTCACCTTTGAGCACATTCCTAGAGAAAACAATGAAGAGGCCGATAGCCTCGCCAAGATGGCAGCCAATCCGGAAGCCTCAGTACCCAGTGACGTGCGCTATGGAGAACTGCCTACACCTTCTTTCATGGAAGAACAGGCATCGCTCTGTGTGGAAGAAATGGAAAATGATTGGAGGATCCCAGTGATAGAATATCTGAAACATGATAAACTACCGGGAGATCATACAGAGAAGAAGAAAGTCCTAAAACGGGCAGCACGATGCACATATTATAACGGAGAGTTAATACGAAGATGCTTCTCCCATCCGGCCGCTAAATGCATAACGGAGCAAGAAGGCTTACATGTGTTACGTGAAATTCACGAAGGGATATGTGGCATGCACATTGCTAGCGGCACCCTGGCAGCCCAAGTCTTTCGGTCAGGATTTTACTGGCCCACCATTCGACGAGACTGTCATAACTTCGTGAGAACCTGTCAGAAATGCCAGGAATATGCTAAGATTCCTCGAAAACCTGCTGTGCCAATTTCAGAAATAGTCGCACCGTGCCCGTTTGCAAAATGGGGGATTGACATCCTGGGCCCGTTTCCAAAGGCTAGATCTCAGTTAAAATTCGTGGTCGTAGCGGTAGACTACTTCACAAAGTGGGCCGAAGCTGAGGCGTTAGCTACCATTACCACCGAAAAAATTTGGCGTTTCTTCAAACACCAAGTCATCATGCGATTTGGAGTACCACGCGTGCTAGTTAGCGACAACGGGACACAATTTACGAGCCAGTTCTTCAGGGATAAATGTGCAGAGTTCCAGATAGAGCAAAGATTCTCCTCTGTGGCACATCCCCAAACCAACGGCCAGGCGGAAGTAACTAACCGCAGCATCCTTAGTGGCATCAAAAGAAACTTGGAAGGGTCCAAGAAGAAATGGCCAGACGAATTGCCATATGTACTATGGGCCTACCGCATGACTGTCAAGGCCAGCACGGGAGAGACCCCGTGATGCGATCACGGGTCTAAGAATCCGACATTTTGGCCAAAGGATCGGCCAAGGGCAGCCGAGCCTTACAAATGATCAAAAACCATGCCCACGGTCGAGGTTCAAGCGCCAAATCCTCACAACCCAAGGCCTAGACGCACGGAATTCCCAAGAAGGCCTAGCAAGTCACCCGGCCACGCACACTCATCCCAAGGCCTTGACAACAAATGCTCCATCTATGCAAGTCAGAATTGTGTCGCCTAGTCTCCACCAGAATATGGACAAGCAAATGATGCCCGATTTGAGAGATCAAAATCTTGATGGAAACTTCAAGATCTTAGCTTTCATTTGGGACAAGTTTCAGATCAATCTGACGGGTGGATCAAAAGTTATGCTCGTTGACATTTTAGCGTACGATTCTTGGCGTGATCACGGTAAGGACTAACCGTGATCACGGTAAGGAAAAGTAGGTAAACGTGATCACGGTTAGCCCTAACCGTGAATCACGCTACCTTCGGGTTTGGTGACCGAATGTTGTCTTCCAAGGACATTTTCAGGGTCGTTTTTGTAATAGTGTAGGCTTATTGTAACTTAGTATAAATAGTTCTTTTCTTTCATTTTGTGGGGAGCTTTTGACAACTTTGTGTGTGTTTTGTTGAGTGAGAATTCTCCTCCTTTGTACACATGGAGCTAGGGCTCAACACTTTCATTCCTTGAGAGGGATCGCTTGAGTTTGAGATTACTCCTCCCGATCTCTCTCCGGGAAATCAAACCTTGTAATCTTGTTAACAATTTGTGTGAATGAAATATATATTTTCTTGTTTGATCATCCATAGAAACGAGTCCCAACTTGGCCCTCGGATTATATCTTGATCAAGCAATCGTTCGTGTGATTGTCGCTACTTCGCGTGTGCTCATCTCCGTCCCTTCCATCCATCTTCTAAATCCCGGGTAACTCCCATCTTTCCATCGCTCTTTTGTGTCTCTTTCTCCGCTGCATCTCCATATCTTGTTATTTCCCTCCTTGTGGTCGTGTGGGTGCTAGATGATTCGTTTGGCTAGATCCTCCTTAAGCTCCATATGTAATCCGGCCTACTAACCCTAGGTCGTGATCGCATCAAGTGGTAGCGGAGCTTTTGGCCGCCTATCGAATTTTCTAGTTTCCTTTAAATGTGTTAGAACCTTTCTTCCTTGAAATCTTGAGTTTCTTGCGTCATTTTTTAATACTATTTCAAGTGAGCTTTTGACTGTTGGTTGTGATCACCTTGGCCAAATTAAAATTCCAAAATTTTGAGAAAATCATTTGGGTGTGATTGTGGTGTTCTTCGTTGTTCTTGGTATTCTTGCAAAAGATGAACAAAAAGGGAAAGTTTTGATCCAAGAATTATTTCATTAAAGTTGTAGCCAAGTGTTTGCCATTAATTAATTATTTCCCAAGCTTGGCCGGCCATCAAGAGTCAAAGAACCCCATCCTTTGCATTAAATGCAATAAGCCACCTCACCCTAGCTTGTTGACTACTTGACCAAGGGTACCAACATTCCCAACTAAATAATACCATCCTAACTAAATTGCCCATTCCCAACCAAAATAACCCCACCTTTTCCCAAGCTAGCACGTCCTCCTCTTCTTCTTGTGTGCAGCTGTCCTTTTAATTTTTATTTGAGTCTTAAACAAGTCCTAAACTCAAGTCCTAAATTTATTAAATCCTAAACTTGAGTTTTACACTTTTGAGTCCTAAACTTAAGTTATTTTGAGTCCTAAACTTCCAAGTCTTTTTCATTAATTCTTTGAGTCTTCCTTTGAGTCTTTTACTCAATTAAACCCAATAATTCCAGCCTCCTTTCCCTCCAACGGAAATTCAAAGTTTTTCCCTCAAAATTAATTTTTTGAATTTCCTTGGAAATCTGAAAAAATTTCAGCTTTCTCTTTGAGTCCTTGTAAACTTCTTGAGTCTTATACTTATTTAAACTCAAATTTTTCCAACCCTCCTTCCTTCCAAAGGAAATTCAAAATTTTTCCCCATAAATTAAAGCTTTGAATTTTCCTTGGAATTCTGAAATTTTTTTTCAACTTTCCCTTAAGTTTTTGTAATTCTCTTGAGTCTTTTGTTGAGTATAATCTTTCCTACTTTTGTTCTAATCTTTTGAGCATTTGCGAAGATAGTTGTTGATAAATTGCTTGATTCGAATCACAAGTTTGTTTGCGGCAAAGAGTTGAGTGGCGAGCAAGCTTTGTGTGTGGATGTATTGAGCGATTTGTGAGGCTATCTTTTGCGAGTGATTAAACACGAGTGTTAAACACGTGAGGGAGAGAATTATTTTTCTAACCCTTGTTTAAGTGTGCAGGTACACGGAGAACGCGAAGTTGAGTGTTTGTGAGCACATATTTTTCGAGTGACCTAAACACGAGTGTTTAAACATGTGAGGGAGAGATTATTTTCTAACGTATATATATTTAGTTTGTTCAATCTTTCAGGCACAATGTCGCAAGATAGTGATTGTGAATCTTGTGACCAAGAAGAGTATTATGATGATGATACTTCACAATGCCATGATGATGATAGTGGTTATGAATCATACGGTAATGCTAGTGACCACTCCAATGACGATGAGAATTTTGAACCAAGTGGTGAAAGTGGTGACGAGTCATGTAGTGAAGCTAGTTGCAAATTTGATGATGATGAGCATTTTGAACCGTGTGATGAAATCGGCGATGAATATAGCATTGATAGTGAGGATAAGTACCAAGATGAAAGTGAAGTAACTTGTAGCGAGAATGAAGACTATGAAGAGACTTCAAGTCCTCGTCTCTTAATCCGAGGCTCAACTTCAAGTTGTAGTGAGGATGACGACGATGAAGATTTTCCAAGCCTCCAAGTCTCAAGCTATGGCCTCGGTTCCATTGCACACCAAAGCCTTGGCCATGGCCCGGAACCAAGACACTTTCTCTCCTCAAGAGTACAAGTCCGCACTAAACAAAATGGAACGCCAAACCGAGTTCCTCATCTTCCTTCTCCAAGGGTTCGACCTCGCCAAGGTCGTCCAAGTGTGCAAGACTCTTCTTTCGATTCTACCTTCGAGTCTACATTGCAAGAAGTCCAACCTAACCAATTCACTCAACAACCGCAACAACCCACTCCATCTCAATCCTTTGAACCACGTTCGACAATTGACATTTTGGACGTGATTGAAAGGAATGTGGTTGAGCTTCAAGCCATTGCGGCAAGGAAGAGTGAAAAACGTAAGGTTGAAAAAGAGAGAAAAAGAAGAGAGCGAGAAATAAAAGAAAAGAGAGAATGTGGAGAAAAGAAAGTAAGCAATGAGGAAAATACACGGCATGAAAAAAGTAAGCATGCCAATGAGAGTGAGTGCAACCACACCCGTGAGAATGAGTTGAGTGAGCTTATTGAGTCAAATCAATTCAAGTTTTCGACAACCTTTTGTTTGAGTTAAACTTTGACAATCCGTTGTTTGAGCTTGAAATTGAAGAAAAAGAAAGTGAGCAAAACAGCCCGCATGAAAAAAGTGAGCATGTGAGAGAGATAC